>CM059576.1:61895580-63145580 GCA_030386875.1 Morinoia aosen
GAACTTTGGATAATCGATTTTTTCTCAAAATTGACCAGAACTTTTTTAGGACTTTGACCGCAATGGGTTAAACTGAAGTTCAATATTGAACTCTAGTTTCAAGTCAATTGTATCATAGGAAGCAGTTTTGAAAATAACAAACGTTCACTGGATCATGCCTTCATTTATACCAAACTAAGTACTTATAAAATTTCACTTTGTGACTACTGGTTGGTCAGCAGCATTATGGAAATTGCTTCCGTGGCCCCTGGAGGCGCACGTTGAGGTACTGTAGCTCAAAAACTGACGGAGATGATAGATTTCAACCCTCCCTCAAGACTTCGTTTGCTGTACGTATCTCGTTTTCTATGAGGAAGTCGAGTTTTTTTCATGATATCAAAAGTGTTTTTTTTTGTTTTCTATAAGTAAACCAAATTTCACAGTTTTAGTTCCAATAATAGAAAAATGAAAAAGTGTACGATTCCCTTAAGATTCAGTTACCAAGCGGTTCGTATCTACAAATAATTTTGATATATAATTATCGTTTCGATGGTTGGTTTGATCACATTCATATTATTAAAACAAACAGACTCGATGTTAAAAATCCACTAACAGCTTCGCTAAAGTTCCAAGATTCACCACGCTTGGAGTTTAGATGAAGACAAAACCTAATTTTATGTGATATTAGAGAGAGAAAGAATGGTTTATTTCAATCGAATCTGATACATGTCATCTCGTACATTGTTTTTTAAATTTCTCATCACTAACACCAGGAAGCAATGACGATTACCCTCGGTCAAGCTGGTGCCTATCTCCGACACCGGGGTAGAGTGAGGAATAACGATTATTGTGGCTGAGCTGTCTCTTTCCCCACTGGCAGAATCATCAGGTGGCACTTCCCACTTCCGAGATTCAAGCTGCAAACATAAGGATACAACGATGTCATACTCCATTATCACTTGAATCATTAGTCATCCTTCACTCGTATTATGTACCATTTAACTTCAAAGTGAAGTACAAACGCAGAAAACTGAATACTGCTTCTCTTTAGCGTGAAAATTGTTAGACAGCCAAAATGGGAGTGTTTCACTGACAGATCTTTTCGAACGAGGCAACACTGAAGATATTTTTGAAGATAAAACATGCACTTTGAATGAAATCGAGCGAAAAATTAACTTAGTGAACATTTTCTAGTCTCTTTATTATGTGTGAAATTTAAATTTCACTCATGAAGTAAGACTACACTAGTTGCAAAACTGTTCGATAAAATTCGGAAAAGAGCTTGAAAATTCGGGAATATTTCAACGGTACAACATAGGAAAATGACGAAAAAATGCAATTAAAAGCGTTCTTTCATTATGGGACACATGAATTTACTAGTAAAAGTTACAATCTAACGGTGGTCAGAATCGCAATGAAATTTTAATTGGCTGCATGTGATAAAAAATATTTCACAAAATCAGTTATAGCGATCTTATCGATAAATTAAGCATGACGCTCAAGCTTATGTGAAGCAAATAGAAGATTAAGGCAGTCACTATAAGCATTCACATTTTGTAGCCCTATTTCGAAGAAAAAGCAAAGGATAACGAAGAGAAATAATTTATTTCGTAATGCAGGGTGTAGAACTAATGACTTTCATAGGAGCGATCGAGCGCTCCTAACCACTGGGCAGTGGTGTCCACGAAGCAGTGAGCTCCCACCGAAGAATTGTGAGAGGCGACACGAATGATTATATCTTAGACCAAAATGCTTTACAATGCCTTAAAACGGCGCATAACATTAGAATCACATACTGTGATAAAGAACGAGCTCAACTAAAAATTAAAAGATACTTGGTAAGCTAATATTCTTCTCCAGGTCCTCTCTTCAAAGGCTTTCATAGAACTTTTCAATGAACTGTTCATCAAAATCGTGGACTTTAATTTCTTTTCCGTTTGTGTTGCATTTCGGAACTAAGCAAATTTGTTGAAGAAATTCCTGATTAAGAAAAATTGTTTAATTCCAAGGTTGTGCATTTTTCGCATTGATGAACTGCAAACTGTGAGAGAAGGTTTTTGATCCCCGAGCGAAAAATAATTGATATTTTAATTACTTGAAAATATTTAATTGCAACGATATCTCTTCACCGTGATACAGCATAGCCTTACTGCGTGTCTATAATCGAATTTAAACTCACAGGAAGCTTTACCATTCATCCGATGTACCTCCTTTATTCATATGATGGCTGGTTTGGTGTAGAGATATAACGCCTTGATATGGTTTGCTGAGAGATGCAAAAGCATCTTGAGTCAACACCGAAAACACATGAATTGATGACATACAACATCCCCACATTCGTTGTTTTGGGTGAATTCATACAAACAATTTCAGATGTAAGAGGAAATATCTTCCCATCATATTTACACAGGTTTTCGGTTACGGCATTGACCAACTACACGCACACAAGTGTTGCCGTAGAGAATAGAAGCCTCGGTTTTGAGCTGCGAGGCTTATTTGATGCATATTTCTCAAATTAGACGAATTCATGAGAATATGGCCTCATTGTACTTCATTAGCAAAGGAGGTTTTCTGTCCAACTTTTCAAACAAACAATTATCCGAAGATTTCAGAAGAGAAACAAGAAGTCGTAGCGTTCAGACCGCAGGACGAAGGGAAATAATCATCGATTTTTCTGTTCCAAAGAAGAAAAGAGGGCATGATGAGCTTTACGCGCAGGCCGCCGGTGCGGATTGCACTGAGGGCTCTGATAGCAACACTGCTACTGCCGATGCTGTTAGTTGCAGCGACCACTCCCATCTGGCAGACAGCTCTGCCCGACGATGTGGACCATGAGTGCGTGCAACTGCTGGAGCTGCGACTTCTGGCTTGCATCCATACGTGCATGAAGCGAGCCTGCGCAACAGTGGTATATCAAAGTCAGTTATGCGGGAGTCAGTCGTGTTTTATGTTTTTCTGATATACATGTTAGCTGTACATCATGATATTCAGTTGTTTATGGCGTTGATATTTAGGGTGTAAGGTTTTTTTGGTTGTATGCGTTGTTGGGCAGCAGTGAGGGATTCTGAGTGGTTGAGTGTGATGTTGGACTGTTTTGAGATGATCATCAGTAATGTAGGTCACTTTCTTGTGTTTGTTGGTATTTTTGTGATTTTAGTGATTCTTTGGAGAAATGATGGGCATTGGGAGACAGGTAAAATGCTGATTACAATGGTCGAGTAGTTTAGAGCGCGCGCCTCCCACCGGAACGGTCGGCATTGCGAATCTTAGCAGTGCCGCTTGGCGATTCTTTCCGTTGGCAAAAGGGAGAACTGGGAGACGGAAATGGGCACCGGCTTCACCGGGAGTAACCGTCATTGCGTCCCAGTATAATTTCTAAGGCATTTGCAAACCAATGTGCTAGATGGTTTTTATTAGTCTTGATTGGAACAAAACATCATTTAGTGCACGAAATTGGCTCGAGTTGGGTCCTGGTCAGATGCGCATTGGTGATTGACTTGTGTACGAATACTGATTGACTTGTCTCAATTGTTAAAATAAAGGACGTCTTGGTAGTGAAGTTTCCATTTTTTCAAAATTTTGGGATCAGCAAAGACAAATTTAATTTTTTGACCCAAGCTTTCGGCTGGATTAGCTCTAGCCGTCATCAGGGGAACGATGTATTTTTAAACAAAACCTCTTATGGTATCCGCGGGTATCTAGTATACAAAACATTTTTTAAATTTTTACATGCAAGCCGAAAATCATTGATCAAGGGCGACTGATGAGCATAGGAAGAAACTGCGGGGGGACATCAAGATGACGATTAATTTTGTTAGGTTCCTAAACACTGTACATTGCTTCGACAATTTTTCGAGCGTATTAATTTTTAACATTTTATAATATACATACATTTTCAAAATCAAAAGAATGGTTATTTTCTTCGGAATGCTAATAGACAAGGGATAACCTATTCTTCCTCTGCACATTCTTCGCATGCTCATCAATTCGTTGTTAAAGATTTCTACCCGTTTCCCCAATGTAACATGCTTCACAATTTTTACATTATAATTTATATATAAGATTACTTTTTTCAGCATTCTATCGTTTATCTTTAAGTCTGATTAGGCTGTTTTTTATTGTATTCGAAGATTTGAAAGCCAATTTAACATTGAATGGTTTTAAGATTCGCTGGACTCTTTCAGAACAACCTTTAATATACGGGACGCTTACATATTTCAGGGGGCGTTAGGAATTTTCGTTGCTTTATCGAAGTATGGGGAGGTTTTGATTATTTCCACCAATCATTAGTCGGTTGCTATTACGTAGTTACGGAGGAAAATTATTCTATTTCAATATTTAATCCACTGTTGAAAGTTCTTACTTCAAATTTTGCTCACTACAAATATTAACTGCTCTCTGATAAAGGGATTTCGCTACACTCCTCCTCTGTGATAAGGGATGATAACTGAAATAGTCTAAGTACCTTCCTGTGTTTGTTGGTTTCCGGTAGACCTAGAATTATAATCTGTTATTGCTTAACCGATTAATTAATATATCTAAGTACGGGATGCATCCATTACTTTATAATTCCATAGTAAATTATATGTTGGTGTTGAACCCATTGATATGCTGGAGGAATGTATCAGGCATATCTTCTGGTAGTGCAGTCAATATATCGTCAACATAACGTTTCCAAAACAGTGGCTGGCACGGGGGTGTTGATAGGAATTAATCCTCCATTGCTTGCATTGTAATCTCGGCCAACGCGACAGAGATAGGGGAACCCATCGGTGTTCCTTCTACTTGTTGATAAATTTTGTGATTCCATTAAAAATGATTAGATTCCAGGCATAGGTTGAGGAGTCGCAAAATAGCTTCAGTTGAAATCGGAGTTACTTGAAGAGGTGAGTTGAAGTTCTGCAATTTTTCGGCGACACATTAATGAGCAAAATTTTGAGGTATACAAGTGAACAAACTAATCACATCATAAGAAACTAGGATATAATTGTCCGGAACGTTGATTTCTTGCAAAAATTACTTGACTTGAAAGCTATTTTTTAGTTTTTGCGATGCCTCGTTTGTAATTGGGGTTAGGATTCCTGATAAAAATTTAGCAACTTAATAAGTTGGTGAATCAATAAAAGATACGATAGGACGAATCGGGTAGTTTTCCTTGTGTGTTTTGATTAGCGCGTAGAAGAGGGGGGTCACGCACTTGTTTACGTACAAGGCTTTACGCTATTAGTCAGTGAGTTCATTTTCATCTTTCAACTATTTTATTAGCTTGTTCACTTTCTTTACTGCTAAATAGGTTTTATTTTCGTTCATCATCCTATAGGTACTACTATTCGCTAAGTGATCAGCTATTTTTTATTCATAATCTCGTCGGTCAATAACTACCAGCGAGTTCCCTTTATCTGCAGGTACGATGACGATTGAGTCATCCTCTCTTAATTCTTTAATGGCAACTTTTTCTTTTCTAGACATATTCGTGACCCGCTAGCTACTTTGTAATGCAGTTATTACTCGGGAGCGAAGAACGGCTTTTTCTTCCTCTGGAACGGTTAGTTATCTAATTACTTGAAATTGCTGTGCAATTTGTATCCCAGAATCACAATCTCTTTTTTTTTTTTTTTTTTTTACCGTCTTTACCCAGACAAGAAGTGCCAGCTGGTCCGTGGAAACGGCTCCCCAGCGCCGTCTGCCGCACTTCTCAGACTCGTCAAACCTCTCACCGACGTCGCTCTCGGGAAAACTGTCCGAGCGTCATAAGTCGCAGATTCTGAGAGGTAATACGTCTAAAAACAAAAAGCTTCTATTTTGTAATTTTTGAAAAAAATTTCATAATTTTGAAAACAAAAAAAAAATTATTTTTTGGGGGGATTTGGAAATCAAAATCTTAACTTCAATATTGATTGACTTGTGTAGTGATCATTTGCACGAGATGCTAGGCGGTCCGAACGGATCATATTCATACGATTTCGAGGTAGCTGATATCTATTTTGTGTGGATTGCCAGCTCTGGGTAAAGAAATTCCGATAAATGAAACACCCACGAATTTTGAAGCAACCTTCCATTTGGTTGGTACACAAAGACTTAAATTGTCTTCAATCGTGCAGAATGATGAAAGTTTCAGAATCATTCATAAAAGAAATTAGCAAATCCTGCGCAAACAAAAACAAATTTTAAAGGTGGAACACACAGTGTGGAAGGCAAGAAAATAAATAGATTTAATCATAAGCCCGCTATCTCTAAATCTTGAAATTCAAGATCAACATTTAGCCAGTACTATTTGATAGTTGTGGAAATATTCATTCTATTTTACGTAATTTCTCACAATAATGTCGACATACAACTAGGCCTTTTGAGCTAAGCTTATTTTTAGTAGAAAATGATTCAGTAGTTTCCGAAAAATATTTAAAAGTATATATTTCTACCAGATATTTTCTAAACATTTAGGCGCCGCTACTTTTGATATTTGTTAAAATAAGCCTCGTGTTTCTTGTTAAATAGTAGAGATTGGTTGGCTTATCAGAAATAAATGTAAAGTTTTTGAAGATTTCAACGATTAATTTTCCTTCAAACGCTACTTCCAAATTCTGATAGCTTCGCCATTTCCTTCTGTCATGCAATTTCTGATTGCTTCGCGGATGCAACAGGATTTTCAGCTTTACTATCCGTAACAAAATTCTTCAAGAAGACTTTCGTTATTCCTCTGCTAAGTTTAGTACACCCTGTTAAACATTATAGTTGCGGATTTACCCGCAATAAAATGAACTTGAGTTTTTCTGTAAGCTTCTATTTTGTAGATATTGTGACAGTGCGCTTTGTGATCGTTTTGTTGATTGCTACCTTGTATTTTCAAAATCTGGTCGTCCTTTCGAAGATCTTTGTGTGATTACACGAAAATTGTATTTTTCCTCTATATTTTTCATTTCTGTGATTCAATTTTCAACTATTTGGAAACACATCACCTCTATGTAGGGTTGCGACCAAATTTATTGGAGTTTCTTTTTGTTTACCAATGTACTTTGTTTTGCACAATCCATTGGTTTTGTTATAATTGCTATGCGGTTTGTATCCAAATATATTAATCCTTTTTTCACGATGCATTTGCATCTCTACTCTAACCATAAATGCAAGTTGGTCTTATTGAAATTGCTGTGCAATTTGTATCCCAGAATCACAATCTCTTTTTTTTTTTTTTTTTTTACCGTCTTTACCCAGACAAGAAGTGCCAGCTGGTCCGTGGAAACGGCTCCCCAGCGCCGTCTGCCGCACTTCTCAGACTCGTCAAACCTCTCACCGACGTCGCTCTCGGGAAAACTGTCCGAGCGTCATAAGTCGCAGATTCTGAGAGGTAATACGTCTAAAAACATAATCAACATGTGTTTTGCTCTCAAACAAAAACTTACTGAATTCTGTTCGAGCGTAATCTACCATTAATCCTAGAACGTAACACAATTAACCAGTTTTAGTTGGTATTGTTGACACTGAGCTATGGCCTCAAAGAGTTGTCAAGATAAAATGGAAATTAGAATATGAAGTGAGCTAAAAGTTACTTATGGTAACTAGCGTTCTCAGTTTGACATTTCATAACACTTGGAACAGATTGGAAAACATTTTTTTCTAGGTCCCTTGCAAAACCCTTAATATTTAATCCCTTAATATTTAATTCAAAAATTTTCGTTGCCTCGTCGTGTATTTTTTTATACCTTTATACGATTATATTCCGATTTAGAATGCAGATAATTAGCTAACGTGTTTATTGCTTTTCTGTGAAGTAGACTTCAGTTGCAAATTCTTGCTTGAAAAGTTCCTTTTGATGATAAGGAAAAAATTTGGTTTGTTGTTTTGGAAGTTATTGCAATGTTTATCACAAGCAAGTCATATAGCATTTTCTCCGAAAAAAACAGTCTGTTGAGCTACTAGAATTGAACGAGATGCAAGAAGCAAAATATCTGTTTGAAAACTGGTTTAAGGAGATCGTCCCAGGCCCCTGTCGCTCAGGTGGTCATTTTTCATGTTTTTGTTGGAAAAGGACCCTTTGGTAGTGGACTATTCGGTCCTAAAATATTATGGCGCTACGGACCATAGATCCCCCCCGGGGGGGGGGGGGGGGGTAAGGGAACCAAAATCTTAACTTCGAGCCCATTTCAACCCCATATAAAAAGAAAACGAATGGGAAATGGAAAAAAGCACATTTGAGTTTGTTAGGAATGTTCCAAGGACTCTAAAACTGTCTTTGTTTTTGTTCTAGCATCAAAACTGAATGAGGAGATACATCTTGAAATATCTATACCAGTGAAATATCAATACCTAAAACCAATATGTCAAATTTTTTCAAAAACTAAGGCCTAAGTAAAAAAAATGAATGTATAAATTGTGTTTCTTTTCAGAATTACATATCATGGTCAAATTTCATAAGAATCAAACAGAAAAAAAAATTTCATAGTTTTGAAAACAAAAAAAAATTATTTTTGGGGGGGATTTGGAAATCAAAATTCACAGTGTGAATGTGCAGTTATGTATGGATATTATCGAAATAAAATCAAAACTGCATTCAATTACATAAATTGTTCATTATATTACACTCCAACAAAAAATTTCGTTTTATGCTTATACCCAACACTTCTAACTTTCAACATTCAAAATGTATCTCCTCATTCAGTTTTGATGCTAGAACAAAACCAAAGACAGTTTTAGTATCCTTAGAACATTCCTATCAAATTCAAATGAGTTTTTTTCAAATTCAAATTTTTCGAAAAAATATATAGCTCTAAACCCAAAAATTACTGTGTTTTTAGAAATTTTGAAAAATTTGGAAAAATAGAAAAAATTTGAATTTGAAAAAAAGCTCATTTGAGTTTGTTAGGAATGTTCCAAGGATTCTAAAACTGTCTTTGGTTTTGTTCTAGCATCAAAACTGAATGAGGAGATACATTTTGAAATGTCCATAAAATATACCAAAAAACTCATTTATCGGAAAAAAACTAAGCCCTAAATCGAAAAAATGACATGAGTAAAAAAGGTTTACTTTCACAAAATACATACACTGGCCAATTTTCATACGAATCGGACAAAAAAAGTTGAAAAAGTGGGACGATCTCCTTAAATATTTCAGCGTTTCACTCAGAATAACAGAATGTGTAATCTATATATTAATGCGCTTAAAACTATGTCCTAGAGTAACGCTCTCATCCGAGTTCGCGGTATCATGGATACTTAGTTTCTGAGGGTTACATAGAAAGATCGCCTTTACATGCATTGATACGTTTGACATTTTATCAGGATAGGATAGGTAGGAGACGTTAAATTAGGTTAGGGTAGAATAATTATTTCTTATGATGCTTTTTCATTTTTTTTTTATTTCTAACAAATTTTTCATATATTTTTTCATTTATTATTTGTATTGTTTTTTATTAACAAAAAAAATAATGAAAAATGCAGCAAATGAAAAATAAATTATAATTGAAAAAATTAATGAATGAAAAATTGGAAAAAAATGAAAAAATAGAAATTTAAACAAATTAAAAATTGAGTTTGAAAAAACAAAAAACAAAGGAAATTGAAAAAATGAAAAATAAAAAAAATTGACACCCAAAAAATGAAAAAATTTAAATGAAATTTACATATTAAAAAAGTCGACATATTACAAAAAATAAAATTAAAAAAAAACGAAAAAAATTAACAAATAAAAAATTACAAAATAAGGTAGGTTAGGTAGGTTATGTCGATGAAATTTTTTACTGGTTGACGTTTTATTTATGTTTGCCCTATTATCAGGATAGCTTTGCTAAGGATACGATAAGTTGAGATAGGGTAGGTTTGTATATGTTAATTTTGGATGAATTAGGTTAAAATATGTTATGTAAGAATTAGCTAGGTAATGTTGACTGAATTTTTTTTACGGGTGCACCTAGCCGAAGGATGACGTTGGTTAAAGTTAGGTTAGTATGGGATGGGTTAAGTTAGGTTACGGTAGGTTAAGGTATGTTAGGTTAGGATAGATTTGGTTAGCATAGGTTAGGACAAGATAGGTTAGAATATGTCATGTTCAAATTTGTTAAATAATGTTGACAGAATTTTCTCATAAGTCCCCAAAGCTTATTAATGACATTGTTCGTGGAATTTCTATGGGTCCTGCTAGTTTAAAATAATTTTTCTTGCCGATTGTTGAATTTCCCGCGGAGTGTTATAAATTTATTTTTCACCATATCTCCACTTTCCTACATAATTCATCTCGTTATGAATTTAACATCCTACGTATCCCCTCTTAATCTCTATCATCTCTGTTTAACCATTATTGCAACTCAGAACCCCTATCAAAGCTTCCCAAGCCTAGTTTAGTCATTTATTGAGTTAACCAATCATCATCTTCTATTTAAATTTTCGTATTAAACTTATGGAAAAAAAAATCGCTCGACGTATCCCCCGGACGAATTTGCCCCAAGAAAGGCACACCTCCTCAAAAGCGTAAAATTATAATGCAATTTTCACGAGTAAAATATTCATATGAGCAAAACAATACACCGTAATAATGAGCAGGAATCATTACCACAACATTACCAAAACAATAAACTGCACTAAGCCAGCAATACAAAATTGAAATCATTCAATTACCAGTCATATACGGGTGTCAGGCTAATTTACAACGCTAATTTTTTTGTGTTTTCTGTGTTCTCAGGCAGGATCTGTTCCCTAATTATACTTGGGACTTAACACGATTAAATAATTTTACGAAACTGTAAGCAGAAAAACATGTCATATTATACAATCCCTACACTGATAACTCACAACTACAAATTGTTCTACATTAATTAATGACTCATCTTTTACCTTACTATTAGCCGGCAAAATTATTTCCACGATTACTGATGTTAGTTATTGAAATATGAAATTTGTGGACCGCTAATTTTTACACACCAATCACCGTATGTGTGCGTTAATTTGAAAAACAAAAGCACATTTAAATAACAAGGCTCACAACATATGTATTCTATGTACAATAATTTTAACTCTCTGATGCCACGTTTGCTTGCTAAATCTGTTCATTATTACTGCACTATTTTGACAACGGGAAGATTTTTTAGCGTTGTTTTCTTTTATAAGAACAGTAGTTGAAGCAAAAGGATGAAACCTACTAATTTTAAGTAGGAATGCATACTATGTGTTATCCCGCATCGATTTTGAATGCATATTTATGATTATATTTTTTATCTTTCTTTTTAAATATTACCATAGACTATGTATTTATCATACAGTGTAGAGATTTCCAAGCAATTCAACCTATTCAAGATGTAATTTATTCTGACATTTTCACCGACTCACTCAGATCATTGCCAGCACTGTTGAGCTTCTGTCATTAACTTAGCTGATAACTTATTAAATTACCGCGTTGCCATCTATTGAAACAATGATCACCCCAGTTAGTCTCTAAACAATTTAAACAATTTATTTACCACAGGAGATACAGAGGTAGAATGTTTCTTAAGTCTAGTACAATAGCCAAATTTGAATATAGCTACCTGTGGGCCCGAATAAGTTCAGCGACTTCTGGGGCATCCTACCACCACGTTATTCTAAGGTGTAAAATACTGTTTAACCTAAATCACTTAACCTAGTTTCGCATTAGACTGATCAGTGAGATAATTTACTCGATATCAGATATTTCATTCTACAATATAGGTCATATGGACTATATTTAACAGTACATTCGATAAATGATTTACCAGTGGACTGAATATATCGGCGATATTACCCATGACACATTACATTATTGGACACCGTTATGTAGGAGACAAGATTTGACTTGGTGATCTTACACGATTAATATTTCGATAGGAAGTGAGACTAAAGATTTATTTTGAATACCTTGTAATAATTACTATCACGGATCTCCGCAGGTATTGAGTTCCAAGTTTTAGTTCCAACGAAGAGGATACTGTGTTGCGACCGGGCCTTTGAATAATAAGGAAGCATGAATTTACTTCTATTTCGGGTTGAATGGTCGTGATGACCAGTTTGCGCAGTTAATAATTGTTTAGGCTATTGTCGCCATCAATTGATAATGCTTTGTAAATGAAATTGCAAATGGAGATTTTGTAGAGATCCGAAAGTTTAAGTGTTTGTAAATTTTTTAATGAATCATTTGTGTGAGCATTATATTCTAGATTCTTTACCGCTCTGATGGCTCTTTTTTGCAGAGTAAAAATTACATTGGTTTTATTTTTATCAGTTCCGTGCCATGCTTCTATTCCGTATTGCAAGTATGGTGAAATGAGCGTTCGGTAGAGCATTCGTAAAGCTGTTTCAGGCAGGTAATTTTTAACTTTATTCAGGATTCTGATGGATTTTGATAATTTAGAACTAATATGAGCGATGTGCTCGTTAAAGGTCAGATGTTTATCTATTATGATGCCCAGAAACTTGCATGAGTTGGTTTCTTCGATTTCACCTTCACCAATTTTTATGCGTGGGAGAGATATATTTTTCTTGTATGAGAATGTAATATATTTTGTTTTATCGATGTTGAGGCTTATTTTTAAGGTTTAGGGAGAAAGTAAACACACAATCCGCAAGAATAACTCTTTTCGTTCTATTAGAAAGGACACGTTATCCTGCGTAGTTAATACAAAGTGGCGTCCCCGTGTAATTGCGGAGAAACGCCCGATTATGTTGAAAACGTAAAGAAACTTGTTGAACAAGAAACATCGCTGTACTCCAAGAAACGTCGAAGTTTTTAGGAGAGTAGAACAGACACTTCAACGCGTAGCCGAAAGCTGAAACAAAAGGAAACTTGCTCAGTAAGCTAATTCTTCCGGCTGCCAACCTATTTATACAATGTAAGCACAGTGTTTCAGGGTCTCTACACGCACTAGTCAGTCACAAACCTCGCCTAATAAACAGGTGACAACGAACAAGTCAGCGGGTGGACGCACAACAAGGAAAAGGTTGCCGTCGTTCCAGAAGCGTCATTTGCGGCAGAATAAAACCAGAGCCTGGTTGATATGCGGAGCACCGGTGCGGCAGTTTTCTACGGAACAAAGAGTTCGGCGTTATAAAGAGCTTCCGAAATTACGGTGTAAAGCATTAATGTCACAAGTTAAATGTATAGCTTATTCAGTACGGCATTTACTGTCGAATTTAATGGATGCGAAGATAATTTCAGTCTAGGAAGAGGAAACCAGTAGAAGGGAGGCCTGCCAGTGTCTACAGGAATAAAGTAATAGGTAACGAAACAAGACTTAATTAAGGTTAGTACGTTAGACTCAAAGTTAATTAAAGATCTAAACTGACAGACCTAGAAGTTCGAATGTGCTTGAAGGGTAAACGTAACATAAGGAAAGGGAAGGGTTGTACAAATTAACAAGTAGGTAAGTAGAAAGAGGTGTCCTAGATACAGAACCGCCCGGGAGCTCCGGTCCTCGTGAAGTGTGTAATGCGTCTGTTAACTTAAGGCAAATCTCAAGCCTCCACGCCTTCCGTTGACTCGTTAATGTTCTAATGAAATTCGTCACATATTTTATTAGCTTTAAGCCATAATGAAACTTTATGGAGTTTCATTATTTATACTCTCCGCAATCATAGCGGGATTTTGGTTCGTAAGGACCGCAGCAAGCGTGCTGTCATCGGCAAAAAGTATGAAATTGAAAAATTATGTAGGTTTGATAATATCATTTATAAATATCAGAAATAGGAGAGGCCCTAGGACAGATCCTTGTGGAACTCCATGGCTAATTGTCTGTCTGTCTGATTTTGCGTCGTCAATGACAACGTATTGTTTCCGATTTGTTAGGTATGATTTGAACCAATCATGGGCGATTCCTCGAATGCCATTACAGTGTAGTTTCGAGAGTAATATATTATGGTCCACACAATCGAATGCTTTTCTAAAGTCAAGAAACACGGAGAAAACAAGCTTCCCTTCATCTATATTAGAGTAAAGGTACTGTAAATGATTTAATATAGCTTGTGTCGTTGATTTTTTAGTACGAAAACCGTATTGTTTGTCGTAGATAAAAGATTTTTGTTCAAAATACGAATAAACTTTTTGCATACACAATTTTTTCAAATATTTTTCTAATAATTGGCAGTAAAGAGATAGGTCTGTAATTATTAATGCAATTTTTATCACCATTTTCAAAAATAACGGTCACTCTGGCAGTTTTGAGAGAGTTCGGGAAGATACCTTGAGAAAGTGAATGGTTGATAATATTAGATATACACGGTGCTATTGTATCAGCTTTAGCCTTAAGAACTTTAGCTGAGAATGTATTTAATCCATTTGATTTTTTTTCAAGTTGTTTGTGCTCGTAATTACATCGGAGGGATTAGATGTCGTGAAAAAGAAAGAGTTGTGTTCACCGACATGGTCCATGTATTGCAGGTGGTCTGTAGGTTCACTAACGACACTATCGGCGATATTTTTCCCTATATTTATAAAAAAGTTGTTAAACACTGTTGCCATATCTTGTGTGTCGTGATATTTTACATTTTCGGCTTTATATTTTCTTGTCGATCAATGATCGATACGCATTCACTAATTTCTTTAATTGTGTGTCTATTAATCTCTGTTTATGATCACTAATCCTCTTTTATTTGAACGATTTTGCAGGGAATATGCGGGGACCAATATGGCCCAATATTGGGCCATATGCGTCCAATTCGGTAAATTGCTCATTCAAGCACCGATATACATGAAGGACATTTCATGTTTCGCGATCTTTTTAAAATATAACTGTTATCACCCGAGGTGAAATGCTATCATGTTATTGCATTTGCATATTTCTTGGTAAGGATAACAATTTATTCGATCAGTTTTGTCAATTTCCCCAATCTACTACTAACAACTTAACCAAACCAATCTGTGACCCTCGAACATGAGCGGATGCCAGCGTTATTCACGCAGAAAGATTTGGACTGCTTTAGACAGTGTTCTTCATTTATTGATATCATTACTAAATCACATTTTTTCATATCATTAGCCTCAGAAGATTTCTACTTCAACCCGCATTAGTCATTTTATGATAAAAATATATTGACGCTAAAGTTTGATTTCAGATCCTCAACTCAGCACGTCTTCTTCCAAGTTTGCAGGCATTATTCGTTTTGATTTTCATATTCGGTGAAACAAAGAGAAGTTGCTGAAAACTCTTCGAATCGTAGTTAAACCTGCGTGTGGAATATTACAAGGAGTATCTCAACGGTTCCTTCCATTCTTCGCAACTTGTGATGTTTACTCAGTTATCAGATCGTTTATACTCGATCTTCACCGCCACCTCAAGATACAACAGATTTTAGTGTCCATGCGTGATATTGGCATCTGGCCCGCGCGACCATGCAGTGGTAAAGAAACTTTAGTGGATCAAGAGCTCACTCACTAACTACCAAGTATTTTTTATCTCAAATGTAGAAGATGAGAGAAGAATCTCAAGTACTATTAAATTCATGTAACAGTCATTGATTCGCCTGATAACTTGTTGCAGCAACTCGAACTATAATGATGTTCTTGCTGTCTGAATATGAGATTAATCTCGAATACAACAATGAACATATTCCCATCACTCAATTGAATGAAGTATTTTGAAAAAAAATTTTCACTTTTCTAAGCATGTGACATTCTCTCACCAGGTCTCGATCCTGGCCGTGTGACGGACGGTGACTTTAATACGGAGTTTCGCTCTGAAGTAGAAGACTTTCCTTTTGTGGTTGTTGACCTGGGCACTCCATACGACATCGAGAAAGTGTCTTTGAATGGAAATTCTTACGGTTTCCGTAATTTCGAAGTGAGTGGTGCTAAACATCGATATGGACGATGGTGAAAAATGTTATTCATCGATATGGACTAAGGTGATGAATGGTAAACATCGACATGGACTAAAGTGAAGAATGTTAATCATCGAAATGGACTAAGGTGAAGATATCACGATTATAACATGAGTTTGAAAACATTGGACGAGAGTGTGTTAAGGAGGTTAAAAAGTGTCCTAAAAGTTGAAACTGTTGAAATTAGAGCATTCAAGACCGGGCGAACGTCGGTGTATTTGAGTGTTGTGTTGTGTGTTGGTCTTTCTTTGCACTACTCGAAATATTAATAAAAAACTAGGAAATTTTTTATTGGGTAGCTAGGCAATGCAGCGAGTATTGCATCTTATATTTTTACCTTTACGTACAGCTGAATTTTTAAAGTAAATCGACATCCGAAACAACGAGGAGGTCCGAGCTTCAATCTATAATTTTCTTGCTTGTTGATAATGTGGTGCAAATCTATCTTATCATGCTTGATGGCAAGAATTGAAATTTTATATTAAAGTAGCTAGACATCACATTTCGCATTGAACTTATGAAATTCATTATAAAAACGAAAAACTAATAATTTGAGTAGGTTTCTAATTTATCAACGAGTAAAAGGTTTTACTAACGAATTTAAAATTACTTCAGCATGCTCAAATCGAAACTACGTGTGAGATAGTCCAAATTTTGAAATTTGCGAAAAACATTTGTTTGCCCTGAAAAACGACTTGTACAATGAAGTCTACACTCATGATACTACTATCATAAGTATTATAGTCACAAAAATGGTAAAATTGGGCGATATAACGAAACATGCTTGTGATAGGAAAAGTTTTCACATATTTCGAAGACGTAGAACATTCAAGTTCCTTAATAAATGCATAATGAAGTATCTTATCACGTAAATTTTTAAAGCAAAAAATAACTAAAACAGTCAATTAAAGAAAAACCATCAGGTACACATTTAATATTTAGAGAGCAAAATGTACATCCCATTTAAAATTCTTTATTCAATACTCTATTGCATGGTTTTTGCTAGCATTACCAGCTGCTATGAAGTGTTCATAATAAAAGAAATGGCCTCGTTTTAAAGTGAAATATATTATTATTTGAATTACTTATCCCTAAATATATATATTACATATACTTATCAACAATGTATATCAGTAAAAGTTTGTCACAGTATATCAGTAAAATACTGCAGTGATATCTTTATCCCGTTTTTTAGCCAACTTTTTACTAAACTGTCTTTTGTTGTAAATAAATGTATTGTTTAAATTTTTTAGGTGTTATAAATTAATTATTTTACTGTGCTGTCTTTTACCTCGGATAAATTGTTCGTTTGAATTTCTCAATTGTTTCAAATCAATCGTTTCACAGACGTATGGCCTGCTGAAAATGATTTCTTTGTATGAATTACTAAAGTTCTGAAAAATGCAATGGCCATCTACTCACATTTACAACTCCTTGTCTCCTAGCTGCGCTTGGGAATGGAAGATCTGCCTGGTCCTGACTTCAGCTCCTACACTCTGGTGCCCAACATCACTACCGGATGTGGCCTGTTCATGTGGTATTGCGGCAAAGTACTCGACGAGCCCGTTCGAGCCAAATTTGTGTCCTTGCAGCTCATGGAGGAAAAGATTGATCTGTGCGTCTCTCTCCTATCAGTGTATGGTGGATGAAGATTGATCTGTGCGTCTCTCTCCTATCAGTGTATGGTGGTCGATAAAGATTTATCTGTACGTCTCCCTCCTATCAGTGTTTAGTCAATAAATCTAGCTCTAGTTTAATGATCCGTTCGGACCGATTGCAGTGATAATTCCGAACTTTGGATTGAATACTAGAAAAGTAACTAGAAACACCCCTTAATCAATGGATAAATATTTAAAGCTGTTAATTAGCGAAGTGATAAACATCAATTCAGAAAAACCGTTATGTTAAAACTTGAAATTCATTGTAGGAAATTCCTTGTGAGTGAGGGTCTAAAATATCAATCCCCGACCAACTGACTGATAAATATCATTGTTGTACGCGTAATACAGTTAAAGTTAATTTTCAAAGATATTCAGACATGAACCACTGGATGCTTTAAATATTAAATTTGTCGCGTGATACTTTTTCGATGGACCTGAAAAATGCAAAAGGATAATCGCTAAAATTAATCGATCTCCAACTTAGTTCTTATTCGCTGTGTTACAAACGGTACAATCTCAGCCCCGACAATTTCATTCAGAGTATTTGTTTACCTTATTATTTTGAAATTGAACAAACTAATTCAAACATAGTAGGAAAAATTAGCATTGAATGTCTTAGCGAAGTTTTTTGCCTTGAGCCTGTTGTTTGTAACGAATAATTGATGAGCATCCGGCTTTCATATTGCGGCTAATGTTTCCTATTAAAGTATATCGCTACGTACTTACATTCTATCTCGTCACAGATCTTTAGGGATTCCAAAAATACTTTTTGGGCAACGCTTCGAAAATACTGCGCTTGTAATATCTATCATAAGCGTTAGTAGTCGATAATGCAAAAAAAGAGGACGATTTTACGCCACATGCTGGTGATAGAAGTTATTGCATATTATAGATTATATTAAATCTCTTAAGCAAAAATTGAGAGGAAAATTCATGTTTTATATTTAATGATTTATTTGTCTCAGTTACCGAAATATCTTCGAATAACGAAGAGCAAGACAAAGAAACAAGCGATCTCTCAGCATCAGTAGTGCTCGAGACGTTGTTGTGGTTGGTCATGGCTTGTTATAAATTTATTTGCAATTCTAGTGTTTTTTATAATATTGCCCTCAAACATGCTGAAGAGCATGTCGCAGACCACTGTACCGAGTTCAATACAGAGGAGTTGAAGGCCCTTACCAGAGAACGAGAAAAGACTGTGGCTGAGAGCACATCTTCAGAGGGAGGAGGTTTAGAGGGAAGAGAAAAAGAAAAAAAGAAAAACATTTTATTTCCAACAGAGATGGTACAAAAGTACCATCATTGGTTTTTAAAATATCTTAAAGCTAATACACTTAAGTGATACACACACATGAGTATTTTAATACTCATGTCACTAGTCGAAAAGAATTGATTGAGGGCTATATAATCCTAATCTTGCTTAATCTACATATGACGATACACATAATGATAATTATAAGAGGCAACACAATTTCATGGACGATGCATTTTCATTGTGGGTTGAGAACACCTTTGACAATTTACGTATACATGATATAAAAATTCGCAATTCTTGACGCCAGGAAATAATATTTGAATTGTTTGTTTCGGAAGATGTTCAAAAATGTCATTTTAAGGAAGCTTAAAAAAAATAAATATACATATATATATATAAGCATGAGGACCACGAAAATTACAAGATTTGTATTTCTAGTTAGGCAATTTTAACACAACGGTCTGCCCTTGTTTTTGGTGGTTATTGCAGCTTCGAAGGCAAGTCCATGCAGCTCCGCGTCAGAACTGAGGTTTGCTCCTTGCTCTGAACACTGTCTGGAGTGTGAGATAAGGATGCTTTAATGATGTTTTCTGGAATGTAGTTTACCATCACATTTCAGTAACTGAAGAGTTCATATCGCTCATAAAATTGACAGCTTTTACGACACGAGATATTTGAGTGCTTAAATCTATTTTGATTGACACGTGCTATATTTACATCTACAGCATGCCCTACAACTAGCCTCACATGAGTATCCCAAGTTAAGAGAAGGTCCAGCGTGGGCGGCACAGCCTGGAGCTTCATCTGTCAATGGCTGGAATGTATAAAAATAGAATATTCTATTGTCTACTCTTTTTGAGAAGAAAATTCTGTATTGGTATGCATAAAAGTAGACAATTCATCCGAAGGATATTCTCCAAAGAAAATTCTCCACACGCTTAGCAAATTTAGCGTATGTATGCATAATAATAGAATATTCTTAAAAACTGAAGAATTTGCTTCACATTTGAAAGGCAGGCCATCAGGTGTCTTTGAGCAGTTACCGGTGGGGGTCGTCGTGCATTAGGGCTACGTTCATGAATATTTGAAAGCCTAAAATATATAACGTTTGTCGCTCAAGCCGTCATGTCCATGACTACAAACATCTTTTCCGATTTGACGAGGATACCCTACATTGGATTGTACAAAACGTACTACTGGACAATAATGGTGTCGAGCGGCTTGAATCATTTCTAAGGTATGTGGCCGATCTAGGTTTTCAAGTCGGAGTTGATGAAGACATAGAAATAGACCGATCTTCAGTTTGCCGTTCGGTCACTACATCTGTGAGAGACTCGTACAAATAGCTGACACTGGATCAAATTTTCTCAAGCACGGTAAGAGAAAGAAAACGCTTCCTCGATGTGGACTGCAAAACATTCATTTCCGCAAGCTATCGTGGCTATTTGTTCCGTCCCTTTCCATGTACAGGTCGAAACCAACGCGAATGAGGTTCGGGAGTGACTGATATGCAGTAACGTGGTTATCCTTTATTGGTACTTAGGAATTGGCACAGGCTTCGGTATTGGAAAAGAATCAGTTAGATCGGACGGTAGGGGCTAATACGAAGTGATGTTACTTCTATAACGCATCTGTGATCTGTACAGGTGCTTCCTCGACGGTCACGCTTCCGCTAATGAACAGCGACGACTCTTTCTAAGTGCTACCTCTACGGCAGGCCACCGCTAATGAACGGCGATGTCTCTTGCCGGTTCTATTTATATACTCGGCGGGCGCACATAATTGTTCCCCCATATGTAAAAATTCTTTATTACAATAAAAAAATTTTTTTTTCAATTAACTTTGATTTTCCTTTGACTATCAATTAATCTTACAATCCGTCAAGTTAATTCGAACAGATCAGAACGTATGACACAAAATGCTTCCGAATTATGAACGGAGGTAGGCAGGTATGGCTTTTGCTGTCTTTAGCAAAGCATAAATTCAACAAAATTCAACGGTAATCCTACATCTCGTTAAACATTATTAATTTTAGATTCAATTCAATACTTGATTTATTATCCAAAATCGACTAATTAATCACTCTTCCCACTTAGCTTCAAACAAATTATTTATCAATTTATTCTTATTAATTCAATTCAAATTCAATATTGGAAACACCACACAATTTTATTAACTTATCGAAATCAAAAATCAAATCACGTACGTAATAAATCATCTCTATAAGGTACACTTTTTTGAACAAACTGGACACATACCGTCAAATCGAGAAACAAAAATTTTAATGAAAATGAAAAATTTAGAAGGAAAAATCCATCATAAATCTATATTATATAAAGATATAGAATATAAGTTTATATACGCAAAACAATACATTACATTACTACAAATGGCAAGATAAAAGTTGATTTGCTTTTCCGTAGGATTTAAATCGTCCTACGATTCAAATTAACTTATTTCAATTCAACTAAATTAAATATTGAAAGTAAATTAAATAGAATAATCAATAAATGAACTAATTCAATTCAACCAATCTACAAGCGTGCAATTTGGTTTTTATTCGCAATATAAATAATTCGTCTCCTTATCTCGCGTGAAACATGAACAAACATTTCCATAGGGCGAGTAAAACGACATTAAGGGTTATAATTAACGACACCAAGAACAAGTAATAATCCGTATAAAATAGAAATATTCTAAGACATGGAAGGTGTCTACTCCTCGTATATCACGCGTAATATGATATTCAGTCGTCTCCATCTTGTATGTGTAAAGATCCATCTTGTAGGGACGTGCACGTGGACTCTGTGCATGAGGCACGTGTGTTTTGTCATGTTAATGTGAATGTAGAAGTCTAGCGTTGTAATGTTATGCGCTAACTTGAGCAGGAAGTAAAATGATTGAATTCTTTGAGGTGCTTATTGAAATTAAGTAAGTAGTTATTATTGATTATTAATTATTATTGAAATTAGATAAGTGCGCAAACCAAGTAGTAAGTGAAGGTGTAAAGTGTATGTGTATATCGTAAATCGGAATGTGTAATGTTCTGGAGTTGTTCAGGAGTCGCCCAAGGAATCTGAAAAGAAACGACACAGCAGATTAGCATGGCCACAAGTTTAAAGTAAGCAATTGTCGTTTCATACTAAGGCAACGCTTCCTCCTCATTAAGACACATTCATTCCAACTACAATGCCTGACATTGTTTTCAAACAAGTTGCGGCAGATGCGATGCAGTCTCGCGGGTTTCGCACTCGCACTCTCGTGTCGACATTTCCACGATTGCACCTAAGTTTATCAACTCTAGCTTACGACTTGATGAACACAACCTTGATGTCGCAATAACAGTATGACAACATCCTAAGTTCAACATCTCGTCACAAGGTGTTTGCGCAACAAAAATATTTCCTAAAGCAAGACATACATAAAGTCCTAAGAAAAAAACTCATAGAACGCACTTACAAGCTAAAAACTCATAGAACACACTTACAAGCTAAATACCATTTAAATACATATATGAATGGCAATTTCGGAATATATGAAAATGAACAGTTCCAAACTAGGTTGACAATTTTACCCTTTTAACTTATCTAAAGGCAGTACATGGTTTAAGTTCGATCGGATAATTTTGTTACCGATCTTAATATCTGCATAATTTTTACCTAGCCTTTCAATGATACCGGGACCTAAGAAATTTAGCTGTAGCTTGTGTTTTTTGGCATGGTTTTTCACTAGTACACGGTCCATCACCTTTAAATTTTTATCGCGACGTTTCACGTTTCTATAGGTAGTTCTTTCGGTTGTAGCGTTAATGATTGCGTTTCTAATATTATTCACTACAATAGATGACTCTTTAAATTTTTGTTTTTGAACATCTTCATATGTAGTCGCAACATTGAAGTCTTCTAAATTAGTAGAACTAATATACACACACGTATCTCTACCGAAAACCGTGTATGCGGGGGTATCGCCTAATGTTTCATTAAAGCTATTGTTAATCGAATTCTCCACAATATCCAATAATCTATCCCACTCATTATGAGTAAGAAAATTTAGATATAACTTGAGCAGGTGTCGAATTTTTCCATTACATCGCTCAACAATGCCATTAGAAAAAGGGGAATAAGCCAGAACTTCCCTTTTCAAGATAGAAAGTCCTTTTGTGAAATTTCTCACATTAGATGATTTAAATTCTAAAGCATTGTCAGACAATAATACGTCCGGGGTACCGAACAAACAGCAAAAATTCCATAGACAACCTGTAACAGTCTCTGTACGTCGGTCACTAGTCGAATATAATTTAACAAAACGGGAGAATAAGTCGATTATTACAAGAATAAATTTGTTCCCATTGTCTGTCATTGTTAATGGACCGTAGAAGTCTATGCTGACCGTTTGAAAGCATCGTGTTCCAATTGGAGCATTTAGAATTTTAATCGGCGTCGATATTCGTGATTTTAGAATCTTACAGATGTCAGAAGATTCAACAATTTTGCGTGTAATTGTCCGTTCGTACGGATGAAAATATTTTAATTTAAACTTAAACAAGGTATGATTCAAATCTGTATGGGACAAATTGTGAATAAATAAAATTGTCTTGTGTAGCAGAGTATATGGCACCACAATAGTCAGAATGGTGCTGGGTCTGTTGTCAATTCTTCGTCTTTTATACAAAATGTCATTCATAATCAGAAATTCATTCATGTCAGTATTAGTAACTTTTGTTGCGTTCTCTAGGGCATCCTTTATTTCAGAACAAAAAGGATCACTATCTTGTTCACGTTTAAATTCGTCTAACGACCAGTTGTCGTTAATACTTGAATGGTCTGTAGTCTTGTTAACGTTATCCAGTCTGCTATTAATGTCACTGGGTTCACGTCTGGGGGCTGTCTGCTGTTCAGCAGTACTGTTGTTGATTCTTCCATCCTCACTTCCTGGCATTGTCTCCTCGAACTCTCCCTCAGTCACCGGCTTGTTACATTTGTTACCCGCAGCAGCGGCTTGCAGCCTGGTTACAACGGGAAAAGTCTCTACATCCGGGGTTAATTCAGAACACTCTAATAGTTCTCTTTCTGTTAAGGGATTTTTGTCATGATTTAATCTACTTAATGCATCGGCGGCACTATTCGCTTTCCCAGAAAAATACTTTAATTTGGCATCAAAAGCTTGCACATAAATACTCCATCTAGCGAGCGTGTTGTCTTCAGGCAATTTCTTTGAAAATAAAGGAACCAACGGCTTATGATCGGTGTAAATGACCAGATCATATCCTAAAACAAGATATTTAAAGTACTTCAACGCTTCAACTATAGCAAACATTTCCTTTTTCGTTGTTGAGTATCGTCGTTGGGTGGAATTCAACGTTTTAGAAAAAAATGCGACAGGTCTCATGTTTCGAACTTTATCAGTAGATGACTGGAGTAAAACAGCTCCTATGCCGACGTTTGATGCATCACAAAACAGATGAAAATTTTGATCGAAGTTTGGGTGACTCAAGATTGTATTTTCACACAGTTCATCCTTTAATTTTTCAAAAGCGTTTTGACAATCTCTAGACCAATTGAATTCAACATTTTTCTTCAGAAGATTATAGAGCGGGCTTGCGATACTCGCAAAATTTTTTATGTACCTACGAAAGAAATTTACTAGTCCTAGAAATGACTGTAACTGTTTCACATTCTTAGGAATTTCTAAATTCTTTACTTTGTCAGTACCGGTGCTTCTGGTTCCCATTCCGCTAATGGAATGTCCGAGATATTCAATCTCATCACTGAAAAATTGGCACTTCTCCGTCTTTATTGACAATCTAGCGTTTCTTAATAGTTCAAGTACAACTTTTATATCGGCAAGATGCTGATCTTTTTCCTTTGAAAAAATGAGTACGTCGTCCATAAAGACGAAAGATAGTTTTCCTAGAACAGGAGATAGCGTTTGCGTCATTACTGACTGGAAATATGCAGGTGAGGTTTTTAAACCAAAAGGTAAACGATTGAACTCGTATTTTCTGCTACCAACGGTAAATGCTGTTATTTCCTTACTCTCATCGGTCAGTGTAATATTATGATATCCCGACCTAAGATCTAATTTCGAAAAGTATTTTTGACCATTTAGACTATAGAGAATCTCATCCATTCGCGGTAGAGGGAATGATTCTTCATAAATTACCTCATTTACTTTGCGAAAATCAACTACCGGACGTATGGTTCCATCTTTCTTATGAACTACAATTATCGGTGAATTATAAGCTGAAATCGATGGTCTAATAATTCCGTCGTCTAACATTTTTTCGTTAACGACTTTCAAGTCTTCCATGTAACGGTGGGCAATACGATAGGGAGGGACATTTACGACATCCACGTTAGGTTTCAAACGTATTTTGTATGGTTTAATCGCAGCAGCGGAGATCGATTCATTGTCTATAGTAATAACGTCTCTGAATTCATTCAACAAACTCAGCAATTCAGGCTTCATTTCGTCATAGTTACACTTGATATCATCATTATTTAATTTCCGCCGACCACGGGCTATTTCTTTGGAATCAGAAATGTACCCTTCGTCGACAACTCCTGTGATCCCGACAGATTCACTATTAGTGTCTTTCTTCTCGACATCTAAATGACTGTCCTGGACAACACTAGCTGCCTGCACAAAGGTACTCAATCCTCCTTTTAATTCTCCTTGTACATCTGACAAGTAAACTTCGGATTCAACGTGATCCTTCTCCACTTTTTCTAAAGTACTTATAATTGCATTCTCTGGTAAAACAATCGCTCTGTCGGAGCTATTAATTAACAACAACGGAATCTTTCTCCTATTATTAACTCTCACAATTGCTTCTGCGACACAAATGCCTTCTTTTAAAGTTGCTTTCTTTATTATGTATTCTCCATTTTTACACTTTCCAACATGTCCAACATGTTTCAAAATTACATTGGGAGCAATTTCCACTCTTTGAGTATGAACTCTTAACGGCCTTGGCCCTGTGTGGGAACTGGTAACTGCAACTACGCCTCGAACAGGCTGATTTTCTCTCTTACCGTCCCTTTTTACTTCCTCGCCGACTCTCGCAGCATTACACGTCCTGAGAATTTCTCTCTTCTCTCTTAGCTTATTTAGGACTTTTTTCTTAGCTCTGGACGTAATCGTGTCCGCCATGAGACACTCAGTATTCTCTATTAAATACTCGAGACACTCTGTCTTTCTCTTTTTCCGTCGTTTTACCTCTGCAAAGGGAATTTTCTCGTCTTTGATAATTAAACATCTTTGTTTTAAATCTACAACGGCGTTCTTGTCTAATAAATCACGCCCAATAATGACGTCATAATTGTAAATACCATCTTTAATTATTAAAGCATTTGTCTTTAAACTTACACCGTTTTTTAACTTTAGGACAAGCTCCACCTCGCCTTCAACATTACTCTTAGCGTTAACGCCTTTTATAGTCAGAGAACTTGGCTTCACGTCATTACTTATCTCACTAATTCTGTGGTAGCTGATTAGACATTTTTCTGATCCTGAATCAATCAATGCATTCCACAGGTCTGCATCTTTTCTAAGCACAATCATAGGCTTATGACTTTTTCGTATTACAAATAATTCATTTTGTCCTGTAACTTCAACTTCTTCATCTTCTTCGTATTTACAAACGTTCGCCGTCAAATGGCTTTCAACTTCAGTGCCATGAGCATTTAAATCATTTAAATCGCTTAAATCCACCTCTCCCAGCGATTCATATCTATTTTGACACTTAATTAATGGATCGATTATCTCAACATTCTTAACGAGGGAATCTTCAGACATGTTTAACACATCAATTCTCTCGAAATTTTTAACGAGGGAATCTTCAGCACCAGAATTCTCCTCGGGTTCACAGGGAGCTACTGACGTAGAGTCACACTTAGTTATTTCAATTCCATTTTTACCATTGACGTTATTTCTATCGGCAATGAAATCGTCTCTGCAGTTTACGCTAAAAAATTATCGCCACTGTTAGTTTGGTAAGTTTCTACCTGGCCTTTTTCTGGTACACGAGTTTTATGCTGTCCTCGCGCACGGACACGATCAGGTCTACCTGGTCTGTTGAAATAGTCTCGTCTGGACCTACAGTCTCTTGCGTAGTGTCCTAACTTATTACAACGAAAACAAGCTACGTCACGCAGTGAATGCTCGGTGGCTGTCTGATATGAACCTGGTTTGTACCAATCAGTCGGTTTCCTAGCCACAGTGGTTACCGACACACCTTGTCCTTGGCAGACACACACATTTCTGTTACAATTCGAGCAACGCCCAGCTTCAGTAGCTGTCTCTAATGCCTGGACTTCTAGAGTTCCTAATTCACGATCTCCAACAAAAGATTTTACGTGAGGTCTAGCACGGAAAGTTGGTCTTGGGAAATTTGGTCTCGAGTAGGGCCTACGCGTCCTACCTCTACCTTGAAATCCGCCTCTTGTCATTGTATACACTTCGGCCTCATCATAGGCTGCATCAAAGTTTGATTCGGACGAATGGTCATCCTCTGCACAATAGATTTCCATAGATCTCTCAGATCGAGTCGCTAACACTTGCTTATCTTCGGGAAAATTCCGAATGACAGTCACTAGTCTTTGAAGGAGCTCTTCCGACGAGTTAAAGGGTTTGGTCGTCATGGTGACAGGTATTGAAATCGACTTCGCGGAAAAAACAGGAATTGAAAATCTTCCAAAGCTAGTCACATACGGTATAGTTCTTATATACTCGTATCCGTCAGAGTCACTGTCCGACATAAACACAAAATACTCCTATATTCTTAGACCTCCAATTACCTTTAAGAGAAAAATGTTCTACACACATTTAATGAAAATATTCTACATACAATAAAATGATAACTCACAATTTCAGTGGACTTAAAACAGGTTATTTCAGCACACAAATGCTCGTGAAGTCTGGCACCACACTGGACAGAGACAGGCCGCTTCAGCTTACTCTTATGTGCTCGAGAACAATGGGCTAGAGAACAATGGCTACAACTTCCTTCAATTGTTCTCACAGACAATGGACTACCGCCTCACAAATGCTTCCGCATTCAGGCTCTCCTACTCCCAAGAATCAGCGTGCTCACTGCGCTTGCAATGCCTATGCTGCTCAAATAGTTTTACATAGAGAACTTCTTATTTATTAATTCTATAATGATTATGTATAATCATTAAATTGAGCTCATGCTTATTTAATTCGTAAGCAAACATTATCGGCGTATACTCAGCTTGCCATGCGAAGCTAGTTGGTGACGTTGAACAATATTTTGGCGATGCGTAGATCTCGTCGATCTTCTTGTTGCAGATGACGGTGCGTAAATGCGTAGATCTCGTCGACAGATCAGGTTGTTGATCTGGACCCCTTCACTTCATCTTCTCCTTTGAGTAGCGATGATCCAGGCTGGTGGAGACTAAGTAGCGTGTAGATTTTCGATTTTTTCTCCCTCGAAGTTCTTTCCAAGAACTTCGATTTTCTGCGCTGACGTCCTTCTTCCTTTTCTCGATGCTCTGAAGTAATGTGATAACTATGCGACGTTACTCCAAACAGGGTGACACTCCTCACACTTAAAATCACGGATCAGCAGAACCGAAGATCAATTCTTGATATCTTTCTTCTTCAATGGGCAATGTCGCAATGTGGATATCTTTAATGTGGCATCCCCATACACGGGCCACCAAATATGTTCCGTCCCTTTCCATGTACAGGTCGAAACCAACGCGAATGAGGTTCGGGAGTGACTGATATGCAGTAACGTGGTTATCCTTTATTGGTACTTAGGAATTGGCACAGGCTTCGGTACTGGCAAAGAATCAGTTAGATCGGACGGTAGGGGCTAATACGAAGTGATGTTACTTCTATAACGCATCTGTGATCTGTACAGGTGCTTCCTCGACGGTCACGCTTCCGCTAATGAACAGCGACGACTCTTTCTAAGTGCTACCTCTACGGCAGGCCACCGCTAATGAACGGCGATGTCTCTTGCCGGTTCTATTTATATACTCGGCGGGCGCACATATTGATTGCACTCATAAAGATAAAGAGGCCTGTGCGTCGCTTCCACCCTGACGAATTTGTTAACAGAAAGGGAGTGCATTCAATTAATGTGCAGGCCACTTGTGACTCTAAAGGGTGTTTTACAAGTGTTTGCGCTAGTTGGGCTGGCAGTGTTCATGATTCGAGGATACTATGATGTTCGGACATTCCACATATCATGCAATCAACAGGAGGTGACTTTTTGCTATTAGGTGACAGTGGATATCCTACAATACCTTGGCTTATGGTGCCCTTCAGAAGCCCTGAAACTCCCGCGCAGTAAGATTTCAACAAAGTTTTCACTAAAGAACGAGTAATTATTGAGCGATGTTTTGGGCAACTTAAGAAACGTTTTCCTATGCTGGCAGGTGTTGTTCGTGTTTCAACAAAACAAGTTCCAAAAATTATTGTAGCATGTGTTGTTTTACACAACATTTCAAAGTATTTACATGATAACCTGCCAGAAGAAAGAAATCCTGAGCCTATAGTCATTGAAGAAACGGGAGAACATCGTGTGGAAACAGATGCTGTGCAACAACAACTTGGTCGTACCTAGAAGTTAGTCAATTGCATTTAGACACCTGAAACATACAGAGAACTTTAATAAAAAGAATGGTGTGTTCAGTTATAGATCTTTATGTTCCTACGAATATAAGCTAGTGCTTATGACGCTCTATTTTTCCCGAAGATTATTCTACTTTGCTCTTTTTTATCACGAAGCAAATAGCAAATTGTTATGCATACCACATTTAATGAATATTCTATTTTCTACTAAGGATTTGTTTTTTCCTACTTCTGGATGAAGATAGAATATTATATTTTTATACATTCCAGCCATTGTCAGCAGACTAAATAAATTACTCCTAATAAGGTTTATTTATACAGAACTGCTGTGGGCGATTCTCCAAGGGAGTAAAGGTGAGTTTAGGTCATGAGGGGTCGCCACATACCCCGAACAATGATTAGTTTTCAATTCAAGTGTACGCTGTACATCGCCACTGCGCCTCAATAAAGCACACTCAATGGTGCGGGAAGGATAAGATGACAGTGAACGTTGGTGCTAGCATCCCCACAGTTGTTAGATTGTCCAACATTGGCTATCAATAGAGTAACAAAAGATTAGATCAACAAAGTATGGATTCTACCAGTCTTCCAGATATCTAAAACTGCTGTAATTATCTGGGCTTGCACTGGACTTGGAAAGGGCCCTTCACCCCCCAGTAAGTTTTTCAGAGAAATGGGACCATTCGACGAGATTGAGGAGGTATTCAGAATTCTACGGTGAACTACGTGATTAGGACAATGTAAGAGAAAATGATCTACGCTTATTCAAACCATGCCAAGTGGGATTTGACACCAGCACGTCCGACTCGTAGTCTTTCCAGAGCAACTTCAGCTGTTCGAGATTTATTAGGGCCCAAGGCCAGTCCTCGATATTATCCCTTATTTGTATCAAGAACCGACCTTTCCCAGTTGTCCTGCCTGTATAGTCAGCCAAGAGTGGTTCCAATGCCAGAGAAGGGCTTCACGAGCGAGACTTAGTTTCCTCTTTCGATGGAGCGGTGATGGTGCGATATCGGAGGAAATGAGCTTCCTTAGCTGAGAGATCCGCCGCTTCGTTACCGGATATTTCTTTATGGCCAGGGATGAACTGAAATTTAATGACATGAGAAATGAAGAGCAGAATTGGTTTTTCTTGAACGCACAAAACAAGACGAATGAAATGTTTAGGTTTTTGATCGTGAATTAGGTACATCAAATTTAAAGAATCTGAAAAGATCACTATCTTTTCTCGGTCAAATGAGTTGTTCTGCACCCATGTAAGTGCCTCTTTGATAGCAAAAAATTCTGTTCCCAGAACTTGGACTTGTGGTCTCAGTTTCCAATTTAATTATGTATTTTTGCAGGGATCACGACAGCTGCTAATGGAGATACACTTGGCTCAGTAACACGAGAGCCCTCAGTATATATTGGTAGAAACTGTGCAAATTTTATTTGATGCAGGTCGTGAAAGACTTGCCGCACAGACACAGATTAAGATAATACAGACGTTGATATAAAAACTCAGTGAAGATGCCATCATCAGTGCTAAACCACGGTGGCAGAGAGGAAACCAGTGATGGGGCAATATGACGGGAGATTGGGAGATGAGGTCTGGCAAAAGTTGACTGAGCATAAGTAGCAAAAGAATGCAAGTTTGAGGATGCACGATCGGTAACAGATTGAGAGCTTGCATATTCTGCAACGCTTTAGCGTCGATAGGTAGCTGCATCATTCTGAAATAATAAGAGCTGATAGTTTGCTCTAGATGTAGCTGAAGTGGGGCACATTTCCTTCTACTTTTCCTGCAGCCTGTGGCAATCCGCATGCCAGAATTTCGAACAGGGTTTAATTTTCCTAGATTCGAGGGAGTTGCGACTACATAAAATGGGGCAGCGTAATCGAGTCTGCTACGAATCGATATAGAGAGCTTATCATTTCTCTATACGCACCCCAATGTCTGTGGGTTATTGATTGCAGTAAATTTACAATAGGCAAGAGAGCAATCCTTAGGCCATCAATGTGCGGTCCCCATCGAAGATGAGGGGCATCCAAATCTACTCCAATATATCGGAACTGCTGTATTTATTCTAATTGTTGGCCATTGACCTTTAACGAAAGATTTACAATTCTCTTGACAATTTTTATACTATTTTATTGTTTTATCATTTGTAAATTATGTTACTTGCGAAGAAAATTCTTAAAACACTACTTGGTTGATGAACAAATGATAATTATTTGACTATTGTAAGATGGAATGCACTATTTCGTTTGAGAAATCGATGTATCTGAATATACGTGTTACATGTACATCGCTTAAAATTTGAGATTTATTTCTATGTCTTCAAGAAATCAATCAATTTGCGTTCGTCAATCCCGAACCGGTGAATTTTTTCTCCAGCCATCATTTTGGCATTCATATATTCATTAAACTTTGCTATAGGAGCGTCTGCTCGATGGGCTGCCAGTGATGTCGATGCCGTTTTCACAGCATTGATCATGTCCTCGTAATATTTCAGTCCGCGTTACTCATGATTTTGTCACGTTTATTCACGGGCATGAACATTGGATTACACTGACGTTGTTGCTCACCAATTTAAAAGAGATAAAAATAAGAACCAACGTAAAAATATACATTATTTTATTCGTTTCTTTTTTAGGAAAAACGTGTTGAATTGTTAAAATTCCATCTTCTGGGCTGAAAAAACACAGAACGAGGTAAATAAATAAGAATAGAAGAACTTATACATTTTTATTGACCTCTCTCTATGTTTCTCAGCATTGAAGATAGAATTTTAACACTCCACAACGTTATCCTGAAATGGAAACAAACGATGACTCTTTTTCCGTTAGATCTCCTTCCTATCCTGCGCTTGAAATTCCCTAAAAATCGACCAGTTGGGAATATACAATTTAAAAAATTAATACAATTTGTATTCTTCCAAATGTAACTGATAATCGTAGCTATAATGTTCCTACCAATAGCGAATATTTATTTTGCAGTAATATGAAATGTACATCTTTTACCTTAACACCTACGATATAATTCATTAAAAGACTTGATAATTATTTACATATATAGAATAAAAACACTAATATTATTGCTTAAATTATAGCTTCTCTTTTAACTGATAGTGTTCGTGGCTCACCCAGGACACACTACGAAGCGGTTTCTCAAGTATTGAGCCAATATCCTCTGTGAATTGTGAGGTGCAAATTTGCACTTGCGGTTTCGAGTGAACTTCATTACCGGAAGCCTAGGCCGCTCCTGCGCCCGTCCCGCTGCCTCTGATCTCTTGCTTGACCCCGCGCCGTGCAGCATCTCCGACCGACGCTTCCCAATACACATGTTCAAGTCACTTCTCGCCTTTATTTGGTCTACAACGCCGTACTTCTGCTCTACAATAATGAGTTGTAACCTTTCCCGAAATTAGTGAAGATTCTAAATACAACATCCTACTACATTAGTTATGCCTCGAATATGCCCGATCTGGTAAATTATGACAAGTTATCAGTATTTAAAAAATGGGCTCAATAAATCTCTCGAACTAAAAGTTCCTTAAAAAATGTGTAGTTAGAAACATCATAATTTAGAAGGCTAAAGCCACTTAGGGAATAATTGGGAAGAAATTGGTTCCTTTTGGTACAAGTCCTAGATAAAATCCCGCGTTATAACTTTGTGAATGACTATGTAAGGTAATGTGTCGCATTTGTTGCCATATGTTATGTGGAACAACTGCCAGTAAAGCGCCACGTGCTGTGTAGGTGTTAGGTAGTTTAAGAATGTTACTTTGTCAATACGATTCAAACCCGTACTTTTAGTCCTGCCTTTATTGCGAAATGAATAGAATTCATTTCAACATGTATCTGAGAGTTTTGTTTAGTTAGCAAAATTATGATACACTTTCTATACAGGGTAACTAGCACTTTGCAGGACAAACTTCAACATAAAGCTGAAGACGTTGAAATAAAAACCTATTACTCATCTCTCGTGAGTTGAAAGTGCTTCGTTAATGAGTAACAAGAGCTCAAAATTTGAAACGCATCGGAGAAAAATTCGCACATAGACAGGGGAAGGAAATGAAGAGTAAAACTTAAGAAACGATCTTCTATGATTACTACTAGAAACAGAATAACATCATAGCCTTATTTATTACGACCATGAAAAATTAGAAACTACATCAGAAATTTATGAAATATTTCCAGAATAAAGCCCATCTGTTGTGATGCAATTTGTATATAACATGTGACCAATGTTCGAGTTCATTCGCAAAAAAGTTCATTCACAATAGTGACCTTTCTGAATTTTGACACAATCACTTAATCTGTTTAACATCTCGTAAAATAAAAATTTCACAGCCATAAATGTAAGTCAAGTTCATAAACACACCAAAAACCTATTTTCTCTCATATGAGTGAGATTATTAAATCGAGTTTAGTCGCAAGTTCTTGCCAGTGGCAGGACAGTGCAGAACTGAACTCAGTAAGGACACTACGCCAATTGTCAATATTCAATAGATAATAAAGAAGCGCACGAACTGTTCAACATCTACGGAAATGGAGGCAGGAGGACGAAAATTACGGGTTTGATTCGTACGTTGACGACGTAACATTCTTGTAATTAACTCCTCGACAGCACGTAGCACTAACAGTTCTGCAGTGGAAGGATGTGGAGGGTGGTATATAAGTAGGTGGACAGTATCTGGAATCGGGTAGTGTATGAGTTATATCATAATAATGCTATCCATTTAACCTTCAAAGCTGTGTAATTTACGATGGAAAATTGTTTGAGTACCAGCCTTGATAAAATATTTAGGCACATGTATTGTTTTTGACAATTTAAATATTCTAGTTGTATACGTATTAAATATACGTGCACGTATACGGAGTCTCAAAATAAATGTTAGCATCAACTGTGTACTAACTTTTGGGCTCCCTGTGTGACTACGGTGATCGTTGCTTTTCCAGGTGTATATGATTTACAAGAACACTTCGACCACACTTGGTAAAACTGACGATCAATATTTAACTCAAATGAAAGCCAATCGTGATAAGCAACTATCAATATAGCAATCATGAACTGGATCATGTCCTATTTTTTTACATTAGTATTTAAAATAATGAGTTTGTGACAGCTAGTCGGTCAGCAACATCAAGAATATTCCCTCCGTCTGTGGTCACCGGCGGTGCATGTCGTGGTCAGGTGGTCGTGGTAACCACCGTAAGTTTCACGAAACTGCAGCGTTTGTCACAAGTACGTTCTTCAACGAAATCACATCAATACCAGCCGCCTTTCCGACGGCTAAGGGTGCGTTCACACTACGAGCGGAGCGAGCGGAGCGGAGCGGCGCGGAGCGGAGCGGCAATAATGTTTGTACAGGTTTGAATGCAGAAACGCTTGGCTGTTCACACGACAAGCGGAGCGGAGCGGCGCGGCGCGGAGCGGAGCGGAGCGGCACGCTCGGGAAATTCGTTGGGATTTTTTGACGCTCGCGTCGAGCGTTTCTCCTTGGCTCCGCCTTTGGATCGTCATATCTTACAGGGGTAGAATTGCCGTTTGAGTTAAATAAAACTAGTATATAACTAGTTATTTGTTCAACTAATCATATTACAATTATAACTGATGGTGTAACATGTAATATTTTAGTGTAATTTCACTCATTTGGGTTCATTAATCATTTATTTCTATTTTCTTCTGCTTTCTCTGATAAATTACTTTATTATTGCTTCAGTTTAAGGAATTTATTATGCTTTTCTCGTGATGTTGTTTCATCTTTCTTGTGATGCTGTGCATTTTATTTTATGATCTTGATTAAAGTATAATTATGTACGATTTTTTAATAAAGTTTTCATTTTTTCCGTAAGATGGGAGAAAAAGGAGGCCGTATGATGATGAGGAGGACTCAATGAGTGTCAAATACACAATAAGTTTCAAAATTTTAAGAGCTTGGGTGATTTTTTCCAATACTAACGGAAAGCATATCAGTATTTCGAGAACTATTTGGTCAGGACAAGCCAATATTTGTCAGTATTTTTCACTTAGGTTTCTCTGGCACAACCCTGAATTTCTGAAGGGAATTACTTAACGTTCACTCACGTTTAAGTCACCACAAGACTTTTTTTGATCGTACTGGCCTACGAAAACCTGTAGTAATATATGTGATACAGCCTATTTGGAAAGACTTTAATTTTGCTTAAACTACTTTGCTTTACATGTATCCTCAATAAAAATTTGTGTATTGCTAAACAGCAAATTTATCTAATCTCGTTGGAAATTTTTCTTTCTATAAGGGATTGTAGTACATCAAAAGTTGCCGGCTTCATCCGTAAATACTCGTAGAATTGTGATTCATCTCTCCTCAGTGCTTCGAAGAGATAGTGGTATTCTCCATAGCGATCTCTCCTCATGTTGATGGGATGGATCCAGTGTTGCCGTTTTGCCGTCGAGCAACAGAAGCGCATTCACGGAACGCTCCATAGCGACTGATGCTTGTGTAGGTCGCTCTGCTCAGCTCACATGTGAACACACGCGCCGCGCCGCTCCGCTCCGTGCCGCGACGCTCCGCGCCGCTCCGCTCGCTCCGCTCGTAGTGTGAACGCACCCTAAAGCGTTTACACAAACCCGTAGTCCATCAGGGATCGCCTTTTCAACACCAATTAGAATGATACAAAATTCGTCAAAATATATGTATAAGAGTACTAACAATTGTGGAGAGTGGATTGGTTAACCTCCTCTCCTCAAATACTGATAATTTACCCATATCTATATTTATGATCGTAATTGAGGGATAACTGATGTAGAAATATTTTTTGTCGACTTGCTGTAAGTGTTACGGGAAATGTTGAAGCTCTTTATTGTACTACAGAAGTTTGGCGGTAAGGGAAAAATAAAAGCGAAAAGTGACTTGAACAAATGTATTGCGAACTACCGACAGCTTCCCGTGTGGGTAGAGCCCCCTTAACCACTCGGCCACAACGACACGAGACACGCACTGAAAACAGGACACAAACAGGACATGGAATATCCAAGGGACACACTACAAATCTGTTTTTGCTGAGTATTTGGTCAACATCCTCGCTAAATTCTCAGGTGCAAATTTTCACTGCGGTTGCGAGTGAACTTCATTACCGGAAGCCAAGGCCGCTCCGCGCCCGTCCCGCTGCCTCTGATCTTCGTCTCGCTCTGTCTTGCTTGACCCCGCGCCGTGCAGCATCTCCGACCGACGCTTCCCAATACATATGTTCAGGTCTTTTCTCGCCTTTATTGCGCCCACAACGCCATAATTCTGCTGAAAAATAAAGAGTGGCAACATTTCCCGCAACTGGTAATGCGATTCGTGATTGAATATCCTGCTACATTAGTTATGTCTTAAATTTGCCAGCCAAACCGGTTATTCCACCATAAGTTGTCAGTATTTTAAGAATATATTTCAATAAATATTACTACAAAGTAGGTTACGAAAATCTGTTTTTTAACGCTTCATTTTTAAAAGGCTGATGCCTCATATATTGTCCAAGTAGGAGAGTGGTAACTTGAATGCTGGGAGTAGAAGTTCAAATACGGTCTTCATAACTATGCGAAGGACCAAGTAAGGTAAACGACATAATTCGCGATCTGTGACGTGGTACACCGAGCATTTTCGAATTAGTTGACATCTATTAACTTCATTTTATGTGGGCGTAATTAAATTTCGTTATTACAAAAAGCAATTGTTTGCCTTAAAAATATTTTATTATCACAGCACAACTGATGGTGCCACGAGCTATGTGAGGTGTTACGTAGTGAGGGAATGTTGCGTCATCAAAATAGTAATCAAACGAGTAATTTTAGTCCTCCTGCCTCCATTGCGCGTAGGTGTGGAACATTCAGTTCATGCTCTTCTTTCGTGTTCATGGAATATTGACAATTGGCGTAGTGTCCTTACTTTGTTCAGTCCTACACTGTCCTGCCACTGGCAAGAACATGCGAGTAAACTCGCTTCAATGATCTCACACATGTGAGAGACGTTACGTACGAGAACTTCTCCATTTAAACAATGTTGACGATCTCCTTGCGACGTCTTACTGGTACTTTTCTTGGTATATTCTGTTCTACTAACTTCAAATGGAGAAGTTTATGAACTTTACCTATACCTATCAATATGACATTTCTTTCGACTTATTGCTTTAGAGTAGAACTCTGCTCATATTACATTTGGTTTAAAGGCATTTCTTCCTAAATATTGAAAAGCTGATGAGAATTGGGTCTAACTTTTGAAGACTATTTATAGTGTGAGAATTATTGATTTTCGAAATGAACTGTAAAACATTTAGGTGATATTCAAATTGCGTGCCTGCTTCCCTGACCCCCAAGTGCCATTATGAGCAGTACCGCTGCATGACTAGTAATCGACACGCTACCCGTGATCTCAATCATGGATGAAATGTAGGAGAAGATAGAAAATAATTTTATTTCGGATTGAATAATAAAAGAATTGCCTCTGCAATAATTCGTGAAACTCTTGTGGCTGCGATCGCGTCCGCCAAACGATCGCACCGCCGTTTGAACGCCTGCATCGCAGCAGATGAGGCGGCGTGTGGAACATCTTTTGTTAGCACTTATCCTGATTTAGATGATAATAAAAATCAATATACAAATAATTATTTATATATTTTTTACTCTCAACACACTCATTTTCATATTTTTTTATTATTTGTTCATTTTTACATGGGTTCTTCATGTTATCTTACACGTGAGATTTTCTAAGAATTGATCTGTTGAAAATAAATTATCATAGTTTAGTAATACGTTTCTTATGCTCATAATAGTTACTGGGGGATGCTATTCTGTGTTTGTGTTATCAACGAAAACAGTTTTTACTCCTCATACCCGAGTCACGCTCAGAACCCGAATATTTCTCTAATTCGTTTCAATTCTTCAGTCCTTGTTTCTTTAACAAAGCATTTTTAACCGCATTATTATAGGTGGAAAAGTGTTTATTTTAACTTTCCCAGACATGATATAAAGTTGTGTGTATACATGTATTTAGGTATAGATTATCTTGGCAAGTGACACTCAACTTTGGTATACAGGTTACGGAAACTCAATTGATTGCTCCATTTTGCCATTGCTTAAATCGACAATCATAATGGTTTTTCATGAGTTGACTTGGGAAGTTAAATGCAATATAAACGCTTTGCTTTTACTCTCCTTCCTTTCAGAATTGTACGTAGGTGCATCTAAAATTTCCTGAGTCTTATCATGCGTGGAGTGTCAGCAAAAAGAATATTTGAGAAAAGAATATGCGTAGTCCGGTCTCGTCAAAATTAAATAGTTACTCATAGTTCTAAAATTTTATTTAGGCAATCAGTGGTTTGCGTACCGACGACAAAATTCCCTCCCGAATTGAAGAAAGAAAAAACTAAAATTTAAAAAAATGTTCACCGAAATGTCAGGTTGTGATGTTATATATGGCACTATTATAAATACGATTCAGCTCCCCCCGGCGGAAGAAGTTATTGCAAGTGCCATTCTGACTCCGATTCGTACAAAGGACAACATAATTTCCTTTCGACATAAGCCTTTTCACTATGACACCCAATGAGAAGGTTTTTTCTTCGCCAAAATTGACGATATCCGTATTGAGGAGGGAATCTCAATTTCAAGTTCCGCTATATAACATTGGGCAACCTATATTTCTCGAACTCTGATAACTTACGCCTAATTGTGCGATCCGAAATATTGAATGGAAAACAGATGCAAAAATATTTGCTTCTACCCCTCCGTGACGTTTCGGGAAATGTTGAAACTCGAAGTTGTGCTGAAATAGTATGGCATTGAAGGCAAAATAAAGGCCAGAAGTAACTTGAACTTATGTATGTGACTTGAGCAAATACCTTTTCATTTCACAATGCTTATTCAACTTGTGTATCGAGAGTTCAAAGTCAAGTCGCCCCCAGAAACAGATAATGAATCTGGTACGGGAAGCTACTGCTTCCACAAGGTTTTTCAAATAAATAAATGTACGAGGAGTTTGGAGACTCGAACTCAGGACTTCAAATCACCGCGCTAGCACGCTATCGACCGCGCTATCGATCACCCTAAAAAGATGATCGAAGCCCAACGAAAGCAATGCTTGGCACAGTGAAAGCAGGCACGCACTTGGCCCGACAGATATATTTCATTCCCTTGTGTATCGAGAGTTCAAAGTCAAGTCCCCCCAGAAACAGATAATGAATCTGGTACGGGAAGCTACTGCTTCCACAAGGTTTTTCAAATAAATAAATGTACGAGGAGTTCGGAGACATTTATTTATTTGAAAAACCTTGTGGAAGCAGTAGCTTCCCGTACCAGATTCATTATCTGTTTCTGGGGGTGACTTGACTTTGAACTCTCGATACACAAGGGAATAAAATATATCTGTCGGGCCAAGTGCGTGCCTGCTTTCACTGTGCCAAGCATTGCTTTCGTTGGGCTTCGATCATCTTTTTTAGGGTGATCGATAGCGCGGTCGATGGCGTGCTAGCGCGGTGATTTGAAGTCCTGAGTTCGAGTCTCCGAACTCCTCGTACATTTATTTATTTGAAAAACCTTGTGGAAGCAGTAGCTTCCCGTACAAGATTCATTATCTGTTTCTGGGGGTGACTTGAATTTGAACTCTCGATACACAAGGGAATAAAATATATCCGTCGGGCCAAGTGCGTGCCTGCTTTCACTGTGCCAAGCATTGCTTTCGTTGGGCTTCGATCATCTTTTTAGGGTGATCGATAGCGCGGTCGATAGCGTCCTAGCGCGGTGATTTGAAGTCCTGAGTTCGAGTCTCCGAACTCCTCGTACATTTAATGCTTATTCATAAAATTTTTCACTTACATTGGTTTGATAGCAAATACATATATAACTTTCTATGTATTCCCTGATTTGCTATCACTGTCTTGAAAAATTATTCCACCCGACTAAATTTTTGTTGTATACATTGTCTAATTACTGTTCTATCTAACTCTGTGGAGTGCAGTGAAGAGCATCTTCACGATATAAACTGTTCGTTTGTTCAAGCATGTCGGTGGTTTGTGCAGGCTAGATAATCCATTTCGATTTATATGAAAATTTTGTTTCGTTTACTAAATTACAGTGTACTTTCTATATAGAGTAACTGGCACTCTGCAGGAGAAACTTTAAACGTAAGTCTGAGACCGTTGAAATAAACACTTGATACTCATTATCGTTAGCTAAAAATGCTTCGTTTAAAGAGTTACACAGTCTTAAAATTTCAAACGTATCGGACTGAACAGGCATGCAATTTCTCTACAACTTAAAAATGTGACCAGTGTTTGAGAAACTACTTAGTTCCATCAATATAGTGAGTATTCGAAAATTTGAGAGAACCATTGCACCAGTTCAAACAATATGCAAGAAGAAATTTATAGCAATAATTATCGGTCAAATTCATAACCATTCCTGACATGAAATTTTGCTGAACTAATTATACCAAGGAAGTGGCCCGTGAGAGACTGCAAGGAAAGAGTCAACATTGTTTACATTAGAAAGTTTTCGTACATAACGTCTCTCAGATGTGTGAGATTATTGAAGCTAGTTTAGTCGCAAGTTTTTGCCTGTGACAGGACAGTGTAGAACTGAACGCAGTTCAGGAGCATTCCTGAATCAACTTACACGCGAAGAAATTAGACTATTTCGTATGGCTGAAATGATAGAAAAGAAATTATGTAAGTGCATGTCAGCCGTTTTGTTCAATGAAGTGTGTGTGAGAGAAGAGTTTGTCCCGACCTACACGGAGGTTCCGCTCTATGGCAGAGGGGCGAGACTCTCTACACCGACCTACGATTTTTGGAAGAAATTATTACAGCGCGAGTTGGATCAGAAAACAGTTTATCCATTGAAACCAAAGCCGAGCTCTTCGGTAAGAAAAGCTAAAACATTAGAAAACAAGACACAGCTAAAAGACAAAATGAATACAACTTTAAAGAGTACAAGAAACAAAAAAAAAAAAAACAAACAAAAAAAACAACATAGAGATTATACTGCAATTAATTCTGAGAGTCAGGCTATTTCTAACTGAAATGATGATAACATTGAATTTAGAGCTGGCTTTAATTCTTTAATGTAAAGAGATTCTAGTATATGTAGGTCGTTTTTATTTGCACAGAAATTTAAAATTGAAAAATCAGATTTGCTTACTATTACACTACACTGCTCTGCGTGATCCCTAATGGCTGAAAAAGATGGCTTTGCTAAAACTCTACCCGTTCTGGAGCTCCTACCAACGTGCTCAAAAAATCTTGTTCTAAAACTACGCTGGGTGCAACCCACGTAGCTAGACCCGCACAGCGGGCAACAATACTTGTAGATTAAGCGAGAGCACAGTTCAGTAGGTAGGCGGTCTTTAAATCTAAAAAATGATCCTATACTACGCTTGTTTGTCAATATTGGAATAAAATCTAAGCAATTGTAAAATTTCTCCACCAGCTTTGAAACTTCACTGGCGAGCTTCTCAGACTGTGCACCGTAAAAAAGCAAGTTACAGTAGAATTTCTTTTTCTTTACAGTTGTCTCAGAGTAGGTCGGCATATATTTTTTGTCTAAAAATAGCCTTATAATTTTAAAGACTAGATTATTCGGAAAACCGTTGTTACTGAAAAAGGTTTGCAGAAAATTAAATTCATTATGCATATTGTGGTACGTTGAACTTATATGAAAAGCTCGATGCAACAAGGTTTTAATGCTATTGAGTTTAAACCTAAATGAACAAAAACTAAAAAAGCTAGTGCCCAAACCCGTAAAGGTGTTTTTCCTGTAAACAGAGGTTGTGAACCTTTGATTTTGTTTTTCAACGGAACAGTCCAGAAAAGCAAGCCTATGATTAGTTTCACATTCCATCGTAAATTTTAAATTGGCGTGTTTGGAATTGATGTAGTCCAAGAATTTACTTGCATGACACTCCTCACGGAATATAACAAATGTGTCGTCAACATACCTCCTGTAAAAAATTGGCGCAAAGTCTAGTGGACACTCGGATAACCAGTTCACCTCATGATGACACATAAAGATATTTGCGAACGTCGGTCCCAATGGGAGACCCATTCCTAAACCTTCTGTCTGCCGATAAAATCTACCTTGGAACATGAACACAGAATTCAGCACAGCCATTTCGAGTAAGGTCTTAAAATAATTCAGAGTCAAACCTAACACTACTTGACTAGACTGATACAGGTACCCTAGGCAAATTTGTACTGTCTCGTGTAGAGGAACGTTAGTAAAAAGATTCTCGACGTCGTACGACACCATAAAACAAGGGGTATCTATTTTCAAACTACTGATTTCAGCGGCAAATTGTTGAGAATTTGAAACAGTGAACTGGTTAGAGGTGTACGGATTCAAGACAGAGACAAGATACTTAGCTAGTTTAAAGGTAGGACAATTATATGCAGCAAATATTGGACGCATTTGAAACATTGATGAAAAATCCACTTTATGAATTTTAGGAAGACCGTAAAGTATACCAGGGGCTGAGCCCGAGGCATACAGCTCTTTGTAAAGAACTTCTGAAATTAGTTCAGATTGTTTGAGTTTACGTAAGAAATTATTGACTTTGTCTTCAATTCTCTGAATAAGATTGTGCACTGGCTCTTTGATTTCCACGAATTTAGTGCGGTCTGAAATTATATTGGCAAGGCTTTCGACGTAATTCCTACGATCCAACAAAACTACGCCGTTACCCTTATCGGGCCGAGTGACAATTAAATCTTTGTTTCTAGCTAGATTCCGTAAAAGAGCGTAGTCTCCAGAATTGAAAATGGCAGAAAAAATTTTGAACGGTTTGAAGTTATGGTAATACCGAAGGGCTATTTGTTTCAATTGGGACTTGAAATTTCCAACATCACTACATGGATAGTTCTTCAAAAGTTCAATTAATCGTTCAAATGTTAAAAAGTATTGGTGGAAATTCAACTTGTAGACAGGCAAGGCAAAATCTAAGCCGAAAGCTAAAAGATACTTGATTCGACTGTTAAGTGCAACCGAGCTGAAATTGAAAATTACGCTCTCAGGGTTACATGGCTCTAAGGAGTTAGAGATTCCGAGATCCAGCAGCTTCTTGCGGTGGGTGCGCTCGGTGACGGCCTTCAGGTCCCCAGTGGTCTGTGCAACAAGTCGCTCCATGAGGACGAAGTGCCGCCCCGAAAACAGGGCACGGGCGTCGCAGCGCAGCTTCGCAAGCTCATCGGTCATATTTTTTCTGCCATTTTCAATTCTGGAGACTACGCTCTTTTACGGAATCTAGCTAGAAACAAAGATTTAATTGTCACTCGGCCCGATAAGGGTAACGGCGTAGTTTTGTTGGATCGTAGGAATTACGTCGAAAGCCTTGCCAATATAATTTCAGACCGCACTAAATTCGTGGAAATCAAAGAGCCTGTGCACAATCTTATTCAGAGAATTGAAGACAAAGTCAATAATTTCTTACGTAAACTCAAACAATCTGAACTAATTTCAGAAGTTCTTTACAAAGAGCTGTATGCCTCGGGCTCAGCCCCTGGTATACTTTACGGTCTTCCTAAAATTCATAAAGTGGATTTTTCATCAATGTTTCAAATGCGTCCAATATTTGCTGCATATAATTGTCCTACCTTTAAACTAGCTAAGTATCTTGTCTCTGTCTTGAATCCGTACACCTCTAACCAGTTCACTGTTTCAAATTCTCAACAATTTGCCGCTGAAATCAGTAGTTTGAAAATAGATACCCCTTGTTTTATGGTGTCGTACGACGTCGAGAATCTTTTTACTAACGTTCCTCTACACGAGACAGTACAAATTTGCCTAGGGTACCTGTATCAGTCTAGTCGTGTTAGGTTTGACTCTGAATTATTTTAAGACCTTACTCGAAATGGCTGTGCTGAATTCTGTGTTCATGTTCCAAGGTAGATTTTATCGGCAGACAGAAGGTTTAGGAATGGGTCTCCCATTGGGACCGACGTTCGCAAATATCTTTATGTGTCATCATGAGGTGAACTGGTTATCCGAGTGTCCGCTAGACTTTGCGCCAATTTTTTACAGGAGGTATGTTGACGACACATTTGTTATATTCCGTGAGGAGTGTCATGCAAGTAAATTCTTGGACTACATCAATTCCAAACACGCCAATTTAAAATTTACGATGGAATGTGAAACTAATCATAGGCTTGCTTTTCTGGACTGTTCCGTTGAAAAACAAAATCAAAGGTTCACAACCTCTGTTTACAGGAAAAACACCTTTACGGGTTTGGGCACTAGCTTTTTTAGTTTTTGTTCATTTAGGTTTAAACTCAATAGCATTAAAACCTTGTTGCATCGAGCTTTTCATATAAGTTCAACGTACCACAATATGCATAATGAATTTAATTTTCTGCAAACCTTTTTCAGTAACAACGGTTTTCCGAATAATCTAGTCTTTAAAATTATAAGGCTATTTTTAGACAAAAAATATATGCCGACCTACTCTGAGACAACTGTAAAGAAAAAGAAATTCTACTGTAACTTGCTTTTTTACGGTGCACAGTCTGAGAAGCTCGCCAGTGAAGTTTCAAAGCTGGTGGAGAAATTTTACAATTGCTTAGATTTTATTCCAATATTGACAAACAAGCGTAGTATAGGATCATTTTTTAGATTTAAAGACCGCCTACCTACTGAACTGTGCTCTCGCTTAATCTACAAGTATTGTTGCCCGCTGTGCGGGTCTAGCTACGTGGGTTGCACCCAGCGTAGTTTTAGAACAAGATTTTTTGAGCACGTTGGTAGGAGCTCCAGAACGGGTAGAGTTTTAGCAAAGCCATCTTTTTCAGCCATTAGGGATCACGCAGAGCAGTGTAGTGTAATAGTAAGCAAATCTGATTTTTCAATTTTAAATTTCTGTGCAAATAAAAACGACCTACATATACTAGAATCTCTTTACATTAAAGAATTAAAGCCAGCTCTAAATTCAATGTTATCATCATTTCAGTTAGAAATAGCCTGACTCTCAGAATTAATTGCAGTATAATCTCTATGTTTTTTTTGTTTGTTTTTTTTTTTTTTTTTGTTTCTTGTACTCTAAAACATTAGCACCCGTGATTAAAAACAAAACTAAACTATCAATATAATCATTCGGTACGGCAACAACGATTTGTATCAGCAACCTTTAACAAATAAAAATATGGGAATATAACACATGTTATTTCTGATATAGACCCTGTGTCAAGAGAGCAGCATGTCACACAAACCCCTCCCTCCCATAAATTTTTTATACCCATGGATCATTTTTTGTGGGACACCATTCTGAGATTAGCTATGACCTTAGTAGACCATCTTTTTACTTTCTTGCCGTGAGACTGACTGGACTACTGTGGAGTCAAACCTGGCGACTTTAGAGCCGCAGAAATGTTTATAAATAAAATGATGTAAAAATTGATTAGCCTCCCAGTCCCACAACAAAGATGTTCAAAGAGAAGAAGGATGAGGACATCATTACTAAGGAGTTAAGGGAACGCGGAATCAGTGCACAAGGAGCATAGAAATAGTAAGCTAAGAAAGAAGTTGATGAAACAAGAAAAATGTTGAAGAAAAAAGTAGTAGCTGCTTAAAACTTGGACAGCAGTCAACCGAAACAATTGAGTGAGCACTTTCGATATCCTAATCACTACGGACTTTCGAGCTAGAGCAGAGGAGCAATTGTTTATAGGAAAAAGTTGGTTGGATGAGTTCGATCACCAGCAAAAATTTTCAGGTAGTCTCACATCCACAGAGCAGAAAAAGTGCATACCAGCTTTTTATCACAGCGTCGAATACAGCGCTTTGGAAGATTAGTTTTGCCTAAAAATGCAAATTATCTGAATTTTCGCTCATCAGAAACACGCTAGGGTTTTCTCAGAATCATTTTCAATGGTTTTCAGATAATTTATTCAATATTTGAGAGTAAATATTACACCAGGGCCCACCAAATGGCAAATGCAAATAATTGCCGTCATCAACGAAACACAAAATGTCAATTAGGCTAAGAATCCCTTCTGTAAATGATGCTGATGATGAATTTCATAAAACAAATGTGCTAAGATTAATTAAAAAACTGAAATTCTTCAAGGGTAGAGTTAGCAAATTTATTTAACCTAGAAGTATTTAGAATCATTTGATTCTTCCGATGTCACATCAATAATGTGATTAGATTTATCTTATGGATAAAATGCAGTTAAATGTTGAATAATGTCAACTAATTTTACCGCGCATCTCTTCCAAGACTGAAAAATAACTTTTATGTAGGAGGTGACACAAGTATAAGAGTGACTCCACACCAGCAAGTGTGAACCTCGACGAGAAGTTCAGTAAAATTTTATTTTTATTGAGTGTTCTAGATTATGACTTTTGCCTTTTTCAATTCTCGTGATGTTGGCTACAGTTAATGGCCGCAACATCGAATTTAAATACATAAATTTTTATCACGATGGTTGTGCTATCTTGTTATCGAATTATTTCAAGCCGATAAGATCATAATAGAGAACTAATATGTTTCTCTGGGTTGATAGTTTTGATGCAGTTACAATTAAATAAAGTTAAAAATTCAATTTTCGCATTTCATTTTCCGAATGTTTTCACTATTTTGGAAAATCTAATTCAAGCCCCGGGGTTCTATTTTTAAAATAACTTTTCTAAAACTTCTTGAGTGACCTATACTCGGTGTATTAATTTTTTGCATTGCTTCAATCTCTCGATTTGCTCCTTGCTATTCACGATGTATGGCTCATTATCTTTCAAAGCAAACGGAGTATGAGATGCCCTACACCTCGAAACGGCCATTCATTTACAAGTGTAAGATTTATTTCCACTACAGAAATACAGTTATTTCACATGAGTTCTTTAAGGGGACCCCGACGCATGCATTTGTTTCCACTAAAGATATAGTTATTTCACATGAGTTCTTTAAGGGGACCCCGACGCATGCATTTATTTCCACTAAAGATATGCAGTTATTTCACATGAGTTCTGCAAGGGGACCCGGACACGTGCAACAACTTTGACGCATTGCTGTGGAGTGTGATATCCAAATATCCAAATAATTAATTACACATTCAGAAGCATGAACAAAAATTGTACCTTTTCGATTAAGATTGAGATCCTTTTTTCCGTCGATTATAGTCGATCATAATTATAGTTTTTTCTGCACTGCAGTTGACTCTTTTGAAATGAGCCATGAAATTATGTTTCAGTGAAACCTCAGCTGTTACGTGCAAGTAATTCCAAATACAATATTGATGTTTTTTTCAAATCTTCGCCAATTCACAATCATTCACACGATTTACGTTGTTTCATGTTATTACTTATTAGGTTACTTACTTTCAAGGTGTCACGTTGGATTGAATCGAAAATTCTTTCTGTGTCAAATGTTTTTTGAGAGAATTTCTATTTCAATGGGAAACTCAACTTTCTGAAGATTGAGAGTAAAAATAACTTGGGCATAAAATTGCGGTCTATTTATCACAACTGTTGGCCATAACTTTTAAAAACAATAATAGTCTAAACAACTAAGCACCATTCAATTTCATTCAGCTTTGAGAAACTCAATCTTGAATTTGATTTTTGAATTTTTTTCTAGCAAACGAAAGCGTTGAGTTTCCCCCCCCCCCCCCCCCCCCCCAAAAAAATTGGAAAAAATTCAATGCAAAAAACAGTAACATTAAGGAAAACGTTGGTGTATAGCTAGTTCGTTCACAGGACTGTTGCGAAATACTTTCGGAAACATTTTTTTTTCACATTTTGGGGAAATACTTTACTCGGGGAAATACTTCCCTTTGGGGGAAAACACTTGTGTTTTCTGGGCATCGGAATGCGTTGGTGTTGTGTATCGAGGGTCGACAGCTTGGGCAGCGTTCTCAAGAGCGTGTAACAGGGTGTCATTCATCAAAGTCACCCGGTGGTCGGCTTTTCGTCCAAACTTGCTAAGGCTCAGACATCCAAAAAACACAAACGCATACAGGAAACACAACACACAAACACAACACAAGACACACACACAAAACACATAAGGGAGCTCACACACACAACACACGGGTAGGCGTGAGTACGAGCCCGCTTCAAACAAGCGAGGGTGAGCTTCGAGGAGGTAGCGGCTGGCTCATGGAGACAACCGCGTCTACCTCTCCCAATGAGAATCAAGAAGTAGAGTAGGCAAGGAGGTGTGTCAGAGAACGCACCAATTAGAAGCGGAGTCGTCAGGGACAAGGAACAACATCACCAATCAAAGAGAAGGGCTGACTTTGAGTCGGCGATGGATCGAGATGATTCGAGAACATTCTCGAAAGAAAGAAGCGGAGGACTCATAAGGAGCGGAGAAGAGAAATCAAGGAGGATTTTTCGCTTGGTTACACGACGGGAGACGGTCTTTTTGGTGCACGGATCGGGGATCCGGCCGCCGCCGTGATCCCTGTTGAAACAGCTACTCGAGAAGAAACATCAAAAAAGTGCACCCGATACAGTACTTCTCGAATCTTCAGAAGTTAGCAACGGACCCAGCAGACACTAAAGTGCCACCGGCATCCAATTCCGCTCGAAACGCAACAACTTCGAGGTGACAACCGGCACGTAGAGAAATGTGTCAAATCGTTCTCCCGAGAGAACGTAAATGTCAGTTCTACGTTGACTTCAAGCTAGCATGAACACTCCAGCATGCATATTGAACTCGCACAGCTGCCAAGTCTTCAACAATTCGACAACGCCAGAAACCGCGAATTCCACAGTGGTTAAGCTGTTCGGGCAATGAGAGCCGTGAGCGCAAGCTATACGAGCGCTCTGGGCGCAGCGTCTTCGATTTGTCAGCATCGGCCGACGCCTGCGATGGAGAGGCCGCAGCGAAGAAACATGATTGCGGGCTCCCCTCAAAAGTTAAACGGGAACGAAATTAGGTGGCACCTGCAACGCATCACAGAAGAGTCAAAAATTTGTGTTATAGGGGAACTTTGAAACATTGCTATAAAGTGTAATATTGGAAATCAAAGTGGCACACTGAACAGTGCATTCAAAATTTGGCGCGCTGTGTAATGAAATTGTGTCTTGTGTTAATTCGATATAAATGCGAGGTATTTATATATTTTTTGCCTCATGTTGTGCGTAATGCGAAATATTTTCATTTTGAATACTTTGTGGAGAGCAGGGCTCTGACGTTATGTATTGCATTTTACCACCCGTTCATTTCATGCTCATGTTGTTGGCCCATTCAGTGCACCACGAAGCGTACGCAAAATACGATTTGTGGTAGTTATCTGCCTATACAGCCAAGGTGTGGTTTTCTCATTGTGTCGTATGGTTTTTTCATGTCGCAGGTTATGAGCATCTTGCATGAGTGCACTGGTGTGCATTTTATTAGGGCGACCATAATATTTCCCTGTGCCAATATCCACGTGTTCTTTAGTAAAATAAAACCCATTTAATCTTTCAAGGTTTATTATTCTCCCCATGTTGAAGTTATCTATTCGTGAAGTACACACCAAGTAAACTGTTGATTTCCGACCCTTTCTATCCCACTCTCTCACTGTGGATTTCATATCTTTATTTTTCTTTCCTCTGACTGTCGGGGGTTTCAATTCCCCCTACGTTACGTGCTTAACCAGCATTGTATCGTGACAGGACATATCACACGAGTAATATAAGCAGCAACGTATTTACTGAAATTCATGATCCTAATAATAAATACATCACAATTAACACGTTCACTGCCGATTTACCCCTAGGAAAATTGCTCACTTACGTTTTGGTGTGAATGAACAGCATTTCGATTATCTCAACATCATATTTAGAAGATTAGGCATACGAGGAAAATATCATCATGCAAATACATTTTCACACTTCTTAAGAAAGATACAACTTTTGCTAGTGGTCATGTCGTTTTTTAAACTACGAGTATGCTCCTTACAACTTTCCCTTTCAAGATATGCCATAGACCGCCATTTGGCGGTATCGGCAGTGAACGTGTTAATTCAATGTTTTTAACGCTATTGCCTCTAAAATGTTATGGGAACTTCCAAATCGAGAGCTTCCGTTAGTCTACGAATTATCAATTAGTTCATACAATGAGGAATACTGTAGTTTATTATGAGTTTTAATATGTTCAGGTGTGCTCTTTAGCCCTTCGTTTTTGATTGTTTTTCAACAGAAAAGTACAGGACAGAAGAAGAACAATAAAGTACGGAAAAAGACCCTCAACGTATAAAGCTACTAAAATTTTACAGGCGAGCATGCCAGGGGAGTTTGAGACCACCTTGTTGAGGGACGCGTCTACGTAAATGCTTGCAATATCCAAGTAAAATAGTTTGAAGACTGGAAATGCTTTTGTCATCGCCAAACACTCCACGCTTCGAAAAATCTTACCCTTTAATGAGAGTTATGATGCTCGCTACCTCGTCTAACTTTTTCGTCGGGGCCTCTGTGCTTTTAGCCGTTTTAGCCTCAACAATGGGAGGCCGAAATTATAGATATTGCAGCGAAAGTGAGAGTTTGTAGGAGCGAAATTTAAAGCACCTTACCGATATAACAGAAGGCTCATAAGGAGTAGCATCAAGAATAATTATTGTTGACAATTTAATATGGAATGCTATCTCGTACATTGCAAACAGAAGTATCAGTGAAAATTGAATAAAAAACAGTCTTTTTTATTTTACCAAGCATTAACCAGTCGTAGGATTATTTTACAGTTTAATTAAATCATGACGAAAAGGATTATGGATCATTGCACTTGCGTGCAACAAGTTTACTTCAGGTCACATTGTCTGAGTGTATCTAGAGAATAGTTCTATGAGAGAATTTATTTACAAGAAGGAACGCTTTCAATAATTTGAACACTAACAGTTCCATGTCTCTAATTGGCCATTTACTCTGCATTCAAATGAGATACTCTTTTGTGAAAATGTGAAGTAATCGTGATGGACTATTTTACATAAAGGGTATTAATTTCAAATATTATTAAAAGATTGACAGTAAAAAATAATTTTTTTTTCAACTGATGTCAAAGAAAAAATAAAATATCATCAATGGTTGTTGTTTTGTTTGCCCCGAGATGAAAATCTTCGAATTACGTAAGGACTTTGGTGAGCACTTCCGCTGTATATAACTTTCAGAATGCGGCCGACACGAGCACCAGATTATGTTCCGTCCATGAACTAGGTGAAAGAATCCTATAACTGCAAATAAACTACTTGCATATCTCAGTCGAATTTCACACTCTTCCTTACTTACATGTGTCCACTAACATCCTTTTTGGACATCATTTGAAACACTTTTAGGTGCTTCTACAGGGTGAGGTCTACCACACTATAGCATGAGATCTACCCCTAACTAGAACACCAGCGCGAGGTTAGGTTATGTTAAGTTACTGATGTATATAATTTATTTAAGTAAATTTAATTTAGCGATAAACCCTTAATTTGAGCATCTCAAACTGCATATGGGTAGGCGATATATGACGGTAAACCTCACGCTGGAGTAGCATCCACTCTTCCTTCACCGAGTCGAAGTTTCCTTACTGAATTAATCGTTTCACTTCAGCAAGTGTGGATCATAAGCTTTAATATAATTGAACGCACAGCTCAGGAATTCTAATGATAATTAAAAGTATCAAATAAATCTAGAATTTTTAAACTCTATCACTTGTTTAAAATTGTAACTCAGAGACTGTAAGATCTAATCAGGAACACTGCGTCTTTGAATTCAATTGATTTGAATTCATTTGTGACTGAATTTTTGGACGCTAAATTTGCGTTCTCTCCCAACATTTATTAGGAACATCAGGCACATCGACAAACAAATACTTTCAGAAAGATATTCAGTCGGTAGTCCGTGAGGACTTCATCTATCGGTTGAACAATGAATGTTTTACACATTCTACTGATTTTGCAGGTGTGAGCAGAAGTCTTCACCGTTTAAACATAACATTGATCTTGATTTTCGTTATGAGCGGTCAAGGTGGAGACATTAATATTTATAACTCTAATGGGATGTAAAACTTTTTTTCTCGACCGGAAGAAAACAGTTACTGCGGATGGTCAGCCTATCTTTTCAGAGTCCAGTTTCAGTGTCGAAGTAAGGTATCGAACACCATTACACGACCCATACCAAACAGCAAGAGGTGTCTATTGGCTCTTCAAAGTCGGTGCCGAGCTGGGGCGAGAATAACAGCAATATAAACGATCGACGGTTGTCTGTGGAATCAAGTGAGAAATTGTAACATTTTCGGATTAACCACTAACTTATATCATTGTAAAAGTGGTGTAACCTGTACTGCACAGGGTTAGTCAAAATAATAATTGGGCTATGTCTCAAATAAAATTTAATTCCGGAGGAATACTTTTCCAAGACAGTGATATAGAGTCAGTAGATACACAAAAAGTTATATTTGCATTTGCTATCAAACTAATGTAAGTGAGAAATTTTAGGAATATGCATTGTCAAATGAAAAGGTATTTGCTGAAGTCACATAAATAAGTTCAAGTCACTTCTGGCCTTTATTTTGCTAGCAATGCCATACTATTTCAGAACAATTAAGAGTTTCAACATTTCCTGAAACGTTGCAGACCACTGGCAGCAAATATTTCTACATCAATTATCTCAAAGAATCGATATGTTGGAAATAAATTATCCTAGCTTAGAAATATGTTTGCTTAATTATGCTCATAACAAAATAGAAAACCATATTTTCAAATAAATATTATTCAACCTATTGTTTTTCTTGTACAAAGTAAAATTATTTCCTATCTTCTACTACATTTAATCCATGATTGAGATCACGGGTAGCGTGTCGATTACTTGTCATGCAGCGGTACTGCTCACAATGACACTTTCGGGTCAGTGAAACATGACGCAATTTGATTTTCACCTAAATATTTTACAAATCTTTTCGACGACAATAATTCTCCCACAATGAATAGCTTTCGAAAGTTAGACACAATTCTCATCAGTTCTTCAATATTTAGGAACAAATGTCATTAAAACAAATGTAATAAGAGCAGAACTCAACACTTAAGCAAAAAGTTGAAAGAAATGCCATACAGATAAGTATTGGTGAAGTTCATAAACTTCTCCATTTGAATTTAGTAGAACTGAATATAACAAGAAAAGCACCAGTAATACGTCGCAAGGAGAGCGTCAACATTGCTTAGAGGGCAAATTTCTCGTACATAACGTCTCTCACATCTGTGAGAATATTGTAGCGGGTTTACTCGCATGTTCTTGCCAGTGGCGAGACAGTGCAGAACTGAACGCAGTTACACTACGCCCATTATTATCAAGATTCAATAGACAAGAAAGGAGCGCACGAACTGTTCGACATCTAAGCGCAATGGAGACAGGACTAAGGTTACTCGTTTGATTCGTACGTTGACGACGTAACATTCCTTAACTACGTAGCACCTACACAACACATGGCACGATCAGTTTTGTAGTAAAAGTATGATGCTTTTCAAATCAAATGTTTGCATATTGAAAAGTAATTAAACTTAATTCACTATATACACAGCAGTCAACAAAATTAAACATTACTGGCATGTGTCTCACGCAACCTATCGCGACTTGTGCGATCACCGTACATATAGTCACAGAGTTATATGGACGGCATTTGATTAAGCTATTCTACCTTACACGTTACCAACGTGCTTCAATATGTATATATTTATATATATGTATATATATCTACATAATATATATATCAAATAGGCAAAGGCCTTCCAAAATATAAGAGATTTTTTTAGTTAAAGACACTTCCTATAACTTGAGAGTGACATATATTGATTCCTAAAATACTGATAGGCCTAACTTGTTTTGAAATATCAGGTTGATCATATTTGAGGCATAACTAATGCAGCAGGATTTTGTATCCAGAATCTGGGCCTTGCAGAATCTGGTCCTTGGCTTCCGGTAATGAAGTTCACTCGAACACCTGAGAATTTATCGAGAATATAGGCTCAATACTCGAGAAACAGATTCGTAGTGTGTCCTTTGCATGTCACATGACCTGTTTGTGTCCCGTGTCCAGTGCGTGTCTCGTGTCTTCCTGGCCGAGTGGTTAAGGACGCGCGCTCGTCACGGGAAGGTGTCGGCAGTTCGAATCCCGTCAATGCTGCCCGGTGATTCTCCCCGTTGGGAAAAGGAAGTCACTTTTCACCTTTATTTTACGTGCAACTTAATACTTCTTCAAAAAAATGACGAGTTTCGACATTTCTCGAAACGCTTACAGACACGTAGAGACAAATAATTCTACATTAGTTATCCCTCGGGGTTTCTGGTTGCGAATCATGAGTGAATAATTAGTACTCGAGGCATGGATGTTGGTTGATTTAGTGACGTTTTCGCTATTAGTTCGTTAGGATTATAATATTTATGAAAGGCCGTTACCTTTTCTGACACTAATGTAATAACTGGGGTTGAAGATTATCTGTTGAGTCAAGTTGGGTTAGTCTTCAACATGAAATCGTAATCAATACCATGACACGCCTTAGTGTAGGTAAAACTCGGTGGTGTTCAGAAACTGAGGGTTGTTCTCACTTTGCCCCAACATGCGCCACCGGTGGCCACGCATGAGATGCTCTTAATGCTGCTGACCGACGAGTATTAAAGTCAATTTTCATATATATATATTAGTAAAGACAAATAAGGGCACGCTCCATTTAATGATTGCTACCTTGATAATTGGTTATTACAATTGATCTTAACATACATACTATTATATTTAGTGCTAATGCAACTATAAAATCAACAATTTAATTATTTTATATAATAATAATACAAAAGCCCTCAAATTTTACCAACGCTGGTGCTCAAACAATTTTTCATCGTAAATTACGCAGCTTTGAAGTCTGCCTCTTACGCTTCAACGAACATTTTCCCTAAATTTTAATAATTGAATTATAAAATTGTCAATAACGAGGTACAGATATATGAGCTAAAATGAACAAAATTGTAATAATATAAATCATACTCAACCCTATTCCACATAATGTTCACTTACCAAGGACTATTGCCGTAGATGTTGAACAGTTCATACACTTTTCTCTTGTCTGTTGAATATTGACAACTGGCGTAGTGCCCTCAGTGGATTCAGTACTGCACTGTCCTGCCACTAGCAAGAAGTTACAAGTAAACTCGCTTCAATAATCTCACACATGTGAGAGACGTTATGTACGAATACTCTGCCCTCTAAGCAATGTTGACGCTCTCCTTGAACTCTCTATCGGGTAACTTTCTTCGTATAATTAGTTCAACGAAATTTCTAGGAATGTTCACGACCTTGACTTAAATTTATGCAGTGAAATTTTTATTTCACGAAACAGATGAAATGATTGTGTCAAAATTCGGAGAGCTCAATATAGTGAATGAACTTAGTGATTTGTTGAACATTGGTCACATGTAATATACAAATTGCATCACAACAGATGGGCTTTGCTCAGAAAATATTTAGTAAATTTATTGTATAATTTCGCACTTCTCATGGTCGTAATAAATAAGGCCATAGTGTTATTCTGTTTCTAGTAATCATTGAAAATCCTTTCCTAAATTTTTTTCTTCATTTCCTTCCACTGCCAATATGTGAATTTTTTCAAGATACGTTTAAAATTTCGAGTCCTTGTCACACTCTAACGAAGCACTTTCAACTCACGATGATTGAGTAAAAGGAGTTCATTTCAAGGGTCTCAGCCTTATGTTGAAGTTTCTCCTGCAAAGTGCCCGTCACCTTGTATAGAAAGCACATTGTAATTTGGCAAACTAAACAAAACTTTAAGATGCATGTAGAAATGGATTGTCATGGCAGGTGACACTCAATTTTGGTATACAGGCTACGGTAAATTTTATTGATGGCTCCATATTACTATTGTTCATACCTGTAATCACAAGAAAAAACAAATAAAAACCATCAGGTATAAATACTCCAGCGGGGAATTCAAGACATGTGTATGTAATATTTGTTTGTAAATCCCAGATACGTTACTGAGATGTACGGGCCTCAACACTTTTTTGTGACTGAACAAAATTCAGAAATTCGAATGAAAAATTTGTGAGTGGACCTGGCGGGATTGAAGTCGATTTATAGCTAGCTTACGAACAATAGTTACACAAAAATAATTTAAAATTTTAAGCTTATAGGTATACATTGAATGGGTCATCAATTACCTATATTGATGTACCATCAGACCACTTACAACAAGCCCTGCAACACTCTAATCACATGCGCAAAGCGTAGTTTTTTCAGTTCCACATTTGTCATTTTCCATTTCACCTCTTCTCTTCCCGACGCACTATGCGTCAAACTCACTTCACGTATTTCCTATCAGCATCGTTTGTTCGTGTTGTTCTAGTTCTACCCGCCTTCTTAGAATATTTTAGTCCCCAATTGGGATTACGAATTTATATCTTCTGTACACGTACGATGTGCAACGTAAGGTGTACCATGGTTGCGGCCGGACAGGGAGGATGTGTGCAGTAGCACCTCGGTTGTAGGCAAACAGTCTGGCAAATAGGGCAAAAAGTTATCCAAGTCTCTATTCAGCCTTATCTCCGGCCTACAAAATATTTAATGAGACATCCTTTTTTGAATGTTTTGATAAAATCATTATGGACTATGTAAGCAGAGGAAGTATGCATTTCAAAAAGACATGAAAGATTGGCACTAAAGTATATTTTTTTGATCGAACTGATGTCTATCAAAAATTAAATTTCATGATTGATTACCGATTCGCTCGCTTTGATATAAAGAACTGCGATTCAAGAAATAATTTCGATGAGCTTTTAGCTTCATAACTTCCATAAAGTGGCCGTAATGAGCATCAAAATATTTTTCGTCAATGAACCAGGTGGAAGGCTCCAATAACTCTAAATCAATTGCTTGAATATCTCAGTCGAATTTCACCCGCTTCCTTACTCGCATACGTCCATTAATACTCTTTTCGGACATCATTTGAAAAACTTTTTCTTCACCGAGTCAAAGATTTCACGCTGAGTTTATCGTCTCACTTCAGCAAGTGTGGATTGTGAGCTTTAATAATATTGAGCGTGCGGCTCAACCATTCTAATGATTTACTACAAATAGCAAATGAAGTCAGAATTTTTTAGCTCCATCACTTATTTAAAATTGCATCTCAGAGACTAAGATGATCGAATCAGGAACACAGCGTCGTTGAATTCAATAGATTTGGATTACATTGTTACGGAGTTCACTCAAGGATATTGAATTTGCCTTCTCACCCAACATTTATTGCGTAAATCGACTAACAAATACTTTCTGAAAGATATTCAGTTGGTAGTTCGTAAGGACTTTATTTATCGGTTGAAAATGAATAACATTAGCACATTCTACTGATTTTGCAGGTGTGAGTAGAAGTCTTCCCTGCCAAACAGAACATTATCATGATGTTCGTTATGAGATGTCAAGGTGGAGACATATATACCTCCATTGAGATGTAAAGATTTTTTTATAATCTGAATAAAATAGAAACTGCGGATGGTCAGTCTTTCTTTTCAAAGTTGAGTTTCAATGTCGACGTAAGGTATCGAACACCATTGCACGACGCACACCAAACAGCAAGAGGTGTCTATTGGCTCTTCAATGTCGGTGCCGAGCTGGGGCGAGAATAGCAGTAATATAAACGACGGTTATCTGTGTAATCAAGTGCGGAATTATAACTGTGTGGCATAAACCACTGGCTTATATCTTTGTAAAGATGCCCCTCACCATACTCCACTGAGTAAGTTGAAATAATGTGAGTAGGAAATTCCAAGAATATTCATAGTCAAATGAGAAAGCATTAGTTCAAATCATTTCTTGCCTTTATTTTGCCCACAACGCCATCCCTTCCTTAGTACAATAACGAATTTCAACATCTTCAGGAGCGCTTCCAGACAAGTGGCGAGAACTATTTATTCATTTTTTATTCGTCGAATATGTTTCACAGAATATTTACGCGTAAGCTATAAGTACTTAAGGCATGGGTGTGACCAAAGTGTACTAATGCGGCTGAGGTAAAAGAAATCGGTAGATAAATAGTGTATGATGGCCTAGGCTAAACCCTTCCAGGTGATGTACGGGCCCGGGAGTGGGTGCGGCGTCCAGGGTAGTCAGAATTGGTACAACTCAACGTATTTGGTACGATCTTCTTCATATGTCATTATGTTGTATATTTGGTTCGAAGGTTGGCTGAAGTGCCCAATTTTGGTACGGTTCAAAGATTTTAAATTTTTAAGTAATAAATTATGCCTTACCAAGATTTCTTAGCCTTTTTTTGGCGGTTATAAAATTTTTCAAACATATGAGAGGCAAAATTAAACGGATCATGTTGAGGATATCAGCAAATATACAAGATCCTCTTATATAAATATACTTTGTTTTCTTCGCTTACATTTTACCACTCGTAGACATCTCAATTTAGAATTCCAAGTGGAGACGTTCAGAATTCATACATTTAGAAATTCTATTAAAACTGAAATGAAATTTTTATGAACAGCTTCATTAAAAGTGATCTGTTGATTTCAAATGACGTTAGCAAAATAGCAAAATGACGTAAGTTTACTCGCAAGTTCTTGGCAGTGCTGAACTGAACGCTGTAAGGACACTACGCCAATTGTCAATATTCAATAGACAAGAAAGGAGCTCAAGAACTGTTCGACTTCTATGCGCAATAGAGGCAGGAGTACTAAAATTACGGGTTTGAATCGTACGTTGACGACGTAACATTCTTAAACTACGTAACACCTACACAGCATGTGGCACTTTACTGGCAGTTGTTCCACATAACATATCGCGACTTAAGCGACACATTACTTTATATTGTAATGCACAAAGTTATAACGACGGAATCTAATCTAGGACGTGATCCACGACTGGGTACAATCTCGTTCAGAAAAACATATGAGGCTTTAGCCCTCCAAAATGTTTAGGTTCTGTCTGTTTTCACAATTCTTGAAACTCTGTTAACGAATATATTTATTGAGCCCATCTTTCACATACTGATAACTTAAACTAACTTATCAGTACGGGCATATTTGAGGCATAACTAATGTAGTAGGATTTTTTATCATGAATCTTCACTATCTTCGGGAAAGGTTACAACTCATTAATGTTGAGCAGAAGTACGGTGTTGTGGACCAAATAAAGGCGAGAAGAGGCTTGAACATACATGTATGTATTGTGAAGCGTCGGTCGGAGATGCTGCACGGCGCGGGGTCAAGCAAGACAGAGCGAGACGAAGATCAGAGGCAGCGGGACGGGCGCAGGAGCGGCCTAGGCTTATACAAAAAAATGAATGTGAAATGAATTGAGCTTGTAGAAGCTCTACAATAATTAATTACCACTAGGCCGTTTCTGTGCCTTTCAATTATCAACTAAAGGTTGAAGGTGAAATAACAAATCGGTTATTACTTATGGAAGAAAGTTTTCTTCCTTCCAGGTTATTTTTTATCTTTATTATTAGATACAAGTTCCAGCTCTCCCCATCCACGCCAGGCTCACAACATTCGCACCTGTGGAGTAAGGAAACCAGAGCTTAGAATTTAGCATGAATATAGTATGCGAGATATGAATGATATTTGAGCAATTATAGTAATTATGGTATTGGCACAAAACCTGGTGGAAACAAAATAACGGTCCAGTTCTATGAGATCTTCCACTTTAAATAAGATGCCAAGGGGCGAGATCAGGAGTTTCACTGGCAGATTGCCTCACCTTATGGAAACTCAGGATTATGATGTAAAAATCCTTGGCAGACCTTCCAATGGCCCCCAGTTAGTGGATCCACGCCTTCCCCCTTCGGCTGGCTCGGACTCCCAGCGGCCGTGGTGAGAGTGGCGACGTTCGACGATAGTCGCTCAAAACGCGATAACTGATGACTGAGGCTCAATAATCGCTGAAGAATCACCAGCGGAAGAAGGTTAATACCGAATGGAGGCTGTGTTCTAACTGCTCTAGCAGTCTCGTGAAGCCCGTAAGCCTTCTTCAGCAGGGTTGGTCAGGAAGCCAGTAAATCGGATAAAACATGGACCCTACCAGTTTCCACCAGAATTTTGTGCAAGGCTTCTGGTAATGAAGTTCACTCGAAACCGCATTTGCACCTCACAATTTAACGAGGATATTGGCTCAATACTTGAGAAACCGATTTGTAGAGCGTCCTGGGCGAGCCACGAGCACTATCAGTTGAAATAGAAGCTATAAATTTAGCAATAATATTAATTTTTTATTTTATACATATAAATAAATTTCAAGGGTCTTAATGAATTATATCGTAGGTATTATGATAAAAAATGTACATTGCATTTTACTATAAAATACATATTTACTATCAGAAATTGCCCAATTTCGCGGGTAGCGTATTTTCAGTATGAATAAAATCACAAAAGCATAATGTAATATGGATTATTCTGACATTCCCCATTGCCCTGACAGATACTTAGCAGTTAAAACTTTAGTACCTTTGCAGCTTGGCTCGGGCCAGGTGAGGTGGGAGCTGCTTTACGGCGAGTCAGTACAGCTTCATTTCATTCCTATTGATACTTTATGTTGATCCCTTTTGTTGCAGTGGTACCCGTATGGTATCTCTTGCTTTTTCGTTCCTTTATTTAAGTTGCGACTTCCTAGCTATGGTGGTGACCTCTAGTCGCGATCTCAGCGGCTATCAATCCCGAGAGTAAAGGCGTCCCGCCGTCGTGGGTGCCGACGCTCGGTGTTCAGCCGTGGCACGTCCTCAAGCACGTGTCCCGGTGGATCGCTTCCTCACCTATTCTCCCTATTTCCTAAAGCCATCTTTGCTTCTATTCCTTATGGATTAATCACTTTTGTCCTATTGCTCTGATAGATAACCTTGCCATTGTTAATTGTATGACTGTGAGTGTGCGTGATCTTGTTAAGCTACCTTAAATTTCTTGAATTATTAAATCCTTAAACCTTAATATCTTCGATATCTTAATACTATGATATCTTAAATTCTTGTAACCTAAATCTATTTCGAGCTTGCTTGGAATGGGCCCTTAACCTTTTTCCTTAACTTAATTATCCTACCTGGAGCCTAACTGAAAGACGGCTTACCAGCTGTCTAACTCTCCGGGTAGTACTATTGACTCTTAAACCTAATTCTATTTCCTAAACTTGCTCTTAGCGTGAGCTTTTTTCTTCACCTTTACCATCTTTCCAACTCTACGAGTGGCTTCCACACTGAGGCATAATTAAACTCAGGTTAGCCTATGAAATAGTCCTGCTATATTGTTCCTGTTTGCTGCAAAATCATTATGAATAACTTCTTGCTCTATTGATTTCTTCATTGCATTGATTCATTTGTTTCATTTTTCTAGTATCTACATCTTCGGGCTTCAAAAGCCCAGCTTGAGGCTGCTCTGCCGGGAACGATGCGGGACAGCTGGTTTTAATTCTGCGCTGCGAACTCAGAGGAGGCTGTCATTTCGGTTGTGCGGTGCTGGCTACCCTGGCTGTTGATCAGCCTACTGAGCTGCGTTAAACTACAGGGGATTCTCGGGGCCGTGCGGCTTGAATTTTGCCTGCTGGGCGAACGGCCAGTCCTCCGGAGGGCCACGCCGCAAGCTGATTAGGATCGCCGCTGAAGAATGCATGGTGTCGCGCCTTCGTAGTGGAAACAGTGCTGCTGCGTTTTAGCCACCATGCAAGGAGTCGCCATTTTTGTTAATTTATAGGGATCGCCTTTCTTTCATTTATCTAGGTTAACCCTAGATCTTTCGTTCCTGAACTTTGTTGTTGTTAATTAGAATTAATGTAGTTTTGTAATCTTATACGCTGAGCCGGCCTTAGTCTTAAGATTTATCCTAGTTGATTAATTCTTGTTCCTGGCTCGTGAACCTACGATCCTGATGTTCGGCCTTTTTGAATGGTTCGTATGACCTAAATTTACTGCTACTTGCAGCGTTGAATAAACATTTTTGCTGTCGTTCCCCGTTTACCATTGAACCTATTTGTGTGGATTCTCCACAATAAAAACATTTACTCTTGGCATTCAGACCAGCTGGTTTCGACTAAAACAATGTCATTATCAATGAATACCATCTGTAAACAGAAAAAAACATACATACCGTTTATTTAAAGTAGAGAAATATATAACAGTGAAATATAAAGAAATTCTAAGATATAGTGAATGGAGGAGCGGCAGATTGGTCAATATTTAAAACAGGCCTAAGTTTAACAATGTACAATGGTTCTAAAATTCGCAAATCATATTAGAAGTACAATCTAAAATTTTAAAATGATTCAGAGATAGAGGATGATTGGTGTTGTCACAGTGTCGTCTAGGAGATGAATGAGGTGCGACTGAAAGCGGGAGTTTGGTTCGGAAAGATTTGCCCAAATGTTGATAAAATCTAATGGCGGACTGTTTCTGCGTACTTCCAATGTAGGAGCTCTGGCAAGCTCCGCATTGAAATTCGTAAATAATATTGGAGAGTAACACAGAAGGCAGCCTATTTTCTCTTGGCAGTTCCAAAGTACTGTGTGGAAATGGTTACCAATGGTTAGTTCGCCAAAATAATGGTTATCCGGGCCACAAACGATGTTCGATAATATTCTTCGTAAATTCCTTCACAGAATTTTTGTACCGAAACCTCCGGTTTACACAGTGGATAAGTGGAAGATATTCGTATCACTGCCATTCATTGGTCCAAATTCGTACTCAATGACCAAATATTTTAGTAATGTTTTAGCGAAGTATTACCCACATTTAGATTTCCATATATCATTAAAGAATAATCACTCTATTAAAAACTTTTTTCAATTCAAAGAGATCGACAGGCTGCCTTCTGTGGTACTCTCCAATATTATTTATGAATTTCAATGCGGAGCTTGCCAGAGCTCCTACATTGGGAGTACGCAGAAACAGTCCGCTATTAGATTCTATCAACATTTGGGCAAATCATTCCGAACCAAACTCCCGCTTTCAGTCGCACCTCATTCATCCCCTTGACAGCACTGTGACAACACCAATCATCCTCTATCTCTGAATCATTTTAAAATTTTAGATTGTACTTCTAATACTGATTTGCAAATTTTAGAATCATTGTACATTTTTAAACTTAGGCCTGTTCTAAATATTGACCAATCTGCTGCTCCTATGTTTACTATATCTTAGAATTTCTTTATATTTCACTGTTATATATTTCTCTACTTTAAATAAACGGTATGTATGTTTTTTTTCTGTTTACAGATGGTATTCATTGATAATGACATTGTTTTAGTCGAAACCAGCTGGTCTGAATGCCAAGAGTAAATGTTTTTATACATTGCTTTTATGATTTTATTCATACATATTTACTATTGTTAGGAACATTGAAGGTATAATTATTAGTTACACTTGGAAGAATAGGAATTGTCCGAATTTTTTTAATTTTATATGTCCAATATGTCTATTCTTAGGGAATCTCTCGCGCAAGATAAAGAGCAGAACCATCGTAAAAATATACATTTTTTGTTTCTTTTTCAGGCAAACGTTTCGGAATATTAAAATTCCATCTTCAGTGGAAAAACATACTAAGAGGTTATAAAAAATGTCGAAGTTCTTTCTATTCTTTTTTTCCCCTTTTTGTGTGTTTTTTCAGCACTGAAGATGGAATTTTAACATTTCGAAAAGTTTGCCTAAAAAGAAACGAATAAAAAAATGTCATTTTTACGTTGGTTCTTCTTTTTATCATTTTTAAATTGATGAGCAGCAAAGTCAGTGTTCTCCAATGTTCATGCCCAAGAATAAACATTGCAAAATCATGAGTACCACAGATTAAAATATTCCGAGTATTTGATAAATGCTGTGAAAACGGCATCGACATCCCTGGCAACCTATCGAGCAGACGCTCCTATTTCAAAGTTTAATGAATATGCATGCCAATTGACGGCTGGACACATTTTTCATCGGTACATGAATGACCAACGCAAATTGATTGATTTCTTGAAGACATTGAAAATAATTTTTATTTTTAAGCGATGTACATGTAACACATCTATTCAGATACATCGATTTCTCAAACGAAATAGTGCATTTCAAATTACAATACTCAAATAATTATCATTTGTTCTTCAACTAATTAGTGTTTTAGGAAATTTATTTTCTATTAAAATAATTTTTATTTTAAAATCATGAAATTTCTTCACAAAATACACCATAGCTTTATTTCAACCATCCACAAGCAAAAGTAAAACATGAATGTAATAAACATTCCCAGGCACCTATACGTATTTCAGAGGAACATTTATTATAAAAATCTAAAAATCTGGTATAAAAAATCTGGTTAAGTTTGTAAGTGAGTTGGACGGGTAGTTTGTCGATTACGTGCCATGCAGCGGTCCTGTTCATAACTTCTACTTCCGTATTTTTTGTGGTTGAACAAGTGAGAAATTCTAATAGAAAATCCGAGCATACACCAGATGAGCTTGAGCTCAGAGCCAGAGCTTACATACAATAGTTACCCCCAAAATAATTGCAATTCAGATTTTAGCAGTATTTATTGAACGAGTTAATTTTACCGTCAGAATTAGAACGTTATCATGAAACTTACCTAAAATAAAAAAGTATTATTAAAAAGATAAGCAGTTGGTATATGAAACGTAAGTTTGGTTATGGTAATATTTGAGTAATACCACACCTTGGGGCTTGATTATTATTTTCTAAAGCTAAATAAATTACTAAATTTATTGTCTACGGCAAATTTTTTACATTGATAGTGTTCGTGATACGAACACGGTATATGACACGTACAAGATAAAAGGAAAAAGTTTTTTTTCAGAATCAAGCCTAATGAATGTTATCTTGTACATAGGTTTTTCAAATGCCGGTTTGCATAACGACGCTCTGACGGTTACTCCCGGTCAATCCGGCACCCATGTTCGACGCTAGGGTAGAGGGGGAATTGTGACTGAGTTCTACCTTTTACCAACGGGGAGAATCACCGGGTGGCATTGCCGGGATTCGAACTGCCGACACCTTCCCGTGACGAGCGCGCGTCCTTAACCCCTCGGCCAGGAAGACACGAGACACGCACTGGAAACGGGACACAAACCGGACATGTGACATGCAAAGGACACACTACGGATCTGTTTCTCGAGGGTTGAGCCATTATTTTTGTTAAATTCTCTGGTGCAAATTTGCACTTGCGGTTGCGAGTGAACTTTACTAGCGGAAGCCAAGGCCTCTCTTGCGCCCGTCCCGCTGCCTCTGATCTTCGTCTCGCTTTGTCTTGCTTGACCCCGCGCCGTGCAGCATCTCCAACCGACGCTTCCCACTACATATGTTCGAGTCACTTCTCGCCTTCACTTTACCTGCAACCCTATTCTTGTTTAATACTATAGCGAGTTTCAACATTTCCCGGAACGCCATCTGACGGGTGCAAGCAAATATTTCTACATGAGTTATCCCCTTAATGTGCTCGATTGAGAATCAAGTGTTAGTTATTAGTTTTTGAGGAATGGATGTTGGCTGATTTCATTACGAATAACGTCGAAATTATTTGTTTTAAGAAAAAAATTTTTGGAGAAGGCTTGTGACTTTTTATTACATGGTTTAAATAATGTGCAAATAATATCGTTAAATTCAAGTCGAGTGGGAAAGTTTTATGTAATCGCAACAATTCGACAAGACGTCTAAGTGTAAGAACAAACTAAGTTGTTTTCTGAATCAGACGGTTATCACTCCGGCCACAACATGTGCCACCGGTGGCCTCATAATGCTTCTGACTGACCAGCAGTCGATCTAAATTTTTAAAAATATATTAGTAAAGTTACATGAGGGTATGATCTAGATCATGAGTGCTACTTTGATAATTGATCATTACAGTTGATTTTCCTTTTGAATTGAGTATTGACCTTCAGTTTTACCACTTGCGGACAAAGTGTTCAGGTAAATAATAGGTACCTGGTAAAAGCTAACACAGGGTAGTCACACAGGGTAGTCCAAAAGTAACAAGGCAACGGATAATAACATTTATTACGAGACACCGTATACATACACGTATATTTAGTGCAAACATAACTAAAACATTAACAATTGTGAACAATAATACATAATCCCTTAAATTTTATCAACGCTGGTCCTCAAACTGTCTTCCATTATAAATTACATAGCTTTGAAGTCTTGCTCATGTGCTTCGACGTACATTTTTTTACCGTTAATATATGGACAAAATTGTCAATAACATGGCGCAGATGAGATAGTTAAAATGACCAAATTTTAAAGATATATTTGATACACTACCCTATTCCACATACTGTCCACTTCCTTATGGACCACCCTGTAAATCATTTCCACTACAGAACTGTTAGTGCTACGTGCTGTCCAGGAGTTAATTATAGGAATGTTACGGCGTCAACGTACGAATCAAACCCGTAATTTTCGTCTCTTGCCTCCTTTACCGTATATGTTGAACTAACCATGCACTCCTTTCTTGTCTATTGAATATTGACAATTGGCGTAGTGTCCTCACTGTGTTCAGTTCTGCACTGTCCTGCCACTGGCAAGAACCTGCGAGTAAACTCGCTTTAATTATCTCAAACATGTGAGAGATTTTATTGACGAAAACTTTCTCACCTAAGCAATGTTGACGCTCTCCTTGCAACCTCTCACATGTAACTTTATTGGCATAAGTTGTTGAACAAAACTTCATGTAATGTTTATGAACGTCACTTACAATAATTGCTCTGAAATCTTATTTTAATGACATATTTATACTGATGAAAAAAAATTGTGTCAAAATTTCGAAAGCTCACTATTGTGAATGAAGTGAGTGATTTTTCGAGCATTGAACACATATAATATACAAATTGCTGCAAAACAGATGGGTTTAAATCAGAAAGAATTAGTATCAGAAAATATGAATTTCTAATATAATTTCATGCTTTTCATGGCAAAATATATAAGGCTAAGTATGGTGTTATGCTGTTTCTTGTCATCATAGAAAATCCTTTCCTAAATTTTATTCATCATTTCCTTCCACTACCAAAGTGCGAATTTTTCTCTGCTACGTTTCAAATTTCAAGTCCTTGTAACTCTTTAACGAAGCATTTTCAACTAACGATAATTGATTAAAAAGTGTTTGCTTCAACTGTTGCAACCTTATGTTAAAGTTTGTCCGAAAAAAGACCACTCACCCTACAAAGAAAGTACAGTGCAATTTGGCTAACTAAACAAAAGTTTCCGAAACATGTAGAAATCGATTATCTTGGTCGCTGACACTCAACTTTGATACACAGACTACGATAAATTTTATTGATGGCTCCATATTACAATTGCTCATACCTACAATTACAAGAAAAAATAAATGGAAAACCGACTGGTGTATATACTCTAGCGGAGAATTGAAGTCATGTGTGCGTAACGTCTGTTCCTAAATCCCAGATATGTATTCATTACGTGCCCTGCAGTGGTACTGCTCATAATGACTCCTCAACACTTTTGTGTGACTGAACAAATCAGAAATTAAAATGAAAAATTTGTGTACGGACCAGGTGAAATTGAAATCGATTCATTGCATTGTTCCGTATCGATCGATCTCTTTTTCCGTATTTCCTATAAGCATTGTTCGTTCGTGTTGTAATATTTCTACCAGCCTGATTAGAATACAGTCCCCAATTGGGGTTGCGAATTTATATTTCCAGTACACGTACGATGAGCAACGTGAGGTGTACCATGGTTGCGGCCGGACAGGGAGGATGTGTGCAGTAGCACCTCGAGCAAACAGTCTGGCAAATGGAGCAAAAAAGTTATCCAAGTCTCTATTCGGCCTTGTCTCCAGCCAACGAAATATTTAGTGAGATATCCTTTTTTGAAAGTTTTGATGAAATCATTATGAACTATGTGAACTGAGGGAGTATTAATTTCAATTTCAAATCAAGGATTGGCAAAAAAATATAATTTAATATTCAAACAAATATCGATTAAAAATTAAATGAGATCAATCATTAATGATTTGCTCGCTGTGACATGAAGAACTGCGATTTAAGAAAGGACTTGGATGCGCTTTCTGCTACATAACTTTCATGAAGTTGCCGAAATGTGTATCAAAATATTTCTCGTCCATCACGCTGGTGGAAGAAACGAATAACTACGAATAAATTGATTGCATATCTCAGTTGAATTTCGCACTCTTCCTTACTCGCAAACGTCGACTAACATCCTTTTCGGAGATCATTTAAAACCTTTTTCCTTCACCGAATTGAAGTTTCCTTAAAGAGTAAATCGTCTCACTTCAGCAAGTGTGGATCGTGTGCTTCAATTTTATTGAGCGTGCTGCTCAATCATTCTATATTTATTAAAAGTTTAAATTAATTCAAGTATATCTTAGCTTTATCACTCATTTTGAACTGTATCTCAGAGACTGTAACATGACCGTAGGAGGAATACAGCAGCGTTGAATTCCATTTATTTGTATTAAGTTGTGACTGAATTCACTCAAGGATATTAAATTTGCCTTCTAACGCAACATTTATTATGTGCATAAGTACAATGACTAACAAAAACTTTCCGAAGGATATTCAGTCGGTCATCCGCGAAGACTTTATCTTTAGGTTCAACAATGAATAATTTACAAATTCGCCAGACTTTACAGGTGTGAGTAGAAGTCTTCACTGCCTAAACGGAACATTGATGTTGATGTTCGTTATGAGGGTCAAGGTGGAGGTATTTATACCTCTATCGAGATGTAAAGATTTTTTCATAATCTGAATGAAATAGAAACTACAGATGATCAGCCTATTTTTTCAAAGTTGAGTTTCAGTGTCGAAGTAAGGTATCGAACACCATTGCACGACCCATACCAAACAGCAAGAGGTGTCTATTGGCTCTTCAATGTCGGCGCCGAGCTGGGGCAAGAATAATAGTAATAAAAATTACGGTTATCTGTGGAATCAAGCGCGGAATCGGAACAGTGTGGCATAACCCACTGGCTTATATCAAGATGCTCCTCACTACGCTCTACAGAGTAAGTTGAAATAATGTAAGAGGGAAATTTCAAGAATATCCATTGTCAAATGAAAAAGCATTTGTTCAAGTCATTTCTTGCATTTATTTTGCCCACAACGCTATCCCTTCTTTAGTAAAAATTATTACGAATTTCAACATCTTCAGAAGCGCTTCCAGACAAGTGGCGAGCAATATTTATACATCAGGTATTCCTCGAATATGTTTCACAGAACATTTGCGCGTAAGCTATCAGTACTTAAAGGCATGGGTGTGACCAAAGTGTACTATAGCGGCTGAGGTAAAAAAAATTAGTAGCTAAATAGTGTATGATGGCCTAGGCTAAACTCTTCCAGGTGATGTACGGGGAGTGAGTCCAGGGCAGTCGGAATTGGTACAATTCAACATATGTGGTACGATTTTCTTCATATGTCATTATGTTGTATATTTGGTACGATGGTAGGCTAAACCGCCCAATTTTGGTACGGTTCAAGGATTTTAATTTCTAAAAAAGAAAATATGCCCTACCAAGATTTCTTCGCCTTATTTTTGGCGGTTATAAAATTTTTCGTAGGAGAGGCAAATTAAACGAATCGTGTTTGAGGATATCAGCAAATCTATAAGATCCTCTTATGAAAATATATTTCGCTTTCCTCGCTTACATTTTACCACTCGTAGACAACTCAATTTAGAATTCCAAGCTGAGACATTCAGAATTCATACATTTCGAAATTCTATTGACACTGAAATTATTATGAACAACTTCATTCAAAGGGATTTGTTGAATTCAAATGACGTAAGCAAAATCGCAAAATGACGTAAGTTTACTCGCAAGTTCTTGCCAGTGGCAGAACAGTGCAGAACTGAACGCAGTAAGGACACTACGCCAATTGTCAATATTCAATAGACAAGAAAGGAGCGCACGAACTGTTCGATATCTATAAGCGCAATAGAGGCAGGAGGACTAAAATTACTTGTTTGATTCGTACGTAACATTCTTTAACTACGTAACTCCACAGCACGTGGCACTATCATTTCTGTAGTAGAAGTTAAATATTTTTCAAATCGAATATTTGCAAATTTTAAAGTAATTAAATTTAATTTTTCATATAAACGGGAATTCACAGAATTAAACATTACTGACAGTTGTTCCACACAACATATCTCGAATTGGCGATGCATTACCTTACTTAGTCATTCACAAAGGCAAAACGACGGAAGTTAATCTAGTATTTGTACCATGACAGGAACCAATCTCTTTCAGCTTTAACAATTAAGGCATCAGCGTAGCAATAATATGAGGTTAACCACGAATTTTTTCGAAAATTCCTGGTAGAACGATATTTCTTGAGCTCACACCTTAAATACTGATAACTTGTCCTAAAAAATCCGAGCGAATATATTTGAGGCATAACTTATGTAGTATGACTTTGGATCAAGAATCTGCACTAATTTCCGAAAAGGTTACAACTTATTGTTGTGCAGCAGAAATATGGCGTTGTGGGCGAAATAAAGGCGAGAAGTGACTTGAACATATGAATTGGGAAGCGTCGGTCGAAGATGCTGCACGGCGCGGGGTCAAGCAAGACAGAGCGAGACGAAGATCAGAGGCAGCGGGACCGGCGCAGAATGGTTCTGTCAAAATTTCGAATGCATACTGTTGTGATAGAACTAATTGATTTCTCAAACACTGGCCACATTTTCAAGTTGAATACAAATTGTATGCCTGTTCAGTCCGATACGTTTCATATTTCAAGTCCATGTAACTCTTTAACGAAGCAATTTTAGCTCACGATAATGAGTAAAAAGTGTTTATTTCAACGGTCTCAGCCATACGTTTAAAGTTTGGCCTGCAAAGTGCCAGTCACCCTTTATAGAAAGTACATTGTAATTCAGTCAACTTAACAAAATTTTCACACATACCGAAATGGATTCTCTTGTCTGCACAAGCCACTGACATGCTTGCACAAACCACCAGTTTATATCGTTATAAAGATGCTCTTCACTGCACTCCACAGAGTTATTTAAAACAATTATTAGACAATGTATATAAGAAAAATTTAAGCCGGGTGGAAAACTTTTTCACGACAGTGATAGCAAATCATGGAATACACAGTAAGTTATATATATAATTGCTATCAAACCAATGTAAATGAAAATTTTTAGAAATAAGCATTGTGAAATGAAAAGGTATTTGCTCAAGTCACATACATAAGTTCAAGTCACTTCTGGCCTTTATTCTGCCTTCAATGCCATACTATTCCAGCACAACTTCGAGTTTCAACATTTCCCGAAACGTTACGGAGGGGTAGAAGCAAATATTTCTGCATCAGTTATCCATTCAATATTTTGGATCGCACATTATGCGTAAGGTATCAGAGTTCGAGGAATGGAGGTTGACCAATGTTGAATAGCCGAACTTGAAATTGAGGTTCCCTCCTTGATACTACTATCAATTTTGGCGAAGGAATATCCGTCTCATTGGCTATCATAGTGAAAATGCTTATATCAAAAGGAAATTATGTCGTTCATTGTACGAATCGGAGTCAGAATGGCACTTTCAATCGCTTCCTGCTCCGGGCGGAGCTGCATCGTATAAATAATAGTGTAATACCAACACAATCTGACATGTCAGTAAATATTTTTTTCAAATTTAAATTTTCCATCTTCTTCAATTCGGGAGGGAATTTAGTCGTCACTTCTCAAACCACTGATTGCAAAATAGAATTTTATGACCATGAGTAACTATTTAATTCTAACGAGACCTGACTGCATATTCTGTTTCTCAAATATTCTTTCTGCTGACACTCTACGCATGATTTGACTCAAGAAATTTTAGATGCATCTAAAATTTTGAAAAAGGAGAGGAAAAACATAAAATTAATCATGAATTTAACTCCCCAAGTCAACTCCTGGAAAACAATTGTGTTTGCCGATTCATGCATTTGCAAAATGGAGTAATCAATTGAACTGCCGTAACCAGTATACCAAAGTTGGGTGTCACCTGCCTAGATAACCTTTATCGAAGTACATGGAAGCACAAAACTACGAATTAAGTCTGAGAAGCTTTAAGTAAAAAAATCGGCTTCTAAGCGTGACTCGGGTATGAAGAGTAAAAACTGTTCTCGTTATCAAGACAAACACAGAATAGCATCCCCTATGAAGTAATATTAGCGTAAGAAACATTACTAAGCTAGGATAATATATTTCCAAGCAGATCGATTCTTAGAGAATCTCACGCGTAAGATAACAAAAAGAACCTATCTAAAAATAAACAAATAATAAAAAAATGAGTGTGTTGGGAGTAAAAATAATATAAATATTAATTTGTACCATGGTTTTTATTTTCATCAAGATTAGGATAGGTGCTAACAAAAGATTTTCCACACGCCGCCTCATCTACCGTGACGCAGGCGTTCAAACGGCGGTGCGATCGTTTGGCGGACGCGATCGAAGCCACCAGGAGTTTCACGAATTATTGCAGAGGCAATCCTTTTATTATTCAACCCGAAATAAAATTATTTCCTATCTTCTACTACATTTTCTCCATGATTGAGATCATGGGTAGTGTGTTGATTACTTGTCATGCAGCGGTACTGCTCACAATGACACTTTCACGTCAGTGAAATAGGACGCAATTAGATTTTCACCTAAATATTTCTCATATCTTTTCGAACAAAAAAAATTCTCCCTCAATTTATAGCCTTCGAAACATAGACACAATTCTCATCAGTTTTTCAATTTTTAGGAAGAAACGCCATTAAAACAAATGTAATACGAGCAGAACTCTACACTTGAGCAATTAGTTGAAGGTAATTCCACATTGATTAGTATAAGTGAAGCTCATAAACATCTCTATTTGAAGTTAGTACAACTGAATATACCAAGTAAAGCACCAGTAAGACGTCGCAAGGAGAGCGTCAACATTGCTTAGAAAGCAAAGTTCTCGTACATAACGTCTCTCACATGTGTGAGTAAACTTGAGAGTAAACCCACTTCAATATTCTCATATTGAAGCGGGTTTACTCGCAAGTTCTTGCCAGTGGCATGACAGTGTAGAACTCAACGCTGCAAGGACACTACGCCAATAATTTGTTAATATTCCATAAACACGAAAGAATTGCATTACCTGTTCCTCACCTACGCGCAATAGAGGCAGGAGGACTAAGCTTACGGGATTGATTCCTACGTTGACGACACAACATTCCTTACTTACGTAACATCTTAAACAGCACGTGGCACCATCAGTTCTGCTGTGATAATAAAGTGTTTTGGAGGCAAGCAATTGGTTTTTGTAAAATAATAAAATTTAATTTGCCTTTATAAAATGAAGTTAAAAGATGTCAACTAAATTTGACATCGCTGGGTGTACCACGTCACAGATCGCGAATTATATCATTTACCTTACTTGGTCCTTTGCACAGTTATGAAGACTGCATTTGAACTTCTACTCCCAGCATTCACGTTACCACTCTCCTACCTGTTTAACATATGAGGCATCAGCCTTCAAATAACGAGGCGATAAGAAACAATTCTTCGCACCCTAATTTTATTGCTATTCTCCATGCTTACAAAAAACAAGGAACGAGAATTTTACGCAGGGTGTGTCGGGAATGGAAGGGGTGAAACGGGAATGGATAGATTGGTACCTGATAGCGATGCGCTTTGCGCGTTTGATGCTAGTGTTGGAGGGTATATTTTGTAGGTAGTTTTAGGGTGCCATTCTATCCTGGTCTTTGTAGAAATATTTAGTGAAATACATCCATAAAATACTGACAACTCATTGTGAAATACCTAGTAAGACAAATTTGAGGCATAACTAATGTAAATAAATAATAAATAATGAAGGCATCTACGGAAGCTTTATTTCCAATCAAGCCTAATACATATCACCTTGTACATTGGATTTTCAAATGCCTTATAACTAACGCCAGGACGCCATGACGCTTTCCCCCGGTCGAGACCGGTACCCGTTTCAGACACCTGGGTAGAGTGGGGTATTGTGCTTGGAATTGTTCTCCTATACCCAACAGAGAAAATCGCCACTGCCAGCGCCGAGTTTCGAACCCGGGTCCCGGCCGCACGGCAGCGGAACCTATAGCACATGGCTATCGCAAGCACAGGATTTTCAATTACGAAGATGTATCAGGGTGCGCAAATGTTGCAATTCATTACTATACAGCAGAAGTACGGCGTTGTAGACCAAATAAAGGCGAGAAGTGATATGAACATACGTATTGGGAAGCGCTGGGCGGAGATGCTGCACGGCGCGGGGTCAAGCAAGACAGAGCGGGACGAAGATCAGAGGCAGCGGGACGGGCGCAAGATCCGCCTTGGCTTCCGGTAATGAAGTTCACTCACAACCGCAGTGAAAATTTGCACCTGAGAATTTAACGAGGATGTTGACCAAATACTCAGCAAAAACAGATTTGTAGTGTGTCCCTTGGATATTCCATGTCCTGTTTGTGTCCTGTTTCCAGTGCGTGTCTCGTGTCGTCGTGGCCGAGTGGTTAAGGGGGCTTCTACCCTCACGGGAAGATGTCGGTAGTTCGCAACACATTTGTTCGTCACTTCTCGCTTTTATTTTTCCCTTAACGCCAAACTTCTGTAGTACAATCATGAGCTTCAACATTTCCCAAAAAACCTACAGACAGCCGACAAAAATATTTTTACTTTAGTTGTCCCTCAATTACAATCGAGAATATAAATATGAGTAAATTATGAGTTTTTGAGGTGGGGGAAGCTAGTAGTCGGGTAAATATTTTGTCGAAGGTTGAATCCCTCTCCTTGATAGTAGAAAGGCGATGCCTGTTTGGTTAATGGGAGATTAAAGCTTTTCAGCCTTCGGAAAGGCGGTTGATACTGATGGGACTTCGTTGAGAAATGTACTTGTTATGACAAACCCTGCAGTTTCGTGAAACTTACTGTTGTTGCCACCGGGCCACAACATGCGCCGCTGGTGGCCGCGCACGGAGGGGATGTTAATAATGCTGCTGACCGACTAGTTGTCACAAGCTCATTATTGTATATGTATGTAGAGCTAAATTTGGGCATGATCCAGTTAATGATTGCTATATTGATACTTACTCATTACGATTGACTTTCATTTGAGTTAAATATTGAACTTAAGTTTTACCAAGTGTGGTCGAAGTGTTCTTGTAAATCATATACACCTGGAGAAGCTAACGATCACCGTGGTTACACAGGGAACCCAAAAGTTAGAACACTTGATGCTAACATTTATTTTGAGACTCCGTATACGAGCACGTATTTTAGTACGAACACAACTAGAATATTCATATTTTGAAAAAAATAATACATATGCCTACAAATTGGATCAGGTCTGGTGCTCAAACAATTTTCCATAGTAAATTACGCACAGCTTTGAAGTCTGCCTCTCACGCTTCAACGAACATTTTTCCCCACGTTTAAATAATAGAGTTATAGAGCATTGTGAAATAACATAGCACATTTAACATAGGTGAAATGGATAAAATTATAATAATATAACTGATACACAACCGTATTCCACGTACTGTCCACCTACTTACGGACCACACAGTACATCATTTCCAATGCAGAACTGTTAGTGCTACGTGCTGTCTAGGAGTTAATTAAAGGAATGTTACGTCGTCGACGTAAGAATCAAACCCGTAATTTTCGTCCTCCTGCCTTCATTGCCATAGTTGTTGAACAGTTCATGCGCTGTTTTCTTGTCTATTGAATATTGACAATTGGCGTAGTGTCCTTACTGCGTTCAGTTCTGCACTGTTCTGCCACTGGCAAGAACTTGCAACTAAACTCGCTTCAATAATCTCACCCATGTGAGAGAAGGTATGTTCTTGGCGTGTTTATGAACTTGACATACATTTATTGCTGGGATATTTTTATTTTACGAGATGTTAAACTGATGAAGTGATTGTGTCAAAATTCGGAAAGCTCACTATTGTGAATGAACTTAGGGATTTTTCGAACATTGGTCACATGTTATATACAAATTGCATCACAACAAATGAGTTTTATTCAGAAAATATTTCATAAATTTCTGATATAGTTTCCAATTTCTCATGGTCGTAATAAATAATGCAATGGTGTTATTCTGTTTTTAATAATCATAGAAGACCGTTTCTTAAGTGTTATTCTTCATTTCCTTCCACTGACACTGTGCGAATTTTTCTCCGATGCGTGTCAAATTTTGAGTTCTTCTTACTCATTAAGGAAGCACATGCAAGTCACGAGAATTGAGTAATAGGTTTTTATTTCAACTGCCTCAGCCTTAGGTTGAAGTTTGTCCTGCAAATTGTTGGTTACCCTGTATAGAAAGTGTTTTAAAATTTGGCTAACTAAAGAAAACTATCAGATACATGTTGAAATGAATTGTCCTGCCAGTTGACACTCAACTTAGATACTCAGGCCAGAGCAAATTTTATTGATGGTTCCATATTACTATAGATAATACCTGCAATCACAGGAAAAAAATAAATAAAATCATCGGGTATATATACTTCAGGGAAGAATTCAAGACACGTGTGTGTATTATCTATTTTTAAATCCCAGATATGAAACTGATATGCACGGGTAGCGTGTTCATTACGTGCCCTGCAGCGGTGCTGCTCATAATGGCACCTCAACACTTTTGTGTGACTGAACAAATCAGAAATTAAAATGAAAAATTTGTGACTGGACCTGGCGAGATTGAAGTCGATTCATCACTTACGTACAATAGTTCCACAAAAATAATTCAAAATTAAAGCTTATCAGTGTATATTGAATGGCTCAACAATTACCTACCTTGATGCACTGTTTCTACCTGGATGTTTTGACTATATTGATCCCCACTCTTAATTTACGTATTAATATCATCTGCACACGTACGATGTGTACCATGGTTGCGGCCGAACATGAAGAATGTGTGCAGTAGCACCTCGGATGAAGGCAAATAGAGCAAAAAAGGTATCCAAGTCTCTATTCGGCCTTTTCCCCTGCCGACAAATGAGATATTCTATTTGAAAGTTTCCATGAAATCATTATGGACTATGTAAACTGAGGGGCTATGCATTTTATATATAAATGAAGGATTGCCAGAAAAATACAATTTGTTTTTCAAACTGATATCGATCAAAAATTAAATGAGATTAATGATTAATAATTCGCTAGCTGTGAAATGATGAACTGCGAGTTAAGAAAGGACTTGGATGCTTTTCTGCTACATAACTTTCATAAAGTTGCCGAAATGTGTATCAAAATATTTCTCATCCATCACAATGGTGGAAGAATCGAATAACTGCGAATAAATTTATTGCATATCTCAGTTGAATTTCGCACTCTTCCTAACTCGCAAACGTCCACTAACATCCTTTTCAAACATCACTTGAAACCTTTTCCCTTCACCGAATTGAAGTTTCCTTAAAGAGTTAATCGTCTCACTTCAGCAAGTGTGGATCGTGTGCTTCAATTTTATTGAACGTGCTGCTTAACCATTCTATATTTATTAAAAGTTTAAATTAATTCAAGTATATCTCAGCTTTATCACTCATTTTAAACTGTATCTCAGAGACTGTAACATGACCGAAGGAGGAATACAGCAGCGTTGAATTCCATTAATTTGTACTAACTTGTGACTGAATTCACTGAAGGATATTAAATTTGCCTTCTCACGCAACATTTATTATGTGCATAAGTACAATGACTAACAAAAACTTTCCGAAGGATATTCAGTCGGTCATCCGCGAAGACTTTATCTTTAGGTTCAACAATGAATAATTTACAAATTCGCCAGACTTTGCAGGTGTGAGTAGAAGTCTTCACTGCCTAAACGGAACATTGACCTTGATGTTTGTTATGAGCGTCATGGTGGAGGTATTTATACCTCTATCGAGATTTAAAGATTTTTTCATAATCTGAATTAAATAGAAACTGCAGATGATCAGCCTTTCTTTTCAAAGTTGAGTTTCAGTGTCGAAGTTAGGTATCGAACACCGTTGCACGACCCATACCAAACAGTAAGAGGTGTCTTTTGGCTCTTCAATGTCGGCGCCGAGCTGGGGCAAGAATAATAGTAATAAAAATGACGGTTATCTGTGGAATCAAGCGCGGAATTGGAACAGTGTGGCATAACCCACTGGCTTATATCAAGATGCTCCTCACTACGCTCTACAGAGTAATGAATGAGTCGGGTTTTTCTTCCGCTCACTCTTGCCTTATGGCCTTAAAGTTCATTTAATCCGCGTCAATCATGAAGTATATGATGATTTTTATTGAAGATACATCGGACAATACTATGTAATTCGGGTTATTTTCTGCCCGCTCCAAAGCTTAAGTGTCTTTCATTCATCTGCTGTTACTTTTCTGACAGCCTTATTCGGATGACGTTACGTTAAAGATTATAATAAAAGTAGCGTGTTTTCGCTGCCACCACGAGGTGTAATTCTATAACCTCGACTAAAATTAGATATGAAATAATCGTGCGTATTTTCTTAGGTAGCAATGGCGGAGGGCAGGCGCGTGTTTCAGGCGCTAGTTCACGAGAGAGATGAGAGAGAGGATATATACGAGGCCCAGGTTTTTTCATTTATTGATGGGAAGGCAAGTACGGATGGCAAGAGCACACGAGGTAAAAACAACATATAAAATGTCGGGGGACAATACGACAATCACCTCACGATCTTCCTTCGATCGATTTCTCACGACAACAGACTGTGTACAAACAGCCAACACACGAGCCAATGAAACACGAGCCCGAGGGGTGTTCTGCAATCACCCGACTTCGAGCCCTCAACGTTAACGTGGATATTTGAGCCAGCCGAATTTATAAGTTATAAAGCGGAAATGAGGGAGCCTCACTATCAGAGCACTGATCGCCGTTTAGTGTTAACTTTACTTTAACTATTCTCGGATCCCTTGAGTGCAGAACTCCTGACCTGTCTCTAGCTCACCGGCGACTAACTTTTCTAAGTACAATAAAAACCTTGGATCGTCTCACACTCAACCTTGACCACTCGGTTACGTCCGTTCTCAACGCTGGCCCGCCGACTAGTCCTCTCTGCTCGTCCGACATAATTCTCGCTTGGACAGCGCTCCCCCCTTCCCGAAGGGGGGGGTGGTCGCCACACGAGCTGGGTAACAAGGGGTGGCTAGGGTTCTGAGCCGCTTCTCCCCTACACAACCAGGGGTACGGCTGGGGGGAGAGGGGTCGGGTCTCATGGCCCCAGCCCTCCCTTTAGCCATGGCTAATTCAACGACTGATCCCACGCTCGGCTCCCCAGCTACACGATCGGGACAGGCACATTGTTTTTATATTAAGGTCTGGATATTTTACTATCCCTGACCGATTCCCCCGACCGACGCTAATCAGCACCAGCGCTTCTCAGCGCTGTGTAACCGCGGCAGCCCAAGCGCATCAACTTTATCGAATTTAATATGACCAGTGTTCCGTATGAGAACGTCCAGATCGTGCATTTCCCAAACCCAAGCATGACCGCGGGCATTAATTTTTATGACCCGTGTATTAAGAGATCTCGTCTTAACATCAATTATATATTTTCGCTCGGCAACGCTAACGACAAAGATGGGATGAATCTGACTTCATACCCTGACTTTATACAGTAAGTTGAAATAATGTAAGAGGAAAATTTCAAGAATATCCATTGTCAAATGAAAAAGCATTTGTTCAAATCATTTCTTGCATTTATTTTGCCCACAACGCCATCCCTTCTTTAGTATAAATTATTACGAATTTCAACATCTTCAGAAGCGCTTGCAGACAAGTGGCGAGCAATATTCATACTTCAGGTATTGCTCGAATATGTTTCACAGAATATTTGCGCGTAAGCTATCAGTACTTAAGGCTTGGGTGTGACCAAAGTGTACTATTGCAGCTGAGGTAAAAAAAATTAGTAGCTAAATAGTGTATGATGGCCTAGGCTAAACTCTTCCAGGTGATGTACGGGGAGTGAGTGCGGTGTCCAGGGCAGTCGGAATTGGTACAATTCAACATACGTGGTACGATCTTCTTCATATGTCATTATGTTGTATATTTGGTACGATGGTAGGCTAAACCGCCCAATTTTGGTACGGCACAAGGATTTTAATTTCTAAAAAAGACAATATGCCCTACCAAGATTTCTTCGCCTTATTTTTGGCGGTTATAAAATTTTTCGTAGGAGAGGCAAATTAAACGGATCGTGATTGAGGATATCAGCAAATCTATAAGGTCCTCTTATGAAAATATATTTTGCTTTCCTCGCTTACATTTTACCACTCGTAGACAACTCAATTTAGAATTCCAAGCTGAGACATTCAGAATTCATACATTTCGAAATTCTATTGACACTGATATTATTATGAACAACTTCATTCAACGGGATTTGTTGATTTCAAATGACGTAAGCAAAATCGCAAAACGACGTAAGTTTACGCGCAAGTTTTTGCCAGTGGCAGAACAGTGCAGAACTAAACGCAGTAAGGACACTACGCCAATTGTCAATATTCAATAGACAAGAAAGGAGAGCACGAACTGTTCGATATCTATAAGCGCAATAGAGGCAGGAGGACAAAAATTACGGGTTTGATTCGTACGTAACATTCTTTAACTACGTAACTCCACAGCACGTGGCACTATCAGTTCTGTAGTAGAAGTAAAATATTTTTCAAATCGAATATTTGGTAATTTGAAGGAATCAAATATAAGTTTTCATATAAACGGGAATTAACAGAATTAAACATTACTGGCAGTTGTTCCACACAACATATTTCGACTTGGGGTCACATTACCCTACATGGTCATTCACAAAGGTAAAACGACGGAATTTAATCTAGTGCTTGTACCATGACAGGAACCAATCTTTCTCAGTATTTACATATGAGGCATCAGCCTTCCAAAAATATGAGATTAACCACGAAATCTCCGGAAATTTTTCGGTTAAATGTTATTTCTCGAGCTTACACCTTAAATACTGATGACTTGTCCTAAAAAATCTGAGCGGACATATTTGAGGCATAACTGATGTAGTATGACTTTGTATTAAGAATCTGCACTAATTTCGGGAAAGGTTACAACTTATTGCTGTGCACAGAAATATGGCGTTGTGGGCGAAATAAAGGCGAGAAGTGACTTGAACATATGAATTGGGAAGCGTCGGTCGGAGATGCTGCACGGCGCGGGGTCAAGCAAGACAGAGCGAGACGAAGATCAGAGGCAGCGGGACCGGCGCAGAATTGTTCTGTCAAAATTTCGAATGCTTACTATTGTGATAGAACTAAATGATTTCTCAAACACTGGTCACATTTTCAAGTTGAATACAAATTGTATGCCTGTTCAGTCCGATGCCTTTCATATTTCAAGTCCATGTAACTCTTCAACGAAGCAATTTTAGCTCACGATAATGAGTAAAAAGTGTTTATTTCAACGGTCACAGCCTGATGTTTAAAGTTTGGCCTGCAAAGTGCCAGTCACCCTTTATAGAAAGTACATTGTAATTTAGTAAACTTAACAAAATTTTCACACATACCGAAATGGATTCTCTTGCCTGCACAAGCCACTGACATGCTTGCACAAACCATCAGTTTATATCGTTATAAAGATGCTCTTCACTGCACTCCACAGAGTTATTTAAAACAATTATGAGACAATGTATATAAGAAAAATTTAAGCCGGGTGGAAAATTTTTTCACGACAGTGATAGCAAATCATGGAATACACAGAAAGTTATATATATAATTGCTATCAAACCAATGTAAATGAAAATATTTAGAAATAAGCATTGTGAAATGAAAAGGTATTTGCTCAAGTCACATACATAAGTTCAAGTCACTTCTGGCCTTTATTTTGCCTTCAATGCCATACTATTCCAGCACAACTTCGAGTTTCAACATTTCCCGAAACGTCACGGAGGGGTGGCAGCAAATATTTCTGCATCAGTTATCCATTCAATATATCGGATCGCTTATTATGCGTAAGTTATCAGAGTTCGAGGAATGGAGGTTGACCAATGTTGTATAGGCTAACTTGAAATTAAGATTTCCTCCAAATTACTATTATCAATTTAGGCGAAGGAGTATCCTGCTCATTGGCTATTATAGTGAAAATGCTTATATCGAAAGGAAATAATGTTGTTCATTGCCTTACCAAGATTTCTTCGCTTTTTTTTTGGCGGTTATAAAATATTTCATATTAGAGGCAAAATTAAACGGATCATGTTTGAGGATATCGGCAAATATACAAGATCCTCTTATATAAATATACTTGGTTTTCTTCGCTTACATTTTACCACTCGTAGACATCTCAATTTAGAATTCCAAGTTGAGACGTTCAGAATTCATACATTTTGAAATTCTATTTAAACTAAAATGAAATTTTTATGAACAACTTCATTAAAAGTGATCTGTTGATTTCAAATGACGTAAGCAAAATAGCAAACTGACGTAAGTTTACTCGCAAGTTCTTGGCAGTGCTGAACTGAACGCTGTAAGGACACTACGCCAATTATTGTCAATATTCAGTAGACAAGAAAGGAGCTCAAGATCTGTTCGACATCTATGCGCAATAGAAGCAGGAGTACTAAAATTACGGGTTTGAATCGTACGTTGGCGACGTAATATTCTTAAACTACATAACACCTACACAGCATTTGGCACTTTACTGGCAGTTGTTCCACATTACATATCGCGACTTATGCGACCCATTACCTAACAAAGTAATGCACAAAATAGTTATAAAACGGCGGAGCTTAATCTAGGACTTGATCCATGACAGGGTACAAGCTTGTTCATAACTGCTTATGAGGCTTTCGCTCTCCAAAACGTTAAGAAAATTTCTCTTTACTTTCCTAGTCGCTGTTAACGTACGATAATTGCTGAGCCCATTTTTCAAGTACTGATACATATCCTAATTCATTAGTACGGGCATATTTGAGGCATAACTAATGTAGTAGGATTTTTTATCATGAATCTTCACTATCTTCGGGAGAGGTTACAACTCATTAATGTTGAGCAGAAGTACGGCGTTGTGGACCAAATAAAGGCGAGAAGAGGCTTGAACATACATGTATGTATTGTGAAGCGTCGGTCGGAGATGCTGCACGGCGCGGGGTCAAGCAAGACAGAGCGAGACGAAGATCAGAGGCAGCGGGACGGGCGCAGGAGCGGCCTAGGCTTCCGGTAATGAAGTTCACTCGAATCCGCATTTGCACCTCACAATTTAACGAGGATAATGGCTCAAGACTTGAGAAACCGATTTGTAGAGCGTCCTGGGCGAGCCACGAGCACTATCAGTTGAAATAGAAGCTATAAATTTAGCAATAATATTAATTTCATATTCTATATATATAAATAAATTTCAAGAGTCTTAATGAATTATATCGTAGGTATTATGATAAAAAATGTACATAGAATTTTACTATAAAATACATATTTACTATTGTTACGAACATTGAAGGTACAATTATTAGTTACACTTGGAAGAATAGGAATTGTCTGAATTTTTTTAATTGTATATGTCCAATACGTCTATTCTTAGGGAATTTCTCGCGGAAGATAAAGAGCAGAACCATCGTAAAAATATACATTTTTTGTTTCTTTTTCAGGCAAACGTTTCGGAATATTAAAATTCCATCTTCAGTGGAAAAACATACTAAGAGGTTAAAAAAATGTCGAAGTTCTTTCTATTCTTTTTTTCCCCTTTTTGTGTGTTTTTTCAGCACTGAAGATGGAATTTTAACATTTCGAAAAGTTTGCCTAAAAAGAAACGAATAAAAAAATGTCATTTTTACGTTGGTTCTTCTTTTTATCATTTTTAAATTGATGAGCAGCAAAGTCAGTGTTCTCCAATGTTCATGCCCAAGAATAAACATTGCAAAATCATGAGTACCACAGATTAAAATATTCCGAGTATTTGATAAATGCTGTGAAAACGGCATCGACATCCCTGGCAACCTATCGAGCAGACGCTCCTATTTCAAAGTTTAATGAATATGCATGCCAATTGACGGCTGGACACATTTTTCATCGGTACATGAATGACCAACGCAAATTGATTGATTTCTTGAAGACATTGAAAATAATTTTTATTTTTAAGCGATGTACATGTAACACATCTATTCAGATACATCGATTTCTCAAACGAAATAGTGCATTTCAAATTACAATACTCAAATAATTATCATTTGTTCTTCAACTAATTAGTGTTTTAGGAAATTTATTTTCTATTAAAATAATTTTTATTTTAAAATCATGAAATTTCTCCACAAAATACACCATAGCTTTATTTCAACCATCCACAAGCAAAAGTAAAACATGAATGTAATAAACATTCCCAGGCACCTATACGTATTTCAGAGGAACATTTATTATAAAAATCTAAAAATCTGGTATAAAAAATCTGGTTAAGTTTGTAAGTGAGTTGGACGGGTAGTTTGTCGATTACGTGCCATGCAGCGGTCCTGTTCATAACTTCTAATTCCGTATTTTTTGTGGTTGAACAAGTGAGAAATTCTAATAGAAAATCCGAGCATACACCAGATGAGCTTGAGCTCAGAGCCAGAGCTTACATACAATAGTTACCCCCAAAATAATTGCAATTCAGATTTTAGAAGTATTTATTGAACGAGTTAATTTTACCGTTAGAATTAGAACGTTATCATGAAACTTACCTAAAATAAAAAAGTATTATTAAAAAGATAAGCAGTTGGTATATGAAACGTAAGTTTGGTTATGGTAATATTTGAGTAATACCACACCTTGGGGCTTGATTATTATTTTCTAAAGCTAAATAAATTACTAAATTTATTGTCTACGGCAAATTTTTTACATTGATAGTGTTCGTGATACGAACACGGTATATGACACGTACAAGATAAAAGGAAAAAGTTTTTTTTCAGAATCAAGCCTAATGAATGTTATCTTGTACATAGGTTTTTCAAATGCCGGTTTGCATAACGACGCTCTGACGGTTACTCCCGGTCAATCCGGCACCCATGTTCGACGCTAGGGTAAAGGGGGAATTGTGACTGAGTTCTACCTTTTACCAACGGGGAGAATCACCGGGTGGCATTGCCGGGATTCGAACTGCCGACACCTTCCCGTGACGAGCGCGCGTCCTTAACCCCTCGGCCAGGAAGACACGAGACACGCACTGGAAACGGGACACAAACCGGACATGTGACATGCAAAGGACACACTACGGATCTGTTTCTCGAGGGTTGAGCCATTATTTTTGTTAAATTCTCTGGTGCAAATTTGCACTTGCGGTTGCGAGTGAACTTTACTAGCGGAAGCCAAGGCCTCTCTTGCGCCCGTCCCGCTGCCTCTGATCTTCGTCTCGCTTTGTCTTGCTTGACCCCGCGCCGTGCAGCATCTCCAACCGACGCTTCCCACTACATATGTTCGAGTCACTTCTCGCCTTCACTTTACCTGCAACCCTATTCTTGTTTAATACTATAGCGAGTTTCAACATTTCCCGGAACGCCATCTGACGGGTGCAAGCAAATATTTCTACATGAGTTATCCCCTTAATGTGCTCGATTGAGAATCAAGTGTTAGTTATTAGTTTTTGAGGAATGGATGTTGGCTGATTTCATTACGAATAAGGTCGAAATTATTTGTTTTAAGAAAAAAATTTTTGGAGAAGGCTTGTGACTTTTTATTACATGGTTTAAATAATGTGCAAATAATATCGTTAAATTCAAGTCGAGTGGGAAAGTTTTATGTAATCGCAACAATTCGACAAGACGTCTAAGTGTAAGAACAAACTAAGTTGTTTTCTGAATCAGACGGTTATCACTCCGGCCACAACATGTGCCACCGGTGGCCTCATAATGCTTCTGACTGACCAGCAGTCGATCTCAATTTTTAAAAATATATTAGTAAAGTTACATGAGGGTATGATCTAGATCATGAGTGCTACTTTGATAATTGATCATTACAGTTGATTTTCCTTTTGAATTGAGTATTGACCTTCAGTTTTACCACTTGCGGACAAAGTGTTCAGGTAAATAATAGGTACCTGGTAAAAGCTAACACAGGGTAGTCACACAGGGTAGTCCAAAAGTAACAAGGCAACGGATAATAACATTTATTACGAGACACCGTATACATACACGTATATTTAGTGCAAACATAACTAAAACATTAACAATTGTGAACAATAATACATAATCCCTTAAATTTTATCAACGCTGGTCCTCAAACTGTCTTCCATTATAAATTACATAGCTTTGAAGTCTTGCTCATGTGCTTCGACGTACATTTTTTTACCGTTAATATATGGACAAAATTGTCAATAACATGGCGCAGATGAGATAGTTAAAATGACCAAATTTTAAAGATATATTTGATACACTACCCTATTCCACATACTGTCCACTTCCTTATGGACCACCCTGTAAATCATTTCCACTACAGAACTGTTAGTGCTCCGTGCTGTCCAGGAGTTAATTAAAGGAATGTTACGGCGTCAACGTACGAATCAAACCCGTAATTTTCGTCTCTTGCCTCCTTTACCGTATATGTTGAACCAATCATGCACTCCTTTCTTGTCTATTGAATATTGACAATTGGCGTAGTGTCCTCACTGTGTTCAGTTCTGCACTGTCCTGCCACTGGCAAGAACCTGCGAGTAAACTCGCAATAATAATCTCACTCATGTGAGAGATTTTATTGACAAGAACTTTCTCACCTAAGCAATGTTGACGCTCTTCTTGCAACCTCTCACAGGTAACTTTATTGGCATAAGTTGTTGAACAAAACTTCATGTAATGTTTATGAACGTCCCTTACAATAATTGCAGTGAAATCTTTTTTTATGATATGTTTGTACTGATGAAATGATTGTGTCGAAATTTCGAAAGCTCACTATTGTGAATGAAGTGAGTGATTTTTCGAGCATTGAACACATATAATATACAAATTGCTGCAAAACAGATGGGTTTAAATCAGAAAGAATTAGTATCAGAAAATATGAATTTCTGATATAATTTCATGTTTTTCATGGTCAAAATATATACGGCTATGTATGGTGTTGTGCTGTTTCTTGTCATAATAGAAAATCCTTTCCTAAATTTTGTTCGTCATTTCCTTTCACTGCCAAAGTGCGAATTTTTCTCTGCTACGTTTCAAATTTCAGGTCCTTGTAACTCTTTAACGAAGCATTTTCAACTAACGATAATTGATTAAAAAGTGTTTGCATCAACGGTCGCCACCTTATGTTAAAGTTTGTCCGAAAAAAGGCCACTCACCCTACGAAGAAAGTACAGTGCAATTTGGCTAACTAAACAAAAGTTTCCGAAACATGTAGAAATCGATTATCTTGGTCGCTGACACTCAACTTTGATACACAGACTACGATAAATTTTATTGATGGCTCCATATTACAATTGCTCATACCTACAATTACAAGAAAAAATAAATGGAAAACCGACTGGTATATATATACTCTAGTGGAGAATTAAAGTCATGCGTGTGTAATGTCTGTTCCTAAATCCCAGATATGTAACTGAAATGCACGGGTAGCGTGTTCATTACGTGCTCTGCAGCGGTACTGCTCATAATGACTCCTCAACACTTTTGTGTGACTGAAAATATCAGAAATTAAAATGAAAAATTTGTGTACGGACCAGGTGAAATTGAAATCGATTCATTGCTTACGTACAGTAGTTACTCAAAATAATTTAAATTTTAAGCTAATCAGTATATATTAAATGGGTCAAAATTACATACATTGTCGTACAATCAGAGTACTTGCAATAGAAACTTCCACACAAGCATCAGATGTGCGAAGCACATTTTTTTACAGTTCCCTATCTGTCCTTTTCCGTTTTTACTGTTCTCTTTCCCACACACTCTGAGTCTCTCTTTCCGTATTTCCTACAAGCATTGTTCGTTCGTGTTGTAACATTTCTACCAGCCTGATTAGAGTATTTCAGTCCCCAATTGGGGTTGCGAATTTATATTTCCAGTACACGTACGATGAGCAACGTGAGGTGTACCATGGTTGCGGCCGGACAGGGAGGATGTGTGCAGTAGCACCTCGGGCAAACAGTCTGGCAAATAGGGCAAAAAAGTTATCCAAGTCTCTATTCGGCCTTGTCTCCGGCCAACGAAATATTTAGTGAGATATCCTTTTTTGAAAGTTTTGATGAAATCATTATGAACTATGTGAACTGAGGGAGTATTAATTTCAATTTCAAATCAAGGATTAGCAGAAAAATATAATTTTTTTTTAAACAAATATCGATTAAAAATTAAATGAGATCAATCATTAATGATTCGCTCGCTGTGACACGAAGAACTGCGATTTAAGAAAGGACTTGGATGCGCTTTCTGCTACATAACTTTCATGAAGTTGCCGAAATGTGTATCAAAATATTTCTCGTCCATCACGCTGGTGGAAGAAACGAATAACTGCGAATAAATTGATTGCATATCTCAGTTGAATTTCGCACTCTTCCTTACTCGCAAACGTCGACTAACATCCTTTTCGGAGATCATTTAAAACCTTTTTCCTTCACCGAATTGAAGTTTCCTTAAAGAGTAAATCGTCTCACTTCAGCAAGTGTGGATCGTGTGCTTCAATTTTATTGAGCGTGCTGCTCAATCATTCTATATTTATTAAAAGTTTAAATTAATTCAAGTATATCTTAGCTTTATCACTCATTTTGAACTGTATCTCAGAGACTGTAACATGACCGTAGGAGGAATACAGCAGCGTTGAATTCCATTTATTTGTATTAAGTTGTGACTGAATTCACTCAAGGATATTAAATTTGCCTTCTCACGCAACATTTATTATGTGCATTAAGTACAATGACTAACAAAAACTTTCCGAAGGATATTCAGTCGGTCATCCGCGAAGACTTTATCTTTAGGTTCAACAATGAATAATTTACAAATTCGCCAGACTTTACAGGTGTGAGTAGAAGTCTTCACTGCCTAAACGGAACATTGATGTTGATGTTCGTTATGAGGGTCAAGGTGGAGGTATTTATACCTCTATCGAGATGTAAAGATTTTTTCATAATCTGAATGAAATAGAAACTACAGATGATCAGCCTATTTTTTCAAAGTTGAGTTTCAGTGTCGAAGTAAGGTATCGAACACCATTGCACGACCCATACCAAACAGCAAGAGGTGTCTATTGGCTCTTCAATGTCGGCGCCGAGCTGGGGCAAGAATAATAGTAATAAAAATTACGGTTATCTGTGGAATCAAGCGCGGAATCGGAACAGTGTGGCATAACCCACTGGCTAATATCAAGATGCTCCTCACTACGCTCTAAGGAGTAAGTTGAAATAATGTAAGAGGGAAATTTCAAGAATATCCATTGTCAAATGAAAAAGCATTTGTTCAAGTCATTTCTTGCATTTATTTTGCCCACAACGCTATCCCTTCTTTAGTACAAATTATTACGAATTTCAACATCTTCAGAAGCGCTTCCAGACAAGTGGCGAGCAATATTTATACATCAGGTATTCCTCGAATATGTTTCACAGAATATTTGCGCGTAAGCTATCAGTACTTAAAGGCATGGGTGTGACCAAAGTGTACTATAGCGGCTGAGGTAAAAAAAATTAGTAGCTAAATAGTGTATGATGGCCTAGGCTAAACTCTTCCAGGTGATGTACGGGGAGTGAGTCCAGGGCAGTCGGAATTGGTACAATTCAACATATGTGGTACGATTTTCTTCATATGTCATTATGTTGTATATTTGGTACGATGGTAGGCTAACCGCCCAATTTTGGTACGGTTCAAGGATTTTAATTTCTAAAAAAGAAAATATGCCCTACCAAGATTTCTTCGCCTTATTTTTGGCGGTTATAAAATTTTTCGTAGGAGAGGCAAATTAAACGAATCGTGTTTGAGGATATCAGCAAATCTATAAGATCCTCTTATGAAAATATATTTCGCTTTCCTCGCTTACATTTTACCACTCGTAGACAACTCAATTTAGAATTCCAAGCTGAGACATTTAGAATTCATACATTTCGAAATTCTATTGACACTGAAATTATTATGAACAACTTCATTCAAAGGGATTTGTTGAATTCAAATGACGTAAGCAAAATCGCAAAATGACGTAAGTTTACTCGCAAGTTCTTGCCAGTGGCAGAACAGTGCAGAACTGAACGCAGTAAGGACACTACGCCAATTGTCAATATTCAATAGACAAGAAAGGAGCGCACGAACTGTTCGATATCTATAAGCGCAATAGAGGCAGGAGGACTAAAATTACTTGTTTGATTCGTACGTAACATTCTTTAACTACGTAACTCCACAGCACGTGGCACTATCATTTCTGTAGTAGAAGTTAAATATTTTTCAAATCGAATATTTGCAAATTTTAAAGTAAATAAATTTAATTTTTCATATAAACGGGAATTCACAGAATTAAACATTACTGACAGTTGTTCCACACAACATATCTCGAATTGGCGATGCATTACCTTACTTAGTCATTCACAAAGGCAAAACGACGGAAGTTAATCAAGTATTTGTACCATGACAGGAACCAATCTCTTTCAGCTTTAACAAATAAGGCATCAGCCTAGCAATAATATGAGGTTAACCACGAATTTTTGGAAAGTTTCTGGTAGAACGATATTTCTTGAGCTCACACCTTAAATACTGATAACTTGTCCTAAAAAATCCGAGCGAACATATTTGAGGCATAACTTATGTAGTATGACTTTGTATCAAGAATCTGCACTAATTTCCGGAAAGGTTACAACTTATTGTTGTGCAGCAGAAATATGGCGTTGTGGGCGAAATAAAGGCGAGAAGTGACTTGAACATATGAATTGGGAAGCGTCGGTCGAAGATGCTGCACGGCGCGGGGTCAAGCAAGACAGAGCGAGACGAAGATCAGAGGCAGCGGGACCGGCGCAGAATGGTTCTGTCAAAATTTCGAATGCATACTGTTGTGATAGAACTAATTGATTTCTCAAACACTGGCCACATTTTCAAGTTGAATACAAATTGTATGCCTGTTCAGTCCGATACGTTTCATATTTCAAGTCCATGTAACTCTTTAACGAAGCAATTTTAGCTCACGATAATGAGTAAAAAGTGTTTATTTCAACGGTCTCAGCCATACGTTTAAAGTTTGGCCTGCAAAGTGCCAGTCACCCTTTATAGAAAGTACATTGTAATTCAGTCAACTTAACAAAATTTTCACACATACCGAAATGGATTCTCTTGTCTGCACAAGCCACTGACATGCTTGCACAAACCACCAGTTTATATCGTTATAAAGATGCTCTTCACTGCACTCCACAGAGTTATTTAAAACAATTATTAGACAATGTATATAAGAAAAATTTAAGCCGGGTGGAAAACTTTTTCACGACAGTGATAGCAAATCATGGAATACACAGTAAGTTATATATATAATTGCTATCAAACCAATGTAAATGAAAATTTTTAGAAATAAGCATTGTGATATGAAAAGGTATTTGCTCAAGTCACATACATAAGTTCAAGTCACTTCTGGCCTTTATTCTGCCTTCAATGCCATACTATTCCAGCACAACTTCGAGTTTCAACATTTCCCGAAACGTCACGGTGGGGTGGAAGCAAATATTTCTGCATCAGTTATCCATTCAATATATCGGATCGCACATTATGCGTAAGTTATCAGAGTTCGAGGAATGGAGGTTGACCAATGTTGTACAGCCGAATTTGAAATTGAAGTTCCCTCCTGAATACTAATTACAATTTTGGTGAAGGAATATCCTTCTCATTGGCTATTATAGTGAAAATGCTTATATCGTAAGGGAATAAAGTTGTTCTGACTTGTTCATTGTACGAATCGGAGTCAGAATGGTACTTGCAATCGCTTCTTGCTCCGGGGGAAGCTGCATCGTATAAATAATAGTGTAATACCAACACAATCTGACATGTCGGGGAATATTTTTTTAAATTTAAATTTTCCATCTTCTTCAATTCGGGAGGGAATTTAGTCGTCGCTTCTCAAACCACTGATGGCAAAATAAAATTTTATAACCATGAGTAACTATTTAATACTAACGAGACCTGACTGCATATTCTGCTTCTCAAATATTCTTTCTGCTAACACTCTACGCATGATTTGACTCAATAAATTTTAGATGCATCTAAAATTTTGAAAAGGAGAGTAAAAGCATAAAATTAATCATGAATTTAACTCCCCAAGTCAACTCCTGGAAAACAATTGTGATTGCCGATTCATGCATTTGCAATATGGAGTAATCAATTGAACTGCCGTAACCTGTATACCAAAGTTGGGAGTCACCTGCCTAGATAATCTTTATCTATGTACATGAAAGCACAAAACTATGAATTAAGTCTGGGAAGCTTCAAGTAAAAAAATCGGCTTCTAGGCGTGACTCGGGTATGAGGAGTAAAACTGCTTTCGTTAACAAGACAAACACAGAATAGCATCCCTCATGAACTAATATTAGCATAAGAAACATAACTAAACCAGGATAATTTATTTCCAAACAGATCGATTCTTAGAGAATCTCACGCGTAAGATAACAAAAAGAACATATCCAAAAATAAACAAATAATACAAAAAATGAGTATGTTGGGAGTAAAAATAATATAAATATTAATTTGTACCATGATTTTTATTTTCATCAAGATTAGGATAGGTGCTAACAAAAGATTTTCCACACGCCGCCTCATCTACTGCGACGCAGGCGTTCAAACGGCGGTGCGATCGTTTGGCGGACGCGATCGAAGCCACCAGGAGTTTCACGAATTATTGCAGAGGCAATCCTTTTATTATTCAACCCGAAATAAAATTATTTCCTATCTTCTACTACATTTTATCCATGATTGAGATCACGGGTAGTGTGTTGATTACTTGTCATGCAGCGGTACTGCTCACAATGACACTTTCGGGTCAGTGAAACAGGACGCAATTAGATTTTCACCTAAATATTTCTCATATCTTTTCGAACAAAAAAAATTCTCCCACAATTTATAGCCTTCGAAACATAGACACAATTCTCATCAGTTTTTCAATTTTTAGGAATAAACGCCATTAAAACAAATGTAATACGAGCAGAACTCTACACTTGAGCAATTAGTTGAAGGTAATTCCACATTGATTAGTATAAGTGAAGCTCATAAACATCTCTATTCGAAGTTAGTAGAACTGAATATACCAAGTAAAGCACCAGTAAGACGTCGCAAGGAGAGCGTCAACATTGCTTAGAAAGCAAAGTTCTCGTACATAACGTCTCTCACATGTGTGAGTAAACTTGAGAGTCAACCCACTTCAATATTCTCATATTGAGGCGGGTTTACTCGCAAGTTCTTGCCAGTGGCAGGACAGTGTAGAACTCAACGCTGCAAGGACACTGCGCCAATTGTTAATATTCCATAAACACGAAAGAATTGCATGACCTGTTCCACACCTACGCGCAATGGAGGCAGGAGGACTAAGATTACGGGATTGATTCCTATGTTGACGACCCAACATTCCTTACCTACGTAACATCTTAAAACAGCACGTGGCACCATCAGTTCTGCTGTGATAATAAAATGTTTTGGAGGCAAACAATTGGTTTTTGTAAAATAATGAAATTTAATTTGCCGTAATAAAATGAAGTTAATAGATGTCAACTAAATTTGACATTGCTCGGTGTACCACGACACAGATCGCGAATTATGTCGTTTACCTTACTTGGTCCTTTGCTGCTTTGCACAGTTATGAAGACTGTATTTGAACTTCTACTCCCAGCATTCACATTACCACTCTCCTACTTGTATAATATATGAGGCATCAGCCTTCTAAAAACGAAGCATTAAAAAACAGATCTTCGCATTCTAATTTTGTTGCTTCTGTCGATGCTTGTAGAAAAGAAGGAAAGAGAGTTTGTCGCAGAGTGTGTCGGCAAGAGAAGGGGTGAAACGGAAAAGGATAGTTAGGAAACTGATAGCGATGCGCTTTGCGCATATGATGATAGTTTTGGTGGGAATTTTATTTTTGGTATTTTAAAGTTGGCATCCTACACTGGTTTGGTAGAAATATGTGGTGAAATACATCCATAAAATACTGACAACTTATCGGGACATATCCGGTAGGGCAAATTTGAGGCATAACTAATGTAGCAGGATTTTCAATCACTTATATGTATCAGGGGGCGCAAATGTTGCAACTCATTATTGTACAGCAGAAGTACGGCGTTGTGGGCCAAATAAAGGCGAGAAGTCACATGAACATATATTGGGAAGCGTCGATCGGAGATGCTGCACGGCGCGGGGTCAAGCACGACAGAGGGAGACGAAGATCAGAGTCAGCGGGACGGGCGCAAGATCCGCCTTGGCTTCCGGTAATGAAGTTCACTCACAACCGCATTGAAAATTTGTACCTGAGAATTTAACGAGGATGTTGACCAAATACTCAGCAAAAACAGATTTGTTGTGTGTCCCTTGGATATTCCATGTCCTGTTTGTGTCCTGTTTCCAGTGCGTGTCTCGTGTCATCGTGGCCGAGTGTTTGAGGGGGCTCTACCCTCACGGGAAGATGTCGGTAGTTCGCAATACATTTGTTCGTCACTTCTCGCTTTTATTTTTCCCTTAACGCCATACTTCTGTAGTACAATAATGAGCTTCAACATTTCCCGAAACACTGCATGTTGACAAAAAATATTTCTACTTTAGTTATCCCCCAAATACGAATAAAAATATGAATATGGGTAAATTTTCAGTATTTAAGGTACGGATGTTAACCAATCTACTCCACTCTTCCGAGAATAATCTGATAGAAATCTTATACAGTAGGTTAATTTCTTTCAATTGGTATTGAAAAGGCGATTCAGCTGGGTTTACACGGAGGGTGACTTCCCCGGGGTGACGCCCCTACCCTACCCCTCTCACCCGCTCAAGCTTCCCCACTTGCGTTTAGACGGAGGGTGAGATGCCCAGGGTGCCGAAATTAATGCGTTTAGAAAATGTACAAGTTCCCCTTACAAAAATGAATTTTAATTTTTCTGGAGTGAGAATTTTACTATGGGCAACTTCATAAAAAGGGATCTATTGATTTCGAATGACAATAATTGCAAAATAAATGTAGGCAACCCCACAAACTATGTCAACATAAATGAGATTTATTTTGGTGCTGCTGCAGAAAGCATTCTCCTGGGAAATGTCAACAAAATATGTACCAAAAAACTAGAAGAGTTTGGATTGAAAGATCTTAATAAATGTAATTCAATAACACCATATTCAATGCATTTCTCCAATTTCGTGAAAGGAGAGCAGCATGAAAAGATAAAGATGAAGTGGCGAGAACTGTTTGTTTAAGATGCTCCTTTCAAGACAGAAATTGTGTCTGAAAAATTCTGGTACGCAGCTTTGTTACTCGCTGCTTCCCGAGTAAATTACAGCTTTTGTCAATACCGCTTTATTTTGCTGCAGCTAGAGAATTTTTTGAGCTTAACTACAGAAAAACAAAAAACAGGATTTCGTTGAAATGAGCAAAACTAAATGCACGATGCGATCAAAATTTACGTTAGAGAACATAGATTGCACAAATTGGAACCATCACGGTAGCTTAGTCAACAAATTAAATAAAAAAAATTGGCAGATGAAGGAAGAAGAGGAGGAAAAATTTCATCCAAACAGGAAAAGTAGGTAAAACCCTAAAATTTTCGTTTTATTGCTAGTTTAATATATTTGGTACACTCTAACAATTTTTGGTACGTTTTCATGGAGGTTTTATTCAATCAGAAAAAAATCGGCAACCCTGGAGATAACAGTTGACTGAGTGAGGATGTCGAAATGTAATTCAAGGTACGTGCAAAAAAGAAGATGCTATTTTTAACCTGTAAACTATTTCACGGAGGCCGGCATAAGATATCAACGTATTCGTGGAGAATTCAAGAATTACTTCTTAAACGAAGGCCAAGTGCCTTGGCAGAAACGAATGTGTCAATTGGTTGAATAAGGAATGGAGGCAAATCAATAAAACTTCGCGCAGATATAGCTTCTTTTATGACGTTATTGTTAATGCCCAAACTAAGGAATAACGAAATATAACTTGCCCAGCAGATGTATATAGAGACCAAAATAAATGAAATATGCGCTATAGAGTCTGATAAAAGGAAATAGAAATAAGTAAAAAAATTATATCAGTCTAAGTCCTATCACGAGCCATCTTGTGTAAATAATAGCATGACAGCGAACAGTTTGTGTTACTATTGTTAGAGGTAATTACTTCTGAATTTAGATCGAAAATCATTTCAGCGATAGTTCTTGATAAAAAAATTATATTTACAACCGTAATTAATACAATCAGACTGACGCTTTGCTTTCAATAAATCTATCAATGTGAAAGCTTTAGCCTTCAGCCACTTTTCCAGATCAGGAGAGACTTTTTGGATTGAGATTACGCATGAGAACATGACGACAGAGCAGCCAAGACATACATCCTACCCTCAAGACTGTCTGGAGCGCACTGTCTCTCCGTCGTTCCACAGGCAGCAGGGCTTCCACGAGTGCGAAAGTTCCTACCCTAAAACTTTGGTCAATATTACCCTAAAAATACATATATTACCCTAAAATATGATAAATGCCCATTGCTGGTATTACATGAAAATATTCCATGTTTCCATGTTTATATGTGTAGAAATGACACAACATCAGGGTGTCAGGCTATTGTCGTAGATGCCGACTTGTGCCTATATAATTTAAATTCGATTTCTATCTCACAAGCTTTTTTATTCACTCTCAATATATGTATTTTCACCAAGCCAACATTTCTTCTATGAAGACGACAATATTTTTTAACAAAGAAGCCACAGAATGCTTGGATCCCATCATAACATTAGTCGTGTCAAAACAGAATCCTATAATGTCGCTCAATTTAATATTTTTATCACTGAAATCTTTTTTATGTGTAGTAAACAATCCATTCGCTATGCTATCCTCTTTTTCAACATTATAAACAGAGAAGCTCTTACTTGCACTCTCACTCCATTATTGGGCGATGACGCCGAGCTGTTTAGCTTTACTGCGATCAGTAACTGTTGTTTCACCAATTATTACAGAATATAAATGTTCATTAAGGACAACGACAAGATCACTTAGTAGATGTTCACCGAAACATTGTCTAATAATGTTTGAAGCTCTTTGTTTCCCTAAGCGAACTTTCTTTTAAGAAACATTTGTTTCAGTAGTTTTATTAATGAGTCACTTAACGAAATAGGCAAATTATGCTCAGAAAGGTATGCAAATATCCGTAATTCAGTTTTTATACCTGACTTGTCAATTGGATCGTGTGATAAAATGAACAAAGTTATAGTTTCTGTTTTCCTTCACTGCACTGAGAGATTTTTATGGTGTTGACTCTTAGCATGAAGAATAGTCTCAGATTTACCTAACGTAATAGTAGTTGAGCGTATAGTACAGTATGCCATATCCTTAGTTGAGGTAGAAGACTGAGACCTCTCTAACCTTTCTTTTTCTAGCCTCGAAACAGTTGTTCGCATCTCCATCCTTCCTTTCATTTTCATGAAAAAAGGTTATCAGACATTAAAATTTTGCTTTCCTTCATAGGTGGTGTAGCAGCTTCATCGGACACAGAATCTATTTCATAGTAGCAATTTTACTGAGACGCAAGTAACCAAATATTTTGTCACAATGCAGTACTGTACGTGACAGCACCTTTCACATTTAATTGCCCTCGACTGAAACAAAACTATCTGCCCTCGGCTCTGGCAGTGTCGTTTTGTACACGTTATGTAGCTGTTCAATTCCAGTAAACGACGATGACCGATATTTTGGTGTAAATCATGATACATTTACGAGTTCGTTATGTAAGACAAGAAAATATGAAATTCCAAACATTACACTCGTATCAAGTTCCCTATCATTTTAATTATTGTCATTACTATTAATTAACCAAGGTATTATTCATGCAGCAAATCTGGCAACATTATACTGAAGAGAGAGATCTGAGGGAGATGCAGCGATGAGCATATCAATTTGCGCCTTATCGTCGTGTGCAATAAAGACTAAATTAATAGCGAGTTCGGGCAAGATTTGCGCTTGTTCCAAACATCTCTCAAATTGAACATTTTCATTAATGCTTTGTTCTGCAATGTACCTTGCACAAAGCATATTGTAGTACATGAAAGCAAACTTTAAATCAGTATTGAAAACAAGCAATTATTCTACAATTTTGCTGCGCTACCCCGTCAAAAGTCAAATTACCCTAAAAACCATGGAAATTTACTTTACCCTAAGCTCTACCCTAGACAACCCCTGATTACCCTAAAATGGGGTATTTTACCCCAAAGTGGAAGCACTGACAGGCAGTCAGGGTTTCCACGCGAGGCGACTCTAATTACCCTAGCTGAAGGGTGTTAATTACCCCAGATTACCCTAAAACAGCTAATCCTGACCTATGATCTATTAATTAACTAAAAGGTTAATGGACTGGTTTCCAGAGCTCCGTCAGTATAAATAAGCCCAGTGTTACATACTGCATGAGCGTCAGGAGGGAAATCCGTCGAACGACGTTAGAATGCTGTTTTTTTTCTGTTGGATATAAGAGAAAAATTCCAAGCACAATACCCCACTCTACCCGTGTGTCTGAAATGGGTACCGGTCTTGACCGGGGGAAAGCGTCATGGCGTCCTGGCGTTAGTTCAAGGCATTAGAAAATCCAATGTACAAGGTGATATGTATCAGGCTTGAAATTGGAAATAAAGCATCCGTAGATGCCTTCATTATCATTATTATATTTGATATCCAGACGATATCACGTACAAGATGTTTGCCAAAAACCTGACGAATTAATTTTGATGCCCGCTGTTTTCCTAGGCGCCCTTTTTTTCTGCGACTCCTGATCTGGGAACATTGTTTCCATCAAACTAAAAGAAACTCACACAATGAGATAGGTGGTGCTTAGCTAAAAATGCACAAACTTGCAGTTCCACTTAACGAGCACGATTTTCGAGAGGATCATTGGATAGCACGTAGCTGGCAATCGATGGTTTTTTTGCCACCATGGATCGTTGTTTGTGGCGCTGAGAGCATGTGACGCCTGATATCCTATTTCCCACAATTAATATTGGTTCGACAAACCTTGCAATATTCCACATCCCTTTGCTCTGTTAATTTTGAGAACTTGCCTAACCATCCCTCAAACTCAGGTTCTGATGTCAACGAATCTTTAAATTTCTGCTGGTAGTTTCTAGCTTTCAAGTCGAGCTTTCCTTTTTTCGAGATGGTGTCGTTGGCTCTTCCTTACTCGGTGCGGTGCACGATCAACTGCTAAGCTGCAAGAAATGCAATAATATGTGTACCTATCCCAAGTACAATTATTTATTTTTTATTTAATTTTCCATCCATTCACGCACTTCACCCATTCTTTCCACATGCTCAATCTAACCTAACACTTTGATCCACTCTCTGCGATGACTTTCTGGCTTCCCTCACACATGACCTTCGTCATATCTTTTCATAACGGATTTTATCCAATCTTGTTACACCACATGTGCTTCTCAGAGACTTCGTTGCAATCACATTCACTTATCAACTCATAAAGTTGATCGTGAAGTTATCAAATTTTTTCATTTCTTGAAGGGCGAGTGAGGAAATTCAGATGTTTTTGGAAAAAACTACCTAGCCTTTATTAATATGCATAAACTTCGCTCAATACTCAGTTGTAGAACCCCTAGTGCTTCAATTTTGGTTGACGGAATTCTAGGCATGATCGCAGCTATATCAAATTCTACGTCCGTGCTACTGCGCCTGAGATAGACAGTGAGAATACAAACATACATAGCAAGTTTTAAGTCGATAACTGCACTCTTTTGTTTATATCAATTTTTGTAACTAATTTTATAGCTTCTTCCTTTCGCTTTTAGCACTTTTTGTTACTCGAAGTTTCAAAGAACCCTGTAAAAATTTTTTGCTTGCATCGCTACAATAACATGCTTTTTTGGCGCGCAACATGACTAAGAAATAGGACGCCTTCCACCTAATTAGCTTGCAAAATACCGGCGCTGTGAGGTAACTCTGGTGTAAATTCAATGACTATCACAAGAATGAACCTATTAATTATTTCTACAATGAAATATATTAGCTGTGGAATTTTGAAATACAACAAACATACCTGTCAATATTCTGTTGAAGCTTATAAACACTAGCGCAATCAGAATAGGACAGTGACTTTCGTCGACTGGCTGTTGCTGACACCGATCGAGTATTTATTAGCAAAATGCAACTCAGAATCATTTGTCAAAACGAAGTGGACAAGAGATGTTATGGCTTCGTATCTTGACGCCGTCTTTCGTGAGCGATACCCGATGGCATTCAAATATGCGACACTAACCAGAGCAGCAGTGCAGTTTTGTGAACACTAAATTCTGACCCGTTTCATTACATTTCGTTCAAGTGGTAACCAGTAGGGTGCTTGCGTATTGACTTTCAATTTTTTATTTTTTGCAGATTAGGCGGTCACTTCCTTCACGGAGCTCTGATTACCCTAGATTTGCCCATATTTTTCATTACCCTAAACATTACCCTAGGGTACCCCTGATTACCCTAAACTGGGTTAATTACCCTGCTCGTGGAAACACTGCAGGCAGTCCCAGCATGTGGGGCAGCAGCGTCGACACGCATGGGGTAGTAGTGGGAGGCGTTAGACCGGGGGATTGGGGGTTTTTTGAAGAGGCGGGGAGGGAGAGAGGGCGTTGCCCAGGGGAAGTCACCCTCCGTGTAAACGCAGCTTTAGCAACATCAAGAATATTCCCTCCGTCTGCGGCCACCGGCGGTGCATGTCGTGTTCAGGTGGTACCCACCGTAAGTTTCACGAAACTGCCGCGTTTGTCACAACAAGTACGATCTTCTACGATATCACATCAATACCAACCGCCTTTCCGACGGCTAAAACGCTTTACACTAGACAATATTTCCACAGTAAAGCTGGGTTTACACGGAGGGTGACTTCCCCTGGGCAACGCCCTCTCTCCCTCCCCGCCTCTTCAAAAAACCCCCAATCCCCCGGTCTAACGCCTCCCACTACTACCCCATGCGTGTCGACGCCAGGGTTGCCAGATGATTTGCACTACTTTTAGCCAAATGTTCCCAGAAAATTAGCCACAAATAGCCACTTGTATTTTTATTTCAAACATAATTATAAATGAAAGATATAGACGAATATCTTATCTTGTTGAGTTTATTAAATTGATTCCATGGCAGTGCTTTCAAATTCTTGTAAAAATTGTTTTTCTGAATTATGTTCGCTGCATCCTGGTTGGTCAACTTCATTGATATCTTGTGCTTGGAGTGCTAAATACATGTAGCTTGTGAAGAGGCTGAGCATTCTTTCTATTAAATGAAAGTCATTGCAACAAGTTTTATTCGCTAGCAAATGAGATTAATTCTAAAGACGGAGTCTATCGCTTTATTTGCTAATTTGTTTCTTTGTTTACTCCTCACATTTGTCAAAAATAAAAAAATGTGTTCCACAAATGCATTACTAATGGGTGCTGAGAAAAGTTTGGGCATCGCTTGACCAATGTGAGTAAAATAGTTTTCTCCAAGCGCATTTTCAGGCTTGAAAACCATTGCCCAAAATTCGATTGTATCATATGGTATGCTTCCTGTTTCGATCTCTTCGTTTCAGTAAATATAAAGAAAATTTACGCACTGGTTTTCAATTTGCAGACGTCATAATACTTTGAGGGCATGAAAAGATTTGGGTATATCCCTAAAATTTTATCTCATTTGACTTAGCACTCTTTCATGTTTGAAAAGGTGAAGACTCTTCACGTTACGGCCATCCAAAAAGCGACATTCTAATTGTCTGCTTGCCTCGATAACAGCATTAATACATTTTTCTTTAATGACATCCTTCTCTTTCTGAGGCGTTGTAGATTCTCTGAGAAGCAGCTCAAATTTGGCTCCAAGAAATCTTGAACCAATCTTTTGTTCGAGTGATGAAGCATTTTAGGACCTTTATAACTTGCACACATCTGCATGTGTGCAGATGTAAACTCACAACTCGTTTCATTACCGTTCATTCCGGGAACAAACACGTTAAATTTAGGAATAAGTGTAATTCTGTCGTATATATAAAATAAATATTATCAACAATCAGTAAATTAGCCACAATTAGCCAAAATTAAGGTGGCTAATTCTCAAAAATTTTCCTTAGCCACAGTTCATGAAAATTAGCCACTTTGGCTAAAATTAGCCACATCTGGCAACCCTGGTCGACGCTGCTGAACCACATGCTGGGACTGCCTGTCAGTGTTTCCACGAGCAGGGTAATTACCCCAGTTTAGGGTAATCAGGGGTACCCTAGGGTAATGTTTAGGGTAATGAAAAATATGGGCAAATCTAGGGTAATCAGAGCTCCGTGAAGGAAGTGACCGCCTAATCTACAAAAAATAAAAAATTGAAAGTCAATACGCAAGCACCCTACTGGTTACCACTTGAACGAAATGTAATGAAACGGGTCAGAATTTAGTGTTCACAAAACTGCAGTGCTGCTCTGGTTAGTGTCGCATATTTGAATGCCATCGGGTATCGCTCACGAAAGACGGCGTCAAGATACGAAGCCATAATATCTCTTGTCCACTTCGTTTTGACAAATGATTCTGAGTTGCATTTTGCTAATAAATACTCGATCGGTGTCAGCAACAGCCAGTCGACGGAAGTCACTGTCCTATTCTGATTGCGCTAGTGGTTATAAGCTTCAACAGAATATTGACAGGTATGTTTGTTGTATTCCAAAATTCCACAGCTAAAATATTTCATTGTAGAAATAATTAATAGGTTCATTCTTGTGATAGTCATTGAATTTACAGCAGAGTTACCTCACAGCGCCGGTATTTTGCAAGCTAATTAGATGGAAGGCGTCCTATTTCTTAGTCATGTTGCGCGCCAAAAAAGCATGTTATTGTGGCGATGCAAGCAAAAAATTTTTACAGGGTTCTTTGAAACTTCGAGTAACAAAAAGTGCTAAAAGCGAAAGGAAGAAGCTATAAAATTAGTTACAAAAATTGACATAAACAAAAGAGTGCAGTTATCGACTTAAAACTTGCTATGTATGTTTGTATTCTCACTGTCTATCTCAGGCGCAGTAGCACGGACGTAGAATTTGATATAGCTGCGATCATGCCTAGAATTCCGTCAACCAAAATTGAAGCACTAGGGGTTCTACAACTGAGTATTGAGCGAAGTTTATGCATATTAATAAAGGCTAGGTAGTTTTTTCCAAAAACATCTGAATTTCCTCACTCGCCCTTCAAGAAATGAAAAATTTGATAACTTCACGATCAACTCTATGAGTTGATAAGTGAATGTGATTGCAACGAAGTCTCTGAGAAGCACATGTGGTGTAACAAGATTGGATAAAATCCGTTATGAAAAGATATGACGAAGGTCATGTGTGAGGGAAGCCAGAAAGTCATCGCAGAGAGTGGATCAAAGTGTTAGGTTAGATTGAGCATGTGGAAAGAATGGGTGAAGTGCGTGAATGGATGGAAAATTAAATAAAAAATAAATAATTGTACTTGGGATAGGTACACATATTATTGCATTTCTTGCAGCATAGCAGTTGATCGTGCACCGCACCGAGTAAGGAAGAGCCAACGACACCATCTCGAAAAAAGGAAAGCTCGACTTGAAAGCTAGAAACTACCAGCAGAAATTTAAAGATTCGTTGACATCAGAACCTGAGTTTGAGGGATGGTTAGGCAAGTTCTCAAAATTAACAGAGCAAAGGGATGTGGAATATTGCAAGGTTTGTCGAACCAATATTAATTGTGGGAAATAGGATATCAGGCGTCACATGCTCTCAGCGCCACAAACAACGATCCATGGTGGCAAAAAAACCATCGATTGCCAGCTACGTGCTATCCAATGATCCTCTCGAAAATCGTGCTCGTTAAGTGGAACTGCAAGTTTGTGCATTTTTAGCTAAGCACCACCTATCTCATTGTGTGAGTTTCTTTTAGTTTGATGGAAACAATGTTCCCAGATCAGGAGTCGCAGAAAAATAGGGCGCCTAGGAAAACAGCGGGCATCAAAATTAATTCGACAGGTTTTTGGCAAACATCTTGTACGTGATATCGTCTGGATATCAAATATAATAATGATAATGAAGGCATCTACGGATGCTTTATTTCCAATTTCAAGCCTGATACATATCACCTTGTACATTGGATTTTCTAATGCCTTGAACTAACGCCAGGACGCCATGACGATTTCCCCCGGTCAAGACCGGTACCCATTTCAGACACCCGGGTAGAGTGGGGTATTGTGCTTGGAATTTTTCTCTTATATCCAACAGAAAAAAAACAGCATTCTAACGTCGTTCGACGGATTTCCCTCCTGACGCTCATGCAGTATGTAAAACTGGGCTTATTTATACTGACGGAGCTCTGGAAACCAGTCCATTAACCTTTTAGTTAATTAATAGATCATAGGTCAGGATTAGCTGTTTTAGGGTAATCTGGGGTAATTAACACCCTTCAGCTAGGGTAATTAGAGTCGCCTCGCGTGGAAACCCTGCTGCCTCAGCCTGCCTCAGTGCTTCCACTTTAGGGTAAAATACCCTATTTTAGGGTAATCAGGTGTTGTCTAGGGTAGAGTTTAGGGTAAAGAAAAATTCCATTGTTTATAGGGTAATTCGACTTCTGACGGGGTATCACGGCAAAATTGTAGGGTAATTGCCTGTTTTCATTGCCAATACTAAGTTTGCTCTCAAGTACTACAATTACCTTTTGTAAGCTACATTTCGGAAGTACGCTACTTGAGCATTTATGAAAATGTTCAATAAGAGCCATACATGGAACAAACTTAAAATTTGTCAGAACTCGCTGTTAATTTCGTTTTTATTGCACACTGAGATAAGGCGCAAATTGCTGTGCACATCGCTGCATATCTTTCAAATCTCTCTTCAGTATAATTTTGCTAAATTTGTTGCACAAATAATACCTTGGGGAAGTAAAAGTAATGACAATAATTAAAGTGATAGGCAAATTGATATATTGTTTGAAATTTTATATTTTCTACCCTTACATATCAAGATTTACACCAATACATCGGTCATCGTCGTTTACTGGAATTGAACAACTATATAACGTATGTAAAACGACACTGCCCGAGCCGGGGGCAGTTAGTTTTGTTTCAGTCGCATGCAATTAACTGTGTCAGGTGCTGTCACTTGCAGTTTTGCATTGCAACAAATTATTTAGTTACTTGCGTCTCAGTAAAATTGCTACTATTAAATAGATTCTGTGTCCGATGAAGCTGCTATACCACCTATGAAGACAAGAAAAATTTGATCGTCTTTTAAGCCCTACACACAAAAATGGGAGGAAGGATGGAGAAGCGAACAACTGTTTCGAGGCTGGTTGGAAAAGTCTCAGTCTTATACCTCAACTAAAGATATGGCATGCTGTACTATATGCTCAACTACTATTACATTTGGTATATATGAGATTATTCTTCATGCTAACAGTCAACGTCATAAAAAATTCTCAGAACAGAGAAGAAAAACACAAACAATAATTTTGTTCATTTTATCACATGATCCAATTGACAAGTCAGGTATAAAAATTGAATTACGGATATGGACCAATCTTTTCGAGCATAATTTGCCTATTTCGTTAAGTGACTCATTGCTAAACTACTGAAACAAATGTTTCTCAACGAAAGTAAACTTAAGGAAACAAAGAGCTTCAAACATTATTCGACAATGTTTCGGATAACATCTACTAAGTGATCTTGTCGTCGAGTTTATATTCTGTAATATTTTATGAAACAACTGATCGCAGTAAAGCTGAACAGCTCGGATTCATAGTGCAATACTGGAGTGAGAGTGCAATTAAGAGCTCCTCTATTGATCTTGTTGAAAAACAGGATAGCACAGCCTATGGATTGTTTACTACACTTGAAAAATATTTCAGAGATAAAAATATTAAATTGAGCGACATTGTAGGGTTCTGCTGTGACACGACTAGCGTTATTGGATTCAAACATTCAATGGCTTCTTTGTGGGAAAAAAAATTCGACTTTTGTTACGAAAGGTTGGCTGGGTGAAAATACATATATCGGCAATCAATAAAAAAAGGTTGTAAAATATAAATCGAGGTTCTTCTTCCATTATTCTTGGCACTAGGGCTTACTAACTTAGGATTCCGATTCTTGGAGGAGCTACAAGTATTTGACTGTTGGCTTTTGGCTTTTTTGACATGTAGACTTCTGCCGAAAAATAATCAGGCCATGGGCCAAGATTCTTAATTGTTCCGAGATTCTTATTTGTAATTCAATGGGGCTAACTTTGAGCCTTGCGTAATTTCTGCTTCGCCTCACTTAACGTAAATTGTCTCTACACTCAGTACAAATCGCGCCAATTGAGTGTATTGATTACGAAAATTTTGGGAAAGTCATAATTCTTCATTTAGCTCTTTACATTCTTTGCCACGTTCTTTGCATTTGCTCCGAGAATTAGGGTGTGTATGAACTTATTTCAGATTAAAATTCCTCTAATTTGTTTGCGCAAAAATTGTAAACCTGTGTTTGTGTTGTGTTCCATAAATGAATGTTTTGAGTATTACCTTGTCGTTTCATTTTCTTTTACTATGCCTTTGCTTCTCTCTGCTAGTCAGGAGTAAATCGCCTGGCCTCATACTTTACGCTCATTGAGCAGAGCTTGTAACTAGGAAATCAAACAATGAGGGTAGACTATGGTGAAAGCAATATAAAATGTTGCACGTTTCGTGACACACATGACTCCGTAAAATCAGAGAATTTCATTTTCTAATATTCGCATAAGCCCTGATGTTGTGTCATTTCTACTCATATAAACATGGAAACATTGAATATATTCACGTAATACTAACAATGGGCTTAATTGATATTTTAGGGCAATTTATGCATTTTTAGGGTAATCTTGAGCAAAGTTTTAGGGTAGGAACTTTCACACTCGTGGAAGCCCTGGCCTGCCTGTGGAACGACGGAGAGACAGTGCGCTCCAGACAGTCTTGAGGGTAGGATGTATGTCTTGGCTGCTCTGTCGTCTTGTTCTCATGCGTAATCTCAATCCAAAAAGTCTCTCCTGATCTGGAAAAGTGGCTGAAGGCTAAAGTTTTCAAATTGATAGATTTATTGAAAGCAAAGCGTCAGTCTGATTGTATTTATTACGGCTGTAAATATAATTTTTTTATCAAGAACTATCGCTGAAATGATCTGTAGCTGAAATGATTTTCGATCTAATTCAAAAGTAATTACCTCTAACAATAGTAACACAAATTGTTCGCTGTCATGCTATTATTAACACAAGATGGCTCGTGATAGGACTTAGACTGATATAATTTTTTTTACTTATTTCTATTTCCTGTTATAAGACTCTATCGCGCATATTTCATTTATTTTGGTCTTCTTTCTTTTTTCTTTCTATATACATCTGCTGGGCAAGTTATATTTCGTTATTCCTAAGTTTGGGCATTAACAATAACGTCATAAAAGAAGCTATATCTGCGCGAAGTTTTATTGATTTACCTCCATTCCTTATTCAACCAATTGACACATTCGTTTCTGCCAAGGCACTTGGCCTTCGTTTAAGAAGTAATTCTTGAATTCTCCACGAATACGTTGATATCTTATGCCGGCCTCCGTGAAATAGTTTACAGGTTAAAAATAGCATCTTCTTTTTTTGCACGTACCTTGAATTACATTTCGACATCCCCACTCAGTCACTGTTATCTCCAGGGTTGCCGACTTTTTTTCTGTTTGAATAAAACCTCCATGAAAACGTACCAAAAATTGTTAGAGTGTACCAAATATATTAAACTAGCAATAAAACGAAAATTTTAGGGTTTTACCTACTTTTCCTGTTTGGATGAAATTTTTCCTCCTCTTCTTCCTTCATCTGCCAATTTTTTTTATTTAATTTGTTGACTAAGCTACCGTGATGGTTCCAATTTGTGCAATCTATGTTCTCTAACGTAAATTTTGATCGCATTCGTACATTTAGTCTTGCTCATTTTAACGAAATCCTGTTTTTTGTTTTTATGTAGTTAAGGTCAAAAAATTCTCTAGCTGCAGCAAAATAAAGCGGTATTGACAAAAGCTGTAATTTACTCGGGAAGCAGCGAGTAACAAAGCTGCGTACCAGAATTTTTCAGACACAATTTCTGTCTTGAAAGGAGCATCTTAAACAAACAGTTCTCGCCACTTCATCTTTATCTTTTCATGCTGCTCTTCTTTCACGAAATTGGAGAAATGCATTGAATATGGTGTTATTGAATTACATTTATTAAGATCTTTCAATCCAAACTCTTCTAGTTTTTTGGTACATATTTTGTTGACACTTCCCAGGAGAATGCTTTGGGCAGCAGCACCAAAATAAATCTCATTTATATTGACATAGTTTGTGGGGTTGCCTACATTTATTTTGCAATTATTGTCATTCGAAATCAATAGATCCCTTTTTATGAAGTTGCCCATAATAAAATTCTCACTCAAGAAAAATTAAAATTCATTTTTGTAAGGGTAACTTGTACATTTTCTGAACGCACCAATTTCGGCACCCTGGGCATCTCACCCTCCGTCTAAACGCAAGTGGGGAAGCTTGAGCGGGTGAGAGGGGTAGGGTGGGGGCGTCACCCTGGGGAAGTCACCCTCCGTGTAAACCCAGCTTAACCGACTAGATGTCACAAACTCAATATTTAACATATTTAAGTAAAGCTAAATAAGGGTGTGATCCATTTTATGATTGCTCTATTGATAATTGCTTATTACGATTGACTTTCATTTGAGTTAAATATTGAACTTCAGTTTTAACAATTGTGGTCGAAATGTTCGTGTAAATCATATACACCTGGAAAAGCTAACGATCACCGTGGTCACACAGGGAGCTCAAAAGTTAGTAGACAGTTGATGCTAACATTTATTTTGAGACTCCGTATACGAGCACGTATATTTAGTACGAACACAACTAGAATATTCAAATTGTGAGAAATAATACATATGCCTAAAAATTTTATCAAGACTGGTACTCAAACAATTTTTCATCGTAAATTACACAGCTTGGAAGTCTGCCTGTCACACTTCGACGAATGTTTTCCCAAAAATTTGAATAATAGAGTTATAAAGTTGTACATAACATCGCACACATAACATAGCTGAAATGGATAACATTATAATAATATAACTGATACAAGACCTATTCCACTTACTGTCCACCTACTTATGGACCACCCTGCACATCCTTTCCACTGCAGAACTGTTAGTGCTACGTGCTGTCGAGGAGTTAAATACAGGAATGTTACGTCGTCAACGTACGAATCAAACCCATAATTTTCGTCCTCCTGCCTCCTTTGCCGTTGATGTTGTACAGTTCATGCACTGTTTTTCTGTCTATTGTATATTGACAATTGGCCTAGTGCCCTTACAGCGTTCAGTCCTACACTGTCCTGCCACTGGCAAGAACTTGCGAGTAAACTCGCTTCAATAATGTCACTCATATGAGAGACTTCATTTACGAGAACTTTCTCAACTAAACAATGTTGACGATCTCCTTGCATCCTCTCAGTCACAGGTAACTTTCTTGTCATAATTCAACAAAATTTTGTTTGTCAACTTGACTTACAACTATTGCTCTGAAATTTCTTCTTGCATATTGTTAAAATAGATGAAATGATGGTATCTAAATTTTGAAAGCTCACTGTGGTGAATGCATTAATTAATTTCCTAAACACTGGGAACATGTTTAAGGAGTAAACCAACTGTGTGACTGTTCATTCATAATCATTAATGACTTCATGTAAACTGTCAAAAGTGTTTTCACCCCACAATGAAAATGCATCGTCCATGAATTTGCGTTATCTCTTATAATTATCATTACATGTATTGTCAAATGTAGATTAAGCAAGATTAGGAGTACATTGCCCTCAATCATATCTTTTCGACTAGTGACACGAGTTTTTTCAATACTCGTGTGTGTGTATCATCTATGTGTATTAATTTTAAGATATTTAAAAACCAATGATTGTAATATTGTACAATCTCTATTGGAAATAAAGTTTTTTCTTTCTTTCTTTCTTCTTTTCTTTGTCATTTTGAGTGATACTGGTAGAGACTTCGTTGTCGAATCGCTGCCCGGCCGCATCGCCACTACGATTGAAATGTAGTAGGAGCAAGGAGAACATTTTTATAATGGACACAAGACACAGAACATCTGAACATCTAGCATAATAATAGAATGTCCTCCGCAAGGATTGGTGATATTTGAATGGTTGAACAGTGCACCGACGTTTGAGCGACTACATCACAACAGATGGGCGCTATTAAAAAAATATTCTTTAAATGTCTAATATAATTTCCTGTTTCTCATGGTCGTAATAAATAAGGCTGTGCTGTTTGTTATTCTGCTTCTTGCAATCATAAGAAGTCCTTTCTTAAGTTTTGTTTTTCATTTTCTTCCAATGCCGATATGCGAATTTTCCCCTATACGTTTCAAATTTCGAGTCCTTGTAATTCTTTAACCGGGCATTTTCAACTCATGATGAGTAAAAATTGTTCATTTCAACGGCCTCAGCCTTATGTTAAAGTTTTTTCAGGAAAGAGCAGGCCTCACTGTATAGAAAGTACATTGTGATTTGGCTAACTAAACAAAAGTGTCAGATACATGTAGAAATAAATTATCTTGGCAGTTGAAACTCAACTTTGGTACACAGGCTACGGAAAATTTTATTGAAGGTTTCGTATTGCTCATCCCTAGAATTACAAGAAAAGTAAATAGAGAACTAACGGGTGTATATACTTCAATGGAGAATTCTAGACATGGGTGTATTGTTTATTCAGCACACTTTGCAGTGTTAAAGATAATTCCATTTATATTCAGCACACTTGTGTAGTGTTAAAGATTATCCCATTTATATTCAGCACACTTGTGCAGTGGTAATGATTATTCCATTTATATTCAGCACACTTGTGCAGTGCTCAATATTTCCATGTATAGTCAGCACAGTGACAGTGTATTGCTGCCTGGGGGTTTCGTAAAATAGTGTGAGACTCCTTGAGCCAGAAACATTGGTTGTGGCGCCATATGGACGTATTATAAATTTACCAGGATTTATATAATGATCGTGGTTAAAAATTATACGCCCGATCGCGTACAGAAATCGCATGTCGTTTCTATTAATATGTCTAACCATTCACGATTTTTGACGCAATTAATTTCTTCTTCGTGTACGGGTTATATTGAAAACGGGAGAATAGTAGAGTAGTAGTAGTAGTAGTAATAACATCAATTTGCTAGCGCTTCAGTGCCTGCACTATGTCGCGCCGAAGGTCTCGCAATTCAGGTTGTCTCCACGTCTCAAATTTCGAGGTCTTACTGCCACAAACATCGCAACGCAAGTCACAGCAACTATTAAACAAACAAAGACAGACAGATTTTGAAGACAGATTACACGCTCCAATAAACGAATGCAGCGCTGTCACATTATAAGTTGACCGCTTAGCCTCCCCAAGTATTCCGGTCAAAACATCCTGTGCACAACCGCGAAGGTGCGGAAAATGCAGATTCCTGGCAACAGCATTCAGGGGACACTCCGTGAGGAAGTGCTTTACAGTCAAAGGCACAGAGTAGAAGGGTATATTACCAGCCTGTTTAATCTGTCCTTATTCTATCAATGAGCTTAAAAAGAGAAATAAAAACGCTGATGGAGATCATTAGATCCCGTACTGTGAATTTAGAGCTGCTGGGTGAACAGTGTTTGTGGTCTTCTTCTGAGTCTCTTCCGTGGATACTGTCATCCAGTGTCCTTGAATATTTCCAGATTCTCCGACGCTCACCCACACCACACTGACCATTAGCACAGAATCACCTGGGCCGTTAGAGTATATACTATTCTGGCTTAAAAATTTAAACTGCCTCCATTTACGGGCATTATCTGAGTAAACCTCATCTGCTAAATTCAGCGGGCCTTGATCTTTAATTACTATTCCAATGAAGATTCCTAATCGCCTCCAGTCTCTGCACCTGTGACTAAACTCACCTTCTCAAAAATTCAGCAGGCTTTGCCCACGTATCTAGAAACGCACCGATTGTTGTGCCTAAACACAAAAGACCTAAACACAAATACACTTACAACCTCGTCAACCTGCCGGAGCGACTGCCTCAGGACCGCAAAGTATCTTCAGCCAAGATCTGCAGGATCACGTCTCAGCGATCCTCCCGGCTCCTTCAAATAAAGAACTTACACAAAAACTGAGTCCCCCTGCCTTCTCATTTGTCCTCTGTTACGTAATCGAAAACCTTCTCGAGATCTTTATGTTTTGTAGTTGGTAATACGCTAAAAATCCGTACCAACCGAACATAAAAAATATATATTCAAATAGGCACTCACCTCTTGGATATCTCTACGCTACGAATAGGCTCAATTTAATATACATGTGGCCAGTGAGAGAAGAGCGGAGATAGGTTAGAGTTATAGAATAGAGTAGAATAGAATTAGTAGTAGGTAGTTAGAAATACTTAGTATAGTACCAACCACACGTTGCCAAAATATGCACACGCAGCTCAACATTTACTGTTTATGGCAATGGCTATGGCGTGCCGCCATAGCCATGTGGCTAGAGGGTTCTGCCGCCGTGCGGGAGATCCGGGATCGAATCTCGGCGCTGGCAGTGGTGATTTTCTCTGTTGGGTATAGGAGAAAAATGTCAAGCACAATACCCCACTCTACCCAGGTTTCTGAAATGGGTACCGGTCTCGACCGGGGGAAAGCGTCATGGCGTCCTGGCGTTAGATATAAGGCATTTGAAAATCCAATGTACAAGGTGGTATGTATCAGGCTTGGTTGGAAATAAAGCATCTATAAAGTTCTCCCAAAGTGGGGAAATCAATTGAATTTGATTTTAAAGGTTGAATATCAAGGAATTTATCAAGTGCACAAGAGGATGTTCTTTTATAATGGCGAGGTCACCAGTGCTCGGGGTAGAGCACACTTAATTGCTAAATGACTTAATCTGACTCAGAAGGAGTTCGGGGTATTCGGACGCAATATTTCAAGCGTCTAACAATCAACAACAAAATTACCACAAGACAACACCGGGGGAAAATGAGAGAATAGTTTAACTCGCCGGTATTGGGTTTATTGAGGAGAAGGTTGCACGCTGAGGTGCGAGACTTGACTCTTGTTGCGAGACTTCTTGTTGCGAGACTTCTTGGGGAGAGTCCGAGGAGGTTGGAGGACTTCAGACGATTCGTTCAGCTCAGGCTTGTGAAGCGCGTGCTGGAGTGTGAAGTCGAGGATGGTGTAAGTGTGGGAGGTTCCGACACCAAGTGAGTAGTGAGTTGAATGATGAGTTTGGGAATAGTTACCGGTTGGGAAAACTCGGTAATAATGGTGAGGACTCTCGACCCAATGGTCTCAACTGGAGATTTTAGCGGCTTAGCTGCAGGGATGCAGGCCTTTCCAGTAGAGTGAAATTTGAATATGAGGAGAAGCTTGGAGGGAACACTTGGAGGCGAGAACTTGGAGGAGGTAAGCTCCTTAAATTAAGAAGTTAGGGTTTGGTTTCATACGTGTTTGTGAGTGCGTGGGTGTGTGGTCCAGTCGATCCTGTCAGGGGAATTCGTGCTGGATTACTTTGAACATATAAATTGAGTCCATTCATAACACATGTGCAAGGCTGCGCAAACTGTAACATTCACAGGAGGAACAGTGGCAGGAGTCCGGTGCTAAAAGTCAGTCCGCAACTCTAGCGCCCGAGTCGCAGCCTGAATCATCTTAACACCAGAATCAGTGCTCCAGACCAACTGGTCGCAAGCTCTATCAAGCAGCAGCACAACTGAGTTTAAATGAACTACAGCCAAAAATAATAGCTAGAGCACTGAGGTAATTATATAATTAATGTACTAAGATATAAGTATGAGGAAAGGTGAAGTCTCTATACTCTATTATTCCGATGAGCAAGAAAGAATGATTATTTAAGTGACTCGACTTGAGTGAGTGCCTACAGAAGATACAATCTCTACTGGTTTAAATAACCTAATATAGCTTCATTTCTCAAGATATGAATTCAAACATTGACTAAAAATTGCAGAGGAATTCCAAATTTATTTAAACCTGACTTAGTCAAAATACAAAAGTTGAGAACACAATTAATTAGAGCTGGAACATACAAACGATGAGCAAACCAAAAATGATCTCTGTGGGCAGCAAGGTGTCTTAACACTATGCTCAGCACTAAAATAACTAAGGAGCAAATGCCAACATCATCTAATACTGACAGCACAATACGGTATCATCGGAGGATAGTAAGCACGACACAGTGACAAAGATGGGGCAGTGAGCTGGAGGCTGGTGACTAACTAACACTGGCACAGAGACAACATAGTGAATATTTCTACGACACAATAACGAGAGCTCCCTTACACGGAACAAGTTAAGACACACACAGGAAAGTTAAGACATAATACACACTTATCGTTACACTTGATACTTACAATTGCCCGCTCTGGGGCCAAGCACTATTCAGGAGGATCTGTACGAGAATGACGCCTCTGCCTGAAAAGTCGGCCTTATATGCTCTTTTGAGCGGAAGCTTGCGAAATGGTTCTACGCGAATGTTTCCAACGGAAGTGACGGAAGGAAACGTGAACGGCAAATATTTTCGAAACACATTTTTGGTAAAATTTTGAGTTTAATCGAATCAATTTGGTCTTGTAAAATTAAAAAAATAATTACATTGTATAATTTAATTTTAGGATGTTAGTTTTTAATATTTTATGAAATTAGGCTGAAGTGTGGCTGAGGGCGATCACTACAGCTACCCTCCCCCCAAAGGAGACCGAAAGGTCTGGTAACAGTGAAGCTGTTACTTGTAAAGTGCAAGTCAGAAATACGAAGGAGAGATTCCAAAAGATGCTTCGACAGAAGAAAATAGATGAAAATAGTGGAAGGTTAACTGTGGAACTATGAAAGTTTCAGCTCGGATCCCGAACTGGGACCATAAAAAAATCTGTGAGGTTAGCATCACTGGGCATACGGTGCCAGAGTATCCGCCGAAATGGAGGCGCCCGAATTCCTGATTCCGACTGCGTTCTTTGAACGGTGTAACGTGGAATCTAGGATTGGTCGACTTCCATCATTTTAGAATATTCAAAGCGAACTAAGACGTACGAATTCGTTGGCTCGACAGGTGTTGACCTGATGCGAAGTCGCAGTCTAGGTTTTTATAGTATGCCATAGTACAAAAAAATCAGTTCCTTCTTTCCCAAAACACCTATGCCGGTTACAGCGGCAATTGTGCAACGTGAGTCGTTTGTACAGCCTCCCTAGGCAACGTGCGTGCTCCTCAGGCGTCCCCAAGGCTACAGCACACCGGCCAGGCAGCCATACAAAAAATGGGATATCAGGAAAGACTTAGTCAAGTGAAGGTGAAATATTTGCGCTGAGCATTTCGTACCCGTATGGGATACGGATAACTATTAAAGGACAACCGGTCTGCAGACGGCCGTTCTTTTATATCCGTAAGTTGCTCAGGATGGCAAGGTAGTGTTTCACACACAGACATTTTGTTTACTTTTGTGCTTCAGTAGCAATGGTGCTGCAGTAGCAATGGAAATTGCGAAGGTTATTTAGTGAGGAGCTTCAGTAGCAATGGAAATAATCCTAGAAGGTCTCCTATGGTTTGCTTCAGTAGCAATGGAAATGCATGAAGAGTTTTGTAAAAGGTGGCTTCAGTAGCAATGGAAAAAAAAACATGAAGAATTTGTTAGAATAGGCTGCAGTAGCAATAACTTATTATTAGGGAAGAGTTTTAGAGAGGAAAAACTATGTTTGATTACTGAGAATTAGAGGAAACGGATGGAAAGGAACACTACCTCCTCCAAAGTTCAACATGCAACAGCTGCAACAGCCTCGACATGCGCTCAAAAACCTCCAAATGATGGCTGCGGCAATTCAGTTGTTGGATTATTTATCAACTCTGGTATGAATTCTGGTCACCAGTATAAAGTTCTCCCAAAGTGGGGAAATCAATTGAATTTGATTTTAAAGGTTGAATATCAAGGAATTTATCAAGTGCACAAGAGGATGTTCTTTTATAATGGCGAGGTCACCAGTGCTCGGGGTAGAGCACACTTAATTGCTAAATGACTTAATCTGACTCAGAAGGAGTTCGGGGTATTCGGACGCAATATTTCAAGCGTCTAACAATCAACAACAAAATTACCACAAGCCAACACCGGGGGAAAATGAGAGAATAGTTTAACTCGCCGGTATTGGGTTTATTGAGGAGAAGGTTGCACGCTGAGGTGCGAGACTTGACTCTTGTTGCGAGACTTCTTGTTGCGAGACTTCTTGGGGAGAGTCCGAGGAGGTTGGAGGACTTCAGACGATTCGTTCAGCTCAGGCTTGTGAAGCGCGTGCTGGAGTGTGAAGTCGAGGATGGTGTAAGTGTGGGAGGTTCCGACACCAAGTGAGTAGTGAGTTGAATGATGAGTTTGGGAATAGTTACCGGTTGGGAAAACTCGGTAATAATGGTGAGGACTCTCGACCCAATGGTCTCAACTGGAGATTTTAGCGGCTTAGCTGCAGGGATGCAGGCCTTTCCAGTAGAGTGAAATTTGAATATGAGGAGAAGCTTGGAGGGAACACTTGGAGGCGAGAACTTGGAGGAGGTAAGCTCCTTAAATTAAGAAGTTAGGGTTTGGTTTCATACGTGTTTGTGAGTGCGTGGGTGTGTGGTCCAGTCGATCCTGTCAGGGGAATTCGTGCTGGATTACTTTGAACATATAAATTGAGTCCATTCATAACACATGTGCAAGGCTGCGCAAACTGTAACATTCACAGGAGGAACAGTGGCAGGAGTCCGGTGCTAAAAGTCAGTCCGCAACTCTAGCGCCCGAGTCGCAGCCTGAATCATCTTAACACCAGAATCAGTGCTCCAGACCAACTGGTCGCAAGCTCTATCAAGCAGCAGCACAACTGAGTTTAAATGAACTACAGCCAAAAATAATAGCTAGAGCACTGAGGTAATTATATAATTAATGTACTAAGATATAAGTATGAGAAAAGGTGAAGTCTCTATACTCTATTATTCCGATGAGCAAGAAAGAATGATTATTTAAGTGACTTGACTTGAGTGAGTGCCTACAGAAGATACAATCTCTACTGGTTTAAATAACCTAATATAGCTTCATTTCTCAAGATATGAATTCAAACATTGACTAAAAATTGCAGAGGAATTCCAAATTTATTTAAACCTGACTTAGTCAAAATACAAAAGTTGAGAACACAATTAATTAGAGCTGGAACATACAAAAGATGAGCAAACCAAAAATGATCTCTGTGGGCAGCAAGGTGTCTTAACACTATGCTCAGCACTAAAATAACTAAGGAGCAAATGCCAACATCATCTAATACTGACAGCACAATACGGTATCATCGGAGGATAGTAAGCACGACACAGTGACAAAGATGGGGCAGTGAGCTGGAGGCTGGTGACTAACTAACACTGGCACAGAGACAACATAGTGAATATTTCTACGACACAATAACGAGAGCTCCCTTACACGGAACAAGTTAAGACACACACAGGAAAGTTACACACTTATCGTTACACTTGATACTTACAATTGCCCGCTCTGGGGCCAAGCACTATTCAGGAGGATCTGTACGAGAATGACGCCTCTGCCTGAAAAGTCGGCCTTATATGCTCTTTTGAGCGGAAGCTTGCGAAATGGTTCTACGCGAATGTTTCCAACGGAAGTGACGGAAGGAAACGTGAACGGCAAATATTTTCGAAACACATTTTTGGTAAAATTTTGAGTTTAATCGAATTAATTTGGTCTTGTAAAATTATAAAAATAATTACATTTGTATAATTTAATTTTAGGATGTTAGTTTTTAATATTTCATGAAATTAGGCTGAAGTGTGGCTGAGGGCGATCACTACACATCCGTAGATGCCTTCATTATTTATTTTGCTGCGACCAATAGAGAACTGGCTGCGATCTAGCCGTCTCGAGCGTTGCCAACTTTAGGTCTCTCTAACTAGAACTTACATTACTCGCTATATTACGTAAACAATATCCAAAATCTAAAAAGTTATACGGTCTGTAGAGTTGAGCGTGGCTCACCCCTTTTTCTTACACCATTTGATGAGCAGCTACTTGACTTTTTTCATTGAAAACTAAGTCACTATAAAATGTTATTCAATAGACGTTGTAATAAGAAAGCTTCGCGTACTAAATTATTTTTTCTTTCTATATGTATATTTTTATTTTGAATTGTCTATTTTCTGTTAATTTTTTAGTGTAGCCTAACCAATTTCGTTTCAGTTTTGTTTTTCGCACATGAGGACAAATTTATTCAACAAAATTTCAACCCCATTTAGATGTTGTGTCATTAAGTTATACAATTTTCAAATAAAAAATCAATGTAGAGGCTAACATACGTCACATGCTCTGCTTACCATGCCCGAGGAAAACGAGAAAATTATTTCCGCAAGTCGGACATGTTCCAAATGTTTCAGGTCATCCGTCTTCGGAGCGCCGCGTTTGTTGACAGTGAAGTGTCTCTGGTGACGCTAAGATGGATTCAAAAAAACGTCGGCCAAATTTTAGTGAAGACGAAATAATGGCATTAATTAACGCCGTAGCGGAAAGAAGAGATATTCTTTTGTCAAAATTGGACTCAAATATAAACGTTAGGGTGAAGGCAATGCAGTGGCAGGCTGTTGCTGACTGCGTAAACATGGTTTCTGCAGTAAAAAGAGAAGCGACTGAAGTTCGTAAAAAATTTACAGACTTCAGAACGCTAGTTAAGAAGAAAGCAGCAGGCGACGCACGGTACACTGGGGGGACAGGTAAGTAATTTCAAGAAGTTGTGATCTTTTTTCATACCTTGTATATCACATTTTAAGTACCAGGTTACCAAAAGTGAAAAGCATTACACAAAAAAGTCCTTATAATGTTAATAACTAATGGTATTATTATGGTCAATATTGAATATAATGTTGTCAACGAATTTCATAATTTCGTAGGCATAAGTTAGATGGATAATATAGTTGATTTTAAGATGTTTTACACGAATGACAATATGCCCTGAAATGCTTAGTTTTTGAGTTATTTAAGTTTGAAGTTATACGAACGGCGCTCCTGAATGTCCCTTTTAACGCAAAAACGGTCATTGTTTTAGCAATGAAAATGGAAGCTAACCCCTATTACAAACGTAAAGAGGTTGGGTTGTGAGGGGTAGCAACAGTTCTTTTAGTGAAAATTATAAATAAAGCTTTCTAGTGACGTTTGTTTACATCGACTCGAAGATGGCTGCCGCCATCTTCAGCCGGTTGGCGCCATGGCGGCAGCCACCTTGGCGTCGATGTAAACAAACGTCACTCGAAACCTTTATTTATAATTTTCACTGAAAGAACTGTGCCTACCCCTCACGACCCAACCTCTTTACGTTTGTAATAGGGGGTTAGCTTCCGTTATTAATTAAATTACGCTAGCCCCGCGTGCTTCCATGGCGCGCACAAGCCAGCTTCAAAGTTGAATAATTGGAAAATAACGCATCGACGGGCAGAATGTCATTCATGTAAAACGTCTTATAATCGACTATATTACCCATCTATACCTACAAAATTATGAAATTTGTTGACATTATATTCAATATTGACCATTATTATTGATGATTTTTTTATCTATATCATTCATTGCAGTGATTATTAAGGCAAAATTCAAGCTGCTGAATAATAAGACATTTTATTCATGACTTTTGTGTATGGAAAACATTAGAAGGTCAATATTGATGTTAATGTCAACAAAGGTTAATATTGAATATAATGTTGTCAATGATTTTCATAATTCCGTGACGAAGAATGTATAGAGGAACCCGTTTTAAAACGTTTCACAAAAACGTTCTTCCCGGAAATGCTTAGTTTTCGAGTTATTTACATTTGAAGTTATAGGAACGGCGCTCCTGAATGGCCTTTTTTCCGCAAAAGCAATTATTGTTGGTCAATATTTACTTTATGTCAGGCAAACGACCATTATGGGCGCCGCCATCTTGGATTTGATGTAGACAAGATTGCGGTCGTCACCCTAATGGGTGGGTTAGAAGCTTTATTTATAATTTTCGCTATAAGAACTGTGGCTAACCCTCACGACCCAATCTCTTTACGTTTGTAATAGAGGGTTAACTACCCTTATTAACTAAATAACGACTCCGGCGCGCGCGCGCGCCGGCGCCAACTTCAAAGTACAATTATTCAAAAATAACGCATCAGCGAGCAGAATGTCATTCTTGTAAAAGGTTATTAAATGTGTTCCTTTATTGATTATTTGCCCCCAAATTATTAATTTCCTTGCCTGACAAAAAATAAATATTGTCCTTATTGTTATTTGACAATAACGGAACTAACCCCCTATTACAAACGTAAAGAGGTTGGGTCGTGAGGGGTAGCAACAGTTCTTTTAGTGAAAATTATAAATGAAGCTTTCTATGGTAAATCTGAAGGCGATGACAGTTGTCGATTTTGTAAATTTCGATGCCCTAGCATAGTTAATTAGATCGAAATAAACAAGTTTTCTTCTATGCACTTTCCGTCTCAAATGAATATTTTATTAGTTATAGCGGTAAATGATTTACCGCAACTCCAGTCTTTGAAGCGGAAAGAAATTCTTTGATCGAGTTGTAATGGCGTCTCGCTTCCAGCGCTCTGTCTTGAAAGACGAAACCAAACCTACCGCTATACCTCGTTAAATACTCATTTGACGAAAAAAGTGTATAGAATAAAAGTTGTTTATTTCAATGTTATTGCCATGTTTCAAGCAACAAAAATTCGAAAATCGATGAGTAGCTGTTTATTCGAGCGCATTCGTCATCAATGACAAAACTAAACTTACCGCTATAAATCGTAAAATACTCATTTGAGACGAAAAAAGAATAGAAGAAAACTTGTTTATTTTGATTCAATTAATTAGGTTCAGGCACCAAAAAGTGGAAAATCGACAACTGTCATCTCCTTCAGATTTACCCTTTCTATTTACATTTGTTTAAATCGACTCCATGATGGCTGCCCCCAGTACCGAATGGCACCATGGCGACAGCCACCTTCGATTCGATGTAAACGGACGTTGCTAAAAAGCTTTATTTATAATTTTCACTAAAAGAACTGTGGCTACCCCTCACAACCCAACCTCTTTACATTTTTAATAGAGTGTTAGCTTCCTTTTCAATTCTGAAGTTATACGAACGACGTTCCTGACTGGCGTTTCCCGCGCAAAATGAGTCATTTTGAACATCAACGGCAGTTTCGGTATGGCTGTTGCGGTGGAAGGTTCATGCAAGGGATGTTCTCCCACACTATTTGAATGCATCAAACAATATTTTAATGACGATACTGCTAGTTTAAAACTATTAAGTTAAAACTACCTTTGTTCATCTCATTTTCAGGTAAGAACAATAACATATATTGCCTAAACAGTTACTTCTCGCACTGTTTTTGCCCGGCCGCGTGGTTGGCGGGCGATTTATTATTGCAGCTGATTGGCGCGGAAACGAAAACTTCAAAGGTTAATAACTCAAAAACGAAGCATTTCCGGGAAGAACGTTCTTGTAAAACGTTTCAAATTGGGTTCCTCTATACATTCTTGGTGACGGAATTATCATAATCGTTGACAACATTATATTCAATATTGACCTCAACAAATTTCATAATTTTGTTGCCATAGGTAGGTAATATAGTAGATTGTAAGACGTTTTTTCATGAATGACTATGTGTTCACAAATGCTTAGTTTTCGAGTTATTTATGTTTGAAGTTATACAAACGGCGCTTCTGAATGCCCTTCTTTGCGCAACTTCTGAGTTAAAACGGAAGCTAATCCCCTATCACAAAAGTAAAGAGGTTGGGTTGTGAGGGATAGTCACAGTTCTTCTAGTGAAAATAATAAATTAAGGTTTCTAGTGGAAGTCCGTTTACATCAACTCCAAGATGACGGCCGCCCCCTTGGGTACCGGGTGGCAGGGTGTAATTTCAGAACTGAAGGGAACAAATTGAAAGAAAGTTCCAAAATTTTTTGATATTACGTGAAAAAAGTTCACTTTTTTCCAAATCTCTATTTAGCTTTGAAAACTTCAAAATCTGTTCATGAAGAATAGTTTATTTGATTAACTAAAATCTTAGACACTATTGAAATATCAATAGTTGTTAGGTTATTGCCATTGGATAATTTATAAGGCTACCTAGTAGCAAGCAAATGATTGTAAATTCCTTAAACGTTTCAATGATTGAATTCAGCTGAGGTTTGAAATAATATAAGCCTGCTACAGAACTTAAAATAGCAATTTAGAACCCATATCATTGATATTATTCCATAATTACCAAGTTTGGCAGTAACAAATTACAAACCTGTTTAGGAAGCCCATTTTTATAAAAAAAATGTTTTTAATCTCCTTGCACTTGGTTAAATTATTGTGCTTATCTAAATTAGTCTCAAAAATAAATTGCATAAAATGCAAACTACTTTGACTTCAATATTTTTACCCTTCCTCCTGCAATAGTAATCAATCATTTGAGTCTATGACCTTCACCATAATGTTCTGGAAAATAAAAACATCTTAGAACAAAGTGAGACCAGCACAGCACTGATTATGCATGAATCTATATGCTGTCTCTGACTACTTGGCACTCGTGCTTTTCCTGCACTGTCCAACTTTGTCTTTTTCGGGAATCCGGACGAATCGTTCAAAAGTTTTCAGCTTTCTCTCATTGTTGGGTGAAGCTCAGTAAAACAAAAATATTTGTATTTATTACGAAAAAATTGATATTATGTTATTGATAAATTAGCTGTTTATTACAAGAGCTTTTTGAGTCTGAGAAAACAGAAATTAACTTTTGTGTTAACCCCAACTCTTGTGCACAGTTGATCTTATCACAGCAAAATAAAACTATGGAGCGAGTATGGAAAAAATGATATCTCTAGAATTCAGTTCTCACGATGAAGCGCTGTTTCGATGTAACTTGAACTACTACGACTGACAATAATTAGTTAGTAGCGTGCACTCCAAACAGGCCCTTTACGCGATAATATTTCATTCAAATCCTGTTAAAATATTTTACAGGAATTGAAATGACTAGCAAGCAAAACCTCATCTGTACTGCGTAAGTTACCGGTAAAATAAACAGTTTTTAAAACTTATTTTCACTACGGTCCTCAGAATGTTTGAAAATACACCGGCATGTTTATTTACTTGTTTACTGCCAATCTTTAAACTAGTTACACACCTGCTGGACATTTTGCAGAATATCCCTTTAAAACATCGGGTATTTATGAACAAGAAAAGTACAAAACTATAATTGGCGAACTCACCAAATCAGAATGAAAGTGAGTAGGAACGCTCCAGCACATCCATACCTTTCAACCTTCAATAGCTTACTGACACGATTCAATAATTAGCGCCAGCGGAATGACTAATGACTATAGATGGGTTGGTCACTTGAATGTCAAAGCACTGGCTGCAATTGTAAATGGAACACTCAATGTCTCTTCATATGGCAAAACAGGTTTTTTAGTCATTAATTGCATCATTTTCAATTTTTCTTCTCTGGTCTTGAACAACAACAAAAAACAGCAATGTGGGGAAATATTTTGTACAACATTTCAAATTGAATTTAGATATTTTCCATTATCGTAACTTACAAATATCATGTAAGGAAATGTATCAACTAGCTTTTATTAACACAAGTATGTCATATTAAATATTATGTTACCTTATCATTTTAATTCCTAATTTTATGAAATCTTATGAGATCAATTAAGGACGTTTTATATTAGGAAAGTTTTGAAACCCAATATGATGAAATGCATCTCACGAATTAAATTTTTAGAAAATGAATGGGTTTTCTTACTTTTTTCTTTATCCCATCTAACTTCATCGAGAAATATCGGTAAAAACTTTGGTAGAGTAATTTTATCGGATATTAAATTACTACTAAATCCACAATGAATTACATATATCAATGTTGAAATTATCTGTGGGATGAATTTTATTGATTTATATAGATGTTCTCTTTGTGAACTTCATACTCGAAAAACCGTTCGATGCATTTTATTTGCAAATGTGAACAAAGAAAGAAAATCATTCCCAAATACCTCTTCAAGATACCCACTGCCATTTTGAATGTTACGCTTTGCTTGATTACATTACATTTTTTGGACTAATGGATTACATTTTTTAGCACTAATGCCTAATATTTAATTTCAAGTCACCAAATAGGTTGGAAGAAATTAGTTTTCTTTAACATCATTACACCATCATTATAAACAAAATACGTACAGCGTATTTTAACAAAAACCAAAATAATACACGAATATTTACTTCCTCTATAGGAAAAACAGAATTTGCGATATAACTATTTCACTTCATGTTTTACACTCTACCATGCATATAGCCTGCCAGGTAGCTGCGGCGCGGGAGTAACTATCTGGAGCCACTCTTTTCCTAAGTTCATTTTTTCGAGGAACGAGTCGAATTTGTGCCTAAAGTGAGACCGAAAAGCGATTCATTCTCGTAAGAATAACACTAATTTATTTTTACATGTCTCGTTCACGGGAAACAATAAAGAATAACTAATACTTTAAAGGAAGGTACTTCGAAATTGTTCGACGATATAGTTCACAAAATTTTGCCTGGCTGCTACATCTAGTTCCAATTTGCCATTGTGTCCAGGCATAAAAAAAGTTCCTTGAAATTCTTCCCTGCCGGGTGGCGCGATTGGAGATGCTGTAAACGGAAGTCACTAGAAACCCTTTATGTATGATTTTCACTAGAAGAACTGGGGCTACCCCTCACGACCCAACCTCTTCCCGTTTGTAATAGGGGGTTAGCGGTAAATGTTAAGGACTGTCCCGGAATCGACTATCCACTTTTTGAATCATAAACATATTAAATTAAAGCTAAATAAACGAGTTTTCTTCTATGCACTTTCCGTCGTACATGATTATTTTATGAATTATAGCGGTAGGTTTAGTTTTGTCTTGGATGACGAATGCGCTCAAATAAACAGCTACTCATTGATTTTTGAATTTTTGTTGCTTGAATCATGGTAATAACATCGAAATAAACTACTTTTCTTCCATACAATTTTTTTCGTCAAACGAATATATTACGAGTTAGCGCGGTAGGTTTAGTTCCGTCTTTGATAACGAGAAAACCGGAAGCAAGACGCCATTGCAGCGTTGCCATTCGCCGGGCCAAATCAATTACTTCCCGCTTCAAACACTTGAGTTGTGGTAACTAATTTACCGCTATAACTCATAAAATACTTATTTACGAAGGAAAGTGCATAGAAGAAAACTTACTTATTTTAATCTAATTAAATATGTTGCGGCTCCCAAAAATTAGATATCAATTCCCGAATAATCCTCAACATTTACCGGAATAGCTTCCGTTATTAATTAAATTCCGCTTGCCGTGCGCGCTTCCCTCGCGCACAAGCCAACTTCAAAGTTGAATAATTCGAAAATAACGCATCAGCGAGCAGAATGTCATTCATGTTAAACGTTTTTAAATGTGTTCCTTTATTGATCATTGGCAACAAAATTATGAAAATCGTTGACAACATTAAACTCAATAGCGACCCATTAGAAAATTTCCAGTTTCAAGTTTAGGTTTTATGATATCTGCCCAATGTTTGTAGATTTATTTTACTCAAGTATTAAGATAAAGGGTCAATATACAGTTTATGTGATCCACGGAAATTAAAAATTCAGTTCCCATGAATCACTGAAGGAGCCCATTTAAAAACGTTCTACAAGATTGAAATTCTGGTTGCTGATGCGTTATTTTCAAGTTATTTAACTTTGAAGTTATAGCAGCGTCGCTCATGCAATGGCTTTCGCGCGCCAAAGGAGAGGATATTCCAACAACGCAGCGAGCGCGCCAAGCAGATCACTTTCAAGATGGCGGCGATTAGCAAAACCGTAGGAGTGAATATTGTAGATTTAGTATCAGAATATTTTTATAACGTACTATTTTTGTGTGATAACCATTATTGTGTTATTAACTAAAACATCCTAGAAGTGGGTTCAGGCTTCGCAAGGTTGGCAAATAATATATTACAAAGTACCCAAGCGTACTCCAATGGCTCAAGCACGCAACGCAACTGCTATGGAAGACGAAAATTTTAAGGTTGAATAACTAAAAAATAACGCATCAGCGAGCAGAATGCCATTCATGTAAAACATTTTTAAATAGGCTCCTTTAGTGATTCTTGGGAACGCAATTTTTAATTTCCGTGGATCACCTTAACTGCATATTGACCAAATAAAGATTTGGTCATTAATGTTCATTTTCATTAATAATTCTCATAACCCTAATTAGCTTGAGTCTTTAACCCTCATAAATTTTTGTTAACAAAATCTTCAGTGTGAAGAACAATGGCTTTCTTAATTTTTTCTGTCTCTGACATGCCTATGAAATTGTCATTCTTCAGTACCAAAACAATTTAAAATGATGTAAGCAATAAATTTACCACAAGCAATACAGTAGTAGACAATTTTTTAAACTCATTACTAAGTACAAATCTGAGTATAGCCATGTACTTGTGGGCCCAAATAAGTTTAGGAACTTCTAGGATATCCTAGTATCAACACAATTTTAAGGTGTTCTATGCCAGCCTATGGAGCATTGAAAAAACAATATACTAACCTAACTGAAAGAATAAATTTAGCTACTTGAACTTCTAGGAATTTCATTGTTTTTTACTATATGAAACAAATGGATGTCTTGAAAATCCTAGTTCTTATATATCAGTCATAATAAAAATTGATAAATACTGTATGGAGCAGAGTCCTAGGGGTTGAGCAGCTGAGAGGAGGAAGTTGGATGTGTTTGAGATGTAGTGTTAGAGGAGCATGGATGGAGTAACAAGAAGAGATAGGATTAGGAATGAGTTGGTTAGGAGGCAGACGGGTGTTACCAAAAAGTTGAGCAGGCAAGTGGATGAAAGAGTGCTTGGATGGTTTGGGCATGTTTAAAGAATGAATGTGGAGCGGCTGGTGAAAAAGATATATATGTCGGAAGTGAGTGGTCTTAGAGCGCGAGGTAGACCATGGATGAGTTGGATGGATGGGGTGAAACGTGCTTTGTATGAGAGGGGTCTGACTGTAGACGTGACGAGAGGGATGGCTGCGGACAGAAGTGAGTGGGGGCAGTGCATAAGAAGGTAATTTTAATTTTGACGTGGTACTGGAAGTTGTCCGCGTGTGATGGGGTTGACCTGTCCTGTGCGGGGGGAGGGGCTGCACTCAATGAAGCGGTCGGGGTAAACCAGCTATGGCTGTCAGGCCTGACTGGAAGGTGGTTGTGCTGGGCTGCTGCTGATCCTGGCAGTTCAGGTGCGGCCAGTGCTGCCTCTCTCGCCTCGTAGTGACTAAGTGTGGTGATTGTGGCCTGCTGTCGGCTACCCTCATATAGGGAGGAAAAGCCCTGTATATATATGTATGTACGATAAATACTGAAAAAAATGATACTCTGGTTCTACTTCTATTCTAAGATTTGCTTCTAAATTTTATACTGAACTAATTTTTTGCTGGATATAACATCGTAAGTTTGTTTGGTCAATATTGATTTTAATGCGCTCACGGAAATTAAAATTTGGTTCTCACAAATCATTAAAGGATCACATTCAAAAATGTTTCACAAGAATGCTATTTTGCTCACTGATGAATAGCTGCTGAGTCATTCATTTTTGAAGTAATAGGAACGTTGTACATAAAAGTGAAGGAACAGACAAGTAGAGATGCTGTAATACAGTATTGATGTAATGATAGATGAGGTTAGGTTAGGTAATGTTAGGTTAGTTAATTACACTAACCTAAATAAACCTAAAATAGCTTACCTAAACCTTGCCAAACCAATGCCATTTTCTGCCTAAAAAGTGGCCTTGTTCCAACAATGCGGCAACTACGCGACCGATTATATAATATTATACCTATTTGAATGTAATTATTGTTATATCTGAAAAATAACGCATTAACAAGAAAAATGTCATTCGTGTGAAACGTCTTTAAATGTGTTCTTCCAACAGTTCTTGGAAACCAAATTTTTAATTTCTGTGAGCGCATTAAAATCAATATAGACTTTTTCTTTATGTAAAGCATCCTCCATTAAGTTATTTCTAAAAATTACCAAATGTTGAGCAGTAAAAATAACTTCCTAGCAAAACATGCACAACATAATTTTGTTCTAGAATCCTTGGCAAAGTGTGTTGGTGTTAGTGTGCTAGAAATCCTTATATTTTCCAGAGGGTGGAATGGTTGACAAAATATCTATATTTTATAAAAAATGTATGTATGCTAAGGTAATCTGTACCTACTGAAAAAAGATGAGCCAATCCCACTTGTTGCTAAAGCCAGGAACTGAATTTTGTTATAATGTCCTTTATATTTATGGCCAATGTCATGAAGGTCAGGCACATACAATGTAACTGATACTGTTGTAATTTTTAGCTTAATTTTATAGACCTATTTTATTTATTTATGTTGGGGAAGCTTGTAGAACATGCCACTTCATGAGTTCCTTTATTCAAATGAGTTTTGGACTCGCACCCCTTGGCAATAATGTGAGGTTATCTTAACTTAAATCATTTGGATTTATATCTTGCATTCCTACTTTATTTTTTCCAGTTTCTTGGCTTTTTTTATTTCTTCTGCATTGCTTTTTCTCAACTTGCTGTATTTATGTAGTGGATATCTTGCCTTGGGAAAAAACTTATATATAGATCCTCGTTTTCCACAATATGTACTAAATGGTTCCTTCGCTTCACTTTCTTGCAACTATCTCTGTTTGGTCTAAAGAGTCCTAAACTAATATAATAATGTGTTTGTATAATCTCAATAGATGTTTCCCCTATGCTGTGCTGTAAACTTGATTAAAATATATATTTGCAGGAGTTTGGGAATGTTTAAAACAAATCACATGTGTTATAAAAATGATATCATCTATAATACAGTTGTGTAGAAATTGTTGTTTTTAATGTGGAACTACTGTTACTATTCAAATCATCATATTCCAGGTGCTGGACCAGCAGTGGACATCAAATATTCACCACTTGAAGAAGCAATGCTGCCGCTTATTTCGAGAAATGCAGCATACGGCTTAGGAATTCCGGAGAGTGAATCCAGCTTTTCAGAAGGTAAATGTGATGTCACAAAGAGGCCCATCCTTTAGAAACATATCACATTCATTGTAGAGTTGCTGAAATCCTCAATGAGTTCAGACTAATGTACAAGTCTTTAGTCTTTCATAATAGGATAGAATGAGTTAAGTCATGAGGGAGGAATTTACACCTACCCAGAAAGGATAGAGGACCAGTGAAGGGGAAATGCAAAGGAGGCTTAGAGGAAGGTGTGACTGATATGGATAAATAATGGCAATGCATATTAGCCCTTTACTGCCCAACTGGACTATTTCGTCCTCTTTCAAAAATAACAATAATATATAGTATTTCTTATTCAATTTGTTCACTAATGTGTCCTTTGAACTGCACTGCCGAGTGGCAGTTCCTTCCCCATCTTGATAACAGTGACTACCTAATGCCAGTGTCGGTTTAGTGATAGTGGTTGTCATGACGGTAATGTGAGTATAAAAATGTGGGCGTTAAAGGGTTAAGTTAAAAAAACTTTTATATTGCAACTGCACATCAAAATAAGAATGTATAAAGCAATAAAAAAAGGCATGAAAGGGTAAAGGTGAAAAATTATGGAGGGCAGATGTAAACATTCAGTGAGATAAATACGCAGCATTATTAATCATCTCTGATGCCATACAGATGGATTCAGAGGAGTGCTATAATTGAGGGTATCTTTAAAACTGTTGTCCTTAAAACTTAGATATTTTAAATTTAAATTAATTCTTACTCAATGTGAAAATGTTGTTGTAACAAATCATTTCAACAAATGGATTTCAGGTATACAAAAATGTATATAGTATAGAGCTAATTTTTTTATCACCAATACATGCAATATTGAGTTCCCAGAGTGAGCGAAAATTTTCCATCTATGGTGAGTTCTAGCAATTTTGCAATCTCTGGATGATTTTCTGATAAATACAGCTTGCTTACATCATTAAATTTTAGTTAAAGACTCTTCTGGTCTTACTTTCAGTTACTTCAAGTTCCATAATGTTTGAGTAGCTCTATTCCTTTTGATGCTAATGTACTGTACACATAATACCTGTAGCACCATGGAGGTGTGAGCAGTCAAGGTGCGGAGTATGAAATGTCCTTTTATGTTCAGTACGCCCTGAAGAGTGTATGCAGCTATAGTGCAATGTCTCAACCACCATTATTGAATGATGGTGATATGCATACTGCAATCTCCTACTTCTTTTACCTGCCTCCCAACCTTATGATGTTCTGATGGCACGCCTAAATCATGTTAAAATAATCAGGACGATCATGCCGGTATTGGAAAGCAACATATATCTAGTGCTGTATGGTATAGCTTGCTGGTTAATTCTGAAACACACAGCTATGCTTTGGTTTCTGAACAATGGGGATAGAAATTTGTTTTTTATTATAGTCAAATCCCTGCCTGGTTCCTACATATATGTATCACACTTAGCTCGTAATGCAGTGCTTGCCTGACTAGCCGTCTGTTTCTCCAGGGTTTCCTGTGAAATGCATCAGGTGAAATGCCTTATGTTGTGCTACACCAGTGCCTGTGCTCGAGTCCCTATGCTTTATTGATATTTCTACCAAGTCTAGAGAAGTAATGATAGACAAACAACACCCACTACCAACCTGCAAACCTTCCACTATAAGCACTCCACACCTGCTCTGTTCCATTAAGTGTGAATTTCCTGACATTGTTATTTAAATTTCCTGATATTGTTATTTAAATTTCCTGATATTGTTATTTAAATTTGCTGATATTGTTATTTAAATTTCCTGATATTGTTATTTAAATTTCCTGACATTGTTATTTAAATTTCCTGACATTGTTATTTAAATTTCCTGACATTGTTATTTAAATTTCCTGATATTGTTATTTAAATTTCCTGATATTGTAACCAGAATTTCCTGATTTTACACTAACAGCTGATGTTCTTTTCTTGTTTATCACTGTAGCAAATTTTAATTCAGCCAATCTTATTAATGTAAGGTTGTCATTGCTTGATTTGGAAAATAGCGTAATTGGTTTAGCATTAGTTTGCTGGTTTTAAAGTAAAAAAATAACAATTTTTATGCTTGAAATTGATTAAATGCAGCTAAATATTCATGGTACTCAATTCTTTGAATTAGCAACAAAGTAAATTGATAATTCTCATTGTAAGCCAGCACCACTCAAATGCTATGACAATTTTGTGCTCTAATAATCATATCATATTTGCTCTGGTACTTGAACTGATATTTATTTAATGTTTAATTTTTTTGTTTACATGCTTGTCTCTCCTTGAGGGGCTGCAGTCATTGTGTCTGATGGAGTAGAGGCTCTCACAAGGAAGATATGAGATCCTGAGCTGAGTGTTATGTAGGCTGTCCTTTGATTGTAGTAAAATGTTTTTTTGTTATATATCATCTTTTTTGGTTAACTGGTGTCCTTTTTTTCAGCCTCTATAACATTCATGTTGTTTCATAAACTTATTTCAATCTCATTCCCATTATAAACAGGAAGTGGAGTTGCACATTTTGCATAAATTTTTACTCTCATTTTAATTCCTTGCTGAATGATGCCTTCCTCTTTCCTACCTTGGTAACACTTTTTTAGGGTTGATGAAGCTTGAAGTAACATAAAATCTAGCATTAAAAAAAAATTATTTTCTGAGAGGTCCATTTTTACACCCAGCCTGTACAAATGTTTTATTTATTTATTTTTTAAAAGTGGGGAGTGTGGTTGTGGAGAGCAAGTTTAGAGAGTAAAAGGGTTCCCCATCTAACCTCTTCAACCTGTCTTCTCTGCTTGCTGTTACCACCAGAGGGACTACTTCAGTGAACATGCTAGGGGTCCTGAACTGAGATCCATCCAGGGTCTTTCTAGTTCAAAGTCAGGTGCTTAACCGCCCACACCATGGAGAAGACTGGGGTGGTAAATAATATTTTCACAAACAAGTATTCTGGGGCTGAAAATACCAAGGAATTTAAAAAACTTTTCTGATAAACAATTTAGTAAGAGAATGTAGAATAGATTACCATGTGATAATCTTGATTTTTTCAGACAACACTCCATGATATTTACTTCGTTGTTTGGTCACATGGTTTTAATCCAGGGCTCAATCTATTTGTAGCTTTATTAGTTTGTAATTTTTATTTGTGGGTCCATGCAATTTTTCTCTTTCATTATATATGTCTCTGATTTCTGATACTCGTAATAAACATTTAAATTGGCCAAAAATTATCGTAATAACCTGTAGAGATAAGCTTCGAAAACAATTCATCATCCCACCCAAATGAATAAGTTGTTAGATTTTGCTTCCCCTTGCACTACGATTGGTCGAGTAACTGAGGAAGTGTGTTGGCTCCAGCATCTACCGCACTCTGGGGGATACAACTGTTGTATGCATGGAAATAAGTGCTCCCAGGGGGAATTTGTGAGGTTCTGAGCTAAAGGTTAGGTAGGCTTCTCTTTTGTTGAAGTAGAATAAGTGTTTTGTTTTGTTTAAGATAATATTTTTTTTTTGATGTACTGCTATACTGTTATTCTGCCCCTATACTTCTTTCTTCTTCAACTTTCATGAACTTCTTTCTCAATATATTGTTTCTATACAAGTTGTTCATAGATTCAGCGTTCCTTTGAGTCCTTAATAAATGGTGCCTTCTTCTTTCCTCTCTATGAAATGCCTTTGGTATGGATAGAATGGCTAACACTAACATCTAATCTACTCTCCAGTATCTATTCTCTTCCTCTTCAACTCCAAAACTAGCCGTTTCTATGCGTAGGGATCTTATGTAGGAACACACCTTGTGCACAGATTCTGCATTCCTAAACTCCATACCAAGTGGTGCTTTCCTCTTTCCTCTCTTCGAAATACCTGTGTTATGCTTAGGAAGGCTTAAACAAAAAAAATCTAAGTTCTTCAATGTAGAGCATCGAGATATTTCATTTTGTGTAAATACAAATTTTCAACTTCCATCATCTCTACTGCTATCATGCACTAATGCATTGCTTTACTTGCAGAACACGTCATGGAAGGGAAGAATAAGCCTTATTTTGAAGTTGAAGAATACCTTGATGCCGACCTCCATTCCAGTGAAACGCACTTATCAGGATATTCTCACGCGAGTTCTGATGCTGGACTGTCTAATGACATGTTTGTATATAATGACTCCATAATAGAACTGAGAAAGCGGCGGCCGAATTTCAGTGAGGATGAAGTAATGGCGTTAATTACAGCCGTGACTGAAAGAAAGGATATTCTTCTCGCCAAATTTGATGCCAATATAAATACTAGGGTAAAAGCTATGCAGTGGCAGGCCGTTGCCGACTGTGTAAACATTGTTTCTACAGTGAAAAGAGGAGCCAGTGAAGTTCGGAAAAAATTTGCAGACTTTCGAACGCAAGTTAAGAAAAAAGCAGCAGACGCAAGACATGCTGTTGGAACAGGTAAGACATTTCATTAAATTGCTTTGTTTTTGGCTTCAAATAATTTCTGTAAGAAATTAGATTCTTGATATATAAAATAAATAAATAGACTCTTGAACGATTTCTGATAACTTCATTGTTTTCTACCTGTTTTACATTTGAATACTAATCTAACCTAATTTATCTTGACTGGAATTGGTTGAACTAAATTTAAGTTCGTTCTCATGCAGTTCAGCTTGTGTTGGTAGGGGGAAATACCTCAAATGTTGATAACACGATACTGCAAAATATACTGGGTGACCGGCACTATGTTGGACAAACTTTAACTTGAGGTTGAAACCGTTGAAATAAACAATTTTGGTGCCATAATGGTGTGATCCAAAATGCATCTTATGAAGTTGCAAAAGACTTATATTTGGAAATGTATCGGAGAAAAATTTGCACTTTGTGAGTGGCAGTGAACTGATATGTCAATGCTATGAAAGCATTTTTTCTACCACAAGAAACATTTAAATTTAGTTTAGCATTTCAAAAATTTGATGCCCATCTGTTGCAATGCAGGCGTTCAAACAACGGTGCAATGATTCCCGCATGTGATCGAATTCACTTGGAGTTTCACGAATCTTTGTGGAGGCTTCGATAGTTCTACCGATGAGGTCTTCGGAATGAATCGGGGTTTTGCTCACCAAAGTCTTCAAATGTTTAAAGAAGTAAAAATCTTTGGACATAATATCAGGAGACTTTGGTGACACATGAAAATTTCTAGGCCTCATAGATTTTTAATGAAGCTTTTTCGACCTCACAGTTACTGATTGAAAATTACTTATTTTAACAATCCCAGCCTTTTATTGAAGTTTGTTCAACAAAGTGCGTGTCACCCTCTAAAGATACTGATATCACATATAAATGCCTTGGATTGATTGCAATTTAATTGATTTCATTATAGCCAAATAGTATTTGAATTTTTCTTCTTTTTTTTTGAGTGCATTCTTTTCAAACTAGTTTCTTGGCACACAACTATAGTTTCTGCTGTCGTTGTCTTCAGGAGCATTAGATTCATACCCTCTATCTCTGCTTTTGTTCAGTTACAACAGTAGTGATTCAGTTGTTTTTTAGAAGTACTAATTTACATGCATTTTTGCTTTTAAATCAGATTGAAAAATTTCTAGTGTTTGTTCAACACTTATGCTTTCCTGATGTAAGTGTTCAATTTGATTAGTAACATCATAATTACAAGTGGAACAACAATTTGCAGTAAAATGAAGCCTACAAATAGTTGTCAAGTATAGAGTGAAAGCTTGTACAAATTAAGATACGTGAGTTCTAGCGTACACATGAAAAGATAAATACATTTTAAAGCAGTTCAAGCTGTATAAATTGTGAGTAATTTAGCATTGAGTATATCAATATGGCTTGAATATAGCAAATCAAAAACCAGTAGAATAAACAACCATTTACCTAAAACTGTGCAATTGCCGTTATTTCACGAATGCTAGACTGACAAATTTGCTCCCGCCCTGTGTTATACTGCTAAAAATCGAGTAATGATATAAAAATGAAACATTTTTCTCTTGTGGCTCAATGCATCCACCATAACTTGGTGTGACATAACCAACAAATGTTGAGTAGTGTAGATTTTCTCCTAAGAATATGTGAAGGATGGAATTCTTCAGTATACCTCATAGAATTTTTTTTGCGCTTATGCTTTCCCTAAGTTTCTTTCAGTAAGTGGGATTTACTAATGATATCTGCCAGCCTACCTTGGATACTCTGTTTATATTTTAATCAAGAATTGTATAGCAAGAGAAAACAATCACGTAAATTGCCATGGCCTATGAGCTTTTATTATAAATAACATGAAAAGGCTGTATCTTAGCCTATGAAACAGCATTTCAGGCATTAAAGAGTTATATCCTAACCTTAAAAGAATTATTAAATTGAAGAATTATTTTAACTAGTCCACCCTCCCTTTATTGGAAATAAAAAAAAGGCAAAATTAATGATAGGCCGTAAGAAATAAAAAGATTCCATCTCTCAAAAGTTGATGAGGCCGAGTGCACACGGCCAGACAAAAATGTGTAATAATAATGTTCAACAAATCACATGATACACGTTCCTATTTTCAAAAAATTCACGTGATATTCATTCCTACTTGAATCTGATGGATTAGAACGCTGGAAATTGTGGAGATGATGAAGCTTGCATCACAGATACGCTCATCACACGCTTCCAGCTTGCTTTGGAGAGACAGACGGATACCCTTCTTATTATTGTATAGGTTGTGAAGCTCTGTTACTACTCAATAATCCTCCAGGTTGAAGTCAATGTAATTGTAATATGTGTTCATGTGTAGGAATTAAGCTTCTTAAAATCTTCAGAGCGTTTTTGCAGCTCCCTGGTGGAAAACGTGAGGTCCTAAGCTGTAGGCTAGGTAGGCCTTCCTGTTGTTGAAATAGACTAAGCTTTTGTTTTGGTACGGATTTGTTTTGCTTCACAATTGTCCTGTTTTTCAGCACCTACTACTTTCTTCATTAAAAAATAACTCACTTCATAAACTTCCTTTTCAACTTGTTGTTATGCGTAAGGTTCTTGTGTAGGAGCAGATCTTGTGTATAAATTCTGCATTCCTTACATTCCATGCCAATGGTACCTTTCTTCTTCATCTATTTGAAATTATAGTTGGAATTAGGGAAGCTTAAACTAACATATCTTATCTAATTTTGCAGCTAAAACACTAAAAAGCAGGAAGTGAATCATCGACCAACTGGTGCAAAGCTGGGAGCTTTCAGGTGCTTCTGGTAGTATTTTACCTAATTATACTCTGGGGGTGTTTATTTATATGTTTGTTATGTGTCCACTTCTTCCATCTCACTGTTAGGCTAAGAGGATGCTTAATGACCGTATCTGTGATGCAAGTTCCACCAGTGCACAAGTATAAGAAAATTTTATTTGGAGTTTTTTTAGGATCGATATGTTTGTTTATCATCAGCATTCGTATTAAAATTTATTCAAGGAGAATATTGAATCCTGTCATTTTTGGGGGACCATGTACACTTGTTAGTATATAAAAACGACAATTGAGCAAATTGGCCATTTACCACAGTAGAGGAAACAAGGTAGATTCAAACCAGTCTTTTTTTGAGGACTGTGTGGGTTTACTGACATCACGGCAACAAACGAATAGCAGCACTTACATTGCTTCTGGTAGCACTATTACCACCAAATCCATCTCCACTATTGACCTAATGACATGGCGTTTTGGTGGCGTCATAGTTTGTTAGAAATAAAGCCTTTCTATTGGCTAGCGAAACGAGAAGAAGTGTATTTTCCCCCATAAAAATGACCCTACCTTGTAACCTCTACCGTGCCACATACATGAAAATTTGTTAGTTCTTTGAGTTAGAATGGGTCTGGGAGAATGCTGTAGGCAGATGTCTTCAGGAGAGCAGTTAGAACAGAAGTAAGGTAATGCATGAGGCTGGCATGGAAACAAGAGTAATGCCAGTAGAAGTACCTAGCACCAGGTGTTGAAAAGCTGTAGCATATCTATTGAAGAGTGACCTGAAATTTATTACTTCAATTTATTGTTCTCTAATAATGCAAAGGCTGAAAAGAATCTCAGACTCAATAACATTGACTAGGAAATTGTAGTACAAAGTGTTTGAATTTAAAAAAACTGAGAGAAGCTGTGTTCATTTCTGAGGTTACTATGAACATTAGTAAGGAATTACCAGGAAAAATAATTAAAAATTCGGTCAGATTAGAGCCTAAGCTGCTATAATTCTAACCCCTTGTTTCATTATTAATGACGATGTTCTTCTCTTTAAATTGACTTGTGCTCCTAAACTTCAAAAAAGGAATCCTGTATTCAAATGAACCCATTCCAGGTGGTGGCCCTGCTGTGGACGCCAAATATTCCCCCACAGAAGAAGCGATGCTGCCGCTCATCTCAAGAAATGCGATTCACGAATCGGCAAATTCGGAAAGTGAAGCCAACATTTCGGAAGGTAATGGCCGAAGTTCGCGTTTTAAATGAAGTATATTTCATGGCGGATCATCTGAACCCTTGAATGAATGAGGGCTGTTGCACAAGTATGTAACATTCACTACGTTACGTCCATACGGAAAATTTCTCCCACCTTTATTTTGTAAGTCAGCCACTGCTTACCAATGCTGGTATTGCCCTTGAATTTTATTTGTTTCAAAAAGTTCAAAATGTTTTATTAATTTGTTTGTTTTAAAGCTAAAAAAATATCCCATTGAAATGCTCCCAGATTCCCAGCATCGATATCATGCTAGATTCAATTTATTGAAGCTGCTCTTCATAGTGTAAGAATGAATCCTCAAGATGAGGAATCATTATTTTCAAATTAGTGATGGGACGATGCTAAATTTTTCAACAATTTCAAGTCTACTCAAATGTTCTGAATATCAGATGCGATTCCCTGTATGACTCATGTTCCTGCTTTGTATCTTTTTGTTATCTGGCCAGAGATTTAGCTGCCTAATTAGGTAACGGTAGTATTGCTATTATTTAACTGTTGTCAACTGGCATCATTGATATTCAATGAGTTATCTAAATGTTTGATGCGAAAAACGCTGACGAGGCTGTATTTCTTGATGAACTCAAATTTTTATTGAAGGTTTGAACCTCAAATAGAGAAGCTAGAATCAGAACATATTTTTTTAACTGAATCTTACCCCTCAGGGGGTATAACTGTTGTATCTATGGGAATTAGCACCCCAGGGGGAAAATGTGTGAGGGCCTGAGCTATGAGTTAGGTGAGCCTTCTTTTTGTTGAAATGAAATGTTTTTTGTTATGTTAAGGACCACCTTTTTTTGGTTCATTGAAGTCCTGTTTTTCAGCACCTACTACTTTCTTCTTCAACTTTTATCTTGTTTCATGAACTTCTTTCTCGACTTACTGTTTCTATGCCTCTTCTGCATAGATTCTGCATTCTCTTTTCTTCATACTAAATGGTGGTTTCCTGCTTCCTCTCTTTGATACACTTTTAGTAGCGGTTAGGGAGGCTTAAACTAACGTATGATCTAATCTATTTCCCTTTATAGTTTATCCAGTTGTTCAAATGCCACCCACGACTTTTTGTATTAGGACTAAAGAAAGACTACTTACGTGCCATGTGTTTAAAATTGAAAGTTCTCCTTTGTATTCAAATGTTTCATATTGAGATGTTTGTGTTGAAGTATAATATAAAATAATTTTTAGCACAAAATGAGGATTAGTATGAATTCTTCCTTTGAACTTAAATATAAATGGAGACCATTTTTGCAAGTGTGCTATTACTGAAGTAAAACAGTAAAAAAACTATCATGTAACAAATTGTTTTCTTAAGATCTTTTATTAAGGACATGGTGCCCCAAAGTAGTACTCCCAGGGGGAAAATGTGAGGTTCTGAGCTGAGAGTTAGATAGGACTTTTGTTTGTTGAAATAAAATAGTTTGTGTCATGATAAGGAACATCTTTTTTCGGTTCACTGCTGTCTAGTTTTTCAGCATCAACTACTTTCTTCTTCTACTTTTATCTGGTTTCATGAACTTTTTACTCAACTTACTGTTTCTACGTAGCTTGTGCATAAATTCCGTGTTCCCTTATCTCCATACTTAATGGTGCCTTCCTCCTTCTGCTCTTTTGATCGCCGTTGTTGCGGATAGAGAGGCTTAAATTAACGTCTAATCTAATCTAGTGTCCCAAGGAATGAATAATGCTAGCTACACCAATGACTTTCTCACGATTTCATTGCTGAGGATTTGCTTTCTATACCTTGAAGTGTGACCGGTTTGCCATTTTCTTTACATTCATTTTTCTATGTATTTTATGTAGGTATTTATGGTTATCATTCTTTTAGGTCGTTTTTTTTGTGGTTGAGAATGATACAAAATTGTTCTGCCAAAAATATCTATGACGTTTAATCACTACACTGTTCATCAAATTAAGCTTCATTGTGCAGGTTCTAAGATTTTTGACCCGTATGTGTTCGACTATCTTGAGTAAAAATTTCCTCCTCACTCCTGTGATTCACTAATGAATTCTTCATTTTGCAGAACAAACCCTGGATGAGAAGAATGAACCTTACTTTGAAGTTGAAGAGTATCTTGAAGTTGATCTGCATTCCAATGATACGCACGCCAATGATACGCATAGCACGGGATATTCTCATGCAAATTCTGACGCTGGACTGTCTAATGACATGATGATGTATGGTGACTCCATGATGGAGTCCAGGAGACGGCGGCCGAATTTCAGTGAGGAGGAAATAATGACGTTAATTACAGCCGTGACTGAAAGGAGAGATATTCTTTTGTCAAAATTTGACTCAAATATAAACATTAGGGCAAAAGCTGTGCAGTGGCAGGCTGTGGCTGACTGCGTCAACATGATTTCTGCAGTGAAAAGAGAAGCCACTGAAGTTCGTAAGAAATTTGCGGACTTCCGAACACAAGTGAAGAAGAAAACATCTGATGCAAGGCTAGCTGCAGAGGCAGGTGAGTAATTGCTTGTAATTATTCTTTCCTTTCCCAGCTTGAAAAACAATACATCCTGTTAACAAAACTGAAAAACTCTAGTAAGTATTTCGGAGATAAAGCCTAAAATGGCTTTTGTTGTTTAAATTTTCTTTCATTTATTGCGATGAGAGTTGTATGCTAAATTTGAACTGCTTGAGGTAGGTAGAAAATATAAATTAACTTCTGCAATGTATGAAAAAGATCTTCTATCGCAAATAGAAGATCTATTTTCGATTTCAACATCATAAAGACCAGTCTGGTTAAAAATGTTTATACTTTCAAGTGACAGTCTTAAACCCCATTAACATCTTTTGAAAATGCTCTAGTTTGAGTAAAAGGCATCAAGTGTTTTTTGTTCTATCTGTCCCTGAGCTGTAAGAAGTAGATCTCTCCCAAATACTAGGAGCCGTGGCAACAAGGTTGTGTACCTTTTCTAACTGCAATGTTCTCCTATGCTGTTATCAAACATAGTTCTGTATGAGCTCACTTTTTCTTGGTAAAAATTCATGTTTATAACATGAATCTTTTACATTATAGGTGTGAGATTTAATTTCATGTCGGGTTAAATTGTTATCCATGTTAAATCGCTCCAAGTTTTCTCCTGCTGTTAAATCCTCCACAATCTTATATGTTATTTGTAACATTGAAAATAGTAAAAATGTCTTGTTAAGAAATATACAGAAAGGTATTCTCTGAATGGATTGTGCTTGTTGTGACATATGTGAGGTCTCCAAAATCCTCCCAGTGGGTGGGATTCAGCTTATTTTGAGACCTTGGAATATCTCGAGGTAATCTATAGTTACTCTCAATGGGACCCATTTACGTTAGTTTCTGTAGCCTATTGTGACACGGGGTGGGCTGTCAACTGTCCCAAGTGTTCGTTTTCACATTACCTCACTTTTGTCTCATACATTTGTGGATGTGCTCAACTGAGGTACACTGTTTTTATTCCTGTGCGCTTGGAAGCTCATCAGTTTATTCGACCTTGTGATTTGCTCATAATAAAATGGTACCTCCTGCATATTGTTATGGTTGATCTTTTCTACATTGTGCTAAAGAATTTGGACTTGATATTTATTCAGAAGCATTTGGGAATGTTGAAAAATCCATAGCTTGAGCGTGAAATTCTGTACAATTTAGTTATGGTCAAATGTTCTTCTTCCCTCTCGGGAAGATACAATTATTGCATCTGTGTGAATTAGGACTCCCAGGAGCCGAGACAAGGTCCTGATCTAAGGGCCTGAGCTGAAGGTCATTTAGGCCTTTGTTAAAATAAGCTCGCTTTTTATTTTGTTACCGACCAGCATTTTTTAGTTTTGCTGGCTTTTTTTTTGTCAATGCCTACTACTCTCTTCAACTTTTATCACAAGCTTCTTGCATCCTTGTAGTTATTGTGTTTTTATTGCAGGTGTGGTTACGCATCTTAGGTTTAGATTCCCAGCTGTCGTAATTCCATATTGAATGGTCCTTCTTTCCTTTCTTGAAAGACGCTACTGTGGTTAAGGAACTGAGTTATGTAATCTAATCCCACTCAGGGGGAGACGACTAATGTATCTATGGGAGTTAGCGCTCCCAGGGGGAAAATGTTTGAGTGCCCGAGCTGAAAGTTAGGTAGGCCTTCTTTTTGTTGAAATAAAATGTTTTTTGTTATGTTAAGAACCACCTTTTTCGGTTCACTGCTATCCTGTTTTTCTGCACCTACTACTTTCTTCTTCAACTTTTATCTTATTTTATGAACTTCTTTCATAGATTCCCCATTCTCTTCTCTCCAAACTAAATGGTGCCTTCCTCCTTCCTCTCTTCGATACGCTTTTTGTTGTAGCGGTTAGGGAGGCTTAAACTAACTTATAATCCTAAAATCTCATGTAATCTAATCTCTAGGTTAATGATTTTCTTTTAAAGATGCAATTAATGCCAGTGAATGAAAATGGGTCTATTCCAGGTGGTGGTGCTGCTGCAGTGGATGTCAAATATTCACCTCTTGAGGAAGCGATGCTGCCTCTCATTTCAGGAACTGCAGTACACGGCTTAGGCATTCCGGAGAGCGAAACCAATTTTTCTGAAGGTAAATGTTGTGACAAAGTGGGGTTTGTGCTTTGCTATTGTGTCACTCGTCGTAGCAGAGTGGCTGAAGCTTTGACTATTACTGTATCAGCAGAAGGAAAGTGTCCCCTGTATATGGATGCATTCCGTTCATCTCAGTAGTGTGATGTGACCATTGCCTACCGATGATCATGTTGCTTTCAAGTTAAATTCATGTGATATCAAACATTAAATAAATGAGATGTAACATAATTGTTTCTTTCTTTGAATACGAAAAAATGTCATAAAAACATAAGAAATAAACCAGGTTAATTTTGCTTTTGACTATCTTTCATAAATCAGTTAATAGTCTTCAACATGAAAAAATTAGTATTTATGAGGAGAGGGTTACTTTTGAAAACGGATGAAAATAACCATTTCATTTCTGCAAGAAAACGCTATTTTAATTCTTCTTTATCTTCTGAACTTTGAGATGCTTTTGTTTTTTAGCCCTAAGGATGTCAGACGCCGCTGCTCGAGGTTTACTTCGACCACTTGATTAATGAAACATCGCTTATCTGCCATCTAAGTGTGTTGCGCCAGCTCGGCTTCTGTCAATGTACAAATTATTTTTTCAATATTACATTCATTATTTCCTTCTCGAAAGAGCATGCTTATTCTTAGGTTACTACTGAACACTGATGCTTGTTATGGTACACACGATAATGATTAGTAGGACGATTGGATCGACAAGCTGCTGGAGCGCCAACGTGAATTTGTCAGGGGAAGCAAAGTTTGCATCCAAAAAGTACTGTACAGGAATTAGCTGTTTTTGCGCCGCGTGGGTCATGAATTTATACTTTGATAATGCAGAGTTTGATTGGTACTGGGAGCGCACCTTCACTCGAGGGGACTCGATTCCTGGTCTCCTTGTGCTATGCTGTTGGTGAGGAGATGCAAAGCCACTATTAATGCATGCGGCCAAAACAGATAAAACTCTTCTCTTCTCGAGCATTCCCACCTCTAGGTTGTGGGAATACAAGTGAACTAACCGTAATTTTGTGATGTGCCATCGAGTGCGCCGTGTCAGACTCGTACAATTAACTTGCAGTTGTAAAACATCGTAATTTTGAGTGTGATCTTCTCAGGTGGGTAGGACGATTTTAACTATGGGAATAAGCGCTCTTGAGGAAAGATAAAGGGTCCCGAGCTAATGCTTAGGCATGCCTTCCATTGTTTAATATAGGATGCGTTTTTCGTTTTGTTGTGGGCTATATGTTTTAGTCCACTTTTGTCTTTCCAGCACTTATTATTTCTTTTACTCCTAACTTGTTTCATCATCTTCTTCTAGTGATGCAGTTTTTATGCTTCACTGCACATGTTGTTGGCACACACCTTGCGCATAGATTTACTGCTGCCTTATTTCTATGCTATGTGGTGCCTTCCTTTTTTCTTGCTTGCTTAAGAACACTTTTGTTGTAGTTGAGATGCTTGAAGTCACTTTTCGTCATATCTCTAGAGAAGATATTCTTAAATGAAGTTCATAACCCAAGAGCTTTTCTTTTACTGCTTCAAAGGAAGACGACATCCCATACCAAACTCATATCAAGGATTTTAAGTTTTTCTTTTAAAATCTAAACTTGTCTTGCAACATTTAGGGTTTTCTGTGAAAAGTTTTCTCTTAAAATTTTGACCTATGTTACTGATTCTTAGAGTAGAGCTTTTGACGTAGATGATCGATTTTAGGATCATCTAAAGCTATAAAAAAAAACACCAAGTAAAATTGCGTCTAAAATATTGTGTAATTATTATATTGACTAAAATTCCATTTGAAGCTAAACAAATGCTGTCAACTTCACTTTCATGAAAACCTGAATAGAAAGCGACCAATAGCTTGAGGAATTTCGCAATGGGCTTGTAAATTTTTTTTTACAGAATTACGTGATTGAATTAGAATTGCTCAAGCTTTTGAAATGCTGAAAAGTTTAGCATAGTTCGCGGTGAACTTTCACCTTACAAGTATTTACTCATTTGCCACCAATAAAATGATATATCGCCCATTGGGAAGGACAGCATTGCAAGTTGAAATTCTTGATTTTTCAGGAAAATTCATTTTAACTTTGCAGACTGCTTTATGGAATTAGTTTTGATCGAAAGAAGGAATCCTTCCTCTCTGTTAACTTTGAAGATGCAGTTATGACGGTTTTACCAAAAATCGTTGAACAAAAAGGCAAATTTAACAGTATGGATAAGTAAATTTTCAAAACTTTGAGTAACGACAGTCTTCCCAATGAGCGCTATGAACATGAGCAAAACCTATGTAGAATAATGTGATCTACCTGTCTGCCAAGTTGAGCTTTTGCAGCTGTGGTAGAAAAATGTGTTCAGAAATGTAACCTTTCCATTACATGTAAGCTCCTACTATGTTGATGTACAAAAACTTCAATGTTCAATGTTGATTTCAAATGCAAAATATTTGTTGCTTGGTTTAATTGCAATTCATAAAAATTACGCTGCCTGTAAAGAAACATCTAATCTTTCAAGAGATCTCAGGTATTCCGGAAGCAAAGTCTTGGCATGGTTTATAGATAGTAATGGAGTAGCCAACCTTTTAGCGGCATTCGATTCTATGGTTTGATAGACTGATGGTTTTATTGCTTCATAATTAGTATATTTATTTTGTGGTATAGGTATTCCTACAGAAGTTAATATTTCCTCTTGGGGCTATATATATGTATGATTTTTGAGCTCACAGCGAATGTTCTAAGTAACTGAAAGATTATACAATAATATCTCACGAAATTTTTGAGCTTAAAGCGAATGTTCTAAGTAACTGAAAGATTATACAATAATATCTCACGAAATTTTTGAGCTTAAAGCGAATGTTCTAAGTAACTGAAAGATTATACAATAATATCTCACGAAATTTTTGAGCTTAAAGCGAATGTTCTAAGTAACTGAAAGATTATACAATAATATCTCACGAAATTTTTGAGCTTAAAGCGAATGTTCTAAGTAACTGAAAGATTACACAATAATATCTCACGAAATTTTTGAGCTTAAAGCGAATGTTCTAAGTAACTGAAAGATTACACAATAATATCTCACGAAATTTTTGGACAGTTTATACTGCCTTCTAAAAGATGTGTTGCATTTATGCTCTACTTCACTTCATGACTGCTTACGTAATTCGTTTACCTCGTGAAGCGATGTGCATTGTAACTAATTATGGGCTAAATCCATTCAATTTTCTGAGAAGTCAGTGTTTGTTGTTATTGGTCTACGACTGATCGCATTTTTTTGTTTACTGCTCGATATTGGGTTAAATACAAAATAATTTTTTTTGCCCAGGGAACTAATATCCTTTTTTTAATTCAGCTTGATACAAACGAATACATTTTTTAAGTGCCTGCATCACTTTAAATGTAGGTAGTGATGCTTGTCATTTACAGGGTGGGGCATAAGTACGCAGACGCAGTTTTAATTATCTTTCATGTATATGATAATCTATGAAATAATTCGTTTTTAATCTGTTGTTTTCTTATATTGATAAACTAGTTTTATATAACGTTCGATTTGGCCAATTTTAATTACCAGGAATTTATCCTCCAGACATAACACGATACCTGAAATGCCACGTCCTTTTCCTTGGTTGCAAAGAGTTTTAACTTCGGAGCACAGACGAACGGCATTTAAAGCAAAGAGATTTCAAGTATAGACATTAAATTGGAAGACTTTAGACATTACGAGCCACATCTCTTATTACAGCAGTTCGAGATAGAATACCGAAAGTGGTCCTGAAAAAGAGAAAGCACTCGAGTGTTGAGCCAGTTTCGATACAATGATTTTGCTCTGTGATTTTTGCTCAACGATATGCTCTATAATTTTGGAATATTTTCCTCCACTCTGCAAAGGCGGTAAACTCTCACCACAAAATTTAATTGCAGCGTGGAAACGATGTAGGAAAAGTTTGGTTGAACGATGTTAAATGAAGCACGACAAATAGAATCGTCTGGTCTGACAGCTGTTGTTCACAGCTCATAATTTGCGTAATGATCGCGGCAACACAAAGGATGCGCCTGCAATTGCTCTTGCACTCGCTCCTGCACTTAAGAGAATTTGCTACACTACGAAAAAACCAGTTTCAAAAAGAAGTAAATGTTTTCATACTATCTAGTGTTCGTTTATTCTATCATTCATGCCCCCCACCCTGTAATATTAAATATAGTAGAGTGTGGTGTAAAATGATGCTGGACTTAGAGTTTTTGACATTAAACCACTTCTCTGTTTGTTCTATACAATATAATTAAACTACCTCTAAAATATACTGCAATATCTTTGGAGAATTATTCAATTAAACTTTCTTCCAATGGTGCCATCCACTAATGTATTCTTTTATTTTCAGACCAAGTACTGGGAGAGAAAAACGAACCTTACTATGAAGATTATGTCGAAGGATCTTCAGACGCCAGTACTGACGCTGGAGCTTCTAATGACATGCACGATTCCTCGTTCGAGGTTTTCGAACGGTTTAAAACTACTACTCAGACACCAGCATTGCACAGATCATCATCTGAAAACGGTACACCCTCAACCGCGCTGAAAGTAAGAGGACCAACTGCTTGCGCTGCAGCTCCTGTGAAACTCGCGTCTTCAAGATCTTGGCCTCCCAACAGTCATGAGCACAAGTCAATCAACCAGATAGAGCAGCCAACAATTCCATATCTTACAGAGCCTACCATCAATCTAACGCAGCCCAGGGTGCCTCCCTTAGCAGGGCCAGGAACGCTCAACCTTCCAGAGCCGAAAATGTTTACTCCCACAGAACCAAGAACACTCACCTCAGTGGATTCCAGGATTCCAATAGATTCCAGGACGCTCACCCCTATGGAGCCGAGGGCATCTATTCCCACTGAGTCGAGGGTGCCAGGACTTTCGGGACCACTATCACTAGTTGGAGAGCCCTCTGCATTGGAAATAACTACGCACGAAACTGATTCGCCTTATTCGCGGCCGAAAAAGAGAAGAGCTATCCCTGGACCGAGTCGCACCTTGGTGAAAAATATGGTAGCTGTGCAACAAGGCATTCTAACATCTCTCAATACTTTGGCGAGTCAAAATGAAAAATTGGTAACTTACAGTGAAACACTGGCAAGTCAAAATGAACGATTGATAACTCACGCTGAAAAACTTTCAGAATCTGTGGCCATGCTTGCTGCTTCGTTCGCAACTATTGCCGAATCCTATAAATCGCGTCATCCAAATCTGTAGACGTAGGACAGGTCATTGAAATAAAGTGGTAAGGGCTTAATTCTCATAATTTTAGTTGCAGCGTCTCAAATGTTACGTGTGTGTTCTCAGAGCGCTAGTATTATAGTAAAATTTGGAATGTTTTAAATTTTTTTAAATTAAATTTTCTTAGCATTTAATTAAAAATTTACAATGCGTAAGTAGCAACCATAAATAATTGCGTAAGGCAGCAGGAAGTAGAAACAATTTTCTTGCTTGTTTTCTTTTTTACAAAAAAGTTTGCCTGTGCTATGCCCAGGTTGTTAGTTGACCATGACAATATTTTTGAACTACCTAATTGTGATAGCGGTAACACCATCTACGTTACGCATTTTGTAATAACGAAGAGCCAAGGAGGCCTTAACGTATGTCAGCTTAATTTATGCCTCGTCCCTTATATGTGTGATCATATTTTGTGTGTTGCGAATAATAGTAAATACTTCTTTAGTTCACCTGAAAATCATGGGCTCTAACGTGCGGTTGACCTGTTCCAGATTGTCTCCAGAAAGTAGGATAAGGTAGGGAGATATGTTATTGATAGATATTTCGAACAATTAAATAGAAGAATACGCAGGATGTTCAAAAATCATCGTATGTGTTATAGACGATATGATTGTGCAGAGGTTTTGTGTGTGAAAATATCTGAGCAGAAAGTAGAATGTAATTGATTTCTCTCCAAAATATAGGAATGATACATCACGTTTACCGGAAATGTATTACGAAAAGCTGTAAAAATAGTCCTTAAGAGACTTCGAGTCGTAACGAGAAAATTATAATTCTAAAGTTATTACCACTGAAGGGGATACAACTGTTGTATCTATGGGAATTAGCGCTCCCAGGGGGACAATGTGAGGGCCCGAGCTAAAGGTTAGGTAGGCTTCCTTTTTGTTGAAATAGAATAGATTTTGGTTTTGTTACGGATCATCTTATTTCGGTTCACTGCTGTCCTGTTTTTCAGCACCTACTACTTTCTACTTCAAATTTTTCTTGTTTCATGAACTTCTTTCCTAGCTTACTGTTTCTGTGCACCTTGTGCATAGATTCCGCGTTCCCTCAACTCCATACTAAATGGTGCCTTCCTCTTTCCTCTCTTGGAGCATCTTTGTCTTGGTTAAGGGAGGCTAAAACTTTCTTATATCATAATAATAATCTTGGAATATCTTTGTCGTGGTAAAGGGAAGTTAAAACTTTTTTATATAATAATAATTTGAAGTTATTAATTCATGCTGAGTTGATATAACGACATCTATGTGGTCAAATTGGTTGAAGTCACGGGAATGGAATAATATCTGTGAAAAAGAAATTATGAGTTGCGTGGAAAGTGAGTGCTGAGCGACACAGGCACCGATTGTGAGGGAGTATGTCGGGAGTCTGAAGTGAGTGTAGATTACTTGTTTGTTCTATAGGTTTGTATGATCAGTTGCGGCTAGAGTAGATCAATAAAGGAGCTTATATGTTCTTCCTACCCGAAGTGATGTTTAGTGGCTGTTTTCTATTTATGATGCGGAGGCTATGTGCGATGTTATTCGTTCCTAGAAAGTATTACGTGCAGACGTTGTAAACTTTGCACTTCACAAGAAATTCAAGATCAAGTTTCACTTTTTCACACTTTCTTCTGTCACTTTCACATTTTCTAAAAGCCTTATAGTGGTTAATGTCATAATTATTTCTAACAATTATGGCATTAACCACTATAAGGCTTTTAGAAAATGTGAAAGTGACAGAAGAAAGTGTGAAAAAGTGAAACTTGATCTTGAATTTCTTGTGAAATGCAAAGTATTACGTGGTTGTAGTGTGGTAAACATCGAGTAAGTTGTCCCTCAACTGGATGCAACTGATAATATCTTTGGGAAATAGCGCTCCCAGAGGGAAAAGTTGAGGTAGTCCTGTTTATTGAAATAAAATACATTCTTGTTTTGTTACGGACCATCTTTTCTCATTTCACTACTGTTGGGTTTTTGAGTGTCTACTACTTCTTTAGCTTCTATCTTATTTCATGAGTTTTTTTCCTAACTTGTTTCCGTTCGCCGGTGATCTTGTGGGGGAACAAACCTTGTGTATAAATTTCTTATTCCCTTAACTTGAATGATGCCTTCCATCTTCCTCTCTGGAACTCCTTTGTTGTGGTTAGGGAGGCCGAAACTGATTAATTTAATTCTCAGTAAATTCTTTAAATTCTAGTGAAAAATGTTAGCTTTTTATACGTTCTTCTTTTAAAACTCCTTGATATTCACACTGTGAAATGCCACTCTTTTAGGTTTGAAAAAGTGTGAAATAATTTAAAGAATAATTCATGTGTTATTTTACTAATTTAACTTGAATTATGTTTGTGCTGGAGGGAGTTTCTTATTCTGCAATGTGCCAAAGAAAATGCGACAGCGACAGTAGTTAACAATAATAAATTACTGTATATATCCGTTCGTTAATTACCTTTGGAGTCATACGTTTGCGAAGCTTTTTGAATGCGTGCTTCTTGTGTAATTTCAAATCGTGTCTGATGTCCTGGTCAAATGCCCCAACTTGTTCTGGGGTACATTATTTGCGTGTTCTAACTTCGTATTACTTGGTGTTCATTGTTCTGCGATATTGGAAACATCGTATCTTCAGTACTGGAATAGATATTGGAAAATATCGTATCTACAGTACTGCAATACTGAAATAATGGTAAGGACAATCTTTTTTCGGTTCACTGCGGTCCTGTTTTTGAGCACCTACTACTTCTTTTACTTTGATCTTGTTTCATAATCTTCTTTCTCAACTTACTGTTTCTAGGCCCTTTCTGCATAGATTCCGCGTTCCCTTATCTCCATACTAAATGGTGCCTTCCTCCTTCCTCTCTTTGGATCGCCTTTGTGGCGGATAGGGAGGGTTACACTAACTAATAATCTAATCTTATCTAATCACTTCTGATCTGTTGCCTGGGATGATGCCCTCTACTGCAATTGTTGATAGGGGCGAGTATCAATATTATGGCTAGAAAAATTGGCGTGACCTAAACGTGTGGCTCGCGATTAACTCTAGCAGCTGCTACTACTACTATTGTCTTTTTTTCAGTAACCACTACAGGATATCGGTAGATAAAACTTGATTTTTGGTCACGTAGAACAAATTTTGTTTTCACTTCCTTTTTTCTTTTTCTCTCAGGCGGGGATGATCACATATCAGAAATGATCACTTGCCACGCTAATTGCTTTTAAATGAGTTCATGTTTCGTTTTTTTACTGCAAGGAATGCTGGGCCCTTGGCTGCTTTTGCTGAATTTACGTTAACATCGGATTTTGAACGTACTTCCTATTGGGTCCAAGTGTGTTCAGTCGAAGTCAGCACAGTGCCACGACGATGACTGTATTCCGATGGATATCAATAGGTTAAAAGTTGGTGTCCAAAACTCTCGTTTTACGGGACGAGGTAAGTCTGCGTTGATTTAAATTGAATGCAAGAAGTAATAAATTCCCCAACAGTGGTACGGCAGTAAAATTCCAAATCCGCAATCGAAGTATGCTGTGCTTCGTGAGAGTCTGTACCCGATTTAGCGTTTTGAGCCAGAATTCCAAATTATGTGCTTCGTTAGCGGTACGGGTGGCTTGCTGCTAAAGCTACCGTTATAGCAATCGTTTGCAAATTAGGCTGTTATTCACGATATTCAGAGTGGTGAGTTCAACTCAAATTACAGGTAGTCGAAGCTGAGGTATGAAGACCCAACAATTATAGTGGAGACTTTACCACTGAACGGGTTGTATCCCAATGACTAGGATGGAGGGCTTGTCATTTATCATTTGGTTCGAAGGCCTTACGGCGATCTCTTCTTATGAAAAATAGCCGTAGTAAATGTATATGAAATGAAAATTAAGCACCATGTACAAAGATTTCTTTTTGATACATTTAAAACCGTGAAAACTCCATCCCCACGTTTTTGAATAACTGGATGAAGTTAAAGTTTGCAGTGGCATGGCTTACTTTTGCGGATGTTCCGGACGACTGCCCCCTCAGGGGGATACAACTATTGTATCTATGGGAATTAGCGCTCCCAGGGGAAAAATGTGAGGGCCCGAGCTGAGAGTTAGGTAGGCCTTCTTTTTGTTGAAATAAAAGTTTTTTTGTTATGTCAAGGACCACCTTTTTTCGGTTCACTGCTGTCCTGTTTTTCAGCACCTCTCATTTTCTTCTTCAACTTTTATCTTATTTCATGAACTTCTTTCACATCTTACCGTTTCTATGCCCCTTAAACATAGATTCCTCATTTTCTTATCTCCATACTGAATGGCGCCTTCCTCCTTCCTCTCTTCGATACGCTCTATTTTTGTGGCGGTTAGGGAGGCTTAAACAAACTTATAATCTAATCTATAATCTAGTCCTGACGACTGCGTATGGGAAAACATGGTGAAGAACACGCGAAATTGTTTCACTTGAGACTACGGAGGAGCTGACCTGTGTTATCAGATTTCTCCAACAAGCGCAGGTAAGGTAGAGTTGAAGCATGTTGTCTTGATCGGAACGTGTCATAAAAGTCGTCGATAATCTGTTCTTTATTCCTTTGTTGAGTTGAATAATGAGAGCGAAGATAAAATGTGATTGGGGGATATGAAATGGAGGTTAGCATGTAACAAAATGATGCGGTAAAATGGCTGTCGTGAGAAATGAATACAACGAATTGATAGTTAATTACATTTTGGGTGCCTAATAAATTAGGTAAACGATGAGTAAATTTTCATGAAGAAAAACCGGAGAAATTTAATTTTATAGGTGAGTACTTGGTCTCGCGCAAAATTTAAATGCATTTACCGTATGATGCATATCAATGAAAGTTGTGTGAACGAACCATGTCATCGTTTCGTTCCTTAAAACTACACAGAAAATCACGGCTATGTTATCTTGATGTTCTCTTAAATAGGGATTAAATTTACTAATGAATTTAAAACCACCAAGGATTCTTTATTTCAATTAGTCGAGCCTGATACATATCTTGTATATTGGTTTCTCAAATACCTTATAACTTGAACCAGGACGCAATAACGGTTTCCCCTCGTCAAGCTTATGCGTTTTGATTTTGATTATCACAGTCTTGATTACGTTAGACTGCCGCTAGTTAAGTCCACTCACACAAAAAATACGATTTTCATTTCGGAGTTGAAGTATATTATTTTAGAACGGCATTTTACGTAGCTAGAAACTAATGGAGATTACTTAGTTATACGTAAAAGACAAGAAAAAATACATTGTCACAATTCAATGATTGAAAGAATACGCTTATCAAGAGCACAATGGTCTAGACAAAAGAAAAAGAACTATCGACTTGAGAGAATGCGTACGAACAATAAAAATGTTCTGATGTACGTTTTCAAGACAAAATTTATTGGTTAGCTGAGCGGAAGTTGCGGGAATGACGATTTTGTGAAGCAGAGGTGGACGATTTTTGGGGGACGAATCAAAGGCTCTACCTCCTGCTATGTAGTCTAATTTATCAATGAGAATGTTGTTACTCAACTTGTTAGGCTGGCTTAGAGACATCCATGTTTTTTCAACTTAGCAAATACGGGCTCATTCATTATTTCCTTCTTTAGAGAGCAGGCTCATTCTTGTGTTACGACGGATTACTGCTGCTGATTATGGTACACACGATAATGATCAGTAGGTCGATTCAATCGACATGCTGCTGGAGTGCCAACACGTATTTTGTCAGACGCAGCAAGGCATGCCTCCAAAATATACTGTTCAGGAATAAGCAGTAATTGTACGCAGTTTTTGCTCCGCGTGTGCCATGAATTTGTACCTGACGAAACGCAAAACGTTCAGGCTTTCAAAGGATGCTGTCCGCAAGAGTTGCCGTCTAATGTCGCTTCTGAGCAATATTTGTTTGGCTTCACGCACCAGAACGCACATGTTACAACGTTGGGAGATACCAGTTGCAGGAAATAACGCACGTTACGTTTTTTTCAAGCTTCCAACACATATTTACAAGCTAAAACTTTTGAATGGTGCCGGTATTTTCAACTGATTTATGAGAGTGACTCTCCATCTGCGTTTGATACCGAAGGAAATGTGGAATGACGACGCAAGTGTTGAACGTTTATTGGCACAGTGCAGAGCTTGACAAATGGAACAAAAATTTTGTGAAAAATGTAAGGGAAGGTAGTCACGATAAATGATAAGACATAATAACCGACAATATGAACACTATGGTCAATTAATTTAAGTTTATTCACCTATATTCATAATAAAATCAGAGAAATTGATTTTATTCGAATCCGCTACAGGGTGATCAAACATGAGTGACAATTTGAATAGTACAAAATCTGGTGAACTAAGCAAAAAAACCAACAACACCATCGTTTTTTAGCTCTCCACTTATGGAGGTTTATTATTCCGTAGGTACAATACCGGATGCATGGAACATGTTGCTGTCTTCGTGTCATTTAATACAACTCGACTTCGAAAATTGCTGCCCCTGCACACCAGAAGTTCAGGCTAAGTTCAGCTTCAGGAAAGATTCTCCCTTCTCTGCCGAAGAATCCAAGTTCATCATTCTGAAGTATGGATAAGTCAAGTATACCGCAGCAGTGAAGAGGGTTTTTGGAATAAATTTCTACCACAAAAAGTCCTCGTAAGGTTTCAAACCATAAGGCATTTCAACGAGTCATCGGAAATGCCACGAGAAACCTGTCGAGGAACCTGACGCCAAAAAACGTTTTTTGTTTTAAATTCTAGCTGTTGTACGTGTGTTCATAATACGTACTAGCAAACAAGCGATCCCTTCGCAAACGCACACCGCAAAAACTAGGGATCGGAGAGTTTGAAACGTAGGGTAATATAATATAATTCTTTATGGAGATATTTAGGTATGTGTTTCCATACTGGGCTGCAATAGCCAATAAGCGATGACACTGAAAATTAAATGGTTAATAATGTAATTTTTTCGTCGAGCGTACTTTTTATACGATATAAAAATTAAAAATCCGTAAATTCTGTTGCGAGTTGTCTCAACATGAGGTTTGAAGAACATGTTTCCTTCGAACCGAATGCCTAAATTTTTTACTATTATTACGACTGAACTTTACCATTCCCTACAGGAGGAGATAGATTTAGAATTTTTCTAATTTCATCTTTGGATCCAAAAAAAAATGCATTACGTTTTGCTCACATTTAGTTCGAAGTCATTTTGGTGTTCAAGAGTGTTTCCGCTTAAATTTGCGTCTGTGATATTGCCGATACAGAACTTGTCATTGCAATTTAAGCATCATCTGTAAACATAGAGATTCGTGCGTTGGAGAGCATTGAAGGGAAATTGGAAATGAAAATAGAAAACATTAGCGGACCATGGTTAGATCCTTGAGGAACATCCCCTCCCCATGTCCTTACCTTGTCGTGGTGGGAGGGCTTGCGTGCTGCCATGAAGGTTGAGGCTATACTGCCGGGGCCCCGGTTCTGGTAGGTTCAACCATGGTAGGCTGGCTCAACTGGAGCAGCCTGACAAAAGGGGGACCATGGGTGAGGTTTCCCATGTAAATATAAACCGGGCCCCGGCAGTTACGGGTTATAAAGTCTCTGTTATCTCGGGCGTACTTGGAGACTGCCACGGGCCGGGGTCGACGGTGGGAGGAGGTATTTACTTCCTAGTGGTCAGCGTGTGCCCGCCTTAAGTGCAGAGATGCATCAGAATGCTGCTGATCGCCCGAGGGGTTCTTTTCCGGCTTGAGCGGGCCTGGATAGGTGAGGGGCAACCCTCACTGAAAGAGAATCCTAAACCACCAATGAACCCTCTTCTCGACTTTCTGGTGACGACCTGGCCCCTCCTCTGCTTCCATCAGAGGAGCCTCCCATGGATATTTCCACTGATCATTCCGCCGTTCTACCTGCGAGACGAGCACCATCACAGCTTATGGCTGAGAGTGGAGCTGGGTCCGGTATGAACCAAACAGAACTCAAACAAGTACTACATTCTGTGGCCTCAGAAAATACGCCCACGCTGTCATCGACCGCTCCCCCTGATGATGGTAGGAACAGCCATCGGGCTCATGAAGACAACAGGAATCGAAACCTAACTCAGATTCAGACGCTTGAACCTTTCCAGCCTGCCTCATCTAGAGGGCGATGGAGGAGAAATAGGAGGGTCCGAACCGGTAGTGACGCCCCTGCATACCCTCCCCTTCAACAGTGGCAGGAGACTGACTACAAAAAGTTCTTCTGCATATCATCTCCATCTAATACAAATCTGGCCACTATCAACGTCATTCGAGCAAACGATGAGATAGTGCGAACTATTGGGGGCCAGCCAAAGAATATTAATGAGACTCGTTCCGGAGGTGTGATTGTGGAGGTGGCGAATCGAATGCAGAGCCAGGCTATTGTTAATTTGAGGACCCTGGACATGAACGAAGTTGTTGTGGAGCCTCACAAAACCCTCAATCAAACTAAGGGAACCATTCACTACATGAATGCTCCAAACTTCACTCCCGATCAGATACTCGAAGGCTTGAAGCGGCACAAGGTAACGGATGTGTATCAGACGAAGAAAAGAATTGGCGGAGTTTTGATGAATCAAAATGTCTATATCTTGACTTTTGATGCCTGTCAGCTCCCAACTGAAGTCTCCATTGGTTGGACCAAGTGCTCCGTACGGGATTACGTACCCAGACCCAGACGATGCTACAAATGCCAACGTTTTGGACATGGCGCTGGGTCGTGCAGGGCGGCTGTGGGTGTTTGTTACCAGTGTGCTGGAGAAGTGCATGAGCTGCCCTGTTCTCTCCCAGCCAGATGCTCGAACTGTAGAGGTCCCCACCCAGCCTCATCTCTAAACTGCCCGACGTATAAGCAGGAACAAGAAGTTGTGGCTCTACAATGCAAGGAAAAACTATCTTTTGGAGATGCTAGAAGGCGCGTGGCAGCCCGATATGTCCGTGAGGGGGTCACGTTCGCAGATATTGCCAGGCCCATGGGCATCAGTAACGCTGTTCGAGGTGAACCCTCAGGTCCTGTTGAGGCTGCCCCCCCGAGAGGAATGGTTGTGCAACAGACCATGAGGGAGCTTGATAAAGGCCATAGACGACAGGTGAGCACAGACGACGAGGGTCATGCCGAGGGTGAGGTGCTGGTGACGTCCCGAGGCCGTACCGAAACCGGCTCCCCGCCTAGGGCTGCTCCTGTAGTGGAAGGCCCAGTTGTGAGTGAGGATGTTCCTCCCGACAGTGCCACCACCACGACGCTTCCGGAGGGTAGGACTAGCCAGATTTCGTCTGTCCAAGGTAAACCACCGAAAGCTACTGCAGGTCCTAGTGCAACTGCCTCAGCTAAATCTACCACTGCTAAATTACCACCACCAAAGATGCCACCGCCTAAGGTGCCAGAAAAACTTCAAGCCATGGGAATTCCACGCAAACGCCTCCAGAGTGGAGCGTCGCCTACCAGCACACCTCACTCAAAAGTAGCTCGCGACCAGTCGGGCGAACCCAGCATAGCCCAGAGAAAATATTCATTTGACCGTGTTAGACATGTACCCAAGGGACTCAGTGATGAGTTGCTGAAGAAGTATCCTCCTCCTCCCGGCCTTCCCTCGATACCACCACCTGATGTCGAGGTGCGAACGTGGCGCGAGGGAAGAAGGAAACCAGACGAGGCGAGACCTATCCCAACTCTGGTCAGTCAACGTGTAGCAATCACCGAATCTAGTGCACCACCTCAGAAGTAACAACTGTAACTTTTTATCAGACTGGCTTTTACCATCATTCATTGGAATTGTCGCAGCTTGCGACGTAACTACGGTGATCTCCATGCTATCCTACTAGAACTTCAACCAGCTTGTGTACTCCTCCAGGAAACTATGCTCGGAGGCAGTGCTCCGCCCCGACTTAAGCACTACCAAGTAGAAACTTACTCTACAAACAATAATCCTCTTCCTGGAACAGGACTGGCAATCTTTGTGAGGCAGAGTTTCCCATATTACAGGCTGCCCATCAATTCACGCTTGCAGGTGATGGCTGTCCGAGTGGAGACTGCTACTGCACCGTTTACAGTATGTAATCTGTACATCCCTCCTCTTCGCATAGCTACATGTGAAGAGCTTTTGGACGTCATAAGGCAACTCCCGGAACCTTTTGTGGTGGGCGGTGATTGGAATGGGAAGCATGCTGCGTGGGGTAACAACAGCATCGATCAACAGGGCAGAGAAGTGGAACGACTCCTTGCTAGCACAGATTTGTGTCTGTTGAATACGGGAAGTATGACTCACTTCCACGTCCAAACCGGGACTACTTCCGCAATAGATATCAGTGTGTGCTCCCCGGACTGTTACCCAGATGCTCGGTGGACTGTCATGGATGACGCCCATGGAAGTGATCACTTTCCAGTGGTGGTGACTTTCCCCACCTACCTCCCTTTCAACTCGGAGCCTCACTACTTGCTTAAACGAGCTGATTGGGAAGCATTTGAGGCTCTGACAGCCTTAGAAGATGGTGGGGACCAGACCACTGTGGACGAGGCGCTAGAGAGGTTTACTAGCACTATTCGTACTGCCGCATCTATTGCTATACCCCGCTCGAAGGGAGGGAAAGTGAATCATCGAGTCCCATGGTGGAGTGACGAGTGTGCCCAGGCTAACTTTGAGCGAAAGAGGGCCTTACGCCGGTACCAACGGAGCCACAACCTTGCTGATAAGATACTCTACCAAAGAGCCAGAGCAAGAGCACAGTTAGTGAAGGATACGGCCAGGAAACAATCATGGCAACGGTACGTATCCACGCTAAACGCTGACACGCCAACTTCAAAAATATGGCAGAGAGTTCAAAAGATGAGAGGACGAAGCGGACATGCCCTACCTTGCCTCACGGACAACGGAGAGATCACCATGAACCAGGATCGCGTTGCCTCCTTGCTGGCGGAGCATTTTGCCGACGTCAGTAGCGGAAGGCACTATACACCCGGCTTCCAGATCATTAAACAGCGCCAAGAACAGTCTCACCTTAATTTTGCATCGGATGAACAATATCCATACAATTCACCCATAACGTACCTTGAACTGTATCATGCACTTCGACAATGTAAGAATACATCCCCTGGACCAGATGGCATCCACTACAAGATGCTAAGGAAAATGCACTCATCAGCAATCACCTACCTTCTTCATTTGTATAATAAAATCTGGACAACCCATGTATATCCTACAGAATGGCAATTAGCCACAGTACTTGCCTTCTTGAAACCCAATAAACCATCCACTGAAGCATCTAGTTACCGCCCCATAGCCCTAACAAGCTGTGTTGGAAAGGTACTAGAGAAGATAATCAACGTAAGATTGATGCGCTTTCTGGAGGCCGGAGATCATCTCTCTCCAGTTCAGTTTGGGTTCAGAACTCTTCGTGGAACCACGGATGCCCTCCTCAGACTGCAGAACCATATTGTTAAAGAGCGTGCCCAAGGAAGACACACTATATGCGTCTTCTTCGATTTGCGGAAGGCTTATGACACTGCCTGGCGATACGGGATATTGGAGCAACTGCATAAGATTGGTGTACGAGGTCACATGGCAATGTATGTACGCGAGTTTCTAAGAGAACGTCGGTTTAGGGTTAGAGTGGGCACACGGTTTTCTGCTCTGATGACTCAGAACGAAGGGGTACCTCAGGGCAGCGTTATAAGCTGCACGCTCTTCCTACTTGCAATGGACGCCATCACGAAGGACCTACCAGGGCATGTTTCGTTTTCCTTGTACGTGGATGATTTCATGCTGTATGCATCCTCTAGATACCTACCCGCCCTGACTCGTCGAGTACAGGAAGCCATTAACCGCATTGGAGCCTGGGCCGACAAGCGAGGCTTCTCCTTTTCAGTTGAAAAGAGTGTGACACTCCACGTGCAGCCCCGTCGCACTAATGAACCTACACCTGAGCTCTTTCTCGGTGATAGGTTGGTCAACGTCTCGCCCACAGCCTCCTTTCTGGGCATGTTGTTCGACAATAAACTGTCATGGAGACCTCATATACTGGCTTTAAAAGGAAGATGTTCTAAAGCTCTGAATCTCCTGAAATGCCTGTCCAGATTAACATGGGGTGCTGATCGAACAACCATGCTGCGACTTTATAGAGCCACCGTTCGTGCCAAGATTGATTATGGCTGCGTCGTCTACCAGAGTGCCAGCCCATCATGCTTATCACTCCTGGACCCAATCCATAACTCTGCTCTAAGGCTGTGTACGGGGGCCTTTCGGACATCACCGGTGATGAGCTTATTGGTGGATTGCGGTGAGCCAGCCTTGCAACTTCGTCGAGCACAGCTTACTCTACAGTATGTTATACGACTCAGACAACTACCTTTCACGGCCACGTGGAATAGCGTGATGGAGGGAGTACGGGGTCGGGTGTTGTTTCCGTATTATATCCCCTCCTCTACTGACTACGAAGCACTTGCGGAGATGGCGCAGTTGCCTTCGTTTAAAGTTGAGCGTGCCCCCACTCTGGAAGAGCCAACCTGGCAAATTCCGATTCAGACCTTCTGTCCAGGACCGCAATACCCAAAGAAAGAGATGATGACAAGATCCATTCTGCGACATATTTTCCAAGATCACCTTCACAGTGACCACGAAGGAGCTTTCCATATCTACACTGACGGTTCTAAAGCGGATGATGCAGTGGGCTGTGCTGCAGTTTCTGATGGTGGAGTGGTGGAGGAGAGACTGCTGCCTGAAACGTCAATCTACTCTGCGGAGCTGATCGCCATCCGTGCCGCACTCCGCATGATTGAGGAGCGACCTGCTTCGGGTTCTTATGTGGTGTTCTCCGATTCCAAAGCTGCCATCCAGTCACTGAGATCCTACAACTCTACGCATCCAATAATTTCTGGAATAATGTCTAGCCTTTTGCGACTTGCAAGCTCCCCAAAACTTGTAACTCTATGTTGGGTACCTGGCCATGTTGATGTGCGTGGCAACGATCGGGCAGACGAGTTAGCGCGAAATGCTGCAACCTCTGCTGCTAACCCAACAAATACCAGAGTACCCGCCCGAGATTACTACCCTATAATTAAAGCTGCATTAACCCAACTCTGGCAGCGACAGTGGGAAAATACCCTAGACAACAAGCTGCGCAAGATTAAGAACAGTGTCCGAGCCTGGCCCTCTTCAGCATGCCGGAACCGCCGCGTAGAAGTCCTCCTATGTCGACTGAGGATTGGTCACACCCGCCTCACTCATGGTCATTTAATAGAGCGTCGCCCGGCCCCTCTTTGCGATCACTGCTTGGTGCCGCTGTCGGTGCAGCATATATTGGTTGAGTGCCTCCACTTTTCCGATGTACGTTCCCGTTATTACCCTGGTTTACAAAGCGCTGACTCTGTTTTCGTTCTGTGCAAGATGTTGGGAGAACCGACTCGTGGGCGTTTTAATCATTGGCGGCTTATTAGTTATCTCTCTGACTCGTCTCTTATGAACAAATTATAGTGCCTCTGTACACTGAAAACTAAGAAAAGTTTTTTATGTTTGAAGTCTTTTGGAAGATTGTAGATAAAGATACTGCAATATGGCCGGGCGCGCTACGTTGAAACCTTGGGGGGTTTCAGCGTGGGTAAGGCGTCCGGCCATAAATGGGTGGGCAGCTGAAACCCCCTAAGGGGTCTGGCTGCCCAGTGATTTGGATGTACTGTTGTATGTACAAAATTTCAATGGAGAGACCATTATAATCTTGAGTTGTAATTAAATCATGATCCTGTAATTTTTGATGTTCTTATAATGTTGGTGTTCACCTTGCGTGGTAAATCGGAAAAGCCTGAGACCGATTAAATTATGTGACCTTCGGTGCGATATAGTCTAAATAACTGAAGCGCTAGCAAACCTATGTTATTACTACTACTACTACTACTTGAGGAACATCAAAATTGTTTTTAATGAATGGGGATAATTTGATAGCTAAGTAGACTGCCAGCGATCGATTAAATAAATATCTTTTAAACCAACGTTTGTCTACTCTTAAGTTCAACATTTGTCGTAAATGACGCTCAAGTTCGACGCCATCGGACGCTTTGTAGAGATCGAGTAGCAGCATGAGCGTTGCATTTTTTTTATCGATATCACTGTATATTTTCTTTTCGTTATATTATACAGAGCGTTTTGTGCGCTAGTGTTCCTCCTATAAACTTATTCATTTCGATGAAGTAACTTTGATGCGTTTAAGTGAGATAACAGTTAATTTTTCATCACTTTTTTAACTCGTAACATTAACTTGTGAACAGAGCGTTTTGAGGGTTCGTTCATCATCGGCAACAAAAATAAAGGAAAATTTATCCTAAAAACAATGAAATACTTTAAAAAAAGTATCCCTGTTCATTTAAAACAATTTTATTCCCTCCGCCAATTATTTAAGTTGCTGTTTTCTATTTTTATCTAAAATTTCCGTTCGTGTCTCCTAAGACAAAAATATCACTGTATGCAGTGCAATCCAAATTGCAATTACAAGTTTTATGAGTTTGTAGTTAATTTTTATTGTTCTAATTTGAATGGAATGAATTAGGTTAATTTAATCAGAAGAAGGGTCGCTGCCATCAGAGACGGTAGTCTGGAATTTTATGACTAGGAATGAAGTTTTAATTTATCCTAGGAATTTATGGGTGTCGTTGGTGCGCAAGCGGTAGCCTTCACGTCCACCCCTACCTCTTATATCAACACTTCTTTGGTAGCGCTGGCAGACCTTCAAGGCACGCGTTTCTAATGGTGGGTCTTGCGCAGGGGGAAGGGTGAAAGCAAACGAAACACATCTACTCAAATTAATTTACTGGGGTGGGAGGCAAATACGGCAATGAACGGAGCACACGCAGGGTGGACTTTATACCGTTAAGACCTCGACAAGGACTTCGATTTCAGGAGGGCTTTCGATCTTACAACCTTCGAAATGACTTAAAACTTTCGTAATCGCCAATGTGAAACCCGATCCATGGAAGTCTATGTCTCCGCCAGCGAACCCGGAACACAAACCTGAGATACTGAACCGGAACCGACTTGGTCAAACAAAAGAAACCCTTGGTTTAGATTTCGCTCTCACCAATAATCGTGTTAGTCGAATATTATCAGAGTCCGAACTCGCGACCCACCTATTTGACTTTCTGCCCAGTTAATACCGACCGCTCTGTCGCGCCGCTCAACCCGGAGTGATTCTCCAATATTCTCCTAATAGACTCAGCCTGGACAGCGTCATCCCCAGATGGGTTCGGGCTGGTAAAACGGAGGGGGTGCCTCTGAGCTGTATCCCTAGCCCCTTTCAGTGTACTATAGTTAATCCAAAAAGGTCGGCTAGTGACGAGAGCTTGCTTTCTCTCCCATGCTTTATGATCGATGCCGAATTCGTCATAGTTAGTGCAGCTTGTTCGGAGCGAAGACCCAATCAGTGGTTTCTGCTTTATGGCATCATCATAAAAATCAAGCTATCGTCTGGCTCTTGCTCGTAAAAGCACATCCAGCCCCGATCTACTTGTTTCCATGGCCAATAGGCCTATAGATACAGCTAATTTTCATTAGATGCACCCAAGTTAGGCTTCCTGCCAGAGTGAGATCGAAACCGAATAAATCTGATTTTATTCATAAGCTTGAATTACCAATGGCACAAATAAATACCGAAAACCACTTATTTAAGTAGCTTGAAATCATTTGACCAAACTGGTTCAACTGGCGTAAACCAAACAGTGAATCATTTTCGGGTCCAAAGATGCAATGGAAAACTTACAGATACGGACTCTAACTTTGAAAATTCATATAATTGAGCCATCTGAAATGCTACTGTTTTCCTTTTTATATGGCATTTCGATCCCACTGCTGCAGCTTCAGTTGTAAACGATGGTTATCTTAGTCTATTTTCTCTACAGTATGTATTTTTGGTTGTTAATCAGTGTCACCATTTCACTTATCAAATATAAAAGTTGTTAACCATATCTGACCTCATTTTGATTTTCTAAGTTTTTGAGGTTAATCAATCAATTTACGAAAATACTGTTACTGAACGTACTGCGTACAAATAAGTATATAAGTTCAGGAAGAACAGGATGGTGTTTTAGTTTATATATCGGTGTCGTTATTTAGTCAAACCATGCCTTCAAATATCGATTATTAATTGGTTTGAACAGTCATCTTTGTTTTTATCGTAACAAAGAAGTAATTAAGGAACTGATGAAAAGATCAAGAGATTTCTTATTCAGAAGAACGCCTGACACGTTCACACCAGAGAATTGTGAGAACGAACGCATTGCTATCTCTAAATATATCCGAAACACTCAAATGGATTGTACAGTAGGTTGAATTTACTCCAGAGGTAACAAGGGTGAACAGTGGTGTGGGAGACGCGTTAAAAATTTGGTGCCGAAAAGTGTTTATCGTGGAAGATTCAACTGAGTGGGAGACACGTTAAAAATTTGGTGCCGAAAAGTGTTTATCGTGGAAGATTCAACTGTGGGGGAGACACGTTAAAAATTTTGTGCCGAAATGTATTCATCGTAGTAGATTCAACGAGAGCGATTTAACATATGATGTCGATGCTATTTCATATCAGTGCACGATGACGAGTGAGTGCGTAATATATAGTAGCCTAAGGGTATGGGTACCTTGTACAGCTCTTCCTAAATAAATGAATATTAAAACTTTTGATTGTAGTAAACTAAAAACAAAATTATGTGAAATTCCGCACACTATGAGACACTTGATTTTGCAATGCACATGTCTGGAAACTTTTTACACAAATACCAAAAATCATTGCAGTCGTTGCCTAGTGCCTTCACGAAATTTTTCATAAACCCAGCTTGAGGTGAAGCGGGGTTATAAAAACTTGCGGTCTTCTTCCTCAGGCTACTTTACGCTCCGGGCAGACTATGAATATCTAAGCACTTTGTGTATCATTGCCTGAAACGAGTGCCTGAGGTACCAACGTACCCAACAGGGTAAGAATACACAACTGGAGTAAATGCCGTTCTGTTATGAATACCCCCGACAGTGATGGCACACGAGGAAAAGGTTGCAGTTACGTAGTAACGCACCAAGAAACGTCTTGGAGGACCGTCAGATGATGTGGAGTTACAACACGAATGGCGGCAGAGGCAGTAGAGACTATAGCTGGGGGAGCGTCTTCGGTGAGCGTTGTGAAGATCGTAGCCGCTGCAAGAAGACTGGCTGAAGTTCTTCTACACCTCCTTATATAGGGCCTGGTGAGTGTGGTAACGCGCTTGGCACACGTCCCCTTTGGCTGGTAGTTAAGTCACTCTTAGGCCAATCCGAAAGCCACCTCGAAGCCTGCCGTGGCGTGGGGTGGCCGCTGGTCGCTTACAGCTTGTGTGATGGGGTATAAGCGAACTGCTTCTTAAGACCACCAAAAACTTTAACACGGTCGATTAACAGTACATGAAACTCATTTTCACTTCCTGTCTGCATTCTGTTACTGATTGGCAAACTCATTTTTATTTAGCATTGCTCTCTACCTCTACTGAGATACCTATGTATCTTAGTGCACCCTGTCTGCATTCCCATAATGGTGATGACTTTGAAAACATAACAGATGCACCATTTACACCCGTATATAGTTTCATATGTTTGTTGCAGGTGGATAGAAAATCTAACACGGGTTGATGCATATGTGTTTTCATTGTTTCGCGTCAAAGTTTTGCCGTTTGCAAAGTCTAACTATAAATAAAGTAGCAAGGATAGTCACTTATAAAATAGACAGTATTTCTTAGTGAATTTAATGTAAGGAACTAAAACAATACAGTAAAAATGAACGTTTCGACCACAATGGTCATCTTCAGCATCTGAGGAAACACAATTAATGGTTTTCATACAGATAAAAAAGATTTACATAAATATATATATCGTCAACATTTATGATTATTAACAGGAAATTTGCAAGGGGAAGGAAGATTGAACATCATTTATAACCAGATTGTCTTTCATGGTAAAAAGAGACTTTAAAATTCGAAGATCAATTTGATTAGAAGCGGTTGCAATTATCTGGAAATCGTATAAACCAATTTGCAGGCCACACTTTTCAGCGTGGGCACGCACAGAGGAATAAGAGTGAGAAACATGAGGCATATTTATACGGAAGCTTCGTCCGGCGGCATGCTCCGCTACACGGATACGCAAGACCCTTTTTGTGGACCCAACGTACTCAGACGCACACAGTGCGCAACGATACTTATAACGATAAGTATCGATACTTAACGATACTCAGCATTATGAGTTTTATATAATTCCTAAAGAATCCATGGTCAGAGTTAAAATAAGGAGGATTTAGTATACCTAGTTAGAATCCTTGGACTCATAAGTTTGCGTAAAAATATTCTGATCTTGATCTCTCGTAGTCACTTGAATTTAAACATCACGGAGTTTCTCTGTGACAATCGCTAAATTATGCGAAAACGAAAGCTCATCATTCAATGCAGTATAAATATTAATTATTTACCTAACAAAAAAACTAAAAAATCAGCTTTAATGGAGATCGTGTCCTCCAAAAAGTATTTTTTTGCCTCCAGTTGTTCTAAGTCTTTTCGAGCGCTACGCCAACTGAGGGAAATAATTTTATGTTCGTCTATCAATTTCTTTAAACCATCAATAAGGTTATTATATATTGTACTTATTATACATCAACCAAAAATATGAAAATTACACATCATGAAAACTAATAGTCTTTACATAAAAGAATTTCATGAATAAGTTCATTCTACGAAACGTTTCAGGAACCTGCTCTGCCCTCAGTTATCTATTTTCAAACCCATGTTCTGATGTGGTTAAAATTTGTTGATGTAAAAGCTTATGTAAAATATGACCCATTTGTAGTATTCAGAACACGCTACTCGCTAATATGAATAGGATTTCTTGAGCTCGCAAATCTTAGGGGTTGGGAGCAGTGCTCACTATTTTGAGACCGTTTTCTACTACACGCACGTTACACGGTTCAATACGAAAAAAAAGAATAAGGCGATTGCGACTGCGGCCTTTTAATACATTACCTGACTCTATGGTGCTGGTCCCCGTGACACAAAATAAAAACGTCGTCACACCGACATAGCGTGATGTTCTCTGTCCACAACTGAGCTCATAACTGAGAGACGTCCGTTTTCAATGGGAAAGCACAGCGTTATGATGAAACAATGACTAACTTCAAATGAATTGAATAAGCTTGGTCGTAAAAAAATGACGCTTAAAAAAAATTCTAATTCATTTTAAATTCTTAGAAAGATTTCTAATTGTTGTTAAATTCTTAAAAAGATTTCTAGTTCTTGTTAATTTCTATCAATGAATGCTTCAAAGTATTACCAAATTCAGCACTTTGCTCCCATGATTGAGTAACAATATTAGTAATGGAATATTTTTTAACCAACAATTTTTCCACATAGACCTGGATAACTGAAGAGAAAACCTTCCTCAGTTCCATCGACGCCCTCCCAAAGGATGGTTTGTCGCTGAACAGAAATTTTGTCCAGTATTTTGCGAGAGAAGTTCCTCGTACTGTCATCTCATGGTTACATTCATGAGGACGTGATTAGGCCTACATATGAATATATGCATACACATAGACGCCCTTTTATCTCAGTATCTTCCGGATATGACTACTCTGCTCACGAATATGAAATCGTACATCATGAATGATAAATCGTTTCACTTGACGCAACTCAATATTTGTAAGTCAATGTCACACATGTTTCCTGATATGTTGTAGCCTATTGAGCAGTGGACGGCAGCGATAAATTTTGTGGCAAAGCGATAACGATAAAGCTATAATTTTTTTTCGCTAAGTCCTATTACGATAAAGCGATAAATTTCCAAAATACCATAAAGCGATAAGTGACAAATCCTGCGATAAATCCCAAAATACTCTATTTTCTATACTTATGCAGTTAAAAACTTTTTTTACTCTTAAAACACTATATGTTACTTAATAACTGTTTTCTGGCTCACTGCCCAGGGACATGAGGAAGCTCGAGCGGAAGATGGTGGGGATGTTCACGGATCTCGAACTCCCAGAAAAGTTCCGCTCCCTTTCCTGAGTCACATCACTGCTGCTGGCCTTCATGCGGAAAAGTCCTCCACTGCCCTTTAGCCTGGTATCTTAAAACTCGCTAAACACTAAATTCACTTTTCTCGAACATTTTAGCGCGCCCTCCGCGACACCAATTAATAACGCAATATAAAACGCAAAATACTAATGAAGGCATCTACGAATGCTTTATTTCCAATCAAGCCTGATACATATCACCTCATACATTGGATTTTCAAATGCCTTATAACTAACGCCAGGACACCATGACGCTTTCCCCCGGTCGAGACCGGTACCCATTTCAGACACCTGGGTAGAGTGGGGTATTGTGCTTGGAATTTTTATTCTATACCCAACAGAGAAAATCGCCACCGCCAGCGCCGAGATTCGATCCCAGGTCTGCCGCACGGCGGCAGAACCCTCTAGCCACATGGCTACGGCGAGCGCGGCGAAAGCCTAAACGATTTCCCGAAATGGTAAAGTTGAAACACAAAATCACGCGACGTTCGTACGAACGGGAGGCACGCGCGAGGCGCACCTCAAAACGCCAAAACTATATAAAACTAATATATATTCACTATATATTTAGTTAAGATAGCAATATACAATAAGAATTAACTAAATGTAGGTTATAACACACAAATAGGCTTTGGATCGCTGATGGCACCATGAAATACAGAGCTGAGATCAGATGCGTCCAGTTGCGGGCTATTCAAAGAAACAGTGACAACCAGGGGTTCCAAATTGAACTCGCCACAATAAGCCAACTAAGTTTCCCCAAAAGCCAGAACTTTTACGGGAAAAGACAATCTGGCAACTCTTGTGACAACAGAAGTGCAGGCCGCTAGGCGCCTGGCAGCATCAGTTAGCCGCGTAACACTGGTTTGTAACCTGCCGCTGTAACTGTTTTTCGTCTTCTAATTTATCGCTGGATTTATCGCGGGGAATTTGAAAGCGATAAATTTTTCCAGTCCTGCGATAAACGATAAGCACTAAATTTTCGGTTGAAGCGATATGATAGCATTATCGCTTTACTTTTCGCAACGCCCACCTCTGCTATTGAGCCCCCGTTGACTAGTTGAATCGTGTCATAGTAAAATAAGTGCTTCTTAGGTCAAAATGAATGAAACACCGTCTTTGGACAATATGTGGTGGAAATTGACTGTAATTTTTGAAAATATTTAATGGGCGCAAAAATTAACTGGCAATGTCGCTCACAATTTCCCACTATAGGTTGCTGCTTCTCGCTGCGTAGAGGTCGACGCTTCAGTAAACACTAGCGCAAATTTGTGCCTCTGGTGAGTACATGTACAAGGCTCTGGTGAGTACAAGTACAAGACTCTGGTGAGTACAAGTACAAGACTCTGGTGAGTACAAGTACAAGGCTCTGGTGAGTACAAGTACAAGACTCTGGTGAGTACAAGTACAATATTGCAAGATTGTTCGAGCGTAAGCAAGAAATACTTTTATAAATTCTTGAAGGGGGAGGGGGGGGGGGGGGGAAGAAAAAAAGCTGCCGTGTGTTATCTCAATGTTATAAACGTTCGAATGAACTAATTTTACTATACCCTGCAGTTTCTTTCTCAAAATACATGATCACGCAATTATTTCCCATGAATTTGAATTTATTTATTTATTTTTGGGACCCCAATGAATGTTAGTTCCCATGAATTACTTATGTTAGCAAAATTCTAAATAAAACTTATTTACAAACTTGATTTCATCAGCCAAGGGTCTTTGTTATTTGATGAGCATAAGTTGACGTTGTAATTTTGTGCACAAAGTTATTTGGTGAATGCTATATCAAAAGTGAGAAAATTGTACAGCTGTTGTAGAGTTTAACAAATATTTATCATGTATTTATCAGACCCTCCAAGAAACTTACGTGTTTTAGCTATTTGGTTTTCAACTTCCGTTCCTATAATACATTGAAATTTTAATATCGGTTTAATCAGTTTTCATTACATTAATAACTTCAGGAATTGAAGCCGCACACGCCCTTCATACCTAGTGTCACCCTTTCTGGTAAAGCTTCATTTGCAGGGAACAGTTTCTGTAGCTTAGAAATGTGTTGAGCTCCTCATTGGAGCTTTTTTTTTCGATCACTTTCTTTCTCAGATCTATATCTGATGTGGTAAAAAAATATTCAACCCTGCTCGATTTTACCTATATTCCAACCGAACATCATTCCAAGAAAAGCAGTCACACAAAACCTTCTTAATATGCTTGATTAACATGCATACAATTTTTCTTCAATTGTAAGTATACATGCTGTTTAATTATTCCACAAATAAAACATAAAAGGTGCAAAATATACCAATTAGAAAACATCAATTCTTTACGAACGTCAAAAAACATAATAATTAACAATACTTCTGTGAGGGGTTCGGAAGGTACCAAGGGGCTGATGTCCAGCCTCCTAGCCTTGCAAAGGCACCCGCCCCCTCACGTAAGAACTCGGGGCCGGCACTCACCCGGCGACACGGGTAGCGAGACCCCGGAAGGGTACTGATTGGCTCGAGTACCACCGAAACACAAGGAAAGGATACCCGGATGGAAAAGGAAAGGTTGGTTGAACACGAGTCTTAAAGTATATTAGTACTCTAAAACGGCCACTCGGGGACGAACAGGTGGCCGAGGTAGCCGAACACCTAACCTATCCTAATCTTAGATCCTAATGTAATCCTTAACCCTAGGTTACACAGCTGACACGGTAACGCTCCAACAGACACGGTAACGCTACAACAGACACGGTAACGCTACAACAGACACGGTAACGCTACAACAGACACGGTAACGCTACAACAGACACGGTAACGCTACAACAGACACGGTAACGCTACAACAGACACGGTAACGCTACAACAGACACGGTAACGCTACAACAGACACGGTAACGCTACAACAGACTCGGTAACGCTACAACAGACTCGGTAACGCTACAACAGACTCGGTAACGCTACAACAGACTCGGTAACGCTACAACAGACTCGGTAACGCTACAACAGACTCGGTAACGCTCCAACAGACTCGGTAACGCTACAACAGGGCACAGAGTCCAGGCCCTGGAGGTTTAGGTTCCCCGTACTCGTCGGGGCCCCAAAGCCACCTCCGCGATCTCGGCGCAGCTCGAGATGAGGCAGGCGCTGGTCGTACTAGGCTCTAGACTATGGCGAAGCCCAACTCCAGGCGGGAAGCCGGAGGGCTGGGAAGAGCCAACAAGAGGTCGGGAGGCCAGGTCACAAGCGAAGACCTCTCCCAACGTAGCTCCTTTCCATAGGTTTAGAATGGTTTAGAGAGGCGAGAGAATTCCCATAGGATACGTCCTTCTCCACCATAGCCTGAAGGGCACAAACAATACATACGACTACTACATGGAATAGCGGATACGTTCAAACAAAGATATATACAAAATCAATATGGACAATTAGGAGGATGGTCCTAGACGCTATAATAATCCTAATCCAGCTCTTACATACCTGTCACACACGAGGGCGTGACCTGTTAACGACAACACAACTAGATCTAGCGGCCTCGACAATAGGTCCGTCCGGTCGGCAGATGCGCTTCTTCTACAACGTCGTCCGTCCAGGAGGCAGGTTTGTCACGGTGGCCATGCCCCGACACGGCCCCCCCCCAGATCGTACGCTATACAGACACAGTCAAAGAGCGCACGCCTCGGCAGTGGCTACGTGACGAACTGCGATCGTGTCAATACCTACTCAAGAAATCTGGGCCTATATTCACTTTGCCTGGGATGTACACTGTCGTGAAACGAAATTGTTGCAATATTAGTGCCCAGCGCATTAGTCGGCTATTTTTATTCTTCATTACATTTAATGATACAAGGGGTTTGTGATCTGTTTCTAACAAAAATTCGCGACCCAACAAAAAATGTCTATATTTTTCCATACCAAATACAATGGCCAAACATTCCCTTTCTATGGTCGAGTAGTTTTTTTCTGTCTGCGACATCTTCCTGCTGGCGTAGGCGACCGGGTGTGGGATGTTTTCGTGGTATTGCAGCAGCACAGCTCCAACTGAGTGCTGGGATGCGTCCGTCCGTAGGACAAATGTTTTGCGAACGTCCGGTATCTTGAGAATTGGTCGGTGTTCTAATGCTTGTTTGAGTCTATTGAAGTTTTCAGACGCCGTCTTTTGCCATTTCAATTTGTCTGGCTTGCCCTTCTTCAGCATGTCCGTCAATGGTGCAAGAAGTTCGGCAGCGTTCGGGATGAATCGTCGGTAAAACGAGATCATGCCGATGAAGGATTGCAGGGTTTTTCGTCTGTCCGGTAGTGCGGTAGACGTAATCGAATTGATTTTCTCGACGACTGGTGCTACCCACCCGTCCTTGATGTCGAAACCCAGAAACCGCATAGTTCTGGAAGCCAGTTTACATTTGGACGGATTAGCGGTTAAATTGTAATGGGCTAACCTCTCCAATACGGATTTCACCGCGGCAACATGGTCATTAAATGTTTCCGTATAGATAAACACATTGTCGAAATAAAAAGATACATTTGGCAAATCGGCAAGAACAATTCTCATTAATTTTGCAAATGTGGCACATGCCGTAACAAGACCAAAAGGTAGTCGCACGAATTCCATAAGACCCCTGCTCGTTGGGAATGCCGTGATCGGAATCGCTTGCTCACTCAATGGTATTTGATAATACGCTTTAGTGAGGTCGATTTCCGAAAAATATTTAGCTCGTGCAAACTTATGCCATTCTTGTTCGATGTTTACTGGAGGTTCAGCACTAACTTTTGTAATTGCATTAACCCCTCTATAATCTATGGTTAAGCGATATGAGTCATCCGGCTTTTTCACCATACAAACCGGTGATGAAAAATCGGACTTTGAAGGTCTAATTATTCCTTGCTTCAGCAAATTATCAACTTCGCGATCGAAATGAGGTTGTAAGTGAATTGGTACAGGGTAAACTTTTGCACGGCACGGCTCTGACGTGACAAGTTCTATATCATGGGTTATTACATTTGTTAGCCCCGGTACAGTTGAAAATACGTTATTAAAATGTGAAACCGTTTGTTTAATTATTTCCCGCTGAGTATTTGACAGACATTCTGAAATTACGACACCAGTGCTAGTCGTTTCCCCAGGAACAGGAATATTCAAAAACTCACTTCCCTCCCCAATATCAATAACAGTTTGAGTCACCGGTACAGCGGAATCATCGATAACTGCGACAGCACACGTTTCGACTCTCTTCTCGGCGTTCCTGGAAATGTAGAGTTTCAACAAGTTTGCATGAAATAGCTTCGGTGTCCGGTTCTGTTGAACTAGATAATTTACCCTATTTCTCCGTTCTAATACTTTGAAAGGACCTGACCAGGACATAAGAAGTTTATGGTTACTGTCGGGCAGTAATATTAACACTTCGTCGCCCGGCTGGAACTCTCGCTTCTGCGATTTAAGATCGAAATGGGTTTTGTATGCTATAGCACTCTCGTTAGCGTTCTTTGCAGCGATTTCCGTACACAATTGCAACTTATCCCTAAGCTCAAACACGTATTCAAATATAGGGCGTTCATTACATGAAAGTTTCTCATTTTCCCATAATTCTCGTAAAATGGACATTGGTCCTCGCATTTGTCTGCCGTACAATAATTCAAAAGCGGAAAATCCTGTTCTATCGCTCGGCATTTCGCGAAGCGCAAATAGAGTTGGGATCAAATATCGGTGCCACTGTTTCGGTTTATCTGAACAAAGTTTTTTAAGGCATGACTTAAGGCTACTATGCAATCTCTCGATGCGCCCATTACTCATGGCATGATAAGGCGTTGTGAAAATTGGTTTTATTCCCAGTAGCCTCTGAAATTCGTGCATAAGGCCACTAGTGAAGTTTGTTCCCAAATCTGACAAAATCTCTTTAGGGACACCTACTCTCGCAAAAATTGGGAGGAGAGCCTCAGCAACGGAAATGGAGTCAGTCCGACGCAGCGGTACTGCCTCAGGAAATCCTGTTGAATAATCAATTAATGTCAAGATATACTTATGGCCTTCTGAGGATTTTGGGCAAAGTGGGCCTACGATATCGATAGCAACACGTGAAAATGGTTCAGTAATGATAGGCATTTGCATTAGCGGTACTTTCTTAACTCTACCTTTTGAACACATCCGTTGGCATTTATCACACGATCTGCAATAATGTCTAATATCTGTGGACATGCTAGGCCAGAAAAACAATTCCCGAATTCTCTGTTCAGTTTTCCTGTGGGAAAAATGACCAGCAACTAACGATTCATGCGCATATGAAAGTACGGTTTTCCTACATTCGGCTGGGACAATCAACGAGGATTTTCCTATTGACTGTACATTCTTAGATTGAACAATCTCTCTATAGAGCAAGCCCTTGGTGGTGCGATATTTACAATATTACCACTTCTTGTTTCGATAGTCTCGCCAAGCGCTGCTTTACTGCGAATATCTGCTAAGGACGGGCATGTCTGTTGAAGATTTTGAAAATCTTTTGGGTTTAAGTTCAGTGCATGTAATTTAGGAACAATTAACGGGTGTATATGATTGATTTCGTCTCCCGACGCAGTAGTTCTGGTTTTTACAGTCATGACCCGCTCCTGTGAATTTAACTTCGGTATGTTAATTTCGTCAGTCATCAAACTAGCGCCCGGAACATTTCCTATCAAGGCACAACATGATTCCATGGGTGCTCTAATTACGTCCGTCCATCCCTGGTATTAGTCGCAGTCGATGTGACATCTGACAACCGGCCATTCGTTACGTCTTCCCAGATAGTCGCACACAATAATTTTCCTACATTTGGCAGAGTCTATATTGGGTAGCAAGGAATCTTTCACTATAATAGTTGAACATCCCGTATCGCGCCAGATTGTTTGCACGGACTGTCCATTGACTTTTCCTGAACATTTAAGCTTATTCGAATATTTCTTAATATTTGAAATCTCGTTTAGTGCCCTAGCGTATCCTACGGTGGCGTTATGCATATTATTAGTTTTGGGACGGTATGGTTGATGCTTAGGGCATTGATTTCTTTGGTGACCTAATGCTCCGCACGAGAAGCATTTGCTATTCACAAAGTTACTAGGTTTACTCATGGGTACAATTGTACTTAGCTTTACTTTTGGGGATTTTGCCCCATCAGGCTTTTGCAATTCAACATTAGGCGTCTGATATCGAGTCTCCGGTTCTGGTCTATTGAATCTTTTGTGAGACTGTCTTGCCATCGCCCAGTTATTTGCTACTCTAACAGTTTCCCGAAATGACATGATACCCTTTTCCTTTAGAAAGACCCTCAGATCCATTGGTACAGATGCTATGAATTGGTCTAGCAGAACAAATTCCCTTAGCCCCTCATACGTTTTAGGTACTGACCAAGATTCGAGGAACAGATCTAGAGACCGACCCAGTTGAGTTGAAAATTGCTCGTACGTCTCGTCGTCCCTTATTCTGGCTGAACGGAATTCGTATCTGTAGGTATCAGGAGTTTTGTTAAAGCCAAGTAATAATGCTTTTTAAGTAATGCATAGTTAGAAGTTACGTCATGATCCAAAGCAGCGTATACTTTTACAGCTTTCCCGCTCAAGGTAGTTCCCAAATGTACAGGCCAAAGGCTTTCGTCGATGTTTAATAGCTCAGCTATTCGTTCAAAGTGAACCAAGAAGGCTGAAATATCGTCCCCATCTCTAAACATAGGCAGTTTAGGTTTTATTGGACAATCGATTACGCTTGAAGTATGCAAAGTAGGATTTTGAGCTCCGAGTTCTATCAATTTGATTTCGTGTTCCCGTTTTTCTCTTTCCCTATTAACTTCATGTTCCCGTTTTTCCCTCTCACTGTTGATTCTGTCCTTTTCACGTTCAAGCTCTCTAATTTTCGCCCTCTCTTCCCTAGCTAATGCTTGTTGCTCTTGAACGTATTTGGCTACATCAGCTCCCTCCAAGCCTATGCTAATAGCTTCCTGTTTTAATTCCGCGACGGACATATTTATAAGACGAGATGTCACTTATTATCACTCAAAGTATTCTCATGTGAGATTTAATGTTTCCTGGGAAAGATTTTTGGCTTGCGAGGCCTATTACCTGGCGGGGCCTCAAATTATAAGACACGTAATGTTGAAAGTAACAAATGGAGGGCCCGCCAGCTTTCGCGAGATTAGTCCCAGGTCACGTTGTACCTGGGACTGTAGATACCAATTATTATCCTTAATTCTAAATTCTAATCCTAAAAAAAAAATGACAAAATATTTTCAGTAGGACACGAAAAAAAACATGACGAGAAATAGCTGTCCAGCAAGATTGTCAACCAGCAAGGTTGTCAATGCCGTGGCACTGCTGGTTAGGTTACCAGGGTTATGACCATGCTGGAATTGACAGGGCTATAAAAGTTATTAGAGAGATATACGGAAAGGTATAGGAAGGCAGGATTGCTCGTGTCTTTTTAAAGACTGGCAAGGTCGCCAGTGTCTCTTTAAAGACTGGCAAGGTCGCCAGTGTCTCTTTAAAGACTGGCAAGGTCGCCAGTGTCTCTTTAAAGACTGGCAAGGTCGCCAGTGTCTCTTTAAAGACTGGCAAGGTCGCCAGTGTCTTTTTAAAGACTGGCAAGGTCGCCAGTGTCTTTTTAAAGACTGGCAAGGTCGCCAGTGTCTTTTTAAAGACTGGCAAGGTCGCCAGTGTCTTTTTAAAGACTGGCAAGGTCGCCAGTGTCTTTTTAAAGACTGGCAAGGTCGCCAGTGTCTTTTTAAAGACTGGCAAGGTCGCCAGTGTCTTTTTAAAGACTGGCAAGGTCGCCAGTGTCTTTTTAAAGACTGGCAAGGTCGCCAGTGTCTTTTTAAAGACTGGCAAGGTCGCCAGTGTCTTTTTAAAGACTGGCAAGGTCGCCAGTGTCTTTTTAAAGACTGGCAAGGTCGCCAGTGTCTTTTTAAAGACTGGCAAGGTCGCCAGTGTCTTTTTAAAGACTGGCAAGGTTGCCAGTGTCTTTTTAAAGACTGGCAAGGTCGCCAGTGTCTTTTTAAAGACTGGCAAGGTCGCCAGTGTCTTTTTAAAGACTGGCAAGGTCGCCAGTGTCTTTTTAAAGACTGGCAAGGTCGCCAGTGTCTTTTTAAAGACTGGCAAGGTCGCCAGTGTCTTTTTAAAGACTGGCAAGGTCGCCAGTGTCTTTTTAAAGACTGGCAAGGTCGCCAGTGTCTTTTTAAAGACTGGCAAGGTCGCCAGTGTCTTTTTAAAGACTGGCAAGGTCGCCAGTGTCTTTTTAAAGACTGGCAAGGTCGCCAGTGTCTTTTTAAAGACTGGCAAGGTCGCCAGTGTCTTTTTAAAGACTGGCAAGGTCGCCAGTGTCTTTTTAAAGACTGGCAAGGTCGCCAGTGTCTTTTTAAAGACTGGCAAGGTCGCCAGTGTCTTTTTAAAGACTGGCAAGGTCGCCAGTGTCTTTTTAAAGACTGGCAAGGTCGCCAGTGTCTTTTTAAAGACTGGCAAGGTCGCCAGTGTCTTTTTAAAGACTGGCAAGGTCGCCAGTGTCTTTTTAAAGACTGGCAAGGTCGCCAGTGTCTTTTTAAAGACTGGCAAGGTCGCCAGTGTCTTTTTAAAGACTGGCAAGGTCGCCAGTGTCTTTTTAAAGACTGGCAAGGTCGCCAGTGTCTTTTTAAAGACTGGCAAGGTCGCCAGTGTCTTTTTAAAGACTGGCAAGGTCGCCAGTGTCTTTTTAAAGACTGGCAAGGTCGCCAGTGTCTTTTTAAAGACTGGCAAGGTCGCCAGTGTCTTTTTAAAGACTGGCAAGGTCGCCAGTGTCTTTTTAAAGACTGGCAAGGTCGCCAGTGTCTTTTTAAAGACTGGCAAGGTCGCCAGTGTCTTTTTAAAGACTGGCAAGGTCGCCAGTGTCTTTTTAAAGACTGGCAAGGTCGCCAGTGTCTTTTTAAAGACTGGCAAGGTCGCCAGTGTCTTTTTAAAGACTGGCAAGGTCGCCAGTGTCTTTTTAAAGACTGGCAAGGTCGCCAGTGTCTTTTTAAAGACTGGCAAGGTCGCCAGTGTCTTTTTAAAGACTGGCAAGGTCGCCAGTGTCTTTTTAAAGACTGGCAAGGTCGCCAGTGTCTTTTTAAAGACTGGCAAGGTCGCCAGTGTCTTTTTAAAGACTGGCAAGGTCGCCAGTGTCTTTTTAAAGACTGGCAAGGTCGCCAGTGTCTTTTTAAAGACTGGCAAGGTCGCCAGTGTCTTTTTAAAGACTGGCAAGGTCGCCAGTGTCTTTTTAAAGACTGGCAAGGTCGCCAGTGTCTTTTTAAAGACTGGCAAGGTCGCCAGTGTCTTTTTAAAGACTGGCAAGGTCGCCAGTGTCTTTTTAAAGACTGGCAAGGTCGCCAGTGTCTTTTTAAAGACTGGCAAGGTCGCCAGTGTCTTTTTAAAGACTGGCAAGGTCGCCAGTGTCTTTTTAAAGACTGGCAAGGTCGCCAGTGTCTTTTTAAAGACTGGCAAGGTCGCCAGTGTCTTTTTAAAGACTGGCAAGGTCGCCAGTGTCTTTTTAAAGACTGGCAAGGTCGCCAGTGTCTTTTTAAAGACTGGCAAGGTCGCCAGTGTCTTTTTAAAGACTGGCAAGGTCGCCAGTGTCTTTTTAAAGACTGGCAAGGTCGCCAGTGTCTTTTTAAAGACTGGCAAGGTCGCCAGTGTCTTTTTAAAGACTGGCAAGGTCGCCAGTGTCTTTTTAAAGACTGGCAAGGTCGCCAGTGTCTTTTTAAAGACTGGCAAGGTCGCCAGTGTCTTTTTAAAGACTGGCAAGGTCGCCAGTGTCTTTTTAAAGACTGGCAAGGTCGCCAGTGTCTTTTTAAAGACTGGCAAGGTCGCCAGTGTCTTTTTAAAGACTGGCAAGGTCGCCAGTGTCTTTTTAAAGACTGGCAAGGTCGCCAGTGTCTTTTTAAAGACTGGCAAGGTCGCCAGTGTCTTTTTAAAGACTGGCAAGGTCGCCAGTGTCTTTTTAAAGACTGGCAAGGTCGCCAGTGTCTTTTTAAAGACTGGCAAGGTCGCCAGTGTCTTTTTAAAGACTGGCAAGGTCGCCAGTGTCTTTTTAAAGACTGGCAAGGTCGCCAGTGTCTTTTTAAAGACTGGCAAGGTCGCCAGTGTCTTTTTAAAGACTGGCAAGGTCGCCAGTGTCTTTTTAAAGACTGGCAAGGTCGCCAGTGTCTTTTTAAAGACTGGCAAGGTCGCCAGTGTCTTTTTAAAGACTGGCAAGGTCGCCAGTGTCTTTTTAAAGACTGGCAAGGTCGCCAGTGTCTTTTTAAAGACTGGCAAGGTCGCCAGTGTCTTTTTAAAGACTGGCAAGGTCGCCAGTGTCTTTTTAAAGACTGGCAAGGTCGCCAGTGTCTTTTTAAAGACTGGCAAGGTCGCCAGTGTCTTTTTAAAGACTGGCAAGGTCGCCAGTGTCTTTTTAAAGACTGGCAAGGTCGCCAGTGTCTTTTTAAAGACTGGCAAGGTCGCCAGTGTCTTTTTAAAGACTGGCAAGGTCGCCAGTGTCTTTTTAAAGACTGGCAAGGTCGCCAGTGTCTTTTTAAAGACTGGCAAGGTCGCCAGTGTCTTTTTAAAGACTGGCAAGGTCGCCAGTGTCTTTTTAAAGACTGGCAAGGTCGCCAGTGTCTTTTTAAAGACTGGCAAGGTCGCCAGTGTCTTTTTAAAGACTGGCAAGGTCGCCAGTGTCTTTTTAAAGACTGGCAAGGTCGCCAGTGTCTTTTTAAAGACTGGCAAGGTCGCCAGTGTCTTTTTAAAGACTGGCAAGGTCGCCAGTGTCTTTTTAAAGACTGGCAAGGTCGCCAGTGTCTTTTTAAAGACTGGCAAGGTCGCCAGTGTCTTTTTAAAGACTGGCAAGGTCGCCAGTGTCTTTTTAAAGACTGGCAAGGTCGCCAGTGTCTTTTTAAAGACTGGCAAGGTCGCCAGTGTCTTTTTAAAGACTGGCAAGGTCGCCAGTGTCTTTTTAAAGACTGGCAAGGTCGCCAGTGTCTTTTTAAAGACTGGCAAGGTCGCCAGTGTCTTTTTAAAGACTGGCAAGGTCGCCAGTGTCTTTTTAAAGACTGGCAAGGTCGCCAGTGTCTTTTTAAAGACTGGCAAGGTCGCCAGTGTCTTTTTAAAGACTGGCAAGGTCGCCAGTGTCTTTTTAAAGACTGGCAAGGTCGCCAGTGTCTTTTTAAAGACTGGCAAGGTCGCCAGTGTCTTTTTAAAGACTGGCAAGGTCGCCAGTGTCTTTTTAAAGACTGGCAAGGTCGCCAGTGTCTTTTTAAAGACTGGCAAGGTCGCCAGTGTCTTTTTAAAGACTGGCAAGGTCGCCAGTGTCTTTTTAAAGACTGGCAAGGTCGCCAGTGTCTTTTTAAAGACTGGCAAGGTCGCCAGTGTCTTTTTAAAGACTGGCAAGGTCGCCAGTGTCTTTTTAAAGACTGGCAAGGTCGCCAGTGTCTTTTTAAAGACTGGCAAGGTCGCCAGTGTCTTTTTAAAGACTGGCAAGGTCGCCAGTGTCTTTTTAAAGACTGGCAAGGTCGCCAGTGTCTTTTTAAAGACTGGCAAGGTCGCCAGTGTCTTTTTAAAGACTGGCAAGGTCGCCAGTGTCTTTTTAAAGACTGGCAAGGTCGCCAGTGTCTTTTTAAAGACTGGCAAGGTCGCCAGTGTCTTTTTAAAGACTGGCAAGGTCGCCAGTGTCTTTTTAAAGACTGGCAAGGTCGCCAGTGTCTTTTTAAAGACTGGCAAGGTCGCCAGTGTCTTTTTAAAGACTGGCAAGGTCGCCAGTGTCTTTTTAAAGACTGGCAAGGTCGCCAGTGTCTTTTTAAAGACTGGCAAGGTCGCCAGTGTCTTTTTAAAGACTGGCAAGGTCGCCAGTGTCTTTTTAAAGACTGGCAAGGTCGCCAGTGTCTTTTTAAAGACTGGCAAGGTCGCCAGTGTCTTTTTAAAGACTGGCAAGGTCGCCAGTGTCTTTTTAAAGACTGGCAAGGTCGCCAGTGTCTTTTTAAAGACTGGCAAGGTCGCCAGTGTCTTTTTAAAGACTGGCAAGGTCGCCAGTGTCTTTTTAAAGACTGGCAAGGTCGCCAGTGTCTTTTTAAAGACTGGCAAGGTCGCCAGTGTCTTTTTAAAGACTGGCAAGGTCGCCAGTGTCTTTTTAAAGACTGGCAAGGTCGCCAGTGTCTTTTTAAAGACTGGCAAGGTCGCCAGTGTCTTTTTAAAGACTGGCAAGGTCGCCAGTGTCTTTTTAAAGACTGGCAAGGTCGCCAGTGTCTTTTTAAAGACTGGCAAGGTCGCCAGTGTCTTTTTAAAGACTGGCAAGGTCGCCAGTGTCTTTTTAAAGACTGGCAAGGTCGCCAGTGTCTTTTTAAAGACTGGCAAGGTCGCCAGTGTCTTTTTAAAGACTGGCAAGGTCGCCAGTGTCTTTTTAAAGACTGGCAAGGTCGCCAGTGTCTTTTTAAAGACTGGCAAGGTCGCCAGTGTCTTTTTAAAGACTGGCAAGGTCGCCAGTGTCTTTTTAAAGACTGGCAAGGTCGCCAGTGTCTTTTTAAAGACTGGCAAGGTCGCCAGTGTCTTTTTAAAGACTGGCAAGGTCGCCAGTGTCTTTTTAAAGACTGGCAAGGTCGCCAGTGTCTTTTTAAAGACTGGCAAGGTCGCCAGTGTCTTTTTAAAGACTGGCAAGGTCGCCAGTGTCTTTTTAAAGACTGGCAAGGTCGCCAGTGTCTTTTTAAAGACTGGCAAGGTCGCCAGTGTCTTTTTAAAGACTGGCAAGGTCGCCAGTGTCTTTTTAAAGACTGGCAAGGTCGCCAGTGTCTTTTTAAAGACTGGCAAGGTCGCCAGTGTGAGGGGTTCGGAAGGTACCAAGGGGCTGATGTCCAGCCTCCTAGCCTTGCAAAGGCACCCGCCCCCTCACGTAAGAACTCGGGGCCGGCACTCACCCGGCGACACGGGCAGCGAGACCCCGGAAGGGTACTGATTGGCTCGAGTACCACCGAAACACAAGGAAAGGATACCCGGATGGAAAAGGAAAGGTTGGTTGAACACGAGTCTTAAAGTGTATTAGTACTCTAAAACGGCCACTCGGGGACGAACAGGTGGCCGAGGTAGCCGAACACCTAACCTATCCTAATCTTAGATCCTAATGTAATCCTTAACCCTAGGTTACACAGCTGACACGGTAACGCTACAACAGACACGGTAACGCTACAACAGACACGGTAACGCTACAACAGACACGGTAACGCTACAACAGACACGGTAACGCTACAACAGACACGGTAACGCTACAACAGACACGGTAACGCTACAACAGACACGGTAACGCTACAACAGACTCGGTAACGCTCCAACAGACTCGGTAACGCTCCAACAGACTCGGTAACGCTCCAACAGACTCGGTAACGCTACAACAGACTCGGTAACGCTACAACAGGGCACAGAGTCCAGGCCCTGGAGGTTTAGGTTCCCCGTACTCGTCGGGGCCCCAAAGCCACCTCCGCGATCTCGGCGCAGCTCGAGATGAGGCAGGCGCTGGTCGTACTAGGCTCTAGACTATGGCGAAGCCCAACTCCAGGCGGGAAGCCGGAGGGCTGGGAAGAGCCAACAAGAGGTCGGGAGGCCAGGTCACAAGCGAAGACCTCTCCCAACGTAGCTCCTTTCCATAGGTTTAGAATGGTTTAGAGAGGCGAGAGAATTCCCATAGGATACGTCCTTCTCCACCATAGCCTGAAGGGCACAAACAATACATACGACTACTACATGGAATAGCGGATACGTTCAAACAAAGATATATACAATATCAATATGGACAATTAGGAGGATGGTCCTAGACGCTATAATAATCCTAATCCAGCTCTTACATACCTGTCACACACGAGGGCGTGACCTGTTAACGACAACACAACTAGATCTAGCGGCCTCGACAATAGGTCCGTCCGGTCGGCAGATGCGCTTCTTCTACAACGTCGTCCGTCCAGGAGGCAGGTTTGTCACGGTGGCCATGCCCCGACAACTTCAAGAGCCGCTAGTATCTATCATTAAAAAACAACAGTCATTCGAATAACTTTGTTCCATCATTCTACAGAAAATGTTTCTTCTCTGGTAACCTCAAATATAAAGAACCACAAGTAATGCCTGCTCTCTGGTCAACTCATCATTGCCTAGCTTCCTGCTTTTAAATGATACCGTTCTTCAAAACCAGCAACAGCTGTTTTATGTTAAAATTATGCGTTTTTCTTTCCGTATTTTAACTGCGCTAAACACGCTGCAGTTATTTTGAACGGTTTGCAAATTTTTATGTTTTTATATAAAATATATGGTCAATAAACATCTCTGCAATACCATGTGCTCACACTTGAGGCTAGTATTTAATCCCCGAAACCAATAATAAATAATCGTTTCCTAATCTTTAGAATAATGAGCAAAAATTTTAATAATGAAGTATTTTTTAACCACTTATTTTTCCATATTGAATTGGATAACTGAAGAGAAAAATTTCTTCTGTTCCATCGATGCCATCCGGATTCGCTGGTTCGAATTACAGTTGATTCAATGAACAAGTGCAAAAATACTCATGATCATTCAAATAAGAAAATCTAAGCTCTAAAAGCTGATCTTTTTCCATGCTTAGTTCTCAGCTTATTTTAATAGCCTCTGCACTCATTTCAGGACGCTATATGACGTGAAGCTGATATAGAAGTAGTTTAAAAGTATGGAGCCAAGCATCCACGTACGTCGTACGTATACATCGCTTTAGTGTGGCGTCTTCAGGTGCGCTTGATTATGTGTGCCGCAACTCTGCAAGAGAGTAGTGCTCACAGCCGTCACTCGGTCAAATTGGCCTGAGAAATGTAAAAGATAAACTGGAATAAATACTAGTAGATTAATCTCTAACACCAGATCAAAAATCCCATCATACTCTAGGTTTCATACTCGATCGCATCAGCATTTGCACAGCCTAATTACTAAAACTCTATTGATTTTATAATAAAAACATGAATGAACCTTGAACATAAATTGATCTAGATTACGATTGACCTCTTTACTCGATAATATTAAATCGTAAAAAACTAAATATCAACACTTCAGCCGTTAAATATCAGATTCTGAATCTCATAGGGGTCTTCGATTGATAATTATACAGCTCCTAAAGTAGTGAGAGCTACCATGCATGTGTTTTCGACGTGCGTGGAAAACTAATATTCCTCAGTTAGCGGATTGAAACCCACAATGTGAGTGTGAAAAATTGAATAATTTTATACTTATAACTTTTTGAATTGTTTGAGACAAATTCGAGTCTAGCTATTTCATTCTTTCCTCATCCGATGAAAAAGTAGTTAAGGTGGTCACTCACTCTTCAAAAATTGCTTTCGCTTACTCAGACCCAATTTTCTAATGCTCAGAATCCGGGAGGGAAAATTATGAGCGGAGGTATTAAATAGGTAATAGGCTTAGGTAAGTCAGGTTTGTGTGTCCTGTACTATGAGAACTGGTGCCCACATTAGAGAGACGGCAAGGTAATCTCGGCTATAGAAAGGCCTTCAGGACTTCTGTTTTGGGTGACCACTTTGCATAATCCGGTTCTCAAAACTTCTTTTCTACCCCTCCTTTGACTTTCTTTCTGTTCCTTCTCAAGTTGTTGTTTCATTGTGCAGGGTATTCTGCGAGGGTACAACTTTTCGCACATATTTTTCGTTTTCCTCAGTCCATGCCAAATGGACTTAGGAAAACGAAAACATTCCGTTCTCATTCATTCTTCTGGGAAAACATCATCGCAATGGATGCGTAGCCTTTAATTAACTACTAAAGATCTATACAGAGTGCTAGGGCTATTTTTCCACATGTCGTTTTTAGGTCAATGCTCATTAAATAAACAGATGTTCACTTTGCTTAAATTGCAAGTTCACTAAAAACTTAGAAGCGAAGACAGTGTTAATAAAATTAGTCATTTTTATTTAAAAAAGAATCAAAAATAGAAAACTTTTCGGAGACCAGCTCCATCATCAGTTCTTTAAAATACGAAGTATAATCAATCTAACATAAGCATGAAAACACGATCGGTAATAAATTCTAGAATATACAAGAAAAAAATCGAACAGCTATGCATTAAATATCTGAAGGGGATAGGAGCTAAGCATGTGATTTAAAATTGGTCTTTCAGTCAACAGTAATTACATTTAAAGCAGCAGAAAACGGAAGTTTTCTGTAAGCGAGTGTGCGATAGACTCTAGCCTGCGGCTTTATAGAATGGGTAATCTATACTAAGAAAATTTTGCACTCGTGTATTTTTCTGCAATGTCAGTAGGGTCGAAATTTTATCACCGAAGCGTATGAGTTAAATCAGAGGTGAACTTCTTCAAATAATTTTCCTTTTTAAATTTATCCTGTACAACATAAAATGGTCAAGAAAAGACAGTTGCCAAAAAACGAAAAACAATATATTTTCAAAAAGGTGATACAAACGCACACCCGCAATAGGTATTTTGAAATCTAATACAGTGGTTAAAACAATAAACTGAGAACAAAGCAGTAAAAACGTATTATTTTTTTTTTGTTGTAGGTTAGAAAAAATATAAGAAGAGGTAAAACACTCTTCTGACAAACGAAAAAACAAAGCATTTAGATGTTGGTATAGGAGCGCTTCGAAGAAAAAAATGAAGAACGGAAAAACCGTTTATTTCCAAATAAGTTGTACACCAAATGTGATGCAACCAACTCGGACCGAACTATATTTTGACACAGTGCAAAAGCAAACAGCAAATACTCGAAATTGTAGATCATCGCTTTAAAATCTGTCAGAGCTACGACCTAGTTCTCCATAGCTCTGTTACATCCATTATCACGACCGCGATTTCCTAAATAACTAATACGCACAAAACCAGAGTGTATTGAGCACATAAGCCTAACAAATATTCTCCATATCATTACAAATCACAAGTTTAATTTTTATTCAAACACAATAACACAAAAACTTTGATTTAAATTATACGGAGCAGTGCACTTACTCTCACTGGGTACATTTCAAACTGCCATAATCCTTCCACCACTCATGAGACATCATTGTGTGTGGGCCAAGCTTAGGAGGAGGTCAAGAGTTATAAATAACATTGGGTCAATCCAACGATCACTTTACTGCACATACAAGTAGCCTAGCATGCTGAATGAAGTCACATATCTGGCTGGATGTCAGGTTCACTAATTTACTCAAATATAAGAAATAATTCTAAAATACGTCGTCAGATTGAAGTGTCCTCAGAAAGTAATTTAGCATATCAGATTTGTTCAGTCAGTTGAGATCTTCGTATCTACGAATTTTTTGCCAACAAAAATTCAAGCTTTCGCTAAATGACTTAAAAGTCTTAAATTTTCTACAAATTACGTACAGTCAGTTTATGTTGTTTTTGGGTGTGCTATATTTCGTTCGCGTGAATGAATTTATTTTTTCATTTGAAATTGATTCTTCATGCTTTCTAGCTTCCTAAATTATTTTGACTGTTTGCAATTTTCCCAAAAATTTAAAAGCACAATAGTTTATTATGATTGATTTGATGAATTAAATTGTCGATTTATGTTCAAAAGAATTTTTTAAAAATGGGTCGGTTCTCGAAATATTGGTACTAAATGGTGTTAAGGTTCTTCTTTTCTATATTTCTCTTCATCAACTTGTTTCGATAACTAGATATACCTAGTGAAGCTTCTTATAGCACACGAAAGAAAAACTTCCATAACTTATAAAACACTGACGCACTGAGTCGGAAAAATTATTCATGAAATGACGTCAAGAGACTTGGAAGTTGTTGATCCTGTGACACATAAATAGCCTCCTACCGGAAAACATGAAGCTTGCCACTTCGAGCCCATTGAAAAAATGCCGGCTTATATTTTCCGAGAAGCCTAGTCAACCGTACCTTTTAAGAGTACCCCTACACTCATCTGAAAATAACAAATACATTTTTGAAAGGCAGTTTCCTAAGCAGAAATATATGAAGAGATAACGAACAATTTCTTTCAGGGCAATTATGTTAACAATTATGAGCATTTGAATACCTTAAACACTGTGTTTTTAAAGCACTCAGAAAAATATCGAGGGATAAGGTCATAACATTTTGTTTGACGATGTTAGAGGTGACAGTAAAAGGAAGACCACATATATAATGAAGACTTACAAACTATCACACAAGCACCATTTCTAAAATATAATAATTCAGATATTCTAAAGTTGTACTTGTGGATGTCGTATACCATAAAGTTCTATACCGTAGTAAAAATGATGAACTCACTTTTGTCACGATCGTTCTTGAATAATTTCGAAAAAAATAGAAAAGTTTTGATATTTATTTTTCAACTCCTAAGGTTAGAAACAACGCACAGAAACATGGAATGCAAATGGGAAAAATGCTGAGACTCTGAGAATTTGCTTGGTTGTACAAACAAATACTGACATTGTTTCATGAGTTCTACAGGGTGTTTCAAAAATACACGGCATAATTTCAGGTATGTATTTCCCACATGTAGACAATCAAAATAGTTCATTACAACATATGTCCGGAAATGCTTCATTTCCGAGTTATGGCCTTCACAACATTGAAATTCACCGGAACGTTTTTCTTTCCGCAGGTCGTTGCCGTCAAAGGACACATTAAGAGGGCACTCTGACAGATCATTCCTAGGCGAAGGTTAAATTCAGTGTTGTGTTTGGCGTTCGACTGTGTGTCATGTACACAAATCAGGAGCTGGCAGAGATGCACTTGATCTACGGTAAGGCAGACGGCAATGCTGCGCTGGCTCGTCGTTTGTACCAGGAGAGGTACCCACAGCGACAATGTCCAGATCGGAAGACATTTGTAAGTCTCCATCAGCGTCTGTGCGAGTATGGAAAATTTGACTCTCCTGGATTGGGAAGGGGACGACCAAGATCTACAACTCCAGAAGAACAGGAGGAGATTCTGGAGATTGTGAACAGAACTCCTTCTATCAGCACACGAAGGTTAGCGTTGCAAGTGAATGTTCCCCATACGACTGTCTGGAGACTGCTGAAAGAGTATCAATTGTATCCTTACCATTTGCAACGTGTACAGGCGCTGTCACCAGCAGATTACCCTGCACGAGTTAGGTACTGTCAGTGGTTCTTGCAGCAATGTGCTGCAAATCCGAACTTTCCTGCCTTAGTATTATTTACAGATGAAGCACAGTTCACACGAGATGGCATAACAAATCTCCACAATCAGCATGTATGGGCGTGTGAAAACCCAAATGCAACTGTTGTATCTCATCACCAGGTGCGGTTCTCCCTCAACATGTGGGCCGGTATCATTGGTGATCGGTTAGTTGGACCCCATGTACTTGTAAACAGACTTACGGGGCAGGCGTACACAAACTTCCTGGAAAACATCATACCTGATGTTTATGACGACACTCCACTGATCGATCGTCAGCACGCTCACTTCTTGCATGACGGCGCTCCTGCACACTTCAGTCGTACGGCTCGCCGGTACTTGGATCGAAGATTTCCTGATCGATGGATAGGTAGAGGTGGCCCAATTGCTTGGCCTCCACGCTCACCTGATCTGAACCCTCTCGATTTCTACTTGTGGGGCCATTTAAAATCATTGGTTTATTCGTCTCCGGTGCCTGATTTGGAATCCCTTCGGAATCGAATTGTGGCACGCTCTGAGGACATACGCAACATTCCTGGAGTGTGGGATCGTGTTCGCAGGTCAATGAGACATCGATGTGAGGTCTGTATTCAAGCAGGAGGTGGTCATTTTGAACATCTTCTGTAATGGCAACGACCTGCGGAAAGAAAAACGTTCCGGTGAATTTCAATGTTGTGAAGGCCATAACTCGGAAATGAAGCATTTCCGGACATATGTTGTAATGAACTATTTTGATTGTCTACATGTGGGAAATACATACCTGAAATTATGCCGTGTATTTTTGAAACACCCTGTATAGTCAAATTGAAGTAAACGGTGCTATTAACAAACACAAGTTGTAGATTTGAATGTCAATGCAGACCAAGATATCGACGATTCCTCAATTATAATGAGTTTGAGCTTACACATGCATCAATGGAGAAGTTATCATGATGATTTATTAATAAATATACACACATTATTAAGAGTAATTCTGAAAATTTCGAACATTCACGACCGTTACCGCAATATTGAAAAAAAATTCAATGGTACTGTTGAGATTGTATTCATGTAGATCTAATGTTATGTGCTTTAAAAATGTATTACGACTGATTTTGTTTAAAAACGTTTTCGCTATATACGACATCATCTATTAAGGCGTGAAATCAGAAATAGAAACTACGCTTCTATGAACGCAGAACTCGGAATTATGATTATCAAGTGTTAGATGTTACAAGACCAAACATGACTAGGGGATTTTCTAAAAAGCAGATATTTGAAATCCATATCCTATGATTATATATTATAAATATGTTAGGCATTGACTTAAGTTAAGGCAACTCCGGACTCATCACTGTTTTTTGGAATTATTTTGAAGATGAGAGTGTTAGAAAAAAGTTTAAAATATTATAAAAATGTGGTCGCAATCTGTGACTTAGGAAACGGTGTGCTATGATACAGTGCACAAATCAAATATATTAACCTGAAGTCGATGGTGATAAAAGTACTATTTCGTCGTCCGATCCTAAATATTGGTGGAATATTTTCCATTTTCTGTTTAAATGCTGAATCCAAAGGCCCTGGTTTGCAGCATTCTGGTAACTGGTTCGTCTATTAGTCCCTCCAATGATATTTTTCTTACTTTAGTACTGTTTCCAGCGCAGACCTATGCCTTTCTCTCGAGCAAAATGCGCCAGCCTGTCTCTTGCGTCATTCTTCAGCGACACAGGGGCGCAGTTCAGTAAGGATATGCGTCCTTCGTACTTCTTCAGAACGCTGCGCATTCCCTCCTCTGTGAGGTGGCACCGAGGCAAGAGAAGCGTGCTGCCACTGTAAAACAAATGAAAATATTTCAGCTGCTTCTGTTCAAATTGTAAAGTTTGGTTGGAAACTCTTTCAATGCGTCAAAATGCGTGGTAGATGGAGAGCTCCGATTGGCAAGCATAATTAAGGATGTAAAAAATCAACACTGCAAACAATCATGAACATCTAGCTATACTCTACCTACGGGAGCTTAATTTTGATTTAAGGCCACCATCCCATGCCCCTGTCGCTCCGATGAGCATTTGTCATGTTTTTGTGGGAAATGGACCTCGGTCCTAAAATTTTATGGCGCTACAGACACTATGTATTTTGTCCCCATACTCCCCCCCCCCTCAGGGGGGGGGGAGTATGGGGACAAAAATCTTTCATTTTCGACCCCATTTCGACTTTATATGAAAAGAAAACAAAACGGGAAATGGATAATTTGACAATTTACTTGTGTGTTAAATGTTTAAAGGATTCTAAATTGTCTTTGGTTTTGTTCTAGCATCAAAAATCATTGTGTTGATACGTCTTGAAATATACATAAAAATGTCCAAAAAACTAATTTTTCGTAAAAAAATAAGGCCTAAATCGAAAAAGTGACACGAGTTAAAAAAATTTTACTCTAAAAAAATACATTTACTGGCCAATTTTCAAACGAATCAGACGAAAAAAGTTAAAAAATTCGGATGATGGCCTTAACATGTATCGGCAGCAGGATTCTCCGTAGAAATTCCAAACTAAAACAATATTATTATTAAATCCCAGACAACATTTTATTTTATATATATAAGACACTTTAGATATTGGTTACTATAAACTGGGCAAGGAATAACTTTAGCCGAGAATCATATTAATTGAAACCCATCAATTTTCAAGTTCTGCTAATCAAAATGCGAGTTTAAGGGTTTTAGTGCTCATTCGAAGTATTCCATTTCATTTTATTTTAGTATTAGAAAATAACGGATTTTTTAAACTTCTTGATACATTGGGCATGAACGGAATTCTCATTCAAGTGCAAGATAAATGTAAAAATTATTTTACATAAGACGTACATTTTGAGTTTTCACGTGTTTGCAGGTGGGTACGTTTTTTCTTACGGTCAACTTCTTCATACAAACCGTTGATGCTGAAAAGATGTGAAACATGCGAAAAATGCATCTCAAAGTTGTGTTAGAAAATATTATCTAATTATTCACATCTCAAGATGCCTAATCACACAAGTCTTCAGGTTGTAGACATGTATTGTTTTATATAAATGGTTTAATTGAGAAAGCCTACATTTCCACGCCTGAAGAAAATTGAGCTACAATACATACATTTTGAATTTGTAATTAAGTATCTTACGAAAGAAAACCGCGAGTTAGGCTGGTAGACTCGACTATAAATTTATAAACGTTAATGCCCTTTGAAAATATGTTCACAGTAAAATTTTAATACGAGCATATTTTATTACTTCCACTTGATATTCAGCGTAAAGTCCCAATATACACTTGATTATACACTTGATTGAGAAAAGCATGCCCTATTATTTCTTACCACTGATTGATGTACACAAATTCAAAGTCGGATTGTCATGTTGAAAAACAAAACTTTATATAACAGTTATGCTCAACCATATATTATTATCCTAGCAATTCATTTGAAAGTTGATAATAGGAGTCATGAATAGTTCTCCATACCTTGTGGTTCTCCGTCAGGCCCTGTTACATTCCTTCCTTTCATTCCTGCTTACAACCGTACTGTTCTGCCTTATCGTTGACGGTGGAGGCCTCTTTGAGGTTCACGAATCTCAGTACCAAACCTCTTGACCCGTCCAAAGCATACCAGCACTCATAAATAAAGAAGAAACCTGTACAATTTATTGACATTTGCATTTGAAGTCGCCGTCGCCAAAGTCTATTCACGTCTCATTTTGGAAGTTTCAACCAATTCGGCAGCCTTTAGGGTGGATTGGTTGAGCTGGGAAATTTCTGCGTGTTGCATGAATATGTTAAATGGTTCTTCGTTTATCATTTCATGCATTTCGATTGTTCCGTTAACACTAGAAGAAAAGTGCGTTTTCCCATGCATTCGTGTGGCTCCATTTCAATTGAATAATTTTGATAATTTACTGGTCACCTATACCACATGCTATGCTGCCGATTTTATCGAAATACGTGAGCAAAAAAAAACAAGTTTGACACCCGATTTTGAACTGAAAAACTATTGTCATGAATAGCTTAAAGTTTTGTGAATTTAAGTTTCAGAGCTTTATAAATGTTCATTAGAAATTGTGTTAAATACAGTTTTTGGTCGCTATAAGCATAAGATTAAACTTTCACGTTATTTCATAAAAAATAAAGATATATATAATCAAAGATTATGCTCTGTTGGTGTACTTCATTGGAAGAATACGCAGATGGAAGAAATACGATCCAGCAAGGGAAAAAGTGAACCAATACTATAAGTTACTTCTCAACCTCACAACTGCGTGCAAACAAAACGCATGCAACCTGATGCCTAAATTGCTCCTACATTGTCGTACACACATGGAATATTTTCGATAACTAAAACAGGATTAGGAAATTCACTGCTATGTACACACACTACGCACCGTGTATGAGCCATGCCGTGCTTGGTGAGGCTGTGCATCCAGTTCAGGTCACTGTCGTGAATATCAGGGAAGTGCCAGCGCTGCGGTTGCCAGTTAAACTGCTTGAATCGGGCCCCTGCCTGAGCTGGCAAGCCTTTTATGCAGCAGACACCTTAATGGATTAAATTAGCGGATGAGAGAAGAGGTAAAGACTTATTCAATGTATTAGATGTTATAACTCACCATCAATCATGTCACTTGTACATTGCTAAATGTACTTGTTTGATCGGATTTGATCAAAAGGCAAACATAAAACCTTCGCCTTCCTCCAACAAACTCTACGTGAGGTGGCTTCTTGTCTCAATCATCGAATTCTAGAAATATTGTTGACTTATCAGTTAGTGTGAACTCCAAACGTCAACTAACTCTGTTGAAGTTATGCAGGTTTGGTTCAGAGTACTTTTAATGTCAAGTACATATTTATTCGGACATGTAGTGGCAGTAGCAAAGTATTCGTTATGGGGTAAGTTCGGTGAAGGGAAAGACCATGAGCAATCAATACATCAATGGAACTGTACGAGTAATCATGTGTAGAGCCCGGATTTCTACCCTAAAAGGAGTCAAATAGCGTAAAAAATGTGTTCAAAATAGCACTAAAAATTGTTGCTGTTGCAGGTATTATAGCAAAATAGTTTTAATTTCTTGCAAAATGGTTCTTCTTGTAGCAAAATAGCGCGCAAAATTTTACAAGTTTTGTCTATAATTCAGCAGTTTTCTTTCATGTGCAGCTATAAAAACTGATAATATTTTCATAAGCTGGATTTGCGAATGCAAATGGCAAGATAACGAAAGAGAAAGCGCATAGGACACAAACTGCTAATGATCAACATAAGTTGAGGTGATTTTTAATACCTAGAAAATTTCCGCTGTTATAAATTATCCTCTTCTTCGTCTACTACTACTTTGTGCATGTTTTAATGGTCATTTATTGTACAATGACTATTTTTTGCCTTTGAGCGTTGTGAAAATAGTGTTCATAGTACCACAACATTTTTGCGATGAATGCACTTTTTTATTTGCATTTATAGTCGTTAAAGTATCAATAGAATAAATGCTGAAAATCCGTTTCTTATGAGTTTACTTAGGAGACGTTTCTTAGGGGTTAACTTACTTAGAGGAGGTGACGAGAACGATAGCGCCAGGACTAAGATGCCTAGTGCTTATAAAGACTCCGACGTGCATGGGGGTTGGGGTTTCGCGTACATATCTCACCCTCCCTCTTTTAAATTGATATTTAAAATTGAATTGGCATATATGGTGGCCAGATTCAATCGAACCCACGACGCTGTGAAGAAGTTATTATAAAGTAAGAAGAAGCTTACTACGAGATTGAAAACCTACGAGAGAATTCTACTACGAAGTTTTTTGAATTTCAGCACGAGTCAAGAAAAGAGAAAATTGTTAAATCGCGTCAATGACTGGCAGCAACAACAATACGAGCCTTCGTCAACTACTACCGTCTGTGCTCAACATCAGCTTCAAGATCCCGTATACTGCAATGGTAGAGACCTACGTCCAATTTTCAGCGGGGAAAGATACCTGCTACCCCTTCAGCACCAAAGTACTCATCTTTGATTCAGGAGAAGACATAGAAGTAGTACTACAACTACAGTTTGGAGCGACACCCTACAACGAGTGATCTACAACGACTACTACGTCTACAGGGGCGAGCGACTTCACTTCCTCCACTCATCCCAGTGTACGTCTACAGTGGCGAGCGACTACACAACTTCCTTCATTCACCCAGTGGAAGCTAAGTAAATAATACCTTGCACTGAATTAACGGATAGTTTATTCGCCATATCGCAGCAGCGCGATTGCTAGACAGCACATGCAGGCAGGGTAACAGTTTTTTGTAAGTAGTTTTTTTTTTTGCTCTGCGAGAAGCAGATTATTTTTTGCATCGGATGAAGGCAATGCGCAGTGCATGGACAGCATGCGTCAGGCAAAAGCAGAGTAGCATGAGCAGTGAAGCCGCAGTAGTAAATTGAACTTGTGCAAGATAGCTATAGCGTTCAGAAGTGAGTGATAAAAAAATTTTTTCATGAGTGCTTTATTTCATAAATTGTGTGTTTATTGAAGTGATTTCTAGGATGTATAATATTGATTTCTAGGATGTGTAAGATTGATTTCTAGGGAGTGTAACATTGATCTGTAGGAAATGTTGATTTACAAGTAATAATATTGTGCAAAAATTATTAACTACCGTATGTCGGACACGTCCGATTCAGAGGAAACTATTAGAACAACAGAGACCAAAACAAGTAGAGGTCGAATAACTAAAACTAGATTTCGTGCCGAAAGCAATCCAAAAATGACTGAACCAGCAGCTAGCGCGGCCGTTGGCCCCAATACAAATACTAGTAGTTTAGCAAGAGAAATTGCAGCAAACATGCCAAGATCAGGAACAATCCTATCGGGCTCTGAGTTACCCCTTTTCCGTGGACGAAGGAGGAGAGAGGATCCTGATTTCATTGAGAATAAAACATTTAAAACTCATATAGGAAATTTACGTGCCTACATGACATTACTACCGGATGTGAATTCCGACAGTGCAAAGAAAGAGTTGTTAGTTAGGTCTGCTAGCAAACAGGTAGGAGATTTTAATATCATAGTAACAAAGTAGGTCAATTCCGATCTTCAATGTTCTTTCGAAGATGTCGTCAAAATCTTGGACGACATCTACGTCGCTAGAGGCGAGAAATCTATTCACGCATTAGCATGCGATTTAAATAAGTTACGTTTCGTTAAGAATGATGCACTTGCGGCCCAGTTGGTAACCGCATTTGCTAAAATCAGAAAGTTTTCGGAACATTTGTTGAACTCAAATTCAATAGCGTGGACGAGACACCCATTCTTCAGGGCAAGTTCAAATCAAGTAGAACTAAAACGTTTTGTAGGAGACAGCATTGATCTTAGTCTCGCTATCAGCGTGTTAGCACCATTACTCGAAAAATCATTTGCTAAGAAACTATTTGATACGTCGTTCAATACGTCAGAGGAATTATTGGCACGTATTGTTGCCTCGGTTCGAAATCAACCCGAAAATAAACAGATAGTAGCGACTCAGTACGAGATGCAGTACAATAGAGAAACCTTTGTAGCCGAAGTTGCCGAGACAGACGACCATATTGATGAGCAAGATTCCCCTCAGGAAAGTAAAGTTTTCTACGGAAATTACCGTAGAGGGAGTTTCGCGGGTCGGAGATCAAATCCTCGAACCTGGTTGAGAAATCCTAGAGTAGGAAAGAATGTTAGTGGCTATGTAGGTGATAGAAGAATAGGTTCCCTTGAATGTAATACTTTGCGGGCAGAAATCTCGAATCATGCCCCAGTGCACTCTGCAGCTAGAACGAGCGGCTCTTCTTTCTGCAGTATATGCAACGTTTCAGGTCATGTTGAAGCCAATTGTCGAACTCAAAGAGATCTGAGCAAACTAAGAGTGTACATTGGCCCCTGATTTGCATGCGGTTCGAAAGAACACCTCGTCCGAAACTGTAAAGCGTCAGAAAATGAAATAAGGCAGTATAAAACATATTTGCGCAGGTATAATGCCTACAGAGGCAATAACCGGGGCAGACACGAGGTGCACTATGGTGAGGAGTACGAAAGAGACGGCAGAGATTTTTTAGAGCGAAAGTAGTTAAAGGTGGAGGTAAAAAAGGTGGAGAAAAAAATGAGACGAAGCCCGAGGATCACCGCACGATTCTCGTTAATCCAAACGCTGTGGTCGAAACGAATCCAGATACTGAGATGACAAAGTGTAATCATGATGAGAGTGAATCATACATTGATCCATTGTTTAAATGTAGAAATAGGTTTGCCAAGTTGAAAGATGAAAACTGGCTGATGAGGTATCACAGAAAAAAGTAGTTGAAGTCTATTTTAACACAACAGTTGTACGTAGAGAACGACGTGAAAATGGAGCCGATCTTGTTACGTTTAGGAGAACTAAACGGCCGACCATTATACTGTCTAATAAAGACAAGTACTTGAACGCGCTGCTTGACAGTGGTAGTGAAAAATGCCTCATTAGTTACAGTAACATCGAATACCCCAAAGAAAAGCAAAACCAAGTTTTTTGAGTGTTAGAGGCATAAACGCGAAAAGTAATGTTAGCGGTGAGGTTGACTTAAATATCTCTATACCTGGTACTGACAAAGTACTTAAGACTAGTGCTTTAGTAATTAAAGATACCAAATTCAAATATGATTTAATTTTAGGGAGAGATGTATTAACCAACGCGGTTATTAATTTGAAGAATGGTTCACTCATGTGGGAGGGAACCAGAGTACCTTTCAATGGAATAGAGAGTAAGCCTACAATAAGTAGAGAAGCCATATTAATGGATATAATAAATAGTGATTGTCTACTGTCAGAAGTAGTTGCCTGTGCTAAGAAGAGCACCAGATGCCGGGGCTTAATGAATGGCCGCGAGAGAAAAAAAGACGCTGTAAGAACAGGCAAGAAAAAAGAGGCTGATCTCGAGTGTGTACCCGAGCTGCCAAAGCCAGTGGTAAGAGAGAAAAAATAGACCTCTGGTGGTTCACTGTGACGCAATAGAAGTGCCTGCTAATTGCATCAAGCTCATTAAATGCCTTTGTCAAAAAAGCTAAAGAAGGTAATTATATCGTGTTGAAACGAGGATTTGATAATGGAGCACTGATAGCGGAATCAATAGTTATAGTCAATGAAGATGGGAATGTATCTTTATTAGTACTGAACCCGACAGATGAGGCCATTCATTTTAGTGAAAACACAATGTTGTGTAACATGGAAGCATTACCTGAAGAGGAAGTTTAGGCCGAACTTTACCTCACAAGTGTAGAGGAAGGGCTTAATGAGGCGAATAATGTTGAGATAAACTCTGAGTTTCCATCGGATTTAAATAAAGTCATCTCAGGACTTGGTGAAATAAAGGCCATGGCCACGGAGAAGCTTGAGTCGAAGGTCGATGTTCGCGGAGATTTTTGTGAGTGTGGTGCACAAGTCAAAAATGTATCTAATGTACAGAAGGACGTACGCCGTCCGTTAACATGTAATGATGTAACATGCGATGAAGTTGATGTAAATCTAAAATTACTGGAATTGATGAACAATTTCCGTGACGTAATCACGCTAAAAGGCGAAACTATAGGTGTCACGAATGTGACAAAACATAAGATTGTTCTTATAGCTGATGCACCAGTTATAAAGATACCGCCTTATCGCATACCTAATGAATATCAGGAGGAGTTGGCCAAGGTCAACAAAGAAATGCTCTCACAGGGCATTATTGAAAGGTCAACATCGGAGTACAATTTTCCTTTGATTGTAGTAAAAAAAGACGGGTGAAATTAGACCCGTGATAGATTTCAGAGCCTTAAATAAAATTGTGATCAAGGAGTCATATCCTATACCACGAGTAGATGAAATATTGTCTACCCTTGGTGGCAATACCGTATTTTCCTCTCTGGATTTGAAATCCGCCTTTCATCAGGTGGAATTAGAACAGGAAAGTCGGAAATTTACAGCATTTAGTATAGCTTATCAAAAATATCATTTCAGACGCGTTCCGTTCGGACTCACTTCGAGTCCGAGCGTTTTTCAACGTGTGATGTCTTCTGTTCTAGCGCCTATTTTAGGACAATTATGCTTTGTGTTCATTGATGATATATTAATTTACTCAAAAACTAATGAGCAACATTTGTGCGATATTAAAACTGTCCTCTCGACTCTCCGTTCTGGCAAACTATCTATCAAACTCGAAAAATGTCAATTTTTCAAGAAAAAATAGAGTACATAGGTCATATTATTTCGGCAGAGGGTATACATTGTAATTACTTCAAGAAATTGCAATATTGTCCAGCACCAACAAACGTGAAAGAATTGCAGCAATTCCTTGGCGTAGCCAACTATTTCCGCAACTTCATAGCTCAATTTGCAGTGATTGCAAATCCCCTGTACAGATTGTTAAAAAAATGTGTTAATTTTTACTGGACAACTGACTGTCAAAAAAGTTTTGACTACATAAAAGCAGCTCTGACTTCTGAGACTGTTTTACGACACCCCGATTCTACCAAGACATTTCACATATTTACTGATGCATCAAATTTTGGCATAGGATCTGTCATGATGCAGCCCGAAGATTCAGGCGATAAATTAATGCGTCCAGTAGCATATTTCAGCAAAACTTCAAATTCTGGTCAAAAACGTTACACTCCACGAAAAAAGAATTCTTTGCAATTTATAGTGCTCTTAAAGCCTTCAAATACCTAATTATTGGGTATCCCATCCATGTGTACACGGATCACCGTCCATTAGCGCCTCTATTCACGAGAAAATTGCCAGAGGACACAGCAATAGTAAGGTGGTGTATTAACATACATTCTTACGACCCTGTCGTTCATTATTTACCAGGTAGACAGAACGTCGTAGCCGACTACCTAAGTAGGCTACCAACCAACAATGATCAGCTAACTATTAAGGAATTAGAAAACAGTGACACATTAATGCCTGAACTTGAATCTGAGGCATGTTTAGCGCAGACGCGAGTCAAGACGAGAGCAAAACAAGACGTTCTCACTGACCAGACGATGCAATCACACGATAACGACGTGTTGACACCAAAATTAATTGACTATGTCCCGACAGAAAAAGAGATCTCCTCGACTTTAAAAGAGTTCACTGACGAGCAAAAGATTGATCCCTTTTGTATTGAAGTTCGAGAAGCATTACTTCATAAAAGTACGTCTGTAATTCTTGACTTACCGTGTTATCTAATTGTCAATGACAAATTGTATCGACGAAGACGCATTGACTCCCGAACTACAACAATATTAACAGCGGTCATGCCAGCTTCGTTGTTGAATAAAGCAATCTTAAGTATACACTATATGTACCATACAGATGCGTTGCACACGCTATTCAAATTTAGACTTAAATTCTTTAATATTTTAGAGAAAACGGTTGTAAGAAAATTTGTTCAGGATTGTGAAGTTTGCAAACTTCTTAAAGCAAATCCTTCCGTACCTATTAAAATATTAACAGCCCCGATAGTAAAGGAACCTTTTGAAGTAGTTTCAATGGATTATCTTGGTCCCCTTTAAACTAGCGATAGTGGGAATAAATACATACTAGTTGTGTTTGATCTTTTTTTATGCTTCTGTACATTATACGCGACCTCTAACCGCCGAACAGACACAGTAATATCATGTTTAGGAAGTTGTTTTAGATCATTTGGGTATCCGAAAGCCCAGTTTAGTGACAATGTGCTTGAATTTAAATCGGTAGCAGTGAAACAATTTGCCAAAATTCATGCTATTGCTAAAAAAGAAGTACTAGCTTTTAGTCTCCATTCAAATGCAATTGTTAAACGAAATAACAAGAAAATAAGCAATTTACTAGAATTGTAAATTAATTCCCTAGCTCATTCTGAGTGGGACCATTGCTTGGAAATGGTAGAGAACGCCATCAACAATTCATTTAATTCTACCTTAGGTGATACACCTAGTTATGTAGTATTCAATAGGGACACATGCCCATACTTCTGCGGAGAAGATCTCCCCATTTCATACAGTTACGATGACGAAATTGACCTAGCAAAATTTCGTGCAAAGGAAGCGATTCGAATCGTAGAAAACGTTAGAAACCTAATTTTGAATAATACTGCTGAACGTACAATGTACCAGAACCTAAAAAGGAAGGAAAAAAATTTCTAAATTGGTGACCGGGTTATGTTAAAAAATCATTTCAAAACAAACAAATTACAACTTACATGGCAGGGGCCTGGCTTAATTACGAAAATCAAAGGACATTGGGTCGAAATCAAAATAGGAGATAAAATCCATAAAAGTAACATGAACCATGTATTGCCCCTAAGTAAAAGGAGAACCATACATGAACCATGTATTGCCTCAGTTTCACCTATAACAATTTTTGCGACTATAACGTTTCAGACGTGACAAGTTACTATTTTGTTGAAAATACGACTGTGTGACTCTATGTATTATGTTAAATAAATATTAAGTATCTACTTTGCGTTACTTGCTTCGCATCATATTAATCTCATACATGCTATATCTCGTTTCATATTAATCTCTTGTATGCTTGTGTTGAATAATCTCGTGTGTTCAGTATTAGTGAATTTTCATTACTAAAAGCAAATGAATTAACCTTCTAAACAGGTTACCCTATGTTAAAGTTTAAGTTTTGTACGTTAAAATTCAAGGTTAACGTATGTCACAGAAGACATCCTTCAACGATATTCTCACGATCTGTGCAATTTCAATGTTTCACAACAGTCAATATTTACGTTCAAATTTTGATGCTGAACAGCCAATTAAAAATGAGGGCGAGTTCCGCATTTGCTAAATGCATCACATCAACAGAGCACCAATGTTGATGAAAAAATCAACCTTGCGACTTGAGGATATTAATAAATTATTCGAAATACATCGTGAATACATCGTGAGAAACTTCCGGGTTGAAACTGGATACTGTTGTTAACTTATTTGATTGACAATCAGTTTAATAGTTTTCACCAAAATTGTTTTCCATTTCAGTTCAGAACTGATTCAAAAATAGTTAGTATTTCAATTAGTATTCAATAGTTAAACTAATAGTTAGTGTTTCACTGTTGACTTTCAAAAATTTGAAAGACGAATAGATTGATATTTTAATTGCATTTATAGTTGTGTTTAGGACCATATGTTTCATTGGCTGTGTATGACAATATAAATTTTAGGGCCATGCTAATAGTCTGGTTTTGTTTTAATTGCAGATCCTTGTGGCTGAGAAACGAGTAAACAAACACTTCAAATACTAAATACGAGTAACACTACATTATGGGCAACAAGATAAGTTCCATTAGTGTCGACACGCTAACTGCGGCTCTAGTTGACACTAAGGGCCAAATAACCAACGACTGGATAGCAGCAAACAGTAATACAGATTGGATACCCGACAGAGTAAGTGATGTCCTTCTGATGATCCTAACAGTCGTCATGATAACCATAACAGTTCTAGTCTATTACTTACGATAGCAAATAGAGCTTTTGGCCGAGCGCATAAAACAAGAGGATTTTCAGCTACGTCGAAACGTGCTCAAAACAAAAGGAACATTGTCAGAAATGTAACCACTGTAACTGTAGGGGGACACGTAATGATTAATTTGCAGCCCATCTTGAAATGGCCTAGGCACCCAAAACGACCGGCGCGGGCTAACATGCCAAAGCTGGCAGCGACTGTCAACGGAAGTATAACCTAATTTGGCTCTAAATCAATTTGTTATATTCGGTTCTTTGTTAACGTGTCAAACCCCATTAAATAGAGTGCAGCTCTGCTGAAAAATGTTTCGTTTAAAAATATTTCATGTAACCAAATGTTTACTCTATGCCTAATCGATGTTTTTATAATCGTAAACTAGCCCTACATGTAATTTAAGTTCTTATGAGTTCCACAATCTACAATTACCTCTGCGTTCACACCGTTGTTTGCTTTAATTTAATAGTCTGGTAGTCATTCAAAGCTTTGAAAGCTTCTAACTTGTTCAATAATACTTAAAAACATAATACCTCCAACTCCAGTGTGGTGTCTGGCTGAGACCGCATGACGCCGAGCGACTGTCAACAAACATTGATTGCCTAGACTGAAATTAACCTTAGGGCGCAGTAAAGAACTTTGACTTCAATTAACCTTGAAAGCTGTTCTCCGTTTTCTCTGTGTGAGACAGGGAACGATACCAAACTTGCCACTATTCAAGTACACGGACGTGTACACCCATTTTTCATATCCATGTTAAATCGATCGAGGTTAAATGCAAAATTTTATTTAAAATTATTGAATTTATGCGTATCGATATTGAGTTTCTTTAAATTATGTTTTTATAACCTTGTATCTGGCGTTTTCATTTATATTCCCTTAACCTAAAATACTGACGGTTTTTTATTTTTCCATAGTAGTAGTGTAGGAACTCGTGTTATAGTTTATACTGTTGAAGAAGATTGCATTATTATTGCTAACCAGTCGCTGCCTCCTTTCTTCCCGCTTGCGTTAGTGCGTTTCTTTATTCTGTTGTTGTTAAAAAAAACAAGGTGTATTATGGATAAAATATACGTTTACTTATAGTTAAAGTAACTTTGTTCAATATTGTAGAGTTTTAAGATGTTTAATTTTCAACAATCTCTCGCTGAGGAGCAAACAATTTGCTATATTAGTAGTGATTAATTTTATCAATGCAATTTTTTTTTCATTTAATCACTTATTACAAAATAAAAATTTTTCTTTTGCGATAAGTACCTCATTTTAAAAGAGGGGGGGGGGGGGTGAGATATGTACGCGAAACCCCAACCCCCATGCATCACGTAGGAGTCTTTAGAAGTTGTAGGCATCTTAGCCCTGGCGCTATCGTTCTCGTCACCTCCTCGAAGTAAACACGTAAGAAACGTTTCCGAGTTTTCCTACCACGACCAAGCCGCACCTCTATCGGCATAAACTCTACTCATGTGCCACGTAAACACGACCTCCAAATTCAGTGTAAGTTTTTTGCCGATGCATCTTTGGCCGTTGTATACTTGAACGACTAAAATCATTGAAGTCCTGGCAGAAAAGTTACACTGGAAATTTTTTTTTTAAATTACCCTGCACTTGTATGACATAAATAACGGGCCCCATTTGCATGCTTTATTGTGCTCTTTTCATATCTACTCGTTTTTATCTTGTTCACTTACTTCTATCCTATTTATCATTTACATTTCATAATGCTAAAATATTACATTTATAAATCTTCTCACATTTTATTTTTTCAAAAGGTGTCAGCTGCGATGTGATTTTTTGATACTTCAAGATTTCAATTTTTTTCATCCGATTCGTTTGAAATTTGGCCAGTATATGTATGTGTTGAGAGTAAACTTTTTTTTACTCATGTCTCTATTTCGATTCTGAGAAGTACGAAATATTAGTTTTTTTGAATATTTATATGGATATTTCAAAAGAATAGAAGTCATTGAGTTTTCATGCTAGAACAAAACCAACGACAGTTTTAGAATCCTTGAAGCATTTCTAACAAAATCATGATAGAGAAATTTTACATATGTAACTTTTTTGCTTTTTATATGCGATATTTGATCACTAACTAAAATATACACTAATTTAGGGTTTTGAGCTTGATACAAAAAATTATTTGTACAATTGGGAAATTTTCTACCGAACTTTTGTTAGAAATGTTCCAAGGATTCTAAAGCTGTCTTTGTTTTTCTTCTAGCATAAAAACTCACTGACTTCTATTCTTTTAAATGTTGATTAATAAGGGTTTGTTAGTAATAAGGCCTAAATAAATTTTTATATGAACTGTAATACTTACTTATTCATTTTTTGATTCAGGCCTTAGCGTTTTGAAAAATTAAACATATTGTTTTTTTACTGATATTTCAAAAAATAGAACTCATTGAGTTTTTATGCTGGAACAAAAACAAAGACAGTTTTAGAGTCCTTGGAACATTTCTAACATAAGTACGGTAGAAAATTTGCCATTTCCATGAAATCAAAAATTCATGTTTTTTGGTCATTTTACACCCCCCTGGAGGGGAGGGGGGGGGGGTTTCTAGCGTCCGTAGCGCCATGAAATTTAGGGCACAGTGACTCATCGCCTAAGGATCCTTTTTCGACAAAAAAGTAAATGGACCCATGTGGCCGCGGTGGCCAAATTTAGCGCGAAGTGACATATTAAGGGGGTCCTCCTCTCACATTTGAATTTTGATCCTATTAGTCAGAAATATGGCCAGTATAAATATTTTTGCAAGAAAAACATGTTTCATTCCGGAACTTTTTTGATTTAGGCCTTAGTTTTCCGAAAAATTTGAAAAATTAGTTTTTTGAGTCATTTTTATACATATTTCAAAAGAATAGAAGTCATTGAGTTTTTATGCTAAGAAGAAAACAAAGACAGTTTTGGAATCATTGGAACATTTCTATCAAAGACAGATTCAGCGATTTTGTATTTGAATCGTTTTTTATGTATGCGATATTTTACCAATACATAAAATATATCGAAATTTTTGGACTTGAACTATGATAAAAAAATTAGAACGTACAAATTAGAAAAATAGGAATGTATCTTTGTTAGAAATTTTCCAAGGATTCTAAAACTGTCTTTGTTTTCTTTTTAGCATAAAAACACGTTGACTTCTGTTCTTTTGAATGTTGAAAATAAGTAACTTTACAGTACAAGCCAAAAACAAAATTTTTTGTTGAAGGTGTAATATAATGAAAAATTTATGTAATTGAATGCTGCTTTCATTTTTATTTCGAAAATCTCCATGCATAACTTCATATTCCCACTGTGAATTGTAATTTCCATAAAAAAATTAAATAAAATTTTTTCCTTTTCATATTAATTATGAAATTCTTTATTTTCTGTCTGATTTTTATGAAATTTGACTATAATATTGACTATAATATGTAAAGAAAAACAATTTCTTATATATATTTCTTGATTCAGGCCTTAGTTTTTGAAAAAATTGACATATTGGTTTTCAGTCCACTGGTATTGATATTTCAAATGAAAAGAACTCATTGAGTTTTTATGCTAGAACAAAAACAAAGACAGTTTTAGAACCCTTGAAACACACCTAACAAACTGACTGATAGTAGCAATTTTTTTTCTCGTTTTGTTTTCTTTTTATATGGCGTCGAAATGGTATCGAAAATTCAAGATTTTGGTCCCCTTACCCCTTAAATTTGAAAGTGTGTTAATATCATAAATTATTGAATTTATGATATTAACACAGTTTCAAATTTCAGAATCATTTTAATTCGTAATTAAATAGCTGAAATATCTATTATTTTTTGACCAATATTAGCAAATAAGTTATCAATACCAGATATGAAAGTAGACAAAAAACTTGAAATATAAAAGAATTGACAAAAATTTTTTGAATGCTCGTGTATCAACAAATACAAGTGAACAAATAATTTATGTTATTAGCAATATTAGTAAACGAGAAAATATGAAAATTGAATATTTTGTACATGACAAGGGCATCACCCAAGATAACTGAAAAACATTATTAACCTTCTAAAGGAATTTTTATTTTACAAATATTAAAGATGATATCACAACTGATCTAACGAATCATATAAATTACATCGAATATTTTATAGAATTTAAACACTTTTTACACCTACTAAATTCTTCAATGTCCTTCACATCATGAAACAACCTGCGCAACAATCAAATTAATTTATATCGTGCTCAGCATAAATGTTGAAGCGCATAGCTCATAAAATATCTCCGATCGTTCAAGATATTATTTTTTCTCTAGTGAATCTATCATTTGAGTACATTTTTAATGATCAGTAGCGTGACCTTTCATCTTCATAAGATTTAAAGCTTTTATTATAGTTTTTGACAAGCTTCTCCGTAGTTTCAGATGAAATATTTTTCTATTCTTCAATGACGATGCGTTTCAATTTCTGAAGATTCTTTGGAGCTCTCTTGCTGATGCTGACTTTTAATTCTTGCCACAAATTTCCCATGAAATTGAGATCAGGACTCATCGAAGGCAATGGCAGCACATTTATCTTATTTCTCAGGAGCCAGCTAGTCGTAGACTTGGCCGTGTGGTTTGGGTCGTTGTCTTGCTGAAATTCCCACCGTCTTTCAAGTCCCAAACTATTAGCTCATATCTTCAGGTTTTCGTCCAAAATAAAAAAATTTAGTTATCAGATTTCATCTCCCTTCAATTGCAACCAATTTTCCAGTAACCTTTGCAGCAAAACAACCCCAAAATATCAGTGATTCACTTCCGTGTTTAACTGTTGGCACAGTGTTCTTCGGCAGGAAAGCTTCATCATTCTTACGCCAAACCTTCTTCACGTCATTGTGCCCAAAAAGCTCGATTTTGGTTTTGTCACTCCGTAATACTCTCTCTTAATAGCCTCTGTTGTTTTCCAAGTGTGACTTTGCAAAGTTCAAGTGAGCAGCAACATGATATGGTTTGTGGAGTGGAGTCCTTCGAGGTCGGCGTCCTTGTAGGCCTTCCTAGTTCAGATAGCGCTGGATTGTGCGATTGTTCACTCTCGTTCCCTGAGCGTTCAGTCTCTCAGCAATGTCGTCTAGCTTCACTCGTGGATTAGCAATGACCTCACGACACAATTTTCGAGAAGTACTCTCCGAGAGTTATTATTTGCGACCACGCCCAGGCAACGTTTCTACATTTCTAAACTTAGCGAACTTTTTTATAACAGATTGTACTGTAGAACTTGGGATGCTCAAGCACTTAGATGTGTCATTATAATGATTTCCAGCTTTGTGGCAGTCAATAATCTTCTGTCTGAGGTCCACACCGAGTTCTTTAGTTTTTTCCCATCGTGGCGCTAGTGTACGAATGACAATGCTATACTCCTCTGGCTCCCCGTTAGCTCTGGCACAATTTTCTAGAATGATCTCGCATCTAGAATGTTCAAGAACATTTTAGACACAAATTTTTTCAGCAAAATAAGTATAACGGTAAATACTTCTCAATGAAATGTAATGTTCTCAAATGCATGAATAATTTTGTCTTTTCGTGTTTCTGAATTTCAGCTTGTTAAATCTTTCAGAGATAATATTTTGTTCTAGAAACTTTGTTTTAGTGCCACTTATATTTGCTTCACACCCTGAGAAAATCTTATGCCTGTGGCAACAATAGTTTTTGTGTTATTCTGGAAAGTTTTGAAAGAGAAGAGGTGTGTGAATAATTTCGTCGCTGGCTGTATATTACGAGCTGTGTTAAGTGCAAACGTCTTTTCACCAGAAAAGAACTTGATGGTCGATTCGGTTATATTCAATGTGTAAGAAAATATGTAACAGCTCTTCAAACAAATTTCTTAGATCTTATAAGTAAGGAGACGTTTCCTAATTTGAGCGTAATAGGTTAACCTAAGCTATTGATGGCTCCGGGAATTGTCGTGATGCTGACTAGCGTCTCCTTAGCCAATGTTGATAATGATGCGATTAAATTGGCCTCAAAAATTCTTTGAGGTCGGCTAGGAAACGAGGTTTGCGAATTTTATCTTTTCCCGGCGTATGGGTGACTATACAATTTTGATCAGATTCTTCAAAACGTTCAAAAACGTCGTAGGCTCTCTGCCTAGAGGACTGGAGAGATTTGCTACGAAGGTTGGGCTTTACCCCGTTTTGTTTCGTGCTCACAACCGCACTTTCAATTGCCTAATTGCCTATTTGTTCGTGCCGCAATTTTCGTGGCTGAATCGTTCAATGCGAAATATGAGAAATGAAATCTGTTTAATATGTGGCCTGTTAAAAACTGAGTGTAGATCTTACTATTTATAGTTGAAACGATGCTGTGGAGTAGTTTGTGATAAAATTTTAATCACAGATACTTTACTTCAATTATTTTTATAAAATAACTCTATCTTTCCTCTTCTCGTGATAATGAAGCACTTGTAATTCAATAGAACACGGAACAAATTTTAATGTCTTACCTGAATAAAAGATGGTGGTTTGGCCGGAAAAAGGAAAAAAGTTATATTTCCCTCTGAATGAAATATTTCTTACATTGTACGGTAATTAATGCTCCTTAATCTGTGCACTATGAGCTGGTTACTCACTGCGGGGTATTAACCTCCCTCCTCAGCGTTCCAAAGGAAGAATCCATCAGTAAGACGGGTTTCTTAGCCTAGTCTGAATGCTGGGTAATCACCAACCCAGTCCCCAAAGTAGTCTGACACATCAGGGGATTGCTAGCCCATTCCACCAGAGAGCTATTCACAGAGGAACTTTTTTTCACTCTTTTCACTAGGGGTCGCTTACTTCGGGGTGTGCTGGTGAGTGCTTTGCAGCTGTCCACATCGATCATGTCAGCGAGGCAGACCCCAACCACGAACTTCACATCGCCTCTAGCTCGGCACACGGCCAGAGAGTCTTCTGGGGATCCCAAGAAGCCTCCCACTTTACGCCTGAAGCGAGTAGCAATGCAGATTAACAGCAATATGAAGAAGCATCCATCACACACTTCGATCTGCAACTGAATAACTAAAGAGTATCAACAACATTACTACCTCTGAATTTACCCATAGTTTTGGATGAAAGATTGTAGACGTGGATCCATCCTTAACGTAGGCTGCCAGAAGAAGTCCATGAGCCGCACATCGATGCTCTTAGAGGCTCTTCCCAGTGCGTCAAGAAGTTGGGGGAGCTGCTGTAGGGGATCCGTGGGCCAGGATGTTATAATGGCCGTAGCGGGGGCCCGGCCAGCTGACACACTCAGGAAGGCGTTAGCAACCTCTGCGTTGCTGTTGATTCTCCAGTCCCCGCGGTGAGGCAGGAGCTGTTGTGCCTCAGAGGGCGAATGCTGCAGAATTGAATCACTTTACTGAAAAAGCAAATCGTTTTTCAAATTTGGGTATCGTAACACAGAGTGGGTTAACTATGGAAAAGTGTTTTGGAAGCATATAATTTTCGACATCTTTCTGGCAACAGGAACTCAGGTAGTTTCTTGGAAAAGCTCCTCACAACATACTTGTCATTTAAATCATAAAAAATGAATTTTTAACTGTGCAATTGTGAGCAAGGCAATTAAACTCCATTGAATTGAATGCGTAGTTTTCTGTAATCCTAATTCATATTGTCTACTGCACAGTAATGGGTGCATCACAGATGGCGTCTCTCAAAATCAGAACGTCATTTATAAAACTTGACTACCGGATGAATATTTACAAAGCTTCAAGTTGTATTGAAGATTACAGTTATGTTCAATCTTTGGCGACTGAATTATGTTTTAACTTTAGTATTTCAACCACAGCGACGTCCACAAGAAACGACTCTTCACTTTGTGAATGAACAAGACAATGTCTGCATTTAATATATTAAATATTAATTTTAGAGCATCAATACTTTGCTTTTGAGGTGAAATATCAACGAAAATATTATGCTTGCTATTTTAATTCGAAAGTAAGTTGAGAAGAAGGGGGCTTTTATGAGTAAGATTGTTTGCAATAATTTAATTGAAAAATTTAAGCTGTATAGTTTTCTAGAAAGGTCAAATCGTAAACAATTAAGTTTGATGCTCTGAAAATGATCCTAAATCACATGAACATCCATTCCTGTCAATGCAGAGTAGGAGCACACTGACGCAATACTTTCATTACATTCAACCCTTATGAAAATCATTCACTTAGCTCATCATTGAATGTACCATGGTTTTTAGGGAAGCATAAAAAATTTATATAAAAAATACTGCGCGATGCCCAGGTTGCAACCGGGCGTTTTATAGCTCTTTGATAATTTCTGAAAAGTTTTAGGGGCATTCATTAGTCGAGTACTTTCCAGAAGTTCTAAGACAAAACGTTCCTACCTGATGAACCACTGAATCAGTGGGTTATCAAAGATCTGCATTTTTTCAATTGAACAGTCCAGATGTTGTCAAACTGAATTAATTAATTTCCCATTACCTCGGTTGGTAATGTTTCTGCAATTTTTTTAAATTAAAACAAGTGTAGAAACTTCAAGAAAACCTCAAAGAAGCGCTGAACATGTTATAGAGATGTAAGACTAAACAGAAAATACATACTTCAATTGAGCTTTTGTTGCGTTTAGGAGAGGTAATGCCAAGCTATGCGCAATAATTTGTCAAACCCATAGCGGCGTTGCGCTGAAGGTAAAGTTAGTTCATTGTTGAATATGTATCTTACCAACGAAAAAAAAGAAAAGAAAAGAAAGAAAAACAGTATATTTCCAATATAGATGGTACAAAAGTACCATCATTGGTTTTTAACATCTCTTACAATTAAAACACTTAGATGATACACACACACGAGTATTGTAAAACTCGTGTCACTAGTCGAAAAGAAATGATTGAGGGCAATGCCAACTGTTTCAAACTGTCGTTAGCTTCTTTCAATTGCGAAAGACTTCTCAATTTTTTTTTTAAACTGAAGGAAAATCAAAATTTTTCTTTCAGCTTTAATTTATGCGACCTTCAGTGAAGTACATTGAAACGCAGCGCTTAATACAAAATTTAATAAACTGAGGTGTTAATATTAGATACTTTCTCAATATTAAGACGGTTGTCATCTCTCTATGGATGTATAGCACGTTTGAATTTACATGCTTGAGGTCAGACCTTGGAGACCAATTCACCTCATTACAATGTTTTTAGCAGGTCCCTATATCATATGGACCATAAAAAAGTATATCCAATTTCAAATTACTGTATCTCAAAATATAAATGTTAATTTTTTTAAATCACAAACAGTTTATCGTTGCTTAGACATTTATGGGGGAAACCTGAGGAGGATAGATAAAAGGATACTTTTTATCAATAATTTAGTGACAGACACAAAAATTAGGCTTGCGCTAACAGTTAGTAGATCATTCCAAGACTCCGAGAAACCAATGGATACAGATTAAATAGAACGCGGTGGACTCAGGTTGGTGCTCTTGCTCACAGAACTGGTGCTGCAAGGAAAAATCTAAATGAGCTATTTGGTGAACGCATTATCTCATTGAACCATCGCATTGAGTGGCCACCCAGATCTCCTGACTTGACACACAGTAATTTTTTCTATGGAACATCTAGAAAGTAAAGTTTATAATTTCCCGTTAAGAAAAATTGATGATCTGAAGTAAAGAATTGTCAACGAAATCAATTTATTTCAAGAAAATGATGCTTTCATAAGACGAGTGATGACAGGAATTCAAAAGAGAATCCAATCGTGTGTTGAAAGAAACGGTGCCCGCGTCGAAAGAAATTATACATTAGCTTACTACTTGAAATAAATATGCATTTTTAAATGCCAGCGATATCTTGCTACTAATAGACAGTTGAAAGTAACTTTTAGAAATATTTTTAATACTAATAAATTTAAATTTTTACTAGCTTGTGCTAGCATACTTTTCGTGTCTGTCGCCAAAAATATTGCTGAAAAAGTACCCTTTACCTTTCTCCTCCTCAAATTTTCCATATAGACGCCGAAAATGTCGATAAACAATTTTTAATTTTCAAAATTATGTAACATCTGTAGTTTTTGAGATAAAGTAATTCAAAATTGGGTTTACATATTCATTGTCCACCCTGTATAGTCCTACATCCGCAGAAAGCATGGATATTTTGCCACAACAATTGCCAACAAAAAAGAGCGTTCGATTTGACGGTCAGGAATTACTTTAACCCCTCAGCATTTCTTGTTGTGTTTCCATGTTCATCACTAAGACAAAATTTATGTCTAAGTAGGATTGCGCGAAATACTTGCTTTGAAGGACATGCTTCTCATCGTTATGAAAAGAGTCGTTGCTTTTCAGATAGCTTCTTGGTCAAGTTTCTTAATTTCCTTATCGAACATAGTACGAAAATGTAATGTATAAATGCACAAAGGTAATGTGATTTTGAAAATGCGATCAAAACATGCTCTCTGCTGCATGAAATCACGATATATTTCTGGTTCTAGTTTAGGTAAATCATTCTCGTCAAGTACCCTGAAGTAGGTGTATATGATAGAGTTGAATCACGAGGTAAAAAACTTTCAATTCAAGTTTTGCTAAGCGACGCAATTTTTCTTATATAAAGGGTAAGCTGCATTGAAAACCTTCTCGGGCTTATGAGGAATTGTTTACAATTTGAACTGGGTTAGCTAATCGTAGTCTAACCCATGGAAAACCAACTAAATCGTGATTTCTCTGAAAAAAATCTCAAACGGTTTTGTGCATCACTTATGCATGTGTAAAATTTACTGGCAAAATAATTTCAGGATTTTTACACATTTGGAAATAAAAATTTAGGTCTGAATAAAATAATGGCTGAAGATACTTTCGGAAATGAATAAAGTAAAGTAAAAAGATCAGTGTTAACAATTTACAAAAAGAAAAATAACATTAATGCAAGAATTACAAATAAGGTAGCTACGCATTGCCATTCATTCCCAAAGATGTTCTTTTATTGTAATTTGGAAAATAATCAATAAAAGATGAAATAAATATAAATTTTACTTCTATGAAAACCAGCTGGTCTGTTTAGAAGATCAAAGAGATTTTGCAATAGTTTTCAGTGATTTTCAAAGGAAGCTTGGAGACATTTCTGTTTGTTTTTAGTCGGACTAGCTCACATAAAAATATTGGAAATGTTAGTTTTGAGCAGTTTAAACTTTTAAATATCGAAGCACATAAATTTCAAATGTATCAATATTTGAACTTAATTAACATTTCCTTTAAATTGACAAATAAATGGTTAACTTACCTCTCGCGCAAAATGCTTTTTGTTGAGTTCGTCAAGTTTTGTTCCTATTTGGAGCTTCTTATAATCGTGAGAAAGCTCGGGCTTTTTCATGCGATGGACGATGTCCTTGATTGCTCCAGCTTGATCCGTGCACGAACCAAGGGCATCCCACAGCCTCAAGTCCTGTTCTACGGAGGACTGAGAGTCCAGGAGGGAGTCCCTCCACTCCTCAACATTCGTTTTGACTTCTTCGATGATCTGAAGGGCTTCCCGCGGTCCCGTTAGGAAAGTTGTGAAGCGGTCTAACTTCGCCTGAAGTTTGTCCCGGAACTCTATTCGAACATCTGACCCTGTTCCGGAATCAGCGATGCTGTTTAGAGACTCCACTTTGTGGCCAAAATGAGCGTCGATTTTACAATGCTGGCAGACGAGATCCCCGCAGCTCGCGCACAGGTGATCCAAATCGAACGAGTGGTTACCGCATCGAGCTTCTGACGTCGAATTTGAGATATCTACGGAACTTTGATCTCCAGCGGGAATGAGGTCAAAGTTGACGAGCAGTTGGTATACCTGTTTCGGGGTAAATTTTCTGCATCTAGGGCAGTTTATTCCCCCCGGTTTTTCCATGTGAGTCATGCATGATAAACAGCATGTGTGACCGCATTCTAAGAAAAGAGGTTTATGATCGGACGAGTTGTAGTCTTCATTACAAATGCCGCACTCGTGTACCCCTGAATCCATTCTTAACCTCAAATGTTTACCTTTTAAGTGTGTGAAAAGAGTCTGAAATATTATTTATAAAATAAAAATGTTACGACAAACACGAAATAAGAAAACTTAGTGTACAGGTAATCATCGTAGTTCAGATAAATTGATTCCATTGTATGAATCTGAAATTAATGGCAAAATGTTTCTTCTCGAGGCTGCTATTTAAAATGGCTGGTTGCCAATTAATGCGTAGTTCCCTCAAGCCACTGATGGAAGGACAGAAATGACATAAAGTCGCCTATACCTGTAGTGGCGTACCAATCGTAATGAAGGGTGAAGTAGGATATATTTATCTATCAATTTCTAAGGCCTACTTGAAGTTCCCTTTAAAGGAAACAGAATAGAAGAAAAATGAAAGTTTGATAGTATAAAAAAGACACGTATGAATTTAAGAACTCATAAACGACTAACTATAGCTATAAAATAAGATGCGCTAGCAAAATATGAATTAGGAATTAAGGCTGCAGACACAAGAACCATGCAATTATCAGTATCAGCTCTTTTGTCAGTTGAATAAAATTATTAAATGAATTTATTTATTCTGTTGCTAAAAAGAATTGGCTGACAAAATCGCTCTCATCTTGCAGTCATACACACTATCGAAACTTAACTGAATACGTGAAAAAATTTCAGACCAAGAAAATAAGGAAAGTCATCAAGATACCGAACAGGCGCATTCTAAAGCTCGGAGTAGCTTAGATTGCACTAAATGCACAAAAAGTTATTTTGCATTTTCAAAAGGGTTCTAATCAACAGGGTTACCCGTTAAATTTTTATGTACATTCACTTTGAATCAAGAGTTTATGTGTAGTTTGTGCATGCATACGAGTTCAATCCAGTGAGCGATGTCGGTAATTTTCGGATTACTTGAACAACGCAATTGCAAACGTGATCAGTCCAAATGTTCTTTGTTTGAGATTCTTAGCTTTCAGTTGTTAACAACACACTCTATCTCACCTAAACTTTTTCAAGTTCACTTTGGTTTCACGATAAGCTTTTTCGCGGTGAGCATAATGTTTTCTGTTCCATTTCTATTTTTGAGCAAAGAAATGAGCTTTTTTCAATTACTCTTCTGATTTGTCATCAGCTAGCTTTATTTTTTCGTGCATCATTAGATTTTTTTTACAATCTCGCAAAATCTTATATTAACCAAAAAAATGGAATGAAAAGTGCAAAAAAATGGGTATAATTTTTCGATTATACTAGCCTTACATATCGGTAGCCCGTCCTCGACGTCATAAATATAAATATTGCCAATTTTAGCAGTTTCGAGTGAGTTCTGCACGTAGAAAAAATTCCAAACAATGGCTAAAGAACCAATATTTTTAAACGTATTTTTCATTTTAACTATTATAGTAGCGTAAATAAATTTCATTGATAATGATTTATTATATATATAGAGGGTGTTTCTTAAATAAGGGGCCCAAAAAAAATCTTTAAAAACTTTTGATTTATTAAAGGGATTGTTGAAAACATTACGGCAGTAGAATCCTGAGATTTATATCTTTTATTTGTTACCTACGAATTCATGATACAACAGTCAAAATATGAATCAAAGGACAGTAAAATTCATCCTGCTCTGAAACTGCTGCTAAGGTGACGAAGTGGATAAAGGAACAATTAGTTTTCATAAGCACTGCATACATCTCAAATGGAAGTATCATTGTCCTAGCCCATTGTCCTAGGCAAGGGCTTAACGTGACAAACCGATTGATCTGACTCAACTGAAGGATGCCATCATCTCAGAAATAAAATTGATTGAGCCCACCCTCACCAGTGCTGCAAAGAGACGCGTCCAATATTGCGTGAAGTCGAGTGGACGCCACATAAAAATGTCATCTTCAAAAATTAGTCCAAACAAAATATGTGAATCTCAGGGTTCTACTGCCGTTTTGTTTTCATAAATCCGTTCATTGTATCAAGAGTTATCAATTTTTTTCGGGTCCCGTATTTAAAAATACCCTGTATATACATAAAATTACATTAAACCTTATTCCGGATTTCAATTACATTTTAATTAGGTTCAAATCTTTACTACTTAGGTCCTCAAAAAAATATTTATTTTCACATCTCAAATTAAATCTAGGGACTCTGGGCATAAACTACGATGAATATTTAAAAATGTAAAAATTACGCTGAAATGAATTATTTTAGGCTATGTATGTGTTTATGATTTCATATGACATGTAAAATTTATCTCTAAATAAAAATAAAACTTAAGCTAATTATCCTAAGAATGAAATGTACTTCTACAGCTTTTATAAGGAACAGTTATATAGTTTTATGGTTCCATTTAATTCCAGCATGTCTATTATCTTATCATGGTTCCTAGTTAGTTTTTCTTCGGCTTTGCAGTTCAAATTTCACGCCTGTGTTAGTATTTAGAAGGAGTCCTTTGAAAACACTTGAAGGAAGTAGCCTCGCGAAGAACATCTTCCTCATCAATTGCATTTATCTCAAGGTTAAGATGAGAAAAAATTCACAGACTGTAAAATTGCCCCTTATTATTATTCATTAAAACTACATTAGAAAAATGTACATACATACATACATATACCGGGCTTATCCTCCCAATGGGAGGGTAGCCGACAGCAGGCCACAATCACCGCACTTAGTCACTAGGAGGCGAGAGAGGCAGCACTGGCCGCACCTGAACTGCCTGGATCAGCAGCAGCCCAGCAAAACCACCCGACAGCCATAGCTGGTTTACCCCGACCACTTCATTGAGTGCAGCCCCGCCCCCCGCACAGGACAGGTCAACCCCATCACACGCGGGCAACTTCCAGTACCGCGTCAAAAATAAAATTACCTTCTTATGCACTGCCCCCACTCACTTCTGTCCGCAGCCATCCCTCTCGCCACGTCTACAGTCAGACCCCTCTCATACAAAGCACGTTTCACCCCATCCATCCAACTCATCCGTGGTCTACCTCGCGCTTGAAGACCACTCACTTCCGACATATATATCTTTTTCATCAGCCGCCCAACAATCATTCGTTCAACGTGCCCAAACCATCCAAGCACTCTTTCATTCACTCGCCTGCTCAACTTTTTGATAACACCCGTCTGCCCCCTGACCAACTCATTCCTGATCCTATCTCTTCTTGTTACTCCATACATGCTCCTCAAACACTTCATCTCAAAAACATCCAACTTCCTCCTCTCAGCTGCTCTCAACCCCCAGGACTCGGCTCCATACAACAAAAATGGCACAATCAAGCTTTCATACAGTCCCCTCTTAGCATTCATACTCAAACTCCTGCATTCAAAAACTTTCCTCATTGCACCCAATGTCTTACAGCCTTCACTCACTCGATGCCTCACTGCTACTTACATACTGTCCTTAACAGTCACATCCGACCCGAGGTACCTAAAATGTTCCACCTCCTCTAACACTTCACCATTCATCCTCACATCCAAAGTTCCAAACACTCCACCTCTTGAACATCTCATCACCTTACTTTTATTCACATTTACCCTCAATTTCCGCCTTTCGCACACTCTACCAAACTCTGCAACCAGTCTGCTCAATTTTTCCTCTGAATCAGCCACAACAGCTGACACACTTCCCAATACATACCATTTTGTCCCACCAAAAAATGTAAAAGTTCATATCTATTCTTTACAAAATTTTCGGATTAAATAATAATTTTTACACTGAACAACTCGTGAACTTTGTTTTCAACAGCACGTTGCAATTTATTGCTCATTTGCCTTATTCTCTCATCAATCGATATAGGTGATCGATAAAATATTTCACACACAACACAATTGAAAACATACCTACTGACTGATCAAGAATAATGACATCACTGCAGCTTTGTATCTTAATGTAAAATAGCGACCGAAGCCGAGCATATACGAAGTAAACATTATTTTCGCCTACACCATGCAATAACTGGCTAGATGCACCCGACAAACAATCTACAATTCGTGAAATAACCACAGAGCCATGGGCAACTCTACTTATCGTCATTATCTCAAGCGCGATTGTGATTGGTGTGCTGATTGTCAGGAATCGCTCTGATAGCGCTCGCTATCTGCAGGAGTTTCTCGTATCTCTCGTGTTTGCTATCCAGCATAAGGATGTACTGGGTTTCCCATACTACAGTCCAAATTGAAAAGGAATAAATTTGAATGTTATGCATTCGACAGAATCGAGTAAGCGTCCACTTTGATCCGTCCCTTCAGAATTCATATTATTCTGCTTACATCCATAGTGAGATTCTTCCAAAAACTTTTCAGTTGAGGCCTGTCTCACGATATTTAGTGTCTGAAATATTTCGGATGTCTGGTTCCCTGGAGGAGTGACAGCACGCCCTGGGCGTCCCCTGAAAATGCAGAGTGCAGTTTTACAGTCTGCTCGCAGTAACCTTAGGTGAGGACACTGGGCAAAACGTCAAATGTTGCTACTTGTGGAACTGCGATGAGGCATTGACTGGCCTGGTGCTGGGGTTGTGTGCGTAGCGTTGTGCATCTATTTTCTTAAAACTAGTACCCCAGTTTGAAGCTGCCTTGCGTTCCTCGATGGTTGTTGCCATCCTAAATACTAGGTAACCATAAAAGTTTTGCCCGTGTTTTCATTAGTCATCGAATGATATTAAAATACATACGCAATGCACGTAGCAATTATTGTTTTCAGATTCGGAATGCTGAAAGTAGGAACATCAGACGCTATAAAAACACGCACACCGTGCTTGGCCATCAGTTAAACCGGATGGCATTGCCGAAGGATGGAAGTGTCTACAGATCTCGTTCAAGGCGGTTTGCTTTAAGACTATAAAGTTGGCTTATCAGCAGCTTCATCCAGTTGCAGCCAATGCCAAGCATATGGGTATAGTGCTGAGAATGATTGTACTGAAAGGCGTTGGTTTCAAAAATTCAAGTCGTGAGCTTTGTCCCTCCGTGACGTGCCTCGTAGTGGACGACCACAAGTCTTGAATGACGGATTCCTGAATGCGACCATTGAACATCACAGTAGTCTAACGCGTGGTAAACTGGCAAGAAATTTCAAAGTTTCCGATGAAACAGTTAGAGTTCACCTGCACCGCCTAGGAGAGACGTTAAAACCGAGTTAGTGGGTTCCGCACACGCTGTTGGAGGTCCACAAGAGACAACGATCGAGCGATTGGTAGCAAATAAAATGGGATCGCAAAATATAAAGGATCAAGGAAAAGGACCGTTTCAGAAATCTATTTGCTTCGGCAAGCAAGTTATCAGGAACTATAGATTGAGTTGGAGCTTTGCGTTTGGCGGCAAATGATACGAGTTGGGGGCAGGCAACACTAGCAGCCACCTCACTGCCCCGGCCAGCCGCTCGCCGCTCCTTCCTCGAGTCTCCAAGCTGGAAACAAGGAATGATAATTAGCATACAGGCACTTGATCCTTAATTTACTGGAAAAAGAATTAATGTAATTAATTTTAATTGGTTTGACGAGCCGCCATCAAACGCGACCCATCAATATATTGCTCAGAATGTATAATAATGGTTCGAGTCCTAAAGAAATCTCCATAATATAAATGGCAGGGGTTCGGAAACTTTAGTGGTTTGGCAAGTCCGGCAAGCTTCCTCACCTCAAGGCAGAACGCCATGAAGTGTAGATCCCCTGGTAGTGGATTTAAGTCCGCCTGTCCTCAGTCTGGTAAGTGGAGCAGCGTGGAAGTCGAGTGCCCCCAGCAGGTAAGTACGGAGCAGCGTGGAAGTCGAGCGTCTCCAGCAGGTGAGTGCGAAGCAGCGTGGAAGTCGAGCGCCTCCAGCAGATAAGTAATACCTTTGGTGCTCCAAGCTGATTACGCAGAATAAATAACTCAAACGTGCAGTTTAACCGATGATGGTACAAGGTTGAAGGTCTGGGAAAAGTCTGGTTACTCGGTGTTAACGCATGCTAAAGTATACTTCCCATCAATCGTCAGTCGTTAAGAAGAACGGAAACTGCCGGGCCAAGAAATTGTTTCCTTCATCCTGCCCTTTATATCAGGAACATAAAGTAACTAACCTTAATTTTCTTAAATCTAGCTTAAATCTGATAGGCGAGCGGGCAGAATAAAATAAACAAGGCAGCACGCCGAACTAAGGCTAGAAATTTGTAAAATTGAAGGGTCACTGGAGACCTATACTTGCAGCAATTGGAACGTGTGCAACAGGCATTTGGCCAGAAGGAGCCAGCACTGGTGAATCGTAAAGGTGTGCTTTTACTCCATGACAACGCCAGGCCGCATGTCGCGCGAGTGGTCAGGGATGCCACACAGCAGTTTGGGTGAATGACTTTGTGCCATCCACCTTGTATTCGCCTGACCATGCGTCATCTGATTACCACCTCTTCCATATCCTGGATAATCATCTTCGAGGAAAATCTTTCAGCAATGAAGCAGACTTGTGCAAGCCATCACGGACTTCTTTGCGTTTTACGGCAAGGGGGATGAACGGCTGGAGACAAGTTGGCAAAAGGTGCTGGATGCCGATAGCGATTACTTCGAAGACTAAATGACGCGTTCGATGGAAGAATTATGTAAGCGATAAAAATTTAAATTTTCAGATTTTTGTCGCAAAACGCGTATAGTATATCAAGATGAATATGATCGCTAAATATCATTGCTGAAAATTTTCATGTGAAAATAGGTGCTTTTATATTTGATAGAAGTATGTTGAAATGTGGCTACTTAAGACAATAGGTTTTTCTTAAATTCTCTACGATATTATGTTCTGTGTGGATATCGCAGCAAATATTCTTACATTACTTTCAATTTAACTTATCACTGATGTATGAATTATATCTTTAATACAAAGTGGTTTCAGTTTCTTCTATATGTACAACACATTTAAAGGCTCAAAGTTCTGTTAACTGCAAGCAAGTATCTTAACGCCTTAAACAATTTACTCCTTATTGTGGAAAGGGATAGAATATGGCACTTGCTTCGTTCTTCCGCCGAACGCGTCAAATAAAAGGAACACATACTGTGAACCGTTTTCTTTTTCCCTTTAAAAACAGACGGAACTTTTTTGGTTACTAAGTACTAGCAACACGAGCTATTTTCAACTACTTCTAACATAAATAATAGAGACTCTAACAAACTACCATTAGCTTATGTTCTTATAACATTTTTTGTTACATCTTATAGTCTTGTGTTGTGCAATTTCAGGAACTGCAGTAGATGGTTTTATATGTGCGTTTTAGTACACCCCTGATCAAAAACTTAAGACCACTTGAAAATTTAGAAAAATGCCAACTTTTCAGTGATAAATAATTAAATGTATTCAACTAGAGATCGGTAATTACAAAAGGTAAAAGGTGAGATAGACAAAAATGAACAATTGTAACAATTTATTAAGAAATCAACGCTTCTAATGAATAATGACTTATTCAGTCGATCAAATTGATAAGACCATGTACAAAATCATAAGAAATCTTCCTTCAACGACGCTGAGGTGAGCAAATTTTGAATTTAGTAATGAGTACTGCCTCCATTCTTGTTAATAACCTCAAAAATTCTCCGAGGCAAATTAGAAACGAGGGTTTCCATGAGGGCACAAGGAATTTTGTCCCAGCTCCTGAAGATGGCACCATGAAGTTCGTTTACTGACGCCATCCATTACCAAACATTTTCTAATGGGTTTAAGTCCGGCGAACATGCTGGATGACGCAAAACAGTGACCCCATTTTTTTGAAAGAAAGTCGTAGTCTGGCGGGCGGTGTGGACTGCTGCATTATCCTGCTGAAAAATCCATCCATCACCACACAGACGAAGACCCTCTGCTGAAAAAGATGATCTTTGCAAGCATTCCGACGTAACCAGCAGCTGTTTGACGACCCTGTATCTCCTGAAGCTTCATGGTTCCTCTGTAGGAAAGCCCCATACCATAACGGAGCCTCCACCACTATGGCGCGAGGAAAACATTTCAGGAGGGATTTCTTTGTCATGCCAGTACCGTTGGAAGCCATCAGGGTCATCCATATTGAATTTTTTCTCATCAGAAAACAAAACTTGAGACCACTTCTCAACGTCCCATGTTTGGTGCTCACGAGCAAACTGTAAACGGGCCACTTTGTTTCGTTGAAGCAACCAAAGACCTTGTAGACGCTTTTTGTTCTTCATGCCGTTTTGTCGTGAGTGCCGCCTGATAGTTACTGCACTTCACTCAGCATCTGTGAGGGCTAAAATTTGCTTGGAATACCGTCTTCTGTCTTGAGAAACCACCTGTTTTATTCTCCTACCCAATGCAGGTGAAATTTTATTCGGTTTACCACTAGATTTTGCCGTTCCATAATTCTCTGGGTCCTTTAGGAAGTTGCAAATAACAGTTTTACTGCGGTGAATCTCAGCTGCGATTGCGCGTTGCGACAAGCCTTGCTTATGCAGTTCGACAATTCGACCATGTTCAAATTCGGAAAGTTTGCTTGCTTTGGTAACGGTAAAACCTTTAAGCTATCAGATCCAAGCTGTAACTGATCTAAAATGTCGGAAATTACCCTTAAACTAAGCTTTTCTTTACCCTGGTCTTATAATTATGATCAATAGAAAAAGTCATTATTCATTAAAAGTGTTGATTTCTTAATAAATTGTTACAATTGTTATTTTTTGTCTTTCTCACCTTTCACCTTTAGTAATTAACGATCCTTGGTTGAATTAATTTAATCATTTATCACTGAAAAGTTGGCATTTTTCTAAATTTTCAAGTGGTCTTAAACTTTTGATCAAGAGTGTATTAACTGAATAAACACAGACGTTTTGTGTGATTTTCTTCACAGTCGCCAAAATATATAACGGATAATTTTCATCCCTCCCTCATGTGACTAACGCTTCTCGGCATGTCTTGTTTTACATTACTGACATCAATCAAGTCAAGCTCTAGAAAAGAATTACCGAACTCGATCAATATTATCCATACACTGGATGACACCTTTCGTGTATACGAATTTAAACAAACTCTGGAGCATTGTAGGTTATCTCATAAATTCATGGCCACCTTGGTGTTGTTGTTAAAACTCTCTCTTAAGCGGTAACGCTGGAGTTCTAGCTTAAATGGGAGTCTGATGATCATTACCGAAGGAAAGTTTGCAACTCAATTTCTCATACGCTGCCTTAAATGTTCAACTGGGTTTCGGCGCAGCATTGAGTCTCAAGCCTTCCCAGACTCAACTTCAAGAGTATCTGCGCTGATGAGTATAAGCCATAACATTTCATTGCTATAATATCAACCAATTATATTCAGAATAGTACGAAAAACTAACATCAAAGAATGTGATAACCAATGCACGAATATTTAGATCAACGTCGTTGAATAAATATACTGACCATGACTACATAGTAAACGTGAATGAAAGTTGAGATGGACCTTTAAGCCAAACAATAATTGCATAATTTTTAGAAGGTACTCAGTGATCTTAGTGCCGTATGAATAACCTCAATTTTTTTATATTTCGATGTTTCCCAAGTTTGTAGAACTGCTTCAATGGTCGGTTACACTTTCTCGTAGTAAATAAACGCTTTAGTGTTTTAATTTTGCAATTTTAGGTTCAAGGTACTTACTTTGACATCAGTTGTTTAAAAGACGTTTTCTTGTAAAGTAAAAATAATAACATCCATTTTTGTCGAGATACCGAATCAGAAAGCAAAGTAAGGTCAATCTAACCATGGTAGTAGTAGTACTCAGAGTGATAGTTGATGGTAACTCATTTATTTATATGAATTGTATAATGAAATTGAGCATACAAAATGAGTTCAAAATGTTTGTCCGCTACGTCAATGCAGATCTGTTATCTACGAACAAAACGATACCTGGACACGATATAACGCACGTTGATCGTTCGCTAGAGTCCTGCTGCATCAATTATCTCTGCCATGAGATCGAATTCTGCCTTTTTAGAATTCAATAACCGATGCATCTTGTCGCAGCTATTGTACAATATTCACTGAAAGCAAAAGAAAATTTAAGCAAACAAACGCTGTCATAATTTACGGATCTTAGATAATGCATTGGGTAAAAATTTCATTATGACCGGAGACCATCCCGATTCGATATCTTAAAAAGTGAATGTTTGGATTTCATTTATTCGTATAGCAATCATTTTTCATATTTACCAGCATAGGTTCGCCATGAATACAACATTTAATTTTTCGAGATCACATTGAGCTATTTCTCACAAATTATATATAATATCGATGTGGCAGCCTTGACTTGAGAGGTAGGGAGAGTTTCAGGGATAAGGGTTCCACCGTGCCCGTTGCTTGTATGAGGCTGCCTTTACTGTATAACATAAATTTTCCTGAAAGAGAAATGTCTTGTTAGCACAATGATAATACAAAAATATAGTTTTTAGAGGCTCACAAATTCCAAGATGATACAGAGCAAAAATCCTAAATGGAAGATAATGACTCAATAGTTTGGGCAGAACTGCTTCATTGGCAAAAGCAAATCTATTTCAAGTGAACACGGGTACCTCTTCAGCGGCTCAGCCAACAAACAAATTATGGGCTAGTATTAGTACAATTTTCATGTGTGCATCTCAATGGCACACTCAAATATAAGCAGTCAACCTAACGACACACTTATAAAATACTAAGGCCCGGTAGTATTCTACACATTGATGTCTAACTCAAGGTAGACGCTGAATTGAAGTTACACGGCTATTCCTACATAAGCAATGATCGGCAACTTGAGTTGTCTCTGCCTCAACACGGCTAGTCATAAAGTTCGGATTATTCAGAAACATTTTTAAAACAAATAACCTAACACATCTACTCTTACTGACACGTATGGGAACAAGAGGGCACATTTAGACATGTCAGCACAGGTAAATTTAAGAAACAAATATAAATGGGTGTTGGCAAGAGAGTCCTACAACACTGATCAACACAGATCAAAACTAGACTTGCTAGACGATATAACTGTGTATGTTAGCAAGAACTTTCCAACCCTGAGAATATCCGAAGCAAAATCAAATTCAACTATCATTGAGGGAGTACACAATAGAAAGGGCTGTGACAGCAACTGCTCCAGCTCACTAGTACTTTTAGTTTCAGACAGTTCTCATCAGATCTCAGGGTTCACTGTCACCCACTAGCTGGATATACAATACAGAATATATTTCTAGACACAATTGAACAATTTTTCCAAATCCCTCAACATTTAACTCAAGTTGTTACTTGCATTTCTATCTCTGGAGTCTTCACACTAAACCGGAAACAGGTTCTTACATAACTGGCGGAATCTTCTTGGCTCACCAAGCTTAGGGGAACAACCCAGCGATTTTAGAATTTTGATCTGATTCTTTTAAAATTTTGCCAGTATTAGTATTTCTCTGAAAAAACTAATTGTACTCGTGAAGCTTTTCCGATTTAGGCCTTAGTTTTGAGAAAAAAAATCAAAATTAGTATATTAGTTAATTCTTAGTGACATTTTAAAAAGAATAGAAGTCAATGAGTTTTTATGCTAGAAAAAATTCTATGACAGTTTTAAAATCCTTGAAGCATTGTAAGCAAACTAAAACCCTTGGATTTTCTATTTTCAATTTCGTTTTCCTTTGAAATGCGATTTTTTATCACTAACTAAAATTTACGTTTTTTTGAACTGTGATAACAAATATTAAATGTTCAAATAGGGAAATCGAAGAATTTAAGTTTGTTATAAATGTCTCAAGGATTTCAAAACTGTCTTTATTTCTTTCCTAGGATGAAAACTCACTGACTTCTATTTTTTTATGTTGAAAATTAGGTATTTACCTAGAAGGCAAAAAAAATACATTTTGCTGTGAAGTGTAATGTAATGGACATTTTTTACTTGAATGCTGTATTCATGTTGCATTATCATCTACAAATAATTTGCATGTATAATTACATATCAACACTGTGAATTGCATGATATACATATTTAAATTTTGTAAAAATACATTTATTTTTAATTCCATGATGATTATTAAATTTTCATTCGTGAACTGAGTCTTCTGAAATAAGCTATAATATATAATTTTTAAAAAGAAATACATTTTTTTTCTGTTCATTTTTTCGGTTTTGGCTTCAATTTTTCAGAAAATGGGAAATATTTGTTTTACAAGCGAATGAGTTTTCATGCTACAACAAAATTAAAGAAATTTTTCAAATCCTTGAAACATGGCAAAAATAACTAAAAGAACCATATGTTTAATTTTCTTTTTGGTTTTCTTTTTTATTGGGGTAAAGAATTCTTGGTTTTTGGTCCCCTTTTTAGTGGGAGGATCTAGTTCCCGTAGCCCCATAAAATTTTAGGGCGCAATAGCTCATCACCTAAGGATCCTTTATCAACAAAGAAAAAAATACCCAATCGGTCCCGAAAATCCCTGGGTTGCCCCCCTTAAATACCTAAGGTTCCGAAAGCGAGCGGTTCCGGAGCGAATGCGCTTGTCGCATGGTTCTTACACGACCCGCAGGTCTAATTTTTTAAAACTTTTGCGGAGGTAGTACAATCGAATATCAAAATTAATGAACAAAAAAACAGAATTCACCCGATATTGCCTAACAAGAGCATAATCATGTTTTGACTCTAGTCCCGGATTTTTGATGGCAGGGTTACACAGCCAACTGGTCATTCCTGGGAGCAATTAGTTAATGAGCCATTAGTCCTGGACTGAAACTTGATAACAGACCAGATGTCCCGTAAAATTACTGTTTATGGAAGAAACAATTGCTAAAAATTATAACAAGTTATTACGAAAAGTTTAATGTAACGCTTCGTTCATACGTCACTATTGATTTGCTTGAATTTTTACCTTATCAAAAACCTGAAAACAAATAAAATTTCAAGGAAATTAACCATAGATAATCAAAAAAGTTTAAGGGTTCAAGTGAGTTTCCGACATCGGGTACTGAGAGATAAGCCCACTATTAGAGGATTAGGCCCCAATTTATGTTCTTTTTGCTTAGCAAGTTTCAATATTCAAAAACGAAAGGGCAAAAACCAGGCGACATATCATTTTTAAAAAACTGAATGTCAAAAATTAGAACGTTTCGGGCCTAGACCCATCTTCAGCTAAACAATCTGAAATGACAATAGTGAAAACATTAATAAACTAGATCCATCATTGGCTAAAACAATCTGGAATGACAATATTGAAATACTGAAAACCTAAACTAGATAAACTGTTGTTATCTCGACAGTGGCACACATGAGAATGAAAGAAAGTGACAGGAGGATGGGTAAAGGTTCTAACTAACTATGTGAAGAGGGTTAACACGCTTTTTTTCCTCCAATGGCTACCCCTTACGTTTAATTCAATATCATATAAATCGGTTTCTCAATAATATATACCAAATCTGCCCAACTGTTTCTACCGCAGAAAAACAAAAAATGTTTATAACCTTCCCTTATATAGGATCATCATCTGAAACCCTTAAAAAAGAATTACTAATGTTACTGTCTTCGTTCTTTCCGCATATTTCTTTTCAAGTATTGTTAGTAAATAGGTTCACTATTGGGTCAATTATTCATTTTAAAGACAAACTACCTAAATGTCTCCGCTCCTGCCTTGTTAATAAATACAGTTGTGCACAATGTGCATCTGCATATGTGGGCTCAACGAGCCGCACATTGCGTGTAAGGTGGTCGGAACATGCAGGAATAAGTCATAGAACAAGTGCACGCCTTTGCCATCCTTCCCATTCCTCAATTAGGTCTCAAACAGAGTTTCAATGCAATTAATCAATTTCTGCATCAGACTTTTCCATATTAGGTTATTCCAGTAATTCAGGTAAACTTAGAATTTTAGAGTCCCTCTACATCTACAAATTAAAGCCTCAGCTCAATGATATGCAGAGCGCTCATCCTCTTCACATAGTTAGTTAGAACCTTTACCCATCTTCCTGTCTCTTTCTTCCATTCTCATGTGTGCCACTGTCGAGATAACAACAGTTTCTCTAGTTTAGGTTTTCAATATTTCAATATTGTCATTTCAGATTGTTTTACCCAATGATGGATCTAGTTTATTAATGTTTTCACTATTGTCATTTCAGATTGTTTAGCTGAAGATGGGTCTAGGCCCGAAACGTTCTAATTTTTGACACACAGTTTTCAAAAAATGATATGTCGCCTGGTTTTTGCCCTTTCGTTTTTGTTAAAATTGCGTTGCACGCAGAACTTACCGATAATTGTTTCAATATTCATATCATTCAGATACCGATGAATAGGAGGAACAAATTATGTTCTACTTCTTGAATTTTACGCTGAAATTTTACAATTTATAAGATTCCGTTGAAAGTCATCAATTCGCAAATTGAATATTTCAATTGAAGTAATACACGTTACAGGCTGTAGTAGAAAACAACGAAAGCCATTTATTCTGCTTATTTTCGTATTTTAGATGCCTTCCGAGAAGTCGTCATGCGAAATAAAACTGGTGAGCTCAATATTATCATTAATTTCAGTTACGTGCCACGCTTGTTTTATAATTTTTATGTTTCGTCCTTTTCCTGCACACGGATACGTTTCCCATTGATTTGCGAGCCTCTTTGGTTTGCTCTCACAGTTATGTGCAGTGCACATCGGCGTACGCTGTCATGACGACGTCGTGAATTTTTTATATTAGAGTAACAGAGTATTGGGATAAAAGCTTCCGTACTGGGTTTCAACTAACTCATTCATACCATTCTGCAGAGTGCAATCCTATTGTGAAATGCAATGTTCTCGTATCTACCATTGACTTCAAAATGTAGATTAAGTTACAACTACGCATGACCTCAGGATTTTGGTCACAGCATATTTTTCAGCGATTATCTAACATGAAGAATTCAGACATCACATATTCCTTAAAATAGACAATAGATAACAACCTACTTATTACATGAACAATTTTATTTTTGATACATTTTTTGAGATATTTCTCGTATAATGTATCTTATTCACTGTAATTTTATCTTTTATAGTTTAGATGGTTTGATCTCTTCCCTGAACTGGAATGGAGCTGGACTCTCAAACGTTCTTTGATTAAACGTGATTAATTTCCTTGATTTTTTTTCCATTTACGAATTGCTGTTGTAGGTGCATACTTGGCCAGATGGTACATAAGTTATTTTATGCGTCCGATACCTGTGACTTTATGCACACCACAGTTATGTGGTAGTTGTTAGCATAATTTCTGTTTAATACAGTTAAAGTCAAACGTATACAAGCGCAGAGTCACCTTCAAATAGTGTCCTTGAATTGGTTATTTCAACTATTCACTGCTATTTTATTATTAATTCAGTAATGTCTAATTGAAATAACATTTTCACTATTTGAAATAGTAGCACTCATCTACCGCTATTTTAATGGTTTATTTTATCGTCTCATACACGGCCAAAAACTTCAATAATTGAGCATTTGCGAAATGAATTCGACCACCATATCTGAGGCTGTTTTTTCCCTATCAACTGATGTAAAATTATTATTTTACTGGCATTCAAGTATGCTGAAGAGACTCTCTCGTATCTCATAAATTATGAAGGAATAAGGAAACATTAATTTGAAAAACATAAAAGAACCCTAAATACTCATCCCACGATGTGATTTGTGCCCATCGCTCACTATCAGTGAGTGTTTTAAGATTGCTAGATCATGGATATGTTGAATCAGTTAAAAAATTCGTCTGGTTACGCAAGCGTTAGTGAATGCTTTTTTGAAACGTATGCTTTCACTGGTGGCTCTCAAAGAGCAACGATTCACGAATGATTTTGTGACTGTATACTAAACTGCGTGCCAGGGTATTTTGCAAGTCATCTTTTATATATATTTTCAGTATCATATATTTATAGAAATAATCTTCCCAGTAAGTGTCTACCAAGTGGTAATATTCCTATAAATTTTCTGGATGATTGACTCAGTATGCACAAAGTTATACTCATTCATTCACTACGCTTCGTTTTCTAAAGTCACAATTTATTGTAAATTCTAAAAATATCCCTTTTAAGCCCATAAATTCATGATAGTTCTTGCGCCGAAACTTAATGTAATTAATGACACATGACAAAAACGAAGCGTGACACTGACGCAAGGATAGGAAACGGTCAAAACTTAATGGTCAATTTATTTCATTGAATAAATGAATGACTAATTTTCCATCCCTCGAATGGTCCGGAAGAAGGGCGAGACTGAGATGCCAGCACGCCCATTGCACCTCTCCAGCTCACCATGCCACAATCTGTCACGGGAGAACAAATATTTAGGAATTTGAAGGAATTACAGTTTTACTGCGGTGAATCTCAGCTGCGATTGCGCGTTGCGACTAGCCTTGTTTATGCAGTTCGACAATTCGACCACGTTCAATTGCTCAAAAATGTATACACTAAAATGTTGGTTCGATTTAATTTTGTCACGCCGTAAAATAGATGGCTCAAAAAGACTGCGTACGTAATTCAAGAATTGCGACGTGGGAATTAGGTAATGGGTGAACAATCGGTTCTGCAGAAAATAATACAGGGCTCAAGAGTTCAGCTTGAGTAATTGCCAAGTTTAGCTGTATTGAGGCAAATTCTAGTCTCCGTGAATACGTTAAAACCTAGATTAATCATAGTTATTAAATATAGTAATGACTTATTAATTTCAGTACTCTAAACCTAGAACACGAAATTTAATAATAATTGAAATAAAAATTTGGATTAACAATTGCTGTATTAATATAAAGTAAGAATTAAGTTGGTTTGCGACAACGTCACAGAAGATTTTATCTCCCATTTTATTTTAGGTGAGTAAGGCAGGTTCTTTGGAACTGCACCTGACGTCACTACGTAAAACTATGGCGCTTACCATTACGGGGACTCACATCAGTAGAGCAGCCGAACTCGAGTGGCGAAGCAGAAGCGAAATGCAGGGAGGCAGTAGGTCGGCAGAAATGACTAACCGATCATGACACCGTCTAGGCTCTCTAGAAAGAGACGCGATGAAGAACTGGAGACAGTGACCACGACACCGGCCACACTCAGGAGTAGACCTTACGTAGTAGCTTAATAAAATTTTTAAAGAAAAGTACAGGTGGTCAAGTTAGGTGGAAGGCTGGTAGGCAACGACCCTGATGCTGTGGCAAAGACTGCAGAGTTTACTTATTCATCGGTGCATTTGAGAAGGAGATAACTTTATTGTGAAGTACGCCGAATGGTTGTGCCTTTCATTTAAATAAATTTTAGTGAAGTTTTACTTTTTTCTTTGAGGGAGTTATTTAGATAAAAACATGTTTGCTAAATAAGAATCCCGAAAGAAACGCTTTAGTTTTTCTACGACACATGAAGGAAAACTATTGATACGAGGTACATGACAAGAAAGTGTAACAGTACTAAAGTGACTGTGTTTCTTACTATAATAACCATGCTTCAATAACCCAATGAATATTTTTATTTCAACAAAAATTTTTAGTTGCCATATCTGAGCAGCTGTTATGGACCCAGCAACTTTAATGATCTGTACCCACAATCTTCTTCGCCGTTTAGCAAGCACTTATCTCATTAACCATTTATGTCTAGATGGACCAGAGCGGTTCAATGGGATTAAGGTCGAGTGAGTTCGGAGGCCAAGTCATGAAATGTCGTGCTTTGAAATAATATTCAGAAAGAAAATGCACTTCTTGGCCAAATCAATGTATCAATATAATTCAAAATTGGATCTGCTCGAGTCGGCGTATAAATGGCAGGTAATCGAACCATGGTGACAAGCGTTCATCCAGCAGTCAGATTTAACTTTCGTATGAGATCTTGAGGCATACTGAGCTCTTGGAATGGTCTTACCATTTCGATACCAATAATCCCTGCATAAAAAATGACCCTCGTCAATATTTTTTGATGCTTCAAGCGACTGGGACGAGGGGTTTTATGAAGTGTCCAAAATTTCACCTTTCCATCGGAAGCATCCAATGTAGCTGAAATCTCATTCTTAAAATGATATCACGAGTGTTCGTCTTTACCTATTTTCAACAAATGCGATAGGGTTATTTTGTGGGATATGATCTCAATGAGTCTCGTGATAGGGTTCACACTCAGCCATCTTTCTGAAAACCCTGTACCGGAAGTCTTTGGATACAAGTCCTATAGTCCTGCAACATGAAATACTGGTTCGCTCGAGGATGACTCTTTCCTTTTCTCACGTAATTTCTGCATACCCAATGGTTTGCATTCCTTCTCATAATGCCTTCCTCCCTCACCTCGTTGATGAAGTTTTACACACACAAAATAAAACGTCCTTGCGCCTCGTCCCATTTCTCCTACTACAACGGGAGAGAGACAGCATTTACAAGGTCTTGGATAATTTGCGTTTTCTAATTAGCTGTCAAACGTCGTTTCCTTGCCATATTCTCACACCTCCAATGAATAGTAGGTGAAGTATAACACATCGATAATCGTAACTTAGTACATTCTTTATCGATCATTGGGAAAATGATTTAGAATTTTCCTTTTTGGTGAAAACCTACTTAGCGTTGAAGCTCATTTAGACACTGTATCTCCTACCGAAAATATTTTGAAAAAACGAACTTCTAATAAAGCGTGACGCGTTGTTAGGCTATTGCCAAAAGATGTCAACTAGTACCTTTGTAATTTAACATGAGGGAAAATAATTCATCTCGAAAATAACTGAGCTCGCGTATCACAGATACATGCAAAACCTACTTCCGTCACGGACTTCAAAATTTCATTAGCTTGATTTAGTTCAGCTCAAATTCGAAGCTTGTTTTATCAACGCAAAAAACTCCGAAGCTTGATTTAGTTCAGCTCAAATTCGAAGCTTGTTTTATCAGCTCGAAAACGCAAAAGCTTGATTTAGTTCGGCTCAAAATTCGAAGCTTGTTTTATCAGTTCGAAAACTTCAACGCTTAAAATCAACTCGCCATCTCCAAAGCTTGAAAACAGCTCGAAAATCTGCAAAACTTGTAATCAGATCAAAAATTCTGAAGAATACCGGAAAGATTCGCAACAATTGAAAACTGTTGACGAACCCCATCTTAAAATAAATAATTAGTCAAAATCTGACTTCTCTCTTATTTATAAAGTATCAGGAAGATTTCCTCAGGAATAACAAGCCTCAAAAATACGGCCTTGAGAAATCCCTAAGATAGGGACAATATCAAAGGATGGCATCCAAGAAGGACCAACCCAAAATAACTATCAATTGGGCCGAATAGGACTCGCCCACCAATATACGAGTAATCTATCAGCTGCGCTCTAGAAGGATACGCCGCCTAACTAGTTAAGGGGGTCATCCCAGGCTGTTGAATAATTAATTTAGGCTTAAGAAAGTTTTTTTGCGCATGCCAGCCCCCTCGGATTTAGTCCCAACTTTCAATATATCAAATTTTCGTTCCAAATGCAACGAATAACAAGCCCAGTCTCCCACAAGAGGAGACATGCTCAAGCGTGCTTCGGTTGTGACACCAGACACTCTTCCACACTAACCTGCAACAACTATCTCAACAACTCAAGGATAAGCATCCGCCTCGGGGTACCATGTTTGCGCGGCTCATTTTTCCTGGATCGCGACATAAGTGTTATGGCTGAAGTCAGTTTCGGCTAAGTTCGACTTCGGGGGAATACGCATCGGCAGCGGGGGAGGCAGAGGGGATCGTCTACTGAGACGACCACCACGGGGGAAGACATGGCCCACAAGGATACTCCTCGTCTGAGGTTCGTTCGATGCCGTGCTTGGCACCTGCATCTGATCGTGTATCCATTCTTGCGTTTCGCAAGCGCCTCTGGACTACCTCTTCTTCATTACAATTTGGCTGTGCAAATTACTTTCTTGAAGTCTAAAAATATTATTATCTGATTGTGGTACCGATTTGATGAAATTATTTCGTAATCAGCAAGCTCACATTCAGTGCGTGCTTCCATATTACGATAAATTGAGAATATAAAAGCTTGCCTAAATTCTACCACAATGATATTCTTAAATCAATATATTTTACCCATTTTCTCAATATAAACTTTATATGCAGGTGGGGCGCAACAGTGCGGAGCAAGCCGGTCTCGCGCCGTGTCTCGCTCTTCCCTGCGCATTCGAGACTCGCCCGGCTCACGAATTGCTCTGCTGCCATCGCTGCACCCCCACGCAGTTTTCTGAGACTTCTCAGAGATAAAATTTAATTTTTCGGAGATTCTTTCAATAAAGAAAACATTTAAGAACCTTTTCGGCTTCTAAGCATTAAAGCGCACTGTTTTTACCCCATAAAGTTTGAGCAGCCAGCTTCTACATTTATATTGAAGTGATTTTTTCTACACAGGCCCCTGCCAGGCCCCTGTCAGTCCGATGAATATTTTCCATGTTTTTGTTGAAAAAAAACCCTTAGGTGGTGGACTATTCGGTCCTAAAATTTAAAGGTGCTACGGACACTAGATCCCCCCCCCCAGAGAGGGAAAGGGTAAGGGGACCAAAATCTTGAATTTTCTACCCCATTTCGACCCAATATAAAAAGAAAGCAAAATTGGAAATAGATTATTTGAAAACGTTTTTTTGTTAAAAATGTGTCAAGGATTCTAAAACTGTCTTTGGTTTTGTTCTAGCATATAAACTCAATGAGTTCTATTCGTTTGAAATATCAATAAAAATGATCTAAAAAAAATTTGTCCAATTTTTTCAAAAACTGTGGCCTGATTCGAAAAAATGAATGAAAGAAATAATGTTTCTTTTCAAAAGAGACATATTATAGTCAAACTTCATAAGAATCAGACCACAAATATAAAATTTCATAATTTACATAGAAATAAAAACATATATATTTATTTTTTATTTTTTGTAAATTACAATTCACAGCGTGAATATGAAGTTATGCATGGAGATTATCGAAATAAAAGTGAAAACAGCATTTAATTACATAAATTATCCATTATATTACACTTCAACAAAAATTTTTGTTCTTCGCTTATACCCAAAACCTCTAACTTTCAACATTCAAAAGAGAACTTGTCAGTGCATTTTGTGCTAGGAAAAAATCAAAGACAGTTTTAGAATCCTTGGAACATTTCTAACACAAGTACAGAAGCTTTTTTTCGAAAATGAGGAAAAAAAATGATATAGCTCGAATCCAAAACATAATGTATTTTTGATGTAATGATGAAATATATCTGTTGGGCCCCGCGCATGTATGGCCAGAAGGATATTATAGTATTACGCTCCCGGCTTTGTAATCAATGTTCGCCGGAATTTAATCCGAGTATCTTAGATACTCGCCAAACCCCCTTGAATCCGGCTGATCCGAAATTTGGGAGAGCGACGAAAAGAACTTCGGTCAGCTCCCTGGAAATTCCGGAACCGTCTTATCCAATATGGAATACTCTGCGAATAACCTTGTTTACCGTAGAAATAAAAATAGAAAACTTGAAAAAACAAATCTTCTCTTCCCCGAAGAAAACATAACAACCCTCAGAAAAACCCTAAGACAGGGACTTTAATAAAACGCCATCCAAATAAGGACTCGGCTACTGAAAACATCTAACAATTGGCGCCTGAACAGGGACCTGAACTCTGGGAAGCTGCATCTATTATCAAGCCCAGCTCAAAGCTGGGGCAGCGGCAGCGGCAACGGCAACGGCTACGAGAGATTCGCATTCAACAGTTCAACCAGCCCAGAGCCCCAGAGGCGAGACGAATTAAGATTCCTGAAATAACGCCATTCGAGCCAGAAAAGGAAGGTGTGCAGTAATTTCTACAACGGTTTGAGAACCACAGTACAGCCCAAGAGCTCACCGAATACGAGGCCGTCATTGCCCTCGAACCCTTACTAACGACCAAAGTATGGCTCGAATGTCCCTACTACCGAGGCGACGTCACCGTCGTCGTCATGGCAAATCCTTCGCACGACGTTATTTTAGGACGCATACCAGGCACCCTTTCTTTTGAGGAACCGAACCTCGATCTGATCCTACCTCCTTCGGACGCAGCCACCTACCACGTGACAACTCGAGCGACCACCAGAAAGGAAGCCGAAGCGGAACGCGCAGTCCAAGAACGACTCAAACCAGATAAAAAGAGCTGGAAACGTTACATCGTAATTGTGACACCTTACAAGGACTGTTCAAAAAGGCGAGAAACAAAACAGAGGAGATTAGGAAAGACGGCCGAGTCATCACGTACGAACTAAGGGATGAGATTCTGTATCGGAAAACATTACAGAACGGTCAAACCACTTTTCAGCTAGGGGCGCCAGCGAGTCGACGCAAACAAGTACTCGAGATGGGTCACGATAACCCCCTGGCAGGTCACTACTCCCAAAAGAAAACCCAGGCACGTATCGAATGAGTCTTCTACTGGCCCCAGCTAAATCAAGAGGTAAACCGGTACTGTCATTCTTGCCACAAATGCCAAAAACATGCGCCAGCCAGCCCGGCCTCCCAAAGCATCTATTGCTACTCCATCCCTAACCGGAACTCCATTGGCCGCGCTAAGCGTGGACATCGTAGGTCGATAGAGGGAATCGATACATTCTAACTGTGGCCAACAAAGCCACCCACTATGCGGATGCAAAAGCCCTACGGCATATAGGCGCAGTAACAGTTGCGGAATCATTAAACGAGATCTGCACCCGCACCGGTTACCCGCAGACCCTAACTACGGATAATGGAACACAATTTACAGCCGCCTTCTTCGAAGAGCTAAAACAGATAGGCATTCAGCACCACCGCACGCCCCTGTATCATGCACAATCAAATGGGATCGTAGAACGATTCAATGGAACAATGAAGTCCATGCTCCGGAAACTGACTGCGGAACAACCCAGGGACTGGGACTTGTATCTCCCCTCCTTATTATTCGCGTATCACCGCAAGCCTCTACTGGGTACTCACCCTTCGAGTTAATCTATGGCCACCGAGTACGAGGACCCCTGACTATCTTGAAGGAATGCTGGACAGAGAATCCTGCAGTAGACACCGACCAGGATCCGGCCCACTATCTACTCGATCTCCGGCATCGCTTAAAAGAAACGTGTGCCATTGCCCAAACTAATCTGAAACAAAGTCAGAACAAGACGATCAAATATCTAAACCGAAAAACTAAACTTCGAGTGTTGAAAAACCCGGAGACCAAGTACTAGTATTTGCTCCGGACCAAAGAAACAAATTAACTATGGCATGGAAAGGCCCATATAAAATCAACACGCGGCTAGGAACCTAGACTTATTAGAAATAGAAGGAAACAGTAAACTATACCATGTAAATTTACTCCGGAAGTATCAGGAACCCGAGGCTTAAAGCAGCATTGCTAATCCCAACTACTTGGAACTCGAAGAACTTGAAGGAGACGCCGTTAGAGAAGCGTTCACTGCCGCCTGCCTCGCTGTCTAACCTACCAATGCAGAAGAGGAGCTCGACACAAAAGAACCGGAAATTCTCCTCGTGTTGGGAGAAACCGTTACCGACAGCTCCCTCGACAACCGTCGAGACGAAAGGGAACAAAAACAACTGAAGAAGTTGCTTACCAAATTCAGTCATCTATTCACCGACATACCGGGAGTAACCAGGACCGTAGTTCACGAAAGCAAGCTAAACGATCCCAGCAACTTCCGCCTCCAACATGCCCACTCCTTGCCGCTATCACTAGAACCGCAGAGGTCACCCCTCAGGGGTCACTCAAAAATAGGGGTCACTCATGCAATTTTGAAAGAATTGGGAAAGATACTCTGGAAAAGTAAATGGCTGATAATATTTGATGTGTCTGGTGCCATTACATCAGCTATAGCCCTAAGAACTGTAGCTGAGAACGTCTTTAATGCATTTGATTTATTTTTCAAGTTGTTTAAAAAATGCACGCAATTACATCGGACGGATTAGTTGGCGAGAAAAAGAAAGAGTTGTGTTCACGGACATGGTCCATGTATTGCAAGTAGTCAGCAGGTTCATTACAACAGTGGTTCTTAACCTGGGGTTACACCTCCTCCGTTTCACCTATCCTTGGGGAGACGCTCACCAGGCTGAGTCTATTAGGAGAACATTAAAGACGTACTTCGGGTCGAGCAGTGGGACGAAGTGGTCGAGCCCTAGGAGCCGGATAGGTCAATTTCGTGGTTCGGAACACGAATCGGACTCTGGGAATATTCGCATGGGTTTGTCATTTTGGGGATTGTGTCTTGTTCAGTATCACGGGTTCGCGTTCAAAGCCGGGTTGATGTTGGGATCTTTTTCCTTCAGGGATCGAGTGTCGACTTGAGCGGTCAAGGCGCGAGTCCTTAGCCAAGCTTAGCAAGATAGTAACACGTACTGAAATCGAAGTCATTGTCGAGTCGGTACGGCTGTTGAGTCTCCGTCCGCGTGTGCTCGTCCTCGATTTCGTACTGGCCAATCACACATGCATTAATGAATATCTGCTGCGTCGTATTCTTACCCTCTCCCTCGCAAGAACCATCATTAGAAACACGCGCCCGAACCCTGCCAGCGTTACCGAAGACGTTGATATACGAGTAGGGGTGGACGTAGAGGCTAACGCTTGCGCGCCAACGCAACCCAGTATAAGCTTACGCGAAATTAATTTCATTCATCTTCATTAAAAATTGAGATTTCTATTTCTGGTGGCACTGACCCTTCTTTCATCTAATTAAATTAATTCATTTGACTCAAACAAAAGAAACCAAAATCCATTTCATTCACTGAGCAGCTGCCACAAGGCTTATCAACTGCGGAAACTCCGAGATGCTTCTAGGAGTAATATGTGGGGTCCTGAGCTAAAGGTTACGTAGGCCTTCCCTTACCCGAAAATACTCGTATGTCAAGATACCTGCGCTACTCTTGCCCGTTATAGGAAGACTTTCCCTGATCAGAAGCTGGGAGACACTTTGGTCTTCGTAGTGGAGGTAAGATGATTGAGTTGAGTTTTAGCAACAATAGACAGGTAAATAGCACAATGATAGGCAACAGATAGAGTTCTGTTGATGGTTTGCATTTGCAATCATTATAGATAAGTTACATTGAATTCACTAGTGAGGTGTTAGGGTTTGCTTTCAAGAGGTGTTAGAGTTTCTGGGTGTTAGAGTTTCCTATCTTAAAATAGCTCTAGTAATTCCAGTTCATACGAAGGGATACAAAAATTTTCTTTCTAATTGTAGACCAATCTCAACAATGGGCATATTGAGTAAAATATTTGAGAGCCCATTGCACTCCAGAATAGTTAAATTTCTTTCTACCTTTTGTATGCTATCTCCTCATCAGTTCGGTTTTCAGAAGAATTGCTCGACGTCTGACTCGCTCAACATGTTCTTCGATTCAGTTTAATCTTTTTTGAGCACAAAGAAATATGTTATTTCGGTGTTTTTTAACTTATCGATTGCTTTTGATGCCATTAATCATAAAATACTAGTAGAAAAACTTGAAGCTTTGGGGTTCCGCTATAATATCCTACACTAATTGCCGTTCTATCTGAATGGCGGCCAGCAATATGTTAATGATTCTGGTTGTTCATCGGTTCTTCGGAAGATCGGTAGTGGGATTTCACGAGGTTCTATTCTGGGACCTCTACGTTTCCTGCTTTATATTAACGATATAAGCAACTCTAGCAAAAATCAGAGCTTGATTCACTTTGCGGATGACACAGCAGTTTGCTGCGGACCCGGAACCGAACCCATTGTGTGTATTAGTAGATAGCACACTGATAGAGACTGATAGAACCTTGAATCAACCGCGAATATATGATCTTCCGCTTGTGAGGCAGAGTTACGGGCGGGGACGGACAAAAAAAGGGTGATGTACTCTTTCTTAATTTCGGAATGCCTGGCGCCGTAAAACTGCATAACAAGGGAATTTTTTAGACTGTGTGGCAAACTGAGGAATAACCTCATGATAAGAGAGCGTCCAGTTAAAATATAGATGAGGAGTAACTGGTCAAAATATAAAAAACAACTATAGATGCTGGAACCAGTATCTCAATGACAAGTAGTGGTAGCAGCAGTGATAACATAGGTTGGCTAGCGCTTCAGTTACTCAAACCATGTCGCCCCGAAGATCACATATATTAATTCACATCAGACTCATTCCAAAAACTACACAAGATGAACACCAATGCTATTTGAAACATCAAATTCTATGAGCATCATGATCATGAATACAACTTAAAATTACCAGTGTCTCCTTATTAAAATTTGTATACAACACTGAACATTCTCAATGATGACCACCTACCACACCAGACTCGATAGTCTGGTGGCGCATGTGTCGATTCATGTTAGCAGGAACTTTCGTTCCGGGCATGTCAATAAGGGCAGCATTCCACTCTCAGAAGTTCAGAACACACATTACACAGTGAGACGGCTATTGAAACAACTGGGAAGAGAAAGTAGTTTCTTAAATATCAAGCATGTGTGCTGTGGTCATGAGTTTACACCCCTAGTGGAACAACTCACGCTTTACACATATACTCACAAACAATGGGGGATGGTATCCTAACTCTGCATATAATCTTTCTACTTCAGTCTACATAAATGAACTGAACTATTGGTTTTCTTTGCTATACATGCTGGGGGGCAGAATTTTGAGAGGTTAGGTCTCTGATGCAGAAGCAACACTAAGAGGAGAACAACAAATTATCATTCATGCCAAATCCTCACGGGCAAACACGATGGCTTATTCAGCCGTGGAATGATCAGAGCTTAAATTTAATGAATAAGAACACAGCCGATTAGCCATGAACACCTAGACATTATAGTAGCCATCGTTTAGGTCGGAAATTCGGATTGCTCAATTTAAGTTATAGGTGAATTATCCCCCAGGCAAAAAATAAAAATCTGAGCTGTGCACTGGCGATATGAATTTCTTAACACAAGCTATCTGTTCGTGTTTCTATCTGCTTACGTATTACAAGTTCCACAGTTTAAATTTGCTTGAGGCAAGATGTTGGCTGCAGCCATTTTTTAGTTACAAAAAAGAAAAAACTGCGGCCTCTCCCAGAGTGCTGGCTGCCTTAACTTGCACCACTTGAAATACGAAGTTCCTAGCGTCACAATGCGGCATACTGGTTAGAGAAAGCACTAGAAATTCACAATGTCACAACGTCTAGTCTGACTCAATGTAGGTGGTGCGCCTGCTGCCAGAAGCATCATTGAATGCTCTAGGAACCGGCTGTTCACCACTATCTACCACAGCGACAACACGTAGAAATAAAGTAGACTAAAATTTTAGTTATAAATCCTACAGGCAATATTTCTAACACATACAATTTACACTAGTGACACAGAACGAGAAGAACTTGGTGAGGGAACCTTCCACTCCACGGCTACAGCCAGACAAAGATGCTGCGTTGGGCTTCCGGACCAGCGCGGCTGTCCGCGGCGATGTTGCCATAGATCGTGTCGGAAATTCGCGTCTTGTAAGACGCGACACTCCCCCTCTGGTGGAGGGAACCACTAATTACTGCCGTCGGGGGGGGGGGGGGGGGGCAATGGATAAGGACTAGTTCAGTGGCGGGGCGCCCCACTCGGCGGAGCTCATCACGGTCGCCTGGCCCCGCGAGACGCGTCGGTGTTGTCTTCGGCGACGGGTTGGTGGCCTTCCACCTGCTGCACGGTCGTGGCTCGTGGAGGGGGCCCCTCTGCCGCCCCGACCAACGTCGCGCTCTTGATCGCTTTCGGGTGGTGGACCTCTGGAGGGGTCCTGGTGTTGTCCCCTGGTCATTTTTGAAGCTGCTCCACATTCCACGAGCGTCGGCAAGTGCGTCGTGCTCGTCCCGATGCTTCCGGGTTCCGATGGCAGCGCGTTGCGTAGACGGTACTGAGAGGTTGGCTGAGGGAGGATGGAGGTGGGTGCTTGGCGTTTCCTGGAGGGTCGGGGGCTGCGGGGCTGCCTCCCCCTTTGTTTGGCCCGTTCTGTCGAGCTCTCTCATCAACAGGTGTGCGCTCAGCTTAGTGCACGTTGTAAATTCTCGTCAGATCACCGGGATACGGCAGCGCCCGTTTCTGTCTCTTCTTGGACTTCGGTGATGTGTTGTCTTGATCACACAGAGCGGCTATTTCATCGTCGGTTGCCGAGTTGTTGATGAATCTCGTCGTCGGTGGGACTTAAGCTAAGTTCTCGTCTTCCACCCCATTGTTTTTCATCTTTTCGGAGTCTCTGCGGTCGTCATGGAGCCGCGGCTTAGAGGTTTCATCGCCGGGCTGCTGGGTGATAGCATCCATTCCTGGAAACGGTTCAAGGCACGTCTCCGGGTCACGGGTTTCTAGAGTGGCTTCGGCTGCAATTTTTGCGGCCGTGTAGGAGTGCTCTCCTGCAAGGCTGACGTCGTCGTTCACCTTGCCAACCACTGCCCAGCCTAAAGCAGTGTGGTGGACAAACGGAGCCGTATGGTGGTGTTTGTCGGAGTGGCTGTAAAGTAAGTCTCCGCAGTCCGTCCCTAGGAGCACCGCGACTTCTGCGTGTTTGTCCAAGGGCAAGAAGTGATGGGCGAAGTGAGATTTCTCCGGGGTTCTTGCGACGCGTTCGTAGGTCGCGACTGCTTGCTTTCGGTCGGGGATGGAATTGCATTCCAACATCGGTGGGAGCTCGAATGTTCGGTCTTCAGACACTCCCTTTATTTTCAGTCCTGACACGCGTCTGCCGTATCGAACGGCGGATTGATCGGTCAGCGTCTCCAGCGCGTAGTGAGTCTTAGGGGTTGTCACGCGGAGGGCGTTCAACAACTTAGGAGAGCAGAAGGAAGTGGTGCTCTGTTCGTCGAGTATTTCGTAGGCACGGCTCGACCGACCCGTGTTCTCGTCGATAACGTTTGCCAGAACGACTTTGCTGCATGCGCCCTTCTAGGCTGTGGGCACGCAAGAAGCCAGGGCCACGGCTTTCAAACTCTCCCCGAGTTCACTCTGAGCCCTGTCGTCGCTCAGCTCTCGACTGGGTCTCTCCTGACGAGTGGTTTCACTCGAATTTCCTGCTGCTCGCCTGCTGATGTGAGCAGTTGTGCTTGGAATGTTGGCTCCGCAGTCGTCGCACTTCACAACTTCATTGCAGTGCTTGGCCCAGTGAGTGCCTAGGCAGCGGTAGCACAATTTGTTCTCGCGGATGAAATCCTTCTTCTTTTGAGGTTCCATTTTTCTCACCGCTTGGCACGAGCTTGTCTCGTGCTGTGCACACAACTGCTGGGTTGATTCCCGGAGAATGTGAAGAGGACTCGCGGGGCCCTTGGTTTAAGGTGGGCTTGGGTTGCGGTGTCGTGTCGAGCGCTCATCTAGTTGAGGTTCGAGGCTCCGAAAGTGCCGCATTGAGTATCTGCGATTGTCTTGATGAATTCGCAGAACCTCGCGAAATCTGGTAGTAGTCCAGCTTGACTCCTGTGCCTGGTTCTCTCGTTTCTCCAGGCATCCAACACAAAGCAAGGTAGTCGCTCTACGATGGGAGATAGCCCCATGTCGGTGTTCAGGAAGGAAAGGGCAGGAGTGTACTGCATGGTATGCTGGATCGCTAGGCAGACGTCGCTGAACGTCCGCAGCTTGGGGCCGATAGTGCGGTCACCCTTTGACCCCTTGACGTCTGACGCGTGTGCGAGACGTTCGATCATGCTGTCAGCTACCCGCTCGCTGGGCCGAAACGAGTCTTCAATTGGTCGATGATGTGGGTGAGCAGGGCCGCCGTGTCCAGGTAAGTTGCGGACATTATGTCTTCGGTGAGGCTTCTTGGCTCACCGCAAGAATGACTCGTGAGGATCTCGATGGCGTCGATGGGCTCCACGGCGAGCCTTTCCATCCTTCTACTTAGGGCGTCGAACCATCTATGGAACAGGTGAGCCTCCCCCGCGTAGGGCTGGCTGGGTGCCCTTTTTAAGTTTTCGGTCATCGAGTGCCTCATAGCTCCGTCGATCACTGGTGGTCTTGTTTCGAAGACCACGGCGGGTGAGCTGGTGGGAACTTTGGGCTGAAATGATGGTGCGGAGGGGTTCATCGGGGGCACGCGAGTAGCGTCGCTGGGTAGAACGTTCGTAACCGCCACCGCGCCCCCTGTGGGCTCCATGACGTGGTGTTGGAACGCCTGGTCGACCCAGGCTCCTGTGCGAGCATCTTTGCACTCGGTGCCCTCCTCGCCAAAGGCCTGATCGTTTTCCGTACGGTTCCCATTCCTCAATTTTGACCTCTGAAAAGTGATTTGTGCCAACAACACCGATGGATCTTCCGTGAGGTCAATAAGCATTTGCTTATTGCCTTGGCTAAGGGACCTGCGGCGCTCTAACTTCCCAACCTTGTGATGAGAGCTGGCACCTCGAAGGCTCTGGCTGCGATCGCTCCCACTGTCTTGACTCTGGCTGTGATAGCTCGAGCTTTGGTGACTCTGGCTACGATGACTGGAGCTGGCCTGGTCTTTGCCTTGATGTTTGGAGCCGTGTTCGCTCTGACTCTTAGCCGAGGGAGGTTTTGAGGACCCGCCTCGCTGATATGCAGCGCCTTGCTTCTGGTTTCTGTGCGAGATCTTCTTTGGCTTTGAGCTTCTGTGCTCGGAAGGTTTCTTCGAGGCACTCCGTGACGAACTCTACAAGAGTTCCTAGTTCCTGTGGTCCATTGAACTCCCCAACGCCCTTCTGCGGGCTCTGGCGAGTGACAGTGATTCCCGGATTACTGTCGCCTCTGCAGTGGCCCCTGAGTTCTCAAGAAAGCTGACCAACTGCTCACCGAGGTGCTTTACCTCCTTGCTCTTGGCTCGAATTCCAGCGTATACCTGGTCAACTTCGCTAGAAGTCCTGAGCTCCCGAGGTGCCGCACCGTTCAGGAGACCGTTCAGGGCTGCCAACGCTACGTTGAATCTGTCCTCCAGCTGGGGAAGCCTGGGCGTGGTCGTGCACTTCTGTGATACCATCTCCGTCTCTTGGAGCCTCGCTACAAGCCTCTCTCTGAAAACTTCTTCTTTGTGGAATACCGTCCCGGATTGTTTTTTTACTTTCTTGACTCAACCGCGGCTATAGGATCATCGCTTGTGAGACAGAGTACCGGGCGGGGACGGACAAAAAAAGCGTGATGTACTCTTTCTTTATTTCGGAATCCGTGACGCCGTAAAACTGCACAACAAGGGTATTTTTTAGACTGTGTGGCAAAATGAGGAATAACCACGTGATAAGAGAGCTCCCAGTTAAAATATAGATGAGGAGTAACTGGTCAAAATATAAGAAACAACTAATGATGCTGGAACCAGTATCTCAATGACATGTAGTGGTAGAAGCAGTGATAACATAGGTTGGCTAGCGCTTCAGTTACTCAAATTATGTCGCGCCGAAGATCACATATTTTAATTCACATCAGACTCATTCCAAATAACAACTCAAGATGAACACCACTGCTATTTGAAACATCAAATTCTATGAGCATCATGACCATGAATACAACCTAAAATTACCAGTGTCTCCTCATTAAAATTTGTATACAACACTGAACATTCTCAACGATGACCATCTACCACACCAGACTCGATAGTCTGGTGGCGCATGTGTCGATTCATGTTAGCAGAAACTTTGGTTCCGGGCATGTCAATAAGGGCAGCATTCCACACTCAGAACACACATAGCACAGTGAGACAGCTGTTGGAATATCTGGACATAAAGGTAAATTTTCCAGCCAAAGAACACGTTGGCAAATACACATTTGTAATGCACACATAGGATCAAAGAAGGACAGTCTACTCACGCACATATCAACGACAATTATCAAAGCCAAGCACATAACACAGCGAGACGGCTATTGGAACAACTGGGAAGAGAAAGTAGTAGTTTCTTCTAGCATGTGTGCTGTGGTCAAGAGTTTACACCCCTAGTGGAACAACTGACGCTTTACACATATACTCACAAACAATGGGGGACGGTATCCTCACTCTGCATATAATCTTTCTACTGCATACTGCAGTCTACGTAAATGAACTGAACTATTGGTTTTCTTTGCTATACATGATGGAGGGCAGAATTTTGAGAGGTTAGGTCTCTGATGCAGAAGCAACACTAAGAGGAGAACAACAAATTATCATTCATTCCAAAATCTCACGTGCAAACACGACGGCTTATTCAGCCGTGGAATAATCAGAGCTTAAAGTTAATGAATAAGAACACAGCCGATTAGCCATGATCACCTAGACATTATAGTAGCCATCGTTTAGGTGAGCAATTCGGATTGCTCAATTTAAATTATGGGTGAATTATTCCCCAGGCAAAAAATGAAAATCTGACCTGTGCACTGGCGATATGAATTTCTTAACACAAGCTATCTGTTCGTGTTACTATCTGCTTACGTATTACAAGTTCCACAGTTTAAATTTACTTGAGGCAAGATGTTAGCTGCAGCCATTTTTTAGTTACGAAAAAGAAAAACTGCGGCCTCTCCCAGAGTGCTGGCTGCCTTAACTTGCACCACCTGAAATACGAAATTCCTAGCGTCACAATGCGGCATACTGGCTAGAGAAAGCAGCAGAAATTCACAATATCACAACGGCTAGTCTGACTCAATGTAGGTGGTTCGCCGGCTGCCAGAAGCATCATTGAATGCTCTAGGAACCGGCTGTTCACCACTATCTAGCACAGCGACATCACATAGAAATAAAGTAGACTAAAATTTTAGTTATAAATCCTACAGGCAATATTTCTAACACACACAATTTACACTAATGACACAGAACGAGAAGAACTTGGTGAGGGAACTTTCCACTCCACAGCTACAGCCAGACAAAAATGCTGCGTTTGGCTTCCGGACCAGCGCGGCTGTCCGCGGCGATGTTGCCATAGATCGTGTCGGAAATTCGCGTCTTGTAAGACGCGACAGATAGATAGTGATGTAATATATTGTCCATGAATGTTGGTAAATCTGATATCTGGTATTTTCAAACAGAAATAAGTCCATGGTTCGGTGGATTTGTATTCGTGACGTACCAATGGCATTTTCCCGGGAATGTAAATTTTTAGAACTAGTTCTTGATGAGAGGTTTGTAATAAGACATCAGAGAGGTTTTTAATAAGTTATGCAGATCTATTGGCTTGCTGCACAAACTGTTGCACATTATGTTGCCTCGTGTCCTGAGGATAAGATGTTTTCATTGGTGTCCCCACACCTGTATATGGCATTGTAGTATGGGGTTATTCGAGTCGGACTCAGATGTCTAAGCTCAGACGGTTTTAAAATCGAGAAGTTAAGGTTTGATCACTTGGATACAGCAATGATATCAACGAGGTGTATCGCAGGGCCGCAGTTCTTACCGTTGAATAAAATTCACGAGTATTTTATAAGCCTTTCTTATATCAGCCGGTTGAATTTTGGAATGACCTGCCCTTCTGTCTCAAATCTTTAAATAATTTGTACACGTAAAGGTTCAGCAGGTGAAGGGCTTTTGAAGAGTAGGAAAGTTTCGTCAATATAACGACCATAAATATGGGCTTGAAAAGTAAATAACAACCAGATAGCCATATTTTCTCGTGGAAACACAATTTTTTTTCGCAAAAGTTGGTCCTAATGCGTTCCCCATGGCAATACTCGTATCTTAAATTTGCTAGTAAAATTTCCCCGCAATCATGAAAAAAGTTTAAAACCGAATGCTCAACCAGCAACTGGAATAAATTTCAATTAAGTCTTATAACTTTATCGTCAGGTGCGTGAGACAAGAATAGGTGTATCTCTGTGGTCTGAGGGAGAGTATTTAAAAACAGGTTCCAAACATCAAATACTTACTTACATTTCTGACATTTTGGAAGTTTTCAATTTTTCCGTAAACGTAAACGAGTTTTCGACAGTGAATTCATTAGTTGTTAAAAGAGTCACAGAAAATTTGGCCAGTTTACAATTAGAAGTATTTATGGCTGCGCAGATCGGTCAAAGTTGAAACATGAAAGCAAGATCAGGTTTGTGAATTTTGGAAGGGCGTGGAGAATAACCGGACTATATCCAGATAAATAAAGGTTAGTATAAGTTTTGGTGGATAACGATTAACTTTCTCTCAGCTCACTTAAAAAAGTTATTGATGTAATCCTCTAAACCTTACTATGCATTTGTTAACGGGGTCATGAACGATACAAACTATTGAAGTGTCTGATAATAAATTAGTAGGACTATGGTAATGCTTTTTATCTACTAGTACTGTGCAATGCCAAGCTTTCTATGCCATGCCTAGCTTACTATGCCATGACTTATGAAATGGTGTTGTGCAAATAATTTGCAATTGATTTCTGTCTGTATTGTTTATGTAAGATTTTTACTTGAAAATATATTAAGGCTCAAATCCTGAGGCTATTCTAAGTCGTACAGCATGACGAAATGGATTCTCAAGGAAATATTGATAATTATGAATTAGGTGCCCGAAATATAAACGATCATATAAAAAAAAATTCAAAAACGCTGCAATACGACCAGATTAGTAACCAAATATGTTATGTCTTTTTAGCCTTCATTTCTCAGGTTTATCAAGTATTCCTCAACTAGTCATTTGGAGGAAGAAACGAAGATGACTCCTTCGTTTCTTTGTAAGTTCGTTAAAGATTACCACAGAAATGAGCGGAAGTATTTATTAAACTCTGTATATTGTGGAAACTTAAATATATTGTTTGGTTCGAACCGAGTTAAGTGTGAGTAGATAATGTTCCTAGAATGCATTTTATTAATGAAAATATCACTTATGCAGATTTTGTTTCAACTATAAACGCGTTGGCAAATACTGAATATCAAAATGCTTTCAAATAGGAATGTGTGTAAATGTTTTCCAATTTTCGTTCTCCGATTACTTGCCGATGAATCACACATCTTCAAACATCAATCAGGGATTCTACGAGCACAGGTTAAGCCGAATTGTTTTTATTAAATGGCTTAGCCGTTTTGGTGTTATAGAATATTGTTATTGTATTAATGACATACCTTACGAATTACGTGCATTCTTTACACTACATAATTGAGAGAGCTGATATTGACGGGTAGCTTAGATTAGAATACATGAAAATATGTAACAGTCGCAGATGCGATATTGAACAGATGAATCATAATAACGCTAGAAGTAAAACTAAAGCCTTCGACCACCAGAGAGTCAATGAGCAGCAGCTACCGTCATTGTGCCCACACGCACACGTTTCGCTATAACATTCGAAATTACTCCTGTCAATTTATCAGCAAATTACCAAACTTTTCGGATCCCTTCAGGGCGAATCATAAAAAGGGACATTATAATAGCTGGAATACGCTTGTCGTACCCAGGACTTCAACAAGCCATGAAAAGAAAACTTTTAGCTACTTCTAGCAACCAGTTTCGCCTTCTAGCGAACGAGCTTGTGTAATATTTATTCGTCAACTCACTTTATCAAGCTCGAATTTTGTTACTCTCTGGTCTGAACGCAAGCCAAATAAGCACACCGAAGCGAGTGCGTGAATCGTAGAACGATATGCACTATTCCACGAAAGTTGTGCGTAATGATCCCTAATTGAAGTGAGATGCTCCAGCCTTTTAAGTAATCAGAAGCTGATGATTGGACGATGCTTTTGCTATGCAAGGTTTAGAGGATAGAAGTTTAGGGCTTATAGAAGAACTTTTCTGTAAGTGCTTCGGTAATACTTTCGCATGAGCAACAATTTGACTGAATCATTAGTGTCTGCTGATTTATTAGATAAAAAAATTAATGTTCTGCAACCGGGATATCCATGAAAACTGTTTCCGTATTGAGTTTCATACCACGAGAAAATTACGGGTAATGAGGAATATTGTTGAGTGGAGGCAAAAAATGCAGAAAAAATGTTCATTAGTTGCACCATTATTTCAATCGAGTCGATGTCTTAACCGAAGAAAAGAGAATGGGTGAATGGAGAGAAAGCTCGATGAGTAGAAGGGGCCCCCTTCTAACCTCTTTAACCTGTCATCGCCGTTTGGGATGACCACAATGAGCTTAAAATCTAGTAAAAAATACCGCAGACACTGATGGCTGATTGATCCAAAGTGTCCAAGCTCAAAGTCTGCTGCTTAAATGTCTGCGTCGTTAAGAAAAAGTAGTACGTTCGACACAGTGCTTCGTCAAAAATAAAATTATTTCGAAATGCTTAAGAGAATCCCAAATTGCAGGCAAGAAACGAGACTCGGAGGAATTAACGAAACTTTTCAACGGTAACTCTGCAGTATACAGAACTGATAATTTTCTTTATTGCCCGCATTTCTGATTTTCAAGAAATTACGATTGAAAGAACTGCACACAGAGAAACTTGTATTTTGCCATCGAGCAATGTTCAAAGAGGGGAGAGATCTCGATCATTTTTAAGTGGAATTCTTAATTGAAGACAAGTCAGTAGAAAAATTTGTCAGCTAGTCGTAAATCATGAAGGATATTTTTTTTTAATATTTAAAGCAGTAGGTATTAAACCAACGTCCAATAGGTAGCTACCACTTCAAGTTAAATAGGGGATAATTCGTGGCACATTTGTAAAGATATGTAGGAATATTTACAATTGAAGCATATGTGTGCGGAAATATTATTTATTTATGATGACCTAAATGGGTGAAAGAAGGAAACATTCACCTAAACAAATAGAAGGCCAAAAACTACACTGAAATACTGTCTTACGCCCTTGAGTATATTATGGCAACCCTATCTAGCTGGTTGATTTCACGTACTTCTCCAATTACGTTGTCCATGTCTTGGAACAATCAACACAACAATCGTTTTCGTGTTTCTGACTCAGGTAGACTCTTTTGTAGCACTATTATTAACATGGAAATTTCATAAGAGTTATTTCAATCCACTCGTTTTAGTGTCAATAAAATTCTTTATACCGTAACTCCCTGAGCTCGTACTTCAATGTACCGGTGCAGTAAAATGAATATTTTCAACAATGCATAGTCACAGAAATTATTACTTCTTTTATAATTGTAGTTACATTATCAAGTCTAGATTAAGCAACAATAAGAATACATTGCCATCAACCATTTATTTCTACTTGTGACATGGGCATTACGATACTCATGTGTGTGGATCAACTAAGGATCCTTACTTCAAGATCATTTTAAGAACTAATGATTAACTTGTTGAATCATCTATATCGGGAATAAACTGTTTTTCTTTTTTGATTTCATTTTCTTATTTATTCAACACACGAGTGTGAATAACGAGTTTTCAAAAGGAGGTCGAAAATAGTCAATAGTCAACAGTGACAAAGTTGATCAGAATTCTACATGGCTAAATACGACAAAGAAATCATTGAACTAGTTGGCAACTCGCACGGCTTCTTAGTCTGAATTGGAATCTATTCGTTCGAACAGATCTATCACAGAAACAGACCAGATCTATCACAGAGTCAGTTGAGCATTGTATGTAAATAGTATGTTTGCTTGGACAGGTAAACTGCATAACACAGAATGACATATTGTCTCCGCTGACGAGCAAGCATGGTTGCAGGGCTTAGCTAGCGAGCTTGAAAGCCTAGCATGGTGTGCACGTGAGATATTGCGGACTGACACATAAGCTCGCAAGGTAGGAGTGACAACATAACATTCAACTTTGTGTGAAATAATTCAAGCAATGGATTGGCTACCACTGAGCTTAGCTACTGTCACACTTGACAAAGAAGCCAACAACAAATTCACAGAAACTGCCCAATGAGGCATAAGAGTACCACTAGGTAAATAGCTTATTTACGTATTGGTGTGAATGAACAACATTTAAATTATTTAAACATCTTTTTTAGAAGAGATTAACGCATACGAGGTAAAATATTATCATGATATTTCACTTCCACACTTCTTAGGAAAGGAACAATTGTTTTTAGAGGAGAAAAGTCGTTTCTCAAACTCTGCTGTTTACAGGGTGATCAAACATGAGTAACAATTTAAAATAGTACAAAATCTAGTGAAATAAACAAGAAACTAATATCTCCAACATTTTTTAAGTTCTTCACATAGGGAGGTTATATAATTCCGTAGATACTGAGCATTCCGCTTGTTTGCGAACAAAACACAAACAAATTGACACTCGAAATATTCACCCTGAACTCTTACTCAATGTCATTAGGGAATTTAGAGCATGTGAGTGACTGAATCAAATGTTACACACACTTCAAGCCCTAGTGAACGCATATGTTGGTAATATATAGGGTAAAAATTATAATATGTAGTATTAAACTAGTACGAGGTACGATACAAATTTTATTAAAATAATGTTTTTTTTTCAAGATTTTCGTTGATTGCTAGTCTATGTTCATTGAACGAAGAACAGCATGCCAGTGTAGTTTTCTGATTTTACAATTGAAACGGTTCCAGTTCGAGTTTGAATTATTAATTTCTTTTCACAACATCGATAACCCAAAAAAATCGGAACATATAAAAAATTTTAGGGTTCCGCATTCACCAGTTATTCCATGCATTCCCCATGCCGATAAAATGACTTACACACAACTTCATGCAAAACTTTGAAGCTGCACTGCTGCATAAATGAGCCACAACTCAGTCACAAGCACATAATCGGCCTCTTCCAGCGAGCTTTTTCGGGCCCATCATTGGTTGAGTCCGCGTTAGGGCGAGACCAGTCATGTCGTCAAAGCACAACTTTGTGGTCGATGGGCGTGCGAGCTCACCTTTTGAGAGAGACCTTCCTTCCACGTTCTTCATTTAGATACCTCATGGTCACGGTGAGCTGTTATCAGTGTCTGACACACTCTGCTCTGGCTGTTATTTTGCAGTCTTTGTGTGTTCAGTTACCTGCTTGGCCCTGTTAGATGAATCTCTCACAAATTCAGAATCCATTGCACGACTTAAGTGAGTAAATTATACTCAAACAGTCAAGAAACTCACTGACCTTAGGATTAATTCTATGACTGATATTTTGCCCACAATTTTTGTGCCCTTTCTGAAATTTCAATGCAGTGTACAGATATTTTGCCTGACTTCGAATGAATTCTGCTATTGGTAAGTGCGCTTCCGAAAAAATCTCACAAAGGCTAAATGTACATTTACGCTTTTTTTTATAAATTTGAAATGCCTTCCTAAAGCCAATCAATTAAATTTAAGATGATTGACTCAGCATGCCTGTATTAGGCGCCATAATGGTAGCAGTAGTGCTGGGAAAGTGAATGAGGAAGAGATAAATACTACTTTTATTCCAAAAGAGCCAAATTTGGCTTTGTCGAGCTTAGCAGATGGGACAGGAACTGATAATTTCAAAACAGGTACAGTTTTGCTGAAATTTTTTTTCCGTATCATGTAGTTCAATTTCGACACTTTTTTATACACACATGGTTAAAATATTTCTGTTTTGACGATAGTGAATGATATACTCTTTCACCTGGATTCAGAAGCTCGTGGCACACCACAATGTTCTGACCTCACAAAATCCACAATATTGTCATCCTTTAAAAGTGATTAGCTTTTGTAGTCGATGGAGCAGGCATATTGATCAAGCATGCGAATAGCTGCGTTTTCGGTCTTTGAAGTATATCCATTTTTCATTTTCCGGTCACTATCCGATGAAAGACAGACTTTCTTTCATACCAAAAAAGGAACACTTCATACGCTGTGATGCACACGCTAATAATTTGGTTTGAAAGTAGACTTGTGAACGTTGGCCCCGTTCAAAACAAAAAAGATCAAAAGAATATTTCGTCACCTTGTACGGTGCACATCACCGGCGTTTTCACCAGCAATGTTTCCGCAATAAACTGACATAACAGCTGAAAACTATAACTAGTCTAAACTTTCTGCTGCATCGAGGGGAAAACATTAAGAATTATTCTATATAACTATTTCGGGAACAAATACCCGAAATACAGTTTCAAATAGAGTTTTTGGAACAATATTGTAGAAAAAACCTATCGAATGATCAAAACTTCGAGGTCTCTTCCTTAATTTCAAATTTACTATCGCAAAGGAGATTAACCAAATTCACCACCGCAAAGACTTTTAATTTTGATGAATTTTGTGGAGTCACAGGTTTTAAGTTTCAGAAAGTTCGAAGGATGAAATTACAGAGGAGTTAAACAACAGTCTTCTGGATGACCGAGGCAGGCCGGGCACGAGCGGAGCATCCCGGGCAGGCAACCCGGATGGAGGACCCTCGCGATCGCCCAAGGAGCATGGATTGCTGGAGGAAGACTTATCGATTATAGTGCTGTACACGAATATACTTTCAATATTATGCAAGAACGAATAGACTTTTAATATTATACACGATCGAATAGATTTTTAATATTATACACGATCGAATAGATTTTTAATATTATACACGATCGAATAAATTTATATTATTATACACGATCGAATAGATTTTTATTATTATGCACGATCGAATAGATTTTTATTATTATGCAAGATCGAATAGAGTTTTAGTATTATGCGCGAATAGAGTTTTGGTATTTCATTTTGAAGCCCTGGCCCCGGCTGTCGCCACAGATTAGGGAAAGCCTAGCTTCACGAGTCGCGTTTAAAAGCAACCCGTACAGAGGATCACCGAGGCTAGCCTAATTAATGCCTGCTTCAGACATCGGGAAATAAAGGCCGCCCGACTTACATCTGCCACTCAGGCTACGGCGTGCAGGTGTGCAGGTGAAGTGAAGTCTCCAGAGGCCAGCGCCCACAAGACGCAGGCCGTGCCGGATATGTGCCTTAGCCCATCATCGTTTCGTGGGCTCTCGAATGTAAAGGCAGTTGATGAAGCACGGAGATGTGTGCGCCGCTGAGGCTGAAATGGGTCTGCCTCTCTCAGGTGTCGTGACTCGAGGAAACCGTCTGTAATGGTCTTCACACTTTATGAATATCGGGCGGCCTCCCAGAGTGTATTTTAACTTTGAAGTTTAATTAAAATACTTTATTACAACTCGCGAAGGCTAGTTTCCCCAATCGCGGAAAAATAGCGTAAAATAAGGTTTTATTTTAGACAATGTTTCCGCAATAAACTGACATAACAGCTGAAAACTATAACTAGTCTAAACTTTCTGCTGCATCGAGGGGAAAACATTAAGAATTATTCTATATAACTATTTCGGGAACAAATACCCGAAATACAGTTTCAAATAGAGTTTTTGGAACAATATTTCCTAAAATCGAATTTTCGTGAATCTAACGTAATCGCTGGAGTCGAGTTGCCGTGATATCACTTTCTCTGCTACGCATTACTATACTTTCAGATTCATTTTTTTAATAAGGACATTATTAAGGCAAGAGTACCCCCAGAATGTCGAATTTTGTTGAGATATTGATTTTAGCTGCTATAGGAAGGGTAAGATGTCAGGAATATCTTGTGAAAAAATGAAGTTCGTACGTTCATTGGTTCGCCCGCTACGGGGGTTTGAAGCATGGAGTGAGGGGAGGGGGAAGTGGTATTTTATCATGTTACACCTCCTCCTTGGCACTTTCATCACGGCTTGACGTTGTTATGTCATCTTCTATGTCTCTTTATCACTGTATAATGATTTCAAGGGTCCTAGCTAACCCAATCAATAATAATAAAGGAAAATTGAGATTGTTTATGTTTCTTTGTTTATCTTATTTTGGAGGATCGGAATGTGGGGTTTCAAAATACATCTCCTCCTACAGTTTTTGAGCTACAGTGATGAATTTTGTATCATTGGATGCGAAATGACAAGGGCTTTCCATAAACTAACATGCCAATTCGATATTCATTCATGATCAAAAGTTGTGACATCATAAAGAACGAAATTTGACGAAAGAAGACATGCCTTGGAATTTTTATGTCATGTTAGTTTTTGGAATATACAAGTATTTTTGCATCCAATGACACTAAAACCATCACTGTAGCTCGAAAACTGTAGGAGGAGATGTATTTTGAAAAACTCACCCAAAAATCTTGTTTTTATGAATATCTCATTTTCTAAGGGAAAAAATCGCATTTTTTATTGAATGACGAAGGATTCCTAATTGCATTTCTTATCAGTATACCAAATTTCATTGCTCTAGATTCAATATCAAAAAACTTACTATAGGGCTACTCTTTCCTTAACACTCTGACTGCGACGTGCCCCACCGGTGGTACACGGAGGTATTTTTCATAATGCTACTGACCGACCAGTAGTTGCAAACTCAATTTTCATAAATACTTAGTCAAAGCTAAATAAAGGCACGTTCCTGTTCATGTTTGGTATTTTCAAAGTAGTTTACTACAATTGACTTTAAATTTGATTTTGGCATTGAACTTAATATTTAGTTGTCGCAGTCAAAGTGTTAAAGAAGTTTATACCATTTTTGTTTCGCCTCAGCATTTCCTGTGTGAGTTGCAGTTCAGTAAACACATTTGCCTTTCCAACATTGAAAGAACGAAATAACTTCTGGTGTAATTTTAAAATATCAATGATGTTAGAAGGACGTACCATAATACCTGATCAGTAAATATCTGAATATCATTATTTCGTTCAGTTGGAGGAGGAGAAGAAGTTATAAGAGTAGCAGTAAGTCTATTTGGAGAAGATTAGGTAGTTGGAAAATTCGTTGTACTTTACATTTATTATCGGTGCAGGTTTTCTGATTTCTAAGGCTTCTACAATTTTTTCTGCAATTTTTACTGATGCGGAGTCGGAGTAAGTGTGCATTATGCTGAAAGTAAAAGTAAACATTATACTGAGAGCAAAACAGCATCGTTATTCATCCAGCAGCATCTTCAGACACTTGAGGGACGATCAATAAAATGAACCACCCAACTTGGATGAATTTCTTTCAGCTATCAGCATAACGCACACTATCTCCGACACATCATCAGCAAAAATTGCAGAAGCCTTAGAAATCAGAAAACATGCACCGATAATAAATATAAAGTAAGTCTATAAGTGTGTTTTCAAGAAAGGCTAAAGTATGAACTAGGTTTTGGATTTGTTGGAGGCCTTTTTTCTCGAATCAAATGTTATAATTCAGAATCAAATTCAAGCTATGGACTTGCTGCTCAAATCGTTTCAACTGCAAAACAAGCGTTTTTGCTTCTTTAATTCTTTCATAAAAGGGTTTGATAAATTTAATATTTCTCTCCTGTGTTTATTTTTAAAAGGTCCATTTGGTCTTAGATAACAAACAGTTGTATCCAAAGTTCCATGATAATTTGTTTCATAATTGTTCCTGAAATCACTTTGATTTACGTTGCTAACATAGTTCCTAAAACCTTGCTGTGCTTTCGGATGCATTATCTCCAATTTTTAAAGCATCTCCTGAAATCCTTACTTTTTTATTTCCTAGCAAAAGTTACTACAATCTAAAGCGAATTCTTTAAGCTCTGTCACTCTCGTTTCCAGGTTTCCATTCGAAAAGTAAGAAATCCAACGCTATAGACCAACTACGATGTTATTTTCAGAAGGGGTAAAGTTATTTTTCCGCAGGTTTTCCTTCAATAGATTGAAGTTTTTGTAGGGAACATTACCATTTATTGCCAATCTAGTTCGTTTAGTTGCGTCATCAATTTTGGATGAAGACAGAATGACACAGAATTATCCCTGATTGGATATTAAGGGGAAATTTAAAATGCATTTCGGGTAAATGAAGCTTTCAAAACATAATATTTTCAAAACTTATTCCAGGTTTCTTGTTTTATATTTTTTTTTAAATAACTCCAGTTTCGTTTCTTTTCAGCAGCTTGTGAATCATGATGGTATAAATTTTTGTTCTTATAGACTATTATTTTATTCGAGTATTTTTCATGGGTAATTTTATAGTGACTTAAATTTAAAGTATTAATTTTATCAAAATAATGATGTATACCTCTTTTCGTCATGACCGTTTATTTCAGTCATTTTTATTTGTTAATATATAATTCATGGTTAAGACTCTGAATATTACATACATATCTATACACTGTTTCGTTTTTTCAATGCTCGCTCACATTCTTCCTTTCTGATAATCTGTTCAGTTATATTCATAATAAAACCATCATTTTCTCTCTTACTTTCTGCTTTTTCGTTTTGAAGCAATTCTATTTTGCCCTTAATTTTCCTTATTATTTTGTTTTTAGCTGAAAATAAAATATAAATAATATTGGTGGATTATTGGATAAATCGAAATGTTTTTACTTAATTTCATGTCTTTATTTGAGGGGACCATACACCTTTTCCTTCTTCATTTATGAACCAATGCATATCAACGTCGACAGACTGATGAACGTATGAAAAAATAGGGCTCACTCTGAGTAAAATTTTTGATTTGCTTCATAGAAAATGAATTACGATAGGTGGGGTACGGCAAACCTTACTCCTACTACAAATTTCAATCTATAGATATGAAACAAGTGTCATTTGAAAGAAAAACATTTGGGCCAAAGCCCCGAGGTAGGAGCGTTTGAACCTCGCTTTGGAATCGGAGATATTTTGAATGAAAAAGCCAATTTTAAAAAATTGCCAAAAAACTCGTTTTTATCACTTTGATGGCCTCCCGAATTTTACATAATTCGAAAATCTCAAATTCCTACGTTGGGGCTGTGGCTCTGTTAATTTTATTTTGAAAAAGATAATCTCGACTCCCTACACCAAATATTGTAGGAAGAGTAGCATTTCGCGTGAGGAAAGTTTTAGGTCTCCACAGAAGAGAAGAAAGAAAATAGAATTTTTATGATAAAACACTTGATTCGTTTGTAAACAAATGTTCTGTTGTTGTTGTATTGTGGTTATGATTGAAATGGTTTAAAGGATTTGTTATTCAACAAGTAAAAATGCATTGTTTAATTTTTTTTTCAAAACAAAAACAGCTCTCCCTCACCACCAGTCCACCCCCGATAGTGAGCGTTCTATTGCGTGCTCGCCTGTAAAATTTATTGTGGATGTTCAGCACATGTATAGCTTTAATTTAAAAAGCCAGTCAATTTTTCAAAACATTTGGCCGAAAAAGGTGTACGGTGTCCTTAAGTCCTTCGTCTATATATCGTAACACAATGAATCTATAACTGTTTCACAATTTTGCCCTTTCCTTACGTTTTTCCTCTCTGTGATGGTATTGAAAATTATAAATCAAGGCATTAATTATGTCTAATTTTGAATTTATTACATAGATTGTTTTTAAATTTCATTTCCTGCATTTTTACATGACAACTTATCAAATTTTCAGAGAATATTATAAAACTTTTGAAGCTTGGCTTGTTTACTGATTGACATAATATTTTTTAAATTTTATCAAATGAACTTCCAAACACGTTCTTTTGTTTTTCATTATTTAGTCAAATACTATTTTCATCAGTTTGCAACAGACTTGTTCAGTTTCAGCTTACCTCTATATTTTTGTACAGAGATCAATACATAAATTCTACCATGAAATTTTGTCCGATATTAATATCCAGTGAAATTCTTCCAATTTCACTTATTAATTCAAATATTGTTCAAGGGATTTGGTTAGACTACATATAAAAGGGGTTGATCTAAATCCTATAAACATATTATAACATTTTAGTATCATTAGCTTTAAATATGTTTTTAAAAATTCAAAGCGTGACATATTTTATTGATTTTGTTATTTTTGTTATTTTATCTCATTATTTAATTTTTTACAGGTCTTAGGACAAGACTTGGTAATAATTAATTAAAATAGCGTACCACTAAGGTTTTCGAAGAGGCCCACTTGTCGTGCTGGTATGGTACCCGCTAGTGTGCCGTAAACTGTTCGAATGTTTTACTTTTCGAAAGGAGCTGTCTCGTAGGTAATGACTAACTTTAAAAGAGAAGAAAAACGTTTTCAGCAAAACATAAATCCGGCCGAAAGGTAACGTTGTCTAAGAGAGACCGTCAGACTCTAAATCGAATTGTTAGCGACGATTGCAAGACCACTTCTCCTAAAACTAATGCAAAGCTCAGTGACACACACATACAGATACCAGGTTCCTAAAAAAATGTTCGTCAAATCTGGATTCCACGGAAAATTTTCAATTAGGAAACCCTTACTCTCAAAGTAAAATGTTTCGAAAGCGTTTAGAGTTGCGTAGAAACCATCAGAATTGGTCCATCAAGCAGTGGAACACGAGATTTTATCGCAGGGATCATCTTTACCTTATTTCCAATTTCCGATCACTTGAACGCTTGAAGACAGCCGAAAGAAGTCTTTAACCCAGAGTACCTTCTCCCAACCATAAAACGTAGCGGGATTTCTGTGATAATCTTGGGTGCTATTTCTTGGAAGTCCGCTGGGACAATGATTCAATTTCATGGAAGAATTAAAAGCCGAGGCTATGAAGAATTTTGGACGACAAAGTTCATTCTATGGTTCAAGTACTGTGTCCAGAGGGTAACGCCATCTTTTAAGATGATAATGCCCCAATCCATAGAGCCAGAAATGTTAAAGAATGGCACGAAGAACGTTTTCATAAAGTTGAGAAAGAAAGAAAGAAAAAGAAAAAAACTTTATTTCCAATAGAGATTGTATAATATTACAATCATTGGTTTTTAAATATCTTAAAGTTAATACACTTAGATGATACACACACATGAGTCTTGTAATACCCATGTCACCAGTCGAAAAGAAATGATTGAGGGCAATGTACTCCTAATCTAGCTTAATCTTCATTTGATAATACATGTAATGATAATTAAAAGAGATAACACAATTTCTTGGACGATGCATTTTCATTGTGGGGTGAAAACACTATTGACAGTTTACATGTACATGACATAAAACTTCGCAATTATTGATGCCAGGAAATAATATATGAATCGTTTGTTTATATATATATATATATATATATATATATATATATATATATATATATATATGTACACATAAGCATGAGGACCAAGAAGATTATAAGTTTTGTATTTCTAATTCAACAATTTTAACATAACGGTCGTTGGTTAATAAGCATTTTATTTAAATATAACTGCATGATCGCACAACAAATGTATAGTTTATACATTAATGCTTTACAATAATAAAGAGATGACGTGTTAGGTAATGTTACAAGTTGAGAGCGAACAGAAAAAAACATTATCTCTATTAAAATGCTAGTTGTCAGTCTAGTACACACATATGTGCACATATACATGTAAATATATACACATACACATGCACACACATACCCACGCACATACTTACACTAAACTCGTAAGCAGACACAAATGCATTTCTATTCATCGAGGCAATTACAATACATACGCATTCTATAAAGTGTCATACGCATAGCGTGCACTCGTACACATATACACCGTACACATATCACAAGTAAGCATGTGCGCAAATATCAGCGCAATCTAATCAGTATAAACCAGCATTCCAATCAGGGGAAACGGAAAAATATCTTTTATTATGGCATGAATTTTATAAAATTTCCGTACTGAAATTAGTGGCACAAAACAGTCTACCTAAGTGAGAAACATGATAACGATTGTGGGACGTGAATAAGAAAGAAAACATTAATGTCCTATAAGGGTTTCATATATGAAAAAAAAATGACATTATCTTCGAAATATGGCGCAAACTGTCGGCAATTGATAAACATACAGATGTACATGGGTATCACATTATTATAAGCATATAGCTATAAGCATTATAAGCATATTACTGCAGTATAAATGAATGATCACACAACGAATTTATTGTTTTATTTTTACATGGATGCTTTACAATTTCATATTAGAAAAAAATCACATTATCTTTGTAATATGGTGCAGAATGTCTGCAATTGATAAACACACACACAAATAGGTACCATGACGGTCTAGTTTAATGCTTGCAAAGAAACGGAGAGGGATGACATAGAATGCAACCTTCGACTGGTTTATCTACTCTAGTGCACACAGGTGTACATACACACATATACAAGTAAGCATGTTTGTAAATGGCAGCGTTTAGGCAATCAAATCATAATACCTACGCATACTTCAAAACTGTTGTGTGATGTCTTGAATTTCATGACAATGATCGGGGGAGATTGTTCAGCAATGGAGATACCAGGCAAATGAGATTCATCAATACTTATTCAGTATGTTCTGTAACTAAGAATTATTTTTGAGACACAAGATGACGAGTTATTTTGGCTTTAAATTCTCTCGGTCTTTGAGGGATTTTAATACTCAGTGAAAGTTTGTTCCACAGTAAGGCGCCTGATATGGACAGAGCCTTCTGCCCTAAGTGAGATGAACGATAGTTGACTAAGACATTATTGTTTCTGTTCGGTTTTTGATTGGTTACAGTGGGCGGATGGAAACGCACTATCTCAGCATTGCTCTGAGGAAGATATAACGAGGAGAACACGTATTGGGCCTTCTGCATGAGGAGCCTTTCTTGGACAGGAATCCAGCCGAGTTTATTGAGGAGAGGGGTTACGTGATCACTTTTTTTGAAATTACCGTTGCATACCACCTTAGCCGCAAAAGTTCATGCAGCATCTCATGTGGCTACCACAATCCCCACAATGCGGATGCAAATATTGGAAAACTTGCGCATATTCGCGAATGTGGATGCGAATATTTGATCCACTTCTAGTATGTACGATTTCATACGTCTCCAAGCATTCAGTATGTGAATAAGTTTCACACAAATGGTTAAGCTGTTTTCAGCAACTCGCAGGAAAAAGTTGATGATCATGTTATCCTTTCTACGGGCAATTATACAGTTAGAAGTTTCAATATATATATTTTATTATATAATTTTGAAATAAGTATCTTAGTGTCCTATGTATATTGTGTAGAACAGTGAAGCCTAATGGTTAAGTGATTTTGTAGGGTCTAATATGCCAACATAGGTAGAGTATCTAAGTCAGGATTTTACCAGGTCGTGCGAAGTCGTACTCTACAACCTAGCTGTTGCGTTCTATAATGTTTATGATACACGAGTGGTAGTTCTTATTTATTGTTAACACAAACAAGTTATAAACATTGATCTGGAATAGAATACCCTATCGCGCAGCGACACAGGCGCCCCACCCCGAACGAAGTGCAAGCGGTATGCAACTCAGCCGAAAGCAACTGAACCTTGCGCGAACCAATTCGAAATGACATGGAAGGGCCAAGTAGCAACGAAGTAAAAATGACCGGAACATAAAGGGTCGCGAAACAGAACTGCGGCAACAGCTTTCGCATCTTATTTATGTCGTAATAAGTTATAGTTAACCTCATGGGGCCTTTTACCGCTTCTGAGGGTCGTGCGTATATTTTGGCAGCACCATTTTTAGATTTAATTAATTTCATGAATTGATCCGGCTTTGTTGTACATGATTTAGTCAACTTTGTACGGCGATAACTTCTCATGTTTTTGACCTCGGTGGACTCCTATATGCAAGCAGTATTTCAGAAGATTTCATAAATTTGTAGTGTGTTAAAATATTTTAAATATTTTCTTCGGCAAGTTATTTGGTATTCAAGTTGATACGAAAGTGTGAAAAGATAGTTCTGATGGTCGACCTCTTAGGCCGCCCGCCCACTGACGCGATGCGATTGGTGCGACGCCTTGCGAAATCGCACGGTTCATTTGCAGCACCATAGGAATAGCACTGCGTTGCCTAGCTTCCCGCCCACTGAGGCGATGCGACTCCTGCCTTCATTCCTCCTCATTTGTCTGTCGCACCAAAATGCTGCATGTTGCATTTTTCGGGCGACGAGGCGGTGGTCACTAGCTTCTGTGTAGGTTGTTATAACGTCATTTTGGTTTGATTGTGGATGAATATAAAAATAAATTATAGGGAACTATTAATGGGAATGCAAAAAATTTAACATGAATAATAGAGCAAAGAAAATCGCTTTAATAGAAATCATATTTCTTTAAAAAATATTTAAAAAATAAAAAGAACGTTTCGACAAATTTTTGGTCATTACCAACTATCTGAAAAAATACAAAAACCGAGTTATAACCATGTCAGAATACATTCATCAGTGAAATTTATGACATTAAAAAAGAGAGACAGAGACTACACTAATTGCAGAGGGAAGGCCGATTGCGGATTGTTCAAGGTAGGTTTATCTTTTAAAATGAACAGGGATTCTAAAATGCGAAGGTTAATTGCACCGCATGTAAAAGAAATTATTTTAAAATCGTCTAGCCGAACTGGAAGGTCACAACTCTCTACATGAGAGCGAACATCAGATTGGGGAGGGGAAGAGAGTAATTGTTTAGTTCAAAAACTCCTACCGGCATGCTCAACCGGTAGGAGTCGTAACGTTCTTTGGTTGAAACTTTCAACCAAATAATAAAAATTGGTCGAAACGTTCTTTTTATTATTGAAATATATTTTAAAGAAATATGATTTCTATTATAGCGTTTTTTTTGCTCTTTTATTCATCGTTGACTTTGTAAAAAGCAAAACTTTTACTTACGTGCAAGCAATTTTTCTCATTAAAGTGATGAATGGCTTGGGTGACAGCGTGAGGTAGACAATGTATAAAGTTGCGTTTCTCATATATTAGCGATAATTGGTACGAAACATATACCATTGTGCAAAAAAAAAAACATTCAAAAAAGTTTCAAAACACACAAATACCTAAAATAGACATTGAATAGTCATTCTAAATGTCAATTGAAGTGAGTAAGATTTTTCTATGCAATGCTGCGGGAAATGAAACACAAAAATATGGCACTGCTTGGCATCCATACCGCTTGCAGCAAGTACTGACCAACAACTTCGAGGCTTTAGCTTGTCTGGCAGTTGGATATCACGTACGAGCTTAGTTTTTCTGTGATGGACTCCCAGCTGTAAATGGACACAAGTGAAAAAATGATATGCCTTATTCAGGAACGATCGACGCTGCATGATTCAAGTGATATGCTGTACAACGGCAGAAACTTCCAGGATATGTTATGCAAATGGGCACTTCAGAGCAGAGCATTACGGTCACTAGAATTTGTATACATAAAATTTCCCGCCACGCCGCTCATTACCAGTTGAGCTCTGCAAAGCAGGGCTCGAGTTGCTCCCAGATGCACAATGTTTATTGGGTTCCCATGCGATACGAGTTGCTTCAATGGGCGGTACTGATGCAATGCGTCGAATGCGATTTGATTAGCTCGGTTTTCGTGCGACGTCTCATCTATCGCATCGCCTCGGTGGGCGGGCGGCCTAATCTACGACGCAGCGTTGTTTAAATTCACCCATTTTACTGTCACCATTAATCTGTGCTTTCGAAAGTTAAGCTCGTGTTGTATTATTATTTTGTTTCTATGGTAGTTTTATTTACTTGCATTATCAAACTTAGAATAACGCCACAAAGATAATGAATTTTTTCATGGTTTCCTCTCATTTTTTCGACAATAATTACCACGAGTATTTCAATACCACTGTGTACAATACCACTATATTTTTCAACTAAGAATCTTAATGTTGAAACATTTTGAAAATCAATGTTATATGTACATTCCATTTATTATCTTCGCCTGAAATGAACTGTTTCACCCCTTTTTGTTCCTTCAAATTTAGAAACTTCAGAGAATACCTATTACCGGTCACTTCTTGCCATCGATAGGCGCACTTAGTCTGGAAAGTTTATTTTAACAGAAAATAATCTTTTTTTGGCATAAGCTCCTCTTCTCTTTTAAAACCCAGAAACCATCAAGTATCAATGCTATCCATGTGGAAAAGACACTTATATGGAAATCACACGCACGACAATCATTAATGAATAGGGATCATAGTCTGTATTTCCGATTAAATATATTAATAACCTCCACTGAACTAGCAGTCTTGAAATATTTTCCGAATGTTGAATGTTTCTAGAGTTATTGAATTCTCAATTGGAACTTCTGAAATTTGAAAGTATCCTGCATGATAAAAAAGTGGCATTTTTGCCGAAAAAAGCAAGCGCTTATTCATTGATAACGTGTTTTTTTCAACCCTTAATGTTACTTGCCTCAGCTGCAGGTCATTTGAGACAAATAAACTCTCTAAAACTGTGAAAATTTGTAAAAAGACTGTCTTTGCTTCAGCTGCAACAGACCTTAATTAATTAGTTCTGCCGGGAGTTTGAAAAAAATGTGAGATCACAATCTAACGCCTTGAACTACACGAGGGAAAATATAAAAACCAAAATAAATACTAATAAACATTTCTGCTGTAGAACACCTCTAACATTCTCAAGTCTAGCCTTATTGCATCCATACTTATTCTTCAAAGTGATGAATAAACTAGCGTAGTCCTTTCTTCAATAACAATTCCGACACTTTATGATTTATGAACATGAACTTTACGAAATTAATTCTAATATAATTTCAACCCATGACTACATGACATCAGTTATAAAATTACAAAATTTCAATTCTTCAAGAGCATGAAAACAGTACCTAAAAAATTCAATGTAATTAACATGCAAAATTTGTGAAGGTGACTGCCCACCATCAAAACCTACTCCTTTACACCCATCAATTTAGATTTATACCATGTTCATGTAACGATAAGTTAACAACAAACTGTTGGTTGATTATTTCATTAAACCTATTTAAACGAATAGGTACGGACGACGACAAAAATATTTGTATGAAAAATATGAATAAAATTATCGATATACTGCTGTTGATATGAGAATTCTCAATGTCACCGGCTTTTCTCATGATTTCAATGTTTTCATCATCCAGAATTAATATTGTGGCACACTGTCAAATTACAACAACACAAATCATCGAGTCTAATTCAATGACCAAGCGGGTTTAGAGATCAGAAATTGAGTGCTTAGAAGACTGGCGCGTGAATTTTAGAGTAGATTTAATAAATTCGAAATGTAACAATGTAAGGAATACCTGTGCAAGTCCAGATTCGGCAATGCGCAATTCAAATCAGGTGTGAAAAATCGAGGATAAAACCAACAGCTCAAGTTGAGGTCAGATAGTTCAGTGTTCATATAAAACGAAAACTACAGCTGAAACTGTCGTTATCAGAGAAAATACGAGCTGACGGGCATCCTCGCGTAAACCTGACAAAATATAGATATTGGCACGACTTAAATTCACATTCAGCGGTAATTTGTTTATTGACTGAGTAGCATACAATATTGTCACCTCGTTCTCATGAGGAACTTCCGCTACAAAACAACGCTGGTCGGCGATGATAAGAATTTAATGCAACAAATTCTTAGCTATTAGGCTGATGGTCGCTGACCAGCCTCCATGTGGAGCAGCAAACAAAAAACAGTTTGTACCTGGGTGAGTCCGGTCTCGTGAGAATGTAAAAACTCTGAGCAAGGAATTGATGGTTTCATTTACAGTTAGAAACTATGAAAGTACGCTAAAGAACTTAATATCAGTTACTCTTTGACCACATCTGGAATGTGTATTTCAATTCTGGTTTTCTTTTAAATGACAAATATAAAAAAAATAAAGAAAACACAGAATTATGAAACGATTGTTACCCCAGAACAGCTATGAGTGACACAGCTATGACGCTATTTCAGCTATGAGTGACGTCTGTAACGGCTTGAACTCGTTTTCTATAGTAAAATAATTTTAGGATGCCTCACACCCTTTCCAGTAAAAATGAGTAGAATCAGAATTGAAAATCCACAAAAAATCATCTTTGCGCTCGTCTTGTGGATTCTTAAAATATTTATCTTGCCAATTACTGTGAAAAAATTCTCCGATATTCAATGAAATCAAATTGAGATCAGATAGTAGTTTCATAGTTATGCAAATGAAATTTTAAACTCTCAATTCATCAAGCAATATCAGATTCCATGTATTTGAGAAATGGTTGGCAGAGCCTCATCTAGAATGACATGAACGCATCACAAACGATAAGAACAAGAAACAGCTCTAATAATACTGACCATTCGACCACTGACCACTCATAGGTGGAACAGCTGTCGTCTAATGTTAATTAAAATAAATTTACTGATGATCACGATTGAGTTTAATGACAATGAATGTCAACGTTATTTCTTTACTACTTCTGCACTATGCCAGAGCGGGGTTGATGTTTAGCATCCTTGAATTTAAATAACAAATTTGAGTCAGTACACTCATTGTTGTTGTCACATTTTATCTTATTCTAACCAGGGTTGCTATTAAAAACTCACCCTGAAATTAAAAGCCCTCCTAATTAAACAAAAAAGTCTAGTTTTTTTAATTTAAAGTCACATATGAATTCACGAACCTGAAAAAAGGAATCATTCAAGTTATATTGTTTTTCTTGAATTGACTCTATTTTCAAACTCAATGGATTAAATCTTATTTGAACCTTACGTAATTACTTGCTATGGGTTGTACAACACAATTTGCCCCATCATGTGGAAGTCTCTGCTGGCAGTGGTAAATTTTTATTGCATCATTTTAAAGAACAACATTTGGACTCAAATGTTTGAATATTTTAAAAAGCATTTGAGCTTTCCCTGCCCCCAAACATTACCAAACAATATCACTGACAATGTCGAAAGGCGGTATGGTCTTGCGGTATGTATCCAGGTCGCACCATAGAACAAAACTTGTGGAACTATTTATTTTTTGAATTATTAAAAGTAATATTTGAACTAACGAAATATTTTTTGAGTTGAATATCTATTTGTTCCTAGTCTTCTCGAGAATTGAAAATGAACTCAAAAGTCCTCCTCCGTTTTACTGGTAGAGGTGCAGTTGACGTAGTTGGTGTTAATGCAGAAGAAAAGGAAATTTACGGCTAGCTGCTGTCACTAACATCACTCATTACAGAGCCACATCTTTAGTAAGCTCGGCTAACTGTGCTAAATGCTACCTGTGCTGTGACTTCTTCCTGCTTTCCTGTTTGTTCTTACTTTTTTCTCCTTGTATTTTTCAAAGTTATTTCTCACCTTCTCTCCAAGTCAGAACTACCTTTAGCTGTGTCTCCTTGTATTTCAGTTACCTGGTTCCAGTACACTCATTTTTTTCTAGCTGCAACCTAAAGGCATTGCTGTTGTAGGGTTACTTAGAAGTAGGTCTACGGTCATCCAAATTTAATAACCTAAGCACATAAAATACAGCTCAAAGGATTTACTTAATTATAAATATTTAAAAGTAGGATTTGCGAAGGTAGGCCCTAAGAAGAAACTGATCAACAAACTCGCGCACTTACACACACTTCCAAAACTATGAACTGTAGAATCCAACTAACTGCCTTTCATCTTGCAGACAGAAAGCCACTTGGCTTTACGAGTTAGGACAGGTGCAGACCAGGCTATCTTACATTGTAGACATGAAACTAGCTGGCCTAACAGGCTAATACAGATGTCGAGCCCGCTGTTGCACTTGGCGCAAATGATAGCAAAACTTAGAAAACCTAAAATCATGAATTTAGAAGTTACCTAATCGTACTCTTGATGGATTGGCGGCTACACTGCTTTGACTAGGGAAGCTTAAAGCTTTGCTCACAATTCATTCACAAATCATTAATGTGTGCATTAAAAATAATTACTTGCAAGACGAATTTAGGATACCGTCATCCCATGAAAAGTATATAAACATACAACCCAATAAAACACCAAAAGACAGGTGGGCTGTTTTCTAAAACCCTATTTTTTCTAAACCTAATTTTAACGGTGTTTTAAAACAGTATGCTCTGTACTTTTACCAGCCCAAACAGCAGATAGAGATGATCAATTTACGGCAACTACAGATAATATTCGGCGTGCGCAATTTATCCCTCTCGATTGATCGTAAACTTTATTAACAGCACGAAACTGCTGCAAACAAGTGGAAAAATTGCACTGACTTTTGATTGTAATACTGTTTCCCGTTATTCATTTATGAATGTTTCAGTTACAGCTACTGTATTGCTATGTAACAAAAAATGATTCCATTCCAACTTTTTGCATCTTTTATTCTATGCCCTGGCGTAATAGCTCTTGGCTTACAATGGTACGCTTGTCACACGTGTCTCTTGGGTCGCCAAATCGTTCTACCTGACGGCGCTCGGGTCATTGACATCTCGAAGACCAGATGTGCTGCTATGTGTTTGCAGCGCACCTGCACAGGCTGGATTCACCACCCAGGTCAGTTGCGATATTAAATACGTTTAGTGCTCCAGATTTTCTTAATTCACCTCAATTTCTTTCCTTCGTCAGGATCGATTTCTATAGCAAAATATTTATAAATTTTTTGAAATCGACGCTGCTAAAATATCCGAACAGTGGTTTCCTTATCAAACCACTAGAAATTCACTTGATTTACGATGATGATTTTCATCGGTAATTATACTAATTTATGTTCCCATTCATATGAAAAATCCTTAGCGTTAACTCCAACTTCCGATCGTGAAAATGTTGTATACTTTAATGGCATTCATTACCGACATGCTTCATTACAGATTTGATTGAAATATAAAATATCCGTAGGGCTATTGTATACATAAACGAAAAAGAGTGAATATGATCTAACTTTGAGAACTGGTATTAAATATTCTCTATGTTAATAAATATTATTTGCGCAGACTTAGGCTGTGTTATTCTTGGTGTGGATCCCAATGTGATTGGTAGTGCCACTCACCTCTTCTCGTGCTGCGCTTCAACTCCCATCAATCCCACAATGGTCACTGTGCCTGGTTTGACGGTTCGAGCATCTTCTGTGTATCAAACTTAGTGAGTAGTTTGAAACGGCGGTTATAGACAGTAAAATTCAAATTAAAAATGTTTTAAAAGTAAATTTCAATGCTACTGCAAATTTGACAAAAATTTGACAAGCTTTTCGTCGGTTTGAAGTTGATTTTGGAGTTGTGAAACCAATTCCACAAGCATTATTTCACTGGAAACATATGTTCCAGTGGTCCTGAGCGGGCAATTGATGGAATCAAGGACAACCTATTCAACAGCAACGAAGAAGAAATGGCATTTTTTGAAGTAGATCTTGAAGAAGTACATCCCATTATGAACGTTCGCTTGCTGCCGCGAAAAGAGGCAATGGGCACAGACCGTTTCAGAAATATATCGGTAAGTTTAACTCCTACAAAGTTATTCCGGTCATGCAGCAGATTTTTCACAATAAGGAACTTGGAAATTCTTTGTAATGGCATCATCACTTCAGAACCAGCTGAATTTATAATTTTAACTGTAAAAATGTAATGGCTGCGCACCTGATTTCTTTGCGTGTTGCAAGCAGGGTACCAATAGACCTTAACAGCTGGAACGAATAGAATGGATAACTCTACAGCTTCATAGATTCATCTGAGACTGACATTTAAAGTTTAAAAAATACAGCTTTCAAATGATGGCAAAAACAAGCTGTATACTGCTGCTCTCGTCGTGCCAATATGCAATGCAAAACGGAATTTGACACTCCTATTTCAGGTTGGGCCAAAACATAGTACCCGATTTTAGCATAAAGATTACTCAAAAGACAATTGTACGAAAATGCGCCAGTTCTAATTGAGAAAAAAATCATTTTTTTTTTGCCAGCTCCATTTTTTTATTGAAGACCTTTTCACTAAGATACAATGAAGGGGAATTCACTTTTGGAGAAATTTTTCTCCTATCGGCCAGTTTAATCTGAAAAGTGCACCACATATGTAAATTCTAATTCTCAAACGATTTTGTCCCACAGAAGTTGTCAGGTTTTCGCATAAAAAACGAATTATTCTGAAAACAAAGATTTCAGGGGGCACTTTTCAGGCGCTTTAGAAGCCAAACAAACTGATATTCAAAGTTTTTTTGTGTCATCGCGCTCAGAAAATAATATTTCGCGGTCTCTATTTTTCAATTGGAATTTCTTTTAAAAAAGACATAATAACAAATTTTTTACGATGTAAAATTTATGAATGAATAAATTGGAAATATCATAAATAAATATTGTTATACACCTAATTACGATTGAAATGACCCCTAAACCAAGCCGCTATGTTAATAAACACTACTCGCATACTACCTACTAAAATGAAAAAGATTTCATAACGAGTTGCAGATGACGCAACATCCACGCTTGTCAGCTGAAGTGTAACTGGAGTGTCTTAAGGAGTCATGAGCTCTAATTGACTTATTGCTAAATAGTTATGACCAGTAATAACTTCGCTTTCATCAGTGCATTTTTCAAAGCGAAGAAAGCAGGAAAATGTTTCCTAGCCGATAAGGCAGCCCTCGGCCCACGCAGCGCCACGCAACTTCGACGATCAATATCTCCGGAACTATTCTGTCTAGGAGCATGGAATTTAAAATGAAGCCCATCGAAGTTGTTGCGCACGTTTTAAAAAGTGAATTTTTCGTACGAAGTAATATGTGAGTGAGGATCATTTTAAGTCGCAGAATGTTGGAGGCCAATTTCAAACATAAAAATCTCCTAATGTCATTCGCAAATAACACGTATATAAAACGAAAGGAAAGCAGTTATTACTCATTAACAAGAATTGTTCATGAAAATATTTTATATTTCTCAAAAAAATTTATTTGTAAAATATCGGTTGACACCATTTTCTTTCAATTTTATTACGCTCCGTGACAGCCATTGTTTCTGAAGCCTTTTTAGCATTTTTTCATGTTGCGCTCGTTATTTCCTATTAGCTCAGGATCGTTTGTAAGAATGTGAACATTATTCTAATTCAGCCGCTGATATCTTGCAAGTCAGTAGGAGGCAGCTTTAATTAACAAATATTTCTTAAGGGAGCTGCAAGGAAAAATCCTTCGGAGTAAGGGCAAAGCTCGTAGACAGCCACTAGCCACAACCCCAACTTGTTTCTCATTGCTTCTCACGCAAACAGATCTGTGGCATGAAGCCTCGTCCTGCATGCGCCTGAGTTGCCTTTCATAAGCGATATTTGTTTTTTATGCACAGGAGATACAGGAGTGTCAGATGGGAATGAACACAAAAAATTTCCTTCTGCGGAGGTCAGACGAAAATTGTCATCATTTTGAAAACTATTACGGCTGAATGATTGAATGTTAGTAAAAGGTTGCAGCTGGTAACAGGAATAAAATTTACGCTACAAGTGAGACTAAGACTAAGGCCAACCAGTGTTAGGACCATCTAGTTTCTTTACACACCTTCATATACCTCATTCCGATTTCATGCAGAGAAGAAGTGTGATCGTTTAATTCGGTTAGATGATTTTTAAGTAATATGCCCTTCATCTGGTGAAATAAGTCTAATCATTTTAGATTCGTATAACATTTGAAAAGATGAACCGGTTTTAAGGGGACAGTCCAGTCAAAATCTGATTTATAATCGATTATCTGTTTTTCGGTCATTTAATAGAGAATTTTTTCTGACGTTAACGATATGCTTCACTTCCTTGTGAGTGTTTTCGTTCGTTAGCTACAACTCATGAAATGCCGGCCAATTAGAGGAGGGAGTTTACTTCATAAACCGAAAATTATTAATTTTCTGTTTTTAGCTCATGGTATGATAGTTTTTTTGTGAATTTAACGATATACTTCATTTTTTTGTAATTGCATTTATTCGTCTGCTACAGCTTGCGAAAGACCAGCCTCGTACGTCATTGCACGGCCGGGTGACGAGATTGTCAGGCTCTCCTGGAAACTTGAACTTGTTGACGTTTGAAATGCTACTTCTTCCACAGTTTGAAAGATACAGGAATGAGCGACATACCAATTGATAGGGCTCAAAGGAAACTGAAGATTTGTGTAAGAGATGTTTGAAAATTGTTTAGTTAGAAAGTTAAAACTCAATAAGGTATCAAAATAAGTAAATTAGTTTTTGGGGAAAATATCCCAAATTTCAACGAATCGAAATATTGAACTACCACTCTAATGTTTATTTAGATAATAGTATATTACATTTAGCTATTTAAAAAACATGATGTTGGTTCTGTAACTTCAAATTGTTGGGTAAGCGAGTTTTTCTGTAATACCCCTTTTTTAACTTTTTCCGAAATGAATCAGTTTTTTCATATTGTAAAAAAAACACTCAAACAAAAAAGAATTGTTGCATAATTTCACGCCTATAGCGAAAGTTTCTAAGTTCATTTGAGCAACAGATTACTCTGTGTACTGAGTTGGTCAGGCTCTCCTAAAAAATGGAACTGGTAGACGTTTGAATTGTTTCTCCTCCCACAGTTTTGGAGGAACAAGAATGACAGACATATCATTTGATAGGGCTTAAAAAGAGCGAGAGAAATACAGGAAAAGATTTTGGAAATACCATTTAGGTAAAAAATTATTCAAGACATAAGAAGGAAAAAAGCTATATTTTTCGGAAAAAAAATCCTAAAATTTAACACAACCAATTATCGAAAATCCATTCCGCTATTTCTGTAGCAAATACATTTAGCTATATAGAAAACACAATGCCGGTTCTGAAGCCTCAAAATTGTAGGAGGAAGCTCTATTCCGTAATACTCATTTTCTCATTTCTGCATAAAAATGAGATCGGGTACCATGTTAACAAATTTACGGAAAAAAGCACACGAATATAAAAAACGGTGTATCATTTTACGAGTATACCTTTAGTGATTGTTCCAGAGAAACCCGTCAGAAAACGACGGATTTTTTTGGCGGAAAGGGAATTCTTATGATATGTTCTTTAGGGGGAGCTAAAGGACATGTCATAAAAATTCCCTGTGAGGACGTTGTAATATTGATGAAGAATTGAAGAATATTTTTTCAATTATTTTTTCAAATTTTCTCTTCGTATGATTAATTTATTTTGATTCACATCTGTCGTATGTCATAATTTATTTTCTTTTTTCAAAGATGATAATGACACAGGATGTTGAAACTTTAAAAAATATGTTTTTCTCATTCACTTTCTTCTATAAGATAAAGATTTCACCCCACACATGTTTCGTTTTCTAATTTTTGAAGGAGACTAATCTGCCTCCAATTCGTTACTTCTGAATAATAAATTTGCCATAGTAAGATACCATATTTCTTCGACCAACCTGTGCATATAGTTGTAAATATCCCAAATTATATATTTCACATCCCTGACAGTGATCGAGCGACTGAGCGGAATGCAGCAAAAATTGTGCTTTTTCAATTCACATTGGCCTCAAGTTAGAATTATGCCCAGTTGTGAAAAGCGAAAGGGAAAATATTGAATACGAGCTCCCTAAAACAAATCTTGCACCATGATTGATACAAGAGCTTCACGCTCACTCATTAATATATAATGTCGTTCATGTTTTATATGACGGGTAGAAAAAAGTAGTAGCACTTGTACAGGTGTCTGCTGAAAAAGTAGCCAAAAAAAAAATTCTGTAGTCTATAAAATATTAGTGTTAAAAAGCTGAAATAGGTTTCATTCGTAAGGGCAAAAATTAAAGTTTTATTTTATAAAAAATTTAACAATCGTTTTGACCATCATTAGATTCAATACACTTATCAATACGAACAACAAAGTTTGCTATCACATTCTGCGAAGTATCAGCATCAATGGACGCAATCACTTCTCTAACCTCATTTTTCACTTAGGCAATGTTATATGGTGCATACAGAATACTTTTCTTTTAAGAAACCACAAAGAAAGACAAATTGTCAAAACCAGAACTTGAAAAAAATTGTCTCGATTTTACTGTTGATTGTGAAATTCTTAGGGGTAATAAATTGCGAATGAATTTGAAGTTATACATATGCATGTATGTTCATTACAACTTATGTATGATCCCGTATAAAATTTCAAACTCTTTCAAACTCCGTTCTTTTTTAATAAAACCTATTGCAGCATTCTTGCCAATCTTCATAGTTTACAAACTGCAGCATTTTTAAATCGGCTACTTTTTAGCGGACACACTGTATAACACAATTCAACTGTTCCACAACTTGAAACCCAATTCTTGCGCTTATTCACAAGCAGGTATGGCACAGTGACAGACGGTTTTTGTGGTGAACACACTTTCAACATGACCTTGTGAATTTTTTTTTGAAAAATATAGTTGCAATGAAAGATTTTTAAGCGATTGAAAAGGTTTGGTGGACAAAGCTGACAAAACCATTGTTTTTTGCAAATTTACGAACAAAACACAAATAAACATAGAGATGCGTGAAAGAAAACTATGTCTAGCTGAGGTGTCTGGTTCATAAATTCCCCCCCCCCGAAGATCGTGCGTCAACTTTTTTTAGTAATGAAATAAGAATGTTTGACTTGCACAGACCTCGCGATAAATTATTTTTTCCAGCCATGACCCTCTGCCGGCTGCCGGAACCTTGTTTACTACAGTTTTCTGGTCAATCACATAGGGTTTGATGGACGTAGCGCGTTCAGGAAGTTGAATCATCACAGTTTGCAGTGCATTTACAACTGGCTGAAAATTACATTTTACTTCATCGAAACAATGATTACAATACTTGCGCAATTGAGCGTGAGTGATTATACTCTAAGACCGCTAACTTGCGCTAGTTTCAAAGAATCAGTAATGAAATCTTCTGCGGCCAAATACAAGCGAAACTCTTCGAATGTTTCAGCTTCCTATTTACTATCACAATTTTAGACATGTACTGAAATTGACACATGAGCTACACGATATCACAATGCCAGAATAATATGTTTTAAAAGTAACATGCTTATTTGAAAAAATATGAACGTAGATTAACAATGAAATAATTTATTTTTTTCAGATTCGAACTGGTGTAACCCAAGTTTCCGGTCCAGACTTTAGTTCATACACAGAACTGGCATTCTTCCCCGGACCCAGACCTAATCCGCGGGACTGGGTGGAAAATCTCTTGTCTACACCTGTGAATGGTCGTTACGTTGTAGTTCAGAGGACTGCAACAACCCGCCAATTCTTCTTGGAAATTAGCGAATTCGAAGTCTTTGTGTCTCTTTACTAATTTTGATAGTTGAATTACATTAAGAATGAAAATGTGAGGGCTTGATGTTTAAGTCAAAGCAGGATACCAAATTTACAAAACACTGAAGTTTGATTCGAAAGTGTTACAGAAATTACTGGCATATTTTTGTTTTATATGCAGATGAGGTAAATTACTGTGTGATATATAAACATTTGAAACAATTGCTAACTGTACTGTGAAAGTAATTCATGGGAGAAAAATACAAGGATTGCAACTAAAGAGAAACAACGTCGACGAAAGGGCAAGTACTGTGAGATTTTGCTAGATAACGTGCTACAGAAAATTATCAGTGCGATTTGAATGAATTTTCTAATGAATGGATATTGACTCAAAAGAGTTCTGATGAAAATCCATGCATTCTTTGCCTATGTTTTAAATGGAAATGCAAATTTAAATTTCGCCATCAACTGCGCGTTTCACTCTCGGATCGTTAGAGCTCTCTTGACGAAGGTGTTGTGTATGTCGGTAGTTCCGAAAAGTGGCATCTCCAGTAGCTACAGTATGCTGTAGCAGAATGCCAGATATAATCGTTCAGGCTAATAATTCAACTACGCATAAATGCCTTGGATCTTATCGTCTAGAAAGGAACCTGGTATATAGATTTTCATTAATTCTTTTATGATATTCCTCAAAGTATTTCCGTGAATTTCACTCACCCTGCTCTGCATCTAGAGTGTTTTTAGAGACCTTCATTCCTTGCGGCTGGACTTCGAGAAAAAATACTGGTACTAAACTCCGCTAAGACCAAAAAAAAAACTTAGACTTAATTTCGACACTTAGTTTTGTCGCTGAGAGGCGGAATGTCAGCAAGCTACATGAACGAAACGGCCGTTTTAGGAGCACTTTCGTATTTCCCGGTGTGATAGCGCGTTCAAACTTGATCTAAGATAAAACGCAAAATTCTAAGACCTATGGACTACTTTCCAGCCCCAAACCCCCAAATTCAGACCTCCATTTGAGGTATTAAATGCCGAAATTCGTTAAAAAAGGGGTGTTTAATAAGTGCTGGAGTAATTTTCCTACGGGTTTTCAAGAGCTCAACGTTAGAGGTTGTTGTAGAAAAATGGTGTAGTTTTTGCCGGTACCTTTTGTTAAAGTAAAAAGTTGATAAAAAAGTTCCCATTTTGGACGTCCGAATTAAATTTTTTTGCGATATCCGTTCATTTTTTGTCAATTATTTTTGGCTGAAGTATTGTTCCTACGTCGCTCAAATTTTGATAGTAGGTAGTTTCTGCAAAGTTCTACAGCATAATAAATCGCTGGTCGTAAATACTTTTAAATCGAGATGTGACAAGCATTCAAAAATTTTTCAGAAATTTTAAAAATCGCATAGGGTCGCGTAGTCAAGTTTTTTCAGCTTTTTGGCTACTGCTGAGAACTTGAAAGTTTCACATCTCAGAGAAAACATGTTGAGGTACAATGTGAATGATTCAGCAAGTTTTAACTTGAAAAACAAAACTTTTATTGAATTCTAAAGTTGGAGTTAATAAACTCGTTTTTTCAATGGCTATTTTTTATGCCATTTCTGACGTTGTTTGGCCGTGTTGAGTCGAAAACTTGATAGATTGTAGTTAAAACTTTTTCTCATAGCAATCAAGTTTACACAGCGGTGGTAGTAACATTTTTCTCGAAAAAAACGTTTCAAGAAATATCCTTTTCTTAAGAAAGTCTATTGTCGTTAAAACCATTTTCCTGGAAAAAGGGTGTGTTAGCCAGGAAAATTCATTCAAAACTTTTGGCTTGTTATTGATTCGTACGTACGAGACCTTTTTATGAATGATACCGTTTATAGTTTTCGAGAAATGAAAAATGGATATTTTTTGACATGATTTTGACCCCGACGCCCACTTGTTTTCCATTCGGGGAATTCAAAAATCTACTTAATAATGCGACTTGGTGGGGCTTTTCGATTGATGTTTGCCTAAAAATTGTAGGCTCTCAAGTTTTTGAGAAAAGTTGAAAAATTCCAAAGAGAAGGCTATTTCTACACAAAATGGGGTTGTTCAATGTTTTTTCAATTTCCCTAGATTTCATTGAGATATCGTCTAATTATCGAATACTTTGGGCCCCATTTTAAAGCCTTAGGCCGCGGCCAGACAAACAGCAGTGGAGCAGGGCAGAGCAGAGCAGACCTGGCGCGGTGTTTTATGTTAGTGGTATTCCTATTAGGGTGGCCAGACAAGTAGCACAGAGCAGAGCAGGGCAGCGCTGTCTGAAGCAAGCGCCAGCGGCGTTTTATCTTGAATGATAAAACACCGCTCGGGAGCCAGCAGTCAGTTGCACCCTAGCGTTCCTTCGGGGAGGATGTCGAACTTCAGATCTCCTCAATGCAAGCTATTTCTGCGGTCGGGGGTGCATCTCATGATATTTTGATCATAACTATGTTAATGAACAATGGTCATTTAAAGAAGACGCCATGGAAGTTAGTGTTAAGTGGGCTCGTATTGTTATTTATACGTATATAGGTACTTTCCACCTAATAAATCGAAAACTAAACGTATACCAAGTATTTTCTTTGTCAATAACTACACTTTAAAGCGTACCACTGCCTAACATTTTATATTAGGTGTTTCGTGTTAGGCGCACGGACTAAAATTGACTTCAAACGTACTTTTATATGTATCAACTAATAGTTTTTTAGTAATAGTTTAGCCCGAAGCGCTGCACACGGCCGATACAGAAATATTCAAGTTTACTTTTTATCAGTATTACATTGGTACAAATAACTTTGGAAGCATGCAAATAAAAAACTATTAGTTTCTCCAAAAAACGATTGTGATGTCCGAGGTCTGTGGGAAAATAGCAATTAAATTGAAGCGTAGTGCCGCAAGCCAAATACAAAAAATCCTTTTACACTTTGAAATTTTTTCTCAATTTATTAATTCGAAATTCGGGTTGTTATATCCATAAATGTATATCTTTATACGCTTGAACGAATAAGTTCCTTGTTCGGTAATGTATCTACACGTAAAGCACTGCAAAATAATTTAGATTCAGGTATCTATAAGGTTTCAAGTCATTCGTCAGTGAATTATTAGCATTATTATTCTCTCAGCAATCATATCTTGCATGTCATGCAATTCATTTCTTGAGGAATTTTCTGGAGCAATTGTAAAACACTATTAAAGCCATTTAATTCGTTGAGTATAGCAATATCGTAGGGAAATCAAAAGTAAAATATGGATGTACGGATGTACTTGTAAAGCTAACAGCATAATGCGTAGCAAAGAAATATATATAAATGAACATAATTAGATGAAATATTGCCAGTTCTACATCTACTTAATAAGCAAAATTTGAGGTAACTACAGTCACAAAGCACTGCTCTTCTTAGCGTCAAGATTGCAACTGCTGCGGACTCAGGACTGCCATTGCTGTTTGTTTGGCCGCCTAACTTACTAGCATAAGCTAGCAGCTACCACAGCGTCGAAATTGCTCTGCTCTGCCCTGCTTCACTGCTGTTTGTCTGGCCGCGGCCTTAAATTAGGTTTGCAAGTGTTCTGATGCTTTCACAAAGATGTCTAAAATAAAAAAGCTGATTTTTTAATTTTTTTAGTTTGATCTAATGATTTTTGGGTGATTTATGTATATTCAAAATTATGCGAACCTGGCCCCATTTGAGGGCCTGTGGCATATTTTTGATGGATGCACAGTGTTTTTAGAGTTGATGATAGTTTATATTGACCTGGAAGGCAACCCGCTAATTCAATTTTTATGCCAAATTTTCATCGCTTATAGCGAGAACGTCCTTATCACGCATTTCGAGTATTTATATTGGTCTTACAGGAAACTTTATTGAGAACAAATGTGTTGTAAATTGCTGAATTACCTTAGGGTAGTGTTTTTTCCATTTCTAGCACTTCTGGTAAAAGAAATAAATAAAGTTTCGGCTGTTGAGTCTCGAAATTTTCCGACATATTTTCACTTGCTTGGCTATTTTGAATTACAGTATTTCATTGAGGTTTCATATTTGAGATCGAAATCTTCAGCTGCTTTTATAAGTTATACTTTTAAACAGATTTGAGCAATAGAACGTACCATAAGTCGAAAACGAGCTATTGTGTGGAGGCGTAATTTTCATTTTAGGTTAATTTTGGACAGGAAACGATGCTCATTTGCTTGACTTGCCGTTTTTATTTCAATTTTTTTTATCATGTATGAGATGCCAAATTCACTCAACCACGTGAACAAAAAACGGTGCAACGTACTGATCGCGCTTAAGGTATCAGCACCATCGAAGTTACTTCGTGATATGGGCTCGAATATTTTAAGTGAGTGGTTTTTGATGTGAAAAATCTCGCATCTAATGACAAAGCATTTTTGACAGGGTATTTCTTGCAACTATGTATGAATTCTAGTTCTCAAGTTTTAGCTAGTTGTTTTTGTTAATAGAAATAGAACGGTGCATTCGTAACAACTTTGAACATGAAGTAAAATTCCAAGTTATGAGAGTTCGAATTCACCTTGTCCATAGATTTTGCAGGAAACCGTAGGCCGTTCAGCACAGCTGCTTGTGCCTATTTGTGCTGTGTTTTCAGCAGGTTATTTTGACGTTGGAACTCTTAAATTTGATAATCTCATATTTGAAATACGTGAATTTCGATTTCATAACGAAAATTCACTCATTAATCCATGAGCTTCTCGTCATTAAGGATCAAACTGTCGCTTCGTGTTGGGTCGCTTCGATTGAACAAGGAATTTTCTATGAAGAGTTGTTTAGCTAATAATCCTCTGATTAATTTCTATGATTGGGAAGGAAAATTTCAGGATTTGAAAACCATGAAATTTGTACCTGTATGCTAGAAATTCGGTCACCAACAATAATGAAAACTCGTTGATTGACGGTCTGAAATTTTCTCTTCTGCCATGTGAAAGTTCTATAAAACCCTCAATTTAGTAAGTAGACATTTTGAGGCTCTAATTATGGTTAAAATTCATTGAATGTGTGACCCCAATAGTGACTCAATTTTATAGAGGTTATGCGTGTTTCAATTATGTTATTTGCGGAATTTCAAATGTATAACTGATATATTTTCATCAACTTTTATGTTCTCAGTCAGCCTTAGTTCAGGCTTCTATATCAGTCATTAATAAAAATATAGGATCAGAAAGAGTTGGAAATTTGTTCCGTTCATGACATATTCGATTACGCTAAAAAGTAATGTCAAATTGGAAATTTCACTGATCGAAGGTAGCCGCTGATGTTGCGTGTGTCGGCACTTGAAAGAGGTCATTTCACGTTACCTGACGACGGCATCGTAATGTTTACAGTGGCAAAAAGAGAAAATTTGGAGTATTAAAGTTCTCAAACTTAAATATATATCGAAATTCGATGAAACTCTCACTGCAGTTAGCTCGAAGGTAAAATGTGTGTGAGAGATTATTTAAGATATAGATGCGCGATTGCATTTCATTCTCTTTCCATAATTGAAGGTGATGATCGCCGTTGATGTATTCGCCAAGTTCACAGTGAATTCATATAGGAACTCGGTCCACTATACACTGAAATTTTAGTGGGTGTAAATCTTCTTCTGTACTGAAGGCAGGAATCCCAAATTTGGGTGCAATTTATAAATGAATGGGTACTGTTCATGTTCATACTTCGAAAGCAATGAAATTAAAATGTTGGGAAGAGGAAGGTACTCCGGACATTTTCGGAGTGGTTTAACTCAGGAAGTGAGAGAGCTAGAGACTTAATTTTCAGCTGAAATGAAGCGTCATTGATAACGCGTTGTGTTCTCTGTGAATGAAATTTTTGTTCTGAATAGTTGTTGGTGTTGCGAAATGAGAAGAGGGCGTGGTTTAGGCCCCCATCCCAGACGCTGAGGGAGTCTCAACCCTCGCACAAATTAGAGTATTATACTTTCATGCTTGCGCACACCTGCATACCAGACATGGAGAATAAAAGAATTTGAAAGATTAACATGAATTTAATATAAAACACGTGGATTTCAATATGACACATGAAGTGAGAGATTCAGGCTAGAAAATCAATGAATGCCAGCGAACGATCACATGATTTAACGCGACTTAGCATTTCTTGGCAATCGTCAAAAGGGGAGTTAACGCACACAAAAAAAAAACGAAATTAGAAACATAAAAATGAACATCCTGGCTAGCGCACACACGAAATAATGGTTATGTCAATAAGAATAGAATATTGAATAGAACCAAGGTGTCAAATACAATACACTTCGCATCTTACCCAACACAGAATTCGAACATGAGCCAATCGCCCGCGTGATACAAATCACATTCGATTGCACGCCGCTCGGAGCGCACTCTTCTATGTGCTGGCTGTGCTAGAACTTTCACACCTAAAATCACCTTTCTGAGTTTTTCAAACAGTAACTAGGTATCAAACTTCCTTGCCATTGTGGATCGCGATGACTGAATCCACTTCCAATGCTGCTTGAAGAATTTACGTAGTGCGGCTCCGACCGCACCGCGGCACCGATGCTCCTTGCACGCCGCTCGGGATTGATGTAGAAGCGTTTCGAATGCTGTCATGATGCACAGGTACTGGGAGGCTCCCTCCGGGAGGCTGAGGCGCTCAGTGCAGCCGTTGTCGTAACATTAACGCTTCGTGAGGCTGAGACGCTTCGGGTAGCCGTTGCTACAATGTTGACGTTTCGTGAGGCTGAGGGGCTTCGCGCAGCCGTTGCTGCTAAATTGGAGCTTCGACGGTTTATGATGGACGACGCTTTCCTTGAATTTTCGATGTGCTCACTATGCTCAGATATTTGATTTGCAGATTATGTTGAAGGCACACCAGCAGTGCGCCGGCGCGCCCGCTTGCGCGCCCCTTAGATACGTGCACCTCTTCCGCAAAAAAGACCTCCCGAATGTACTTGTCCGCCGCTTATATACTCTCGCTTGTTTTCTTTTCCAGAACATTCGCGACTGTTCTTTTGCAAAGATTCACGTGTTTCACTTACGATTGGTTTAGCCTTACTTGTTTCGGGGTTCTGAAATGTAATTGGTCCGCGCTCTGACACACCTCCACGCCATTGGTCCATGTGTTGCGGCCCTCTCTTGCTCCCTCACCCCTTCGAAGTTCCCCCTTGCCTTCACGGCGCTGTCTTACATTCTCACGCCTAGTCGACGCCGGCCTAACGGTCAACATTCCTTTGTTGTAGCCCCGCATAATGTTATATATGCAAAATGTACTAAATATGTTGTAGATTTACGGGATTTAGCCAAAAAATTTATCACGTAAAAATAAAAACATCATCTAATATGAGCACAGCTTTCCGTGATTTGTCCAAAAAAAATATCATGCGAAATAAACATACATATTCCATATTTCCGTGATTTGTCCAAAAAAAATATCATGTGAAATAAACATACATATTTCGTAACATTGGGATATTAGCATATTATGTACGAATTTCTAGCCTTAGTTCGGCTTGCTGGCTTGCTTGTTTTATTCTGCTAGCGCGCCTATTAGATTTAAGCTAGATTTAAGATCAAGTTGAGTCCATTTATATTCAAAATATAATAAATATATTCATAATATAAAGGGCAAGATAATAGAAGCGATTTCTTGGCACGGAAGTTTCCAATCTTCTTGACGTCTGACGGTGGATGGAAGGTGTACTGTAGCGTACGTGAGCACCAATCAATGGGACGTTTTGCAGGCCTCCAATCCTGAACTTCCATAGGCGTCAACTGCGCATTTAAACGATTTACTCTACCAGACAGCATAAATTACTGTGAGCACCATAGGTAATAACTTACCTGCTGGAGGCGCTCGGCTTCAACGCTGCTCCGTACTTACCTGCTGGAGGTGCTCGGCTTCAACGCTGCTCCGTACTTACCTGCTGGAGGCGCTCGGCTTCAACGCTGCTCCGTACTTGCCTGCTAGAGGCGCTCGGCTTCAACGCTGCTCCGTACTTACCTGCTGGAGGCGCTCGGCTTCAACGCTGCTCCGTACTTGCCTGCTAGAGGCGCTCGGCTTCAACGCTGCTCCGTACTTACCTGCTGGAGGCGCTCGGCTTCAACGCTGCTCCACGTACCAGACTGGGGACAGGCAGACGTAAATCCACTACCAGAGGATCTACTCTTCGACGTATTCTACATTGAGGTGAGGAAGCTTGCCGGACTTGCCAAAACCTCTAAGTTTCCGAACCCCTGCCATTTATAATATGGATATTTCTCTAGGACTCGAACCATTATTTTTCATTCTCTGAGAAATATGTTGATGGGTCGCATGTTTGATGGTGGCTCTTCAAGTAAATTAAAACTAATTACTTTAGTTCTATTTTGAGTAAAATAAGGATCAGGTGCCAGTATATTAATTCTCATTCTTTGTTTTCAGCTTGGCGCCTCGAGGAAGGAGCGGCGAGTGGCTGGCCTGGGCAGTGAGTTGTCTGCTAGCATAGCGTGCCACAAACTCGTACCGTTTCCCGCCAAGCTCAAAGTTCCAACTCATATCTATAATCAATGTTAACTTGCTTGCTGAAAGCAAAGCTATACGGAAACGTTCCTTTTCCTATATCCTTAGTATTTGCAATCGATTTTGTTCGCTCTATTAGGATAATTTCATGTTTCGACAGTTTTTCTTCGAAGATCGTTTTATGAACAGTTTTTAAGGTATGATAGGGCATATTGGCACGTTTGATAACTAGGAGTTTAAATAAAATTACTGAAAATTATAAGACATCTACTGATAACGGACATAAGGTATTCGTTATCAACTTCAAACCACAAAGAGCAGGCTTTGCTAACTACATGAATTTACCTATCGTCCGTACAAATACTTATGAAGCCTCAAGTTAACTCTTGGTGGTAAAGGGACCGAAAATTGTTCAAGAAAGACATATTATTATGCATTGTTTAGAGTTTCGAAGTGATTTGAAATAAATGCCGTGCCCCTTCGTATTTACTGAACTCAAAAGTACGACAATGCCGCTCTGGCCTTGAGTCTCGGGTGCGCAGAAATTTGAAATGAATTTGTCAACCCATGGAGTTGACAACGCGACAATGCGTTGCACGATGATATTCTGAATTGACACGCACAAGGAGTGATATTTCAGTATCAAATTGCGAATGAGCCTCCGCTTGGACATGTTGACTATATGTTAATTTTTATTTTTGATGAATGATGCATTATTGAAGTATCTGACTGGGGATTCTATTTGAGCGAAATTGAATCATAGATTCTATTTGAGATTCTATAGATTCTATTTGAGCGAAATTGAATCATAGATTCTATTTGAGATTCTATAGATTCTATTTGAGCGAAATTGAATCATACGAAGGCTTTGTGAAAGTGAAGGAGACAGACCTCATGTATAATAATCTATTACCCATTCATATCGTTGATTCGCACGAACGAATTAGCTGGAATTTTTTGCATGGGTTTGATCTAATAAAGTGTTCGTAATAAGTGCAAGTCTCAAAAGCTCCGTATATATTTATAGTCTTCTGCTGAAGTTTTCGACACGGTTATTTAGAGCGGTGCACGAGTGTCGTTTTAGTTAGTGAAACTGTACTGATGCGAGAGTATGTTATTTTCATATGGTATTAGGAGCGTTTTTTCAGACGTCTGACATAGCAGTGATAATGGCTGTTTATTTGAGAATCTCTGTAAACTTTTGAGCTGTGTATGTTTGATGAAAACGGAAATCAAGCCTAGTCTAATTGAATCTATGAATAAGCGAAAATTTATTGCGTTTTGCCGCAATGTATAAGCGATGAGGTTTCCACCATGCTGAACCGGACCTTAATTCAGAATTGAACAAGGAAATATCGTTATCTGTACGTCTTCGCTGCTGACATAGTTAGGGAACACGTTGTCGCACTGTCATCAAACGGAAATTAAGAGCTGATTGGTTATATTGGTAAATGAACGTTACCGTGGTGTACGATAGATATAGTAAGGTTGGTAATTCGTGAATAATAATGGCAAATGCACTGTAATCGAATTGTATAAAATTAGGGTGACCGAAATTCAAACTCTAAAATAGGATTGAACACGTTTTCTTAAGTTAGTTTAGGTGAGGTTGTTCTATGTTGAGATAGTTAGTTAAGGTAATGTAATGTCAGGATAGTTAAGTTAGCGTAGGTTATGTTAGGTCGAGTTACTTCAAGTTGGGTTATCTCAGGTTAGGCTAGGATACCTTTGGTTAGGTTAGATTATGTTATGAGACGTTAGGTTAGGTTTAGATATGTTAGGTTAGCTTTCCTTGAGTGAGGTTAGAATGCTTTTTGTTAGGTTAGCTTAAGTTAGGATTGAGTGAGACAGGATAACTCATCTGATGATTGGTTAAAGTGAAATAGATTAGTTTAGTAATTTGAAGACCATAAATCTGGTTACTTAGAGTTAGGTTTGGGTAGGCTGTGTTATTCATAGAAAAAGGTTGTTAAACTGATTTTTCACTAGCTGATTGGTGGTAAGGTTAGATTGGTTTAGGGTAAATATGAGTTTTTTCACTTGGTATTGTTAATTGGTATTAGTAAATGGTAATGGTTTGGTGAAGGTAATGGTTGCGTTGTTCGAAAGTTGAACATAGGAATTCAAGTAAATGACATTGCATATATTGTTTTGTCATTTTAGACGATGGTGTTGTGTAGCACGTATGTACGTTTGACCCACTTACCCCGTCTTGCGAGCCTATAAATATACTCGCTGCGTTTGTCGATGAGCATTTGATCCACACACCACACTCTGTAACAACATCCGCTACCAGTAAACTGACCAACGTGAGGAGCGTTTGCCTATCCCACCAGCAGACAACCCAGTGGTTCCGAATGGAGCCACGCAGTGATGGCCAGTACTTCAAGAGGCCCACAAAAGAATTTTGTTACGAATAAGTGAAGAAAACCTCCGTTGTGAAAAGAATTGTGATGACGTGAACGGAAATTTGAAGAAAATCGTTATTGGGAAAAGTAAAGTTGTTTGCAACGAAGATCTGGTTGCTACAGTATCAACACGGCGGCGAGGATTCAGTGAAAACCAATCAAGAAAACTACAGAGCGACAAAACGCCGAGAAGAGACAGCCAGAAAAACAAGAAACCCAGAATAAGGAGGGCTAATGGAAAGGAGCACATGTGAGAATATCAGCTAATCAAGATCTTTAACGACTATGGTGTTAATTAAGTGTTACATCGTTCTTCGGGCGACTCCATGAGCGGTGCAGCATCTACATTCCACAGCGACAACAGAGATTCTGCGTTGGCATTATGTTACAATTAATATTTCAGTCTAAAGTAAGTAAAGCAGTAACAATCAGATACCTTGTGAAACAATAACTTATTTTCCGTCAATCTCCTTGCATGGTAGTCAGGTTGACCGCTTGCAGCTGCGCAGCAGAGGTATAGTTTTTTGCCCGAAGTTTTTGGCATTAGCCAGTGCATCCAGGCCAAATGAGGCTGCCCTGCAGTGAGTGCATGTACTCAACAACCCTTCGAGACAGTTGCGTCAGTAGTTTTTTTAGCTGTCATCAGTGCACGCAAGCAGCAAGGCCGTTCTTAGTCAGTGACTCCGAGACGCTTTTGAGTTATTTTTGTTTTGTTACAATGCCACATTAAGAGCATACCATTACAGTGGCACTCGAGCTATTTTGAAGCATATTTAAAGTAAGTGAGTAGAGCTATTTTTTGTATTTTTATCAGAGCGTTGTTAAAAGTAATTTTGCATTGGTTTAGCTCCTGCTGTATAAGTTTGCGCTTGAGCTACTGTTAAATTGTGTGGAGAGTTTTAATATTTTCCGCACGTCCTGAGGAAGGGTATTATTAGGTAGCAAACTAATAACGTAAATATGCCTGAAATTTTCTGTTATCAGAGGGGTTGGACCGAGTAAATTAGTTAATAATGTCACTATCGTAACTAAATTAGAAGAGAATAATCTTACTTTGTTTTCGTCAAAATTCAGATACGGTTTGAGTATTTTAGACCGCCTGAACTAGTAGATCTATTGGCGACAGAGCCATAGGTTCCAGTGAATGCCTTGCAGTTCGAGCAGAGGGCTCGAGACAATTTTCGAATAATTTTGGAAACATTACTTAAAGGGAATCATCCAAGTTTGAGACCTTTTTTCGTCCGATTCGTTTGAAAATTGGCCAGTATATGTCTTTTGTGAAAGTGAACTGTTTTTGCTCATGTCATTTTTTTCGATTTAGGCCTTATTTTTTTTGACAAAAAATGAGTTTTTTGGTAAATTTTATGTATATTTCAAAATGTATCTCCTCATTGAGTTTTGATGCTAGAACAAAAACATAGACAGTTTTAGAATCCTTGAAACATTTCTAACAAACTCAGTAGGGCTTTTTTTCAAATTCGAATTTGTTCGATTTTTTCAAAATTTTTGAAAATTTCTGAAATGAACAACAATTTTTTGGGTTTAGAGCTATATATTTTTTCGAAAAATTCGAATTTCAAAAAAAGCCCTAGTGAGTTTGTTAGAAATGTTTCAAGGATTCTAAAACTGTCTTTGGTTTTGTTCTAGCATCAAAACTCAATGAGGAGATACATTTTGAATGTTGAATTTTTTTTTTTTTTGGTATAAGCCATAACAAAATTTTTTGTTGAAGTGTAATAAAATGATCAATTTATGTAATTGAATGCAGTTTTAATTTTCATTTTGATAATTTTCATACATGACTTCATATTCACACAGTAAATTGTGATTTCCAAAATAAAATAAAAACTAAAAAAATGCATTTTTTTTTTAAATGAAATTTTTTTTCAGTCTGATTCTTATGAAATTTGACTATGATATGTAACTTCGGAAAAGAAACACAATTTATCAAATTCGTTTTTTTGATTTAGGCCTTAGTTTTTGCGAAAATTTGACAAATTGGTTTTTACGTATTGATATTTCACTGATATTGATATTTCAAGACGTATCTCCACCTTCAGTTTTGATGATAGAACAAAAACAAAGACAGTTTTAGAATCCTTAGAACATTTCTAACAAACTCAATAGGGCTTTTTTTCCATTTCTCATTTGTTCACTTTTTATATGGGGTCAAAATCGGCCGCAAATGAATATTTTGGTCCCCTCACCACCCCCGGGGGGGGGGGGAATTTATTGTCCGTAGCGCCATAAAATTTGGGACCGAATAGTCCACCAACTAAGGGTCCTTTTCCAACAAAAACATGAGAAATGACCCCCGGACCGACAGGGGCCTGGGATGATCTCCTTAAGAGCTGCTTTCCGTAGCCCGTGCATCTATGCAAGACATGTCAATGCCATTTTAACTTCCGGTAATGAGTTCGGTGCAAACCCAGCCTTAATAGTGGTTCTTGTTTTCTGTATACAGGTAGGAAATGCTGGTGTGACTGTTGCCGGTGAGAGTGCGTTCCAATTTGCCCAATACTTTCGCCGAGCACTTTTATAAAACTCAGCGTTCTGGCATTAGAGAATGAGAAGAGAGAATCGTTGCATTAGTTTCGACAGAGTACGGATCAAGGGATCCATTATTGGGTGAACAATTCGCTGTATTTAGAGAACCGGAATCGAAAGATAGCTCACGACTAGTACAGAAAAGGCTGAGGATTAAGCCTAGCAAGAAAAATAATGAAGAAATATGTAGTGATATGAGGATAAATAAAGGTAGTAAGGAGTGAAGGTACGCTTCCAAATAATGACGTTATTGCTCTGAGTTAGAGGAAGAAGAAATACGTGATAAAAATGGAGAGCAAAAAAGAAGCAGAAAGACTGGACGGTAAATGGTAAACCGGGAAGGTATACAGTGAATAAAAGAAGTATGGAATACATAACGTTGAGAGATAAATGGTACCGATGATGTTGACTAGCTGGAAGCTATAAATGAGAAAGATAGTGATCATGTACCGAAGATTTCAATCGGCCTCCGACCTCTACTCATATCCATGGTGGTGGAATGAATACAATCAATACCATTAGGGTCAGAGTGACGCATTGTAGACTGCGTTTGTACTTGGTGTTGATGAAGAGAAGAATTATGTACCATATGAGGATAATGAGAATGAGAGGCATAATGAAGAATGAGAGATAATGAGACTCGAATAGCGCCCATTTAATAGAAACGGGAAGCTGCACGGGTGAGCAAAGCTGCACGCAGTTCAGTGCTGCACCAGGACTTTGTACTCTGAGAGTTCAAAGTCCTGGAGCGCTTGATGTTGAAACGTTGAGAGCGCTTGACGACATGCAAATACTGACTCAAATGCCGCACGCTCGGTGCGGGCGGACTCAAAAAGCCTCTATTGACGAATTCATCGCGACTTGGTAGAATTATGAAAGGAATATGACAGGAAGTAAAAGTAATATGAAGCATGTTTTGGCCCCATACAATACGACATGAAAACTTCACGACTTACGATATGACTATTGCACGATGGCATTTTCTCTTTGGAATACTTTTAGGAGAAAATACTACTAATTGAACACAACTACTGATTGAACGAATAAAATTTTGAGCGATTTAACCTCAGAATGATTTTTTACCTTGACAGCAATTCGTGTATGTGTACCGTGAAAAGTACGTTCTTATGTGTGTTTCTTTTGTATTCAATTAGGTTTTTCTGTTGTACTTTTGCTTCATCTTAATCACAAATATGGTTGAGCTTCTTAATTTTTGATTTAGGGTCCTAGAGGTCAACGTAACGTGATAAGTAAAATGTAAAGTAACCGTTTTCAGTATAACAGTATAACAAGTACAGAATAACGATATGTTATGTTCTTGTGCAAATGCCACACATGATTATGCGATGCGAGGAGTGTCGACTTTGTACAGATTTGTGCCGTGCATTGTCTCGCAGCGCCACAGTTTTGCTCAATATATAAACGGCGAATTAACAATTTTATTAGTGCTTGAATTTCACCCTTGCGAAATAAGATTGCTGACTCATTTTTTTTAATGGGGAGAGTGAATGTAGGTCAGGAAAATTAAATGTCTCTGTGTGAATTTGTCGATCTTTATTGAATCAGCATTTGTGTTGCTGGAGAATTCTTTGATGCTAATGAGAAAGCTACTTTTTGTTTGCTATTAGATGATTGACTTGAGGGGGCCCTCCGAGGCCCCTTTTCTCTCCGATGGTCGTTTTTCATGTTTTTGTTGGAAAAGGACCCTTAGGTGGTGGACTATTAGGTCCTAAAATTTTATGGCGCTGCGGACAATAGATCCCCCCCCGGGGGGGGGGGGGGGTGAGGGGATCAAAATCTTAAATTTGCGACCCCATTTCGATCCCATATAAAAAGAAAACAAAAGAAGAAATGAAAAATTTGCGAATGTACTTTTGTTAGATATGTTCCAAGGATTCTAAAACTGTCTTTGTTTTTTTTCTAGCATAAAAACTCAATGAGTTCTATTATTTTGAAATGTCAATACCAGTGGACTAAAAACCAATATGTCAATTTTTTTCAAAAACTAAGGCCTGAATCAAAAAATGTATAGAGGAAATTGTGTTTCTTTTCAAAAGTTACATATATTAGTCGAATTTCACAAGAATCAGACTGAAAACAAACAATTGCATAATTTCATGATGCAAGTGAAAAAATTTTTAATTTTTTTTTGTAAATTACAATTCACAGTGTAAATATGATGTTATGCATGGAGGTTATCGAAATAAAAATGAAAACAGCATTAAATTACATAAATTTTCCATCATATTACACTTCAACAAAAAATTTTGTTTTTGGCCTATACTGTAAGTCACTTACTTTCAAAATTCAAAGGAATAGAAGTCATTGAGTTTTTATGCAAGGAAGAAAACAAAGACAGTTTTGGAATCCTTGGAACAATTCTAACAAACTGACATTTCTTGATTTACCAATTTGTACGTTGTTTTTTTTCTGCTAGTTCAAATCCTAAAAATTCGGTATATTTTAGGTATTGATCAAACATCGCATACATAAAAAAAAAATTTTAAATAGAAAATTCAGGAATGTCAGTTTGTTTGCAATGTTACGAGGATTTCAAAACTATCTTTGTATTTGTTCTAGCATAAAAATTCATTGACTTCTATTCTTTTGAAAACATCCCAAAAATGAACCAAAAAACGAGTTTAAAAAAACTAAGGCCTAAATCAAAAAACTTCTCGAATAAAATATGTTTCTCTTGCAAAAAAACATAGTGGTCATATTTCAGACCAATCGGATAAAAATTCAATTTTGACGGGAGGGCCCCCTTAAAATTGTTAAGGAAGTTTACTCGTCATCGACTGAATGGTAAGGTTAGGTAATTGATCACTCTGACAGTAAAGGTGTTTATCATTTTACTTTATTTGTGCATTCATGTACTAAATTTTTCGCGATGGCCATGCTAATCGTATATTGTATTGTTTCGATTTCTGGTCAGGTGTGTGCGAGTGAGTAGCGACTTGCGAGCCTATTCCTGTCTTTCTACAAGGCAGAATAAAGACAAATCTGGTATACAGGAGTCAGTTGTACCCGCGTCAACCATACGAAAGTTAAAGTTCTTCGTAGCTTCTGAGTAATTCTTTTTGCATTCAAAGGTTTTTTAGTTGCAACTCATCATTGATTGAACATTTAAAATTAGAACTAATATGCTATTGCTAACGGTGTTTGAACAATGAGAACGATGTTGTATTATTGTTATTTTAGTAAGTTGCTATTAAAGAACTGCATAGCAGATGGTTTTTCCAAAACTTTTTTTTCTAAACAGTTCCATTGAGCTCGAATACTTTTCAGTGGAAAGTTTTTGTTTTGCGAGACAATTAATAGTTTTAACTTAGCTTTTACTTATGAACTTATTACCGACGTTACTCAGATTTTATTGCGGTGTATTTGTTTTATTTTGTTATGACACGAGTTTACGGGAGGTACTACCTGCAGAAATTATGATTTCTATATTTTCTTCACTTCGTTGTATCGGTAATCTGCAATAATTTTTTGTTTCGTACTTCCACGGAACTAATATAATTTGTGAACAACTTCGACTTTGTGGGAGAGGAATTGACTTCAATTGAATTTACTTGATTTTTGCCGTTACATAACTGTACTGTCACTCGTTCTTTCTTTGTTAGATTTTCGAAATTTTCGAAGCGTTTTCATAAATTATTACGTTTTGTTATAGACTTCGTTCAACTCTTTGTGTTTTTTATGTCAAAGTTTCCTTGATGAACCTACATGGCAAAGTCTCTGTTTTAATACTTATGTAAGTTTCTTGCTGGGGTACATGACCCGTTTAAAAGCATTTGACCGTATATTTACCTAACTTATTCCTTTTACGCATCATCAAATTTTGTAACCATAGTTATACCTCAAGTAGTTGTTCATTTGGATTTCCATTTGTTCATTTGTAGCGTTTTTTGTATACAATTTATTTTTTTCTTGTAACCATGGTTGTAAGTTGGTATAACCTGCAGAGTTAAAGCTTGAAATGTGTTGTTTATTTCATTTCGCCTTTCACTGCGTATGATTTGTGAAGATAATTTTTCTAATATTTTTCGGCTTCCTAATTTTTAATGCAATTTGTACGGTGTTATTTACTAATATATTTATTTTCGTTTACTTACCGTTTTAAATTCGATAAAACGAATGAAAAGTTTTTTGCGAATCCAAGTCGTTCATATGTTAATGAAAATTGGCGCAATCTGAATCGACTGAATTTTTAGACGGTTGAGCTTCGTTTCTTCGTGCATGTCTTTGTAGTAATTTCTACATGTGACCAAAATATCGAATTGTCACCAATTCAACATTTTAATATGCGCAGTAGTATTTCATGTTTCCCTTGTTTTCATTACTCAATGCAAGTTCATTCGAAGACGTCTCCAGAAGTATTTGAAGTGAATTATGTTGTTAAAACCAATTTACCTTAGCCATTAACCATTTGAGGGTTTGTTTGTGAATTGATTGTTTGAAGTTGATAGAACCAATACGTTTTTTTGCGAGTTTACTTAATGCCTAGTAAATGTCATGTCATTTAATAATGTATAATTCTAAGGATAAGGACAATTATTTTATTTCATTTGCTAACGCTGTACTTTTTCCCTTTCGTGTTGTTTCGCTTTTATCATTTGTAACCACGTAAAACTTCACTGATTTTTGTTTATAGTTATTTTCGAAATGGCGGACTGGGCGCCTTCGTTGTTTCAATATAACAAATTGTTAATTAATTGCGTGCATGTTAGCGAGCATTCTGTGCTGTTGCGGTATAGCGTTTTGATTAGAGTTTTCGTTTCGATATTTTTTGAATCTAAGAACTTTGTTTCTATTTTTCTTTTTTGGTTTATAGTTTTTCGTTGTTTTATTCAATTAATTGTGCAATAGTTTTGTTCAGGGGAGGTATGTGCAGCACGCATGTGCGTTTGGCCCACTTACCCCGTCTTGCGAGCCTATAAATATACTCGCCGCGTTTGTGGATGCACATTTGGACCTCGCATCCCACTCTGTAACAACATCCGCACCAGTAAACTGAGCAACGTGTGAAGCGTTTACCTATCCCACCAGCAGACAATACAGTTGCTCCGAGCGGAGCCACGGTGTGTCAAATTGGGTTGCTGTATTGTGGTCATTTGAGAAGTGTGCGCGACATGTTTTTGTGTGTACAAGTGTGAGTGTGTGTGTGTATGTGTGGGTTCGCCCCTGGCTGCTGTGCTGGTTGTAGGGAGTACGCTGGAATTAAAATGGTCCAGAAAGATTTAGAGCAAAATGTTTCGCCCGTGTATGTTTGGACAACGTTTGCGTAACGAACTGAAAAAAAGGAATTTGTGCTTTGAGAGCTGGGATTGACCTCGCGTACAAAACATGTTAACAGTCCACCAACTCAGTCAAAAACGTTTTTCCAATTGAGAACGGAAGGAAATTAGACATTCGTTTTCTCTGTCTTCTTTAGTAATTCAGTTCCCACGGTATAGGGTTCGAATGCTTTCGAGTTTCTCGCTCAAAGTCTTGAGCCCACGATAATATGCTCTCTCTGGTTGATCAGTGCTTTCTCTCATAGGTATAAATTTAGAGAAGTGAATATGGCCCCAATTAAGATCTGAAACATTTCTCGTTTCTCGTTATTCAAATCGCCTATGTTATCTATCAACCATCAATTTTATAATCTTCAGCAATTAAATAACTTATTTAATCTTTAACTTTAAACACGCCATGAATTTAGGGCTAAATGGTTCGACAACCTGCACTTAAAGCACGTGTCACGATTCTGGAATGTATTAAAATCGTGCGGCATTTATGTCTTTCTAGTGAACATTAAATAATTTCACTATCACGTCTCACAATATCTTGAGCGAGTCGCTGTGCGGCTTTTTTTGTATTGTATTGACTCACATTAAGGAGATCAACTAGGGCCCCTGGCGGTCCGATGAGTCAGTTTTTGTTATTGCTGAAAAAGGACCCTTAGGTGGCGGACCATTCGGTCCTAAAATTTTATGGCGCTACGGACACTAGATGAAAACATCCCCCAGGGGGTTGTAAGGGGTACAGAAATCCTGAATTTTTGGCCCCATATGAAAAGAAAACAAAACGGGAAATGGAAAATTTGAAAGCCTAACTTTGTTTACAATGCTTCAAGGATTTTGAAACTGTCTTTTTTCAAGAATGAAACAACAAACAACGGAATAAAATTCATTATTCTAAAAACGGCCATTCAGACCAGCGCTAGTTTTGACACTTAATTATCAATGAATGCTCTGAAAATACGATCAATAATATATAAAAATTGATATTTCAATAATTTCTATATAGATATACAGCCTATCTAATATACAATTGGCAGGCACTTTGATCAGAGTTAAGAACGGGTTTCTGCTTAAAAATGTACATTGATTCTAAAATCAGGATATCGCTATTACACGTAGAATTTATAATTGAAATATTATCCACCAGGAAAATATGGTTGGTATTTTCACAGTGAAGTCAAGGCGAAGACTGAGATGAAGTTGCTAGCGGCCTATTAGTTCTAAATGATTTGCCTAGATGTTAGTAAAATCTTATCTTTGACTGTTTCAGAGTGCTCCCTATGTAGGATCTCTGGCAAGTTCCACACTGATATTTATGTACGATACTAGAGAGCAACTCTTTCGGCAGTCTGTCTTTATACTGGAAAAATGGTTTTATTTGGAAGCTGTTGCGAAAAACCAACTTGAAATCGAGTTGGGGATAAAATTTTCTCAAATTCCTAGTTAAGCAATGTTTTAGTTCATCAGAAGTTGGTCCAATATACGGAATCTTTTTTTGTTCTGGCATAAAAACTCAATGACTTCTATTCTTTTGAAATATCAATATAAATGAACTTACAAACAAATATGTCTAATTTAAAAAAACTATGGCATGAATCGAAAAAATGAATGAAAGAAATTGTGTTTATCATTAAAAATTACATATAATAGTCAAATTTTATAAGAATCAGACTACAGATATAAAAATTCATAATTTCTGATGAAAATTTTTTTTTCTTGTGAATTACAATTCACAGTATGAGTAAGAAGATATGCATGGAGATTATCGAAATAAAAATGAAAACAGCATTCAATTACATATATTGTTCATCATACTACAGTTCAGATAAAAATTTATTTATGCCTTATTACTAACAACCTTTATTTTAACCATTCAAAAGAATAGAAGTCAGGAAATTTTTATGCTAGAAAAAAAAAGACAGTTTTAGAATCCATGGAACATTTCTAACAAAAGTATGGTAGCTTTTTTCCAAATTGTACAAATATTTTTTTTTATCAAGCTCAAAATCCAAAATTAGTATATATGCTAGTTGGTGATCAAATATCGCTTATAAAAAACAAAAGTTTAAAATGGATAATTTGCTACTATACTTTTGTTTGCAATGCTCCAAGGATTCTGTCTTTGTTTATGTTCTAGCATAAAAACTCAATGATTTCTATTCTTTTGATATATCCATAAAATGTACCAAAAACTAATATTTCGAAATTTAAAAAAATAAGGCCAAAATCGAAAAAGGTACATGAGTAAAATATGTTTGTTTTCAACAAATACATAGACTGGCCAAATTTCGAACGAATCGGATCAAAATGAAAAATCACAGAGTTGACCCCCTTAAATGCCTCGATTTTATGCCTCGTTAGAAATATGGCAACATCGTTTTCACAACCGGCGTGCCAAATTGCGACCAGTCGCGCGAACGGAAACTCGAACGCACTCTTTCTCCCTAAAAACAGGGTAAAGAAGACCGGCAGGCGGCAGCAGAGGGACTTCATAACGCCGTTAGGTACAGAATTTCTGGAGATTTCTTGAGATCACCTCGTGCGACTTTACACTTAAGTTTACCCACTCGTAACTTTGGAACGGATGCACCCATCGACTTAAAATTACTCTCAAATGAAAGAGTGAAACATTTCCAGTAGTACGGTGTCCTACACATGACCACGGCCTCAACGGTTTTCGAAAAAATAGAGAAATTCTGCGTTGAGCCTATCCGACTCGCGCCCTCAAAAAACTTAAGTTTACCCACTCGTAACTTTGGAACGGATGCACCCATCGACTTAAAATTACTCTCAAATGAAAGAGTGAAACATTTCCAGTAGTACGGTGTCCTACACATGACCACGGCCTCAACGGTTTTCGAAAAAATAGAGAAATTCTGCGTTGAGCCTATCCGACTCGCGCGCCCTCAAAAAACTTAAGTTTACCCACTCGTAACTTTCGAACGGATGCACCCATCGATTTAAAATTACTCTCAAATGAAAGAGTGAAACATTTCCAGTAGTACGGTGTCCTACACATGACCACGGCCTCAACGGTTTTCGAAAAAATAGAGAAATTCTGCGTTGAGCCTATCCGACTCGCGCCCTCAAAAAACTTAAGTTTACCCACTCGTAACTTTGGAACGGATGCACCCATCGACTTAAAATTACTCTCAAATGAAAGAGTGAAACATTTCCAGTAGTACGGTGTCCTACACATGACCACGGCCTCAACGGTTTTCGAAAAAATAGAGAAATTCTGCGTTGAGCCTATCCGACTCGCGCGCCCTCAAAAAACTTAAGTTTACCCACTCGTAACTTTGGAACGGATGCACCCATCGATTTAAAATTACTCTCAAATGAAAGAGTGAAACATTTCCAGTAGTACGGTGTCCTACACATGACCACGGCCTCAACGGTTTTCGAAAAAATAGAGAAATTCTGCGTTGAGCCTATCCGACTCGCGCCCTCAAAAAACTTAAGTTTACCCACTCGTAACTTTGGAACGGATGCACCCATCGACTTAAAATTACTCTCAAATGAAAGAGTGAAACATTTCCAGTAGTACGGTGTCCTACACATGACCACGGCCTCAACGGTTTTCGAAAAAATAGAGAAATTCTGCGTTGAGCCTATCCGACTCGCGCGCCCTCAAAAAACTTAAGTTTACCCACTCGTAACTTTCGAACGGATGCACCCATCGATTTAAAATTACTCTCAAATGAAAGAGTGAAACATTTCCAGTAGTACGGTGTCCTACACATGACCACGGCCTCAACGGTTTTCGAAAAAATAGAGAAATTCTGCGTTGAGCCTATCCGACTCGCGCCCTCAAAAAACTTAAGTTTACCCACTCGTAACTTTGGAACGGATGCACCCATCGACTTAAAATTACTCTCAAATGAAAGAGTGAAACATTTCCAGTAGTACGGTGTCCTACACATGACCACGGCCTCAACGGTTTTCGAAAAAATAGAGAAATTCTGCGTTGAGCCTATCCGACTCGCGCCCTCAAAAAACTTAAGTTTACCCACTCGTAACTTTGGAACGGATGCACCCATCGACTTAAAATTACTCTCAAATGAAAGAGTGAAACATTTCCAGTAGTACGGTGTCCTACACATGACCACGGCGTCAACGGTTTTCGAAAAAATAGAGAAATTCTGCGTTGAGCCTATCCGACTCGCGCGCCCTCAAAAAACTTAAGTTTACCCACTCGTAACTTTCGAACGGATGCACCCATCGATTTAAAATTACTCTCAAATGAAAGAGTGAAACATTTCCAGTAGTACGGTGTCCTACACATGACCACGGCCTCAACGGTTTTCGAAAAAATAGAGAAATTCTGCGTTGAGCCTATCCGACTCGCGCCCTCAAAAAACTTAAGTTTACCCACTCGTAACTTTGGAACGGATGCACCCATCGACTTAAAATTACTCTCAAATGAAAGAGTGAAACATTTCCAGTAGTACGGTGTCCTACACATGACCACGGCCTCAACGGTTTTCGAAAAAATAGAGAAATTCTGCGTTGAGCCTATCCGACTCGCGCGCCCTCAAAAAACTTAAGTTTACCCACTCGTAACTTTGGAACGGATGCACCCATCGATTTAAAATTACTCTCAAATGAAAGAGTGAAACATTTCCAGTAGTACGGTGTCCTACACATGACCACGGCCTCAACGGTTTTCGAAAAAATAGAGAAATTCTGCGTTGAGCCTATCCGACTCGCGCCCTCAAAAAACTTAAGTTTACCCACTCGTAACTTTGGAACGGATGCACCCATCGACTTAAAATTACTCTCAAATGAAAGAGTGAAACATTTCCAGTAGTACGGTGTCCTACACATGACCACGGCCTCAACGGTTTTCGAAAAAATAGAGAAATTCTGCGTTGAGCCTATCCGACTCGCGCGCCCTCAAAAAACTTAAGTTTACCCACTCGTAACTTTCGAACGGATGCACCCATCGATTTAAAATTACTCTCAAATGAAAGAGTGAAACATTTCCAGTAGTACGGTGTCCTACACATGACCACGGCCTCAACGGTTTTCGAAAAAATAGAGAAATTCTGCGTTGAGCCTATCCGACTCGCGCCCTCAAAAAACTTAAGTTTACCCACTCGTAACTTTGGAACGGATGCACCCATCGACTTAAAATTACTCTCAAATGAAAGAGTGAAACATTTCCAGTAGTACGGTGTCCTACACATGACCACGGCCTCAACGGTTTTCGAAAAAATAGAGAAATTCTGCGTTGAGCCTATCCGACTCGCGCGCCCTCAAAAAACTTAAGTTTACCCACTCGTAACTTTCGAACGGATGCACCCATCGACTTAAAATTACTCTCAAATGAAAGAGTGAAACATTTCCAGTAGTACGGTGTCCTACACATGACCACGGCCTCAACGGTTTTCGAAAAAATAGAGAAATTCTGCGTTGAGCCCATCCGACTCGCGCGCCCTCAAAAAACTTAAGTTTACCCACTCGTAACTTTGGAACGGATGCACCCATCGACTTAAAATTACTCTCAAATGAAAGAGTGAAACATTTCCAGTAGTACGGTGTCCTACACATGACCACGGCCTCAACGGTTTTCGAAAAAATAGAGAAATTCTGCGTTGAGCCTATCCGACTCGCGCGCCCTCAAAAAACTTAAGTTTACCCACTCGTAACTTTCGAACGGATGCACCCATCGACTTAAAATTACTCTCAAATGAAAGAGTGAAACATTTCCAGTAGTACGGTGTCCTACACATGACCACGGCCTCAACGGTTTTCGAAAAAATAGAGAAATTCTGCGTTGAGCCTATCCGACTCGCGCGCCCTCAGAAAACTTAAGTTTACCGACTCGTATCTCGCGCGTTGTCAAAACATCCTATCCTAAGAATTCGAAATAATAATATCCTCAACTTCACTTACAATGAACAGACCCTTTCATGACAAAAGAAGGCATGGGAAATTGAAAACAAATAAAATTAACCTCAGAGTCATATCATTTTCTATATCAATATTTCCCGAGAATAAAAGCTTACGTTTTTTCTGTTTTATCGAGCTATATTTTGATCGCTATTCAAGCCTTTTTAATGGATATTTAATTTGTCCTGTGCTTATGCACTATCGTTAAACCCTAGAAAACCTATAACATAATTTCTACTTCTTTTTCAAGAATTTGTTGAACCCTGAACGCATGGTTTGTTTCTCCTCGCGGTTACTGTGTCGATATAAGTTGTGTAACCTTGTTTTTTCTTTTGTTTTCATTTTATTTAAAAGTTAAACCAATCAAATGGTCTTTCACAAAATTGGTTTGGTTTTTATATTTTCCAAAATCAGATTGAATGACTATTACGAGAAAATTTTTTATGATAGAGTAATTTATGGCAGTGCATAACAAATCATTATTGACTGCCTGTTTTTTTCATGTCTTTGAATCAGGTGATTTAGGCGTTTATGCATATGCATCCGCTACGATTTTTGTGTTTCGTTTTCCGTACAGGCTAATACGTTTCTTTTATTTACGTCATTCTTAACGTAACTGTTTCGCTACCTCCACGCCTTATTTGAGGATGTATGCTCAGGTATTTTTGGGGTACTTTTTCCAACATTTATTTCACTTCAACAGCCGTTTACGATGCGTCTAGTTCAATATTGACGGGTTTTTTGCATTTGTTATTACAAATTAATAGCTTTACGTAAGAAAATTTGGCCATTGTATTGTTTTTTAAAGAGTCAAATTGATGGATGAATGAAATAAAAAATTTCTGAACGTTTCAAGAATACATTCTTAGGAGGGAGAACCATGCTTTGAACCGCAAATTTTTATGAACCGCAAATTTTTACTGGCTCACTCGCCGTATGTATAAAACTGCCGAATTAATTTGTATGTTTTGAATAAATTTAGTTCAAATTCTACTCTAAGCACTTTAATGTACTATTCAATCTTTCTCACAGCCCAATGTCTAGATCCATCGTATCAGCATTTTGGAGATACAGATTTTTCAGTTTAACGTTTGCATTGGTATGGGTAAGTTTCGTTGAAGTTTTTAACTTTTAAGAAACAACGGATGGGTTACAGATTTCAGTTTTCGCATATGAAACTGTACAACTTATATTGGAAAGAAACAATTCTGTTCTTTACTTCATATTTAAAGTGAGACTCTTAATCTGACTCAAAACAAATGTTTGTGAGTAGACAGCGTCTAGCTGTCCACTTTGCTGACACTACAAATGTCTGCTGACCAAGCCCCGAAATGTTTTTGAGACTCAGAGGCCTGCTCTCGGTTTGTTTTGAGATCCCTCCTGCATTTGCGCTTTGGATTACGATGTCTTCTTGCTCCATGCATACTGCGTTAGTTTTATGACTAGCGTTGTGGTGTCAGGTTGTCCTTTCCATTAGTGACAGCAGATCATCATCTAAAATTTGACTCATCAAAGATCAAAACTTGTGGGTATTAAGTAAATAGAAAAGTGTTCCTTGACATTTTGTGAATTATTTCTTTTCTAAAAATGGAGAGTGTTATCGAGCTCATGAAATCGTTTCCCAGCAAGAGCATGAACAGCAAACGAAAACTTTATAGAATTCTGTCTAGAAAGTTAGGAACTCATAGACATGAAAGATCAAGAAATCGTTTCAGAAAACTCGAATTGTCAAGTCCAGCGTTCAACTTCCAAGTGGCCAGAATAGTTAAGGTAAATTTATAAACTTAAATTAGTTTGTGCGAGTGTGACTCCGATTACATTTATGTTATTTTAATTCTTCTCGTGGGCTTTCGGACCGCCATAGCCGTGTGGCTTTCGGACCCGCCTCCGTGCGGGCAAACCCGGGTTCGAGTCCCGGCGGCGCTGGTGGCGATTTTCTCTGTTGGGTATAGGGGTACATAGGGGAAAGTCCTATCTTTAGTTCTCTAAGTGATTAATCATATTAAGCAGCAAGATTTTGAATTATTTTCTCGCTAATATCTTTAAATATATATGTTATGTCCCGGGAATTTCCGGGAAAGTAGGAATTCCCGGACAGGGAAATTTCAGCCAAAAATCATCCCGGATCTCGGGATCCCTGGATGCAAACCCTAGTGGTATCCTACTTTGAATTTTAATGTTTTTGAAGTCCCTGTAACTCGAAAGCTAAGTAGTTTTTGTCATTTTATCCTTCGCAAAAAACGATTTTTTTTACTTCATAGACTTATGGTTGAAATTTGTCCGTACAAAAAAAACACCCTTTATAGTGTAGATTATTCTTATACAGTAAAATACAAAGTTCCTGCGCATAATTTTTCTTTCGTTATTACAATATTCAAGTTAGTATTGAAGAAATTCAATTGGTTGGTCTGTCTTTTTTGGTTGGTCTGTCTCCATTTCACGCCCTTGATAGGATACTTAATGACCGTACCTGTGATACGAGTTTGACCAGTGCACAAGCACATTAATGTTTTAATCGCGTGTACTATTAGGATGGATATATTTGTTTGGCATCCACATCTGGAAGATTTCTATATTGACAATATCGAATCCCTTCATTTATGACGGGATTACCCAGGTGTCTTCTGAGTAGGCAAAGTAGGCAGCGCCTACCCTGCGAAGCATAGATAAGAATCAAATAAGTATGCACCAATTCAACGAAATTACAATAGTTGATTCAATTACTATGCTCCAAATCGCAAAATTATGATATACATGGAGATGAGGTAGGCAAAATTTGCACACTGCCTTTCTTACCTGCATCTCCACTATGCAGGGTAACAAGAAAAGAAAAAAGAAAAGAAAAACCGTATATTTCCAAAAAGGTTGGCATATGAGATACATGACAAACATATTGTATTTTAAAAATTTCTTAATAGAAGACGGCATTAGACAAACGTACTATACGAGGAGTACTAATAGACAGACTATACGTAGTCTTGTAATAGACAAACCATACGAGGTGTACTAATAGACAAACTATGCGAGGCGCACAAATAGGTAAACCTTACTAGGCGTACTAATTAATAGACACGCCAGACGTGGCTTGCAAAATAGATTAACCCTGCCATGGGCTATTTAATTCAAAAATATCATTTCACGGATATTTTATGTCCCAAGAGATGGCTGACAACTTATATATATTTTGAAATACTACTAGAGAATTCTTCGGAATTCCTAAATGATTTTTTTGAACCAAAAGTAAGAAAAGACAAAAAACGCTATACCGAAGCTGCTCGAAACACACCGTTGTAAATGACTATCAAGTATTGAGAAAAAGTTAGTCACAAAGTAATTTCTAACGCACATCACGCAACACAACACGCACATCTAGAGAAGAGACGCGTAAAAAAACTTACACACAAAATGAAAATCATGGCTTGTTCAGCATACGTACAGAGAGCTGATAATTTTTCACGATTTTTCACGAGCGCTATTTAATTTGTCTGCCCATATTCTTCATTTGTTCTATTCAGAAACGCGGAAACAGACTTACACGCAAAAATGAAACTCTTGGCTTGTTCAGCATACGGACATAGGGATAATTTTTTCACGAGCGCTTTATTTCATTTGTGTGTTAGGAATAGGAAAAAATTGAGAAATACAATTAGTGAAATAAAGCCCAATTCCAAGAGCCTATGAATAGTAGTAAAATTTTCTTTCTGTCCGTATGTCGAACAAGCTATGAATTTTGATGTTGAGTATATGTTTGTTTGTCTACGCATTTCTACAGAAATTTCGTAGATATCTGCTAATCATGAGTGATATCCCGCTTACACTGTATCTCCATTTTACCCCATGTACCCATGTCCGCATGATGTTGGAGAAAATATGAAATATGTTCTTTTGTTCTTGTTCCTTCAAAACTTGAGTTTTCTTAAAATTAATTTCCCGAAATTAAAAAGCATTTCATTTTTACGTTTTTCGAAATCTTTTATCATATTACTTATTCTTCCTCAGGTTATTTCTGACGATTACACAAAGCTTGACTCTCATTTTAGATGTAGCAGGAGCAAGATTGTTTTTTGATGGTTATTAGTATTTTTATTTTTCTTGCATTCATTTTCAATACGTATATATAAATGAATATGTGTGTGTAGGTGTGTGCATGTGTGTGTGCATGTGTGCGCACGCAAATATGAATGTCTATGTATCTGTGTGCACATGTACACGTTCGGATGTGTTTCTTTGACGTTCATATCTCACCGATTGCAATTAGTTCCATGTGGAAGGTTTTGAAGCCTCCGGCCCGGCAGAAATATTCCAATAATCGACTTCTGTAGAATAATTTTGTATACGTTATGAATAATTTTGTATATGAATGAATAATTTTTGTATATGAATAAAGGCTTCTTTATAGCCCAAATTATAGCCTCACTATAGCGGCAGACTGATTTTTGGCAGTTTTTCATTATAGTGGGGTTGTAATGAAAGGCATAAACATCAGAAAGCCTCGAAGACGGGAGCACTAAATGAGACCAATGGAGCTACTCAAGCCTTGGCATATAGGATTCACCTACAGAAGAAAAAATGGGTCGTGGTCGTCGTCTTCGCTGTACGCTATCTCAAGAAAAGTTCCATGTGGAAGGTTTTGAAGCCTCCGACCCGGCAGAAATATTCCAATAATCGACTTCTGTAGAATAATTTTGTATACGTTATGAATAATTTTGTATATGAATGAATAATTTTTGTATATGAATAAAGGCTTCTTTATAGCCCAAATTATAGCCTCACTGTACGCTATCTCGAGAAAGCTGAGAAGGTAAGGTAGGAGCTAAAATAAATGTAAAGGATGTATTCAGTTTATGTGTAAAGAGTCCAGACCTTCAAACGATCATGTGCATGTTGAATTCATCCTAATTATGTTGTAATTTTCACAATATCTTCCCCCAATGACAGAGTCAAGTTGACAGTATTAGGCATCAAACTTATTCAGAAATTAACATGACTGCAAGTACAGAAAAAATGAGACTTACAGATACTAATATTAGCCCGTTTGAGAGTTATTTGAAGTCGATGGGTGCATTCTTTAAGAAATGACAAGTGGTCCAAGCCAAGTTTTTTTGAGGGCGCGCGAGTCGGATAGGCTCAACGCAGAATTTCTCTATTTTTTCGAAAACCGTTGAGGCCGTGGTCATGTGTAGGACACCGTACTACTGGAAATGTTTCACTCTTTCATTTGAGAGTAATTTCAAGTCGATGGGTGCATCCGTTCGAAAGTTACGAGTGGGTAAACTTAAGTTTTTTGAGGGCGCGCGAGTCGGATAGGCTCAACGCAGAATTTCTCTATTTTTTCGAAAACCGTTGAGGCCGTGGTCATGTGTAGGACACCGTACTACTGGAAATGTTTCACTCTTTCATTTGAGAGTAATTTTAAGTCGATGGGTGCATCCGTTCGAAAGTTACGAGTGGGTAAACTTAAGTTTTTTGAGGGCGCACGAGTCGGATAGGCTCAACGCAGAATTTCTCTATTTTTTCAAAAACCGTTGAGGCCGTGGTCATGTGTAGGACACCGTACTACTGGAAATGTTTCACTCTTTAATTTGAGAGTAATTTTAAGTCGATGGGTGCATCCGTTCCAAAGTTACGAGTGGGTAAACTTAAGTTTTTTGAGGGCGCGCGAGTCGGATAGGCTCAACGCAGAATTTCTCTAGTTTTTCGAAAACCGTTGAGGCCGTGGTCATGTGTAGGACACCGTACTACTGGAAATGTTTCACTCTTTCATTTGAGAGTAATTTTAAGTCGATGGGTGCATCCGTTCGAAAGTTACGAGTGGGTAAACTTAAGTTTTTTGAGGGCGCGCGAGTCGGATAGGCTCAACGCAGAATTTCTCTATTTTTTCGAAAACCGTTGAGGCCGTGGTCATGTGTAGGACACCGTACTACTGGAAATGTTTCACTCTTTAATTTGAGAGTAATTTTAAGTCGATGGGTGCATCCGTTCCAAAGTTACGAGTGGGTAAACTTAAGTTTTTTGAGGGCGCGCGAGTCGGATAGGCTCAACGCAGAATTTCTCTATTTTTTCGAAAACCGTTGAGGCCGTGGTCATGTGTAGGACACCGTACTACTGGAAATGTTTCACTCTTTCATTTGAGAGTAATTTTAAGTCGATGGGTGCATCCGTTCGAAAGTTACGAGTGGGTAAACTTAAGTGTAAAGTCGCACGAGGTGAACTCAAGAAATCTCCAGAAATTCTGTACCTAACGGCGTTATGAAGTCCCTCTGCTGCCGCCTGCCGGTCTTCTTTACCCTGTTTTTAGGGAGAAAGAGTGCGTTCGAGTTTCCGTTCGCGCGACTGGTCGCAATTTGGCACGCCGGTGTTTTCACAGCGGTCGGCGAGTGCAGGTAGGTACTGGTGGCAGCGAAACGTGATAGCGCAAGCTGATAAGCTGATAGTATGCTCTGTATTTTGTTCTTCATGAAGAGAATTTGGCATCTTTTTGGTTAAAAGACAGTCGAGAACTTGCAAGACGGCTGTACGGCACAGGGCTGCCGCTGATGGGGGATTTACCCCAGATCTGGGGAAACGCTTGTCATCAAGTGGAATGGGGGAAAACTTTCATAAAAACGACATATCTAGGGGAATTCCGCTAGGAATTATTTTCCATGCAAAAAAAACCTGTTAATTGAATAATTTTGAATTACAGTACACGCAGACGAATGTTAATTTGGATGAAGATATTTTGATGCAGAACAGGAAATCCTTTCTTAACGACTAATTACAGGCGATTTAACGAAGTTTGAACGATATTATCGAACTCGTTAAATTTGCAACTAAATTCGCATCGGAACGGTCACAGCTCAGGCTCGAGAGCACTGGTATGCTCTAGCTTCAGAGATAGTGAAGTTATAAAATGTCCAAAAAGAAAAAAAGTCCGTTTTCTATGAATAACTTTTTTTCTATGCGTCAAATAAAAATATCACAAATCAAAAAGTTTTTTCATGACGTTTTCTATTCGCAAAGAAAGTTTCAAAAGCTTAGGTGCAATAACAAAAACTATGAAGAAAATTGAATCGCTCCCTTTAACCCTAGAAAGCTAAACTATATGTCGTGCAACGCCAACGCTAATCATGGGTATATAATGCCCTATTTTAGAAAATAAAAATGATATGGTGAATATAAAAATATATTTAAAAAAAACCACACGCTAATAAAAGAAATGTAGCTTCGATTAAGCCTACAAATAATTAATAATTGTGTGTAGGAACGAGTTTAGGAAAATGTAAGAAAATAACGAAAATTTTTCAAAAATCTAAACAGACTAGAAAAATAATTACAGAAATAAACTAGACCGCCGATTGTAACCAAAATTAGCAGAAGCCCACCCAGATGTATGGCCTCTGATCTCAGAGAACGCAGCTCACAGACTTCGCGCCAACTGTCAGGAAGAGAAAGAGAAAATACCCTTTACAGATACCCACAAAAAATGAGTATTTCGTGTTATAATACATTTTAAACCACGAATGTGCTTGCTAATGAGTACAAGTGATATGTATAGACTATGCACAACAAAATAATGGTTTCGGATATTTTTCTTGAATATTTCAACTTGCCTCAGGCTATTACACAGTCGTTGCAGAGGGCGTAGTAGTTGTCTGCGCACACAGGCTTCTAACATTGGTGACACCTGAACCGTGTCTTCTTGGCTATGGTATAAGCGCTCTTGCATCAACGCGCTACCTGGTCTTTGGACTGTCCTGCTGGGAATCCTGGAACTCCACCTGCGAAAGTGAGGCTCATGTTGCACACTTGTGAAATTGTCAACTTCTCTTGACTGTGTCGAGTCGGGACGTTCAGCCTAGTCTCAGCGTTTATCTGGAGTTGCAAGGCCAACTCCACCATGAAAAACCTCATCTCTACAGCACATGATTTCTTGCTGAATAATCCAGGAATTTATCAATGCAGTATTCAAGATACTATAGAAATAACACAGTGGCCACCTCTTAGTTTATCTGCTGCAACTGTATTGAGCACACATTTGAACAAGTGTGTCCACACCATTTTGGACTTGTAGTTTGTAAAACTCTACTATCTCTGGCTTCCCATTCACCGGACACGGACGGCTGAGTGAGCATAGGAGACATGAAGAGGACTGTCTATTTTACAGCAGCTGTGTTTGGAACGTAGGACACAAATGTAAGGTCACTTGTGAAGAGGAAGGCGCTACTTCCTGGTATTCTATTGCTCTTGTCCCTCATTAGGTCAAGGATTTCTTCCTTTGGTATTATCCCTCACTCTCCCCACCAGTGTCGTTCCACAGTTGTGCCAGAGATCCTCAGTAAGGAATGCAGAGGTAAACCAGTTGTCTGTTATGACATTCCGGTTCGTGTGGTGGTAAGGTTGTGTCGGGTTGTAGGCAAAATTTTGTCCACCATTCAATAATTGTTGTCTCTAGTTCCCTAAGTATAGAATTCCTGTCATATTCTATTATAAATAATCACATTTATAGACTAAGTTCACACTGAAATATGTATTACTTCGTACAATAGAAGCTCCCAGGGGAACCATGTGAGGGCCCGAGCTAAAGGTTAGGTAGGCTTTTTTTTGTAATAAAATTGGTTTTTGTTTTGTTACGGACCATCTTTTTTCGGTTCACTGCTGTCCTGTTTTTCAGCACCTACTACTTTCTTCTTCAACTTTTTTCTTGTTTCATGAACTTCTTTCCTAACTTACCGTTTCTGTGCACCTTGCGCATAGATTCCGCGTTCCCTCAACTCCATACTAAATGGTGCCTTCCTCTTTCCTCTCTTGGAACATCTTTGTCGTGGTTAAGGAAGTCTAAAACTTTCTTATTTAATAATAATAATAATCGTAGAATAGACAATAAATAATGAATATAAGGGAAACATTATCCATCACTATAAACACGTTCATAGTGTTAACACTAAACATGGGTATATGATACCCTTTAATATAGCTGCATGGTAAAACTAAACATGGGCACGAGGTACCCTATTCGTATCTACTCGAAAATCCCAGAATCGGAGTGGAGTGACCCATCTGTCACGACTCGACATACAATGAAGCTTTAAGGAATACTGGAACTCTCACATTACAAAATAAATCGTAGATGAGTATTCCTTCAGGTACGCAGAGCATATGATACCCATGTTTAGCGTTCTAGGGTCAAGTCAGTCAAGAGCATGTGTTTTATAAAACGTCCTTTAGAGCAGCAACACCGATTCGTTAACTGTATATGACGCGGCCAGCTTGATACCTGTCTCATTATTTGAGCTGTCATATGCATTCAAATAAATTTTAACCACCTATGCTCAGATGTGAACATTTCAATAATTATATTTAAAAGCACGAAGTGGATGTTTTTCAGTTTGATGGAAGTATAGTTATAAGTATGTGTTATTAGCACCAGACAGCTATTTTTTGTGCAATTCTGCACGCTACGCGCAAACATCATGTTCAAAATCAGAGCTAATCTTCGCCACTAAAACGTTGGTTGCCCATATTTCATGGGCGTAGGTTTGAACTTAAGAACAGTTGTCGAGAATTCAAAATTGATGTAAAAACATTCAATTTCCACTCAGCAAAATCAACCGAAAGGAAGCAGATCTATTTTTTTTATATTGTGCTAGATTTTGCACATGGATTGAACTTGTGGCTTAAAGTGAACTTATAAAATGCATTAAAATATCGGACTGTGTTTGCTTTCCAATGAAGGTTTGTCATCTATAAAATCGGCACCTTTAATAATGAAAAATTACTTTATTAAAGAAAGATTGAAATGATGATCGGAATGCATCCATATCACATCCAGATCATAAATGACATTTTGGTGGGAATGCAGGCGAGGAGGGGAGGATGAAGCCATGAATTAGATAATGATTTCGAGGATTCAATTGAAACGGTATATACAGGTGTGGCCAATGATTTTAAGAAAGAACTTTTTTATTTCAGGGCTTTTTCAGAATATACTTATGCCCAATCAATAACAGTCCTATATTGTAGCAAAATTGTATAAAAGCAAGGTAAAGAAAAAACAAATTGCTTGGAATTTTTGTTTTTCTTGAAAACCTACCAATTTTATTTTTCCTAAAATACGGAAACCCTATTTGTGCTCGTTTAAAGTCTGACACGGGATTTGAAACTGATGAAAAAATCGTTCGTAAGGTGAGTGGCATGTTTATTTTTAGAAATATTGTTAGCTTCTTTTAAGATTTAAAAAAATGTTACATTTACCAGGTTCAAAATCATGATTTCGGAAGAACTTAGGGAAACCATCATTCTTCTCCATCGGAGATGTCTATCAAAAAAGGAAATCGTTGCCAAGTAACTAGCATCATCGTCAACTGTCTACAGATTGCTGAAATAATTCAACAAGACAAAATCACTAGCACCGACCAGAGTGCATAGCAGGAAAAGATTGTTGTCGGTTCGGCAAGATAGGGCTTTTGTGCGCTACTCGTTACGGGAAAAAGCTGCCAGCAGTTCAGAGCTTGCACTAGAATGGGAGAGGGATGGCGTCCACGCCTCAGCGCAAACTGTTCGCCGTTGACTCTTCGACATTGCTTCGAGGAGAGTTTCGAAGACATCTCTTTTGACGGGGAAGTAGATCAAAGACTGGCTAAATTTTTGTAGGAAGTACCAGCATTGGACAGCTGAACAATGGGGCAATGTCACTATCTCCAAAAAATCTCTGTACGCCCTGTTAAACAATTACGGGAAAAGCCTCGTGCGACAAAGAAAAGGCGAGTGATGTAACAAGGAGTGTGTCGTTTCAACAGTCAAGCATCCTGCCACACTTTACGTCTGGCGTTGCTTTTCAGGCAAGAAACTGGAGCACTAACGATTTTACCCAAAACACAACTATGAATTCTGACGAGGACCTGAAAGTCTAAAAATATCTTCTCCTTTCAACGATGGCTGGTCAGTTTCCCGACAAAGAGGTGGTTTACAAACATGATTGCGCTCCCTGCTTTAATGTTAAGTGTTAAAAAGTTCCTTGATGACAATGGAGCGGAGATTTTGGATCCTTGGCATGGAAATTCGGTTGATCTGAATCCAATTAAAAGTTTATGGTCGATCAAAAGTCGGGTAAACAAGAAGAAGCCAAATATTTTCGTGCAACTTGAAGCCCTAATTGAAGAAGGGTTTAGGTCTTTCGATCATAATTTCACTGAAAAATTAGTAAACAGCATGCCAAAGGGCATCAAAAACCACTTTGAAGAAGCGTGGCCAAGATTGCAATTACTGGGAATAATTTCTTTTTAGTTTGACTGGTTAGTAAAAAATTTGGAGGGTAATTTATGGGTTTATTCTCCGTTATAGTGTTTTGCAACTAATTAAAAAATACGCAAGACTACACCTTACTTTAAAGAGAAAATAGAAAAACTCACTTTCGCTAAAATCTTTGTTTGAACTTGTACATAAAACTTATGTTTCCCAAGAAACTTAATTACTTGCTCTGACTTTTACGTGGACGGATTGTGGCACATGGCATGTCAGGCACTGTTGCTGTAGTTTGAAATCCGGTGATGGTGGTTGGAGCCAGTTCCGGCTGAGCTAATAATTTCAATAATCTTTTTTACTGCTGCCTTAGTATTATTTGTTTGGTGTGCCAGTGCATTTTATTTCTTTATTTTTGCTACGAACTATCACACTCAGTTTCCTACAGAGCTTCAAGCAAGTGAATTAATATTCAAAGAACTAGTACTTGAGTAGTCTGCTGGACTACCATTAATACAGATGTCATTCGTCAAGTTGATGGGCTGAAAATTCTTTACGAGAACGAGCTTCAAGTTGGTTTTTCCTTTTTTCTAACGTATAAAACCTTTGACTATACTTATTAACTCACTGTTTCTGAGCTTAAAGCACTTATTTATCTCTTATTTCCTTTAATTTCCTCAATTGGCTTTCAGCTAAAACCTATTATCATTGACTGCATTAAAAACTCAGGTTTGTGCTTTTCAACTATGGGTATCATTGCGGTTTTATAATGTAATGTCGATACTGGAGAATTTATATCTTCGAAATTGATCTGAGGCCGGAAATTTTCATCAAACACCGTAGGTTGATTCTTTTGTGAATAACGCTTCTGCAGCTGTGTTCTTGTGGTTCCTAACCTCTGCATCACTCTTAAGGAGACCGAACGCTTGTTCTCTATAGTTAAAAAAAAACTAAAATAAAAAATACTTCCATATTGAAATAAGCACTGAGGCATTCAGAGCACGTTTGAAGCATTCGAATAGACAGGTATAGCCTATAAAGTTTTCAAAATTTCCCCATAACCCCCCCCCCCCCCACACCGGAGGGGGGGGGCCGGGGGGGGGGGGGCTGGTGCTGGCTCAGTCCCGTTTTATTATGGTTATATTTGACTTGGAGAAAGTAGGACGTTGTGATCATAAATACGTATATGTGAAATACTTGTTAGGCATCGAGGAGTCCTTATTCCGATTCGGAAAAGACTGTGAAATCAGACGGAAAAGCATGATATTGATTAAATTATGTGACCTTTGGTGCGATATATAGTTTAAATGACTGAAGCGCTAGCAAACCTATGTTACTACTACTACTACTGAGGAGTCCTGATGCAAATTATGCGAAAGTTCTTTGGAGAACTATTTATAACGTGTGCCCAGTTTGATCTTTGTCAATGACCTCCATGTGAACAATTGAAATAGTGTGTAATGCATTTGCGATAACAATTGTTTGCTTTAGATGAGTTAATTGGTACAATTTGTATGTTCGTGGTTGCTATGCGGATGTGCTCAAAAAAGTCAGTGTGGCTAATTTTTCTATGAAATAACTTGAGGTTTTGTTATCTTCGTGCATACGGAATATACGTAATAAGTAGAGCTGTGCCAATATGCACGTGCATATATGCAAGCGCATATGAAATTATGCGCGCATAAAATATGCGGCTTGAGGTTACATATATGCGGTTGCGGAGTGTCGTATGCACAGTACTCGCATTTATATGCAAACAATATGCGATCAAGTCTTGCACATGCACTGCTGAATGACCGACTTCAGTTAGTTGGAACTGGTTTGATGTTGTAAATAATGAACTCTAAGGTAATGATTCAATACAATAGTGTTTAATATTTAGAATATCGAGCATTTGCTACTAATGTAGAAAACATGAAAATATGATTACATAAGATTTGAAAGTAAAACAAGTTTTTACCATTGTGGTTACATTTAATAATAATGTATTTTTTAATGTTTCCAAATGCGACACTTTTTCGCTTATCGGCAAAAATACTTTTGTATTGCGAAAACACTCTTTCTACACCGTACAACACCAGGTGAGCAAATTTAAAATTCTCCATGTTAGATGGAAAGAGTTGACCAACTCCGTTAGTCAACAAATTTGGTTGGTTTGTATTGGTTCCTCACCAGGATAGCTTTGCAAAATAGAGTTTACATTCTTAATCACGGGAAGATTTTCTCGTGCTAGAAATCTAGAAAAAAAGCTTTATTCCAATCAATTAAGCATGATAAATATCATCTCGTACATTGGTTTTTCAAATGCCGTATAACTATCACAGGACGGTTATTCCTCTGTCGAGCCGGTACTAATTTCAAATATCTGGGTAGAGTGGGGTATTGTGTTTGAGTTTTCCTTTTGCTCAACGGGGAAAATCGCCACGCAGCGCAGGGATTCGAACCCTTGAAACCTCTACGGAAGGGTGCATTCTTAACCTCTTGGTCACGGCGAGCACTAAAAGTTGGTTTCGTACGTTAAATGAGACATGAAGCTTAAACATCCAGCTTTCCGTGATTTTATCGTAGATGAAAGTGGGTCAATATTGGTTAAATTTATGCTGAACCAAAAGGATTTTCTTATTCATATCTATGAAGTCACAGCAGATATTTTGACAATAACAGTGTATACTCTCATAATATAGTGTATGACAAACTTACAGTTTTCCGGCAATAAGTACAACACAGATTTCAATCCCGAAAGTCATATTTTGGGAATTCATTCTTGAACGAATCATTCCTTACACTTTGTGGTACTTTAGGATGGCGTAAATATAAGTAATGGTAAACATTAGAATACTGAAAGAAATTTGATCATTTCTTCATTCATCAACATATTATCCACTATATCTGAAAATTTCAATGCAAAAATGAATAAAAATTTTTTTAAGTTCTTATAATCTTCCTCTAGGATATCCCCTCATTCCGGACATCCCTCGAATGCAAAACATTTGCATTAGGTTTTGAACAACCAAACAGTGGAGGAATATTCAAATCAGTGTATGATCACTAAATGTCAATTGCAAATTTGATTGTCCTCATGTAAGTCCAGGAAGCTAAATCACTATAATGATGCAAATTATGGGAATTTGTGGCATATTCGGAATTCAAGGGATTTCCTTATTGAGATTTTTCTCATTTTTTTTATGAAGAAGCAGAGCACAACAACGATATTTATTATTGATTCACTCAACGCAAATGTTTCTGGAATTTATACAAACTTCACAGTTGCATTTCCACCTTAACACTTTGTTCAAATAAGGAGGCCTATGTGTAGAACAAAAAAAACTACCACTAGGTGTACAAAAACTATTACACCATGTAATTCTTAAAAAATTCCAAACTCCAATAAATTCAGTTCGGACACCTCTAGTGTATTTTATTTGTGAACCAAATTTAACTGAAGAACTGGTCAAGAAGGAAACCTGGGCATCAGGTACTGAACATAGCGCACCAGGTAAAACTTGAGATGTTGCTTTAACAACTGATAGTGTGTATGCGAGAGATCCCATAAATGTACAAAATTTCTGGTTCTAATAACCAATTTGCAGTTTTACATTAAAAAAATAAAATTACAACATTCGTATTACAGCATATATGCGATGATATCATGCATATGCATAATGCATTTTGCATATTACATCAGTTATATTGCATATGTGATTTTGCATATGCACAAGATAATTCTTTGCATTGCATAAAACATTCTGCATATCTCTTGGCTTGCATATATGCAAGTTATGCAATGGCACAGCTCTAGTAATAAGATATTTATCGACTTCATATATCAGTATTACCTGGGTTCAGGTGGTAAACGATGACATTTGTAAGTATTCGAGTATGATTTGTCATTTAGATCGTTCGTGGTGAAAATTTTGAAAGCAGACGGTCAGGGAGCTTGAGGTGCGGTAAGTTTATGCAGGTTGATGCAGCGAGGAAGCCGAGTTTAATAAATAATTTATATTATTTCTATTTACGCTGATTATAGAAGTGCAATTAAATGACAAAGTGGAGTGAAGTGAATATTTCTTTGGGAGGCATTTCGGAACAGCATAAATGGAGGCGATAATTATCGAGAAATTTAGAGTTCAATGAACGTCACAATGTACGAGAAGGAAACATTTAAAGCAAGTCAATTTATTGACTAACAAACATAGCAGCTTCCGCGGGTTTGCAGAGAGTAGGTGTTGTCATGATATATACGTATATCTGAAATACTTGTTAGGCATTGAGGTTGGGAAGTCCCGATGCAGTTTATGCGAAACTTTTTTTTGAGAACTATACATAACGTGTGCCCAATGTGAACTTTTCTCAACGATAGTATGTTGACAAGGCATCGATGAAAGGTTTGGTTTTGTAGTAGATTCGAGTAACTCATTTGCAGTAGGGCTAAGTCTTTCAGTAATTGTGAAGCAAGGAGAGAGAATATTTTTGCGTAAGGAGTTAAGTTTCTCCAATAAAAAAAACGTAAGTTAAGGTAAAATGGAGTTATAGATGAAATTGTCTCGAGTTAGGAGTACACAAGAAAAGTACATTTAGCCAATTTATTGGAGATACACCAAGTACACAGAGTAGTGTATCGAGACTATTCTTTTCGAGACACCAAGTACACAGAGTAGTGTATCGAGACTATTCTTTTCGAGACACCAAGTACACCGAGTAGTGTATCGAGACTATTCTTTTCGAGACACCAAGTACACCGAGTAGTGTATCGAGACTATACTTTTCGAGACACCAAGTACACAGAGTAGTGTATCGAGACTTATTTCAATTGGAAAATTGATTTTGCCATGCTTTTACTTATAATTCAATTTAGGAAACCGACAATCGCTGAAACGTAGTGGGCGTGTTATCTGGATATATCGCAGCTTCTGCCCTCATTCAACGACGACTTTTATTTTCGGTTTTTGGACGATGTATAGGGTCCACCCTATTGACCCCTATTATCCTTCGAATTGGGGCCGGATGTGCCCGCACCAGACGATGATGTGCCCGCACCAGACGATGATGTGCCCGCACCAGACGATGATGTGCCCGCACCAGACGATGATGTGCCCGCACCAGACGATGATGTGCCCGCACCAGACGATGATGTGCCCGCACCAGAGGATGAACGGCTGGAAGTTAAAGTTAAAAAAATAACGTTGGTGGAAGAGGGCCCTAATGTCTTGTTCATCACATTTGTTTGAATGCTATGTAGGGGTACTGGTTATTTTATATGAGCTAACTACACAAATATTAATGACGAACCGTTCATTGCATAGGTTTAAAATATTTTTCAAGACGTGAACACCGTGGTTAAGACGTTTCTCGATCAGGAATTTTCGTTGATATATGCAAAGAAAGAAATCTATGGCTGAATTTGGAACTTACGTGTTGAGCCGCAGGTCCTCGTCAACTGTGTGGCCACTTCTCAGCCTGCGCTCTGTTGGACCCTGGCGAAATGGTGGCGGGGACGGTTCGCGTAAAGCGAGTCGGAATATGGGGGCGTCAGGTAACAGAGTAGTTGGTTTCACGAAGCTTACGTGAACCTTCCTTTTGCCATCGTCGCCTGAACGTTTGTACCAGCCGGCAATGATCCAAGAAACGCCACTAGCTTCGTAAAAGTCAACTACTCTGAATAGGCATTCCGAAAAACCATCGGTGTGGGCGTTTTCGGTCTGGAACAGAAAAATTCTGTTATAATTTCAAGACTAAGATTGATTATTGAAGGAGTTGCAGGAGCTATACGACAAGTTTCGGTATGCAGTAAATTATGGTAAACTACAAGGTTTATCCGAGTCATCGATATCTTTGTGGAGCGCAAGTCAAGTTTACAGTTAATTTGTTCTTACCGTGAGCACGTTTTCGTCGGCGAAGAAGAGGCTCGCTGACGCACTCCGGAAAGGGGTCCGCCTAATCTTGTCGGGGACGGACAGCTCGCACATAAGTACGCGTCGGAGTGTCGTGGCATTGTCCCCGGGCTTCATGAACCCGGGGCATAGCAAACTGTCGTCATGATGTGCGTTGCAAAAATGCATGGGCAACATCCGCGAAGTCTGGGTATGAAAAATCTAACGGTAGGGGAGGTAATAAGGAAACTCTTTACGATGCTTTGCCCGGCATCCATGACGACATTGTCGACCGTGATTGTTCCGGGCAAAGCATCGGAAAGCACAAGGGGATCGTAAGTCGAGAGTACGGGGATGTCTAGTATTTGGTTCTGGGAATAAGTCGGCTCAAAGAGTACTACCGTCTGTCCGTGAAAGGGCCTATTACGTTGAAGTCGGAACAGTCTTCCAGTCTCGGTTTTGGTCTTCGTCAGGAGGTAAAAGTCGCTGCTCGTCGTCACCTCCCTGCGAACAATTAAAAACATGTGTAAATTTGTGACAAATTTGGTTCATTGCAAGACAAGTATAAAGTTTTCTATCTTTATACAGAATTGAGAGTTTAGCGGTAGTTTCGGGATAACGTCGTTGGGCACTAGATTTTTGAGAACGAGTCAGTATTAGGCGTAGTTAGGGTATCGGGAAAATTTCGAGTTTAGGAAAAAAGGCATTCATTTTGCATTGCTTGTTTGGTTAACGGTTTGTACAAGCGCAGATGCTCTTTTGTTGTGTTCATGACGTTGGGAAATGAAATGTGACACTTAAAATAAATTTTGTTGCAATAAGGCCAGGTCCGAAAGTGGCGGTTTGCTGGAAATGAAGATGGGGAAGGATGCATGTTAATGCCAACTCAAAAAGTTTCGTAGGCAAGAGGAAAATGTTGTGATGAGGTGTTTTCGCGGAGGAAAAAGGTCTGCTAAGACTTAGTGGTATGCCGTAACGGTAGAACGAAATTATCGGGAAAAGTGAATTATTCAAACTTCGAGTGTTTTGGGGAACTAGTTTGAATAAATTTTATTATGTAAGAGGTCAATTATTTCAATTGCAAGCTATGGTAGAATTTAAAGACGAAGTATCAAAGCCGATGATAGGAAAGTAATGGGCAATTTACAACACGTGCATATTGGGTGACAGAACTAGTTAACTTACCGGCAGAGGATCAACCGGTTAATGCGTTCCTCATGGCAATATCCTAAATTTGCTCGTAAAATTTCCTCGCAATAACGAAAAAAGAGTTTGAAACCAAGAGCTCAACCAGTGCCCTAAAGAAATTTTTATTAAATCCAATAACTTTATCGGCAGGCGCTTGAAACATGAAATTTAGGTGAATCTCTATGGTCTCATCATTGAGAATATTTGAAAACAGGTTCTGATCAAATGATGACTTAGTTAAATTTTTTACGTTCTTTGACAGTTTTCAATTTCTACGAAAACGTAAAAGAGCTATCGACAGTGAATTCATTTGTTGTCAAATGATTTAAAAGAGGCACTGGAAATTAAGCCAGTTTTAAAATAGCTGTATTTATAGCTGTAAAGATTGGTCAAAATTGAAACACGGAAACAATGCCAGGTTTGTGAATTTTGAGTAGGCCATAGAAAATACCCGGACTAGATTCAGACACATAAAGTTTAGTAAAAGTTTCGGTGGATAACAATGAAACTTCTACGAGCGTACGCAAAAACTTATTAAAGCTCTCCTCAACCCTTAGTATGCATTTGTATACGGGGTCAAGAACTTAATAAAATGTTAACGTCTTTTCAGATAATAAATTAGTAAGGCTATCATGGTATTGCTTTTCATCTACCAGTACTATGCCAGGCCAAGCTTACTATGCCATGACTTTTAAAATGATGCGTGTAAACTATTTGCAATTGATATTTGTTTGTATTGTTTAGGTAAGATTTTATGTTTAAAAATTTACGAAGACTCAAATTCTGAGGCCATTCTAAATCGTAGAGCATAACGAAATGAATACTCAAGAAAATATTGAAAATTATGAATTTGATGCCCGAAATTTCAACAGTAAAGAAAATATATATCAAAAACGCTCCTAGACGACCAGATGAGTAAACAAATATGCCCTAAATATTTGTAGCCTTCATTTATCAGGTTTATCAAGTATTTCTCAACTTGTCATTTGAAGGAAGAAACGGGGATGACTCCTTTGTATTTTAGGAGGTTTGTTCCTTGCAACTGTAGATTAGCACAAAAATGAACAGGAACATTTACTGAATTGTATACATTCTGGAGGCTTAAATATAGTTTACTTCGAAACGAGTTAGTTGAAAGTGCATGATGTGCCTGGAATACATTTTATTAGTTAATATATCCCTTTCACAGATTTTGTTATAAATGCGTTTGCGGGTACTGAATTTAAAAATGCTTCCAAATAGGAATGAATGTGAATATTTTCCAATTTTTGCTTCGCAATTACTTGACGATGAATCACACAGCTTCAGACATTCATCTTGGATTTTAGAGGCTCATGCTAAGCCGAACCATTAAGAGTACGAGTCTATTTTATGTACAGTATTTTTATGGTATTAATGACATCCCTTTAGAATTATGTACATTCTTTACACTACATAATCGGGGGCTGACATTGACGTGTAGCATAGCCTAGTATAAATGATAACATGTAGCAATCGCAAACGTGATATTTACCGGATGAATAAGAATAAAGCTGATAACTGAATAACAGAGCTTAAAATAAAACGGAAGCCTTTTTGCACCTGGCAATCAAAAAGCTGCAGCGATCGTCAATGTGTCCGCACGCGCACGTCTCTCCAAGCCATTCGAAAGTACTCCTTTTATTTAACCAGCACATTATTAAACTTTGCAAGACCCTTCAGTGCGAATGATAAAAAGGCACATTTTTATAGCTGGAACACGCTTGTCGCACCCAGGACATCAACAAGCAATGAAAAGTAAGCTTTTGGCTACTTCTGGCTACCAGTTTCGCTGTCTAACAAACTAGCATATGTAATATTTAGTTACCAAATCACAGTACCGCGATTGGAATTATAACTTTCTGGCCTAAACGCAAGCCAAATAAGTGCACAGAAGCGAGGACGTGAATCAATGAACGATCTGCATTACTTCACGAAAGTTGCGCGTAACGATCCCTATAATTGAAGTGAGATGCTCCAGCCTTTCGAGTAGCCAGATGCTGATGATTGAACAATGCATTTCCTATGCAATGTTTAGTGCATAGAAGTTTAGAGAATATAGAACTTTTCTGTAATTGCTGCGGTAATACTTTCGCATGAGGTACAATTTGACTGAATCATTGGTGAGGGCTGATTTATTACCTAATAAAAGACAAAATTCAGGTTCTGCTACCGGGATATCCATGAAAATTGTTACCGTATTGAGTTTCATACCACGAGAAAATGACGAGTAATGAAGACTACTGTTGAATGGAGGAAAAAAATGCACAAAAAATGTTCAATAGTTGCACCATTATTTCAATCGAGTCGATGTCTTCACCGAAAAAAAGAGAATGGGTGAGTGGGAGAGAGCTCAATGTGTAGAAGGGGTCCTCTTCTAAACTTTTCAGCCAGTTATCTCGGTTTGGGATGACCACAACGAGCTTGCAATCTAGTAAAAAAAATACCGCGGGCACTAATCGCTGATTGATTCAAAGTTTCCGACCTCAAAGTCTGATTAACAGTTGATTTGGTTACGTTGTAAGTAGCAGAATTGGAGAATCGACCTCAACGCTCGGATACATTTTTATCCTTTCTCAATCGGGGAATAAATGCAATTGCACGATAACATTTCGCCTCGTTTGATGTTATTTCTAGAAATTCATGAAACAGTTATTCATTTATATAGCTACGTGAATGGACAATTTCCGACCGGTACACATATGGCCCAATACGCGGGGAACGTGTTAACTGCCTTCGACTTGAAAAAAAGGCATTACGTACGACACAATGCTTCATTTAAAATAAAATTTTTTCGAAAAACTTAATGAGAACCCCAAAGTGCAGGCAAAAAGATGACAGTCGGACGCAATAACAAAATTGTTGCGCGTTAATTCTGCGGTATACAGAAGAACTAATTTTCTTTATTGTGATTATTTCTGATTTGCAAGAAAATACGATTAGGAGAACTGCACGCAGGTAAACATGTATTTTATCATCGAGCAGGGTTCAAAGAGGGGAGAGAACTCGATCATTTTCAAGTGGAATTCCTTACTGGAAACAAATCTGTGGTATATTTGTCAGCAAGTCGTAAATCTCGGAGATTAAATTTTTTTGAATATATGAAGCTATAGATATTAAACTAACGTCCAATATGTATCTATCATTCCTAATTAAATAGGAGATCATTCATGGAACTTTTGTAAAAATATGTAGGAATATTATACAATTGAAGCATAAGTAAGGAAATATATTTTTGATGACTTTTTCCAAATGGATGAAATAAGAAAATAACCTATACCTAACCTCAACAAAGATATTTATGCCGTAACCTTATCAAATGACCCCACCTGCTGACGTAATTCTGAGTGTGTGTGTAATGAGCTTGTGTGTGTGTGCACAGTGTGTGTTCACTGGATGTATCTGGATTACCGTGTATATGTGCTTGTGTGAATTAGGAGTATTCAACTGTTTGTGTATGAATAAATACAAATTAGGGTTCTTAAGCATTCAGAGAATTTGTGGACTTTATATTTTTTGTTGGGACCATTAGAAAACTTTTAATTTTTCTTTTGTTTCAGCATTGATGAAATTTTAATAATTTCGAAACATATGTAATAAATTTAATGTTCGTTTTTACTCTGGTTCTTCTTTTTCATTTATAGTATTTATTAAGGATAGAAATGGCTCTCAATTGGCATTGCCAATTGCCTGACTCATTCAATATTTATTATCAATATACAAAACTGCTCCGTACACAATAGTTTCAAAGATCCTTCCTGATTAGAGAATCATGTACTCGTAAAAATGGAACGAGGTACCACAACAGAGTCTGAAAAGTTGGTTTTTAGTTGTAAAAATCTACATGATGTTATTGTAAATGATGTTTACGCTTCAATTCCAAATATTTGGTTTTATTATTTTTTATACCTATATTTTTTAAATTTTCATTTTTTGTTGATTTTCTGGTCGTCAGTAAAAATTTCAAAATCGTTGAATTCAGATATAAAAGTTGTTTAATTTCGTTTCTTCAATTTTCTACCCATGCATATATCCAATTGAAAATCGAGGACGTATCGCCAATGTGTTATGGCCGGGCAAGAGAGAACCTAAGGGACGTATAATCGGTAAATCAACTCCGAATCATAGGCGAAATGTCCACTTGAGGACGAACTTTTTGGGTCAGATACGTCCCCGGCCGTCCGCGACGATCATACATGCTAAGTCCATGCTACGTTCCTGCTCGACCCATTTCACCGGCGATACGCACATGATTTGCGGATGGCCATCCATGAACTTGGTGTAAAAAAAATTTCAGCCGCGCACAGCCGAGATTCATCGCCTCTAAGCGACCCTCAAATATAAATATATAAATATATAAATGTAATATACATATATACATATATTTATATTTCAGGGTCGCTTAGAGGCGATAAAACTCGGCTGTGCATGGCCGAAAGTTTTTGTCGAAAGTTGTCGTTTTGAAGAGCAACACTCAAATATTTAATTTGCATATATTTGAGTGTTTCTCTTCAAAACGACAACGTCGCAACGACAACGCCAAAACGACAACTTTGCTGAGCGAGGCAGAGAGTTTCTAATGACAAAGCTCAGTAAACACTCAATGTTTACCCCCGCTGTTTATTATGTAAAGAAACAAAAATACCGGCTCATCTTTGCCGAAAATTAAGCACACCTGTCCAATTACAGCATACACTGCGCAGGTCTTATTTCTACGATCACATACTGGACTCGCTGTTATTAAAACATGTTTTAACATTTAAGTCATTCGTTGAATAATGCTCAGAAAATAATTTTTACGAAAATGCAAAGCACGATCGGCATTAAGCACCCAAAAAAGGTATAAATAAAATATTTCATTAAAATTAATCCTTAATTTAAGCTAAATCAAGAATATTAGGATAAGCCTTTCAAGCCATATTAATGAGTTTTAAAGAGTGGACGATGGAACACACAAATTTGTAGGGAATTAAGCAAACGGGGAATCTATGAACAATGCGTGTCTACACACCTTGCTTTCAGAATCAACAAGAGACACAGAAGTTCATGAAACATGATAGAAGTTAAAGAAGAACGTAATAAACAGCGAAAAAGTTAGCAGTAAGCTGCAAAAAATTGATCCGTAGTAAAACAAAAGCAATGCCTACTTTACCTTCAGCTGGGCCTCAAAAATTCCCCTTGGATCGCTAGTTCCCATGGATATAATAGTTGTATGCCCTGAGGGGTATAAACCTTCTGTGACACTTCATCTTAGAATACACCCTGGGTCTTTCCGTCTAACTCGAGTGAAACTGGCTCGTAAAGGGCTGGCGCTCAATTTTCAAATCACCAAGTAACTGTGATAGCTGGAAGATAAGTGACGGATCTCTTGCCTCTCCTCCACCCTAGTCAACTGATCCTGTTAGAAAAAATGGTTGTTTCTCAAGTATAGGATTGCTATCCAAAAAATGAATATTCCGAGTACGAAATACTTTTTATAGTTTCCTGGTCAAACTTTAATGAGAATAAATGTTCCTCACAGCATAGGTTTTTAAAGTTTATTCTTCGTTTTAGGTTCCACATCAGTAGCTCTACTCATTTAATTAATAAGGGTATACTGGGTGGAAAAAAACTTTGTTAGAGAAAAATATCGAATTACTTATGTTTCAATAGTTCAACACATGTTAGAATACAAAGATAATCACTGATTTAAGCTAGATTAGACTGAACAAAAATATTGGTATCAAATATAACCATGCGAGAGGACTAGGTAGGGTAATTTTGTATATGATTGAAATTGTAGATGACTAGTTGTTACTGCTCACCAGATATTCGCCTGTTCACGGTACCAGAGATAGTGGTAAAATGAATGAACTACTGGAGGTTTCACACCTCTATAAGCCACAGTCCTATTGAACAATTTTAAAACAAAAAATTATTTGTAATTTCGTTGAGGCTAGGTTCAAGTTAATGACTTCTATTATTTGAATATGCTCCTTTTTACAACATTACACATTTTTTTTTGCATTTGGGCACAGATCTTCGTTGGAGGGTTTACAGCTACGATCAACACGGAAATGATTAAAAATGGAACCTTGATATTTGTGCAAGGTTAATCCTAGTTTCAGTGTTATCCTAGTCATGCCAATGCAACTTTCATTGAAAGACTTGCGTTCTATCCTGTTACATTCGAACTGAAATATCACATTGTCTCTGCCTAGGTCACTGATTTCGGATCTGGAAATATTGTTTCTAACTAGATCACTGATTTTGCAGTACACACGAAGTTTTATTGACATATCTGTATCTATGGGTTTCACGAAAGTTTTAACAACATTTTTGAAGACACGTTCAACAATTTTGTAATTGCTATGTATTTGATTTTCATAATATATATTTATGTTTCGCATAACATCCCGGATTATGGTCCTCATTCAAAATTTGATTTACAAAGTTACCAGTTCCATCAATAAGAGAAATTTTCAATTTGCAACCGCTTACATCATAGTATTTCTGAATGAAAACTAGCCCAGTTGCTGCACACTTCATAAGTGCTCTTTAACAAGGTATGGATAACGCATTCTTAATACACATGCGCTGCATCACAATCACAGTTTCTGGTTCCACCAGCATGCGAGGGCGACATACACAGTTATGCGAAAAGCACCCTGAGATGCTTCATCTAAAACGTCAAGAAATGGCAGCTTCCCATTTACACCCAGCTCTTACGTAAATGTAACACCGGATTATCAGTCACCAAATTCCTCAACATCTCCAACTGCTCTACCATCTCAATTTCGACGATAATATCGTCCACGTACCATCCGTATAAAATCGGCTTCACCGGTACAGAGTTCAAGTTATAGAAGCACTGCACATTTTTAAACTTGAACCTACCCTCAACGAAAATACAAATTATTTTTTGCTCTAAAATTGTTCTGTAAGACTGTGGCTTAGTCGTTTGGAACCTTCGGTAGATCGTCCATTTTGCCTCTATCAGTGATGTCGTTACCATATGAATATCTGGTGATCAATAACTAGGTATCTGTAATTTTAATCTTGCACAAAATAAGTCCTATCTAGTCATATCACAATGGGATTACCAATATTTATATTCAGTCTGATGTACCTTAAGTTTTGGAGTGACATAGTTTTATTAGAGTGATTGTTTGTTTTGTCTTTGGCATCCTGAAGATGATGTTAGTAACATCGAAACGTTGCCTTTTATAGACTGATATATGTAGAATTTTTAAGAAATTGAGAGTTCATTTCAGTAAAATGATATGGGACTATCTTTGTATTCTAACACGTGGAGAACTAAAACAATTTCGCAAAGTTGACAAGTTGGAAAATGAATTGCGTTAGAATATTTAAAAAACATCTCTATTACACTATCAATCTGTCGTTATAAGCACATGAAAAAATCTAATTTCAGTGCTACGTGTGCAATGAGCATGGTAAATGATGGTCAATTGAGATAATACTTGAATCCGGCAATCCCCTCATCCCCCATTTAATAACAGGCTACACTTAGTATCGCTCCAAATGACTACTATCATCATTAACACTTTCAGCGCAACGTACTCTACCGGTGGTCTCGGAGGGGATTTTTCTAATGCTGCTGACCGAACAGGATCACAAACTAAATTTTTAATGAATATTGAATTAAAGCAAAATGACGGCCGGATCTGGTTCTTGTTTCCTTTTCAAAATAACTAACTTTAATTTAGTTGAAATTTTAGTGAATATTGAAATTCAGTTTAACCAATTGCGGTCAAAGTGTTGAAATATATACTCATGGAGATTTATTTCGAAATTCATGTGCGTGCATATCACTCGCAACTCAAAGTGGATGACTAATAGATACGAGGCGCGTCCGTAAAAAAAGTTCCACGGGCTGCCGCTGGCGCTAGGATCGTTTCTATGCGCGGCCAGGCAACAGAGGCAGGTTGTTTGGTTCCCCCACTCCAATCCCCTACCAAGCCAGCGTCGCTGCGACGTTTAGTCTTGGCTCAGCAGCCATCAGCGATGGAGCTTCCTCTTGCGTCTCCCGCCAGCTGGCGAGTTGCGGTGTGTTATTCGTTTCCTGGCCGCTAAGAAGAAATCGGCGAAGGAAATTCACGAAGAACTATGTCAAGTGTATGGAGAAGAGTGTATGAGCTCCGGGATGGTGCGCAGATGAGTCAAGGACTTTGAAAACGGCCAAACAGACGTCCGCGACGAAGCCCGTGCAGGGCGGCCATCGGCTTCCGACGAAACAGTTGCCAAAGTCGAAGCTGCAATGCTTGAAGATCGACGAATAACAGTTCGGGAACTGTGCGAAAAGATTCCGGAGGCCAGCAAAACCACAATTGACACGAATTTGACTGAACATTTAGGCTATTCAAAGGCAGCTGGTGGGAGACGCAAGAGGAAGCTCCGTCGCTGACGGCTGCTGAGCCAAGAGTCCCCCAAGACTAAACGTCGCAGCGACGCTGGCTTAGTAAGGGATTGGAGTGGGGGAACCAATCAACCTGCTTCTGTTGCCTGGCCGCGCATAGAAACGATCCTAGCGCCAGCGGCAGCCCGTGGAACTTATTTTACGGATACGCCTGATAGATGCAGCACGTAGTCGTTTTGTCGATTAAGGGCATTTGAGCCTCACAATGGGCGCTTGGTGACCTGAGTTATTTCGGAACAATCAAAATTGGGCACAAAAATTGGTATCTGTCTGGCCACATGATGCTGTTCAGGAGTCAGGCGCTCTTGATTGTATAATTTCGAGCTTATTCACATTTTTCTGACAATCTGCTTTCGCGAATGAAAACAATGTACAGCGATTTTAAGGCCATATATTATAACTCAAATGAGAGCATAGTGGTTGTGATTCAACTTACCTTCAGAGCATTCTGAATGACAGCTTCATCGGTGTCGTTGCTTTGTTCTTCCCGAAACACCGTTCTCAGCTCGGACCCGTTTAAGGCATCGCCCAAACTTGATGCTGCTGCTGCTCTTGTTGTTGTGGTATCATTGGAGGCAGAAAAGATACTGCCGAGGATTTCTTCTTTATTCAAGGTACGTATCCCCTGATAATTCACCACGTGATTTTGAGCTTCCCCTGTCAGTAGGTTATGCGATTTTACAGAGGCCAATTTAAGATTCCTACGCTTTTCTGCTGCCTCGATGATCGTTAACCACACGGTTTGCTATTTATTCATAATGCTAATATCACTGTCAATATCGAGTGTAACGTTATCATATTTAGGTAAATCAATAAACATTCATTTTCATTTCACAGTAAATTCCATCTATTGTTGTTTGATATTCAAGCGTAAATTATGCCAAAAAAAAACGTCTCGGATTACTCAAGATATTAAAGTAAGACAGCACCTACCATACTTTGCATGATCCCAATCAGTGTATGCAAGGTTTAGAATCTATGTAAGAAATAACGTAAAATAACATCCAGAAAAATAAATTCATTTTCACATTTACCTGATTCAAAAACGATATTGAACACTAATTGTGCCCGTTCAATTCTGTTTATACGAGGCGTGTCCGTAAAATAAGTTCCACGGCCTGCTGCTGGTGCCAGGATCGCTTCTATGCGCGGCCAGGCAACAGAGGCAGGTTGTTTGGCTCCCCCACTCCAACCCCCCCCCCCCCCCCCCAAGCCAGCGTCACTGCGACGCTCAGCCTTAACACGAAATCATGAAATCGAATTAGTGCTTCAACACGAAATCTTCCGAACGCACTAATTCAGTGAGCACGTTCGTTTTCTTCCACAGGTAATACACCACGAACGCTAGAGCAATGACTAACACTGTTATTGCCATCAGCAAAAGATCCGCCACTCGGTTCAATTGGGAATTAGCACGGACCCAGTCGTCAGACAGCCGTCCCTGATGTTTGATCAACGATGTGGTGAGCGCGTGCACACTCGCTGACGATACGACGTTTCCCATATTGGGTGTTGTGGTCTCTACTTAGCGTCTAGCCGAAGACACTTAGCGCGCTTAAATCGAGGGCTTGACCAACGACAAGGACCCGCGCAGTCGTGCTCACTGACCCCCCATTTTCTTGTTCCGCTCGCATGACCAAACGAACCTGAATTGGAACGAAATGACGACCCGATTAACGAAGCCAGAAATGAAATAATGGTGTAGACATAAATGCGTGCAAGAAAGTATTATGAAAAAAATACATACAGGGCCAGATAATTTATCCCTTGAAAATTACATTTTTAGCCAATGTTAAGGCAATGAAAAACAAATGAAATTACTCAGTATCTTCAGAGGATTTCTCCGAGACGCATATGCTGAGCTATCCTGATCAGAGCGGACACGTAATTTGCTAAGCGATCAAAATTCATCGCTCGCGTTATAAATTTCGTCATCAGCACCTTCATTTCACGAGCGGAAAATTCCGTAACAAATTCCACCTGTCAATTCATCGATAAAATTTAGAGCAAACGTTAGCTTCCCCGGACATGAGGCACAAAAAATCAAATATGTGCAAACTCGGCACGTCTCGCATCCCAATTCAATAACCACGGACGGCTAAGGCAAGAACACAAGAACATCACATGTTGTTATACTGTAACGGTTTCTCTGCATCGAATGACATATCGCCTTCTAGCTTACAGTAAAACTTAGACGAAAAATTAGAAAAGAAGTAGCGAGTTTGAAAATGAAGCCTAAATGTAGTAGCTAAAAATACAATTATAAACAATTGAGTACGTATTGGTTAAAACTAGGAACTAGTAAACGCAATGAAAATTGTTGCATATTAATACAGTCAGTCGTAGATTGCAATAGCTTTTAAGTCGTCTTACGTATAGGTAGTACATAATTCATGTTGCTTCTAAGAATTTTCTCCCTGGTTTTGATCTGCCTCCAAGTTTTGTTCACCTGCGTTATGATGCCAGGATCTAGCCCCGATAAATCGAGTTTATGCATTTTCTGACGGTTTCTTATGACTCGATCACCCGGAGCGAATTTTTTTATCTATGAGTCTCAAATTATGATCTACGTCTGTTTCGTAGCTATACGTGATCTCGAAATTCTCAGCCTCAAAATCCGGACACGTATCTCTGCCAAAAATAATATAACTTGGAATATCTCTTAACCAAGAATTCAAGGAATTGTTAATGGCATTTTCCGTCATTTCCAAGCACTGATCTAATTCAGTGTGTGCCATGGAATTTACGTACAAATTGAGGAGATTCGTAATTTTCTTACTGTTGCGCTCAACAATAGCGTTCGAATAGGGCTCCACGGTAGTACTTCCTTTTTCGCGATCGCGTGGATCTTGGCAAATTGCTTCACTGCCACTGATTTGGACTCGAGAACTGGGTCACTAAGTAATACTTTCGGAAAACCAAAAGTTGAGCAACAATTACTTAAACAGGAGATACCGTATCTGCTCGCCGGTTTGAGGTGGGATACAATTTACAATAGCTAAAAAACAGATCTATTATAACAAAACTTGTTTTGATTATCAGTTACTGGGAGTACTTGTTTTGATTATCAGTTACTGGGAGTGGTCCCAAAAAATCTACTGATACTACTTCGAATGGCTGTTTAGCCATTGGTGCTGCAAGAATTTTACTAGGTACCGACGGATTAACTCTTAATAATTTGCAAACTTTACATTTCTCTACAAATTCACGAATTATGGTTTTCTCTAAAGGGGGGAACATATTTCAGTGTAAATTTGTGCACGCGCGCATACTCTCGCCCCCCCCCCCCCCCTCTACCCTAAGCACCTCAGAGCTCTTATAAGCGGTGAGCTCTTTAGGGCCCGCGCATTTGGTCCGCACCCCAACCTGTATCAACATCGCTACCAATAAACGTCGCAGTTCACCAGTGTAGCTCTACCCCCTGGTCCTTCACAAATTTAAATAAAGTCTGCAACGCGTCAGTATAATACGTAGAATGTATACCGAAAATTGCTTTTTCCATCAATGAAGACGGGACAACAGATATCACAATAATGCTAGTCCATGAGTCAATTTGTCGTCTTATAAACCGCCCGTTATTCAAAATTAATTAATTGAGCAAATCGGGAACCGTTGAACTATTTGCATGTAGTAACGCCTCCTATACCTCTTAACAGAAAGGATCTTGCTTCTGTTCTGTTACAAATTTAAACAATTTATTTAAACAATTTATTTACCACAGGAGATACAGAGGTAGAATGTTTCTTAAGTCTAATACAATGGTCAGAGTTGAGTATAGCTACCTGTGGGCCCGAATAAGTTCAGCGACTTCTAGGGCATCCTACCATTACATTATTCTAGGGCGTACAATAATGTTTAACCTAATTCACTTAGTCTAGTTTCGCATTAGACTGATCAACAGGATAATGAACTCGATATTGATGTTTAATTTTACAATATAGGTCATATGGACAATATTTAACAGTATATTCGATAACGATTTGGGAGCAGACTGAAAATCGGCGATATTACTCATGGCAAATTGCATTATTAGGACCAGACATGTAGGAGGCAGGATTTGACTTGGTGATCTTACACGACTAGTATTCTGATAAGAAGTGAGACTCAAGATTTCTTTTAAATACCTTGTAAGAATTACTTTCACGGATCTCCGCAGGTATTGAGTTCCAGGTTTTAGTTCCAACGAATAGTATACTATGTTGCGAGCGGGCCTTTGAATAATAAGGAAGCATGAATTTACTTTTATTTCGTGTTAAATGGTCGTGATGACCAGTTTGCGCAGTTAATAACTGTTGAAGGCTATTGTCGCCATCATTAGCTAATGTTTTGTAGATGAAATTGCAGATGGAGATTTTGTAGAGATCCGAGAGTTTAAGTATTTGTAAATTTTTGAATGAATCATTTGTGTGAGCATTATATTCTAGGTTCTTTACCGCTCTGATGGCTCTTTTTTGCAGATTAAAAATTATATTGGTTTTATTTTTATCAGTTCCATGCCATGCTTCTATTCCGTATTGCAGGTATGGTGAAATGAGCGTTCGATAAAGCATTAGTAAGGCTGTTTCAGGCAGGAAATTTTTAACTTTATTCAGGATTCCGATGGATTTTGATAATTTAGAACTAATATGAGTGATGTGCTCTTTGAAGGTCAGATGTTTATCTATTATGATGCCCAGAAATTTACATGAGTTGGTTTCTTTGATTTCACCTTCGCCAATTTTAATGGATGGTAGAGATATATTTTTCTTGTATGAGAACGTAATATAATTTGTTTTATCGATATTGAGGCTTATTTTATTAGCTTTAAGCCACAGTGAAACCTTATGGAGTTCATTATTTATACTCTCCGCAATCGTAGTGGGATTTTCGTTCGGAAGGACCGCAGAAAGCGTACTGTCATCGGCAAAAAGTATGAATTTAAAAAATGATGTAGATTTAATAATATCATTGATAAAAATCAGAAAAAGGAGAGGCCCAAGAACAGATCCTTGTGGAACTCCATGGCTAATTTTTTGTGGGTCCGATTTTGCGTCGTCAATGACAACGTATTGCTTCCGATTTGTTAGGTATGATCTGAACCAATCATGGGCAACCCCACGAATGCCATAACAATGAAGTTTCGAGAGTAATATGTTATGGTCCACACAATCGAATGCCTTTCGAAAGTCAAGAAATACAGAGAAGACAGTCGTTCCGTTATCTATATTAGAATAAAGGAATTTTAAATGATTTAATATTGCCTGTGTTGTTGATTTTTTACAGCGAAAGCCGTATTGTTTATCATAGAGAAATGATTTTTGTTCAAAATAAGAGTACACTTTTTTATACACAATTTTCTCGAATACCTTGCTAATATTTGGTAACATGGAGATAGGTCGATAATTGTTTACACAGGTTTTTTCACCATTTTTAAAGATAGGGGTTACTCTAGCAACTTTGAGGGAGTTCGGGAAAGTGCCTAGTAAGAGAGACTGGTTAATAATATTGGATATCAGCGGGGCCACAATATCAGCAATCATTTTAAGTATTTTAGTTGGAAACGTTTGTAACCCACTCGATTTATTTTTCATGTTGTTTATGCACGCAATTACATCGGAGGAGTTTGTAGGCGTAAAGAAAAAGGAGTTGTGTTCTCGAATATGATCCATAAATTCCAGGTGATCAGTAGGTTCACTTGGAATACCATTGGCTATAGTTTTCCCTACGTTTACAAAGAAGTTGTTGAAGAGATTAGCAATTTCATTCTTCTCATGGTATTTTACATTATCTTGAGTGATATAACCAATTTTCTTTTTTTCGGCGTTATTCGGTTTATAACAAGAGTTAAGGAGGCGCCAAGTCTTTTTAACGTCAGCTTTGAATTGAGTAAACTTGAGGGTAAAGTAGCTCTTTTTTGATGTTCTTATCTGGTTTGTCACATAGTTTCTGAATCGGTTATATGTTTCTCTAGATATTCGCCCTTCGCAAAGGAGGGCTAGGTACGCTTGGCGTTTCTTTATATTTATCACGATGTCTCTAGTAATCCAGGGCTTTTGTTTATTTTTCGGGGTAACTGTACGAGTTACAATTGGGCAACACTGATTGTATGCGGTCATTATAGTTTCAGTCAACTTTACTACTGATTCATCAATGCTCCTTTCATTATTGTTTTGTTGGGTGATGTGCAATGTTGGCATTAAATCTTCTAGAACGGTGCGCATTTCTTCTAAATTTGATTCGTTTATTTTACGATATGAATAAGTTTCAGCCCGTGCTTTGGTGCACGCAAGATAGACATTTTTCTTAATAAGAAAAACTGGAAAATGATCTGATAAGTCAGAAGTAATTATTCCAGCAAGAAAATCACTTGGGTCTGTCATAAAGATATTGTCAAGCAGCGTGGCACATTCTGAGGTTATTCGTGTTGGCTTTGTGATGATCGGAAGGAAAGATTTAGAATGAAATGCATTTAAGAAATTAGAGATTGGTTCATAGCTTTCATGTTTCAGCAAATCATAGTTGAAGTCACCGCATATTATTATGTCATTGTAGAAGGACCTGTTGAACTGAGAAATAATTCGATTGAGCTCATTAAGGAAGGATATAGGACAGGCTGTAGGCGGCCTATACACCGTTCCAAGCACAATTCGTTTGCCATCTCTAGACAGTTCTACGAATAATGATTCTATATGATCCTGATTCAGTGTTGCACTTGCTATGATTCTCGAATCCATGAGCTTAGAAATGTATGTACTGATGCCCCCGCCTCGCTTGTTTTTTCGTAGCGAATGGTAACTATGATAATTTTCAAATTTAATCATGTCTTTGGTCGAGTCATCTAGCCAGCTTTCGGTGAAGCTAATCACATCTAAGGTATACTTAAGTTCAGTAATAGTGCATTGTATCTCTTCCAATTTTGGATAGAGTGACCTACAGTTCCAACACAGTAGCGAAAAATCCTGCCGGGTTATTCGTATAGATTCGTTGAATTTTGATATATTAGTATATCTGCAGTTTTCAGAGTCGTTTAGGTTTGGAAATATTCTGTTCAAATGATTGAGATCCGGGTCGATTTCATCTAATATATCAGCGTGATTAGTCATTCAAAATTAGTAAACAGTAGGCAGTAAGTACTATTGTACAACTTAAAACGAAATACAGAGTCAAGATTAAAAGGATATATCTATCTAAAAACTAGCTTAGAAAGTATAGAAAAGAGTAAGAAATCTAGCGTGATTTCGTGGGTACACTCAATACTCAGCCAAGAGCGATTAATATTGGAGTTCAATATACAAAATTGATGCGTACAAATTGCTGAAGGCGTTGTTACAAAGTTCACATACAACAGGTAATAAGTTTAAAAAAAAATAAAAATAAATAGAAAAAAATTTAGCGACGATGATAATCTAATCAGCTAATATGTTTTACACATAATAATAGTTTGTTGGTTAAAAATTACATACAATTTACGAGGAAAGGTGAACAAGGTGGATATCAATATTCCATCATAATATTGGTAGGTATAAATTGCTGGTGGTGTTGTTGCAATTTCCAATACAGTTGTCATAAATGTTCATATATATCTGTCATAAGATTGTCAAAATTGAGGTAAAACTGCCGTATATATCTTTAAAGGTTGGAACTGATTCATGACATGAAGTTATGCAGTTTGAAGATCTAGTGTAAAGTTATAGAATTCTAGGCGTTATTGGCATACGAGTATATAATTTGACACAGGTACATGTTTTGATACCTAATTGAGGTGAACACCCAAGACCTGATTCGATGATTTATCCAGTTGCCGCATCAGGTATTGGTCGAGCTCTTCTGGCGTGTTAATCTGACGTCTCGAGTCCGGTTGTCCAGGGATGAATGCGAAGATGTTTCCATCTTGGGTCCTCGGGGTTCCGATTTTTTCCGGGAAATTTCTCTTGGGGGGTTAGAATTCTCCCACCGTGGTCCGCTGCGTGTCGTAGGAGGCGACTATAGTGGACGGAGCGAGGGGACTGGGGATCCCCTTCTCTGTAATAATTTTCCCGAGAGGCAGCAGGCCAATGAAGGGGGTGAGAGAGGTCGAAAGACCACTCAAACCCTAGTACTAGGATCTTTGAATGTAAGGGGGTGTGGAAGTAGAGCAACTGAGAGTAAGAAGGAGGAGATCGGAAGAATGATGTTAAACCGGAAGATGGATGTATTGGCCTTGAGTGAGACGAAATTGAAGGGTAGTGGTGAGTTGATGTTTGGGAGTGTGGGAGGGAGAGTGTCTGGAGTACGTGGGGGACATGCAAGAGAGGGTGTGGCTATATTATTGAGTGTAAGAATAAGAGAGAAAGTAGTTGAATGGGGTGAGGTGTGATCAAGAATAATGTGGGTGCGAGTGAAATGGGGGGAAGAGTCATGGGTGTTTGTGAGCGCGTACGGACCGGGATCGGAGAGGAGTGGGGAAGAGAGAGAGGAGTTTTGGGAGAAATTGTCCGAGTGTGTGGCTAGAGTGGGGAGTGGTTGTAGAGTTGTGGTGATGGGGGACCTGAATGCAAGAGTGGGTGATGAGGTGGTGGATGGTGTTGTTGGTAAGTACGGAGTAGCTGGGGTGAATGAGAGTGGGGATTTCTTGGTGGGGTTATGTGTGGAGAGTGAGTTAGTTGTTGGGAATAGTTTGTTTCAGAAAAAAAGTATTAACAAGTATACATATGTGAGGACGAATGGAGGTGTGATAGAGGAGAGAGCATTGATGGATTATATTTTTGGTTAGCAGGGGAGTGATGGGTCGTTTGCTCGATGTGCATGTGTTCCGTGGTGAGATGAATGGGATTTCGGATCATTATTTGGTGGAAGGAAAGCTGAGAGTTAGTGGAATATGGGGAGGTGTAAAAAGGAGGAGTGGAAGGGAGGTGTTAAATGTAAGCAAGTTAAATGATTCTGAGCGTGAGTGTGAGTATCAGGAGAAGATGAAAGTGGAGTATGGGAGGGTGAAGGAAAGTGAGGTGGGTGGAGTGGAAGGGGAATGGAAGTTGTTTAAAGATGCGGTGGAAAAATGTGCAAGGGAAGTGTGTGGGGTAAGGAAGGTTGGAGGGGGGATTAGAAAGGGGAGTGAATGGTGGAACGGAGAAGTAGGAGCGGCTGTGAAAAGAAAGCGGGGGGCGTTCGAAAGGTGGTTGCAACGAGGCAACCAGCAAAATTTTGAAGAGTACAAGGAGAGGAAGAAAGAGGTACAAAGAATGGTAAGGAGAGCGAAGAGGGCGGCGGATGAGGAATGGGGGAGGAAGTTGGGAGGGGATTTCATGGAGAGAAGAAAGGTTTTCTGGAAGGAAGTGAAGAGAATTAGGAAGGGTCAGGTGGAGAATGAGGCAAGAGTGAAGGATTCAAATGGTAGGCTGCTAGTGGAGAGTTGTGATGTGAGAAAGAGATGGGCGGAGTATTTTGAGGAACTGCTGAACGTGAGGGATGATAGGATTGCGAGAGTAGTAGCTGTTGGAAGTGATGTTAGAATGCCTGTGTTTGGTGAAGTGAATAGAAATCGAATAAGAAGTGCAGAGGTGAGATGTGCGTTGGATGAAATGAAAAATGGGAAAGCTCCAGGTTTGGATGGCTGCACGGTTGAATGTCTAAAGAAAGGAGGAAATGTGGTTATAGAATGGTTGGTGCGTTTATTAAATGTGTGTTTCGAGGCTAGTAAAGTGCCGGTTGATTGGAGTAGCGCGTGCGTAGTTCCGTTGTACAAGGGGAAAGGTGACAGGTATGAGTGTAGTAATTCTAGGGGTATAAGTCTACTGAGTGTCGTTGGGAAGCTGTATGGAAGAGTGTTAATTGGAAGAGTGAGAGTGTTGACGGATCGTGTGCTTGCTGAAGAACAGTGTGGTTTTAGGTGTGGTAGAGGTTGTGTGGATCAAATGTTTGCTGTGAGGCAGGTGAATGAAAAAAACTTATTAAAGGGAAAGGATGTATATTGGGCATTTATGGATCTAGAGAAGGCGTATGACAGAGTGGATCGCGAGGCTTTATGGCAAGTGGTAAGTTTGTATGGAGTGGGTGGGAGACTGTTGAATGCGATCAAGAGTTTCTACATTGATAGCAGAGCATGTGTGAGAGTAGGGAATGAGGTGAGTGAATGGTTCCCAGTTGTGACAGGTGTGAGACAGGGATGTGTGATGTCGCCGTGGTTGTTTAATTTGTTTATGGATGGTGTGGTGAGAGAAGTGAATGCCAGAGTGTTGGGAAAAGGTGCGCAGTTGGTGGGACGAAATGGTATGTATTGGGAAGTGTGTCAGCTGTTGTTTGCAGATGATACAGCGCTTGTGGCTGATTCAAAGGAAAAACTGAGGAGACTGGTTACAGAGTTTGGTAGAGTGTGCGAAAGGCGGAAATTGAGGGTAAATGTGAATAAAAGTAAGGTGATGAGATGTTCAAGAGGTGGAGTGTTTGGAACTTTGGATGTGAGGTTGAATGGGGAAGTTTTAGAGGAGGTAGAGCATTTTAGGTACCTCGGGTCGGATGTGACTGTTAAGGATAGTATGGAAGTAGAAGTGAAGCATCGAGTGAGTGAAGGTTGTAAGACATTGGGTGCAATGAGGAAAGTTTTTGAATGCAGGAGTTTGAGTATGAATGCTAAGAGGGGACTGTATGAAAGTTTGATTGTGCCAGTTTTGTTGTATGGAGCAGAGTCCTGGGGGTTGAGAGCAGCTGAGAGGAGGAAGTTGGATGTGTTTGAGATGAAGTGTTTGAGGAGCATGTATGGAGTAACTAGAAGAGATAGGATCAGGAATGAGTTGGTTAGGGAGCAGACGGGTGTTATCAAAATGTTGAGCAGGCGAGTGGATGAAAGAGTGCTTGGATGGTTTGGGCATGTAGAAAGAATGAATGCTGAGCGGCTGGTGAAAAAGATATATATGTCGGAAGTGAGTGGTCTTCGAGCGCGAGGTAGACCACGGATGAGTTGGATGGATGGGGTGCGACGTGCTTTGTATGAGAGGGGTCTGACTGTGGACGTGGCGAGAGGGATGGCTGCGGACAGAAGTGAGTGGGGGCAGTGTATAAGGAGGTAATTTTATTTTTGACGCGTTACTGGAAGCTGCCCGCGTGTGATGGGGTTGACCTGTCATGTGCGGGGGAGGGGCTGCACTCAATGAAGCGGTCGGGGTAAACCAGCTGTTGCTGTCGGGCCTGACTGTGGAAGGTGGTTGTGCTGGGCTGCTGCTGATCCTGGCAGTTCAGGTGCGGCCAGTGCTGCCTCTCTCGCCTCCTAGTGACTAAGTGTGATGATTGTGGCCTGCTGTCGGCTACCCTCCCATGGGGAGGATAAGCTCGGTATATGTATGTATATGTATGTATGTACTCTCAAGGTGTACATGATCTTGGCTCGTGAAGGTATTAGATATTCATTTATATAGAACGTTGGTTTATTTACTCGGCAGGCAGAGAGAATTTCACGTTTTTTGTTGTAATGTTTCAGTTCGAAAGCGATGTTTCTCCGATCCTCGTTTCCACTTAGTGGTTTTCTTCCCATTCTGTTAGCTGACGTGATGTCAGCATCACTGAGGTCGATGTTGATGTCCTTCAGAATTTTGCAGACTGTTTCTTTGCAATTTTCGTTGTTGTGTGAATGAGGTAGTTCCCCCCCCGGAAATGACGAGAGTACATTTTCTATCTTCCAGGTCTCGGCGCTGATCATTTTTTTCCAAGCGATCGAGACGTGACTCCAAGCTTTGTATTTTTTCATTCTGCTCTTCAATAATTTGTTTGTGTTCTGCTTCTTTTCCTGCTATTGTTTCAGATAGTGTTTTAAGGTCGCTTATTTCACTTTTCATTTCGCCAATATCACTATTAAATTTTGTCATCACTGAGTCGAAATATTTTATTAGAACAGATACCACTTCTTTGCAGTCTTGCGTTAGGCTAGACACATCAGGATATTGACCAAACTTTGGTTGATATTCACAGCTGTTATTGCAGCTGCTGATGTTTTTGCGTTGCTTCCTCGCTCCCATCTTGTAGGTTTAGAGAGTTGGCTTTCTTGTATAAACGAGGGTTGAACACCTTCACACTCTATGAGGGAATATTATATTCTTAGTTTGATGATTAATATGTTGATATCACATTTGAATCCTCATGGCGAGAGAGGGTACCCATTCAGGCTAGAAGTACATTCTTTCTAACAATAGGCACTTTGTTTCGGAGCGAGCAGAGCGAGCGCAACGCACATCCTCACCATATGGAGCTCAGAGGACACTGGACAAATTCGTGGAGAGTCCACGGTACTTCCTCCTCTTTTTAGATGTAGTCTATTAATTTTGGCTCAGTCGTTTTAGTTGGCGTCGAGTTGTCTGCCTGCTGCGCCGTGGAGTCATTGGATGCGACCAAGGTCAACGCTCTCCACCTGGTCAGTGCGCCGCAGATCTCAGCCTCTGCATTGAGCTCGGCACAGCTATTTAGGTCGTTTGACCTCAGCCGGTCTTTGTCTGTAGGTAACCTACTTAGGCAGTCGGTAACGACGTTGTGTTTACTCGGGAAATACTTAACGATAGGATCAAAAGAGTGTACATTTATACACCACCTTGCCATGGTACAATCATCATGCAATTTTTTAGTAAACAGAGGAGCCAGGTGCTGATGATCAGTGTACAGGAAAATTGGGTACCCTGGGATAAGGAAATTGAAAGCTTTACCACTTTGACTGCGACGAGCACCCCGGTGGTACACGGAGGTAATATTCATAATGATGCTGACCAACCAGTAGTCGCAAATTCAATTTTCATTAATACTTGATCAGAGCTAAATGAACGCACGATCCAGTTCATGTTTGTTTTTTTCAAAATAGTTTACTACAATTGACTTTAAATTTGAGTTTGGTATTGAACTTAATATTATGTAGTCGCCGTCAAAATGTTGAGCGTAGCACAAATTTAGAGCGAACGTTAGCTCAAAGCACAAAAAATTTTGTGCTTCATGACTTTCGTTACACCTATCGTCTCGCCTTCTAACGTGAATGGCAGAAAAAATTCATTTTTGGTGGTGTTATAAAGCTTCTGGGTAGAATTCAGACTTGTGCTATAATAAGCAATAGGTCTCATAATTTTATCCCCGATGTCGTCCGATTGCATCAGAACAGCACCAACTCCAAAATATGAAACGTCCGTGAAGATTTGAAATGGTTTATTATATGTCAGTATGACGTAGAACGGTGTCTGTAAAGAACTTCGTGGTTCTTTGGGTGCGTATAGGGTATTCGAAAACGCGCAGGCTTATCCAAACGGTTTCTATTACAATATGATACAAACACACTTAGGATCAAGCTCTAGAACAAAGTTGATTGCACTTCAATTTCACAATTTTCATCTATTATGCATCATAACATACTAAATAAACACAATCAACGAAAATGCTAAAACCTATCAAATACACAAATCAATTTTGGGATTATTGCACGGTATAAAATAGTTTATGACACAATAACAATTATTAAAACGTAACTGAATTATTAGCCCCTTTCGACATGCTCTTCCGTGTCTAGACAACGAGTGAAACGACTCGAACCCACACAGATTTCAACGTGCTATAGATCAAGATAGAGTTCAGACTAAATGTACCTACGAACACACATGAACTTCGCTAACAGTGTCAGAGGTCAAAGCAGCTTTAATACTATCAAAACTCTCTTGGTATTGGGGAGTCAAGTCGAAGTCAACGTTTTTTCGTAGAAGTCGGTTCAAAGGATTCGAAACCGATCCAAACAGAGGAATGTGCCCGCGGAAATCATTCCCAACTCCGAAAAATTGTCGCAATTCTTTCAGGTTTATGGTACCGGTAAATTTTGAAATTTTTCAGACTGTTACAACGAATTCCGTCAGCCCACACGACATTGCCCAGATATTCTATCGATTTTTGAAGAACTGACATTCTTCAGGCTTTAGAGATAAATTTCCGTCCCGTAATTTGTTATGGACAGTTATCAAGTCGGTCAAATGCTGACCCCTAGATTTAAAAAATGCAAAATTGTCATCGAGGAAAACAAAGCAAAGCTTCCTAAGGATAGTGGAAAGAACAGAAGACATCACACGCTGGAAAACGCTTGCACTTGAGCTAAGTCCAAAAGGATCCTACGGAACTGGTACTTCTAGTAGCCTATACTGCAAGCTGTAAATTTACGGCTATTTTCTTCTAGTTCTACCTGAGGAAACGCTGATCTTGAATCCAAACTAGAGAAAACGCTATTGCCACCGAGGGTGATCAAAATTTCATCCATACGTGGAATCGAATAGGCCCTAAAACCAATTATAAATACTGGCCGTCTCTCGCCACTCTTCTTCTTTACAACAATAACAGGTCAATTATAGTCTGACATATGGGGCTCAATAATTCCCTGTGCTAGCATTTGCTTGTTAACCTCAATGAAGTCCTCTTGATATTTATGAGGAGTATGGTAGGGCGGGATATTTAGCACTAGTGCATCAGGTTTGATAAAAGTTTTGTGCGTCATGACTTTCGTTACACCTATCGTCTCGCCTTCTAACGTGATAACTTTAAGGAAATTGTTTAGCAAGTCGACTAGTAGTGGTTTGGCGTCGTTATCGTCACAAATGACGTCATCAATCGTTAAAGGGCGCCGTTCGCCTCTAGGTTCATTGGGTGTATTCTCATCTTGTGCATAAGTTTCCCGTTCGTCAATACGAGAACAATAGCAGTTCTGCATCGATTGGTCAACCTCCAACCCAAGCCCACCCATAGTTATGGCATTTTCGCTTCCACCACAACCTGAGTTGACCTTTTGTTGAATTCGACAGTTCATCGAGCTGAACCAAATTAGCTTCCCTTAGCGCTTCTTCTACTGTAGTCAGGTATACCTCTTCTTCTACCTCTTCTTCACCTACAGCTTCCACATTAGTCAATACACTATTATCGCTTAATTAAACAAAGTCTTCCGAGACGTTCAATAATAAAACAGGTACGTTTCCCTCCTTGTCTACCGTAAGCAGCGATTCTGTTAGAATTATTCCTTTTTCCAACATTCTTTTATTCCCAATGTAGTTACCAGGTTTGGCCTTCCTTACAAAATCATTAATCAACTGCAACGAATTACCAGGTATCTGTACTGCTCCGCAGTGCGCCACGAGAGGTCTGTCTTTTTTTATTACTTTATTCACTCGCTTCCGAGACTCTTTCTCCACAACAGCGTTTTTTTCTTTATGCTTCTCCCGCTGCGATCTCAAACTCCAAGGTTCTTCAAGTCAAGTATTGCTTCTTCGCATTGTGTGGGCAACGACCTCAGACATTAGACATTATTTGCTGCTCACAGTATTCATAATTGACAGGTCAACGTATCCCGTAACATAATTTTTAGAATTAATACGTTATGTCCCTGTTACTAATAAGACACTTATCGCTGCCGCTGTCGATTATAGCACTTGAAAGCTGATCGTTGTTTTTCAAAATAATTGTAGGCTTTCTGATTTCCTAATAGAAACAAAACTATCACCTCCTTTCTTAGACGCGCCGCCGTCGTTATCGTAGTTGCTAAACAAGCCTCAGACGATTTTTCTGGTAATATCCTATTGGTCAATTCTTGTTCTTTCAACAAAGCGAACTTGTTTTTGCAATGAAGCAAAGGATCTACAAACTCGGTCAACTCAGCTGCAGCATCTGGATTTTCCAATGCCATACATAACATTCGGATTTACAAGAGTGTTCTGCGGACCCTTAGACAAAAAATTAAACGCTCCCTACCAACACCAGTCCCATCGCTATGGTCAGAATTTACTGTAAAAATCATCCTGCTTGTTCTCATGAGCCTTAGCCAAGTTAACCTCACGCCTACCGCGGCAATTAACGCTTCGGTATAAATTTGCCTTGTATTCATGAACAAAATGCCCATCCTGACCGCACACATAGCAGGTCCTACTTGCATGGCGCGGTTTGAATAGATCGCTTTGCCTGTTATTATTGAGATTCACGTGTCCTGGACTATGGCACCGGCTACAGTTAAAAGGCCCTTTCGATTTGATTCAAAAATTATTGGGAGATTGTCTCGAGCTCTCCGCTCTAGCTGCATTACATTCCAGTGAACCTAAAGCTTTATCGCCCACATATCCACTGGATCTAGCATACCTAGGATTCCTGAACCAATATCTGGGGAACGCTCTGCGCCATGGGAATCGGCAATTACGATACTACGATATGTAAAAAACTTCACTCCCGACAAAGGGTTCCTGCACGTCTCTGTCCGTTTCGTTAGGCACGTCCACTAAAAGTCTCTCTGGCCAAATTCTGTGTCTGCGCTAAAATAGGCGTACTCTCCTGATGATTACGGTTTTCTGCAACTATCCTGGCCAGCAACTCTTCAGAGGTACAGAAAGGTCGCGAAAAAATCTTTTTCGAAATGATTTTGTCTGGCAATGGGGCCAATATTGTCGTAGCTAAACTCAAAACTATAAAGTCAGAGACGAACCGCGTTAAAACAATTGACTTTGAGTTTTCAAAATGCATCTCATACAGTATTTAAACTACAGCGATGATTTGGTATCATCGGATGCGGAAAAGCGTTAAGAATAAAGAAGGCATGAAATAAATTTCGAAATTTGTTGAAAAGAAAAGTTGTGACGTCACAAATGAAAATTTCCTCCCCCCCCCCAAAAAAATGGACCGTCGAAATTTTTAAAAAAATTTTCTTATTATACCTTTAGAGATTTTCGGTTATGCCTCCCGTAATGTCAACGATACTTCGCACCTAATGACATCAAAATCATCACTGTAACTTAAAAACTGTAGGAGGAGATGCATTTTGAAATCTCCCCCTCAAACTCCGTTTTCTACTAATATATCGTTTTATTTAAAGAAAATCGCATATTTTCATAGATGACTAACAATTTCAAATTGCATTTCCTACCAGTACACCAAATTTCATTGCTCTAGGTTAAATAATAAAAAAAAATCCGTATGGGGAACACTGTCCTCAAATTGAAGGTTAGACGGCTCCCATGTCGAGTAATTTTATGCTTTTTTATTATTTTTTGCAAGGGAACCTATTTTTAACAGTTTCTATTATAAAAGGCATCATTGATTTTTAATTTAATGTAATTTACCTGAGAAAAAATCTTCTCAACACATGCCAAGAAAGCGGTAAGACGGAATGATATACGGTTTCAATTGTGACATTATTAAAACAGTTTCAATAGTGAGATTATTAGCGCACACTCTAAAACGTCTCCACACATCATCTAGGGGTTTAACTCAAGTTAAGATATCAAGTTGAGGAAATGGGTAGCTAATAAAGCGATCGTTGCTGGTGACTGACTATCATCCCTTGCTAATTTTGCTCTGACGCAGTCCGTGTTCACTGAAAATGTTTTCGTGATTTTCTTGATTCCCGTAAGAACTTTTAAACAATTGTGTCTGAATCTTTGCTTTTGAATGTCTTCTCTAAAATGTACTTTCTTGAGTTGCGCAATCGCTCTCCTGCCTTAACAAATGTTCTCCAATTTACATAGATGCTTCGATGTGCGGATTAATTTCAGCCACCTACATCGTGTTATAGGTCCAGCCACTAAGTGTTGATATCTCAAAGGTACTCAGTGGAAATTAAGAAGAGGCGGTGGGGTGCAGGCTTTATTGGCACATGAGTATAAAATTGAAAAAAACAAGTAAACAAGTCCGATAAGTGAGCCTGAAAAAACACATGAAATTTAAAGTTTTACACGATCCACATCAAGTTTCAGAAAATACTGAAGAATTTGTTATTGAAAAGATACTGCTATTTAGGAAAACTAAAACTTATACAATGGACAATCTGAAATCGTCTTTAAATGTTCGAATTGACAAGTCTTTAATAATTACTGGTCTAACGAACACTAAGAAACATGAAATATGAATAACAGTTATCCTTACAATAACACTTTCCTTAATTCCTATACAAATAATCAAAAAGTCACAGCGGTACCAAGGGACCGCTCTAGAAATCGCCCGCACACCTGCACATCCATACAACCCACAACAGCGTGCGGTGGCAGGTCCCCGCACGTTATCGCAGAAGCGGCTACTCTGTTCGCATGAACAGATACTTGAAAAGCAACTAAAATTAATATTTCGTAGAAAACATCACAAACAATAATGCATATATGGAATTATACAAAATAAATTGAATGATAAACTTATAGGAACGAAGGTATAATTAAAGTTCTTAACCCTATGTGCATCGCAGGCACTTTCAAGAGACAGGCTGAACAATTCAGCTCTATTACTATCGTATTCAAACATCTTCTTTGAAGAAGAAACTGAGAATGTTCTTATACTATTAAGATACTGAAAGATCCAGCTTGTGTTGTCTAAAATAGTTTTGACTGAAATTCTATATTCATTGTTTTTGCTTTCCGAGAATATATCGGAGAAATAGTAGCATATGTTTCGTTGCACAGTTAACCAATGTTTCAAAAATTTCATTTACAGTATCACCATTATTTTGTCTGTAATCAGTTTGAAAATAAAGGACTAAGGCGACATTCTGTTTTAAAAATACTGATATAACTTTTCCTTCAGTCATCTGGTTTTTTGCAAATTTCGGAATATTATGGATGGAAGTGCTCGTAACTTCTCAAATTAGCACGAAGTTTCTTTGTCCTTTACTACTTCAAGGAAAATAAGAAGTAATATTCATACAAAAATTCATCTACATAGCCAGTTAGTTCACTATCTGTCTGACTTGAGTACACTGCAACTGAATGGCAGACGCATCCCAGGGGCAGCACATAGCATGCAAACGTACGTTGTGACCCACTTCCTCCGGTATAAAACAGGGTGCGGCGCTCTCAGTGGCGCATTTTGTCAAATTCTCCAGCATCAGTCAATAGTTCAGCAGATCTCCCGTATATCAATATCCTTCGGACTTCAACGCACACACACTGGTGGCCAGGACTTCCAAAATCCCAAAGACATCAAGAAGATATAGAGTCTGACTAAGAAACCAACTGAAGAAAGTGAAGTAAACCATCATTCTGCAGAGAAGTTGGTGAAGTTTTGGAGGCATCCGAAGTATTTAGCGAAGAGAAACATTTCGACCTTTCCGAGGATTATGACAACAGAGAAAAGAAAGATTACCGGCAAGGAATTGAGGGAGAGTCATAGCAACGTCCTTCACATCGTCTTCTGGATTTCGTACGATCGACTTCGAAGAAACCCTTCCACTTCGAGCTCACATTTCTGGAGGGCGCCACGTTTCACGTGCACATCTCAATGTGAGAGAAATACGACGGTTTCAAAATAGTTATCCGCGTGTTGTTCAACCGTTAGTGGAGAGCGAATATTGGACAGCGAACGGTGAATAGTGAACTGAGCCTGGGTGAACAGTCTGCGTGAATAGTAACCTGTGCCAGCGTGAACAGCCTGCGAACAGTCAGGGTATACAAGTGCAGCAAGCGTGGGCAACGTCAGATGAGTGTTTTCGGGCAGCGACAGTGCGTCCCAGATATCAGTTAAGCAAAAGGCTCTCGGCGTTCAGTTTTTTAGTCGCAGTGTTTTTGGAGCAGTATTTTTTTTTCAATAGAATGGAAGAGAATGGAGCAAGGCCAGACGCTTGGCAGAAATGCTCCCAGGCTCATTCTTGGACGCTTAGGCTCAGTAAAGATTGACCTATTGCGCTAGTTAAGAGATCTATCTTACTTATTTGTGACGCTCTTTGTTTTTCCGAGTTTCATTATGAGAAGTATTGAAAGGAATTTGGTATTTGACTTTATGACGTACATTTTCGTATCTGATTTTATCACGTGTTATTTTCTTAATTCGCAGTGTTCAAGAGTGTTAATATTGAGCAGCTAAGTAATTTTTGTTTCAATCAATGTCGGATTCTGAGTCAGGTAGTGCATGCATTCATTTGACAACGACAAGGACTAATCGGGGACGAGTATCGCTGCCGAGACTTAGAGCTCACAGTGATCGAACGAAAAACATGACTGAACTGAGAGCAGCCGGTTTTAGCGTCTTGACAACTCAGACTATAACGTTCAGTACATCTAGTGTAACAACCATGACTACCTCTGGTAATACCGTAGCCAGAGAGGTAGCAGCAGCGCTGCCTAGAGGCAATACTATTTTGTCCAGCGCAGAATTACCGCTGTTCGTGGGTCGAAAGCGAATGGAAGACCCAGAATTTGCGAGACGGAGACATTTCGCATGATATTATTCGCACGCAAATCTTAAAGCGTACATGACATTGCTTCCCGATATAAATTCAGACAAGGCTAAAATGGAATTGCTTGTGCGATCGGTTTAAAAATCTGTAGTAATTAAATTGGTAAATCAGGATTTAATATATTTGTTTGATGAGGTTGTGAGTGTCCTAGACGACGTGTACATATCAAAGGGGGAGAAATCTATCCATGCACTAGCCTGTGACCTAAATCAATTGCGTTTTATACGAAATGCGAGTTTGGCAGTTCAACTGGTCTTAGCTTTGGCTAAGATCATGAAGTTGGCCGAACATCTCCTGACTAGTTCAGACGTTGCGTTTCAGCGACATCCCTATGTTGTCGTAGTGCGAACGCGAACGAGCTAAAAAAGTTTGCCGGAGATGTAATCGTTTTTAGCTTGGCAAACACGATATTAGCTCCCTTGCTTGACGTAAATTTCCCGGAAAAGGTTTTCTCGCGACTTTTCCTAACCTCTGAACAGTTACCAGCCCGGATAGTTTCGGCAGTGCGAAATCATCCTGAGAGTAAACCGATTATTGCGCAGACAAAGAATGGCCGAATAGAGACGCACAGGAACCCTTACACCATTCAGCACGGTAATTGACGTTTTCTGGGGCGCAGACCGTTTCCCAGACCCTGGTTTAGGATTCCAAGGTATTCTAGACCCAGTGCTTACGTAGTCGACTAAGCTTTAGGTTCACTAGAGTTTAACGAGGCTCGGGTGGAGAACTCGAGACAACCCCCGAATAATTTTACAACCAATACGATACAAACTCCTTACTGTTCACTATGTCACAGTTTAAGGTAAGTAAATACTACATGTATCAAGCAAAACGGTCCAAGCAAACAAAGCTTGACAAGTAGAACCTGTTATACACATGGACAAATAGGTCATTTTGCTCGTGAATGAAGCGCAAATTTAAACAGGAACGGTTTTGGCCGTGGCAACCGCGAGGCGCACTATGCTGAAGCCCCTTAGAACAACAAAAACTATTTACTACTGTAAATTCTGACGAGAGCGAGATGGCTGGTGCTTAGAGGGAGTATTTGACAGTTATGCTCGAGGGTCGGCCTACAGCCCTCGTAAATCCTTATGTGGTATTTGTGACACCAGATGCGGTAGCTGAATCGATCGAGCTTGTAGATCCTTTGTTTCAGCGCAAGAACAAATTTTCCTTATTGAAAGAACAAGAACTGGCTGAAGGAGGAACATCAGAAAAAAACAGCCGAGGGTTGTTTAGCAGTTATGATAATGACAGCAGGTCGGTTGACAAAGGAAGGAGATGAATTGGTTTCTCTGAGGAATTCATAAAAGCCTACGATGATTTAAAGAACAACGTGGCTCTAATTGACAGTAGTAGCATTAAGTGTCAAATTAGTTACCGTAACATCAAGTGCCTGAACGAAAATTGAAGCCAAACAATTTACCATCAGAGGAATAAATTCCAAAAGTCAAGTAACGGGAGAATTTGACCTCTCCATTACCTTGCCTAACAATAAAACTTTGAATACTAGTACGGCACTAGTATTCAAAGTTTTTTTATCATTTAAAGACGGTCAGTTTAAAGGAAAAATATCTAATGGTACACTGTGGTGCAGTGGAGATACCTAGTAATTCAATAAATTTAATTGATGGGCTTGTGCGAATGGTTAACCAAGGGAGATACATGGTGACTAAGAGACTGTTAGCAAATGGTTTCTATGTAACAGGATCAATGGTTACAATAGACGCAGAGGGATTTGTGCCCCTGTTGTAATTGAACGTCTCGGCGGACGATGTTTATCTAAGTGAGAACAGCATGCTAAGTAATATGGAAGCTGTAGATGAGCTGAAGGTAGAACAAGAAGTTTAGTTGACCACGGTACAAGAAAATTTAAGGGAGGCTTATTTGTTTGAGTTCAATGAACTGTCGGATTCAACCAAAGTCGCAACGTATCATGGTGGAAGCTTAAAAACCATTACTAAGGAAAAATTGAGTTGGAGGACGATCAAGTGATGCAGAACTGTTATTATTCTCGCATTGACGAACGGGAACCAAATGCACAAGATAAGAGTGCACCTAATGAATTTAGGAGCGAACGGCGCTCGCTAAGAACTAATGACTTATTTTTCTGACGGTAATGACGCCAAACCATTACTGATTGACGTGTTAAACCATTTTCGTGACGTAATCACGGTAGAAAGCAATACTATAGATGTTACGAATGCATTGAAACACAAAATTGTGCTAAAACCTGATGCGTCAGTGTTAAATTTTCCACCCTACCGTACCTATTCCTCATAAATATCAGGAGGACCTAACCCATGTGAACGAGCAGATGCTCGCACAAGGAATTATTGAACTCTCCATGTCTGGTTGCAATTTCCCTGATATTGGGATAAAAATAAGAGTGGCGAGATACGCCAGTAATTGATTTTCGAGCTATCAGTAAAATGATAGTTGAGGAGTCGTATCCGATCCCACGAATAGGTGAAATCCTTCGCACTCTCGGTGGTAATAGCGTGTTTTCCAGCCTGGATCTGAGGTCCGCATTTCATCAGGTAGAACTGGAGGAGAATAGCCGTAAGTTTACCGCTTTTTGTATAGGCTACAAGAAGTAGCAATTCCGTATAATTTTTTTTGCTTAGTTCAAATCCAAGCGTTTTTCAGCGTGTAATGTCTTTTGTCCTTCAAAATATTCTCGGAAAGCTTTGCTTCGTAGTTTTAAACGATATATTAGTATTTCCGAAATCTAGGACCAGCGTTTGACCGATTTGAAAAATGTTTTTGAAAAGTTGCAGTACGTAAATTTTTCTCTGAAGCTCGAGAAATGTCACGTTTTTGAAAACTCGATTGAATACCTAGGCCATGTTGTGTCAACTGCGGGTATTCGCAGTAAACAATCTGAGAAATTCAAAAATTTTCCTGTTCACAAAACCAGGAAGGAATTGCTGAGATTCCTGGGCGTCGTAAAATATTTCAGCAGTCACATACCCCTTTTTTTTGGTCAATTTGTATCAAATTTTACAAAAGAATATTGATCTTCACTGGAAAGTAGAATGCAATGCAAGTTTTGACAGAATTAAAGCCGCTTTGTCGTTTGATACCGTTCTACGACATCTTGATTTTCGGAAACCGTTCCACGTGTTCACGGACGCTTCCAATTCTGGAATTGGAGCAGATGTGATGCAGCCTGATAATGATGTGGATAAGGTTATGGGATCCATTGATTACTACAGCAAGAGCCTCAACTCCACGCAAAAGCGTTATAGTAAAACCAAAAAGAAAATCTTTGCTATTGTGAGTGCTCTTGAAGCTCTCAAATACCCAATCCTGGGATACCCAATTTTCTTGTATACAAATCACCAACCGCTGGCTCCCTTGTTCACAAAAAATTGCTTGACGATACGACTATGGGGAGATAGTGTATAAATGTACATTCTTTCGGTCCTATTGTTAAGTATTTCACAGGTAAACATACTGTCGTTGTTGATTGTTTGAGTAGGTTACCTGACCAACTGACTGCATCTGACCAAGATAGCTGCTCAGATCTCGGAGAAGAAGCCGAGGAATGCGCAGTGGTTACTAGGCGGAGTACAATGCCCTCGGGCGACGCGCAATCGCAAGTAGACAGAGGAGCGTCGCCAGAGAAGAGCGCGCCAAGACTGAGTACATTCCAAAAATGACGGATGTATCCTGGGGAACAGACGAGTTCCGAACTAAGCAAAAACAAGATCCCTCCTGGTCGGAGGTGTGGAAGGCTTTTCTGCATACCAGTAGGTCAGTGATTCCCGACTTGCAAAGGTCCTTAATTTTAAACGACGTGGCTTACAGACGAAGACTGATGGACTCATGGCCTAATACTATTCTGACTTCTGCTATGCTGACTTCGTTGATGCAAAAATCGATTCTTAGTATACATTCTACGTATCATAGGGATGGATTGCATACTTTATTCGAGTTTATGTACAGGTATTATGACCCTTTAGAGAAAACTATCATTCGGCAGTTTGTGAACATGTTCGACGTCTGCAACTGGCTTAAAGCTAATCCGTCTGCACCTATTAAAATTTGAAATGCACCCATAGCAAAAGAACCATTCGAAGTAGTGTCGATGGACTTCTTGGGTCCCCTTCCAGCAACTGATAATCAGACTCCCCCCCCCCTCCTGTGTTTACTCCCCCCCCCTGTGTTAATAAGCCAGTAATCGGATGAGAATAAAATTAAACGCAAACAGGGTAATCAAAAATTAAAGACATCTCAAAGAGAATTTAGATAATTAACGAAGTCGTTTGACAAATTATCCAAAATTAATACGACAACCCTAGGTTAAAAATAGCGCTAATACTTGATGTCAGTAATATAAGTCGTATCGCATCTCATACTATCTAAAATTTAATATGTGCAAATGAAATTGAAATAAATGACTAACAATACCATCCAAGAATTATTTGAGTTATTTAACACTTGGTGACACAAGCAAAAACGAAGGCAGCTGAAGCGAACAAAAGGAAAAATGCCCTGTTCAAAGGTAAACGGAAACAACTCGGAACAACTAAAGATAAGCAACTTTAGCCTAAACAGACACACGGTTTAAGGATGTGCACTAAAAAATAACGATGAAATAATTAAATAATTAATTTACCGTCCAAACCTATTTTGAAAATACAGGGTAGAATTACCAAATGCTTAAATAATTAAAAAATGATAAAACGCAACCAAATTTATGAACTCGAAACAAACAACGATAGAGATTAGAAATTAAAAAAAAACGTGAAACAAACAAAAATATATTATAAACACGCCATTTTCATTAGCACATTAACGATTTACACTAGCAATTACTACTCACTTTTCACATTATAATATAGTTCTTACTTGAAATACACAGAAAAAAATTATTGAAAAACATGAGGAAGCGCATCGAGAAATTTAGGAACCACATAACATTGCAAAAAAAATGTTAATACCTTAAAAAAGAATATTAAAGACACGCAACGAAAGAAAGAGCAAAAAAACTTTTTAAAGTCTTCGACACCTTACAACCATGGTAACACCAGATGTAAAGAAAACCGACTAATAGGTTATACTTAAAAGTAACGAACAAAAAGCGAATTGGTAATTAGCTAAACACCAGCTGCTACCACCGGTCAGCATTAGAACTAACTTACCGTGCAACAAGATAGTCAGCACGCCGACAGAGGTAGGGTTAAAAAAACGCCACATCTTTTCATTATTAAACGCAATTAGCAAAAAATAAAACAAAATTTCCAGCAAATCGAAAAAGAAAACCTAAAAGTTTTCACATTAGGAAATTACCATCATGTAATTATGCACAGACGTACTTTCCGTTCTTCCTAAATTTTGCTGGGCGTTTGTAAAATGGCGCAACACTATTAATAAGAGCATGCAGTTAATAATAAAAGATTATAGAAGCGATTAAATCATCTTACTGCTAAAAGTAACGCAACTCCTTTCAATAATAACTTAACAATTCCAATAAACACTTCGCGATACTTAATTTTCAACGCATTAGATTTTAAATTTCCATTTTCAAATTTTAGCTTTACTACCGTAATCATGTTCCGCGCTCAATTTTCAATATTTTCAATACTTTAGCAATTTCATTTTCCAACTTCACAATTTAATTTCAATTTTTCACCAACACATCACCGCTAATGTCAACGTTCGTGACTACACTTGATCCTGGTGATTGTTGCACCTTGGCGGCCTCAGCGCCCCTCGCCGAAGTTTCACATCTTCCAACCGCTCGGAGCGCTCGGAAAGAGCTTCCAAGCTTTTTTTACGTAGTACAGGACCGTCCCTAGGCCCATTGTAGTGAGCAATAGCTGCATCACCAGGACGTCGGTGACGCTGTCTGGCAAATAGTCCATACGTGAGTCCATACTTGAACTCGACATCATTAAGTCTTCGTAGAATTCTGATTTCATATTTTGATTTTGGGAAAAGGCCGATACCAGTGTATCCACATCGACCAAACCAATTTTATTACCCATGGCCCATACGTCCATGTAGGGCCTGCGTATCCTGCACGAGGAACAGAAACAAAGCCGATTAGCATGACCAAAAAAACAAACAGAAAAGCCTAACTCACAAGCATAAATTCTTGATGCAAAGACTTCAGTAGCCTGATAATGTACACTGAAACAGAAACAATGTATTGGAGAAAAAAAAAATTTCGTGTTGTACGTATGCGCGAGAAAAATTTCTAATGGAAAATCGTGTTCGGACCCTCGGTCGAGTAGCAAACAACCACTGTATGAATTTAATTCATTTGCGGTGACAACAGAACATTCCAACTGAAAATAAAAATAGCAATGTGAGTTGCGCCGCAGCGCCAAGACAGACTGTCTCACGTGATGGACTGCAATATCAGCGATTGCATTTAGCAATCGGAGAATTCGCTCACCATTTAAATTGTCAATTCATTAGCAACATCCAAGCATTCGCATGCCTAGAGTTGCACAATATAATATCGAAAGTGAATTTGCAAAAATTAATAAAGATGTCTCACAGACAGCCTGAGGATTAATATAGATAGGTTTACATTCCTTTAAAACTCGAGGCTCAAATACAACACTTAACCTAAATTAACCTTAAAAGCGCAGCAAAAAAATAGCTTAAAGTATAGCATATGGGTTACTGGGAATAATAATGAAACACAACTTATGAAACACAGCGCATATTACATAGCAAAAATCCTTAAACTATGATTAATAACCCTGAGTGGAAATGGTAAATAAGGTAACACAGTTGTCCTACACAGTAAATCGTAATTCGTCGAGTCGTTGCGACGTCAAAAACGTAAGTCATGAGCATAGCAAAAAGGGACTTGTCATTTTAACTCATAGTTTAACCCTCCTTAAGGGTAATATGTGGTTTAAATTGCTTCTATAAATTTTGGAACCAATTTTAACTTCGGCCAAATTACGCTTGACCTTCAGAACCACGGCTGGCCCTAACCAGGTTAATTCCAATTTATGTTTTTTCTCGTGATTTTTTAAAAGGAGACGGTCCCCAACCATGACGTTTTTATTTCTACGCTTGAGATTTCTGTTGAGATTCCTTTCCGTAGTGTTATTCAATATCAAATTTCTAATATTCTCTACGGTGCGGGCGGCTTCTTTTGCTCGAAAATTAACCAAATCTATTTCCTCATCATAACTGTAAGTTATGGCATCAAAACTCTCGCTTTGGTAAAATGGGCAAGTGTCTCTATTGAACACCACGAAGCTCGGAGTTTCGCCTAAAGTAAAATTTAGTGCATTGTTCAATGCATTTTCGACCACCTCAACGCACTGGTCCCATTCGGCATGAGGGAGAGAATTTACGTACAGATTCAACAGGTTAGTAATTTTCTTATTATTCCTCTCTACTAAAGCGTTGGAATGAGGACTATAAGCCAGAACTTCTTTTTTCGCGATAGCATGAACATTTGCAAACTGCTTAACCGTCACCGACTTAAACTCCAAAGCATTATCAGAAATAAAAGTTTTAGGCAACCCAAAAATGGAAAAACAATTACTTAAACATGAAATTACCGTGTCTGTACGACGATTAGAAGTCGCGTACAGTTTGCAAAATCTAGAGAAAAGGTCAATTATTACTAATATATACTTGTTACCACAATCGGTAACCTTTAGTGGCCCAAGAAAGTCCATTGAAACAACGTCACATGGTTCTTTCGCTATAGAAGCTGTCAAAATTTTAATTGGCACAGAAGGTCGTGCCTTAAGTAACTTACAAACTTCACAATCTCGTACGAATTTTCGCACAATCGTTTTTTCCAAATGATTGCAGAATCTTATTTTAAATTTGAACAACGTATGCACATCATCCGTATGATACATCGAATGAATTGCCAAAATTGTTTTACCCATTAAAGAATTTGGAATCACTGCTGTTAGTATTGTACTAGGTCGGTTGTCAATCTGTCTACGTCGGTACAAAATGTCGTTCAGAATTAAAAAACTCTGTAGGTCCGGAATTTTAGAAACACTACCATGAAGTAGAGCTTCCTTCACTTCTATGCAAAAAGGGTCTTTCTCCTGCTCGTTGATAAATTCTTTTATAGTCCAAGAAATTTGATCGTCTTTCGGTACATAGTCTATGAGCTTGGGTAGTGCCTCTTTGCTTGCTGCGGCGTCAGCACTGTCGCTATGCGGCGGGTCAACTACCTCATGTCTAGACATGTCTTTTTTTCTCTGCGATCGAGTCTCAGCGATACAGACATTTGATTCAAGCGTGGATTCCAGAGCATCACAGCGCTCTAGTTCTTTAGCGGTTAGTTTTTCATTGTTTACAGGTAGTCTGCTTAAGTAATCAGCTACGATATTTTGTTTCCCAGGTAAATATTTTACAACAGGATCAAATGAATGAACGGTTATACACCATCTGGCCATATTCGTGTCTTCCGGGACCTTTTTAGCGAAAAGCGGCGCCAAAGGCCTGTGATCCGTATAGACACGAATAGGATATCCAGTAATTAAATATTTAAAATATTTTAGAGCTGAATAAAGCGCAAAGAATTCCTTCTTGGTGGTACTATATCTCTTCTGACTAGAGTTTAAACTTTTACTAAAGTAAGCCACAGGGCGCAAAATTTGATCGTTTGAATCATCTGCCTGCATCAGAACGGCTCCGATCCCAAAATTAGACGCGTCGGTAAATACCTGGAAACCCTTAGTGTAGTCAGGATGTCTCAAAGCCGTGTCAGAATTCAAGGCAGATTTGATAGAAACAAAATTCTTCTGGCATTCGTCGCTCCACGTATAGTCAACGTCTTTTCTTAAAAGTCTGTACAGGGGTAAGCAATCTCCGCAAAATTAGGCAAGAAATTTCGGAAATAGTTAGCTAACCCCAGGAACTGTTGCAATTCCTTCACATTTACGGGAGCCCTGCAAGCCTGCAGTTTCTCCGAATTTTTACATCTAATACCATCTGCGGCGATAATATGCCGCAAATATTCAATCTCTCTTTTGAAAAAATGACATTTTTCAAGCTTTAACGACAGGTTACCAGATCGAAGCATCTTAAGGACGCTTCCAATGTCAGCCAAATGCTGATTTTTAGTTTTGGAATATACCAAAATATCGTCTAGAAAAACGAACGCCATTTTCCCCAGAATAGGCGCATGGGCAGAGGTCATCACCCGCTGGAATACACTTGGACTGGTACTCAAACCGAACGGTATCCTGCGGAAATGGAACTTCCGATAGTTAACACTAAAGGCAGTAAATATCCTACTCTCTTGGTCTAATTCGACCTGATGGAAGGCAGAGCGCCGATCTAAATTAGTGAACCATGTGTTACCTCCTAAGGTCGACAGTATTTCATCGATTCTGGGTATAGGGTAAGACTCTTTCACCAAAACTTTATTAAGAGCCCTGAAGTCAATCACGGGGCGGAGCTCTCCGCTCTTCTTCTTAACAACGATGACTGGAAAATTAAAGTCCGACATCGATTCCTCAATTATACCTTGTGAAAGCATATCATTAGTAATTTTACAACCTCCTCCTGATATTTATGAGGAATTCTGTACGGAGCTAAATTCAGAACAGGTGCATCCGGTTTTAGCTGTATCCGGTGCGTCATAATGTTTGTAACACATATAGTTTCGCCTTCTAACGTAACTACATCACGAAACTGATTTAACAAATTCATTAAAGGCAACTGCATGTCCTCTTCATGACATGAGACATCATCATTTCTTAAAGGACGTCGTACTTCCTGCTTTCCTGCACACGACACACCTACTTGTGCATTAACTCTCAACTCCACATTACTAACAAGAACTTGATTTTCGCCGCGCTCGTCAGACTGCAACCCAAGTTTCCTCTCCGCTATGGCCCTAATTCCACCACCAACCGAGACAAACTGCATTGAATCCGACACGGCGTCCGAACTGCTTTCCACATTATTAGCGTCCCTAAGTGCTGTTTCAACGCTAGTGATGTAAATTTCGTTCTCGACCTCATCAGCTGCAATTAATTCCAAATTGCATAACATTTAATTCTCGCTAAAGTAAATGACATCTTCTTTTGCATTTAAAATCATCACAGGCACCACGCCGTCTTCCTCGACCTGAACAATTGACTCGACCAAAAGGGCTCCGTTCTCAAAACCTCTTTTCAAAATTAAATATTCTCCAGGAGTTGCTTTCTTAAAAAATCCGTAGACTAACTTCATAGAGTTACTGGGCACCTCCACCTGAGGGCAATGAACGGTCAGCGGCGCTCTCTTATTTCCTCGCCTTCCGCTTATTTCCTCAAACGCAGGCACAGCCTTTTTTTACTTCTTCGTAGTTACTATTTCTCGCGCGGTAACTGCATCTGTTGCTCTTCCTGGCAACTGTCACCTAAGACAACAAGCAGTCGCATTTTTTAATGCTGTTTATCACGGCATCTCTACTCAGTGCCTTTTCCATATTAAATTCATTAAATTGTACGGTAACACCTTCCCATTCGAGGGTTCCGTCCTTAAAGTTAAGATGGCATCACTCAGCACATCTCTTCCTAGTATGAGATCATAATTAAATTTTGCATCTTTGACAACCAAAGCACTAGTTTTAAGTACTCTGTTAGTACCAGGGATTGAAATAGTCAAATCTACTTCTCCACTGACGTCACTTCTACTACTAATACCTCTGACAGTCAGGCAACTCGGCTTAATCTCCTTCTTTAGGCGCTTAAAATGTTTGTAACAAATTAGGCATTTTTCGGATACGCTATCAAGCAGGGCACTTAAATACGGATCATTACGACTCAAGATTATCGTGGGTTTATTTGATATTCTAAAAGCAACCAATCCAGTGCTTTTTTTCTTGAAATTGCCCTTCACAACACTAGTGGAGAAATAAGCCTCAACAGCTTTGTTTTGTTGCTGACTATCATCCGCAAGCTCTTCGTCTTGCAGTAATTTGTACCTATTATCACACTTGAAAAACGGATCAATGAAGGATTCAAATTTGATTGTCTCAGGCGTATCTGGAATTTCGACCACAGCTTCAGGATTTACGAGAGCGCTGTTCTGTTTCTCGGGCTCAATCTCGTTCGCACTGCTACCTCTACCTTCTTCTACTCTTCTGATGAAAAATTCCGAGCAACAGGATCGGAATCTGCAAAATGCACCTCATGTCAACCACGCGATTGACTACCTCTGTTTACGTTGCAACCGCGTAGATAAGCTTTGTAGCTCCTAATTTCACTTCCTGAATGTCAGGCCGCACAGGGGTTGTCGAACCTTTTGTATTAGTTACCCATAATCTTAAGTATTTTCCTTATGTGTCCAGCTCCCTGAACCCCGACTTGTCTGTTTCTCTGCGCTGATGTTGCGTCTGTGCATTTACTTTAGTTAGCCCTTAAATATCATTTGTCTCACATGTCGATATTCCAATGTTTCTTGTATTACCTAGCTAAATACGACTAATATTTTAAATGCAATTCTGAGTGTTATACCCTGTTATGCAACAGTTCATGTCGGTACGCACTATTTTTACAATAGAAAATAAATCACTGTCTTTGTTAAAATATATCAGTGTATGTAATAGGGACTTCAAAGAGATTCAGCATTAAACAAGTCACACCCTGAGGTCAAAAGAGTTCCCTTTCTCCTTATTGAAACAGGCTTTAGTCGTAAACGACACCTCGCCTAATAAGGGGTTTGAGGAGCCACCTCGGAAGGACGAACTATTTCGCATAGTTTTTCGTAAAGAAGACGCTGTCGCAGTTCGGCACTAACAGAATTCACTTTTGTTGCCCTAGCGGTCTCATACGGCGCAGACAGTTGCTCGTCTTCCTAACGGTACCACCGTAGTTCGGCACTAACAGAATTTACTTCTGTTGCCCTAGCGGACTTATTACGGCGTAGGTGGTACCCACTTAAATTTCACTCTAACGGTACCACCGTAGTACGGCACTAACAGAATTTACTTCTGTTGCCCTAGCGGACTTGTTACGGCGTAGGTGGTACCCACACAATCCTCCCCCCACACACACAACGGTACCGCCGTAGTTCGGCACTAACAGAATTTATTTCTGTTGCCCTAGCAGACTTGTCACAGCATAGGCGGTACCCACACGAACCTCAGGAAGGGCAGCTGCGAAGAAAAGCTAGCCCCCCGGAAAAGGCAGCTGCACCGAAGACAGCCCCCTTTTTCCACGAACCCTCACGTCGACCGCACGACGGTATCGACACTGAAGCTTTACAATTTTTCACTATATGTGGACCTCCGCAGGCGAAACACGCAGGTGCACCATTTCCTCTCGATTTAAACTGACCTCTCTGAGATCTACACTCAAAATGGCCAACTATGGAACATGAATTACAGAATGGGAAACCTCGCTTTCTAGCTCCCGCAAAATACCCTGAAGCCTGACCAGAAACACCAGAACTACTGTCTGTCCGCACAGTATTGCACTCCAAGGAACCTATTCCTCTATCTCCTACGTAACCACTAAATTCCCTCGCTCTTCCACGAGGATTTCGCAACCAGGGTCTAGGAGGAGTCCTTCGTTGTCCTGCTCGATTCCTACGGTAGTTCCCGTAATTCCCGAAGTTCCGGTAGAAAACTTCACTCTCCTGCAAAGAGTCCTGCGCCTCAACGCATTCATCAAGACCACTAGTCACATCTGCCAAATAACTCTCATTCTCGTACTGGGTTGGGTACTGGATCGCTAGGATATTCTTTGTCTCAGCCTGACTCCTAACAACAGCTATCAATTGCGCTAGCAGTTCTTCTGATGCACTAAATTGACATTCAAAAGTTTTTTTTGAGAAAGATTCGTCCAACAAAGGACCCAAAATGGTTAACGCGAGACTGTAAACTATGCTGTCTCCTACGAAACGTTTCAGTTCAGCCTGATTTGCACAAGCCTGGTAATAAGGATGACGCTGCCAACCCAGCGTGTTTGAATTTAAAATATTCTCTGTCAATTTACGTACTTTTGCAAATGCTGTGACCAATTGAGCTGCTAAAGCATCGTTGCGTACCAACTGCAACTCATTGAGATCGCATGCCAGGGCGTGAATTGACTTTTCACCCCTGCATACGTATACATCGTCCAAAATTTTAATAACTTCCTCGGAAGTGTAATTTAGGTCTGAGTTCACTAACTTGGTTACAACTGAATTAAAATCTCCTACTTGTTTATTGGCAGATCGAACAAGAAGCTCTTTTTTGCTTTCATCAGAACTCACATCTGGCAGAAGAGACATGTAAGCTTTTGAATTCATTATGTGAGTGCCCCAGCTTTTATTTTCAAGAAATTCCGGGTCTTCCTTCCTACGTCTCTCACAAAAAATGGGTATCTCCGGATTGGACAACATTGTTTCAGCCCTAGGAATGTTTGCAGCAATCTCCCTGGCCAACAGAGTTCTATCACTAGCACTACTAGCACTCGTACCCGGCACAGTGGTCCCAGCTGGAGTAGTCATGATTGTATTTTGGGTAGCTGTAAAACGCGGGACGCGAATCCTACCAAGTCTTGTTTTTATCGTATCTGATCGTATGTATTCCTCGGAGTCCGAGGTATCCGACATCAGTTTTTCCGTAACACAGATATTTAAAATTCAAAATTGCACCTCACCGTTAAATACAACAAAATGCAAATATTTCACAATATGCAAAAAAAAAAATATACGTACTAACGATACACGATCAATAACACCATTTCCTCACTACCACACACCCTGAAATTTAGGCGAAAACCTCGAAACAGGAAAAAACGTTAATACTCCAAAAAAACACACTAAAACACCTGATCCTTTTACCAACAATACAAATCACAATAATACAAAGTTACACTTACTCTGGGAAATCTCCCCACGCTGCGAATAGAATGAAAGGTAATTTTGTTCCGGCCTTTTCAGTATCAGGTTGAAAACTAACGCGAATGAGGTTCGGGAGTGACGATGCAGCACAGGGTTATCGTTTATTGATACTTCAGAGTTGACACAGGCTTGCTCGACGGTCGCGCTTCCGCTATTGAACAGCGACGACCTTTCTAAGTGCTATCTCTACGGCAGGCCACCGCTAATGAACAGCGACGACCCTTGCCGATTCTATTTATATGCCTGGCGGGCGCACATCTAGGACCCCCCAAGCACAAAAATTTTTTATTACAATAAAAATATTTTTAAATCGTCAATCAATCAATTGAAACATTGAATATCAATAATTCTTACAACTCGTCAAGTTAATTACACAGATCAGAACGTATGACAAAATTGCTTCCGAATTATGAACGGAGGTAGGCAGGTATGGCCTTTGCTGCCATCATAAACAAATTTCAACGGTAATCCTACATCTTGTTAAACATTATTGTTAGTGTCAATCAGGGTTGCGGAGTCGGAGTCGGAGTCGGGAGTCGGAGTCGCCGGAGTCGGATGTTTTAGGGTGGAGTCGGAGTCGGAGTCGGAGTCGCTTCTCTGAAGTGTGGTGGAGTCGGAGTCGGAGTCGGAGTCGCTATTCTGAAGTGTGATGGAGTCGGAGTCGGAGTCGGAGTCGCTTTTCCGAATGTGGTGGAGTCGGAGTCGGAGTCGGAGTCGTTCATTCGGATGTGGTAGAGTCGTAGTTGGAGTCGCTCTTTTTTGGTGTCTTCGATTCTAATTTTTGCTAAAAATTATTTATAATTCTTTAAAACTAAAAATAAACCAAAACAGAGTTAGAATGCTTTGCTGAAAAATCTTAAAAATACTCAATGTTTTTGTTGATTGTTTTGTTCTAAGTTTGAAACAGCGTATTTATTCCTATCACCTAATATCGTCATGTTATCTAGTCATTGAGGGTTTGCACAGATATATATGAGAAACCTACGAGTGCGAAATATAATTTTTGTACCCAGCATTGATGCATATTTTGTAGTTAAAAGCAGGAATTAGTAATTGAAAGCGTCGCATATTCATTCTGTATATTTCTGTTTTATTCATTTTTCCTTCAATTAATACATAGGAACTGGAAAATAGTATTAAATGTGTTGCAAGTTACTTGTAGAACATTTCAGCTGATGCAATACATTGTACTCACATAAAAAGTGGTAACTCTGTATGCTCAAAATGATGCATTGATTGATAATGATCATAAACATTTCTAGTCTTTAGGTTATGATTCATTGCCAATGAGTAGTCTTTGCCGAAACCTGAAGCTATGGTCTAGTGCACAAAGACTTCTAGTTTTCAAGTCTTGTTATCAAAATTGATATGGATTCCGTGTTTTTAAGTCAAGTTAGCATGTATTAATAATAAAAATTTATGCTCATTTCTCAAGTTATTCCTTGAATGTAATTTGTTTCTTTCAGAGTTATATTGTATTTCACTATATCATCATCATGTTTAATATATATCTTCGTATCACTCCTCAGTTTCTAAGCAAGCATACGCTGAAATGGAGAATATTATAATTATCTTGATACATTTTTAAAAACTGAAATAGTATTCGTTTTGTAGCATTATATAATTAATTACTTCTTGTTAAGGAAGATTTGGAAATGTTGTAAGGTTATCTATATCGGCATTGAGACACTTGAAAAAAATTAAAATACAATGTAAACGAGCTGCAATGAAAATAATTACACACACCAGCAAAAACTTCACTTACAGTCACACACACACATTGTAACTGAAAACAATGGACTATCTCAGCTGCAATGGTTTTTGCATTTATGCGATAGTACAAATTCTCTTGCTGGAAACGTTTCAAATTGCTCCAAAAAACACGAAATGAGAAGAACCAGGGCGTTTATTAAAATAACAAAGTGTCCAATACAAAGTAAAAAGTTAGACGAAAATAAGAGATAGTATCATATTACACGCAAAGAAGCTAGAAGTGACTTTTATTCGTAAAAAAACGTTCCGAAAACGTCAGAACCCTGCGATGAAAGCAGAACAACTTTTGCTTATTATATATAGCCGAAATGTAACAGAGTTGAGCAATAATATGACACCTTTTCTGCATTGTTACCCTGCATAGTGTAGGTACAGAGAAGAAAAGGCAGTGTGCAAGTCTGGCCTACCTTATCTACACGTATACATAATTTTGGGGATTTGAAGCATAGTCATTGAATTAACTATTATAATTTCACTGAATAAGTGCATACTTAGTAATAAAAAACTGTTGATACATATCTATGCTTCTCAGTGTAGACAATGCCTACATTACCGACTCAGAAAACACTTGTCAGTAATATACAAGGTGTTTCAGATTCAGAATAAGAGGCAAAAAATTGCACACCAACTAGAAGATATCCAAATGAAAACTTTTTCTTCTATAAAATTTTCCGAAAAAAGAGACATTGAGTTGGCAGTTTATTGTTTTAAAGGGTGAAATTTAATGAATAAACTACTCGCAATATTTATTTTGAATTTACGTTGATCGGGAGAAATGTGCTAGTTGCAAGACCTCCTAGATCTTCTGACATGACTCCACTCGATTTCAATTTTTTGGGACACGTGAAGAGCCTTGTCTATGCTACACCCATTGAGTCTGAGGAAGATCTTGTGGCCAGAATTGCAGTGGCTGCAGGTGAGATACCTTAAATGCCAGACGTGTTTCCTAATATTCGGCAGCCGTTAAGGCCAACATTCGAAAAGTGCATAGATGTAGGGGGAACACATTTTGAAAAATTTTGTAAAGTAAATTCAGAATCAATATCGCGAGTAATTGTGCCTTTAAATTTCAGCCTTAAAAACAATAAACACCCAATACCTCCCAACCCCGATTTTTTGGGGGAGAATTTCATAGGACAAAAAGTGTTTATTTGGCTATTTTCTACTTGATGTGCAATTTTGTACCTCGTGTTCTGAAACACTCAGTATACATAATTGTGTACACGACTCGTCAAATGACAGGATTCGATATTGTCTGTATAGAAATCTTCCAGATGTGGACCATAAAGAAATATTTCCATCCTAATAGCACCTGCGATTAAAATATTCTGATACTTGTGCACCGGTGAAACTCGCATCACAGGTACAGTAGTTAAGTATTTTAAGAGCGTGAAAGGGAGACAGATCAACCAACAAAGACGGACAGCCAATTTTGTTTGTTCAATGAAATTTCCTGTTGAATATTTTCCGTATTTCTGATGGCGGCTTTGTGGAAGAAAAAGTTTTCTTCAGTTGGCCTCTCTTAGTTCACTGACAAAAATTTGAAACTGATGAAATGAGATCTTTTTGTTCGTTGTTTTTTGTTTTGCAGCTGCACCTTTTCTTTTCGATTTTTGTGTTTAAATTTAACTTTCTATAATTAAGCATGTTTGCGCTTCTAGCAGACCTGCATTAACCTTAAATAGCTTTAATTAAAATTACTTGTTACGCTTTGGCGTTCACTCATTAAATTATCTTTGAGCTTGTTCTGCTTGGGCAGCATGTCGTCCTTTTAATAAAAGTGGGTCTGGTACCTCTAACTTATTTCTCTTGCGTAAAAAGTAGTCTCTTTCTGCGACTTGAACTCCTCGACACGGCTTTTGCAGCGTCTTGAATAGGCACTTACTATTCAAGGTAATTAATTGTCAATTAATTGTTAAAATCTTAGTGCTATATGCAACCTTACAATAAGATACGATATTCAGCTAGTCGGCGACCAGACATCTTAAAACTCTGTTTCTATCTACTCAGAACGCCACTAAATCCTCCTACCGGAGTACCGTACTGATGACCGGCCGCGTCCATTGGGTGTCTTCTATTTTTAGCGCGTATCGTTTTAAAAACTAACCTTACGTTAAAGAAGATCTTCGGTCTCTATTTTAAAGGAATTTAATAGTAAAAGTATTACAGAGGACGCTGCTGAGCGTACTGTTGGAATCCTCAAGATCTGCATATTATGGATACGGTTTCTCTTTTTGCGCAGGAGAAAAGGGAAACGACTTGCTGATGTTCCCTTGAAGTTCTTCTGTATTTGAAATAAATGTTCGAGCAGTTGCTCTTAAGTTTCAAATCCTAAAACTCCATTGTATTAACATAGGAGAGATTACGCTCACGAAATAGCTAAACCTATTTATTAATTTGTTCAAAGGAGACACTTGACCATTTATTGTATATGAACAATCAATACTATACCGGGTGTCCCACAAAAAATGTCCCGGACTTTTTAATTGATAATATCTCCGCTTTAAATTAACATATTTTAATTGTCTTTTATTTACAATTTAGTCAATTTTGTTTCCTTTCGAAATAATTTAAGTTTTTGAAAATCAGTTGAATAAACTTTAAGATGATCGATTTACTGAAAGGGGTAGAAAAATTGTTCAAAGGGAAAGTTTTAAAAACAACACTGGTGTTCTTCTTCATTCCTCAATACCTACTGTTAAGAATAATTTCATAACGATGTATCGTACATACAACTAAGTATTTAAACCCTCTGAGAGGTTTCAAGTTTCAAGTGTTCTCAATAATAGTGTTTCAAGCACTGATAAAAAACGGTGGAATAATGGGTAAAACTCTTCGTTCAATGGTGGCAAGAAGTAATACTTGCCTTGAGAGAAATGGAGGGTATGTCGTTGGATACTGAAATTACCTCATTTATTTAAACGTTATATAAGGTAATGATTTGTTACTCCTTAAAATTTTTGTGTGTTCAGTTGTATGGAAACTACAAAAAAAGGAAGAATATCAATATTGTTTTAAAAACTTTTCCTCTGAACAATTAATTTTTCTGCTCGTTTCAGTAAATTGGACATTGTACAGTGGTTATTCAACCGATTTTCAAAAATTTAAATTATTCGAAAAGGAAACAAAATTTACTACATTGTGAAAAAAGGCGATCAAAATATGTTAATTTAAAGCTGAGATATAATTAATTAAAAATCGGGGACATTTTTATAGGACACCCGGTATAAAAAGAAGCCAGGTGTCCGTCAATGATAAGTATATGGTCTCGTGCGTAATTTCCCCTATCTCATTACAATGGGAATCTGCTTGCTTGGACAGTATCATAAATACCATCGAAATATGAAAAACCTGGCATCTGCTCACTTATGTTTATAAGTAAAAAACATTGCGTGAAAATCGAATCAACTGTCAAGAAAATGCGACTCATCGCATTTAAATTTCAAAGGCATTTAAATGCTTAAAAGGTATGGCAAATTTTTTAAAAACCTCTTGCGAACAATAATTTGAATTACAATTCAGGTAGGTATTATGTTATACAATTTGCTTTGTTGTTGTGTGCGTTTGTGACGTTTTTAAATATGCTTAATGACCGTATCTGTGATACGAGTTTTACCAGTGCACAAGTACGAGAATACTGTATTTTAATCGCGGGTACTATTTCAATGGATATATTTGTTTGATATTTTTATCTTGAGATTTTTTTAAAACGATACCATTGGATCCCGTCATTTTTGACCAATCATGTACACTAGTAACTTGATTATTAACAATCTGTAGTCAATTTAAAAGTCGCTTGCTAATAAAGAATATAATGAACATATGCACAGGTTTCAACACCTGCAACCGTTTACTACTAAGAATGAGTGTCGTGTGTTTATTTATACGTTTTGTGTCACGCTGTTAAGAATAATTGATGGGAAAAAAATAGCACTGGCGGTCTTGGTTCCAGTTCACGGTCAATTAATACACTCATTTTCGTTGTGCAATAGCTCTGTAATAAGTCATTTTCATCACAATTAGAGCAATCCAGAGCCTTATATACTCAAGTTTGTATCGTGAATACCGAGTTCGGCGGGGTATTGCATATTGAAATATGCTGTATTGTATATTACAATATACTGTATTGCAATGTACTGTATTGCATATTACAATATACATACACAAGTTCGCAGTTGCTTTCAGTAATGCTGAATTTCTGTATTTTGGATACGACACGATGGCTATAACTACTTCTCTTGCGGCTCAAAAATGCTGTGTTCTGAGTGTTTATTACTCTTATAAGAAAATTAAGGTACCTTTGGAATAAGCTGAAAGCATGGAAACTCCACTCAAACGAAAATTTGTTGAAGAAAGGTATTGAATCTTGTCATTTTTACGGTCTGAGTACACTAGTTAAGAAATAAAATATTCATCTTATAAATTATGAATAGGTGAAGTTGGAGTCACAAAATTGTGAATAGGCGGAGTCGGTGTTGGAGTCGCCAAATTCTGGAGAAATGGAGTCGGAGTCGGAGTCGGAGTCGCCAAATTCTGAAAAGGTGGAGTCGGAGTCGGAGTCGGAGTCGCCAAATTCTGAAAAGGTGGAGTCGGAGTCGGAGTCGGAGTCGCCAAATTCTGAAAAGGTGGAGTCGGAGTCGGAGTCGGAGTCGCCAAATTCTGGAAAGGTGGAGTCGGAGTCGGAGTCGGAGTCGCAAATTTATTCCACCGACTCCGCAACCCTGGTGTCAATACTATATTTTAGTGTTAATTCAAAACTAGATTTATTACCCAAAATCAACCAAATAATCACTCTACGCACTTAGCTCAAACAATTTGTTCATTCATTATCAAGTTATTTATCAATTGATTCTTAGAATTATTCTTGGATGCTCCAGATATTTCGGATACAAATGGATACACCACACAATTTTATTAACATATCAAAATATCAAAATCAAACATCAATACGCGTACTTAATAAATCCTTTCCATAAGGTACACTTTCTTGAACAAACTGGACACCTACCGTCAGATCGAGAACAAAATTTTTATTTTGAATTAACATATTAACATATCTCTCGATTAACATATTAACAAAAATATTAACATATTTTTATTCGCAATATAATACTTCGTCTCAATATTTCACGTGAATACAGGAACAAAATAATCTATAAAATAGAATACATAATCCGTATATAATAGAGATTTTTTCCGTATAAAATAGAATTAATCTAAGACAATGGAAGGTTACTACTCCGTTGCAGATTGGATAATCGGAACATGATACTCTGATCTATGGTATTCAGATTCAGAATGTCGGAGTCTAGCGTTGTAATGTTACGCGCTAACTTGAGGTGGTAGTGCAACTATTTGCCTAGGACTATTACTGATTTCTTTCCAAGCAGATCGACGCAATGCTACGTCCTCACCGCTTAGTCGTCCGATGACTTTGTTGAGATCTCGTTTAATGTAAATAACCATTACAGTAATTATAATTGTGATTATTGTGTAAAGGAGCAACATTATGTCACTCAATCGATCAGGGATGAGGTCGACTCTCGTCTCCTCTGTGTGGCGGATTAGTTCATCCGATATTTGGCCATTATTTGCCTTAATGGCAGTTAAAATGGCATCCACGTTAACATTTGAAACTTTGTTTCCCATCCTAGCGGGCCACAAAGCGACTATTATAGCAGGGATTAAAATTGTGATTAAGTTGAATCACATAAATGTGATAAATAAATTATAAATTTATAAATCAACAGTATTGTTGGTAATTCTTCACCGGATGTTCGCTGGGAATGCAGCGATTCTGATTATGAACACGAGTTCGACGTGTTCTCCGGATTCATACGCTTGAATTCGAGTACGCAACGGGGAATCGAGGTTCAGGAACACCGTGAAGTTGCAGTAGGCTTCTTGTAATACTTCTTTCGGTACTCTGATTCCGAAAACGATCGTTGTTTCCTGCGGCCGCCAGAGTTGACCGTGTCCCCCGCTACACATCGGGGTTTATGAGTGTATTATTATTGGAATTAGACAAGTGTATCTTGTGAATCGGAATGTGCAATGTTCTGGAATTGTTCAGGAGTCGTCCAAGGAATCTGAAAGGATACGACACAGGAAATTAGCATGGCCACAAGTTTAAGTAAGCAATTGTCGTTTCATAATAAGGCAACGCTTCATTCTCATTAAGACACATTCATTTCAACTACACTGCCTAGCATTGTTGCCAAACAATTTGCGGCAGAAGCGCAGATCTCGCGGCTTCGCGCTCGCACTCTCGTGTCGATTTCCAAGATTGCATCTCAGTTTATCAACTCTAGCTGACGGCTTGACGAACACAGCCTTTGATGTCGCAACAACAGTATGACAACATCCTAAGCTCAACATCTCGTCTGAAGGTGTTTTCGCAACAAAATATTTCCTAGAGCAAGACATACATAAAGTCTTAAGAAAACTCATAGAACGCACTTACAAGCTAAAAACTCATAGAACGCACTTATAAGCTAAAAACTCATAGAACGCACTTATAGGCTAAAAACTCATAGAACGCATATATGGAATGGCAAATTCGAAATATTTGAGAATGAACAATTACAAACTAGGTTGACAATTTCACCTTTTTAACCTATCTAAAGGCAGCACATAGTTTAAGTTCGATCGGATAATCTTGTTACCGATCTTAATATCTGCATAATTTTTGCCTATCCTTTCAATGATACCTGGTCCTAAGAAATTTAGCTGTAATTTGTGTTTTTTGGCATGATTTTTCACTAGTACACGGTCCATCACTTTTAAATTTTTATCGCGATGTTTTACGTTTCTATAGTTGGTTCTTTCGATTGTAGCGTTAATGATTGCATTTCTAATATTGTTCACTACAATAGATGACTCTTTAAATTTTTGTTTTTGAACATCTTCATATGAAGTCGCCACATTTAAATCTTCTAAATTAGTAGAACTGATATACACACAAGTATCTCTACCGAAAACTGTGTATGCAGGGGTATCGCCTAATGTTTCATTAAAACTATTGTTAATCGAATTCTCCACAATATCCAGTAATCTATCCCACTCATTATGAGTAAGAAAATTTAGATACAACTTGAGTAGGTGTCGAATTTTTCCATTACATCGCTCGACAATACCATTAGAAAAAGGGGAATACGCAAGAACTTCCCTTTTTAAGATAGAAAGTCCTTTTGCGAAATTTCTCACATTAGATGATTTAAATTCTACAGCATTATCGGACAGCAATACGTCCGGGGTACCGAACAAACAGCAAAAATTCCATAGACAATCTGTAACAGTCTCTGTACGTCGGTCACTAGTCGAATATAATTTAACAAAACGGGAAAATAGGTCGATAATGACAAGAATATATTTGTTACCATTGTCTGTCATTGTTAATGGACCGTAGAAGTCCATGCTGACCGTTTGAAAACATCGTGTTCCAATTGGAGCATTTAGAATTTTAATCGGAGTCGATATTCGTGATTTTAAAATCTTACAGATGTCACAAGATTCTACAATTTTGCGTGTAATTGTCCGTTCGTACGGATGAAAATATTTTAATTTAAACTTAAACAAGGTATGATTCAAATCTGTATGGGACAAATTATGGATGAATAGAATTGTCTTGTGTAGCAGAGTATATGGCACCACAATAGTCAGAATGGTACTGGGTCTGTTGTCAATTCTTCGTCTTTTATACAAAATGTCATTCATAATCAGAAATTCATTCATGTCAGTATTAGCAATTTTTGTTGCATTCTCTAGGGCATCCTTTATTTCAGAACAAAAGGGATCACTATCTTGTTCACGTTTAAATTCGTCTAGCGACCAGTTGTCGTTAATACTTGAATGGTCTGTAGTCGTGTTAACTTTATCCAGTCTGTATAAGCGTCTGGGGGCTGTCTACTGTTCAGCAGTACTGTTGTTGTTTCTTCCATTCTCACTTCCTGGCATTGTCTCCTCGAACTCTCCCTCAGTCACTGGCTTGTTACATTTGTTACCCGCAGCAGCGGCTTGCAGCCTGGTTACAACGGGCAAAGTCTCTACATCCGGGGTTAATTCAGAACACTCTAATAGTTCTCTTTCTGTTAAGGGATTTTTGTCATGATTTAATCTGCTTAATGCATCGGCGGCACTATTCGCTTTTCCAGCAAAATACTTTAATTTGGCATCAAAAGCTTGCACATAAATACTCCATCTAGCGAGCGTGTTGTCTTCGGGCAATTTCTTTGAAAATAAAGGAACTAAAGGCTTATGATCGGTGTAAATGACCAGATCATAGCCTAAAACAAGATATTTAAAGTACTTCAATGATTCAACTATAGCAAACATCTCTTTTTTCGTTGTTGAGTATCGTCGTTGGGTGGAATTCAACGTTTTAGAAAAAAATGCGACAGGTCTCATATTTCGAACTTTATCAGTAGATGACTGGAGTAAAACAGCTCCTATGCCGACGTTCGATGCATCACAAAATAGATGAAAATTTTGATCGAAGTTTGGGTGACTTAAGATTGTATGTTCACATAGTTCATCCTTTAGTTTTTCAAAAGCGTTTTGACAATCTGTTGACCAATTGAATTCAACATTTTTCTTCAGAAGATTATAGAGCGGGCTTGCGATACTCGCAAAATTTTTTATGTACCTACGAAAGAAATTTACTAGTCCTAGAAATGATTGTAACTGTTTCACATTCTTAGGAATTTCTAAATTCTTTACTTTGTCAGTACCGGTGCTTCTGGTTCCCATTCCGCTAATGGAATGTCCGAGATATTCAATCTCGTTCTTAAAGAATTCACATTTTTCAGTTTTGATTGACAATCTAGCGTTTCTTAATAGTTCAAGTACAACTTTTATATCTGCAAGATGCTGGTTTTTTCTTTTGAATAGATGAGTACGTCGTCCATAAAGACGAAAGATAGTTTTCCTAGAACAGGAGATAGCGTTTGCGTCATTACTGACTGGAAATATGCAGGTGAAGTTTTTAAACCAAAAGGTAAACGATTAAATTCATATTTTCTACTACCAACGGTAAATGCTGTTATTTCCTTACTCTCATCGGTCAGTGTAATATTATGATATCCCGACCTAAGATCTAATTTCGAAAAGTATTTTTGACCATTTAAACTATAAAGAATCTCGTCCACGCGCGGCAGCGGGAATGATTCTTCATGAATTACCTCATTTACTTTGCGAAAGTCAACTACCGGACGTATGGTTCCATCTTTCTTATGAACTACAATTATCGGTGAATTATAAGCTGAAATCGATGGTCTAATAATTCCGTCGTCTAACATATTTTCGTTCACGACTTTCAAGTCTTCCATGTAACGGTGGGCAATACGATAGGGAGGGACATTTACGACATCCACGTTAGGTTTCAAACGTATTTTGTACGGTTTAATCGCAGCAGCGGAGATCGATTCATTGTCTATAGTAATAACGTCTCTGAATTCATTCAACAAACTCAGCAATTCAGGCTTCATTTCGTCATCGTTACACTTGATATCGTCATTATTTAATTTCCGCCGACCACGGGCTATTTCTTTGGAATCAGAAACGTACCCTTTGTCGACAACTCCTGTGATCCCGACAGATTCACTATTAGTGTCTTTCTTCTCGACATCTAAATGACTGTCCTGAACAACACTCGTTGCCTGCACAAAGGTACTCAATCCTCCCTTTAATTCTCCTTGTACATCTGACAAGTAAACTTCGGATTCAATGTGATCCTTCTCCACTTTTTCTAATGTACTTATAATTGCATTCTCTGGTAAAACAATCGCTCTGTCGGAGCTATTTATTAATAACAACGGAATCTTTCTCCTATTGTTAACTCTCACAATTGCTTCGGCGACACAAACGCCTTCCTTTAAAGTTGCTTTCTTTATTATATATTCTCCATTTTTACACTTTCCAACATGTCCAACATGTTTCAAAATTACATTGGGAGCAATCTCAATTCTTTGAGTATGCACTCTTAACGGCCTTGGCCCTATGTGGGAACTGGTAACTGCAACTGCGCCTCGAACAGGCTGATTTTCTCTCTTACCATCCCTTTTTACTTCCTCGCCTGCTCTCTCAGCAATACACGTCCTCATAATTTCTCTCTTCTCTCTTAGCTTATTTAGGACTTTTTTCTTAGCTCTGGAAGTAATCGTGTCCGCCATGAGACACTCAGTATTCTCTATTAAATACTCGAGACACTCTGTCTTTCTCTTTTTTCGTCTTTTTACCTCTGCAAAGGGAATTCTCTCGTCTTTGATAATTAAACATCTTTGTTTTAAGTCTACAACGGCGTTCTTGTCTAATAAATCACGTCCAATAATGACGTCATAGTTGTAAATACCATCTTTAATTATTAAAGCATTTGTCTTTAAACTTACTCCGTTTTTTAACTTTAGGACAAGCTCCACCTCGCCTTCAACATTACTCTTAGCGTTAACGCCTTTTATAGTCAGAGAACTTGGCTTCACGTCATTACTTATCTCACTTATTCTGTGGTAGCTGATTAGGCACTTCTCTGATCCTGAATCAATCAATGCATTCCACAGGTCTGCATCTTTTCTAAGCACAATCATGGGCTTATGACTTTTTCTTATTACAAATAATTCATTTTGTCCTATCACTTGAACTTCTTCTTCTTCTTCGTATTTACAAACGTTCGCCGTAAAATGGCTTTCATAATTATCAGTGCCATGAGCGTTTAAACCGCTTAAGTCGCTTAAATCCACCTCTCCCAGCGATTCATATCTATTTTGACATTTAATCAGTGGATCAACTCTCTCAACATTTTTAACGAGGGAACCTTCAGACATGTTTAACACATCAATTCTCTCGACATTTTTAACGAGGGAATCTTCAGCACCAGAATTCTCCTCGGGTTCACAGGGGGCCTGTCCGGGATCACCATTAGTTATTTCAATTTCAATTTCACCTTCACCATAGACGTTATTTCTATCGGAAATGAAATCGTCTCCGCAGTTTACGCTAAAAAATCGTCGCCACTATTAGTTTGGTAAGTTTCTACCTGGCTTTTTTCTGATACACGAGTTTTATGCTGTCCTCGCGCACGGACACGATAAGGTCTAGCTGGTCTGTTGAAATATTCTTGTCTGGACCTACAGTCTCTTGCATAGTGTCCTAACTTATTACAACGAAAACAAACTACATCACGCAGTGAATGCTCGGTGGCTGTCTGACTTGAACCTGGTTTGTACCAATCAGTCGGTTTCCTAGCCACAGTGGTTACCGACACACCTTGTCCTTGACAGATACACACATGCTTATAACAATTCGAGCAACGCTTTGTTTCAGCTGTCTCCAATGCCTGAACTTCTAGAGTTCCTAATTCACGATCTCCAAAAAAAGATTTGACGTGAGGTCTAGCACGGAAAGTTGGTCTAGGGAAATTTGGTCTCCAGTAGGGCCTACGCGTCCTACTTCTACCTTGAAATCCGCCTCTTGTCATTGTATGCACTTCGGCCTCATCACAGGCAGCTTCGAAGTTTGATTCGGACGAATGATCGTCCTCAGCACAATAGATTTCCATAGATCTCTCAGATCGAGTCGCTAATATTTGCTTATCCTCGGGAAAATTCCTAATTACAGTTACAATTCTCTGAATAAGCTCTTCCGACGATTTGAAGGGTTTGTTAAATAATTTTTTGGAAAAATCTTCTGTTACTAGGGGGTTGATGATGGCCATAGCTAACGCAACAATTAAAGTATTCTCGACATACTTATCGAGAGCAACAGGATCGGGACAATTTACTACATAGGGGTGGGCTCTGTTCGAACACTCCGGGCTGGTCATTATTCTGTGGGTTAGCTTACGAATTTTGGATAGTATCTCAACGAACTGGCTCGCTAAAGCATCATTACGTTTTAGGCGTACGTTATTTAGATCATAGGCGACCGCGTTCAAAGATCTTTCACCCTTTGATACGTAGATATTTTCTAACAGGTGCACGACTTCTTCGAAACTTAATTCATAACCTTCACTAATTATGGAAGCGACGACCGTATTGAAGTCGCCCACCCGCTTGTCTGCAGTTCGCAATAATAGATTTAGTTTAGCTTCCTCCGAGTTATCTGAAAGCATATTGAAATACGCTCGCACATTCTTTATGTGCGCTTCTAGTGACTTATTTTCTATGAAGTCAGGGTCGTTTCTACGTTTTCTACCTCGGTACTGGGGCAGATCCTGCCCAGCAATTACAACACTAGGTATCGGACCAACAATAGAAGTCGTCACAGCGGTAACTGTACTAGTTACAGGGCTAAATGTGGTAGTGACTGCACTGGTAACAGGGGTGACTGTGGTGGTGGTCGTCATGCTGACAGACTTTGAATTCGACTTCGCTGAAAAAACGGGAATTGATACCCTTCCGAATCTAGTCACATACGGTATCGTTCTTATGTACTCGTATCCGTCAGAATCACTGTCCTACATAAAAACACAATATTCCTATACCATTAAGAGAAAAATGTTCTACACACATTAAATCATTAAATTAAAACATTCTACATACGATAAAATGATAACTTACAATTCAGCACCACAAAGTCAAAGCTCGTGAAGATCGGCAGCAAACTGAACAGAGCAAGCTGCTCCGGCTTACTCTTATATGCTAGAGACAATGGGCGCCAGAGAACAATTGGTGCTAGAAAGCACTGGCTGGCTACAACTTCCTTCAATTGTTCACCCACAGTGGACAATGGGACAATGGACTACCGCCTCGGCTCTCTCACTCCCAGGAATCCGCTTCCGCGTTAAGGCTCTCCTACTTACCAAGAATCAGCGTGCTTACTGCGCTTGCAATGCTTACTACTTACTTCCTACTCATTAATTTTATAATGATGATGTATAATCATTGAATTGAGCTCATGCTTAATTAATTCGCAAGCAAACATTATCGGCGTATACTCAGCTTGCTATTTGGCGATGCGCAGATCTCGTCGATCTTCTCGCAGATCTCGTCGATCTTCTCGTAGATCTCGTCGACAGATCAGGTTGTTGATCTGGACCCTTCACTTCATCTTCTCCTTTGAGTAGCGATGAGTAGACTGGTGAAGACTGCGTAGCGTGTAAATTTTCGATTTTTTCTCCCTCGAAGTGTTTCTTTCTCGAAGAGTTTCTTTGAGAGTTTCTTCTTCCTTTTCTCGATGCTCCGAAGTAATGCGATAACTATGCGACGTTACTCCAAACAGGGTGACACTCCTGTTAGGATACAATTTATAGTAGGCATGGATATATGGAAACCGACGCTACGCAGCAAGGTAACCGGCTCTGCATCGGGGCGCGAATCGTGAGGGGATGAGGGGTGCACCACATCAGCAGATGGGAGGAGTACGTAAGGGGTAACGGCTGTGTAAGAAGCTAGCTCGGAAAATTACACATAGTATTACACAAGGACAACTTGATTGTGTAGTAGAGAAAAACTATGTATTAAAATTAATTACCAACGGGAAAGGGAACTGTGGAAAATATGAACCTGAGCAGAATATGTTAGAGGGAAATGCGCGTGGCAATACCAAGTTTGTGACGCAAGGGGACACGTCAGAGGTGACGCGTTAGAAGCACCAATCGCGAGATGCCACGTCACTAACAATTTGAGCGGGTAGCCGCACCATCTACAATGAGCGTTCTTTGTGCGGCGGGAGTATTTAAGCAGAGCAAGCGCGGGGACCGGCCTATTTGATCGGTGTAGTGGCAAGGATGTAGGCTTCCTGACGACCAAAGGGGAGGTGAGATGATATTCTGTGTTCTGTGCTAGGAGCGTCTTTGTATTTTTCGATACCATATTTTGTTACAGTCAAAATTCGGGTACAAATTAATTCTGTGGGTTTGATTTCAAATCATTCTAGAATTGTTCACGTGATATAACTTCTCACAAGGCTTGAACTTGTAGATTTTTCTCAAGCGGGGATTAGAATGCCCACTAGTTAACAGCATTTTCATTGACTCATTCGACCTTGTTCTCAAAAAGGGCGCTTATGATTTGTTCTTGTAAAAAGGGGAGAAAATTAATTCTATGTCGGGAATAGCCACATTGTCAGTTGAAGCTTCATGTCAATTCTCAGAGGGGGATATAACGTTCATGTCTCGGGGAATAGATTACTCAACCCCCGCTTACTATTCACAGAGGCGGGTTGGGAAAAGCTGGCCTCCGCGGCTGCTGAGATAGCGGAGACGTGGGCTGTGAACGCTTAACATCCGAGGGCCTGTAGCGACACAACCGGCTGAGCGTTCGCAACCTTGAGGCGGGCAGCCAGCCTGGCATTCAACGCCAATGACGAAGCCTGGAGGCTGCGTTCGAGCCTCGACAGGCCAACGACAGGGTATTTACTCCAGTTGTAATTTTTGAAGAATGAAGGGAAGAAGAGGCACGCCGAACAGTGCAAATCTTTGGTTGGCGCGCAGTGTTTAATATGAATTGTGCTGGCCAGGATGTTCCGGTATATGTTTCTAATTTCATGTTGTTTGTGCGTGAATCTCCGGGTTGGCAATTGCCAAGAGAGGCTGATTTGCGTTAATCATGTGATCGTTCGCTGGCGTTCAATAATTTTATAGCCTGAATCTCTCATTTCATGTGTCATATTCAATCAACGTGTTCATCTTAATTAGAATGTGTTTGAATCTTCGCCGTTTGTCTATGTAACATCATTATGCCGGATAAAACTATCATGTCGCAGATCATTAACACCTTGCCTGAGGGCTCTGGTGCGAAAATGAGTGTTGCGATAAAAACATGTTTACTTGTGCCAATTTCCCTGTGTCAACTCCATGTGTTCACTCAAAATTAGTTGCGATAATAAGATGTTTACTTGTGCCAATTTCCCTGTGTCAGCTCCATGTGTTCACTCAAAAATAAATGTGTTTAATCTTGAGGCTCATTATTCTCCATGCTTATATATATGGATAACGTGCGAGCACAAAAGTGTACATTATATTTATTAGTGGAGGTTGGAAGCCCTCATACGTTACGTGCTTAACCAGCATTGTTTCGTGACAGCAAAAATACATGGAGTGCACTGTGCAAGCCGATATCTGTATATTAACATGGAGAATTTTCTTAAATACTTCACTTGCCAAAATTCTTAAAAATTGTTGTGATGAGCTCTCAAGAAAGGATTTAAATAATTTACCAGCCACTTTTCAAATAGTTATTCAGTATTATATTTCGCTTGCTCTTTGTAGCTCCATTCATATCAATAACAATCAGTGGAGCACAGCGGAGAGTTTGTGGCTGCGAGCATTGCCTTGAGGAGCTGCAGTGCCGTAGTGTAATTGCCGGACATTGAGCTGGAGTCATAAATACATAAGAATGTGTGGCTCGGCGACTCTACCACAACGCGTCTGGCTCAAATTTTAGATAATTGGAGAGCACTCACTGAGTCAAGCAAAGATTGAATGCCACATTTCTACTGAAAACTCTCTTGACACAATGAACGATTCAAATTCAGTGTTGAATTCTTGGCTCAAATTTGGCATGACATCTAGTGTGTAAGTTAAATGCTTCTTTTTATTGAATTATTTTATTTCTTGGACTTGCAAAACCATCCAAAGTCTTGCCAAATGCTGAAGTGCAGTCATCATGATTAAATTCTTTCATTCTTCAGGGAAAAAATTACAATTAAAATGTGTTATGAGTGGAAGTAATCGTTGTGCATTAATAAATGAAATCGGCCGCATCTTTGCTCTTGAATTCTTGTGTGATGCTCTCTTAAACAGTGAATTTGGTCGAACAAGTGCCCGATATTAAACCGATGTTTCTTCCTGTATGTTTTTTTTGTAAATGTAATGGGAAGTTAATAAGCTCATATCAACAGTGTTACATATGTTGCTCAATTATCGGGCTGTCGAATCTTCTGAGCATATTTTGAGTATTGAGAAACCATCATTTTTTTTGAGTGTTGTTAGAATTTGTCTGAGTGCATTGGAAGATGAAAGCAGTAACATTTTGTTGTGCAGGGACTGGCTCTCGAATTTTTCTTTTTCTTTGATAACCTCTTGTTCATGGGTGGGATAGGAACTGTCGGTGTGCATCAATTGATAAGATCTGCCACAGTTTGATGAGACACGTAAAAGAATTGTGCATAGCACAGGGTGAGCCCGACATCTATGCGAAGAGCATGAGTAATCATTCATTATCTAAAAATTTTTTGTGTGAGCAACGCTCTCTTAAATGATAAATTCGTTCGAACAAGTGCTCCATGTTAAATGTGTGTGTCTTTACGTGCCATTTCCCCTGGTCCTTTTGAGTGCAGTTTAATTTTGAAGTAAAATTCTAGCATGAAGGCTCAGACCACCGATGTTCGAACCTACAGCAGGGCCATAAAACGGCAGTCCTCTTGGCTGCAGATAGACGGCTCAGAGCAGCTCATAGATCTTGCTGAATTTTGTTACCCAAATTTGAGTGGCAGTAGTGATGTTGAATACAGTTGAAATTTAAACACAGTAATCCAGCATGACTTTCTCAAATTCTGAAGTGCTGCACTCGAAATGGATTTTCAATTGACAATGGGATCCGATGCATTTGCTGAGCGAGTAATCGTGCTGAGCTGTGTCGTGCATATGTGTTTCATAAAAATTTCCAGTATGCTGTTTTCTTAATGAATGTTTCCAGGATGTCTTCACCTATTACCATTTACGAACTTGAGGTTTAGAACGATGGCCCCGGATTTTATGCCTTAATTTTGAATAAAACCTGATTGTCTCAGTTGAGGCTTTGAAACCGATTTGATATTTTGCAGTGCTTCATATAATTGGTAGAGAATTTTGCGCGCTGTCGTGTGAATTTGTTTCCATGGTAAATTGCTGACAAGCCTTAGAAACGTGATGCATACCTTTGTGATGACATTTGAAACCTGGAATTCCACAATTTATCTTCTGACACACGGTTATGGAATTTTCCTTCAAATCAGATTTTCTTGCTGTATAATACAGAGTAGTTCAATGTATGTTTCTATGTGTGCTGGTTTCCGGGCCCTTTCAGTGCAGTTTAATATTTAAAGTAAAATTCCAGCATAAAGGCTCATGACGCTGTGTAAGACCGTGCGAGTCGGCTGTTAGAGTCATAAAAATTGAAGCTCTCCTTGCTGCGGCCAGACCGTTCTGGGTGACTCGTTGAAATGAACGTGAATTAGTGTGCAGGCTTTTGGTTGTATTACATGTTGCCATTAAATTTTCTACACGTCATGAGAGAAGAGTACCATCAGTAATTTTGATCATTTTTGCAGTGAATTTCGCCCGTATCTTGAGTAACAATGTTGGAGCTTCTGAGTGTGTTTTATATTGGGGAGCATGTAAAGGCCATCATAATAATTTCGAGTTCTGAGGTGCAGCCATTATCCTTTAATTTTAATTAAAATCACAGTCGAATGCTAGGGTGTCTTGAACTCTATCTGTGTGCTTTGAGAGAATTAATTCTGCTGCATTTTGATAGAATAATATTTTAGCAAGAACTTTCTCGACGATGTGTTGGGTGAAATTTTGTGCGGTGAATTTGAATGTAGCTGTGATTGATCCACCAATTGCATTTGCTAAATTTTATGTAGAAATAGAAATGGGTGGCGCAGAAAATTAATGCCTTGATTTTAGGGAAAATCGCCTTCGCCAGAATATCTGAAGACAAGTTTTGAAGCGTCTTAAGAACTCCGTTTCATGGGAGCTGCTGGTTAACGTAAACATAAATTTTTGTTTAACGTAACGTTAACGTCTAACGCAATTCACATTTCATTCGCTAATCTTGAGTGCTTTACTATAAATTTTTTTTTTAATATTTCTGATGTGAGTGATGGAATTGTTTCGAAATTCAATTTTTCTCGCTATCATAGACAGAGAAAGATTACCTTTCCCAATCGTAGGAGTAAATTGAGTTAAGTGACGGAGTGTAGGATTATCGATAATTTAGTATAGTGGATTTAAGAATGCGTGTGGAATCTCTGCGATGCTACGCAGCTAATTCTTGACATAGTTTAGTTACTTACTTAGAAACATATGAATGCCGCCTACACATGTGTCAATTGGAGTAAACCCCGTCCTTTGTCATGATTTCTCCGTAAAAACAGTATGATGCTAAACTCCAGAATTGAAAAGTGAACATTTGAATTTGTGTTAATAAGTGATAGCATCAATTATATGGTGCCACATTGTTGATGTGTGTGATGAATAGTTGATGCAGCGACGGACCTAAGTTCTAATTAATGGTGTTTCAGTATGGGGCTTTCTCAATTTTTTTGGGCACAAAATCCTTGCTGTGTTATGCTCCAGTTTCTTCAAATTCAAGAAAAATATAATTTTGAAAATGTCGACCGTGTTAGGCGTATTAATTTAAAGGTAATTCAATCTCAGCTTCTTCTAGTTGGGAAGGAATATTATTTTAAGTGTACTTAGTTCTAGACTGGACACGTGGAGTTGTCAATGCCAATTTCTCTTGACTAAGTAAGTGAAGATAGGCGAGGAATGAATTTTATTTATCTACTGAACCGTACATTGAATTCAGGTCTGTATTTTTCTACGTCTTAAAGTGGGTTGTTTAATGAAGCTTTCATATAATTTTGGATGTGAAACAGGATTTTATTGGAGCCTGAATCTACGCCCCTAGGTGCGTTTATTCACCCGGCCGTCATAGAAATCACAAGTTGCGATGTCAAATTGATAATTAAATGCATTCGTCCACCATGATCTATGTGTAAATTCATGTTCAGTGGAAACTTTATTTGAATCTTCCCATATATATTTTTTTTAATGATGGTAACAATATCGGTAACGTACGTAATTCCAAGCGAATTGCGATGTTATATCGAGGATGTGTCCACATAATTGTATTGAAAAATTTGGCTCATTGGAATATGCTATTTTCTACGATGAAAATATACAATATATTGAATTGAAGCCTGATTTTGTTGGAAAATTTTTAGTAATGAATGATGGTTGAGTACTGTAATGAATAAACGGGAATTTTGTGCTAATGTGTGTGCTAGAGATGGAGGATGCGAAGCGGAGAGGAGACGTGTGTAAGTTTTATCACTGTCCTGATCCCAGGACCATAAAAATTCTTGTTCGTCGAGGCTCATCTTTTATGAATCGAGTGTGGTACCACTTGAGAGTAAAAAGGAGGACATGACAACAGGATATAGATAGAAATGTGTCTGGAAATATGACGACTGAAAATTATAAGATGCGTAGTACTGCAAATGACAGGAATTTCTTCGAGAAATATAGCTCGTTTTCTGTGCTCTGTCTTTGCGAGTTGTATGTTTGCGGAAAATTTCATATGCCATTCCTTTATCAGCTAATGAAAGTACAAGAGCGAATAATAAATCGTTTCCCTATGTCAGGATTGTCTGGAAGATCAGACTCTAGGCAGGCTTGGCAAGGAATACGTAGGATGATTAATATCAGGGTTCACTGCAGACGTTGTAAATAGATAACACATGACACGAAACTGTAGTATGTTAAGTTGCACAAAAGAAATGTGACTTATTCCTGGGTAGCGAGATTTCATGAAGGTATGTTCGCTCGGTGTGTTTTTTGCGTTTTCTTACTGAAGCGGAATCCCGTGAATCTTGGTGTACTGGGAACGTTACATTTTATTTAAGTGTTATAGAATAAGAACTGTTCCTTAATTCTGAATCTCCCATGCGCGTTGCCAGGAACTTTGCTACTTTCCACCTGGTGAACGGTGTGTGAGGGAACGAGAATAGGAACTGCGATTTTGACCTACATTTGCAGTGGCACAACTGAGAAAAATAAAAGCATATCCTATTTTCTGAGGTTGACTGACTGCGATGTTTACCGGATTTAGACTACCTGATTGACGTACTAACTTTTGGATACAATTTAGTGTGAGTTGTCGCTGCGTTCATGTGTTGGAGTTTTGGTGTTTCCTTCGCATAGGGATGTTCGAGGCACTCAAGCTGTTCGTACTCCAACATCGACGGATATGCTAATTTAATTTTCTTAGTATAATAGTTATGTTAAGGTGATACAACACTCTCTCCGTCATTGAATGGGATACATACTGCAGGCTCCCGAGTTATGTAAATACATTGATAATGTCATGCAATTCAACGACGTCTCTTCGAGTGGAATGACATGATATGAATAAAGGCTAAACTGTCTCAAGGGCTGGCAAATCAGGTAATTAGGATGTGATTGTAATTTTCTCATGATTTTGTGGGTGCGGACGAGTAATCAGATCGCCTAAACTGCAGTGCACGGCAGTGTGGCGTAAGTCTGATGAAATGTTAACACTCTATATTTTTTTTAATATGAGCACATGGGATATCGGCCGACCTGGTAAATTTCTCATCTGTGCATATGTTATTTTTTGTATGCAGTTGTAGGAAGTCAGGTGAAAGTAACTGATCAGTGACACCGTCGATAATTGTTGACTTTGTCTATAGCTCATTATGGATACCTGCACTTATTAATTTATTTGAAACTCTTGTGATCTCACTTCTGCCCAGTCAGGGTAGGCTTGGAAAGATTCACGAGAAGAGAATAATTAATTAAGAGGAACCAAACTGTACGATGTCTATCGGTCACCTAAGTGACAATGTTAGATGGTAAATCGTAGGTGGAAGTTGATCTCTGAAATATATATGTTACCCTGGGAAACGAAGGAAGGGCTGACGAGCCCAGCGTACGAGCTCCGACGATGGAATCTACAGTTTTCCGCGGAAACGCGATGTCTAATTTTCCGCGTGTGACGTGACGCAAGGATGATGTCAACAAATATGTTCCGCGCAGATAGCGTGACGCAAGGATGGAGTGGATTGGATGAATCTACAATTAAAGATTAGTAGGTTACAAATCCTGATGAACCAGGGGGCCCCCCTTTGATGATAACGTTTGCCGAGAAAATGTAATAATAATGCTGATAATGATTTTGAGGATGATAACAATAATGATGCACCACTGCTTGGAAGGAGGACGAGCTGAGGATCAATAAGAAGATATTCAACGTTGAAATATTGCCCCAAAGTGGTTAGGCGGCTGATGAGCGCGATAATGTTTGCCTTGTAAGGAACACGCCTATTAAACAATCTCTAATGTCGTTGGTATATATGCCGAAGGCAAGCCGGAAAATAAGATAAATTTGATATATGTGTTTCAATATTGAATGTCATATGTGTTTCAATATTAAATGTCATGTGTGTTTCAATATTCTTGTGTCTATTTGCTCGATATGTGTGTTATGTAGCTGTGTTGTCCTCCGAGCCCTAGGATGTTTCTTTTCGATGTGATTTTTGGACGCGATGTGTGTTTGATTAACGTCATACGTCTATGTTTATCAATGTCAGCGTGCGTCAACAACATAATAGTTATGTTCAGTTCTGCGGATGTGCAAAGTACGGATGGAAGTCAACGACCTTATATAAATTTGATATTGTCATAAGAAAATTTGAACCGTTGGCTCAAATTTTGCGAAGGGCGCGGGGATGTTAGGATACAATTTATAGTAGGCATGGATATATGGAAACCGACGCTACGCAGCAAGGTAACCGGCTCTGCATCGGGGCGCGAATCGTGAGGGGATGAGGGGTGCACCACATCAGCAGATGGGAGGAGTACGTAAGGGGTAACGGCTGTGTAAGAAGCTAGCTCGGAAAATTACACATAGTATTACACAAGGACAACTTGATTGTGTAGTAGAGAAAAACTATGTATTAAAATTAATTACCAACGGGAAAGGGAACTGTGGAAAATATGAACCTGAGCAGAATATGTTAGAGGGAAATGCGCGTGGCAATACCAAGTTTGTGACGCAAGGGGACACGTCAGAGGTGACGCGTTAGAAGCACCAATCGCGAGATGCCACGTCACTAACAATTTGAGCGGGTAGCCGCACCATCTACAATGAGCGTTCTTTGTGCGGCGGGAGTATTTAAGCAGAGCAAGCGCGGGGACCGGCCTATTTGATCGGTGTAGTGGCAAGGATGTAGGCTTCCTGACGACCAAAGGGGAGGTGAGATGATATTCTGTGTTCTGTGCTAGGAGCGTCTTTGTATTTTTCGATACCATATTTTGTTACAGTCAAAATTCGGGTACAAATTAATTCTGTGGGTTTGATTTCAAATCATTCTAGAATTGTTCACGTGATATAACTTCTCACAAGGCTTGAACTTGTAGATTTTTCTCAAGCGGGGATTAGAATGCCCACTAGTTAACAGCATTTTCATTGACTCATTCGACCTTGCTCTCAAAAAGGGCGCTTATGATTTGTTCTTGTAAAAAGGGGAGAAAATTAATTCTATGTCGGGAATAGCCACATTGTCAGTTGAAGCTTCATGTCAATTCTCAGAGGGGGATATAACGTTCATGTCTCGGGGAATAGATTACTCAACCCCCGCTTACTATTCACAGAGGCGGGTTGGGAAAAGCTGGCCTCCGCGGCTGCTGAGATAGCGGAGACGTGGGCTGTGAACGCTTAACATCCGAGGGCCTGTAGCGACACAACCGGCTGAGCGTTCGCAACCTTGAGGCGGGCAGCCAGCCTGGCATTCAACGCCAATGACGAAGCCTGGAGGCTGCGTTCGAGCCTCGACAGGCCAACGACAGGGTATTTACTCCAGTTGTAATTTTTGAAGAATGAAGGGAAGAAGAGGCACGCCGAACAGTGCAAATCTTTGGTTGGCGCGCAGTGTTTAATATGAATTGTGCTGGCCAGGATGTTCCGGTATATGTTTCTAATTTAATGTTGTTTGTGCGTGAATCTCCGGGTTGGCAATTGCCAAGAGAGGCTGATTTGCGTTAATCATGTGATCGTTCGCTGGCGTTCAATAATTTTATAGCCTGAATCTCTCATTTCATGTTCATATTCAATCAACGTGTTCATCTTAATTAGAATGTGTTTGAATCTTCGCCGTTTGTCTATGTAACATCATTATGCCGGATAAAACTATCATGTCGCAGATCATTAACACCTTGCCTGAGGGCTCTGGTGCGAAAATGAGTGTTGCGATAAAAACATGTTTACTTGTGCCAATTTCCCTGTGTCAACTCCATGTGTTCACTCAAAATTAGTTGCGATAATAAGATGTTTACTTGTGCCAATTTCCCTGTGTCAGCTCCATGTGTTCACTCAAAAATAAATGTGTTTAATCTTGAGGCTCATTATTCTCCATGCTTATATATATGGATAACGTGCGAGCACAAAAGTGTACATTATATTTATTAGTGGAGGTTGGAAGCCCTCATACGTTACGTGCTTAACCAGCATTGTTTCGTGACACTCCTCACACTTAAAATCACGGATCAGCAGAACCGAAGATCAATTCTTGATATCTTCCTTCTCCAATGGGCAATGTGGCAATGTGGATATCTTTAATGTGGCTCCCCATACTGGCCACCAAATATGTTCCGGCCTTTTCAGTATCAGGTCGAAAACTAACGCGAATGAGGTTCGGGAGTGACGATGCAGCACAGGGTTATCGTTTATTGATACTTCAGAGTTGACACAGGCTTGCTCGACGGTCGCGCTTCCGCTATTGAACAGCGACGACCTTTCTAAGTGCTATCTCTACGGCAGGCCACCGCTAATGAACAGCGACGACCCTTGCCGATTCTATTTATATGCCTGGCGGGCGCACAATTTACCGCAGTAATCCACCTAATGCGCGCCACACTCCGCCTTACACTACATCTAAGATCTTACTGAAATTCTCTGAGCCTTGCTCAATGCAGTCTCGCTCAATGCAAGCTGTTGTTGTCGAGCGCGGCCTTCGCCGGCGCAAAAAAACCTACGCAAAAGAAAAACCCGAGCTGCCTTTGCTTGCTCTCCCGGTACAGGTGCACTCGCACACGCAAGAATTCCACCCTCTGTACTTAACTCAAAACGTCGTGCTGCAGGGTAGGACGCCGCTGCTAACCCACCGATGTCGTGAGACGTAGACGTAGATTGGGTAGATTGGGGTTGGGTACCACTGTTGTATTCGTAGGAACACTGCACCCGTTAGTTTAATTTAGAGTGTCACTCATTGTTCGTTGTAATATATCAACACTCAAAGTTCTCGTACACTTTAAAAGTTGTTCTTTCACTTATCACGCGTCGTGGGGACTGCTCCTCCAAAGGTGATTTCAAACACAATTTTAAGATCTTCTCCTGCGTCGAACAACAATACAAGGGTACGAAATGGGGAATCGATATCAATCCAAGCTGAAAACTGCGGATAAGATTCCAACAGCGCCTCAAATGGAATTTTAAATCCGAACAAGCACCGAAGAACGAGGCTGCCAAATCTGGTTATCCTTGCCAGTCATCGAAGAAGTTTCGAAAGTTCTGCAATTCCTCTGCACAGGAGAAACTTCAATATCTTTCTTCTTTAAATCTTCTCATCTCCTTTTAGGTTGAAAAGAATCACACGGAGTCGTGAAATCGCACCAGACTAGGCCACCAAAATATGCAGTGGAGGCCAATGATACGCTGCAGGTGTTCTTGGATGAAGCTTTATTGAAGAGGAACAGGTACGGTACAGGTGAGGCACGGGTATGATTGAGCGTCAAACGAAAGGTGACAACGCCTTATAAAGGCTGCGAGACGGGGAAGACAAGAGAAAACGCAAGACAATGAAGGCAAGAGTAAACGCTCGCGCACATCAAGACTGAGTACATTCCAAAAATGACTGATGTATCCTGGGGAATAGACGAGTTCCGAACTAAGCAAAAACAAGATCCCTCCTGGTCGGAGGTGTGGAAGGCTTTTCTGCATACCAGTAGGTCAGTGATTCCCGACTTGCAAAGGTCCTTAATTTTAAACGACGTGGCTTACAGACGAAGACTGATGGACTCATGGCCTAATACTATTCTGACTTCTGCAATGCTGACTTCGTTGATGCAAAAATCGATTCTTAGTATACATTCTACGTATCATAGGGATGGATTGCATACTTTATTCGAGTTTATGTACAGGTATTATGACCCTTTAGAGAAAACTATCATGCGGAAGTTTGTGAACATGTTCGACGTCTGCAACTGGCTTAAAGCTAATCCGTCTGTACCTATTAAAATTTGAAATGCACCCATAGCAAAAGAACCATTCGAAGTAGTGTCGATGGACTTCTTGGGTCCCCTTCCAGCAACTGACAATCAGACTCCCCCCCCTCCTGTGTTTACTCCCCCCCCCCCCTATGTTAATAAGCCAGTAATCGGATGAGAATAAAATTAAACGCAAACAGGGTAATCAAAAATTAAAGACATCTCAAAGAGAATTTAGATAATTAACGAAGTCGTTTGACAAATTATCCAAAATTAATACGACAACCCTAGGTTAAAAATAGCGCTATTACTTGATGTCAGTAATATAAGTCGTATCGCATCTCATACTATCTAAAATTTAATATGTGCAAATGAAATTGAAATAAATGACTAACAATACCATCCAAGAATTATTTGAGTTATTTAACACTTGGTGACACAAGCAAAAACGAAGGCAGCTGAAGCGAACAAAAGGAAAAATGCCCTGTTCAAAGGTAAACGGAAACAACTCGGAACAACTAAAGATAAGCAACTTTAGCCTAAACAGACACACGGTTTAAGGATGTGCACTAAAAAATCATGATGAAATTAATTAAATAATTAGTTTACCGTCCAAACCTATTTTGAAAATACAGGGTAGAATTACCAAATGCTTGAATAATTAAAAAATGATAAAACGCAACCAAATTTATGAACTCGAAACAAACAACGATAGAGATTAAAAATTAAAAAAAAACGCAAAACAAACAAAAAAATATTATAAACACGCCATTTCCATTAGCACATTAACGATTTACACTAGCAATTACTACTCAATTTTCACATTATAATATAGTTCTTACTTGAAATACACAGAAAAAAAAATTATTGAAAAACATAAGGAAGCGCATCGAAAAATTTAGGAACCACATAACATTGCAAAAGAAAGTTAATACCTTAAAAAAGAATATTAAAGACACGCAACGAAAGAAAGAGGAAAAAACTTTTTAAAGTCTTCCACACCTTACAACCATGGTAACACCAGATATAAAGAAAAACGACTAATAGGTTATACTTAAAAGTAACGAACAAAAAGCGAATTGGTAATTAGCTAAACACCAGCTGCTACCACCGGTCAGCATTAGTACTAACTTACCGTGCAACACGATAGTCAGCACGCCGACAGAGGTAGGGTTAAAAAAACGCCACATCTTTTCATTATTAAACGCAATTGGCAAAAAATAAAACAAAATTTCCAACAAATCGAAAAAGAAAACCTAAAAGTTTTCACATTAGGAAATTAGCATCATGTAATTATGCACAGACGTATTTTCCGTTCTTCCTAAATTTTGCTGGGCGTTTGTAAAATGGCGCAACACTATTAATAAGAGCATGCAGTTAATAATAAAAGGTTATAGGGGCGATTAAATCATCTTACTGCTAAAAGTAACGCAGCTCCTTTCAATAATATCTTAACAATTCCAATAAACACTTCGCGAGACTTAATTTTCAACGCATTAGATTTTAAATTTCCATTTTAAATTTTTAGCTTTACTACCGTAATCATGTTCCGCGCTCAATTTTCAATATTTTCAATACTTTAGCAATTTCATTTTCCAACTTCACAATTTAATTTCAATTTTTCACCAACACATCACCGCTAATGTCAACGTTCGTGACTACACTTGATCCTGGTGATTGTTGCACCTTGGCGGCCTCAGCGCCCCTCGCCGAAGTTGCACATCTTCCAACCGCTCGGAGAGCTCGGAAAGAGCTTCCAAGCTTTTTTTACGTAGTACAGGACCGTCCCTAGGCCCATTGTAGTGAGCAATAGCAGCATCACCAGGACGTCGGTGACGCTTTCTGGCAAATAGTCCATACGTGAGTCCATACTTGAACTCGACATCATTAAGTCTTCGTAGAATTCTGATTTCATATTTTGATTTTGGGAAAAGGCCGATACCAGTGTATCCACATCGACCAAACCAATTTTATTACCCATGGCCCATACGTCCATGTAGGGCCTGCGTATCCTGCACGAGGAACAGAAACAAAGCTGATTAGCATGACCAAAAAAACAAACAGAAAAGCCTAACTCACAAGCATAAATTCTTGATGCAAAGACTTCAGTAGCCTGATAATGTACACTGAAACAGAAACAACGTATTGAAGAAAAAAAATTTTCGTGTTGTACATATGCGTGAGAAAAATTTCTGATAGAAAATCGTGTTCGGACCCTCGGTCGAGTAGCAAACAACCACTGTATGAATTTAATTCATTTGCGCTGACAACAGAACATTCCAACTGAAAATAAAAATAGCAATGTGAGTTGCGCCGCAGCGCCAAGACAGACTGTCTCACGTGATGGACTGCAATATCAGCGATTGCATTTAGCAATCGGAGAATTCGCTCACCATTTAAATTGTCAATTCATTAGCAACATCCAAGCGTTCGCACGCCTAGAGTTGCACAATATAATATCGAAAGTGAATTTGCAAAGATTAATAAAGATGTCTCACAGACAGCCTGAGGATTAATATAGATAGGTTTACATTCCTTTAAAACTCGAGGCTCAAATACAACACTTAACCTAAATTAACCTTAAAAGCGCAGCACAAAAAAAGCTTAAAGTATAGCATATGGGTTACTGGGAATAATAATGAAACACAACTTATGAAACACAGCGCATATTACATAGCAAAAATCCTTAAACTATGATTAATAACCCTGAGTGGAAATGGTAAATAAGGTAACACAGTTGTCCTACACAGTAAATCGTAATTCGTCGAGTCGTTGCGACGTCAAAAACGTAAGTCATGAGCATAGCAAAAAGGGACTTGTCATTTTAACTCATAGTTTAACCCTCCTTAAGGGTAATATGTGGTTTAAATTGCCTCCATAAATTTTGGAACCAATTTTAACTTCGGCCAAATTACGCTTGACCTTCAGAACCACGGCTGGCCCTAACCAGGTTAATTCCAATTTATGTTTTTTCTCGTGATTTTTTAAAAGGAGACGGTCCCCAACCATGACGTTTTAATTTCTACGCTTGAGATTTCTGTAGAGATTCCTTTCCGTAGTGTTATTCAATGTCAAATTTCTAATATTCTCTTCGGTGCGGGCGGCTTCTTCTGCTCGAAAATTAACCAAATCTATTTCCTCATCATAACTGTAAGTTATGGTATCAAAACTCTCGCTTTGGTAAAATGGGCAAGTGTCTCTATTGAACACCACGAAGCTCGGAGTTTCGCCTAAAGTAGAATTTAGTGGATTGTTCAATGCATTTTCGACCACCTCAACGCACTGGTCCCATTCGGCATGAGGGAGAGAATTTACGTACAGATTCAACAGGTTAGTAATTTTCTTATTATTCCTTTCTACTAAAGCGTTGGAATGAGGATTATAAGCCAGAACTTCTTTTTTCGCGATAGCATGAACATTTGCAAACTGCTTAACCGCCACCGACTTAAACTCCAAAGCATTATCAGAAACAAAAGTTTTTGGAAACCCAAAAATGGAAAAACAATTACTTAAACATGAAATTACCGTGTCTGTACGACGATTAGAAGTCGCGTACAGTTTGCGAAATCTAGAGAAAAGGTCCATTATTACTAATATATACTTGTTACCACAATCGGTAACCTTTAGTGGCCCAAGATAGTCCATTGAAACAACCTCACATGGTTCTTGCGCTATAGGAGCTGTCAAAATTTTAATTGACACAGAAGGTCGTGCCTTAAGTAACTTACAAACTTCACAATCTCGTACGAATTTTCGCACAATCGTTTTTTTCCAAATGATTTCAGAATCTTATTTTGAATTTGAACAACGTATGCACATCATCCGTATGATACATCGAATGAATTGCCAAAATTGCTTTACCCATTAAAGAATTTTGAACCACTGCTGTTAGTATTGTACTAGGTCGGTTGTCAATCTGTCTACGTCGGTACAAAATGTCGTTCAGAATTAAAAAACTCTGTAGGTCCGGAATTTTAGAAACACTACCATGAAGTAGAGCTTCCTTCACTTCTATGCAAAAAGGGTCTTTCTCCTGCTCGTCGATAAATTCTTTTATAGTCCAAGAAATTTGATCGTCTTTCGGTACATAGTCTATGAGCTTGGGTAGTGCCTCTTTGCTTGCTGCGGCGTCAGCACTGTCGCTATGCGGCGGGTCAACTACCTCATGTCTAGACATGTCTTTTTTTCTCTGCGATCGAGTCTCAGCGATACAGACATTTGATTCAAGCGTGGATTCCAGAGCATCACAGCGCTCTAGTTCTTTAGCGGTTAGTTTTTCATTGTTTACAGGTAGTCTGCTTAAGTAATCAGCTACGATATTTTGTTTCCCAGGTAAATATTTTACAATAGGATCAAATGAATGAACGGTTATACACCATCTGGCCATATTCGTGTCTTCCGGGACCTTTTTAGCGAAAAGCGGCGCCAAAGGCCTGTGATCCGTATAGACACGAATAGGATATCCAGTAATTAAATATTTAAAATATTTTAGAGCTGAATAAAGCGCAAAGAATTCCTTCTTGGTGGTACTATATCTCTTCTGACTAGAGTTTAAACTTTTACTAAATAAGCCACAGGGCGCAAAATTTGATCGTTTGAATCATCTGCCTGCATCAGAACGGCTCCGATCCCAAAATTAGACGCGTCGGTAAATACGTGGAAACCCTTAGTGTAGTCAGGATGTCTCAAAACCGTGTCAGAATTCAAGGCAGATTTGATAGAAACAAAACTCTTCTGGCATTCGTCGCTCCACGTATAGTCAACGTCTTTTCTTAGAAGTCTGTACAGGGGTAAGCAATCTCCGCAAAATTAGGCAAGAAATTTCGGAAATAGTTAGCTAACCCCAGGAACTGTTGCAATTCCTTCACATTTACGGGAGCCCTGCAAGCCTGCAGTTTCTCCGAATTTTTACATCTAATACCATCTGCGGCGATAATATGCCGCAAATATTCAATCTCTCTTTTGAAAAAATGACATTTTTCAAGCTTTAACGACAGGTTACCAGACCGAAGCATATTAAGGACGCTTCCAATGTCAGCCAAATGCTGATTTTTAGTTTTGGAATATACCAAAATATCGTCTAGAAAAACGAACGCCATTTTCCCCAGAATAGGCGCAAGGGCAGAGGTCATCACTCGCTGGAATACACTTGGACTGGTACTCAAACCGAACGGCATCCTGCGGAAATGGAATTTCCGATAGTTAACACTAAAGGCAGTAAATATCCTACTCTCTTGGTCTAATTCGACCTGATGGAAGGCAGAGCGCCGATCTAAATTAGTGAACCATGTGTTACCTCCTAAGGTCGACAGTATTTCATCGATTCTGGATATAGGGTAAGACTCTTTCACCAAAATTTCATTAAGAGCCCTGAAGTCAATCACGGGGCGGAGCTCTCCGCTCTTCTTCTTAACAACGATGACTGGAAAATTAAAGTCCGACATCGATTCCTCAATTATACCTTGTGAAAGCATATCATTAGTAATTTTACAACCTCCTCCTGATATTTATGAGGAATTCTGTACGGAGCTAAATTCAGAACAGGTGCATCCGGTTTTAGATGTATCCGGTGCGTCATAATGTTTGTAACACATATAGTTTCGCCTTCTAACGTAACTACATCACGAAACTGATTTAACAAATTCATTAAAGGCAACTGCATGTCCTCTTCATGACATGAGACATCATCATTTGTTAAAGGACGTCGTACTTCCTGCTTTCCTGCACACGACACACCTACTTGTGCATTAACTCTCAACTCCTCATTACTAACAAGAACTTGATTTTCGCCGTGCTCGTCAGACTGCAACCCAAGTTTCCTCTCCGCTATGGCCCTAATTCCACCACCAACCGAGACAAACTGCATTGAATCCGACACGGCGTCCGAACTGCTTTCCACATTATTAGCGTCCCTAAGTGCTGTTTCAACGCTAGTGATATAAATTTCGTTCTCGACCTCATCAGCTGCAATTAATTCCAAATTGCATAACATTGAATTCTCGCTAAAGTAAATGACATCTTCTTGTGCATTTAAAATCATCACAGGCACCACGCCGTCTTCCTCGACCTGAACAATTGACTCGGCCAAAAGGGCTCCGTTCTCAAAACCTCTTTTCAAAATTAAATATTCTCCAGGAATTGCTTTCTTAAAAAATCCGTAGACTAACTTCATAGAGTTACTGGGCACCTCCACCTGAGGGCAATGAACGGTCAGCGGCGCTCTCTTATTTCCTCGCCTTCCGCTTATTTCCTCAAACGCAGGCACAGCCTTTTTCACTTCTTCGCAGTTACTATTTCTCGCGCGGTAACTGCATCTGTTGCTCTTCCTGGCAACTGTCACCTAAGACAACAAGCAGTCGCATTTTTTAATGCTGTTTATCACGGCATCTCTACTCAGTGCCTTTTCCATATTAAATTCATTAAATTGTACGGTAACACCTTCCCATTCGAGGGTTCCGTCCTTAAAGTTAAGATGGCATCACTCAGCACATCTCTTCCTAGTATGAGATCATAATTAAATTTTGCATCTTTGACAACCAAAGCACTAGTTTTAAGTACTCTGTTAGTACCAGGAATTGAAATAGTCAAATCGACTTCTCCACTGACGTCACTTCTACTACTAATACCTCTGACAGTCAGGCAACTCGGCCTAATCTCCTCCTTTAGGCGTTTAAAATGTTTGTAACTAATTAGGCATTTTTCGGAGACGCTATCAAGCAGGGCACTTAAATACGGATCATTACGACTCAAGATTATCGTGGGTTTATTTGATATTCTAAAAGCAACAAATCCAGTGCTTTTTTTCTTGAAATTGCCCTTCACAACACTAGTGGAGAAATAAGCCTCAACAGCTTTGTTTTGTTGTTGACTATCATCCGCAAGCTCTTCGTCTTGCAGTAATTTGTACCTATTATCACACTTGAACAACGGATCAATGAAGGATTCAAATTTGATTGTCTCAGGCGTATCTGGAATTTCGACCACAGCTTCAGGATTTACGAGAGCGCTGTTCTGTTTCTCGGGCTCAATCTCGTTCGCACTGCTACCTCTACCTTCTTCTACTCTTCTGATGAAAAATTCCGAGCAACAGGCTCGGAATCTGCAAAATGCACCTCATGTCAACCACGCGATTGACTACCTCTGTTCACGTTGCAACCGCGTAGATAAGCTTTGTAGCTCCTAATTTCACTTACTGAATGTCATGCCGCACTGGGGTTGTCGAACCTTTTGTATTAGTTACCCATAATCTCAAGTATTTTCCTTATGTGTCCAGCTCCCTGAACCCCGACTTGTCTGTTTCTCTGCGCTGATGTTGCGTCTGTGCATTCACTTTAGTTAGCCCTTAAATATTATTTGTCTCACATGTCGATATTCCAATGTTTCTTGTATTACCTAGCTAAATACAACTAATATTTTAAATGCAATTCTGAGTGTTGTACCCTGTTATGCAACAGCTCATGTCTGTACGCACTATTTTCACAATAGAAAATAAATCACTGTCTTTGTTAAAATATACAAGTGTATGTAATAGGGACTTCAAAGAGATTCAGCATTAAACAAGTCACACCCTGAGGTCAAAAGAGTTTCTATTCTCCTTATTGAAACAGGCTTTAGTCTTAAACGACACCTCGCCTAATAAGGGGTTTAAGGAGCCACCTCGGAAGGACGAACTATTTCGCATAGTTTGTCGTAAGGAAGACGCTGTCGCAGTTCGGCACTAACAGAATTCACTTCTGTTGCCCTAGCGGTCTCATACGGCGCAGACAGTTGCTCGTCTTCCTAACGGTACCACCGTAGTTCGGCACTAACAGAATTTACTTCTGTTGCCCTAGCGGACTTATTACGGCGTAGGTGGTACCCACTTAAATTTCACTCTAACGGTACCACCGTAGTTCGGCACTAACAGAATTTACTTCTGTAGCCCTAGCGGACTTATTACGGCGTAGGTGGTACCCACACAAACCTCCCCCCACACACACAACGGTACCGCCGTAGTTCGGCACTAACAGAATTTATTTCTGTTGCCCTAGCGGACTTGGGACGGCGTAGGCGGTACACAAACGAACCTCAGGAAGGGCAGCTGCGAAGAAAAGCTAGCCCCCCGGAAAAAGGTAGCTGCACCGAAGACAGCCCCCTTTTTCCACGAACCCTCACGTCGACCGCATGACGGTATCGACACTGAAGCTTTACAATTTTTCACTTTATGTGGACCTCCGCAGGCGAAACACGCAGGTGCACCATTTCCTCTCGATTTAAACTGACCTCTCTGAGATCTACACTCAAAATGGGCAACCATGGAACATGAATTACAGAATGGGAAACCTCGCTTTCTAGCTCCCGCAAAATACCCTGAAGCCTGACCAGAAACACCAGAACTACTGTCTGTCCGCACAGTATTGCACTCCAAGGAACCTATTCCTCTATCTCCTACGTAATCACTAAATTCCCTCGCTCTTCCACGAGGATTTCGCAACCAGGGTCTAGGAGGAGTCCTTCGTTGTCCTGCTCGATTCCTACGGTAGTTCCCGTAATTCCCGAAGTTCCGGTAGAAAACTTCACTCTCCTGCAAAGAGTCCTGCGCCTCAACGCATTCATCAAGACCACTAATCACATCTGCCAAATAACTCTCATTCTCGTACTGGGTTGGGTACTGGATCGCTAGGATATTCTTTGTCTCAGCCTGACTCCTAACAACAGCTATCAATTGCGCTAGCAGTTCTTCTGATGCGCTAAATTGACATTCAAAAGTTTTTTTTCGAGAAAGATTCGTCCAAGAAAGGACCCAAAATGGTTAACGCGAGACTGTAAACTTTGCTGTCTCCTACGAAACGTTTCAGTTCAGCCTGGTTTGCACAAGCCTGGTAATAAGGATGACGCTGCCAACCCAGCGTGTTTGAATTTAAAATATTCTCTGTCAATTTACGTACTTTTGCAAATGCTGTGACCAATTGAGCTGCTAAAGCATCGTTGCGTACCAACTGCAACTCATTGAGATCGCATGCCAGGGCGTGAATTGACTTTTCACCCCTGCATACGTATACATCGTCCAAAATTTTAATAACTTCCTCGGAAGTGTAATTTAGGTCTGAGTTCACTAACTTGGTTACAACTGAATTAAAATTTCCTACTTGTTTATTGGCAGACCGAACAAGAAGCTCTTTTTTGCTTTCATCAGAACTCACATCTGGCAGAAGAGACATGTAAGCTTTTGAATTCATTATGTGAGTGCCCCAGCTTTTATTTTCAAGAAATTCCGGGTCTTCCTTCCTACGTCTCCCACGAAAAATGGGTATCTCCGCATTGGACAACATTGTTTCAGCCCTAGGAATGTTTGCAGCAATCTCCCTGGCCAACAGAGTTCTATCACTAGCACTACTAGCACTCGTACCCGGCACAGTGGTCCCAGCTGGAGTAGTCATGATTGTATTTTGGGTAGCTGTAAAACGCGGGACGCGAATCCTACCAAGTCTTGTTTTTATCGTATCTGATCGTATGTATTCCTCGGAGTCCGAGGTATCCGACACCAGTTTTTCCGTAACACAGATATTTAAAATTCAAAATTGCACCTCACCGTTAAATACAACAAAATGCAAATATTTCACAATATGCAAAAAAAAATTATACGTACTAACGATACACGATCAATAACACCATTTCCTCACTACCATACACCCTGAAATTTACGCGAAAACCTCGAAACAGGAAAAAACGTTAATACTTCAAAAAAACACACTAAAACACCTGATCCTTTTACCAACAATACAAATCACAATAATACAAAGTTACACTTACTCTGGGAAATCTCCCCACGCTGCGAATATAATGAAAGGTAATTTACCGCAGTAATCCACCTAATGCGCGTCACACTCCACCTTACACTACATCTAAGATCTTACTGAAATTCTCTGAGCTTTGCTCAATGCAATCTCGCTCAATGCAAGCTGTTGTTGTCGAGCGCGGCCTTCGCCGGCGCAAAAAAACCTACGCAAAAGAAAAACCCGAGCTGCCTTTGCTTGCTCTCCCGGTACAGGTGCACTCGCACACGCAAGAATTCCACCCTCTGTACTTAACTCAAAACGTCGTGCTGCAGGGTAGGACGCCGCTGCTAACCCACCGATGTCGTGAGACGTAGACGTAGATTGGGTAGATTGGGGTTGGGTACCACTGTTGTATTCGTAGAAACACTGCACCCGTTAGTTTAATTTAGAGTGTCACTCATTGTTCGTTGTAATATATCAACACTCAAAGTTCTCGTACACTTTAAAAGTTGTTCTTTCATTTATCACACGTCGTGGGGACTGTTCCTCCAAAGGTGATTTCAAACACAATTTCAAGATCTTCTCCTGCGTCGAACAACAATACACGGGTACGAAATGGGGAATCGATATCAATCCAAGCTGAAAACTGCGGATAAGATTCCCACAGCGCCTCAAATGGAATTTTAAATCCGAATACAAGCACCGAAGAACGAGGCTGCCAAATCTGGTTATCCTTGCCAGTCATCGAAGAAGTTTCGAAAGTTCTACAATTCCTCTGCACAGGAGCAACTTCAATATCTTTCTTCTTTGAATCTTCTCATCTTCTTTTAGGTTGGAAAGAATCACACGGAGTCGTGAAATCGCACCAGACTAGGCCACCAAAATATGCAGTGGAGGCCAATGATACGCTTCAGGTGTTCTTGGATGAGGCTTTATTGAAGAGGAACAGGTACGGTACAGGTGAGGCACGGGTATGATTGAGCGTCAAACGAAAGGTGACAACGCCTTATAAAGGCTGCGAGACGGGGAAGACAAGAGAAATTGCAAGACAATGAAGGCAAGAGTAAACGCTCGCGCACACCAAGACTGAGTACATTCCAAAAACGACGGATGTATCCTGGGGAATAGACGAGTTCCGAACTAAGCAAAAACAAGAACAAGTTTATGTACAGGTATTATGACCCTTTAGAGAAAACTATCATTCGGAATTTTGTGAACATGTGCGACGTCTGCAAATGGCTTAAAGCTAATCCGTCTGTACCTATTAAAATTTGAAATGCACCCATAGCAAAAGAACAATTCGAAGTAGTGTCGATCGACTTCCTGGGTCCCCTTCCAGCAACTGATAATCAGAACAGGTATAATATGGTTATCACTGATCTGTTTTCTCGCTATTGTAAACTATATCCTACTTCAAACCGGCAGGCAAATACGGTTATATCCTGTCTAAACAGCTATTTCGTAGCTTCTGCTTACCCAAAAATTTTACTTAGTGACCAAGCTCTCGAATTCAAATCAGTTGCAGTAAAACTATTTGCTAAGATTCGAGCGATCGCAAAGAAAGACGTTCTACAATGGAACTCGCATTCGAACGCTATTGTAGAGCGCAACAATTAAGAAATTACAAATCTTCTAAAATTGTACGTAAATGCACTGGTTCACACGGAATGGGATCGGTTTTTAGATATGGCGGAAAATGCGATTGTCAATTCTTTAAATTCGTCGTTAGAGGATACACCTATTTATATTATTTTTGGCAAAGACACGTGTTCGGATTTTCAAGCGGAAAATTTTGAAACCATTTACAGCTACGACTTTGTTGTAGATTTGGTGAAATTTTTGGCTAAGGAAGCAGCTAGGACTATCGAAAACGTTAGGAGAGTAATTATCACCAATTTGGCTGAACGGACGGTGTGTCACAACTTTAGACGTGAAGATAAAAGTTTTACTCTTGAAGATCGAGTCCTATGAGTAACCATCTGAGGACGCATAACATGATTCATCATGGATAGGTCCTGGAATAATTACAGGGTAAACAAAACTATTTTGAAATCAAAATTTGGAATAAAATTCAAAGAAGCAACAAAAATCATGTACTACCTTTACGTAGGAAGACTTGAAAACTATTACGATCTACGAATGGCAGCATTAAAGTGCGACAATTTTCTTTGCGACAAGTTTCAAGTTTTAATCAACATGTACTAAATCGCCTATGTTTGTATTTTAGGTATTTTTGGTTTGCTATAACTTCGCTTATATTTTCTTAGTTTAATTGAAGGTTTTCTGTAAACTGTTACGCGTTAGGTTACATGTGGGTTAATAACCGTCAGAAAATTTCCCGTGCTGTTCTTGTATTTAAAGCCGTGCCAAGCTTGCAAAACTATGTGTTCTCGTTCCAAAATGGTGACGCTGAATTGAGAATTGAAATGGTAAGGAAATTTTCATCTCGTGAAATCAGGTTGCCGACGCCGAAATTTATAATGCGGGAACAAATATTTGGTAGCTCAGCAGATCACGTATCTGTTCTGAGCTGGAGAGCATTCAGGTCGAAACTATTATGTCTTTTCGTGGTCATGCTAATGAGGATGTTTCCGTTCCAACTCGAGAGCAATCCAAACGAGGGCGTGGGTGCTTTGTCGAGTCTGCAAAGCGAGTACGCGTGTCTTTGAGCAGTACTTGGGGCCATGACGAAGGTCAGCACGCTCAGCATTCTCAGTCAAGCTCTGAGTAGAACAAACACCCATAACACCCAACTCCAAAATGAGAAATAGAGTAACGATTGTTAGCGTGGATGCTCTCACCACCGACATCTCTGTTACAACACCAGGGACGGGTTTCAGAGGAATGGGTCAAAGCGAATGTGCAAGTGGATCTGCTCTCACACCGTGTCACCGGTCTGGCGTTGATGATAGTAATCATCATCATCGCGTTGGGAGTGATGATGAACTTTACCAGACGGGAGTTGAACGTACTCACAAAGAGGGTGCGGTCCGAGGACTTCGTACTGCACCGGCAGTACATGCACCCCGTGAACAATGACCCATGATAGTTGGAGAACTGTTGATGCATTAAGGGAGTCCTCCCGTCAAATCTGAGTTTTGATCCGATTGGTCTGAAATTTTGCCAGTTTATGTCTTTTTAAAGGTAAAACATATTTTGATCGAGAACTTTTCTCATTTAGGCTTAAGTTTTTTCCGGAAAATTTGATATATTAGTTTTTGAGTCATTTTTATACACATTTCAAAAGAATATATGTAAAGAACTTCGTGGTTCTTTGGGTGCGTACAGGGTATTTGAAAACGAGTAGGCTTATCCAAACGGTTTCTGTAACAATATGATATAAACACACTTAAAATCTAGCTCTAAAACAAGTTCATTGCACTTCAATTTCACTAATTTTACCTATTATGCATTTTAATAAACTAAATAAACACGATCAACGAAAACAATAAAAACTATCATATACACAGAATGAATTTAGGGGTTATTGCACGAATTAAAATAGTTTATACACAGTAACAGAAAATATTAAAACCTTACCGAATTATTAGCCCCTTTCGGCATACTCTTCCGTGTATAGACAGCGAATGAAAAGCCTAAGCCCACACGGACTTCAACTTGCAATAGACTAAGATGAAGCTCAAACTAAATGTACCTACCGCACACGCATGAGCTTCGCTAACAATAGAAGTCATTGAGTTTTTATGCTAGAACAAATTCAAAGACAGGTTTGGAAACCTTAGAAGATTTCCAACAAAGTTGTATTCAGGAATTTTGTTTTTTTTAATATGCGATATTTTACCAATATATCATATATACCAAAATTTTCGAATTTGAACTACGATAAAAAAATTACAATGCAAAAATGGAAAAAGTGGCAATATAACTTTGTTAGAAATGTTCCAAGGATTCTAAAACTGTCTTTGGTTTTTTCCTAGCATAAAAACTCAATGACTTCTATTCTTTTGAATTTTGAAAGTAAGTAACTTTACAGTACAGGCTAAAAACAAAATTTTTTGTTTAAGTGTAATATAACAGAAAATTTATGTAATTGAAGGCTGATTTCATTTTTATTTCGATAATATCCATGCATAACTTCATATTCACACTGTGAATTGTAATTTCGATGAAAAAAAAATTTCACTTATTTCATAAAAATTATGACATTTTTGTTTTTGGTCTGATTCTTACGGAATATGACCATAATATGCAACTTTTGAAAAGAAACACAATTTCTTCTATACATTTTTTAGATTCAGGCCTTGGTTTTTTTAAAAAATGGACGTATTGGTTTTAAGTCCATTGGTATTGCCATTTCAAAAGAATAGAATAGAGTTTTATGCTAGAATAAAACCAAAGACAGTTTTAGAATCCTTGGAACATATCTAACAAAAGTACATCCGCAAATTTTCCATTTCTTCTTTTTTTATATGGGATCGAAATAGGGTCGAAAATTACAGATTTTGGTCCCCTTACCCTCCCCCTGGGGGGGATCTATTGTCCGTATCTCCATAAAATTTTAGGACCGAATAGTCCACCACCTAAGGGTCTTTTTCCAACAAAAACATGAAAAATAACCATCGGAGAGAAATGGGGCCTGGGAGGACTCCCTTAACCCCAGGGATGTTTAGTGTTGTGTGGTGGAAATGTGATCATGAATGGGCCAAAACGGCCACGGCGGCGGAAACCAAATTTGAAAAGTTTGGCGACCGACGCCTGGTTTTAATTTAAATCTGTTAATCTAGTTTCAAATATATAATTCCGCATTTACCCTTATTTATGTGTTTTTCGTGTACAAATATCTTTTTGATCGTATAACCATATTTGTGTCCCCATGTCTGGTGTGAACGGACGGGTTGAAATTTGAAAATATGATTGTTTAAAGTAAGATGTGTCATCTCCTGCGCATGAGTTGAGGTGATATGGTTTTCGATGTTTGCGTTTTTATTTATTCAAATGCAATAATGATTAATTGATTTCTTTTATTTTTATAAGAGAACTCTGTTTCATTTTATATGAGAACTAGTGCAGATGTAAAAAATTAGTATCCGACTTGTTTACATTTTCATGCATTTAGTGTTGTTTTATTTCATTTTTATAATGTTATTTTGCGAGTTATGTTATTGTACAAAAATTTAAGGAATTTCATCTCGAAGAAAGAAACACGCTTGTCTTGCGAAGAAGACCTTTTCATCTCAACACAAACATACTAGCAGCTACCTGATAAATACTCTGAACAGAAGCAAGACGTTTTTGAAAACCGCCGTGACGGAATGAGTACCTACTGCTGTGACGAAAGGTGTTCCATTCGCAGTAATGTACAAGTGAGTATGGTATTGAAATCAGTAGATTGATTAGATATTATTTCAATATTTCTTTTAAGGCCTATGTTGGCAACAACAAAAATACGTATACTTTTGGCATAAATTGGTATTGGGTTACCGAACGGTATCAAATAATCTCAGAATATCGATCGAAAATCCCAAGATCCCAAGCCCTGTGCTGAAATTCCAAGATTATGGGACAAATCCCAAGGAGTGGCAGCCCTGGTTTAAGGAAGCACGGCAAAAGGGCAAACTCAAATTTTTCTGTAGCCCTTGCTGGGTCGTACGAATAGCCACGCTATGGTGCCTGTCATGATGTTCTTTCTTTTATTAATTTCACCTCTGTTATCGAAGGGTGCTGCTTCACCTCACGTCACCAATGGTAAAACATGTGTCATACAAAGCTCTTAATACGACCTATGAAGCAGAAATGCAGTGAATTGCGTGGTAGTTCCATTGCGGTAAACAGGTTAACTATTCCATTGCCTCTAATGCACCTTAACAAAGCTTAGGATATAACTAAATTTTAACAGTTAGAGGCTCCCTACGTCCGTCATCAAGATGCAAGTAGGTAGAATGTTTTTCACTTGAGTGCATTTTACTTTGTTTCTGGTCATTTTTCTCAACTGAAAGACATAATTACAATCTCATGAAGGGAATGCAAAAATTAGAGTAAACTTAGGAAATTTTCCAGTACCGTGAGAGTAAAAAGAACAAGAGCCTTTAAAAGGCCCACATAAAATCAACAGCCACCTCAAGGGCAATAGACGAACAAGAAGGCCGTGAACTAGTGGCAGTACTAGGTATTTCTGGATAAATAAACAAAAGTGCGAGGCACACAAGTGAATTTGGGCTTGACCGAAATGAAAATATCTAAAAACTGAAGAGTAATTTTATGAGCATGAACAAAAAATTATTCTGGCAAAAATTTCGCAAGCATAGTTAACTAAATTTATTTCCACTTTTTATGAGATTTTATTTAATTGCATTTGTGATTTGTGTTACAACACATCTGCTTACAAAATAGGCAAAATCTTTACACGAATGGTTCAATGTGACTACTTGATTCATCAGGCTTTTCACCAAAGACCGGTGTAAAAATGATCATGCCTATGCTGCGATTTCGAGTACGAGGAATGACGTTATTAATGAACTAAAGACCAGAAGTTAAGTACAGTTTGGGCTAGCCAGTTGGCTTCATCGATTACAAGCAGTTCCTCAGCTCGGTTCGTCGAAACAGTCCCTAGCGTCAGTAACCGTAAAGTTTGTGGATAATTCTAAGGCGAGTGATGCAAAACTCTTCCAAATTATAATGTCATGAGCCTCGTAAATATTCAGCTGGGCGAAAAAAATCCAAAACAATACGAAAAAATACGAAATTCAGGGACAGAAAGTAATGCTCACTTGCTCCAGTCACGCTTACGAGTAAAAATGAATCTGTTAGAACTTGGAGATTACACAAAATACGACTATGTTCACATAATCAAATACTATATAATCGACCAAAAAAAATACATCGTTCTCAATATACGTAGTAAATTATAAGTATCCCGCGTTATTTTCCAAATTCACCTGAGATTATTGTACATGTATATATATATATACTCGTACTCATCGCAGTGAGCAATATCTTCTTGTGTGAAAATATTTGAAGGAGAATGGAATCCAGTTTTATTTATAACAGACCTTTACATAACATATGTTAGATGACAACAATTTGAAAAATGTTTTATTTCAAGAATCTTAAGCTTGTAGACAAACAATAATATATACTGTTATACACCTAATGGCGATTGAACGAGTGAACGAATGGCAGGGAGGGATACCCAGTTATTTTATCCTAATCTAAGAAAGATCTTCCATACACGTGAGATTAGTAGAAAATTTTGAGGCTATAAAAAACAATCTGAGAGACAAGTCATTTAATAATACTGGTGTAAAAGAGCCACAAGGCAATATGTGAGCCATAATCGGAAAAATTATGCCACCATATCACTAATTATTCCTGGATTTTTATTATTACACAAAGCTTTCCATGAGTCAAATTATTATCGAAAAGGACTCACAAACACACTGTATAGTACGCTTGTCTACGAACAAAACACTGGCAATCTGACTCTCGAAATGGTCACACTAAACTTTTCCTCAAAGTCATGCATGAATGCAGTGCGTGGAAATAACTGAAATAAATTTTGCATAAACTTTAAGCCCTAACGTATGCCTGTATTGGTAACATATAGGGTTAAGAATGAAATATGTAGTATTCAGCACTTACGAGAAACAACACAATTTCTAGTTAAATAATGATTTGATCATCTTAAGATTGTTCTTGCATACTAGTCTGCTCGTTAGAAACAAATAGCATACGACTGGGATCATCTGGTTTTACAATCAGGGCCCTCATACACCAGTTATTCCTGATACTTCGACTATGAAATGACTTCATAGACTACATGAAAACTTGTGGTGAAACTACACTGCAGTATGGAATGAGCCACCACTCAGTTCCATATACACGAAAATAATTTTCCAACAAGTTCTTTCGCAATCGAGGCCATGGTTGGTTGAGACCGCGTTTGAGCGTGACCAGTCATGTCACTGCACTACTTCGTGGCCAATGGCTCCGCGAGCTCTGCCAAATTAAATTAAAGCTGGCCGGCCTAGGCGAACAAGCTATGCTGTCAATCTATTGACACAAGTGTAATCAACCTTCTATCGATTTCATCAAAACCCATTCTTAGACAAGTTTCTGAAAAGGAAAGTCTGTCGTGAAGTGTTTCGGAATGGTTTCCTCATCTTCCTCCTTACCTGCCAACGAACGACTGATGCAATGTTTGATCAAAGTTGTCCTAGGCGGTCATGCATCAGTGTTTGAGCTTGAGTCATTCAAACTTTCTATCAATCACCGTCAACGCTAAGCTCAATCGTCAAAGTAGCTTCTAGAATGTCACTCATGCTTTTTCAAGCAATGGCGTAAAGTTTTTGATCAAAATGATTGATCGTCCAGGACCTGAAAGAGACTGTCTGTCCAAGGTCTTCATTTAGAAACCTCATGGTCTCGGTGAACGGTTATCAGTGTCTGAAACTCTTTGCTTCGATTGTTTGTGACAGTCTCTGTGCCTTCAGTTTCCTGCTTAGCCCAGTTAGATGGATCGTTTACTGAGGTTTTTAGACCGAAATAGTGAAACTCAGAATACACTGAATGAATCAAGTGAGCAAATTATATTCACGCAGTCAAGGTAATTTACAAACGTTAGGTTTGATTCAATGACTGACCCTCAATTTTTGTGCCTTTTTTGGAGTTCTTATCAATTTTACACATATGTTTCCCGACTTCGAATGAATTCTGCTTTTGATAAATGCTGTTTTAAAAAAATCACTTGTGCTAAATGAAATTTAACGCTCTTTTAATAAACTGTTAATGACTTCCTAAAACAATCAATCGCATTTTTAGATGATCGAGTCAGCAATTCCTTTTCGGTGTTATTATGATAGCAGTGTTGCTGGGAAAGGTAGCGAGACATGGATAAATACAGCTATTATTTCAAAAGGGCCAAATTCACAAGGAAACAAACTATCATAAATACGATTTACGAAATCTCCTTCTCATTTCATATTTATGATAGATTGTGGCCTAGTGACGTTTGATGTTCACTCTCTACTTGTTCCCCTGAGCCCGTTAATTTCTTGCTGCTGCTATTCTTTGTTCTCTCACGGCTTTTCCTTATTCCAAAGGCCACGTTCAAGATTACTCGTACTCCTTTGCATAAAAATTAGTTTGCTACATTTCCGAGGGAAACAGATATCTAAACGACTCTTGTATTTCAGGCACATGAAACTCCGTTCTATTGTAACATGGGCTGGGTTTTTTTTTTAAATTCGGTCCACCTGTTTTTAGGGTTAATTGGGTTTTAATTAATTTTATTAGGTCTTATGGGTTGCATTGGGTTGTACTGTTTTTTTTTGTTCGTCTAATTGGATTATAGTAGCCTTTATTCTACCCATAAAAAATTTTTATAACAAGTACTATTTAAATGTGCGTGCAGTGTGAGCATAGCTGTGATTTCAGTCAAAATCAGTTGCTACAAACCTATCAGGGGTGTGATTTGGTAACATATAAAGTTTTTTTTCGGGCTCTTTCAGTCATGCTGTCAGTATCGTCAAGAGTTACATGATACTGCAGACTCGGCATCTGTATTAGCTTTTTAGGCCCACTAGTCACCTGTCTACAATATCTATTTCTTCTGCATTGGCGCCAACCACAGTGAAATCAATTGCACCACCACCAGTAAAACGGAGTAGGACTTTTGAGTTCTTTTGTAGTTCTCAAGAAAACCAAGAAAAATAAGATGTTCAAATGGGAAAAAAATTGTTTAGTTCAAGTATTAATTTCGATGTGACAGAAAAGAAAGAGTTCCACAAATTCTGTTCTGTGATGTAACTTGAATGGGCGTACCGAGGGATATTGATACCCGGGAGAGCTCCTGCATTTCTGACTGATGCTGGAGAGTTTGACAAAATGCGCAACTGAGAGCACCGCACCCTACTATATACTGGAGGGAAGTTGGTAACAGCGCATATTTGGCATATTTGGTGACATGCATCCTCCCCTGAAAAAGTTAACGCACGATTAATTTATTATAAAAAACTTTCGAGTTGAAATACCAAATAAAGATAAAGTTTTAAAATCCAAACAAACCAATCAAAACGCATATACAGCGACAGCAGTCTTCTAACGCCAAATCAATAAAAATATTCGCAAAATCTAAAGCTAAAAAATAGTGTATACAAATAGTTAAATAACGCTGCCAGGATAAAGGAAGAAGAACAGCGGAAGCAAATAATAAATAAATTCCCTTCTATTTCAAAACTACAATTTAAAACATTATATTAATACGCAACACACTTTACACAATTTGGAGAATAAAAACAGACACACCTCATTAAATATTTAACCCGTCCGAAAAGAAATAGTGTTTATATTTACGCATGGCAAAAATAAAATAGAAATCAATTCATACCATCTCAGGAAACTTTTACTCACGATCGAAAATTCCAAAACGTAATCTAAATTAAAAACACTAGGTATAACACTAGGTATGAATCTTACCCTGAACAGGGCACACCAGTATAAGAACATCGACGAAAGAAGATAACGCATTGGTAACGCACATCAATACGAAATGATTACGCAGATAAGAATAACTAAAGGAACGCTCGCAAAATAACACCTTCAAAACAAAATAAAACCACACTAAACGCATTAAAATGTAAACACGTCGCATACCATTTTTTACATCAGAACTAGCTCGTATATGAGAAGAAATAAAGTTCGCTGATAAAAACAAAATAAATTAATTAATAAGAAACACATTTAAGTAAATAAATAAATACGCAACAAATCGAAAACCACATTACCTCAACTCATACACAGGAGATGACACACCTTAATTCAGACACACACATTTTTAAATTTCAGTTCGTCCGTTTAGACCGGACATAGGTACACAAACATGGTTATATGGTTAAAAAAATAATTGTACGCGTGAAACACATAAATAAAAATAAATGCGGAATTAAATAGGTGATCATATAGTTTAAACTAAATTAATGTAGTTAAATTAAAACCAGACGTCGATTGCCTAATTTTCCAACTTTGGTTTCGGCCGCCGTGGCCGTTTCGGCCCATTTACGATCACGTTTCCTCCACACACCACTAAACTCCCCTGGCCAACACAACCGCATATAAAACTCCTGCAGTTCTCCAACTTTCATGGGCGCGTATTTGCCGGTGCAGTACGAAGTCCTCGGACCGCACCCTTTCAGTGAGTTCGTTTAACTTCCGTCTCGCATAGTGCATCATCCCTCCCAACGTGGTGATGATGATTAGTTTCATCAACGTTAGATCGGTGACCCGGTCTGGGGGCAGATCCACTTGCGTATTCGCTTTTACCAAGTCCCCGGACACTTGACCCTGGGGTTGCATCAGAGCTGTGGTGAAAGCATTCACGCTTTCACCCTTCACTTTATTTCCCATTTTGGGTGTTGGGTGTTATGGGTGTTAGCTCTACTCAGCCCTTGAACGAGAATGCTGACGTGCTGACCTTCGCCAAGGCCCCGAGTCGTGCTCAAACCCCCGTACTCGCTTTGCTGACTCGGCAAAGCACCCACGCACTCCTTCAATTTGCTCTGGAATTGGAATGGAAACATCCTGATTAGCATGACCCTGAAAAGACAAAATGGTGTCGACCTGAATGCTATTCAGCTCAGAGCAAATACGTGATCTGCTGAGCTACCCTAAATTTTTGCCTGCATTATAAATCTCGGCATCAGCACCCAGATTTCACGAGTTAAAACATCCGTTACCATTTAAGCTCTCAATTCAGCATCACCATTTTGGAAACGAGAGCACAAAAATGTTTTGCAAGCCTGGCGCACCTCTAAACAAAAGAACAGCGCGTGATATTTTTTGACGGTTATTGAAACCATAAATGAAATTAAGAAAACGCAAGCGAGGTTGAAATGGAACGCAAGTCAAAAATAGCTAAAACAGAAACATAGGCAACTGAGTACATGTTGATTAAAACTAGAAACTTGTAAGCGCAAAGAAAATTGTCGCCTTCTAATGCAGTCCGTCGTAGATCGTAATGGTTTTCAATATGTTTTACGCAAAGGTAGTACATGATTGCTGTTGCTTATATGAGTTTATTACCCAATTTGGATTTCAACATAGATTTTGTTTACCTTTGTTATTATTCCAGGACCCAAACGAGACAAATCCAGTAAATGCGTCCTCATATGGTTCCATAAGACTCATTCTCCCGGAGCGCAATTTCTATATTCACGTCTCAGGTTGTGGTAGATCGTCCGCTCAGCTGAATTGTTAATAATTACTGTTCTAACTTTTCCGACAATCCGAGCTGCTTCTTTAGCCCGAAATTCATCTGATCTATATCGGTGTCGTAGCTGTAAATGGTTTTAAAATTTTCCACGTGCAAATCCGGTTATGTCTCTGTGCCAAAAATAGTATAACTGGATGTATCATCTAACGTCGAATTTAAGGAATTGTTTATTACAATTTTCGCCCTTTCTAAATACTGATCGCATTTCGTGCAAACCAGGGAATTTACGTATAATTCGAGGAAATTTGTAATTTTTTTATTGTTGCGCTCAACAATAGCGTTCGAATGCGGCCTCCATGGTAGGACTTATTTCTTTGCGATCGCGTAAATTTTAGCAAATTGTTTTACTATCACTAATTTGAATTCGAGAGCTTGGTCACTTAGTTATACTTTTGGGTACCTAAAAGTTACTAAACAGCTGTTTAGACAGAATATAACCGTATCTGCCAGCCTGTTTGAAGTAGCACTTGGTTTACAATAACGAGAAGCCAGATCAATGATGACCAAAATATACCTGTTCTGATTATCAGTTGCTGGAAGGGGACCCAGGAAGTCCATCGACACTACTTCGAATGGTTATTTTGCTATGGGTGCATTTAGGATTTTTATGGTAAAACGGATTAGCTTTAAGCAATTTATAGAAGTCGAACATTTTCACAAACTTACGAATGTTTTCTGTAAAGGACGATAACACCTTAATTTGAACATGAATAAAGTGCGCAATGCATCAGTATGATGCATTGAATGCATACCAAGAATCACTTTTTGCATCAACGAAGTTGGCACAACAGAAGTGAAAATAGTACTAGTCCGTGAGTCGATCAGTCTTCGTCTGCAAAGCACGTCGTTTAAGATTAAGTAATTCTGTAAGTCGGGAATCGTTGACCTATTGCTATGCAGTAAAGCCTCCCACACCTCCGAACAAAAATGATCTGGTTTTTGCTCAATTCGGAAATCGTCGATTCCCCAGGAACATCCGTCATTTTTGGTATGTACTCTGTTAGTCGTGGCGCGCGCTTCTCTAGCGTCTTCACTGCCTCTACTCGCGTTTGCGCGTCGCCGGAGAGCATTGTACTCCATCTATTAACTACTGCGCACACCTCGGCGTCTCCTTCGAGCTCCGTGCAGCCATCTAGGTCAGATACAGTCAGCTGGTCAGGTATCCTACTCAAACAATCAGCAACTACATTTTTTTTACCAGGGAAATACCTATCAATAGGATCAAAGGAATGTGCCTTCATACACCATCGCTCCATCTTCGAGTCGTCAAGCAATTTTTTGTGAACAATAGAGCCAGCGGTTGGTGATATGTATACGAGAAAATGGGATATCCCAGGATTAGATACAAGTGGGTTTTAAGAGCACTCACAAGAGCAAAGAATTCTATTTGATTTTACTATAACGCTTCTGAGTGGAGTTGAGGCTCTGGCTGTGGTATGCAAAGGGTTGCATAGCATTATCCACTTCATTATCAAACTGCATCAAAACTGGTCCAATTCCAGATTTTGAAGCGTCCGTGAACACGTGAAATGGTTTACGAAAATTAGGATGCCGTAGAACGGTATCAGATGTCAAGCAGCTTTAATCCTGTCAAAACTTGACTGGCATCCTACTGTCCAGTCAAAATCATTATTCTTTCGTAAAAGTTGGTACAAAGGATTCGAAATTGACCTTAACAGGGGAATGTGACTGCAGAAATAATTTGCGATGCCCAGAAACCTCTGCAATCCTTCACTTTTGAAGAACAGGGTATTTTTGAGTTTCTCAGATTGTTCACGGCGAATACACTCAGCTGACACGACATGGCCAAGATATTCAATCGAGTTTTTAAAAAAATGACATCTCTCGAGCGTCAGAGATAGATTTCCGTCCAGTAATTTGTTGAAAACATTTTTTAAGTCATTCAAATATAGACTCCCAGATTTGGAAAATACTAATAGGTCGTCTAAAAATACAGAGCAAAACTTTCTGAGAATATTTGACAGGACAGAGGGCATTACACGCTGGAAAACGCTCGGACTTGCACTAAGGCAAAAAGGAATTTTTCGGAATTGATACTTCTCCTATCCTATAATAAAAGCAGTGAATTTACGGTTATCCTTTTGCAGTTCTACCTGATGAAATGTGGGCCCTAGAACCTGACTGGAGTATAAGCTACTACCACCGAGAGTGTAAAGGGTTTCATCCCTCCGTGGGATCAGATAAGACTCCTTAACTATTATTTTATTGAGAGCTCTAAAATCAATTACTGGCCGCATTTCGCCACTATTCTTTTTTACAACAATAACAGGGAAATTGTAATCCGACATGGAGGGTTCAATAATTCCCTGTGCAAACATTTGCTTATTCACATCGATTAGGTCCTCCTGATATTTATGAAGAATCCGGTAGAGCGGATATTTAGCATTGGCTCATCATGTTTTAGCACAATTTTGTGTTTCATTACATTCGTAACACCTACAGTCTCGCTTTCTAGCATGATTACGTCACGAAAATTGTTTAACACTTCAATCAGTAGTGGTTTTGCGTCATTATCGTCACTAGATACGTCATAAATTTTTAGCGGGGGCCGTTTGCTCCTAAATTCATTGGACACACTCTCATCTCGTGGTTAAGGTTCCCGTTCGTCAACACGAGAACAATAATAGTTCTGCCTCCATTGATCGGCCTCTAACTCATGTTCTTCCTTAATAATGTATTTAAACTTCCACTATGATACGTGGCGACATTGGTTGAATCCGACAATTGATAGACCTCAAACAAATTAGCCTCCCGTACAGCATCTTGTACGTTACTCATGTATACCTCCTGTTCTACCTCCAGTTCATCTACTGCTTCCATATTGCTCAGCATGCTTTTCTCACTTAAATAAACCTCGTCATCTGAATCTTTCAATAATAACACGGGCAAAAATCGCTACGCATCTATCGTAACCACTGATTCTGCCACATAGATACAATTACTTAACATTCGTTTACTCACTGCATATCTCTGTGAGTAAGCGTTTCTCACAAACCCATTAATTACTTTAAGGGGATCGTCCCAGGCCCCTGTCGCTCAGGTGGTCATTTCTCATGTTTTTGTTGGAAAAGAACCCTTAGTTGGTGGACTATTCGGTCCTAAAATTTTATGGCCCTACGGACAATAGATCCACCCCAAGGGGGGAGGGAAGAGGGACCAAAATCCCCAAAATCTTTAACTTTGAGCCCATTTCAACCCCATATAAAAAAACAACAAATGGGAAATGGAAAAAAGCTCATTTGAGTTTGTTAGGAATGTTCCAAGGATTCTAAAACTGTCTTTGTTTTTGTTCTAGCATCAAAACTCAGAAAATGAGGAACATTTTTAAATATCAATATCATTAAAATGTCAATACCTAAAAACAAATATGTCAATTTTTTTCAAAACTAAGGCCTAAAACAAAAAATGAATGGAACAAATTGTGTTCCTTTTCAGAAGTTACATATCATAGTCAAATTTCATAAGAATCAGACTGAAAATGAAAATTTCATATTTTTGAAAATAAAAGAAAAACATTTTTATTTTTTTTGGGGGGGGGGGTTTGGAAATGACAATTCACAGTGTGAATATGAATTTATGTATGGAAATAATCGAAATAAAATTAGGACTGCATTTAATTACATAAATTGTTCATTATATTACACTTCAACAAAAAATTTCGTTTTATGCTTATGCCCAACACTTCTAACTTTCAACATTCAAAATGCTACTCGTCTTCGAGTTTTGATGCTAGAACAAAACCAAAGACAGTTTTAGAATCCTTGGAACATTCCTAACACACTCAAATGGGCTCTTTTCCAAATACAAATTTTTCGAAAAAATACATAGCTCAAAACCCAAAAAATTACTGTTTATGGAAATTTTGAAAAATTTGAAAAAAATAGAAAAAAATTGAATTTAAAAAAAGCCCAATTGAGTGTGTTAGGAATGTTTCAAGGATTCTAAAACTGTCTTTGGTTTTGTTCTAGCATCAAAAATCGAAGACGAGTAGCATTTTGAAATATCCATAAAATGTACCAAAAAACTAATTTTTCGAAAAAAAAAACTAAGCCTTAAATCGAAAAAGTGACATGAGTAAAAAAGGTTTACTTTCACATAATACATATACTGGCCAATTTTCAAACGAATCGGACGAAAAACTTTGAAACGTACTTTTTTTTAGCGATGGCATGCACATTTGCAAACTGCTTGACCGCCACAGATTGAAATTCTAAATCGTTATCCGTAATCAGAGTTTTGGGAAATCCTAACAAGGAAAAACAGTTACTCAGACACGAAATTACTGTCTCCGTACGACGATTAGAAATCGCATACAACCTGCAAAACCTAGAAAAAGATCTATAATAATTAAGATGTGTTTATTGCCGTTATCTGTAACCTTTAGTGGCCCAAGGAGGTCCATAGATACAACCTCAAACGGTTCTTTCGCTATCGGAGCAGTCAAAATTTTAATTGGAACCGAAGGTCCTGCCTTAATTAATATACAAACTTCACAATCTTTTACGAATTTTCGCACAATTGTTTTTTTCAAATGATTAAAATATTTAAGTATAAACTAGAATAATGTGTGCACGTCATCCGTATGGTACATCGAGTGAATAGCTAAAATAGCTTTACCCATCAAAGAGTTAGGTACCACTGCTGTCAAAATGGTGCTAGGTCTGTAGTCAATTTGTCTACGTCGATAAAGAATGTCATTCAAAATTAAAAATTTCTGTAGGTCTGGAATTTTCGAAATGCTACCGTGCAGTAAGGCGTCCTTAACTTCCATGCAAAATGGGTCTTTTTCTTGTTCGTCAATAAATTCTTTTATAGTTCAAGAAATTTTCTCTTCTTTTGGTACATAGTCTAGAGGCTTGGGACGAGTCTCTTTGTTTGCTGTGTCGTCAGTACTGTCTCTAGGCGGCGGGTCAACTACCTCATGTCTCGTCATCATGCCTTTTTTCTGTGCCCGAGTCTCCACAATGCAGACGTCGGATTCAAGCGCGGATTCCAGCGCATCACAAAGCTCTAGTTCTTTAATGGTTAATTTTTCATTGTTTACAGGTAATCTGCTCAGATAATCTGCTACGACATTTTGCTTGCCGGGTAGATATTTAACAATAGGGTCAAATGAATGAACGTTTATACACCAACGCGCCATGTTAGTTTCTTCAGGCAGTCTTTTTGTGAAAAGTTGTGCCAAGGGGCGGTGGTCTGTGTAGACCCTAATAGGGTATCAAGTAATTAGATATTTAAAATATTTTAAAGCCGAAAAAATCGCGAAAAATTTTTTCTTAGTAGTTGAACATCGCCTCTGGCTAGAATTCAAATTTTTACTATAATAAGCCACCGGTCTCATAATTCGATCACTTGAATCATCTGTCTGCATCAGGACGGCTCCAATTCCAGAGTTAGACGCGTCCGTAAATACGTGGAAATCCTTAGCGTAGTCAGGATGTCTTAAAACTGTGTCAGACGTCAGAGCAGATTTGATGAAAGTAAAACTCTTCTGACATTCGTCATTCCACGTATAGTCAACGTCTTTTCTAAACAGATTGTACAGAGGGTGAGCTACCTCAGCAAAATTAGGCAAAAAATTTCTAAAATAATTAGCTAAGCCTAGAAATTGTTGCAATTCTTTCACATTTACTGGGGCTCTGCAATCTTGCAATTTCTGTGAATATTTACATATAATACCATCTGCGGCAATAATGTGTCCTAAGTATTCAATCTCTTTTTTGAAGAAATGGCATTTTTCAAGCTTTAAAGAGAAATTACCGGAACGAAGCATCTTAAGTACGCTTCCAATATCAGCCAAATGCTGAATTTTTGTTTTGGAAAATACTAATATATCGTCTAAAAAGACGAATGCTAATTTGCCCAGAATAGGTGCAAGTGCAGAGGTCATCACTCTCTGAAAAACTCCCGGGCTCGTACTCAGTCCGAATGGGACTCGTTGAAATTGATATTTACGATAGTTAACGCTGAAGGCGGTAAACCTCCTACTTTCTTGTTCTAATTCGACCTGATGAAAGGCCGAACGCAGGTCCAAACTAGTGAACCACGCGTTACCTCCCACAGTCGACAATATTTCGTCAATTCGAGGCATCGGATAAGAGTGTTTCACTAAAACCTTATTTAAAGCACGAAAATCTATAACGGGACGAAGGTCCCCGGATTTTTTCTTAACGACGATAACAGGAAAATTGAAATCTGAGCTAGATTCCTCAATTATACCCTGCGAAAGCATGTCATAAGTGATTTTCATCACCTCTTCCTGATACTTATGTGGAATTCTGTATGATGCTAAATTTAGTACAGGCGCTCCCGGTTTCAACTGAATCCGGTGCTTCATAATGTTCGTAACGCCTATAGCTTCTCCTTCGAGTGTAACCACATCTCGAAATTCATTTAATAATTTTACTAAAGATAACTGCATGTCCTCTTCATCACAAGAAACATCATCATTATTTAAACCACGTCGTGCTTCCTGCTTTTCTCCACACGGTACACCTACTTGTGCATTAACTCCCAACTCCTCGTCATCAACTCCCTCGAGAATTTGATTTCTTCCGCGAGCGTCAGCATTCAACCCAAGTTTTCCTTCAGCTATGGTCTTAATTCCACCACCAGCCGCGACAACATGCATTGTAACCGACACTGCGTCAGAATTTATTTCAACATCATTAGCGTCTCTGAGTGCTGTTTCAACACTCGTCAAATACATTTCGCTCTCAATATCATCAGCTGCAATTAACTCAATATTGCACAACATCGTATTCTCGGTTAAATAAATCGCATATTCTTGTGCATTTAGAATCATCACCGGCACCACGCCGTCGTCTTCTATACGAACCATGGAGTCAGCCACAAAGGCTCCATTTCCAAGACATCTTTTCAAAATCATATACTCTCCTGGAGTTGCTTTTTTAGTGAAACCGTACACTACTTTCATCGAGTTACCAGGCACTTCCACCTGAGTACAATGAACAATGAACCGCCTTGAGCACTGTCTTAGCACTGTCTCGCCTCAGCCACGGTCACAATTTTTTTCTTCTCTCCGCAGTTACTATTTTTAGCTGGGTGACTGACCCTGTCGCTCTTTCTCACAATAGCAACATCCGATATCAGACAATCGCTGTTTACAATTTTTTTCATTACTGCTTCTCTGCTTAAAACCGGCTCCATTTTTAATTCGCGAAAGGGAATTGAAATACCTTCCCAATGAAGGGTTCTGTTTTTAAAATTGATGATTGCATCATTCAAAACATCGCGGCCGAGAATTAGATCGTAATTGAATTTTGCCTCTTTTACTATATGGGCATTAGTTTTTAGTACTTTTTTAGTGCCTGGAATGGTAATAGACAACTCTACTTCTCCGCTAACGTTAATTTTGCCATTAATACCCTTTACCATTAGACGACTCGGCTTAACTTCTTCGTACAAATTTTTAACCTGCCTGTAACTTATTAGGCATTTTTCTGAACCGCTGTCTAGCAAGGCACTCAAATACTGATCATTATTTTTTATTATTATTGTGGGTTTGTTGCTTTCTTTAAACGCCACCAAACCAGCGTTTTTTTTATTACAATTCCCCTTTAGGACACTAGCGGAGAAATAAGCCTCAACTGCTTTGCTTCGCTCTTGTCTATCCGCAAGCTCTTCGTCTTGCAATAATTTATACCTATTTTCACATTTGAACAAGGGATCAATGAAGGATTTGGTTGTCTCGGTGGTATCTGGACTTTCGACCGCAGCTTCTAGATTAACGAGGGTGCTGTTGTTGACCTCGGGCTCAAACAAAATCAATTTCTTCCTGCTACCTCTACCTGTTTCTATTCTTCGCTTAAAAAATCCCGAGCACCCGGCTCGGCATCTGCAAAATGTACCTCACTCCTACCGCGCGTTATGCTCCCTCTGTTTACATTACCACCGCGTAAACTTCCCGTGGCTCTACAATATTTCACTAAATGTGCTCCACCACACGCGAAGCATCCTCTCCCATTAACCTGACCTCTCTGTGATCTACCTCTACATTCAAAATGACCAACCACTGAACATGAATTCCAAAATGGAAAGCCTCGTTTTTTACCCGAAGTTTGACTGAAACTAGGACCTGAAACTTGCCCAGAACTAGAACCACTGTCTGTCCTCACGGCATTGCACTCCAAATACCCATTTGCTCGGTCTCCTACGTAACCACTAAATTCTCTCGCTCTCCCACGAGGATTTCGCACCCAAGGTCTAGGACCTGCAATCCTGCGTGGTCCAACACGATTTCTACGGTGGGTTCCGAAATTCCCATAAAAAACTTCACTCTCCTGAAAGGAGTCCTGCGCTTCAACGCAGTCATCAAGACCATAAGATACATCGGCTACATAACTCTCACTGTCATTTCGGACTGGGTACGGGGCCGCAATGATTTTCTTGTTTTCAGCTTGACTCCTAACAGCTGCAATTAAACGTGCCAGTAGCTCTTCTGAGGAACTAATTTGACACTCAAAAACTTTCTTTGCAATGGATTGATCCAACAAAGGACCCAAATTAGTTAAAGCGAGACTGTACACAATGCTGTCTGCGACAAATCGTTTGAGTTATGCCTGCGTTGTGCAAGCTTGGTAGTAGGGATGACGTTGCCAACCCAACGTATTTGAATTTAAAACATGATCAGACAGTTTACGTATTTTTGCAAAAACTGTTACTAATTGCGCTGCCAAGGCATCATTGCGGACCAGTTGGAGTTCATTTAAATCGCATGCAAGGGCGTGAAGCGACTTCTCACCCTTGCACACGTAAATGTCGTCCAAAATTTTTACAACTTCCTCAAATGTGTAATTTAAATCACTATTCACTAGTTTGGTCACCACCGAATTGAAGTCACCCCCATTTTTATGGGCTGATCGTACCAAAAATTCTTTCTTTGCCTCATCACTATTTACCTCTGGCAACAGTGACATATAGGCCTTAAGGTTCATAATATGCGTGCTCCACGTTTTATTTTCAAGGAACTCTGGATCGGCCAGCCTGCGTCTCTCACGAAAGGTGGGGATTTCGGCGCTCGACATTATGGTTCCTACTCTGGGAGGCATGTTTGCCACTATATCGCGAGCTAACGGAGACCTATCATTATTATTACTAGTACTAGCACTAGCAGTCGGGGTAGTCATTGTCGAAACTTGGGTAGTAGTAACCGAAGGAATACTTATTCTGCCACTCTTTGTTATTGTGGGCTCTGTGCGAACGAATTCTGGTTCGCTATCCGAAAAATCTGACATGGATCCTACTACAGAACTATTTCAAGAATTTTCCTATTCACAACCAAAGATATGCAAAAATAATGTCGCACCTCGCAAAACAAAAAGAGGAAAAGCACATCTAAATTCAAATAATATACACAAAAATTAAATACACAATCCTCACTGATCTTTGGAAAGGTAAAAACTTCAACAATTTAACAGTATACACAATCCTCACTGATCTTTGGAAAGGTAAAAACTTCAAGAAATATAATCTCCAGAGAACTTCTTGAGCTCTCCAGACGAACTTGGCAACACTCTAGTACCTTCGAGAAGACTTGAAAAAAATCATATCAAACACGGAAACGTTTTTACCTTTTTACTTATTGGGATAATTTACTTATTGGGGTAAAATCATAATACCTAAACCCTTGTATCAAAACTTGACAGCACCACAAAAAACAGGATGCACTTACTTTGGCAATGAAACAAAAGGGTTTCAGTAATCTGCTAATCCAAGGGACTGCGTGACGTAGTGCGTCTCACTACGTACAATAGAAGACTGACTGCACTGACAGAGACAGAGGCTGATAGCCTTGAGTGCATACCCGCATTGCGGTAGAAAAAAAAAAACTCGGGCAGCAAAGCTCTCCGGTACATACGCACTGAAGAAAAAAAATTCAGGCGAACACTTAACTGCAATTAAAAGAGTCGGGCTGATGTGTAAGACGCCGCTGGTGCTCGTTGTCGAAGTGCTGGGTAAATCGCCGACTGATGATACACGACGTGAGATGATGCAGATGATTTCACTATGCCGGAAAACGTATTCGTGGATGATAACTTTTGATTTCGTACCCCAGTACGTAACACCTTTAACTCTGCTACAGTTTGTAATTTAGGTGACACTTTATTTAGGTGACTGTTCGTAGTAATTTTTCCACACCAAGTTCTTGATCACTCACAGAGTTGTTCCTTCACTCAATACTCGTTGCTGCGGATGCGGCGATTGTGATTTGAAACACAATTTCAATATCTTCTCCTGCCTCGTACACAAGTATTCTAGTGTGAAATGGTGACCCAATATTCAGCCAAATCGTGAATTCGGTGTAAGCTTCCACCAACGCTTCCACTGGTATTTTGAAACCGAATACAAAACACTGATGCTTGCGGCTGCCACAGTTGGTTATTGTTTTCGTTACACATTTGAGACTGTATAATGTTCCAATTAGCCAGCTTCGGGACACTTCTTATCCTCTTAATTGATTAAATATACACGCGCACGTGAGTTCACCGCAGACTGTGCCACCAATGTGTGGGGCAAGTAAACACGATTTGAACTTGGCGGTAGTGTTTATTGGTAGCCAGGTGTCATCGGCACAGGTAAGAGCTGATACTGATTGAGCACCCCAACCTCGACAAGTTCGGCTTATAAAGGTGCGATCAAGACACAGAACTCAAGATAAAACAGACATAGATGGCAATAGTAAGTGACGACACATCACTCGCGCACAGTTTTATGCTTATACCCAACACTTCTAACTTTCAACATTCAAAATGCTACTCGTCTTCGAGTTTTGATGCTAGAACAAAACCAAAGACAGTTTTAGAATCCTTGGAACATTCCTAACACACTCAAATGAGCTCTTTTCCAAATACAATTTTTTCGAAAAAATACATAGCTCAAAACCCAAAAAAATACTGTTTATGGAAATTTTGGAAAATTTGAAAAAAATAGAAAAAAAATTGAATTTAAAAAAAGCCCAATTGAGTGTGTTAGGAATGTTTCAAGGATTCTAAAACTGTCTTTGGTTTTGTTCTAGCTTCAAAAATCGAAGACGAGTAGCATTTTGAAATATCCATAAAATGTACCAAAAAACTAATTTTTCGAAAAAAAACTAAGCCTTAAATTGAAAAAGTGACATGGGTAAAAAAGGTTTACTTTCACATAATACATATACTGGCCAATTTTCGAACGAATCGGACGAAAAACGTTGAAACAGTGGCACAATCTCCTTAATGAATTATTAGGTATCTCCACTGCTCCGGAGTGTACCACTAAAGATCTTTCTTCTTTTCTTCTCTCCACCTTCTTCGGAGTCTCCGTCTGCTTCTCAACAGCTTTTTATATATCACCTGCTTCTTTACAGCTTTTTTATCACCATGCTTCGTTCTTTTTCCTCTTTGCTCCTTTTTCCTCTCTGCGTCTTCAAATAGTTCATTCTTCGCATGCTATGGGCAACGACCTCCGACATCAAACAGTCTGTATTTTTCACGATGTTCTTTATTACTTCCCAGTTACTTTGTGCGTGCACCTTATGCACGTCATGAAAGGGCACCTATACTCTGTCTAATGCTATTAATTGGAATCAAGTACTGCATTTTTTAGAACATCCCTTCCTAGGATTACGTCGTGGGTAAACTGACCGTTTTTAATTATCAAGGCACTAGTATTCAAAGTTTCATTATTAGGCAAGAAAAATCAGAGGTCAACGTCTCCCGTTATTTGACTTATGAAATTCATTCATCTGATGCTCAAATTCCTAGGTTTAAAATTCTCGTTAAGTTACTTGATGCTACGGTAACTAATAAGACACTTATCGCCACCACTGTTAATTAGAGCACTTAAAAACTGTTCGTTTTTTTAAAAGATCGTAGGCTTTTTTCATTTCCTCAGAGAAATAAACCCATCTCCTTCCTTTTTCAGCCGACCTGCTGTCATTTTCGTAGCGGCTGAACAAACCTCGACTGGTTTTCGTGATGTTCCTCCTTTAGTCAGTTCTTATGTTTTCAACAAAGCAAATTTGTTCTTGCACTGAAACAAATGAACTACAAACTCGATCGATTCAGCTACCGCATCCGGCTTCGCCAATACCAGATCAGGATTTACGAAGACTTTTGGCCGACTCTCGAGCATAACTGTCAAATACTCCCTCTCAGCACCAGCCATCTTGCTCTAGTAAAAATTTACTGTGAAAAGAATCTTCATTGTTGTTCTCAGGGGCCTTAGCATATTACGCCTCGCGCTTGCCACGGACATTACCGTTCCTATTTAGCCTACATTCACGAGCATAATGTCCTAGTTGTGCACATGTACAGCAGTTTCTACTTGACAAGCTTGGTTTGCTCGGACCGCTTTGCTTGTTAGATGTAGTGTTGACGTGTCCTGAACTAGACATAGTGAACAGTGTGGAGTCTGTCTCGTCATTGCTCCAAAATTATTAGGAGGATGTCTTGAGTTCTCCACTCTAGCCTCGTTGTACTCCAGTGAACCTAAAGGTCTGTCGCCCACATAGGCACTGACCCTAGCATACCTAGGAGTCCTAAACCAAGATCTGGGAAACGGTCTGTTCCCGAAAAAACGACGATTATGTGATGAGTGGTGTAGAAGAGCTCTTCAAAGGTTTCCTGCACGTCACTATTCGTTTCGTTAGGCACGTCAGTAGTAAGGGAACTACCAGTTCGATCACAAATCACCACAATTACCCTATAATGAAAATAAATTAACACAAAATTTCAAAGAATAGCTATTCGTTGAAGAATTTTTTACTTTTTTATAACCAGAAACGACTTACACAAACGACTAAGTATCTTTTAGATATAAATTTCAATTTTCTTAATTTACCCATATGGGTTTCATCATTAAAAACTATTTCCGTTTTATCATTTTCCTTATTTACAAAAAATGTTCGAAATTCAAATTAGTTTCCCATTCAACTATTTTTTATAAAGCGTACATAGAAATTGAACTGAGAATTCGTGGTAGACTTGTCAAAACTTTAATCATAGATGATTTACTTCTGAACTATCATGTAAAAAAATATTGAAAACAAACAAAATTGGATATAAAATTCTAAGTAGAATGGGTAAATGTGTAGTGTTTGGTAGGAATCGATTTTTCAATTTTTGGTGCCAAAAAATAGTTGATTAGATCGAAATAAACAAGTTTTCATCTATGCACTTTTCGTCGCAAATGACTATTTTACGAGTTATAGTGGTACGGTACTTAACGCAATTTTATTGTTGCAAGTGCGGGAAAAAAGGGGAAGACCCCAAATGGACTCAACGAAATTAGGGGAAGACTCCAATGGACTCCTCCGTTAACGGTCTAATAATCGTGTCGTTAAAGTATCTTATATTATGTCGGAATTGCAACTAACCTGCAGCTGTAGTAAAATAATTAGTCTTCGTCTGAAGATTGAGCTTCGGGCTCTACTGCGATGGAACGTTGCTTTTCGGATAGCGGCGGGTACAGTTTCGCAGCTTCGACGAAAAAATGATAAAATAGTGATTTCCTTTCGTGGCCGGTGATGAATAAATAGCGAGACAAATATTGAATTAAAAATTGTGTTCTTTTTAATGTCTTTCCACAGTCTTTCTATTGTTTGAGTGTGAATTGATGGATTAGTGAATTTCCCGATTGCTCCAAAATAATCCGACTGACACGAAACACATGTACACATCACTGCAGCTTCAACGTAACTGGCGGGAATGAGCTCGATCATTCGGACGCGTCAAAAGGAAGAGTCCATTGTAGTCTTGTTGTACAACGCCCTCGATGAATTTCTCTCCGCTTCAAACGCTACAGTTGCGGTCTGTAATTTACCGCTATAACTCATTAAATACTCATTTGGGACGGAAAGTGCATAGATGAGAACTTGTTTATTTTAACCTCATGAACTATATTTAGGCCCCGAAAACTGGAAAATCGATTCTTACCAAAAGCTCCACATTTACCATAGAATGTTGAACAGAGATGCTAAAATGATATAATTTATATAACGAAGAGAAATGTGAAAAGTATACGCATCAATTTCAACAAAATTTCATCTTTCGAGGTAGCCGAGTGGTCTAAGGCGCTACCGCTGAAAGGTATGGTCGAGACTTCACGGGTTCGAATCCCGCCAAATTTGACACTTTTTATGTTAACAAAACGTAGGGCTGATACCTAAATTAAATATTTTCTCTTTTTTTCTTTACTGAATGATAGTAAAGATAGTTTTAAAAAAACTCTGAAATGTAAAAATCGAAGCATTTTTTCTCCCGTATTCAAAATAACTAAGGTTAAATAGCCTAAAATTCTCCATTAGGTAGTAGAACTCTTTGGTCGAGTGGTAACGTGTTTGGCTAGCGTTACGACAAGCTCTGTAGCTGAAGGTTCGATTCCGGAGATGAATGGTTGGGTTTTTCATGGTTATGGGACCTGAAACAGTATTCCAACACCAACTGGAAATACGACACGAAGCAACTGGAGGGAGAGTCAAACACTCAATTACCTTATAAAGAAAATTAATTACAACAAAATTTGATAGAATAGTTATTCGTCAACGAATTTTTTTATAACCAGAAATGACCTACACAAACGACCAACACACTTATAAATATAAATTTCTTTATCTAATAAACAAAAGCGATCAACCGTATTATGTTTAGGTAAAATTGCATTCTTTGAAGTATTTTTCAGCAATATACAATTTATCAAAGTTTTGAAAATACCTACCTTGAAGTTGATGTCTGTCTTCATTAATAAAGATAAAATTATATGGTTCTTTGTATGTTTAAGAACAAAACTTTTTAAATTCTTCAAAGGGCATGTCCTGAGATATGATATGTGTGTAAATGTTCTTCATATAGTTGAGTCTAAACCAAAAACAATCAGAACGTTGGCATTTGTTCTAATTGTTTGTCTCGATAATAAATAATAATTTTGTGATAAGTTAATTGAACAACAGTTACTTTCACCCTCTAGTATAAAAGCTATCAGCTGGATTTTGATCTCTTTCAGTTGTTATATCATCATAAGTAAAAAGATTTTTCTTTTGTGAATCTACGTCACTTGGGTCGGGAATAGCAAACATATCTTGGAAATATTCAATTTTAGATTTTGAGTTTCCTATATTAGGTAACTCTTCAAGGAAATCGTCAATATCACCATTACCCTTTTCAAATAATTCAATTATTTCAGATTGGTTATAGCTTTTGCCAAAAGCATTTTTTAATAATTTATATTCTGGTTGATGTGTGGATTTACTGTACAGGAAAAGATGATTAAAATCGACAAATTTTCTAACAGAAGCTTTATTACTAAAGAAGTTTTACAACAGTTTGATCTCCCTACGATGAGACATCTCAAGCCAGGAGAAGGAAAAATGAAGTGATTCTTTTTATTATTTCTTTTACTGTTTTCCACCTATACACCATTTTATACAACTAATAAACTACAACTCATTTTCCAAAATTTATTTTCAGTTAGTAGCAATTGTAAACATTGTTTTTAAATCTGCTACTTCATAAGAAACGTCTCTGATTAATGTTTCAAGATGAATGATATGTGACTGTAATTGATTTATATCTTCCCTATTTAATTCGATATCAGTTTGAATTTGATTAACATCTGATTTCAAATGATTTATGTTTGCAGTATTGAGAACAACTTCTCTTTGTATATCTGTTATAGTATCTTCCATTTTATTTAGTTTAATTCTTCAATGTGTTTTTCTTCTTTATTGGTTGTCTCATTAGGCAATAGCGAGAGAAGGAGCTGCCATTTGTAAAAAGTATTTTTTCTAGATCATATACTAAACAGTTGTATATTTCAATATCTCTAGGGAGTTTTTCACATCTAATTAAAAGAAGTGTTTTTTTCAAATCCCAGTTTTAAATAAAGCAAATACATCGAGTTTAAAATTTTTTGAACATCTATTACTTCAAATGGAATATTGCTTGTAATTTTTATTAATATGAATTTTCAGAATACTTTAAAATTTACGTTTGAAAAAACACATCGAAATTTTTTATATATGTTGGGAAAATAATTTATTATAAATGGAACCATTTGATGTATCACATCTATATAATACTAAGAATACAAAAAGTCATAATAATGTTAAGAAAATTTCAGTAGAGATGACTTCATGTAACAATTTTTGTAATATTTTTAATATTTGCATCATAAACTTAGGAGACATGAGAAAAGTATGAAACACAATAAAAACGTGAGTAGACTATTAATCTCGGATCTATATTTTGATATAAATGAACATTTCTGTAATATATGTAATATAAATGTCTCTAATCTAAAAACACATCAAAAATCTACTAGGCATAATAAAAACATGAGTAAAGAATTAATTTCCGATTCATACTTTGAGCTAAAGATATGTAAGATATGTAAAGTAGAAGTTAAAAATCTACAACAACATATGAAATCAAAGAAGCATTTTAGAAACGTTCATTGCTGTAAATTCAAAGGAAAAAATGCGCTATAAATGAAAAATGTCTGGAATATATGTTCTCTGATATATCAGTTATAGATCCGACAGTTTTTATGAGGAATATGACACCGGTTGTGAGATCAATTTTGAGAGAGCAAAAGTTTGATCATCTGAAAATACAATTAGCAAATTTAGTTCAATTTTAAAAATGCAAAGAAAAAAATGAAAAAGCATATCCAACAGCATGGATTAATACATGTAAATTTATCGGCATATCGAAAAATTTTACAAACATTAAGGATCTGTATAAAGAAGCTATTAGAAAGATTGAAGAAAAAACAAAAAAATCCTCTGGCCGGATAACAGATAAATTATTAGGCTTCAATGTAAAAATTACGGAATAAAAACCTATCAAAGGTTCTAGTTATATAGAATTACATGAAAAGTTTCAAAAGTCTACTATAAACTAATGTATATTAAAAATACCGATAATAAATGCTTTATGTGGAGTGTAGCGCGATATTAATGCCGAGATGAGAAAAACGGTAATAAAATATCTAGAAGATTAAAAACTGAACCTGAAAAGTTAAATTTCAGAGACATAACATTCCCAGTACAACTGAAAGATATCGATAAATTAGTGAGAAACAATGATTTGTCAATAAATGTTAACAACTTTAATTACTTGAAAGAATTATGTCCTTTGGGTATAACAATGGTAAAAAATGAAGATGTTATATCACTTTTATTGTTAACAGACGAAAATAAAATTCATTATGTTTTAATGAAATCATTAATAAATCCATTTATGCAAACAAAACACGGTCATAAAAAAACATGTCTGTCCATATTGTTTATGGCCATTCACAAAAGAAGGTTTATTAACTAATCACATTATTGATTGCTCAGTTCACACTCCAACAATGTATGTACTTGAAGGAGGTAAATTAAAATTTAAACATTACCAAAAAACAATTGAGCATCCTTTTGCAATTTATGCTGATTTCGAATCAACGTTGACAAAAAAAGATACGTTTCAACCAAATCAAAACTCAAGTTACACCATGAACATTCAGAAGCACAATCCTAATTCATTCTGCTGCTATACAAAATCTGAAGCAGATGACAAATAAAATATCAGGCACTATAGCAGGTGACGGAAACGAAGTAGGTTTACAAGAATTTATTGATAAATAAACAAAACGAATCCTAGTCTTGGGTAACCGAGGATAAGGGGAGTGTTGTGCACCCCATCAGCGCGCTCAGAAACCCCAGTGCCTGACACAACTGTCGGGAGAGAAAACCGAATACTATTAGAAATTACTTTTCAGCGTAATATTGAGTAACAATTCATTGAGGACGGTGGCCGTCTAGCGGTCCACGCAAGTCGCGTAATTTAGTAATAGTAACAAGGTAATAAAGTTCGGTGGCCGACTAGCGGTCCACGCGATTTAAGTAATTGAGAATTCGAGTAATTTAGTTATTAAGAATTCAAGTAATTCAAATAATTTAGTAATTCAAGTAATTTAGTAATTCAAGTAATTTAGTAATTCAAGTAATTTAGTAATTCAAGTAATTTAGTAATTCAAGTAATTTAGTAATTCAAGTAATTTAGTAATTCAAGTAATTTAGTAATTCAAGTAATTTAGTAATTCAAGTAATTTAGTAATTCAAGTAATTTAGTAATTCAAGTAATTTAGTAATTCAAGTAATTTAGTAATTCAAGTAATTTAGTAATTCAAGTAATTTAGTACTCTCCTATTTATAATTTAAGGTTGACAAGACTGACAGAAACTGCTCGACAGACAAATATGAAATGGCGCTGACCATAACTATGTCTCACCATCGAATAGGCAGTAGTGTCTCTCAGCCGTCCAGAGGCGAGCAGACGGGATAAGCATCGTAGCGCAGCGCAGGGGAGGTTGAGGAGGAGAGCTTAGCCGGCCATGGTCGCTCCCAGGTCCATCACTAAGGTTTGCAGGCCGTTACGATGGTCAGGTCGTAACTCCGTGATGGCGCACGAATGCTCGGTTGGTGAAGAAACTAACCGTGCAGTCCCACAGTCACAACGCACCATTTGCACTGGTGTAAGCTGCAGACACTCGACACGGGATTATAAGTTATAGGCCACAACGAACACTTCAATTGTTAAAGTTCAGCTGCCAGTGCAAGTTAGAGTTGAAATCAGAGCCCGAAGGGAATTCGCTAGTGAAAATGAGGAGAATCCTGGTCAATCGCTGTCTGTGGCGCCGAAAATGCCCAGAGGTGAGCAGCCGCGGCCGATTCTTATACTTCGTCTTAATGATTAGAGAAACATAGAAAAGGTCAGCGCCATAAATTTTAAATTGATAATTAAATTTGAAAAATAAATTAAGTTAAAGTTATTGAATATAAGTAAATTATGAAATTGTTATTGAACTTAAAATTAACTTCAGTGAATTTTCTTCAGCAGATGAATATTCACGTTTAGAAATATATAATAATATAATAACAATGAAGGCATCTACGGATGCTTTATTTCCAATCAAGTCTGATACATATCACCTTGTACATTGGATTTTCAAATGCCTTATAACTAACGCCAGGACGCCATGACGCTTTCCCCCAGTCACGACCGGTACCCATTTCAGACACCTGGGTAGAGTGGGGTATTGTGCTTGGAATTTTTCTCCTATACCCAACAGAGAAAATCACCACCGCCAGCGCCGAGTTTCGAACCCGGGTTTCTGCCGCACGGCGACAGAACCTTTAGCACATGGCTATCGCGATATCTTACATATCATATCTTACATGTCTTTAGCTATAATGGTAAAGATGCTTTCCCAAAGTTTGTAGAATATTTAGAAAAAGAAACCAAGAAAATATATAGTCTGCTGAAAATAAATAAGATAATGTATTAACATCAGCTCAATTAAAAGAATATGAAGAAGCTACAAGATGCTATTTATGTTACGAAGAATTTACGGAAGATAACTATAAAGCTAGAGAACACAATCATTTGACATGTCATTACAGAGGTCCAGCTCATTTAAAATGTGATTTAAAAATTAGGAATCCAAATTTTATACAGGTGTTCTTACATAATCTGTCTAATTACGGTGCTCATTTTTTCGTGAGAGACTTGGGAAATATATCCGGAAAGTTGAACGTTATTCCACAAACAGATGAAGAATATATTAGTTTTACACAGACCATAAAAGTTTATTCTTATATATGTAAACATAGAGGAAAAATTAAAGATGTCACCTGAGACTTAGGGTTCTTAGACAGCTATTCGTTTTTACCTTCGTCTCTGGATAAACTTTCGAAGAATTTATCTGAGCACAAAGAATTGTAGAAGTTCTTTCTCAATGAAGAACAATTAGAGTTGACCAACAAAAAAGGTATTTATCCGTATGAATATGGAAATAGTTATGAAAAAATGAACTGTAATTGTTTACCAGCTACAAGTGAATTTTACAGTAGATTAAATAGTAAAAATATTTCAGAAGATGAATATCAGCATGCAATCAAGGTATGGAGAGCTTTTAATTGTACAATATTCAAAGAAAACAATAATTTATATTTAAAAGTCGATACATTATTATTAGCAGAAATATTTGAACAATTTAGACTAACAAGTATGAAAACTTATTCTCTTGACCTAACACATTATTTTACAGCTCCAGGAGTGTCTTTCGATGCTTTACTGAAACATACAAAAATAGAGTTGGATTTGTTTGAAGATCCTGATATGCTCCTATTCATCGGAAAAGAAATAAGAGGTGGGATTTCTACAGTATCAACGCGATATGCAAAATCAAACAATCCATATATTCCAGAAACATTCAATAAACGAAAACCAAATAGTTTTATCACATATATAGATGCAAATATTCTTTACGGCTGGGCTATGTGCCGATCATTACCAACTGGTAACTTTAAAAAGATCCAAAGTCGAAACTCAAAGCAGATAAAGGTTATATATTAGAAGTGTATTTAAGTTATCCGAAAGACTTACATGCTCTACACAATGATTTACTATTAGCTCCAGAAAATATCAAAGGAAGCGATGTAAATAAATTAGTTCCACATCTTGGAAAACGAGAAAAATATGTTGTACATCTTAAATCTCTGACACAATATCTAGATCTATGTTTGAAGTTAGAGAAAATTCACAGAATATTAGAGTTTAATGAAAGTCCATGGATGAAATCATATATTGATATCAATACAAAAATGCGTCAGCAAGCTAAATCTGAATTTGAAAAGGACTTCTACAAACTGATGAACAATTCAGTATTTGTCAAAGCAATGGGAAATATTAGAAATAGAGTAGATGTGTGTGTAGTAAAGTCATAGAAAGAGTTAATTAAATTAGCAAATAAACCAAACTTTAACAGTTTTAAAATATTCTCAGAAAATTTGATAGCATGTCGTGTGCAAAAACAAAAACTGAAATTTGATAAACCAATCTACGTAGGGCTATCTGTTTTAGATATAAGTAAAACATTAATGTATGATTTCCATTATAATCATATTAAAAAGAAATATGGTAATAAGGCAAAGTTGTTGTTTACATATACAGATTCATTATGTTATGATATCGGAACAAAAGATTTGTACAAAGATATGGAAAGAAATAAAGACTTGTATGATACATCGAACTATTCTAAAGAACACTTCCTATATTCAACTATAAATATGAAAGTAATTGGGAAAATGAAAGCCGAAACTTGTGGAATACCAATCGAAGAATTAGTCGGTCCCAGAGCAAAACTATATTGTTTCAAAACGAAAAATTCCGTGCGTAAGAAAGAAAAAGGTGTAAGAACATAACTGAGAACAACATCACAATGGATGAATATAAAAGAACATGAATAATGAAAAAATATACAAAACTATGAACAATATCCAAAGTATTAACCACGAATTATATACTAAAGAAATAAATAAGATTGGATTAAATGGCAATGATGACAAGCGACATATATTACCAGATAGTATCAACCCACTAGCATTAAATCACTATAAAATATATTAAATGAATAAAGTATAAAAAATGATTGTCTACAACAATAATGACTTCTATAGCAAGATTTATTATCTGTTGAAAATGAACAGTATTTGAGTGATTTGAAATCAATAGTTGAAAAAAATGGGAATGGTATTGTAAATACATTGCTTAGAAAACTTCTATTACCTGATATGCATTTGAAATTACCATCTAATATTCAATCTGAACAAGTCCCGAGCGGTTCATTCCACAATAAACATACCTACTCATATTGCGGTCCATGAACTAAGGTGCAGAAGCGAATTCAAGAAGGTTATCAAGGAATTAACTCACTCGATCAGGCTAGTAAGAATTATGACATATTTTATTCACAACATCCAAAAACGAAAGACAGAAATTATGCTGATGATATTCTAGCAAAAAGAGCCGCTGAAATCGCAACTGATCCAAATGAATCAGAATATGTTCGATAAGATGCTATATTAGTTAACGCAATTATGGCAGGTAAGAACTGGGCGAGTTTGGGCATTTCGAAAAAAAAATCTAAATGCACTCACTGAGGTGGGCGATCAAATCTTGAATGACTTATATTATAATCCTAAGACAGGTTATGCCAGAATGAATCTACTTGTTAAAAATCCAGCTTATCTTCAATTCATGGACGAAATTGGTTAGAAACTCAAAAAACTCATACGCTACATAAACCAATAATACATAATTTTAAGAAGAGAAAAGTGAAGGTGTCAAGAATTGATGATCAATGGCAAGCTGATTTGGTTGACATGCAAAACGATAAAGATCACGGGAAAAACTACATTTTAACAGTAATTGACATTTTCAGTAAATATGCATGGGCGATTCCAATAAGTAAGAAGACAGGTGAAGAAATCAAAACTTCTTTTCATAAACTGTTTAAAACATGAATTCATTCTAAAGTTCAAACAGATAAAGGCTTAGAGTATACAAATAAATCCACTCAAGAACTATTCAAGAAACATAACATTCAGCGGTTTAGTTCAGAAAATGAAACCAAGGCTCAAGTTGTGGAAGCTTTAACAGGACATTAAAAACTAAAATGTGGAAATATTTTACAAACATGAAAACTAAAAAATGTGTGAATTTTTTCCAAGTTTTAATGCAAAATTACAATAATAGCTATCATAGAACAATAAAAATGACACCTAACCAAGCATCATTGGAAAAGAACAGTAAACAGGTTTATGATAACTTATTCCCTCCAAACGAACCAACTTTCACATCACCGAAACTCAAAATTGGGGATAGAGTAAGAATAAGCAAGAAACGGAAAGACTTCCGGAAGGGTTATTTGCCAAATTTCACTAATGAGTTATTTTGTATCCGAAATACTGTTTACTGAACCAATTACTTATGAATTAAAAGACATGGATGGTGAAGAAATACAAGGAAGTTTTTATGAACAAGAACTATCAAAATATACTAGTAATGTTTATGCAATTGAGAAAATTCTTAAGAAGAGTAAAAGGAAACTTCTGGTCAAGTGGAAAGTTTACGATGAACCTTCATGGATCTCAGCAACTGAACTTAATGTCAGTTCAGAGTAAACTTATATTAAGGTAAAGTCTTTTTGAGTTTTTCTCTTTAAAAAATGGCGTTGATTGATATCAAACCTAAATCAGATTTACTAAACTTAACAAAGAGTTTGAAAAAACAATTCACAAATGATAAAATAATCGAACAAGATTTAAACCATGATGTTAAAAAAGTTTACAAGCCATTGATTGAACCTTTATCTAAAATTATTGACGAAACTAAACAGACTAGGTTGGCAATAAAAGATATACCTCATGAAAAACTTGAATCTATCGTAGGAAAACCTGTTGAGAAACTAGCTTCACCCTCTTCTGAATCCAACACTGTAGTTGGGCCTATTGCATTGAATTTCTTGCGTTTTGTATGGAAACCAGTAAATGAGTATGACAAAGCTTATGGCATTCGTTGGGATGGAAGTAAATTTATGCTAGGAAATAAAAAGGTAGATATTTTGGGTAATGATTTGAAAATTGGAGATAAAGTATACGAGGTGATTATGGGAACTATTAACAAAGTAAAATCCTATTGATTTTAGGGATGAAGGTAAAAGAAATTATTATGACATGTTGTATGCAACTGATGCTTATTTGAGGGAAGACGGTACCATAGAAGCAAATAGGGGTGAGAAATATTCTATATTTATCAAACCCTTATATCAAATAGTCCAACGAATAAAAGCTCAAGCCGCAGTTGAAACAATTAGATCAGCAAGCCCATCAAGTCGTGAATCAAGTCGTGACTCAAGCCCTGAACCAAGTCCTTTAAGAAACCCAAGAGAAGTAGAATCCTCAATTTCGAGTCGACACCAAAGTCCTTCAACAAGCCAGAGACCATTTTTCGACCCTTCACGAAGACCCTATTTATAGACCAACTCCTACTCCTAGACCTTCTCCCACATCTTCTCCTATACCTCCTCGCCATCTTCTTAGAAAGGATTTAGACGTTTCAGGATCACGTTTTATTGTATTACCATCGAACATCAATGATCTTGTAAAAAGACACTAGTTGTTGTTCGGATCGTTTAACGTTGAAAATACAGGAGTTTTTAACACTGACTGCGACTGCTAAATATTAAGTTCAATGCAAAACTCCAATTTGAAGTCAATTGTGGTAAACTATTTTGGAAATACCAAACATGAACTGGATTGTGCCTTCATTTAGCTTTGATTGAGTATTTATGACTATTGAGTTTGCGACTACTGGCCGGCCAACAATATTATGAAAATTACCTCCGTGTACCACCGGTGACGCACGTCGCAGTCAAAGTGTTAATGAACTGCCAATACTTACACATGAACTTTTAAAGCGAGGTATATTAAATATATACTGCTGAAGTAAAGATGTTTGATGATTGATTATTTAAAAAAATTAATCTCAAAGCATTGTAATTAGTGAAAGAAAAAGTGACATAAGTATAAATTTTAGTCCAGCAGTAGAATTGAACCAAAATAAATTTCACGAAATGGCACTGGTTGGGTTAGACATGTATCATTCTATTCCTAACATTGATGAAAACAATAAAAAAAACTTATTATGAATTAAATGGTGTTGAAAATGTAATTACACTTCCAACATCTTGTTATGAAATAGAAAGTATCAACGAACTCATTCAAAAACATTAGCAGGTTTTATTGAAATCAAAGCAAATACTAATACTTTGAAATGCGTCATAGTTCTCCATTCATCTACGTTGAAAGTATTTTTCAATAAAAAAATCTTTAAATACAGTGTTAGGATTTGAAGAAATTATCTTACAAGGTGTTGGAGAACATGAAAGTATAAATTTAGTGAACAAAATGTCTGTTAACGCAATACTCGTTCATTGTAGTGCAATTAATGGCTCATACCTCAACGGTTCTTTGCATAATATTTTGTATTTTTTTCCCAAACGTCCCACCAGGATATAAAATTGTAGAAAATCCAAACAAACATATTTATCTACCGATTTATCAACCTTTCAACTATGATTTGAGAATTTGGCTTACTGATCAAAATGGACATGCTCTGAATACTAGAGGTGAAGAAGAAACTGTTCGATTACACCTAAGATCTAGAAATTAAAATAATTTGAGAGAAAATTATCTTTGAAAAATGGATTCCTTGAGATGGAGTGAAGACATTAAAATTGATGAATCAATTGAAAAAATTGAAACGCACAACTATGAACCACAAATAGGTACTGACCTGAATCGTGAACATAACGATATCAAGATCATTATCCAGAATCAAGATCAGTTTGTATTACCTAGTAAAAATTGTATTTACATACAAGGAGCTTTGAATAAAGAAGATGGAAATGATTATGATATTAAAGACAAAAAATATCATTAATCAACAATGGATTATTGCATTTGTTTGATAGAGTTTCTAACAGAATTGGAGATGAAGAAATTGAAGGCTATTGATACCCTGGAATTACAACAACTCTAAAAGGATTAGTACACTATCCTCGAAATGCAAAATAAAACATGACATTTTTTTGGAGCGTTGATGCTAAGAAGAATGAAAAATAAAACGAAGGATTGAGCGATCGAAACGACTTCTGGGAAATTCAGCGCTGCTATCCCACTCGAACATGTGTTTGGATTTTGTGAAAATTATAAGAAGGTAATTTATGGAGTGAAACATGCTCTGACTTTAAGAAGAGGTGGTAATTCTAATGCTGTATTCAAATCGAATGAGAAAGATGCAAACCAGCAAGATAAAGAAGTAGATGGTAAAATGACTATTACAAAATTAATTTGGAAAATGCCAGCTTACTAACTGTCTGATGAGTATAAAATCAAGCTATATCGTCAAATTAAGAATAAAATAACATTACATATTCCTTATTTGCAAAGACAATTAGAACAAACAATCGTAAACTCTCAACAGAAATTCTTAGATTGGACTTTAACTCCAAATTCAGGATCTCAAAAACCTCGATTTATAATTTTAGCATTCCAAACTAAGAAAGCTAATTCACAAGGTGTAAACAATGCAATTTTCGATCACTGTAACATGACGAATGCGTATTTTCAGCTGAATAATGAACGATACCCTGATCACAATTTACAGTTGATTTCGATTCTAACAATTATGCTACAGCCTATAAAATGTTAATAGATTATTTACCTCATGAAAGTTGTGCTATCGAATGCAGACACTTTAAATATTTGTATCCCATCTATGTGTTTGATATCAGCAGACAAAATGAACGTATCAAGGAAACTACAATTGATATTAAAATTTAATCAGAATTTAAAACTAATATTCCTGATGATACATATGCATATGCACTGATTCTATCTGACAGAGTAATTCGATTGCAATCTGACGTTGATAAAATGAGTTTAAGCTGCTAAAAATTAAAACATTCACATAATAATGTTTAAAAAATGTATTGTGTAAAACGTAAGAAGAAAACTGATACTGATAATCCTCAATATTTAATTATAAAGAACAATAAGATACTGGTCAAAGGTATGTATATTATTCGTAATAGGACAAAGACTTCTTTTGTTTCCAAAGATACTGCGAAGAAAGGGGGTTTTATATTTACAATTCCAGCTTTATTAACAGACCTTGGGGCTGCTGGCTCTTTGGCTGGAGGTGCTGCTGCAATAGCATCTGCAGTTAATAAGAAAAAAGCTGATGATAAACTTTTGTCAGAAACTAAACGGCGTAATGAAGCAATGGAAAGTAAAAAAGGTTCAGGTTTAAGGTTAACTCCGAGGCAAAAAAAAATGGTGGAAAGGGTCTCAATTTGAAACCAATAAAAAAGTAATACCTAACAAACCATTATCTAAACATGATTTGGAATACTACATATATATATTTAAAATTCAGAATTTTCGAGGTATTTACATGCGAGATACTTTACCTAAACACCCTCTAAAAACGGAATGCGGAATCCTAAATTTAGACACTGAAAAAGGATTAGGAACGCATTGGACTTGTTGGTAGAAGAAATATAACATATGCTATTACTTCGACAGTTATGGTTTGATTTATGCAATTGAATTTAAAGACTACTTAAACAGATTGTTTTGATATTATTTTCTCTCCTTACAAAATCCAGAAAATGAGTGATGTAATTTGTGGGCATTTATGTCTAGAAATGTTGAAGCGCTTACAAAACGAAAACTTTCATGCAATTCAGTTAGATCTGTATAAAACCCCAACTAGTTTTTAGAAAATAAACTAGAGTTAATTTTTTTTAAATGTCGTGTGGAAATATTTATGCAGCAAAGTTGGTCTTTTTACCTTCCGGTAAAGAAAGTCATGAACGTGAAAATAATGAAAATAAGTCTGAATGACTTTTGCCAAATGTAGAGCAACTAAAAAGTTTACTTGAAGATTGTAATATAGAGTCATTGAAAGACACAATTGAAGCTTTCAAAAGTGAAAGAACTGAATTGGAATCAATAATAAACATGTATGATGAGAAATATGTGACTCTAAAAACAGATTTAGAACTTAAATTTTCTGATGTAAACTCAATCGTTAAAGTCTTTAAGACGTAAATTTATGATTTATCTGAAAAGTTCGGTGCTCTAGAACCAAAAATCATTTCAAATGATGAACGACTATCAAGCATAGACTCAACATTGATGAAGAAAGTCGATGATATTGATGCTAAATTTGAAAACATGGATTCAAACATAATCAACCAAACAGACGTAAAAATTCCAGAGATTTGTGACAAATTGAAGAGTCTAGAGTCAGGTATTGAAACCAGAATTGATTAAAAGCTGTCAATTAAAGAGTCAGCATTAACCGATCAGGTTAAAGGAGTTGAAGCTAAATTTGAGGTTGTGGACTCAAACATAACCAATTTGATTGATGTTAAAATTCCTGAGATTCAAGAAAATTTCAAAAATCAAGAGTTAGTTACAGAAAATCAAACGGATGAAAAACTCAAGACTTTAGAAACTAAAATTAATGATCAAATTGATTCAAAGAATAAATTAATAAGTAATAAAGTTGAAGAACAAGAAATTAGTATAATCATTGTTATGAATGAAAAAGAAATGAGCTTGCAGACATTACTTAATGATATAAATTGAAGAAAAGCTGGAGAATTTAGAATCAACACTGAACAATACTGTTGAATAAAAAATTAAAAGCTTAGAGGCACGACTAACAGAATTAAGTGGTAGAAACCTGTTTGTTATGGGAAGAACTGTAGCCTTAGCACCCTCATTTGTTGAAGTTGACAATAAGCAAAAAAATTTAGAGTCAACGATAACTTCATCTAGTGAAAAAAAATTCAATGATCTTAACAAAATTATTATGGAATTACAAGCAGAGTCAGTCCCATTAAGAAAAATAGAAGAACTAGCTAAGAATTTGAGTGACGTAGAAAATCATTTCCAGAAGTTTTCAAGAAACATTATTTCAAGTCAGAATGAAATCAGTCGGTTCAAATTAATGCTTCAGAACGGAACTGATAAAAATATAAAATTAAACCAGGCAGTGGAGAATTTGAGTGACCGAGTAAACTATTTGATATCTATGAGAGTTAGAGAAAGTTTAAAAATTAAAAATTCTATGTATAAAAAATGAACATGGTAGAATGTCTGAGGAAAAATAGAGGTTATTCGTACGGGTACTTTAGAACACACAGACTTTTTGAAAAATGACATTAAGAGGTTGGAAGAAGAGGTAATAAAAAGTATTAAATTAGACTACGCAAATCTCGAGAGAGTATTCAACGACATGAGTTCATACAGTGAAACTTTTAGAAATAATCTCCATGACCAGGATGGAGAAACTATTATAAGTAAAAATGAAATAGAAAAATTGAATGTCATCGCAGAAATTGGTGGATGATAATGCTGATATTAAAAACAGATTAATATCGTTTGAAAATACTTTGAGACGAGAAACCGTTGAGCCGTTGAACTAAAAAAACATGGTTTTCTAAAATGCTCCCGAATTGAGCAAAATTAATTTCATATGTTACAATATAGTTAGATAAGGAAAATTGAAAATATATCTAAAAGCGAGTTGGTCTTGTGTGTAAGTCATTTCTGCTTATAAAAAGTCAAAAATTCGTCAACGAATAGCTATTCTATCAAATTATGTGTTAATTTATTTTCATTGTAAGGTAATTGCGATGAATTGTGATCTAACTGGTAGTTCCCTTACTACTTACGTCTATTATAGAAAGGTCTCCCTAACCAAGTTCTGTGGACCAGTTTTCGACTGCAGAATGATCGGTTTACTTTCTGGATGATTTCGTACTGCTGAAACTATCCGGGCTAGTAACTCTTTAGAGGTTGGGAATGGTCGCGAGAAAACCTTTTGCGCGAAATTTTCGTCAAGCAAGGAGCTAATATCGTCGTTGTTAAGCTTAAAACGATTAAGGGAATCATCTCAAGATTTTGACTATTTTCATCCGATTCGTCTGAAATTTGAACAGTATATGTATTTGTTCAGAGTAAACTTTTCTACTCATGTCTCATTTGCGATTGAGGTCTTTTGTTACGAAAAAGTAGTTTTTTGGTATATTTTTATGGATATTTCAAGAGGTAATTAGTCGTTGAGTTTTGATGCTAGAACACAACTAGACACAGTTTTAGAATCCTTGAAGCATTTCTAACAAATGCATGTACGAAAATTGGAACATTTGGAAATCAAATTCTTGTGAGATTTTTTACATCAATGAACATTATTTTTAGTTTGAGTTATACAATTTTTTCTCCAAAATTTGGAAGTTTTTTAAATACATTTGTTAGACACGTTTCAAGGATTCTAAAACTGTCTTTGGTTTTGTTCTAGCATCAAAATTCAATGACTAATTATCGTTTGAAAGGTAAAATGTATGATTTTTCAGGAGAGCCCAAAAACAAGAATATACTATTGAATTGCAATATCATGGACAATTTTTGTACATGAATGCAGTTTCCATGATCTGTTTTTATGTACGAATAATGTGCAACATTTTCCTCGTGAAGTTCAATGTAACATATAAGAAATGTCGTGCATAAAAACATAAATAAATATTTAATTTCATCCGAATAGGTTATGAAATTTCATATTTGTAGTCTGATTCTTATGAAATTTGACCATTATATGTAACTTTTGACAAGAAACACAATTTCTTAAATTCACTTTTTCGATTCTGGCCTTTGAAAAAATTGGACATTTGGTTTTTTAGTTCATTATTATTGATATTTCAAATGAATAGAACTCATTGACTCTTATTTTGTGTACTCTTATTTTATTATTTTTATTTTGAACAAAAATCATTTCTCTATGATAAACAATACGGCTTTCGCTGTAAAAAATCAACAACACAGGCAATATTAAATCATTTACAATTCCTTTATTCTAATATAGATAACGGAAAGACTGTCTTCTCTGTATTTCTTGACTTTCGAAAGGCATTCGATTGTGTGGACCATAACATATTACTCTCGAAACTTCATTGTTATGGCATTCGTGGGGTTGCCCATGATTGGTTCAGATCATACCTAACAAATCGGAAGCAATACGTTGTCATTGACGACGCAAAATCGGACCCACAAAAAATTAGCCATGGAGTTCCACAAGGATCTGTTCTTGGGCCTCTCCTTTTTCTGATTTTTATCAATGATATTATTAAATCTACATCATTTTTTAAATTCATACTTTTTGCCGATGACAGTACGCTTTCTGCGGTCCTTCCGAACGAAAATCCCACTACGATTGCGGAGAGTATAAATAATGAGCTCCATAAGGTCTCACTGTGGCTTAAAGCTAATAAAATAAGCCTCAATATCGATAAAACAAATTATATTACGTTCTCATACAAGAAAAATATATCTCTACAATCCATTAAAATTGGCGAAGGTGAAATCAAAGAAACCAACTCATGTAAATTTCTGGGCATCATAATAGATAAACATCTGACCTTCAAAGAGCACATCACTCATATTAGTTCTAAATTATCAAAATCCATCCCTGAATTAAGTTAAAAATTTCCTGCCTGAAACAGCCTTACTAATGCTTTATCGAACGCTCATTTCACCATACCTGCAATACGGAATAGAAGCATGGCATGGAACTGATAAAAATAAAACTAATATAATTTTTACTCTGCAAAAAAGAGCCATCAGAGCGGTAAAGAACCTAGAATATAATGCTCACACAAATGATTCATTCAAAAATTTACAAATACTTAAACTCTCGGATCTCTACAAAATCTCCATCTGCAATTTCATCTACAAAACATTAGCTAATGATGGCGACAATAGCCTTCAACAGTTATTAACTGCGCAAACTGGTCATCACGACCATTTAACACGAAATAAAAGTAAATTCATGCTTCCTTATTATTCAAAGGCCCGCTCGCAACATAGTATACTATTCGTTGGAACTAAAACCTGGAACTCAATACCTGCGGAGATCCGTGAAAGTAATTCTTACAAGGTATTTAAAAGAAATCTTGAGTCTCACTTCTTATCAGAATACTAGTCGTGTAAGATCACCAAGTCAAATCCTGCCTCCTACATGTCTGGTCCTAATAATGCAATTTGCCATGAGTAATATCGCCGATTTTCAGTCTGCTCCCAAATCGTTATCGAATATACTGTTAAATATTGTCCATATGACCTATATTGTAAAATTGAACATCAATATCGAATTCATTATCCTGTTGATCAGTCTAATGCGAAACTAGGCTAAGTGAATTAGGTTAAACATTATTGTACGCCCTAGAATAATGTAATGGTAGGATGCCCTAGAAGTCGCTGAACTTATTCGGGCCCACAGGTAGCTATACTCAACTCTGACCATTGTATTAGACTTAAGAAACATTCTACCTCTGTATCTCCTGTGGTAAATAAATTGTTTAAATTGTTTAAATTGTTTAAATTGAGTTTTATGCTAGAACAAAACCAAAGACAGTTTTAGAATACGTGAAGCATTGTAAACAAAGTTACGGTTTCAAGTTTTCCATTTCCCGTTTTATTTTGTTTTTATATGGGGTCGAAATGGGGTCGAAAATTCATGATTTTTAGTCCCCCCTCCCTGGGGGGGATCTAGTGTCCGTAGCGCCATAAAATTTTTGGACCGAATAGTGCACCACCTAAGGGTCTTTTTCCAACAACAAAACAAAAAAAGCTCACCGGACCGACAGGGGCCTGGCAGGGGCCTGGGATGATCTCCTTAAAGAACTAAATATCAGTTTCTGATATTTATCACAGCTGGAACGAGCATTTCAATTTTGGTTTTCAATTAAATGACAAAATATGAAGTAAATAAAGAAATTAAAGAATTATGAAACGGAAGTTACTCCAGAAATTCGAAATTTTAGTTATGATTGATGTCTGTAACGGCTTGAACTCGTTTTCCAAGATCACAAAAACCGTTAACTCAATCAATCAAGACTGATGAATATTTCTGTGACTTAAAAGTTGAGCTTCCTATGTCTTTTAGACACTGACGTTAACGTCGAAACCAGAAATTAAGTCAGGAAATTATTGCAAATTATTTTAGGATGCTTTAAGCTATAAGGCCCTTTCAAGTTAAAATTAGTCGAATCAAAATAAAGGACCCATAAAAAGTTATCCCTGCGCTCGTCGTGTGGATACCTGAAAGAATTATCTTGCCAAATACTGGGAAGGAAATTTTCGAATATTTGATGATATCAAATTGAATACAGAGAGTATCTTTAAACTGTGCAAATGAAATTTTAAACAGCTAATTCATCAATTTATCAAGGAATATCAGATTCCATGTATTAGGTAAATAGTTGTCAGAGCCTCATCAAGAATAGCATGAACGAAACATAACTGGCTAGAACATGAAACAGCTCTAATAATTCTGACAATTCGACAACTGACCACTCATCGGTAAAACAGCTATTGTCTAGTGTTAATTAAAACAATTATACTGGCAGTCATGATTGAGTTTGTTGACAATGAATGTCAACGTTATTTCTTCACTACTTCTGCCCTATGCCAGAGCTTGGTTGAGGTTTGACAGCCTTGAATTTAGGTAGCAAATTTAAATCAGTAAACTCATTGTTGTTATAATATTTTATCCTATTCTAACATGGGTTGGCATTAAAACTCACCCAAAAAAGACCTCAATAAGCAAAAAAACCTTCTACATAAACACAAAAAAGATCCGCGAATTTTTTTTCATCTCAAGTATCTTATCAACGCACAAACCTGAAAAAAGGAATCATGAAAGTGTTATTGTTTTTCTTTTATTGGCGCCATTTTCAAAAACAATGTATTGAATTCAATTTGAACCTTAATTACTTCCTGTGGGTAATACAACGCAATTTGTACGATCATGGGGAAGTCTCTGCAGGCAGTGGTAAATTTTTATTGAATCATCATAGCATCAATTTTTAGAATATTTTAAAAACATTTGAGTTTTCCCTGCCCCAAACCTATGACAAACATTGTCACAGACAATGCCGAATGGCGGTATGTCTCTAGGTCGCACCATAGAACAAAGCTTGTGGAACTATTCATTTTCTGTAACATTAAAATTGATATTTGAACTCTAGAAATAATTTTCCAGTTGAAAATCTATTTTTCTTTGCCTTCTTGAGAAGTGCAAAGGAACTCAAAAGTCCTACTCCGTTTTACTGGTGGTGGTGCATTGACTTCACTGTAGTGGGTGCTGTGCGCCCTCACAGTGTATAAATAGCATCAGCAAGAGACAGCGCCGTTCATTGTCGGTGCGCTGTCGTGGAGATCACATTAGACCTTAGAGGAAGCACCTATATAGATCACCGATGCATTGTAGAAGACTTGTACCATCACCTATTGTCTGATCTATCTGATTCTTGCCAACTGCCAAGCCTGTATCTACTCTGAAGTACCAATAAACTATAAATCACGTTGCTGCTCGTCACTCCAGAACCCCATCCGCGTTTGGTTACGGCCTGATACAGAAAAGGGCCGGAACATTATGGTGACCCATGTATGGGGATACCACATCAAGAAGCCACATTAAAGATATCCACGTTGCCACGTTGCCACATTGCCCCATTGAAGAAGAAGACATCAAGAATTGATCTTCAGTTCTGCTTTTAAGTGTGAAGAGTGTCAGCCTGTGGAGTAACGTCGCGTAGTTCTCACATTACTTCAGAGCATCGAGAAAAGGAAGAAAGACGTCAACGCAGAAAATCGAAGTTCTTTCAAGAAACACTTCGAGAAAGAAAGGAGAGAAAAATAATCGAAAATTTACACGCTACGCAGTCTTCACCAGTCTACTCATCGCTACTCAAAGAAGAAGAAGTGAGGGTCCACATCTACGGTCTACGCATCTACCCATCGTCATCTGCAACGAGAAGAGCTACGAGATCTACGCATCGCCAAAATATTAAGTTAAGTGTACGCCGATAATGTTGCTTGCGAATTAAATAAGCATGAGCTCAAATTAATGATCATTATAAAATTAATGAGTAGGAGTTAAGCAGTAATCACTCAACAGTGCAAGCGCAGTGAGCATGCTGTTTCTTAGTAAGTGAGAGAGCCTTAACGCGGAAGCTGATTCCTGGTAGCCAGAGAGCGAGCAGCATATGCATTGCGAAAGCGCAGTAAGCGTGCGCGCTGAAACATTGTGTGAAGCGGTAGTCCATTGTTCTCTGAAACAGTTAAAGGAAGTTGTAGCCATTGTCTCTAGCACCCATTGTCCTCTGGCGCCCATTGTCTCTAGCATATAAAAGTAAGCTGGAGCAGCTTACCTCTATTCAGAGTGGTGTGCCAGCCTTCACGAGTAATTAGCAATTAGCCTGTTCTAAGTCCACGGAAGTCCACTGCAAATGTGAGTTGAACTTTTACTGTGTGTGTGTGTAGAATTTTATCAATTGCATGTAGAAAATTTTACTGTGTGGAGAACAATTTTTTCTTAAGGGTAATCGGAGGTCTAAGAATATTGTGATTATTTATGTCGGATAGTGATTCTGACGAATACGAGTACATAAGAACTTTCCCGTGTGTGACTAGATTTGGTAGGATATCCGTACCTATTTTTCAAGCGAAGTTGAATTCAGTACCAGTCACGATGACGACCACTACCCCTGTCACTCCTGTAACTAGTACAGTGACTACCACAGTTGTCCCCGTAACTAGCTCAGTTACCAGTGTAACGACTTCCGTTGTCGGTCCGATACCCAGTGTAGTAATTGCTGGACAGGATCTTCCCCAATACCGTGGTAGAAGGCGTCGTTTTGACCCTGACTTCATAGAAAATAAGTCGCTAGAAACGCACATAAAGAATGTGCGAGCTTATTTTAATATGCTATCTGACAATTCAGAGGAAGCGAAACTCAATCTATTGTTGCGAACTGCAGACAAGCGGGTTGGCGATTTCAACGCCGTTGTAGCTTCCATAATAAGTGAGGGATATGAATTGACTTTTGAAGAAGTTGTGCACCTGTTAGAAAATATCTACGTATCAAAAGGTGAAAGATCGTTGCATGCAGTTGCGTGTGACCTGAATAATGTACGCCTAAAACGTAATGATGCTTTAGCGAGTCAATTTGTCGAAATACTTTCCAAAATCCGTAAGCTAACCCACAGAATAATGACCAGCCCGGAATGTTCGAACAGAGCCCACCCGTATGTAGTAAACTGTCCCGATCCTGTTGCTCTCGATAAGTATGTCGAGAATACTTTAATTGTTGCATTAGCTATGGCCATCATTAATCCCCAAGTAACAGAGTATTTTTCAAAAAAACTATTTCACAAACCGTTTAATTCGTCGGAAGAGCTCCTTCAGAGAATAGTAGCTATAATTCGCAATTTTCCCGAAGATAAGCAAATCTTAGCGACTCGATCTGAGAGATCTGTGGAAACCTATTGTGCAGAGGATGATGACAATTCATCCGAACCAAATTTTGATGCAGCCTATGATGAGGCCGAAGTGCATACCATGACAAGAGGCAGATTTCAAGGTAGAAGTAGGACGCGTAGACCCTACTGGAGACCAAATTTCCCAAGACCAACTTACCGTGCTAGACCTCATGTAAAATCTTTTGTTGATCGTGAATTAGGAACTCTAGAAGTTCAAGCAGTGGAGACATCTAAAACAAAGCGTTGCTCGAATTGCTACAATCAAGTATGCAACTGCCAAAACCAAGGTGTGTCGGTAAACCCTGTGGCTAGGAAACCGACTGATTGGTACAAACCGGGTTCAAGTCAGACAGCCGCCGAGCATTCGCTGCGAGATGTAGTTTGTTTTCGTTGTAATAAGTTAGGACACTACGCAAGAGACTGTCGGTCCGGACGAGAGTATTTCAATAGACCAGGTAGGCCTGATCGTGTCCGTGCGCGAGGACAGTATAAAACTCGAGTACCAGAAAAAAGCCAGGTAGAAACTTACCAAACTAACAGTGGAAATGATTTTTTAGCGTAAGCAGTGGAGAAAAGTTCATTGCCGATAGAAATAACGTCGATGATAAAACGGAAACTAAAATAACTATAAGTAAGTGTGACTCTACGACAGTGATGCCCTGTGAACCCGAGGAGGATTCTGGTGTTGAAGATTCCCTCGTTAAAAATCCCGAGGAGAATTCAGGTGTTGAAGATTCCCTCGTTAAAAATGTTGAGAGAGTTGATCCACTGATAAAATGTAAAAACAGATATGAATCGCTGGGAGAGGTAGATTTAAGCGATGACGTAAACGCTCATGGCACTGATAACTATGAAAGCCATGTCACAACGAAAGTTTGTAAATACGAAGAAGATGAAGAGGTAGAAGTTACGAATCAAAATGAATTGTGTATCATAAGAAAAAGTCATAAACCAATGATTGTACTGAGAAAAGATGCAGACCTGTGGAATGCATTGATTGATTCAGGATCAGAGAAGTGCCTAATAAGCTACCACAGAATTAATGAGATAAGTAATGACGTGAAGCCAAGTTCTCTGACCATAAAAGGCGTTAATGCTAAAAGTAATGTCGAAGGCGAGGTAGAGCTTGTCCTAAAGTTAAAAAACGGAGTAAGTTTAAAGACAAATGCTCTAATAATTAAAGATGGTATTTACAATTATGACGTCATTATTGGACGTGATTTATTAGACAAGAACGCCGTTGTAGATTTAAAACAAAGATGTTTAATCATAAAAGACGAGAAAATTCCATTTGCAGAGGTAAAAAGACGAAAAAAGAGAAAGACAGAATGCCTCGAGTATCTAATAGAGAATACTGAGTGTCTCATGGCAGACACGATTACGTCCAGAGCTAAGAAAAAAGTCCTAAATAAGCTAAGAGAGAAGAGGACGTGCATTGCTGAGAAAGCAAGTGAGGAAGTAAAAAGGGATGGTAAGAGAGAAAACCAGCCTGTTCGAGGCGTAGTTGCAGTTACCAGTTCCCACAAGCCGTTAAGAGTTCATACTCGACGCGTAGAAATTGCTCCCAATGTAATTTTGAAACATGTTGGACATGTTGGCAAGTGCAAAAATGGAGAATATATAATAAAGAAAGCAACTTTAAAAGAAGGCATTTGTGTCGCCGAAGCGATTGTGAGAGTTAACAATAGGAGAAAGATTCCGTTGTTATTAATTAATAGCTCCGACAGAGCGATTGTCTTACCAGAAAATGCAATTATAAGTACTTTAGAAAAAGTGGAAAAGGATCAAGTTGAGTCCGAAGTTTACTTGTCAGATGTACAAGGAGAATTAAAACAAGGATTAAGTACCTTTGTGCAGGCAGCTGGTGTTGTTCAGGACAGTCATTTAGATGTCGATAATAAAGACACTAATAGTCAATCTGTCGGGACCACAGGAGTTGTTGACAAAGAGTACGTTTTTGATTCCAAAGAAATAGCCCGTGGTCGGCGGAAATTAAATAATGATGATATCAAGTGTAATGATGACGAAATGAAGCCTGAATTGTTGAGTCTGTTAAACGAATTCAGAGATGTTATTACTATAGACAATGAATCGATCTCTTGCTGATGCTATTTATACACTGTGAGGGCGCACATAATGCTCCCCCCAATACAAAATTCTTTATGACAATAATAATTTTTAAATGTTATTCAATTAACTTTGATTTTCCCTTGACTATCAGTTAATCTTACAATCCGTCAAGTCAATTCGAGCAGATCAGAACGTATGACACTAAAGGCTTCCAAATAATGAACGGAGGTAGGCAGGTATGGCTATCGCTGTCTTTAGCAAATCATAAATTTAACAAAATGCGACGGTAATCCTACATCTCGTTAAACATTAATAAGTATAGTTACAAATCAATGATTGATTTATTATCCAAAATCAACTAATTAATTATTCTACGCACTTAGCTCAAACAATTTGTTCATTATTAATCAATTGATTCTTAGAATTCTTGGCTACTCCAGATATTTCGGATACAAAAATACATCGCACAATTTATTTAGCATATCAGAATATCAAAATCAAACATCAAAACGCGTACTGAATAAATCAACTGATGTTATAGAATATAAGTTTTAATACACAAGACAATACAATACTACAAATGGCAAGTTCAAATCGTCCTACGATTTAAATTAACTTAAAATAATTGAATAATAGAGAAAAATCTACGGATTTCAATACCAGAATTTAACTATCTCGTGTCACATTTTTCTCGCGTTACAGTGCTGCTGAAAAATGCGTTGAATATGAAAACTCTCCGATAAATGCATTTAAATGCATAAAATAAAATGCATAAAATTAATTTCGCAAGTGATCGTTACATGGGAGTATATAAATAGTTATTTTCTGCTTTTATGCTTTTCAATCATTACAATTAAAATGGTTCTTCGAATTATCAAAAAGTTCTCGCACTTCGCGAACTACTGATGGACAAAACATTTCCATAGGGCGAGTGAAACAACAAAAAGGGTTATAATATCGACAGCAAAAACAGAATCCGTATATAATAGAACTTTTTTTTCAAAATACAGCATATAAAATAGAGATAATCTAAGACATGGAGGGTTCTTACTCCGCGGGAGATTTGAATATCAGAACATGATATTTAGATCTATGGTATTCAAATACAAAATGTGGGAGCCTAGAATTGTAATGTCACACGCTAACTTGAGGTGAGACTGAAGGGATCTGCCTAGGACCGTTACAGATTTCTTTTAAAGCGGTTCGACGCAAGGCGACGTCCTCACCACTAAGTCGGCTAATGACCTTGTGTAGATCCCGTTTTATATAAATAATCATCACCGCAAGGATGATGGTAATTACTGTGTAAAGAAGCAACATTATGTCGCTTAACTGGTCAGGAATGAGATCAACTCTTGTTTCCTCACTGTGTCGGATAAGTTCATCCGAGATCTGGCCATTGTTGGCTTTTATCGCAGTTAATATGGCATCTACATTAATATTCGATACCTTATTGCCCATCTTAACAGGCCAAAAAGATATTAACAGCGCGGGAATTAAAATGGTGCCGCTTGAAATTACGTAAGTAGTTAGTATTGATTAATAGTGAATATTGTTTTTAGCAATTACAAATATAGAAATTTTTTTTTTTTTTTTTATCACTGGATGGTGGCTGGGAATGCAGCGATTCTTATTTTAAATTCTAGTTCGATATCGTTTCCTGATTCATATACCAAAATATGTGTACGTAAAGGGGAATCGAGGTTCAGGAATAAGGTTAATTTGCAATAGGCCTCCTGTAACAATTCTTTAGGTACCCTAATGCTGAAAACGATTGTCGATTCCTGTGGTTGCCAGAGTTGGTTGGTAGCCCCGGTACACATCAATACAAATTAAGCAGTGAATGCGTATGTTGTAAATCGGAATGTGTAATTGTTCCGGAGATGTTTAGGAGTCGCCCAAGGATTCTGAAAAAGAAACGACACATGACATTAGCATGGCCCCAAGTCTAAAATAAACAATTTACGTTCATACTAAGATTTCATACTAAGGCACGCTTCATTCGCATTACGACACACTCATTCCGACCACAGTGTCTGGCATTGTTGCCAAACAATCTGCGGCAGAGGCGAGGGAATTCTCGCAGTTGCGCATACACACTCTTGTGTTGACATCTCCACTCAGTTTATCAATTCTAGCTGACGGCTTGACGAGCACGGCTCTGCTGTCGCAATAACAATATGACAACATCCTCACTCATCATCTCGGCTGAAGGTGTTTGCGTAACAGAAATATTTCCTAGAGCAAGACACACATAAGTCTTAAGAACTCAAGAACGCACTTACAAGCTAAGAACTCATAGAACTCACTTACAGGCTAAGAACTCATAGAACGAACTTACAAACTAAATACCATTGAAATACATATGTGGAATGGCATTTTCAGAATATAAGGAATGAACAGCTCTAACTAGATTGACAATTTTACCTTCTTAACTTATCTAAAGGCAGTACATGGTTTAAATTCGATCGGATAATCTTGTTACCGATCCTAATATCTGCATAATTTTTACCTAATCTTTCAATAATACAAGGGCCCAAAAAATTCAGCTGTAATTTATGTTTTTTGGCATGATTTTTTACTAGTACACGGTCCATCACTTTTAAATGTTTATCGCGACGTTTCATATTTCTATAGGCAGTTCTTTCAATTGTGGCGTTAATGATCGCATTTCTAATATTGTTCACTACAATAGATGACTCTGTAAATTTTTGATTTTGAACATCTTCATATGAAGTCGCAACATTTAATTCTTCTAAATTAGTAGAACTGATATACACGCACGTATCTCTACCGAAAACCGTGTATGCGGGTGTATCTCCTAATGTTTCATTATAGCTATTATTAATCGAATTCTCTACAATATCCAGCAATCTATCCCACTCATTATGAGTAAGAAAATTTAGATATAACTTGAGCAGGTGTCGAATTTTACCATTACATCGTTCAACAATACCGTTTGAAAAAGGTGAATACGCCAGAACTTCCTTTTTTAAGATAGAAAGTCCTTTTGCGAAAGTTCTTACATTAGATGATTTAAATTCTAGGGCATTGTCGGACAGTAGCACGTCCGGGGTACCGAACAAACAGCAAAAATTCCATAGACAATCTGTGACAGTCTCTGTACATCGGTCACTAGTCGAATATAATTTAACAAACCTGGAAAAAAGGTCGATAATCACAAGAATATATTTGTTACCATTGTCCGTCATTGGTAATGGACCATAGAAGTCCATGCTGACAGTTTGAAAACATCGTGTTCCAATAGGAGCATTTAGAATTTTAATCGGCGTCGATATGCGTGATTTTAGAATTTTACAGATGTCACATGATTCAACAATTTTGCGTGTAACTGTCCTTTCGTACGGATGAAAATATTTTAATTTAAACTTAAACAAAGTATGATTTAAATCAGTGTGGGATAAATTATGGATGAAAAGAATTCTCTGGTGCAGCAAAGTATATGGCACCACACTAGTCAGAATGGTACTGGGTCTGTTGTCAATTCTTCGTCTTTTATACAAAATATCATTCATAATCAGAAATTCATTCATGTCAGTATTAGAAACTTTAGTTGCATTCTCTAGGGCATTCTTAATTTCAGAACAAAAGGGGTCTTGATCTTGTTCACGTTTAAATTCGTCCAGCGACCAGTTGTCATTAATACTTGAATGGTCTGTAGTCGTATTAACTCTATCCAGTCTGCATAAGCTCGTTGTCTGTCTGCTATTAAAGTCACTGGGTTCACGTCTGGGGCTTTCAGCAGTACTGTTGTTGTTTCTTCCGTCATCACTTCCTGGGATTGTTTCCTCGAACTCTCCCTCAGTCACAGGCTTGTTACACTTGCTACTCGCAGCAGCGGCTTGCAGCCTGGTTACAACGGGAAAAGTCTCTACCTCTGGGGTTAAATCAGAACATGCTGACAGTTCTTTTTCTGTTAAAGGATTTTCGTCATGATTTAATCTACTTAATGCATCAGCGGCACTATTCGCTTTACCAGAAAAATATTTTAATTTGGCATCAAAGGCTTGCACATAAATACTCCATCTAGCGAGCGTGTTATCTTCGGGCAATTTCTTTGAAAATAAAGGGACTAACGGCTTGTGATCGGTATATATGACCAGATCATATCCTAAGACAAGATATTTAAAATGTTTTAACGCTTCAACTATAGCGTACATTTCCTTTTCGTAGTTGAGTATCGACGTTGAGTGGAATTCAACGTTTTAGAGAAAAATGCGACAGGTCTCATGTTTCGAACTTTATCAGTAGCTGACTGGAGTAAAACAGCTCCTATGCCAACATTCGATGCATCACAAAACAAATGAAATTTTTGATCGAAGTTTGGGTGACTCAAGACCGTGCTTTCACACAGTTCATCCTTTAGTTTTTCAAAAGCGCTTTGACAATCTTGTGTCCAATTGAAATCGACATTTTTCTTTAGAAGATTATAGAGCGGGCTTGCGATACTCGCAAAATTTTTTATGTACCTACGAAAAAAATTTACTAGACCTAGGAATGATTGTAATTCTTTTATATTCTTGGGAATTTCTAAATTCTTAACTTTGTCAGTACCGGTGCTTCTTGTTCCCATTCCACTAATGGAATGTCCTAAATATTCAATCTCTTTCCTAAAAAAGGCACATTTTTCCGCCTTTATTGACAATCTAGCGTTTCTTAATAGTTCAAGAACAACTTTTATATCGGCAAGATGCTGTGCCTTTTCTTTCGAGTATATTAGCACGTCGTCCATAAAGACGAAAGATAGTTTTCCTAGAACAGGAGATAGCGTTTGCGTCATTACTGACTGGAAATATGCAGGTGAAGTTTTTAAACCGAAAGGTAAACGATTGAACTCAAACTTCTGACTACCAACTGTAAATGCGGTTATTTCTTTACTCTCATCGGTCAGTGTAATATTATGGTATCCTGACCTAAGATCTAATTTCGAGAAATACTTTTGACCATTTAAACTATAGAGAAGCTCGTCCACGCGCGGCAGCGGGAAGGATTCTTCATGAATTACCTCATTTACTTTGCGAAAATCAACTACCGGACGTATAGTTCCATCTTTCTTATGAACTACAATTATTGGTGAATTATAAGCTGAAATCGATGGTCTAATGATTCCATCGTCTAACATTTTTTCGTTAACGACTTTCAAGTCTTCCATGTAACGGTGGGCAATACGATAGGGAGGGACATTTACAACATCCACGTTAGGTTTCAAACGTATTTTGTATGGTTTAATCGCAGCAGCAGAGATCGATTCATTGTCTATAGTAATAACATCTCTGAATTCGTTTAACAGACTCAACAATTCAGGCTTCATTTCGTCATCATTACACTTGATATCATCATTATTTAATTTCCGCCGACCACGGGCTATTTCTTTGGAATCAAAAACGTACTCTTTGTCAACAACTCCTGTGGTCCCGACAGATTGACTATTAGTGTCTTTATTATCGACATCTAAATGACTGTCCTGAACAACACCAGCTGCCTGCACAAAGGTACTTAATCCTTGTTTTAATTCTCCTTGTACATCTGACAAGTAAACTTCGGACTCAACTTGATCCTTTTCCTTTAGGAAGAAGTCACAAACAGCCAGCATTCAGCACTGTTAATTAACCCTGGTGACTCAAGATGTGACTCTGCACTAACTGATGTTAGTGACATCAGTTACCATTCCATTTAAAATTCTTCTGCATTAGCACTGTTCCGGCCCTTTTCTGAATTCCGGCCCTTTTCTTTTCTTTTCTGAAAGAGACAGCGCCGTTCATTGTCGGTGCGCTGTCGTGGAGATCACATTAGACCTTAGAGGAAGCACCTATATAGATCACCGACGCATTGTAGAAGACTTGTACCATCACCTATTGTCTGATCTATCTGATTCTTGCCAACTGCCAAGCCTGTATCTACTCTGAAGTACCAATAAACTATAAATCACGTTGCTGCTCGTCACTCCAGAACCCCATCCGCGTTTGGTTACGGCCTGATACAGAAAAGGGCCGGAACAGTGCTAATGCAGAAGAATTTTAAATGGAATGGTAACTGATGTCACTAACATCAGTTAGTGCAGAGTCACATCTTGAGTCACCAGGGTTAATTAACAGTGCTGAATGCTGGCTGTTTGTGACTTCTTCCTGCTCTGCTGTTTCTTCTCATTTTTTCTTTCCTCAACTTTTCAAACATATTCCGCACCCTCTCTATCATGTTGCTTATTTTATCACCGAAAAAGTCACAACTAACTTTAGTTGTATCTCCTAGATCATTTTCGTTACTCCAGTGTACTCATTTTTTCCTGCCACTACCTAAAAGCATTGCTGATGTAGGGTCATTTAGATGTAGGTCTACGGTCATCAAACTCGGATAATCTAAACACACAAAGTACAGCTCAAAAGAGTCACTTAATCGTAACTGTTCAATAATGGGAATTACGAAGGTCCTAAAAAGAAACTGATCAACAAATACTTGCACTTACACACATATCCAATACTTATGAACTGTGGAATACAACTAACTGCCCCTCAATCCAAGCGTTATCATATCTACCAGACAAAAAGCCAGTAAAGGTGGGTTTAGACGGAGGGTGCTTTCCCCGGGGCAACGCCTTCCCTCCCTCCCCGCCTCTCTAAAAAAAACCTAATCCCCCGATCTAATGCCTCCCACCCGTTCCCCATGCGTGTCGTCGATGCTGCCGTGCTGCCGGAAAAACTCATTGGCGGGTTGGGGCGACAGTTCATTAATGACAGCCTTGAAAGTAGGATGCATCTCTCAGTTCCTTTGCCGTCATGTCCTCATGCCTTATTCCAACCCAAGAATTTTTCCCTGATCTAGAAAAGTGGCCGAGGGCTGAAGTTTTAAAATTGATAGATTTATTGCGGGCAGGGCGTCAGTCTAATTGTATTTATTGCGCCTGTAAATATAATTTCTTTATTAATTACTATCGCTGAAATGATTTTCGATTGAATCCAAAAGAACGTACCTGTAACAATCGTAACAAAAATTGTTCGCTGTTATGGTATTATTAAGACAAGATGGCTCGCGGTAGGACTTAGACGGATTTAATTTGTGTTACTTATTTATATTTCCTGTAATCGGACTCAATCGTACTTATTTCATTTATTTTTGTCTCTATTTACATCTGCTGGGCAAGCTATAATTTATTATGCCTTCGTTTGGGCATTATGGTCATATAAGAAGCTATATCTACGCGAAGTTTTATTGATTCGCCTCCATTCCTTATTAATCTAATTGACACATTCGTTTCTGCCGAGGCACTTGGCCTTCGTTTAAGAAGTAATTCTTTAATTCGTTACGAATACGTTGATCTTATGCCGGCCTCCGTGAAATAATTTCCATGTTAAATAAGCGTTCTCTTTTCTGCATGTACCTTGAATTACATTGCGACATCCTCACTCAATCACATGTATAATCTCCAGAGCTGCCAAATTTTTTTCTGATGATCGTACAAAACCTCCATGAAAACGTACCAAAAATTGTTGAAGCGTACCAAATCTATTTCCCTAGCAATAAAACGTGAAATATAAAGGTTGTACCAACTCTTCCAGTTAGAATGAAGCTTCCTCCTCCTCTCCTCCCTTCTTCTGCCAATGTTTTTTTTATTTAATTGTTGACTAAGCTACCGTGGTGGCTTCCAATTTGTGTAATCTATGTTCTCATACGTAGATTTTGATCGCATTCATGCATTTAGTGTAGCCCTTTTCAAAGAAATCCTATTTTTTGGTTTTTATGTAGTTAGGAACGAATAAGTTCTCTAGCTGCAGCAAAATAATGCGGTATTGACAAAAGCTGCATCATGAACTCGGGAAGCAGCGGGTAACAATACTGCGTACCAGAATTTTTCAGACACTGTTTCTGTCTGGAAAGGAACATCTTAAACAAACAGTTCTCGCCACTTCATATTATTTTTTCATGCTGCTCTTCTTCCACGAAGTTGAAGAAATGCATTGAATATGGTATTATTCAATTACATTCACTAAGACCTTTCAATCCAAATTCTTCTAGTTATTGGGACATATTGTGTTGACATTTCTCTTGAGAATGCTTTCTACAGCTGCATCAAAATAAATCTCATTTATATTGACATAGTTTGAGTGGTTGCCTACATTAATTTCGCAATTGTCATTCGAATCAACAGATCCCTTTTTATGAAGTTGTTCATAATAAAATTCTCACTCTAGTGATATCAAAATATATTTTTGTAAGGAGAAATGGTACATTTGCTGAATGCACCAATTTCGGCAGCCCTGGGCGTTTCACCCTTCGTCTAAATGCCAGTGGGGAAGCTTGAGCAGGTGAGAGGGGTAGGGTGGGACGTCACCCTGGGGAAGAAACCCTTCGTCTGAAGCCGCCTTTCATAAGGCTTCACGAGTTAAGACAGGTGCAGCCCTGGCTATCTAACATCGTAGACAGCAAACAAGTAGGTCTAGCAGGCTAATGCAGATACCGAGATTGCAGTATCATGTTACACCTGACGACACAGACAGCAAGCCTGAGAAACCTAAAAATAAAAATTTAGAAGTTACCAAATCATACTCCTGATAGGTTGCTAGCTACTGCTTTTGACTGGAGTACCTTAAAGCCTTGTTCACACTGTACTCACAAATCATCAATGTATCAATGTATGCATTAAAAATAATTGCTCATAAGAGGAATTTAGCAGACCGTGATCCAATGAAAAACAAAAAACACACAACCCTATAACAACTCAGAAAAAGTAGGTGGGCAGTTTTTTCTTTTTGGGGAACGTCCGAACCGAATCCCGATTTTTTATTGTTTTTTTCGCTAAAGATATGCTTATCTCGTACGCTGTCAAATTTGAAGAACGATCTGAGCTTCGTAAGTGGAGGAAATTGGGTCGGAAAGGGGAAGGGGTCCAATCAGCAGCCAGCGCCAACCAGCAAGTGTGTGTGCCACGCCCTTGAATTTTTTTGTGGGTTTTTTATTGCTCTATTCAATACATAAGTCCTTATTTCACAAGCTAGCAAAGGTTCACAACTTTCTGCCCTTCGTGAGAGGGGGAAACAGGGGGGGGGGGAAAGGGGGGTGGATTCGAATGCAGCTGCTACCGCCGGACAGTCACTGCATTAGAAAACGAACCAGAAATATCTGGATTTTGTTTTGTTGGTCTATTCGACACAGAACTCCTTACTTTACAATCTAGCAAAGCTACACAACGTTCTTTGCTCCGTGAGAGGGGGGAAGAGGGCGTGAAGAGGAGGAGTGCGTCTAGGAGGACGCCGCAGCGTGCGCTCCTGGAGTGGTGTTCCGTATCTATGATACCAGTTCCATACGTATCTATGATACCTGTGGTGCAATTTCCTTCAAGGAACAACGAAAAACTTACAAGAAAATATATTCATATGTTCAGAGAGCTAACAGAATGTCAACCGCGTCAATTTTTCCTAGCAATAAAGCTTGCAAATGGAAAAAATCGTAAGTTGGAGAAAAATGCGCTTCTTGAACAGTTGATGGTAAAATGTTCCAAAGCCATCTCCTCCAAAAGTTATCATTGTAGGGCAATGATTTAGATCTCATTGAATGCGCAAAAAGTTGCTGCATTGCTGGACGTGGGTTAACTTTGAAATTCCCAGTAATTTTTTAGTGACATAGGAAAATATAGACAAATTCAGGATTTTTTAAAAAAAAATTTTCAAATCATATGAAAAAAATAACCATTGCGAGTTTCAGAACGAACCCACGTCCAGCTATGCAACAACATTTTGCGCTTTCAATGAAATCTAAATCATTGATCTACGATAATTACTTCCGGAGAAGATAGCTTTTGAAAATACCCTATTTTTTCACTAAATTTTTCACATTATCTCAGAAATTAATTCGAAAATTGAAAAATGTCTGGGATACGCACCTATAACCCAATCAAAAATTCATACGTATGCCAAATTTCATAGATATAGCTTCCATTCAACAAACGCGACAGCCATTTTTTCGATTCTGGGTAGACGTTCCCTTAAAACCCGATTTGTTCCCAATCCTGATTCTAACAGTGGCTTATAACAGAATGTTCTGTAATTTTACCACCCCAAACTGCTGATAGATATGATCAATTTAAGGCAACTACAGCTATTACTTAGAGAGTGCACGTACGCTTCACAAGAAGCTCTAAATTGCTTCAAACAAGTGGAAAATTGTTTCGATTTTTGACTGTTGTACTGTTTTACATCCTTCATTAATGATTGTTTTCAGTTACAGTTACAGCTACTGAATCGCAAGATAACGAAAAACGGTTCCATTCCAACTTTTTATGTCTTTCCTTCTATGTCCTGGCGTAATAGCTCTTGGCTTACATTGGTACGCTTGTCACAATTGTCTCTTGGGTCGCCAAATCGTTTACCTGGTGACGCTCTGGTCACTGACATCTCGAAGATCAGATGTGCTGCTATGTGTTTGCAGTGCACCTGCACAGGCTGGATTCACCACCCAGGTCAGTTGCGATATTAATGATACCAGACCTCTGGACAGTGCAAATACGTTTAGTGTTCCCAATTTCTTTTATTCATCTAATTTTTATCCGTCAGGACCGATTTCTAGACTAACACATTTGTAAAAATATTCTCAATCGACGGGGCTACAATGTCCGAGCAGAGGTCTGCCCATCAAACCCCTAAAAATTTACGTGATTCCCGAGGATAATTTTTATCGGTAATAATACTAATATGTGCTCTCGTTCATTTGAAATGTTTTCATAGTTAACTCGTGCAGTTTTCCATTCTGAGACCCATGCTTCTCTCAAATTAGCGAGCTAGCTGCATACGATAACAAGATAATTGTGAAATTACTGAATGTTGCAACATGCCCTTTCATGTGCAAAGATGAATTAGCTCTGCAGTTTTGTAAAAAAGAAATTAATCAAAGATTTCCCAGAGTTCTAAAATATGTATGACGGATTATCAATATGGATAACACTTCTCACTTTTTAGAAATCATTCACTTATAATTTTTATTTGCTGAAAATTGTATGCAAAATTTTTCATATTCTGTTATGTACTCCTATTCTGAGGGCATCAAAATGTTCTAAATTAGAATATTGGGTTGTGGGGAAAATTCCCCACAGATTCGCTCGGAGTGTACTTCGATTTCTTTACTATTAACGCAAACGGCTGGTGCTGCGAGACAGGTGAGGTCGCGCAGCAGCAGCGCATAGTAAAGATAGGTCGTCGGGGGAAAATCAGGTCGGAAGCAGTGTAGGGAGCTGTGACAGGTGTCAAGGTGTCAAGGTGTTAGGTCGGAAGGAGAAAGGTGTGTCAAGGTGTGTCCGGTTAACGAGAGGCCAGGCTGAGTCTCGGTCAAAGGCCTCTGTTACGTCAGCACGTCTGGAGTACGCTTGGCTCATGACGCGTAGGTGACGGTCGCCAGCCTGACTCTTCCATCCCTTCTTCCTGCATGTTCAATAAGTTCATGGTTTGATTGTGTGTGTGAAAGCGTTGAATTTAGGTTCTTTTTCATTAATTAATTGCATGATTAAGGCGGGTTGCGAACCGCAATTAACTTTCTTCTAACTAGGCGTGTTCGCTGCTCTAAAAGGGGGCCAACCTTACCCTGTCGCAGTGAACCGCCGTCCTTATTAACTATTACTATTAACCATTACCTATTATCTATAAACTACTATTGGGCTTCTGCCTCCATTACTATTGACACTGAATTGCGACTTCTATATCGCCATTACTGCCATCATCTAACAGTCGCTATGCGCACTGGAGGATAAATTCTTCAGGTTGGTAGTCGTGTGTCTAATATTTGCCGATTATTGAAACTTTATATCTCTGTTTACCTTTATCAACGAGATTGACTTTGGTCTTACCCGGTACCTGTATTTTCAGTATCTAGCGGGCACTTCGTCGCACTGCGCACTTCGTGCTTCACAACGTTGATAGCCAATTAAGCCAACTTGTGGGACAGCAGTAGCAGCAACTAGGTAATTACGTTGACCATTAATTATTTTGTTCGTTCTAAATTCTTTGTATAGCGCTGTTTCATAATATTTGCTCAGTTAATTATTTTTCTTGTGTACATTTCTTCATCTTTATGTACAGCTATGAAGGGACTGGAGGCATTGGTCAAGGTTTAGCTGCTCTGGCCCTGGTTGTGCCACCGTCGCCGTGCCTGTTTCCTTCGTGTAGCGTCAGTTGGCGCCAACTTCGGTCTTCCTGAAGAGCTTGTAGCAAGCTAGCACGTTGAAGCACAGTCGATACCGCGTGACGTCCGTTTAAGCTGGCGCTGTTAGCCCTGAAACAGAGAGCCTATCCGGCCTCCTCGTGCCTGCGCCTGTAGTCTGTCATTACCTGAAACCCTAACTTCCGACCTTAAAATTATATGCGTATTTTAACCTAAATAAATATAAATATATCAATAAATAAAGGAATAAATAAATGCGATACTTGAGGGCGAATTGTCCTTTAGTTTTTAACAATTAATACTTTGTAAATCGGCTACTTGCCGTATTGTTTGTTCAGTACTTGTTGCCTTGTTACTATTATGAATCTTCCTTGGCGTTTAGGCGACTGATTAAAAGTATTAAATTTGGAAACTTTGTGTCCTTGTCTTTATTAATCTTTGCAGCTTCGAAACGGCTGTTGAGTCAAATGTGCAGAGGTAGTTCCTCACAGGGTGATGAAATTCACTTTGAATTTGAACACCTCATTACACCTGGGAACGTAGAGCTGCTAGATGGTTTGTTCGATCCTACGAATTCAATCTTTTACATAAGTCTATATTTTCTCCCTGTGTTTCAGTACTTTGAGTAACGATGATATTAGTACAATTTGTGATAACATTAGATTTGAGGAGTGAGTCTGACAATATAGCGGTCGTATTACGTAAGCGGTATTGACCGAAGGAAAATATTCATATTCGTAAGTAGGTGCAACTCGAAGCACATATTTGATGTCAGCAGAATCTACCCCAAAAAATTCAAATTGGAATAACTATTATCATAAATTCTTCCTCACCACAGCTCGTCCATTCCAAGGAAGATATGTATAAATTTAGCCACTTAGCCTATAGACGTATTCAGATTCACTATGAATTTCAAGATGTTGGAATTTAATGCTAAATTGATCGCTTTGAATCGTTTGAGGAAATTCCTGTAGCATAAAGCTAATAAAATCGGCGATCATAATATGCAAAACACGTAAGAAGCATAATATAGATGCACTCGAGTGGTTAAGAAATTGCCCCCTATTTTTCAAACTTGCTCTGTTTGGCATCAATTGACAGGAGTATTTCGTATTTTTGATACGCTTTCATATTCAAACAAATTGTTCCTCGACGTAATTGGAATTTATTCGGTCAGCACAATTAAATGCATGGCTCAGGAGAATGTGCCGAGCGAAAGTCAACAGAAAAAAAAATTATTTACGTATAGTTTATTTACATATAAAAGATCTTCACCCCCATTGCTTTGATGCCTTTTTCCTTCATTGTCAAGTTCAATATCAGAATAACGGACATCATTATTACTCCGGCTGCAAGAATCGTAGCGTTCTCATAGGATACGAGTAGTCATTCTTTCAAGTTTTAAATCTTTCAAAAGTTTTATGGTTGAATTTGCCATTTCTAGAATTATTATTGCGTTTCACTTACGGTTCAAGTTTAGTTATGTAATTTTTCGACACCATGTATATATTGTTGAGCTAGCGACGAAATTATGCGTGATTACACTACCATGCATTATTTTTGTGGAGGATTTTGATCATTTGTTCATTTGAAGTTTCAATCATTTCAAAACTAATGTGTTATAATATATTCTCAGACTTAACAATTTTCAAGCAACAATTCCTTACAACTCTCCATGGAAAAGAAGTCTAATTTTAATAATTCACTGGAACACGAGCCGGTTGAGACGAACACTGCTGAAAACGTTAATGAAATTATTAAACTTTCGTATTTCAATTACGTGCTTTAGTTTAAATATTTTATTTCGATTAGCTAAAATATTAAAAATGCAAATGAAAATGAGTCCTAAATGATCAAAAGATGGCGATTTATTGAGAAAAATATTTGTTTGCATCGCAGAGCTTGTGAAATTGCTTAAATTGCTCATTCGAAACACTTCATCTTCCATTTCTCACTATTAGACAATCATCAGTCAAAGTAAAAGTTTTGAAAGTTTTCGAATTCTAAGGATTGATGTATTCCTCTGTAAAATAAAGGAACAAGTTCACGACAAACTCATATTTACCCGCTTGAAAATACCGTATACTATTATGGCGATCATTGCAGACATGTTTCGTGATTGATTTTCTTGAAATGTAGAATTACCGTATGTCTATTGTATACGTATAAAGCCAATATGATCTAACTTTCAGAACTGGTATAGTATAATCTCTATTGTAATAGATATTGCTTTCGCAGACTTCGGCTGTGTTATTCTTGGTATGGATTCCAATGGAATTGGTAATGCCACACACCTCTTCTCATGCTGCGCTACTGCTCTCATCAATCCCACTATGGTCACTGCTCCTGGTTTGACGGTCCGGGCATCTTCTATGTTTGGAACTTCTTAGTGAGTGGTATGGACGACAGTCCTCAGACAGAAAAGTTCTTCTGTGAAATATTTTATAGGTATATTTAAATGTTCCTTTACATTTGACAATGATAAACAAACCTTAAATCGAATTCGAAATTGATTTGGGGATTCTGAAATCAATTCAGCTTGTATTTTTTGCTTGGAAATAAATATTCCAGTGGTCCTCAAAAAGCGATTGACGGAAACCTGAACAACGAATACTACAGCAGCAATGAAGAAATGGCTTTCATTGAAGTAGATCTTGGAGAGGTGTATCCCATCTTGAAGGTTCGCTTGCTGCCGCGAAGATTGGTATATGGCACCGGCAGTTTCACAAATATTTCGGTAAGTTTGGACTCCAATGAAGTTATTTTGATTATGCAGTAGATTTTTTTCGACAAGGAACATGGAAATTCTTTGTAGTGGCATCATTACCTCAAAAACAACCGCTAGTAAAAATATAATAGATGAAGCACCCGATTTATTTACGCGTTGCAAGTAGTAGACCACCTGTAATAAATAAAATGTGTAATAACTCTGCAGCTTCTCTGATTCGTCCGCTTCTGAACTTTAAAGTTTAAAAAACTCAGCTTTTGAATGATGGTAAAAATAAGCTATGTGCTAAATAACGTCTTTGAACAACACTTTGAAATGAATATTTAGTGACAGTTTTGGTAACATCGTGCTCATGCAGTGCGCAACAGTATTGGATATTTATATTTCAGCTGGACCAATAAAATGTTATTCGATTTTAATGCTCAGATTACTCAAAAGGCAATTGCAGAAAAATGCGCTTGTTCTAATATGTACGTTTAGATTAATTATTTTTGGTACCGGCTCTATGTTTTTTATCGTCGACCTTTTCACACAGATACATTGAAGTAGAAAGTGTGAGGATCATTTTAGCATTGGATTCTTAACTGTTTAATAACAATTCTTTCAGTGTGAAATATTAGTTCCTGAACTGTATGAAGTAAATTCTTGCATAATTTCAATCCTTGACTCTATTTCCTGGCTCTGATATTTCACAAAATAGTTTATTGTAACACGTCGGTTGAAATTTTTTTCCCAATTTCATTACATTCTGTTGGTGCTATTGTTTCCGAGGCATTTCGAGCATTTTTTTCATTTATGCTTGTCATTTCCTTATTAGCTCAGGATTGTTAGTAAGAATGTGAACATCATTTAATTCGGTCGCTGATATCTTGCGGGCTGGTATGAGGTGGCTATTATTAATAAACGGAGCACCAGGGAAGAAATCACTCTGCGTTAGGACGAAGCTCCAAGACAGCCACTTGAATTCAGGAGACCATCTCACTCTTTCAACTTTTTCCGTCCGATTCGTTTGAAAGTTGGCCAGTATATGTATTTTGTAAAAGTAAACCTTTTTTACTCCTGTCATTTTTTCGATTTAGGCCTTACTTTTTTTTTTTTTTTTGACGAAAAATGTGTTTTTGGTATATTTTTATTGAAATTTCAGATTATGACTCCTCCTTCAGTTTTGATGTTAGAACAAAAACAAAGACAGTTTTAGAACCCTTGGAACATTTCTAACAAACGCTCAATTCGTTTTTTTTCAAATTCAAATTTTTTCTATTTTTTCAAAAAATTTTAAAATTTCAAAAATCAGCAACAATTTTTTGGGTTTAGAGCTATATATTTTTTCAAAGAATTCGAATTTGAAAAAAAGCAAATTGAGCGTTTGTTAGAAATGTTTCAAGGATTCTAAAACTGTCTTTGGATTTGTTCTAGCATCAAAACTCGAGAACTAGTCCCAGGATGAATGTTGAAAATTCAAAGTGTTGGGTATAAGCAAAAAATAAAATTTTGTGTTGAAGTGTAATATAATGAACAATTGATGTAATTGAATGCAGTTTTAATTTTTATTTTGATAATTTCCATACATAACTTCATATTCGAAGTGTGAATTGTGATTTCAAAAAAAAAAAAAATGAAAAAAAATTATCATTTTTTTTCAACAAAATGATTTTTTTTATTTTCAGTCTGATTCTTATAAAATTTGACTATGATATGTAACCTTTGAAAATAAACACAATTGATTCCATTCATTTTTTTGATTCAGGCCTTAGATTTTGCAAAAATTTGACATATTGGTTTTTAGGTATTGATATTTCACTAATATTGATATTTCAAAATGGGACTCCTCCTTCAGTTTTGATGCTAGAACAAAAGCAAAGACAGTTTTAGAATCCTTGGAACATTTCTAACAAACTCACATTGAGCTTTTTTTCCATTTCCTATTTGTTCTCTTTTTATATGGGGTCAAAATCGGGAAAAAATTTAAAATTTTGGGTGCTTTTCATTTATATTGATATTTCAAAATGTAACTCCTCCTTCAGTTTTGATGCTAGAACAAAAGCAAAGACAGTTTTAGAATCCTTGGAACATTTCTAACAAACTCACATTGAGCTTTTTTTCCATTTCCTATTTGTTCTCTTTTTATGTGGGGTCAAAATCGGAAAAATTGAAAAAGTTTGGTCGCCTTACCCCCCCCCCGGGGGGGGAAATTATTTTCCGTAGCGCCATAAAATTTTAGGAACGAATAGTCTACCACCTAAGGGTCCTTTTACAACAAAAACATGAGAAATGACCATGGAATCGACAGCATCTGGCAAGGGCCTGAGATGGTCTCCTGAAAGGCAGATAGTCTTTCAATCTGGTTAGATAATTTTAAATAAATATACCCGTCACCAAGTCAAATAAGCCTCTGCATCATAGAATCGTTGTACATTTTAAAAGATAAACCTGTATTAAATGATGTGCGATCAGCATTCCTGTTGCGACTATTGTAATATTAATGCTCAATATTTTTTCTCTTAGTTTGCGTTTGTCTGCTTTTTCCCTTTTTTTTCGTATGATTGATATAATTTGATTTATATCTGACATATGTCATGTTTTCTTTCCTTACTTCAGAGGTAATGATGACATAGGAGGTTGAAACGTTCAAAAATATATTTTTCTCATTCACTTTCTTCATTGAGATAATGATTTCACTGAACATATGTTTCTTTTTCAATATTTGAATGAGGCTAAGCTTATTTCCTTCAATTAGTTATTCTCTAAGTTATCAATTTCCTACAATTAGATACTATTTTCCTTTGACCAACCTGTGCATAATGGTGGATATCCCAAAATAGGCATTTTAATACCCCTGACAGTGATTGAACGACTGAGCAGAGAGCCGTAAAAATTGTGCTCTTTCAGATTGCATTGAGCTCTTGATAAAGTTATGCAGAATTGTGGAAAGTGAGAGGGATTATTCTGAATTGGAGCACAGGAAAGGGAGAAAGTGAGGGGAAGGGAAAAGTGAGAGGGATTATCCTGAAATGAAAGTAAGAGGGATTATCCTGAATATGAGCACATGGAAAACCTAAGCTTGCACCCCCATTGATTCATGAGCATTACGCTCACTCATAAATACATAATGTCGTTGAAATTAAATATTACGGGTAGAAACAAATGTTTGTGAATGTACAGGGAGTCTGCTCAATGTGTAGCCGATCCAAAAATGCTGTAGTCTGTAAAATATTAGTGCTAGAAAGCTGAAATGTGCTTCATTCAGAAGAGAAGGATTTCAAGTTATATTTCAAATAAGATTTAATATATTTCATGACCATAACCAGATTCAATACACTCATCACCACGAACAACAAAGTTTGCTATCACATTCTGCAGCGCATTACCATCAACACACGCAATCAGTTCTCGAACTTCATTTTTCATTGGGCAATGTTGAATGGTGCAATACGGAATACTATTTCAGCCTTCTTACACTGATAGTTTACAAACTTCAGCGTTTTTAAATCGGCTCCTATTTTTAGCGGACACACTGTAAAACATAATCAACTGTTCCACGATTTGAAACCTAACTCTTGCGCTTATACACATGCAGGTGTGATGTGGCAGAAAATATTATTGGCAAACATGCTTTTAACAGGATCTTTTAGAAAAAAATGTTGATGAAATATTGTAAGAATGAAATATATTTTAGAGATTGAAAAGAATTGGCGGACAAAGCTGAAAAAACACTGTCATATGAAAATTTAAGAACAAAACAAAAATAAACAGTTACTTGAAAAAGAACTATGTTCAGCTTTATCTAATCACACGTATGTGGAACAAGCAAGGTGTAGGGTTCATGAATCCTCTCCCGAAGTTTATGAGTGAACTTCTTAGAGTAATGAAATATGAATGTTTGACTTGAACAGACAGCGCGATAAATTTTATTTCGAAGCAATGACTTCCCTGCAGAAACCTTATTTACTGCAGTTTTGCGGATCAATCATATTGCGTTGTACCGCGTCCAGGAAGTTGAATCATCAAAATTTGCATCGCTCCTACAACTGGCTGAAAATTCTATTTTACTTCATCAAAACGATTGCATTACTCGGGCAGTAGAGCGTGGGTGATTGTTCGCTAAGACCGCAAACTTGCACAAGATTCAAATTTTCAATCTTGAAATCTTGTGTGGACAATCACTAGCCTTAAGCTTCGTAAGCTCAAGCTTCCTATTTACACCCAGAATTTTAAACATACTGGCATTGACATATTAGTTCTACGAAATCATAATAAAGGAATAATGTGTTTCATAAGTAACAGGTTGATTGAAAACAACATGAACCCAGATGAACAATGAAAATTTTGAACAATGAGAATTTTTTTTGCAGATTCGAGCCGGTATAACCCAAGTTTCTGGTCCGGACTTCAGTTCGTACACAGAACTGGCCTTCTTCCCCGGACCAAGACCTAATCCGTGGGACTGGGTAGAAAACAGCCTGTCTGAACCTGTGAATGGTCGTTACGTTCTAGTTCAGAGGACTGCAACTATTGGCGATTACTTCTTAGAAATTGGCGAATTTGAAGTCTTTACGTCTCTTTACTAATCTTGACTGTTAAATTACATGGAAAACTACGAATTTGAGGCCTTCATGTTTATTGTCTAAGCAGGGAACTCAATTTACAAAACACCGAAATTTGATTCAAAAGAGTATTACAGAAATTACTGACCCTTCTTTGTTTCATGTTCATCTGAGGTAAATCACTGTGTGAAGTAAAAACACTTGAAACAATTTCTAACTCTGCTCTAGAAACAATTCATCTGATAGAAATATCAGGATTACAACCAAAGAAAAATGATGTCGACAAAAGGGCAAGTACAGCAAGATTTTACTGGATAACGTCCTACAGAATACTTTCTGTGGGATTTGAATGAATTTCATTATGAGTGGATGTTGACTCACAAGAGTTCTGATAGAAATACGTACATTCTTCTCGTAAATTTTAAATATAAATGCAAATTTCAGTTTCGCTTTCAACCTCGAGCGTCACTCTCGGATCGTAGAAACTCGCTTGAGGAAGGTTGTGTGTATGTCGGTTTAGGTTTAGAAAAGTGGCATCTCCAGTAACTTCAGGATGGTGTAGCAGAATGCCAGATATAATCACTCAGGATAATAATTCAACAACGCATAAATGCCTTGTATATTGTTTTCGTGATATGAACCTAGCACATATTGTAGATTTTTATCATTTGCTTTGTATAAACAGTGTTATTGAAGACCTTCATGTTAGGGAGTACGCCAAAATTTTAATGGTCCAGAAAGATTTAAAACAAAATGTTTCGTCCGTGTATGCTCGGTTAACGTTTGAATAACAAGCTGGAAAGAAGCAATATGTGCTGTGAGAGCTGGGATTCGACTCGCATGCAAAACTTGTTAACAGTCTACCGACTCGGTCAAAAACATTTTTCCGATTTTAAACGAAAGAAAATTGAACATTCGTTTCCTCCGTCTTCTCTAGTATTCCAGTTTCGTAGTATTTCAGAATGTCTTTGAGCACCTTGCTCAATGTCTTGAGCCCACGATGATATGCTCCCATTGGTTGATCAGCGCTCTTTCAAAGGTGTAAATTTAGAGAAATGAATATGGCCCCAATTAGGCTCCCAAACATATCTCATTAACAATTTGTCAAATTTTCTATGTTATTTATCAACCATATATTAAGAACCTTTAGCAATTAAATAACTAGCTTCAATCTTTAACTTTAATCAGGCCATGAACTCTGGGCTGTATTGTTCGACAACCTACACCTAAAACACACGTCACGATTGTGGATTATATTTAAATACTACAGGATTTTTACTTTTCTAGAAATCATTTTTTCTAACGATAATAAAATGAATGGTAGAATCATACTCAAAGGAAGAAATAGGAAAATGTATTTAGATACTTGTCGAATGCGGATTCTGATTTTTGAGTCCTTGCTTTGCATAAACACAACTTTTACTGGTGCTTTGAATCACTTTTTAGTCACAGGGTAAATATTTATTCGAAAATTTCTAGCGATCTAATGCAGTTACTCTTTAAAGCGAGAATACTCAGTTGCAGACCTGAAATTTACAGCTGAAAACATTGAATTAAGTTAATGGTTAGTATGTGTTTTAGAAAAAAGTCCTTTAGAGTAGCAACAACGATTCGTTACCTATATATGAGGTGGCAAGCTTGATACATTTCTCATTACTTAAGCTGTCATATGCACTCAGATATATTTTATTCACCTTAGCTCTGACGTGAACATCTCAACATATTTGGGGAAAAGGGTTTCAGGGTTTGAAGAAAAAATAGTTCACATAGTAACTTGAAGTGCACTAACTGCCCAACTCATTGTTGGGCAGTTAGTCGTGGTGTTTATCTAGCGCAACCTTCTAACCCACTAATAGTTTCTAGCTCTGTAGTTTATGGTACCACCTATTTATAGCCTTCATTTGTTCAATGAAAAATAATTTGGTTTAAATAATTCACCTTGAAATGTAACTTGCCCGGTATATTTTATGAAAGCACTGCCCTTTAAATTCTCATGAAATATTTTCACAATTGATGCAATTTTGAAGCACAAAGCGAATGCTTCTCAGTTGGATGGAATAAAAGTTATGAGCATGTTTTATGAGCACCTGATTAAGTTATGAGATAATGACAACGCTAATTTTTGTTTTATTCTGCACTGCACGCACAAACATTATCACATTGAAAATCAGTGCTAATCTTCGGCACAAAAACGTTCGTTATCCCCACGGACGTACGGTTGAATTTAAGGAAAGTTTTCGGGAGTGAGAAATTGCTGAAAAAAATATTAAATATTCCCGCAGCGTAATCATTCGAAAGGAAGCAGTTCGATTTGAGTCTATTTTATATCGTACAGGAATTCAAAAACGAGGAACACTGCTCGTAGGTTAAGCATTATTTAATACTTCACATAGTCAAATCTATAAAACGTTTCGGAGTCCTGCTCCATCTTCAGTAAGTACAGTCTGAAAAACCTAAAAAGACAAATGTTCAGACATTTTAAAAAAGAAAATTCACAGACAAAACTCATGTAAAAACTTCCAGCGGATAAGAACTATTCATACTGTTTAATTAAAACGGGTTTTTCTTTGGCTATGTACTCGTACAAAGATTCAAAAATTCTAAGTTCCGAATCATTAAAGCATTGCACAATTTTTAAAATTGATCTTCAGCGACTCCAGCACCACACTGCTCTGCATGGAGTCTCACAGAAGAATGAGGCGGTTGCACAAGAGGCCTCCCGGTACGATAACTAACTCCACGATGCTGGGCAATCCTCATATAAAACGGCTAGGTCGTAATACCGGCATAGCCTGATGTATACTGTACACAACTAAATTTATAAACTAAGGACACCCTCATTCGCTTCGGAAGTACATCTTTATACCGAAAAAATGAGCCCATTTTAAATGAATTGACAGAAATTAGGCATAATTTTACGTCAGGAAAATAGCGATTGAAAAGCAATTCCAAATCTCGAGACATCTTCTCAGACAACTGGCCAAAGAAAGGAAAACTGCAATACAAACATTGTACAGGGTCGACATTGTCACTAACTTTGGAATACTTTTTCGCCAAAAACCTTTTTGCACTAGTGTAGATCACGGAAGAAGGAAACCCGTTGTTGCGAAAAAAAAGAGTTTAGGAAATTAAATTCACCGTGAAGGTTGCTATAGCTGGAGCAAATATTGTAATCTCTGTTTACAAGCGTCCTAATCGCATTCACTTTGAACCTGAAGTTACAAAAGCTAAAAAACTCATGCCCAAACCTGTGAACGAAGGTTTTCGATATACAAAGGTGGTGAAAGACTTATCGGTTCCTGCAACATTAGCATCTAAAAAGGAAATACAATCATGATTTTCGGTTTCGACAGTAAATTTTATGGAATGATGTTTAGAATTCAAGTAGTAAAGAAATAATAGAACTTGGCCAGGATCTCTAAACAATACAAAAGTGTCGTCAATGTATCGACGATAAAACGTGGGCTTGAAATCCAGGGGACAATCATCAAGCCACTTTGTCTCCCAGTGGCACATAAATATATTTGAAAAAGTGGGCCCCAATGGGAGACCCATACCAAGACCCTCTACTTGCTTATACAGTTTATTAGCAAAGATGAAAACTGAATTCATGACAGACAATTCAAGCAAGGTTTTGAAGTGATTTAGGGTGAAACCAAAAATTACATCAGCTGGAGAATCGAAAAGAGTCTTTATGATTATGTCTATGGTTTCTACTAACTGTACATTTGTAAATAAATTTTCTACATCAAACGAAGCCATAAATAATTGATCTGTATTTTGAATAGAAGTAATGTCTCGAGTAAACTGTGAGAAATTTTCCAAATTACAGTTGTTAACAGTTAAAGGATTCAAAAGAGGCACCAAAGATTTTGCAAGGTTGAAACTTGGAGTATTAACCGCAGAAAAAATTGGATGAAACTGAAATTTAGAGTTGAATAAGAGGTCTCTTCATACGTGCCACTTCTACAAATCTTGGCAAGCTAAGTTGCTGACATGAGAGCTGCACCAGAAAATAAAATCTGTTCGTGACCTAACAAACCTGAGGAATGCTACAGAGGCCGAGGTTCAAGCTTTCTTCACGTGTCTTGATGCCTTTTGTATCCGTGGGTTTTGTCGAAGAGCGGATAAGGTCTTCAGAGCTACTACCCTCGAGACTCACCGTAAGAAGCTTGAAAATCTTGGTGTGGATAACAATATTCATCCTTGTGAGCCTAACAGTGATTCATAACTTTAGTGCAATATCTTAACGTAAACGTACAAAGTATTCATTAGCTTTCGGTCTTGATTTTATTTTGCCGGTTTTTAAATTAGATTTCTACAAATACTTCCTAGCGTTTGAAAAGTTAGCTGGTTCTACTAAAACTTTGCATTGTAGGGATCGGGCCAGTTTCTTGCAAGATTTACGTTCTGTGGTTTTTCGGTATTTCTACAGTTTTAAACCCGTTAAAATATTTTCTTCTGTGATCGAAAAGAAAGACTTTTCAGCATTAAAAAAATTGAGTCAAAATAAAAATATAGTACTTTGAAAGTCTGACAAGGGACTTGGAATTGTCATCCTTGATAAAGATGTTTAGGTTGATAAAATGAAACCAATAGTTTCAGATACCACGAGATTCAGCGCCATTAATGAATCATGGGAAAAATCGGTTTTGGGCATTGAGGATAAAATCAATATTAAAAACATTGCAGGTTATGCCGAACAATCTAAATTCAAACTGTACGTATCCGGCTCGCGTGTCCAGGGATTCTTTATGGGCTACCTAGAATTCATAAATCCGATTTTTCTTCTAAATTTCCGTTTCATCCAATTTTTTCTGCGGTTAATACTCCAAGTTTCAACCTCGCAAAATTTTTGATGCCTCTTTTGAATCCTTTAACTATTAACAACTATACTTTGGAAAATTCCTCACATTTTACTCGAGACATTACTTCTATTCAAAATGCAGATCAATTATTTATGGCTTCGTTTGATGTAGAAAATTTATTTACAAATGGACCGTTAAGGCCCGTTTACACTAGGGGCGTCACACGGGCGTCAAGCGCCTCACCGCCCCTCTGTGCAGCAGCTACGTGCGCTTCAGGCGGGCATCCGAGCGATTGCCCAGCTAGCGATTCGCCGCCGCCCTGCCTCATGCAACACAGGCGCTGCACTCAGTCGGCTGCTGGCCGTGGTACTGTGCGGAGGTCTATGTGCTAACGCTTCAGCTTGAACTCTGGATAGCAGCACCATATTTGTTAGGTCTTACTCTCTAGTAGAAACCTTAATTTAACTATACAGAGTTCTTGCTATTTATGTATTTAAAATAATCTTTTGTGAGGAACTACCTCGACACATTTGACTCAACAGCCGTTTCGAAGCTGTGAAGATTAATAAAGACAAGGACACAAAGTTTCCAAATTTAATTTTCAATCAGTCGCCTGAACGCCAAGGAAGATTCGTAATAGTTACAAGGCAACAAGTACTTAACCAAACACAATACGGCAAGTAGCCGATTTACAAAGTATTAAATTTTTAAAACCTAAAGGACAATTCGCCCTCAAGTATCGCGTTTGTTTATTCCTTTATTTATTGATATATGTATTTATGTATTATTCAGGTTAAAATACGCATGTAATTTTTAAGGTTCAAAGTTAGGGTGTCAGGTAATGCCAGTCTTCAGGCGCAGGCACGAGGAGTCTGGAGAGGCTCTCCGTTTCAGGGCTAACAGCGCCAGCTTACACGGACGTCACGGGATATTGACCGAGCTTCAACGTGCGAGCTTGCTACAAGCACTTCAGGAAGACGAAAGTTAGCGCCAAACTGACGCTAACCGAAGGAAACAGGCACGGCGATCGCGGTACAACCAGGGCCAGAGCAGCTAAACCGTGACCAACGCCTCCAGTCCCTTCACAGCTGTGCATAAAGATGAAGAAATGTACCCAAGAAAATAATTACATAAGAAAATATTATGAAACAGCGCTTATACAAAGAATTTAGAACGAATATAGTAGTTAACGGTCAACGTAATTACCTAGTTGCGGCTACTGCTGTCCAACAAAATGGCTTAATTGGCTATCAACGTTGTGAAGCACGAAGTGCGCAGTGCGACGAAGTGCCCGCTAGATACTGAAAAAATAGGTACCAGGTAAGACCAAAGTCAATCTTCTTGATAAAGGTAAACAGAGATATTAAGTTTCTATAATCGGCAAATATTAGACGCACGACTACCAACCTGAAGAATTTATCCTCCAGTGCGCATAGCGACTGTTAGACGATGGCAGTAATGGCGATATAGAAGTCGCAGTAGAGTGTCAATAGTAATGGAGGCAGAAGCCCAATAGTAGTTAAAGATAATAGGTAATAGTTAAGTTAATAGTAATAGTTAATAAAGACGGCGGTTCACTGCGACAGGGTAAGGTTGGCCCCCTTTTAGGGCAGCGAACACGCCTATTTAGAGGAAAGTTAATTGCGGTTCGTAACCCGCCTTAATCATGCAATTAATTAATGAAAAAGAATCTAAATTCAACGCTTTCGCACACACAATCACACCATAAACTTTGTAGAACATGCAGGAAGAAGGGATGGAAGAGATAGGCTGGCGACCGTCACAACTCCACGTCACGAGCCGAGCGTACTCCCGGCGTGCGGACGTAACAGAGGCCTTCGACCGAGACTCAGCCTGGCCTCTTGTATACCTGACACACCTGACACACCCGACACACCTGATTTACCACCGACGACCTCTATTTGATATGCGCTGCTGCTGCGCGACCTCACCTGCCACGCAGCACCAGCCGTTTACGTTAATAGTACAGAAATCGAAGTACACTCCGAGCGAATCTGTGGGGAATTTTCCCCACACTTTTCACCTTAGCTTATGTGTGTTAGGTAAATTTTGCAATACAATTACTGGGAATCACGTGTATCTTCGCTTTTTCAGGAAAACTTTGTGTCAAAAATTTCTACTATTTTTCTCTTATTCATTATAATTTTTTTTTGTTTTGCCACATTGAAATAAACTGGAAATGTGACTTATTTTTTGAAACAAATATTGATTTAACAATAGAATTGTCTGGAAAGGATTTAATAAACAAAATGGAAAAATGATTGTTTCACCAACCTTCAAGTAGTCATCCTTCAATATATAGCAATTGAACTCAATGCAAATTTTGAATGCAGTCTCGTATAATTTTTAAAATCCAATTTATTTTCAGTTGAAAGTTCTCTGAAGATGTGAGTGTATGAACCCCTCTCGTCTCTTCTCTGCAAACATTTTTTAACCCAAATGCTGCGATGCCTACCTTTTTTCTCTTCACAGCAGCACACCCTACAATAATTGCCCACAGCTCTTCTTCACTCGCATCCATCCTCACAGCTGTCTAGATGACGCGCGTCACGCGCGTGTATCAAAAAATGAGTGTGAACAGTTGTGGGCGTCAAGCGCTGCAGCAAGCGCGCGTCAAGCGCTTGCTCACCCTTGTCGTTGCCCCGGTGTAAACGGGCCTTTAGTAGAAACCATGGAGCTAGGATATATGGAGGGAGCATAGCCGTCTGTGAAGAGAACCAGTTTTTGAGATTTCTCCCATGTCTGTGGTAACCAATAGCCGTCTCGCAAGTGTGACGTCAGCACGGAAGCCAGTTACCTCCTGACTACGCTGGGATGTGCACACGCTCGCTGAATGCTCTTCCAGCTGTTGAGTTAATCGTCAATCATTAATTTCGGATTCTAAGACTCCGAAAAATAATGAATTGTGTTTCCTCACTTGAGGACACTTAATAATATCAAAATTACTAGCGAAGATACATTTAGAGTTGAAAACTATAAAGTTTACAGGCCCTTGAATATAACAAATTAGAGAGCGACTTGCACGCGCACCTCATCCTTCGATCTGTGGAGCGGTACTAATCTTGCTTTGGAAAATGGGAGGGCGAATCGTAGAGGGGGTGAGGAGGCGAGGAGGAGCCAACTTCAGTCAAGCGTCTGTGGTTGGCTCACGTGTGGGGCCTTGCCAATGCCCCAGTCTCCCAACTTTTGCAGCTAATTTGAACCCGATTGGAATCGGCTATGCTCCCTCCATTATACCCTAGCTCCATGGTAGAAACCATAGACATAATTATAAAGAATCTTTTCGTTACTCCAGCTGATGTAACTTTTGGTTTCACCATAAATCACTTCAAAACCTTACTAGAATTGTCTGTCATGAATTCAGTTTTCATCTTTGCTAATAAACTGTATTACCAAGTAGAGGGTCTTGGTATGGGTCTCCCATTGGGGCCCACTTTTTCAAATATATTTATGTGCCACTGGGAGACAAAGTGGCTTGATGATTGTCCCATGGATTTCAAGCCCACGTTTTATCGTCGATACATTGACGACACTTTTGTATTGTTTAGAGATACTGGTCATGTTCCATTATTTCTCGACTACTCGAATTCTAAACATCATTCAATAAAATTTACTGTCGAAACCAAAAATCATGATTGTATTCCCTTTTTAGATGCTAATGTTGCAAGAACCGGTAGGTCTTTCACCACCTCTGTATATCGAAAGCCTTTGTTTGGGCATGAGTTTTTTTAGCTTTTGCAGCTTCAGGTTCAAAGTGAATTCGATTAGGACGCTTGTAAAGAGAGCTTACAATATTTGCTCCAGCTATAGCAACCTTCACGATGAATTCAATTTCCTGCACTCTTTTTTTCGCAACCATGGGTTTCCATCTTCCGTGATCTACGCTAATGTTAAGATGTTTTTGGCGAAAAAGTATTCTAATAGTGACAATGTCGACCCTGTACAATGTCTGTATTGCAGTTTTCCTTTCTTTGGCCAGTTGTCTGAAAAGATGTCTCGTGATTTGGATTTGCTTTTCAATCGCCATTTTCCTGACGTAAAATTATGCCTAATTTCTGTGAATTCATTTAAAATAGGCTCATTTTTTCGGTATAAAAATGTACTTCCGAAGCGAATGAGGGCGTCCTTAGTTAATAAATTTAAATGTGTACAGTGTACATCAGGCTATGTCGGTATGACGACCTTGCCGTTTTATATTAGGATTGTCCAGCATCGTGGAGTTAGTTATCTTACCGGGAGGCCTCTGGCGCAACTGCCTCATTCTTCTGTGCGACTCCATGTAGAGCAGCGTGGTGCTCGAGTCGCTGAAGATCAATTTTAAATTTTGTGCAATGCTTTTAATGATTTGGAACTTAGAATTTTATAATCTTTGTACATAGCCAAAGAAAAACCAGTTTTAAACAGTATGAATAGTTCTTATCCGCTGGAAGTTTTTACATGAGTTTTGTCTATGAATTTTTCTTTTTTAACATGTCTGAACATTTGTCTTCCTAAGTTTTTCAGACTGTACCTACTGAAGATGGAGCAGGACTCCGAAACGTTTTATGGATTTGATTATGTGTAGTAATAAATAATGCTTAACCCACGAGCAGTGTTCCTCGTTTTCAAATTCATAATGTACATTCGATTGAAGAAAAATGATTTTCCTCAATATCTTTTAGGATTCTGCACAAGAATTTTTGTACATGTGGTATGAAATAAACTAATAAAATGTGTTAAAAATATCGGACTGTGTTTGTTTTCCGGTGAAGGTTCGTCATTCATAAACTAGTCCCCTTTTAATGATGAAAAATTTCTTCATTAAACCTTGACTGAAATGGTGATCGGAAAACCTCCAGATTGCGCATAATGACATAATATCAAATTGTTCCTATTCTCAAACACTTCTCAGAATGTTCGTAGGTTCTTGTTAAAAGAGCGAGATGTACACATAGCGTTTTATGATGCACAAATATTGCAGTCTGGTGAGAAGTTCACCGTAATTTTCAATGAACAACCCATTTAAACAGAATCACAACTAGGATATCTTTTAGACCGAAAGCAGTAGTGCACCTCGAAAAAATTAAGATGTATTCGAAGCGATAATGCAGGACAGAGATTCTTCTCACTGAAAAAAGCTTGGTCCATGCGAAAAAGTTAAGCTGAAATTACGAAATAAGCATTTACACAAGCAGGAAGGGAATAATCTTCGATTTGACTGTCATGGAGATTTAACAAGATTGCATCACTTCATTCTAGAAGAAACACTTCCAAAGTATGTATGAAATTATTATCTTTTCACTCCGTCACCTATTGTGTCATTTAAACTGAACATGACATCGACGACACAGTTTTCCACATATGAGTCGCTTAAACGAAGTACTCATTCTACATCATCAAGTGATGTAAACGTTATATTTTAAGGAACAAGACTATGGCTAAATCAGTGTTTCTGTTGTAGGTATAGAAATATACACATCGATAAAATGATGTACACAGGAAAAAAACATTTTCGTCTCATAGCTGTGGCTTAGGAAGCCAGGGTTTTTGCGGCTTATCTCTTCTTGAGTCAAAATCATTTTGGAAACGGTAATTTTTATCAACTTAATTTTCGATAGGTTATATAGGATAACCAATTAAAGGCCATGTCAAGTTATGCTATGTCAAGTTAGCTCTATCAGACTCATAAATGATAAACTTATTTTATACACTAGGAATAGAATGAAGGAGAAAGAAGTCTATCATTATCTTATCAGGTTTAGTTGTCAATGCAGAGAACTCCTTATTTTTCGCTACCTTTGATTTTTACCTTCACTTTTTTAATGATTATAAATTTTTCCAGGATGACAGCTCACGAAAAAACTCACGGAAAGATTTGTTGAAGGCATCTAGGTGTATGAGCCTTTTTCAGTGAACGATCGATACTTGTCAAAAGAAATCGAAAAATGTATATATTTATACAGATATTTGCAACAGGCTGCAATAGGATCCCATGAAGAACGGATTTCTTTGAATCAGAACATGCACTAAGCATGCGCGAAAGCAGGAAAAAGGCAAACAGGTCAGTTTCCATAAGTCATTTTAGTGTGTTGTGATCGACTCAAATTTTGAATGTGTTTACTTCTCTAAATTAGAATTAAACCACCAATGAAGTTAGTTGCAGAGTTGTGTCGGAGAAATCTGAGCGAATAGAATAGTTAGCGGAGGACTAAGTTAAAATAGTAAAGCCAGTAAGAATTCAAAATCAGTTGTCAGCGACTTTGTGCGTTTTGACCCACTTTCCTCAGCTATAAATTACTCGGTAGCGGTCTTAGTGGTGCATGACACCTGTTAATTTTTCCTGCACCAGCCGCTGGTAAAGCTTCGCAGTTCTCCAACGTATCACTATCCCTTGGTAAACAAAAATCAGTGTAGCTACCCTGTAAAACACGAGTCGGTAGAGTCAATAAATCTGAATTAGGATCAACATTGTCGAATCAAAGTTAAAAGAGTCGTGTCATAGTCAGTACGGTCGAGTTAGAGTCGGAAAATACAATTTAGTCAGGGAAGTTGAGTCAGAGATAATATAGTAGATATAAAGTCAGTAGAGTAGAAATAATTTCAATAGTCTTATTTCAGCAAAAACAGAATTCAGTTAACATAAACACAATCGAATCAGAGTCAATAATGCGTGAAGAAGTTATCAGAGTAGAGTCAAAGTTCCAATAGTCGAGAAGTTCGCTGGTAGGTCGACTGGATACTTCGTGAAAAATCGCTAAGTGTACTCGCCCCCATGTATAGAAATGGACTCTGTCAGAAGGCCTAGAGAAATATAATTAATTTCATAGTAATATGAAGTATCTCATGAAGGAGTTGGAGAGTAAAAGGTTGTGATAAATTAGTGGTTCCGTGAAAAGATGATGCAAACGAGGTAGTAAGGAAAATGTCACTGTCCTCTAACCTCCACGGTAAAAAACAATTATTTCTGCTTTAGATGCGGTAGAGAATTTAGCTGATTTCAAATTGAGACGAACATAAAGTGTTTGTCTGCAATAGATAAGGAATTACCTCGGACTGTATTCGTTTATGGGAATTATGAAGGGAACATTCAGGGTCAAAGTCTAAAAAATTATAGATTTTTGTTTATTAGTTCATGTTATAGAAACTTATCTTCAACATATATCGATGTATTTGGCTTGCATGTACGATCATAGGTTCTTCTCCTAGACGGTCTAGAAGACGCGCACTATCGGGACCTTAGCGCGCGCCAATAGCGAGGTGACCTTCCCTTCCCCCCTGTTTTACGACTCAATTTTCAGTGTTCCTCTGCGGGAATAGCAAGAGCGTTTATTCACGGCCTTGCTCAAAATGTTTTCGTACTTTAACGAAACATTCCAACACGCAGTGTTAAATTAGAGTAATATTACTGAGTATTTATTTTGAATCCGGCTACTCTGAGTCTTCAGTTAATTAGCTTGTTGCGTTAACATCTACTCGACTCCCGCAGTCTTGAAGGTACAGGAATGAAAAATATATCACTCAAAAGGGCTTGAAAATAGCTACAAATCCATAGAGTTAATTTGAAAACTTACTTTGAAAAGAAAATAAATGTTTCAGAAAAATGGCTGTTCAGAAAACTTGCATTTGTTGTTTTTTGATTTGTATTTTTCCAACAGTTTCAAAGGTGCAGGAATGAAAAATTCATCAATCGATAGCACTCAAATAGTGCTAAGAAAGCAGTGGAGTTAATTTAAAAAAGACTAAGTTCAAAAATTATGAACAGAAGGTAAATTTATAAGAAAAACTATTTCCCTGAACACCTGCAATTTTTATCTTTTTAGGTGCATTTACTCCCACAATTTTAAAGGTAAAGGAGTGTCAAATATGTCATTCGGTATGGCTTGAAAAGAGCTAGAGAACTGTCATTAATTTAGAATTATAAAACAACTTTAATGTGTAGTATAATACGAAATTTTTATAATTGACTTCTAACTGTTACTCCGCTCAAAGATCTGAATCACACTTTGCCTCCTGATGCTGGATATTATACTTAGCACATTTTACGAAAGCTTTTTTTATACTGCAGAAATGTTATGTATTCCATGCTGAAAAGAAAAACGTTTTTCTTGCTCATAACATCCAATAGATACATTTTTAACACATAAAACGCTCAAATTAACGAGTGATTATGTCGATTCATAACTCAACTTGGGGCGGGATTAATTTGAACTTGACTTGGATTGATTTGAATTTGATTTGGATTAATTTGAACTTGACTTGGATTAAATTGAACTTGATTTGGATTAACTTGAACTTGAATTGGATTAATTTGAACTTGACTATGATTAATTTGAAGTGGATAAAGCATAATGTGCCCGGCTACCCGCACATGAAAAATTCAAGTGTTTTTTTAATAAAATTTAAAATGATTTCTCAAGAGATTTGCGATTTCATTACAATTCTGAAACACATGCAGTCACTGAGAAGAAAAAGCCGTATCTATGCTACCATCCAGTGTAATTATAATCCAGTGCGCAGCTGTTGACATGAAAGAATCTCGACTTGAAGAGGTCCAAATATCAGTAGTTATTGAGAAGACGCCATTTTCGTTAATTAACTTGCTTCTGTATTTCCTCTGAAATGGCAAACTGAATTTGGATTCTACGGTCCGGAGTTAGTCTTGTTCTAATTATCTTCTCTGATGGAACTTGAAACTTCTTATTCAAAAACCCTAAAAAATTAAAAAAGTTTCCTTTTCCATAGAGTTGTAAAGATTGAGCACGTCACAAAGCCAGTAAATTAACAATTTCTCTCTTTGTATAGGGTCAATATTATTTGGCTCCCAGTTTTTAGATTGAGTAATTGTTTATTTTAAGGAGATCGTCCCAGGCCCCTGCCGCTCAGGTGGTCATTTTTCATGTTTTTGTTGGAAAACGACCCTTAGGTGGTGGACTATTCGGTCCTAAAATTTTATGGCGCTACGGACAATAGATCCCCCCAGAGGGGGGGGGGGGTAAGGGGACCAAAATCTTTAATTTTGAGCCCATTTCAACCCCATATAAAAAGAGAACAAATGGGAAATGGAAAAAAACCCATGTGAGTTTATTAGAAATGTTCCAAGGACTCTAAAATTGTCCTTGTTTTTGTTATTTTAGAAATTTTAAAAAATTTGAAGAAAATAGAAAAAAATTTAAATTTGAAAAAAGCCTGTGAGAATTTGTTATAATTTTTCAAGGATTCTAAAACTATCTTTGGTTTTGTTCTAGCATCAAAACTCGATGACGAGTCCCGTTTTGAAACATCCAGAAAATATACCAAAAAACTAATTTTTCTTGAAAAAAAACTAAGGCCTAAATCGAAAAAATGGCACGAGTAAAAAAGGTTCACTTTCACAAAATACATATACTGGCCAATTTTCAAACGAGTCGGACGAAAAAAGTTGAAAAAGTGGGACGATTTCCTTAGTCAGTTATTTGTCTGTAGACGAAGACGGCTTGCTACAATCGGCAGTTTTGCCACAGCTGCAACCTAAACTGTCTTTGTATGTTTTCAATACATAGACATTTAGTTTTTCTTCATGATCGTTTTTTTATTTTGCAATCTGTTTGCGTTGTTTGGTTTTCTTCGGTTTCCAGGAATTGACATTTTGTGTCGATTTTAGATAGCCCCATAAAGATTTAGTTGAGAAAGTTTTCTGAGATGCAGCAGGCGCACCTCGTCGTATATTTGCTTCACAAATGGTGCATACTGCAATTTCTACACTCTTCATCGGTATGTAAAAGTAATCTCATTCTGCTGACGCAGTTCTTCTAGTCATTATACATGATGTCGAACAAAAATGTCACTGAGTTTTAAGTGATTAAATTTCCGCTTTAAAATAACGTATTTTAATTGTCATTTTTTCGCAATGTAGTAAATTTTATTTTATTTTCGAATAATATATGTTTTTGAAAATCGTTTAATAACCCCTTTACATTGATCGAATAACTGGAACGGATAGAAAAACTAATTTTTCATATCAAAAGAAAACTTTTTAAAACAATATTGATATTCTTCCTTATTTTGTACTTTTCAAAAATCCGAACAAACAAAAATTTAAAAAAGTAACAAATCATTACCTAAATAAAGTTTAATTAAAAATGTAATTTAGTATCCTTCGACATACCCTCCATTTCTCTCAAGGCAAGCATTACTTCTAGTCACTATTAAGGAGATCATCCCAGGCCCCTGTCTGTCCGGTGAGCTTTTTTCATGTTTTTTTGGAAAAGAACCCTTAGGTAGTGGACTATTCGGTCCAAAATTTTATTTCGCTACGGACAATAGATCCCCCACCCAGGGGGGGAAAGGGGACAAAAATCTTGAATTTTCGACCCCATTTCGACCGCAGATAATAAGAAAACAAAACTGGAAACGGATAATTTGGCTATTTGATATTGTTTGAAATGTTCCAAGGATTCTAAAACTGTCATTGGTTTTGTTCTAGCATTAAAACTCAATGACGAGTTACGTTTTGAAATATACATTAAATGAACTAAAAAACTAATGTGTCCAATTTTTTCAAAACTAAAGCCTGAATCAAAAAAATGAATAGGATAAATTTTGTTTCTTTTCAAAAGTTACATATTATAGTCAAATTTTATACAAATCAGACTGAAAATAAAAAACTTCATAATTTTTCCAGAAAAATAATTTTTTTCATGGAAATTACAATTCACAGTGTGCACATGAAGTTATGCATGGAGATTATCGAAATAAAAAAACAACTGAAAACAGCATTCAATTGCATGCATTTCCCATTATATTACACTTCAACAACAAATTTCGTTTTATGCTTATACCCAACACCTCTAACTTTAAACATTCAAAACGTTACTCCTCATTGAGTTTTGATGCTAGAGCAAAACCAAAGACATTTTTAGAATCCTTGGAACATTTCTAACAAACTCAAATAAGATTTTTTGCAAATTTGAGAAAAAAAAAAGTTATACATCTCTAAACCCAAAAATAATCACTTAAAATTATTTTTGGGTTTAGAGCTAGGTATATTTTTTTCGAATTTGAAAAAAAGCTCATTTGAGTTTGTTAGAAATATTCCAAGGATTCTAAAACTGTCTTTTTTGTTCTAGCATCAAAATTCAATGACGAGTTACGTTTTGAAATATACTTAAAAATGTACCAAAAAACTAATTTTTCGTAAAATACTAATGCCTAAATCGAAAAAGTGACATGAGTAAAAAAGGTTTACTTTCACAAATTATATATACTGGCCAATTTTCAAACGGATCGGACAAAAAAAAGTTGAAAATTGAGACGATCTCCTTAAACGAAGAGTTTTGCGGATCATTTCACCGTTTTCTTCTAGTTCTTGAAACACTTCTTCAATTTGTTGTCTAGTAATTATTAATGATGGAGGTGGTGTTTTGAAAATGCGTTCCTTCACAGTAGGTATTGAGAAATGAAGAACACCAGTATTGTTTGTGAAACTTTTCCTCGGAACAAATAGTTTTTCTGCCTCTTTCAGTAAATCGATCGTTGTAAAGTGGTCATTAAAAGATTTTCAAAAACCTAAATTTTTCGAAAAGGAAACAAGATTTACTAAATTGTGAAAAAACGACAATTCAAATATGTTGATTCAAAGCGGAGATAGAATCAATTAAAAAGTTGGGGGTATTTTTGTGGAACACCCGGTATATTTATTTACTATAATTCTTTCTGGATTAATTAATTCAACATGAGCTGCATTCCACTCAACAAAACTTTATTGACTTGACATAAATACACACCCAACCGCAATCGTAATTCAACATGCATTGAGCCACTAACCGGCGCTATGCATTACATCGTGACACGTCCTGATACGGTCTGAACCCCGGCTCCGGCCATGGTAAATTTGATAACCCCGGCCCCGGCCATGACAAATTTGTTGACCCCGGCTCCGGCCCCGACCAAATTTTCAACCCCGGTCGGGCTTTAATCATCAGTTGAAAGCTCCATTTAAACAGCAGCAATAATTTTTTATTCTATCAGACAAGACGTTCTAAAACCATTTCCATACTGATTAGGTAGACGAAGGCTCGCTGCATTTAGTTGTGCATGGTTCATGTAAAATTCTATACGCAGATAACGTAATGTTGAAACATATTATCCGACCTTGTAGGAAAAATTTTTCTACAACCTCTGGAGCGTCTCTAATGAGTCAATGTAGTCCTTCCGTATGGGTGCGTGATCATGACCTGCCAATTGTCTTTTAGGGGTTTTGGTGTGATTGCAGGTGAGGTGGGGAGGATGAAGCCATGAATTAAATGATTCTGAGAATTCCAATTTAAACCGTATAAACATAAAACTTATCAGTTTGACCAAAAATATTGCTGCTTGTTCTGATGTCTACGTGGACGGATTGTGTCATATAGCATGTCAGGCAATGTTACGGGGAATTGGTATCCGGCGGTGTTGGTTGGAAAAAGTTCGGGCTAATTGTTTCAATAATCTTCTTTCCTGCTCTCTTAGTATTATTTGTTTGTCGTGCCTGTGCATTTTTTTCATTATTTTTTCTTGCGAACTATCATGCTTAGTTTCCTAGAGATTGAAGCAAGTGGATTAATATTCAAAGAATGAACATTTGAGTAGTCTGTTAGACTAGGTGATCTCCTCAATTTGATTGTCAGTTTTCGTGCTAGTTTAACCCCAATTAGATATCATATCAGCTTATCCTCAACTTGATGTTAGCTTAACCTGAATCTATACAAATGTTTAACAGATGTGTTTGTAAACATTTATGATAGGTGTATGTGAACTTTTGCAACAACGCAATCAGCAATTTTTACCTCCCAATGTTACTGTGATTTTTTTTTCATTTTTTACCACTAAAGTTTTTTTTATTACGCGTAAACCATATTAGCTGATTATATCATTGTCATTAGGTGATCCCCTAAATTCCCTAGACTAGGTGATCCCCTAAATTAGTCAATTTCATTTTCATCCTCTAAATATGTCAACTTCGTATTAATTTAACCTCAATTAGGTATCATGTCAGTAAACCTCAACGTGATGCTCGTTCAACCTGAATCTATACAAGTGTATAACAGATGTGCTTGTAAACATTTATGACAGCTGTGTGTGAACTTTTGAAACAACGCAATCAGCAATTTTTTACCTCCCAATGTTACTGTGAATTTTTCCTCTTCTTAACCACTTAAGTATTATTACGCGTAAACCATATTAGCTGATTATATCATTGTCGTTGTAATCTTCTTATAATCTGATAATCGCTTCTGCCCTCCACTGCCATCGTACAACCATATTAGCTGCTTATATCATTGTCGTTGTAATCTTCTTATAATCTGATTATATCATTGTCGTTGTAATCTTCTTATAATCTGATTATATCATTGTCATTATAATCTATCAGCAATTTTTCACTTACCAATATTACTGTGAATTCTTCCTTATTTACCACTACAGTTATTATTACGCGTAAACCATATTAGCTGATTGTATCATTGTCATCATAATCTTTAAAACTTATTCCCTCTTGTATGTGAACTTATGAAAACGCCCTCAGCAATCTGTTTGCACCAATGTAGTGATATCGAACTCCAATATTATAACAAATAAATAATAGATGTGTGTGTAAACATCTATGACAACTGTGTGTCACATTTTGTAACATCGCAATTAGTAATTTTTCACCAACCAATGTTACTGTGAATTCTTCTCTATTTACCACTACAGTTATTATTACGCGTAAACCATATTAGCTGATTGTATCATTGTCGTCATAATCTTTAGAAATTTATTACCTGTTGTATGTGAACTTGCGAAAACGCCCTTAGCAATCTGTTTGCACCAATGTTGTGATATTGAACTCCATTATCACTCGCTCATGGACTGAGTTTGTGTGTACTCACGAAATCGCGCTAGATTTTTCTTTTTTACTCTATTCTCTCTTACTTAATAAGCTACTTTTTAGACTGAAATATCCCTTTAAGCTTGACTCTGTATTTCGTCTTAAGCTCTATAGTACCTAATTCTTACTTTTACTTATTTTAAATGACTGATCACCCTGTAATATTTGAGGAAATCGATCCAGATTTCAATCATTTGAACAGAATATATCCAAACCTAAACGACTCTCAAGAGTGTAGGTATACTAATATATCAGAATTCAACGAAACTATACGAATAACTGACCGAGATTTCTCACTCCTGTGTTGGAACTGTAGGTCACTCTATCCAAAATTGGAAGAGATACAATGTACTATTACTGAACTTAAATATAACCTAGACGTGATTAGCTTCACCGAAAGCTGGCTAGATGACTCGACTAAAGACATGATTCGATTTGAAAATTATCATAGTTACCATTCGCTAAGAAAAAACCAGCGGGGCGGAGGCATCAGCACATATATATCTAACCACATAGACTCGAGAACCATAGCAAGTGCAACCATGAATCAGGATCATATAGAATCACTCTTCGTAGAACTTTTTAGAGATGGTAAACGCATTGTGCTTGGAACGGTGTATAGGCCTCCTACAGCCTGTCCTATATCCTTCCTGAATGAATTGAATCGTATTATTTCTCAGTTCAACAGGCCCTTATACAATGACATAATAATATGCGGTGACTTCAATTATGATCTACTGAAACATGAAAGCCATGAACCAATCTCTAATTTCCTAACTACCTTTCAGTCTCAATCCTTCCTTCCGATCATTACAAAGCCTACACGAATAACCTCAGAGTGTGCTACGCTGCTTGACAATATCTTTATGACAGACCCTAGTGATTTTCTTGCTGGAATAATTACTTCTGACTTATCAGATCACTTCCCAGTTTTTCTTATTAAGAAAAATGTCTATATTGCTTGCACCAAGGCACGGGCTGAAACTTACTCATATCGTAAAATAAACGAATCAAATCTTGAAGAAATGCGCACCGTTCTAGAAGAATCAATGCCTACATTGCACATCTCTCAACAAAACAATAATACTACGAGCATTGATGAAGCAGTAGTAAAATTGACTGAAACTATAATGACCGCATACAATCAGTGTTGCCCAATTGTAACTCGTACAGTTACCCCGAAAAATAAACATAAGCCCTGGATTACCAGAGACATCGTGATAAATATAAAGAAACGTCAAGCGTACCTAGCCCTCCTTTGCGAAGGACGAATATCTAGAGAAACATATAACCGATTTAGAAACTATGTAACAAACCAGATAAGAACATCAAAAAAGAACTACTTTACGCTCAAGTTTACTCAATTCAAAACTGACGTTAAAAAGATTTGGCATCTCCTTAACTCCTGCTGTAAACCGAATAATGCCGATAAAAAGAAAATTGAATATGTTGTTCAAGATAATGTAAAATATCATGAGAAGAAAGAAATTGCTAATCTCTTTAACAACTTCTTCGTAAACGTAGGGAAAACAATAGCTGATGGTATTCCAAGTGAACCTACTGATCACCTGGAATTTATGGATCATATTCGAGAACCCAACTCCTTTTTCTTTACGCCTACAAACTCCTCCGATGTAATTACGTGCATAAACAACATGAAAAATAAATCGAGTGGGTTACAAACGTTTCCGACTAAAGTACTTAAAGTTATTGCTGACATTGTAGCCCCACTGATATCAAATATTATTAACCAGTCTCTCTTACTAGGCACTTTCCCGAACTCCCTCAAAGTTGCTAGAGTAACCCCTATCTTTAAAAGTGGTGAAAAAACCTGTGTAAACAATTATCGACCTATCTCCATTCTACCAATTATTAGCAAAGTATTCGAAAAGATTGTGTATAAAAAAGTGTACTCTTATTTTGAACAAAAATCATTTCTTTACGATAAACAATACGGCTTTCGCTCTAAAAAATCAACAACACAGGCTATATTAAATCATTTACAATTCCTCTATTCTAATATAGATGAAGGAAAGCCTGTCTTCTCTGTATTTCTTGACTTCCGAAAAGCATTTGATTGTGTGGACCATAAAATACTATTATCGAAACTACACTGTTATGGCATTCGAGGGATTGCCCATGATTGGTTCAGATCATACCTAACAAATCGGAAACAATACGTTGTCATTGACGACGCAAAATCAGACCCACAGACAATTAGCCATGGAGTTCCACAAGGATCTGTTCTCGGGCCTCTCTTGTTTCTGATTTTTATCAATGATATTGTAAAATCTACATCATTCTTCAAATTCATACTTTTTGCCGATGACAGTACGCTTTCTGCGGTCCTTCCGAACCAAAATCCTGCTATGATTGTGGAGAGTATAAATACTGAACTTCACAAGGTTTCATCGTGGCTCAAAGCTAATAAAATAAGCCTAAATATCGATAAAACAAATTATATTACTTTCTCATACAAGAAAGATGTATCTCTCCCATGCATTAAAATTGGCGAAGGTGAAATCGAAGAAACCAACTCATGTAAGTTTCTGGGCATCGTAATAGATAAACATCTGACCTTCAAAGAGCACATCACTCATATTAGTTCTAAATTATCAAAATCCATCGGAATCCTAAATAAAGTTAAAAATTTTCTGCCTGAAACAGCTTTACAAATGCTCTACCGAACGCTCATTTCTCCATACTTGCAATACGGAATAGAAGCATGGCACGGAACTGATAAAAATAAAACCAACAAAATTTTTACTCTGCAGAAAAGGGCTGTCAGAGCGGTAAAGAACCTAGAATATAATGCTCACACAAATGATTCTTTCAAAAATTTACAAATACTTAAACTTTCGGATCTATACAAAATCTCCATCTGTAATTTCATTTACAAAACATTAAGAAATGATGGCGACAATAGCCTAAGACAATTATTGACTGCGCAAACTGGTCATCACGACCATTTAACCCGAAATAGAAGTAAATTCATGCTTCCTTATTATTCAAAGGCCAGGTCGCAACACAGTATTCTCTTCGTTGGAACCAAAACTTGGAACTCTATACCTGCAGAGATCCGTGAATGTAATTCGTACAAAGTATTCAAAAGACATCTTGAGTCTCACTTCCTATCAGAATACTAGTAGTGTAAGATCACCGTGTCGAAATCTTGCCTCCTACATGTAACTAATGATAATGTCATAATGTAACTTGCCTTGTGTACCATAACCAATCTTCTCTCTGCTCTTGAATCGTTTTATCGAACATACTGTTAAATATAGCCGACTTGTAAAATATCGAGTTAATCATCTCAATGATCAGTCTAATGCGAAACTAGGTTAAGTGAACTAGGTTAAACTTTTGTACACCCTAGAATAGCGTGATGGTAGGATGCCCTAGAAGTCGCTGAACTTATTCGGGCCCACAGGTAGCTATACTCAAATTTGACCATTGTACTAGACTTAAGTAAAACTCTACCTCTGTATCACCTACCTCTGTATCTCCTGTGGTAAATAAATTGTTTGTTTAAATTGTTTAAATTGTTTAATACAGAAGTCGTTTGCCTAGTTGATGGGCAAAAAATGCCTGGATTAGGACGGGTTTCAAGATGTTTCTTTCTTTTTTCTCACGTATTAAAACTTCGACTATACTCACTTACTGAATATTTTTCCACGTAAAGCACTTTCTTATCTCTGATTTCCTCTAATTTCCGTAATTGGTTTTCAGCTTATACGTATTGTCACTGACTGCATTAAAAACTCCGGTTCGTGCTTTTCAACTGTAGGCATCATTGTGGTTTATAATTCAATGTTGCTATTGGAGAATTTAGAACTGCGATACTGATCTGAAATCGTATATTTTTTAGCATACTCCGTAAGACGATTCTGTTGTTAATAGAGCTTCTGCAGCTGTGTTCTTGTGGTTGCTAACCTCTGCGTCGCTCTTAGGTAGTTTCCTTTCTGCAGTTTAGGGAGATGAGATAGGTTTTTGCGACGAATAAATGAATCTGTGAAATTAGATGAATGTTACTGTGTCTCAACTGTTACTTTCCGTTTGTTTTCATTCATGGTGATTCAAGAGTGGAATGTGTGTTGACTATAGAAACGTGTTGCAAAGAGTGGTTTTTGTTCAGCAATTCCTCGAGCCTTGCCGCTGCTTGCTCTGACTTCAGCCGTTCTCGATGCTGCCGCGTGACTTCTGCTGGGCCGGACCTCATTCTTCTTCACAGCTTCGAAGTTGGAGCTGGCCGTAATGTCGTCTAATTTGTTACCGTGTCTGTGTCAGGGACCCTCGTCTGTTCTGATGAACTACTCTCTCTGTCGCCTGCTGACGATCTTTGACCTACATCATCATTGAGCACTCATATAACAATTAATAAGTTTTAACTTTTACGTTAATTAAATGACTTTTAAAAAAATAACTATCCTGATTAATGAGTAAACCTTAAAGTGTTCGCGTCAATGTATATTGTGTTGAATTGAAGTTAAAATTAAAAGAGGCAATCGTAAAACTTTGCTTATGTTTTCTTAACTTGTAAAACACGACTGTGTGGGAATTATTTCCCATATTATTCTGAAAGTCATTTGTGAGCTTAACGGCGGTTGAATTGATCCCCAAAGACATACGCGTTTCCAGCACTTGATTTTTTTTTAACAATGTTATTCACCTGCATGAATTAAAAACAACATGTCTTCTCAAAGCGACAATCATATTTCAATACGAAAAGAACGCGAAAACATTTAGTACTAACCCGCATGACCCGTTATGCACTACTGGTTTTGTAAAAATTACTTAGAAACAGTGAGCATGAATTCGACGGGTTTTAGTTGCTAGGCAAAAATTGAAATTATTCGAACTTATATTGTTGTAAGGCTAATTTTAAAAAATTACATAATGAAAAAATTTTAAAAGGATATGAAATAATTTAACCCTATCTCAACAAAACAAAAGTGTTTCCAAATAAGTAAGAAGAAGTCACCATTTAGTATGAAGATAACAAAACAGGGAATCTTCAAAAAGGTTTTTTCCCCACACAAGATATATTTCTCAAAGAAAGAGCAAGGTAGGAATTTCATGAAATAAGATATAAGTTGAAGAAGTAAGGTGCCGAAAAAAGGAAAGCTGTAAAGTGCCTAATCGATGGTTAGTACTAAATAGGAAACAGATTAGGGGATAAATTAGTTTGAGCTTCCCTATTCACAACGAATATCCCTCAAGAGAAAGGCATCGTTCAACATGATGTTCAGGGAATGGGAAATGTAAGCACAAGGTGTGTTCCCACACAAGACCTCTGCACATAGTTAAAAGAAATGAGGAAAGAAGTTTACCAAACGTTCTGACCTTTTACGCCCGAGTGTGACGAATTTGTGGTGCAAAAAATACACGCATCCCATGCACTAAATTGCATGCAGAGCTCTTAGCAAATAGATGTGACGAATTAGGTACATGTTATCTTCAACCAGCGATAACCTTTCAGTTCAGGCATCCAGTTTTGTGTGTGATGCTTAAGTTAATATACAAACTTCATGTATGTGCGACGTATAGTTCGCTGCACTTCTATTCGTAGTGCAAAGAGTTCAGGGCCTAAAGGGCTAAAAGTTGAAGAAAAATGTGAGAGAAAATGTAAAACAAACAACATAAATCGAAGAAAGATGGCCCATAACGCAACAAAACCCATCTTTTTACAATTAAAATGCCATTTTCTTCTCAATTGATAATTCAAAATCAGGAATTCCAATGAATCCGAGAGCGCTGGCTAGCCACTAAGGAATGCAGCGCTTGAAAATAGAAATTCAGAAAAAGTTCGGAACAAAACTATGTACTTACACTTAAGCGAAAGTAAATGAAGCAGACAAAGAGGATGCGGCCTTGGCCGGCTAAAATAACGCCTGCTAAAATAACGCTTTTTTGCTTCCGTTGTTCGTTTCCTAAAACAAGCTTACCATATCCATTATCTATCATAAGTTACTCCATAGCACTCTTCCGTTTACAAAATTATAAGCTTTTTCGTCACAAATTAGATTAAAAACGGACCACAATGAAGGGAAAGGTGGTCTGAAACCAAACCAAAAACCTATTAGGTTTTCAAAATATGGAATTTTTATATAACTTCATCGCGAAACCTCGTATCTTCCCCGAAAAAGCGCCAAGTTTTTATTAGAAATACCGTTTAGTTCGGTAAATAACATTATAAGCTAGTTTAAATCTTGATTTGCATAGCAAAGATGCTAAAAGAGAGGAAGTAGGGACCATTTAGTATATTGTTAAGGAACGCGGGATTTATGCATAAGGTGTTCCTACACATGATACCCTGCGTATAGAAACAGTAAGTTTATAAGAAACGTTATGCAACAAGATAAAAAGCTGACGAAGAATGTTAGAGGTACTAAAAAACAGGACAGCAGTGAATCAAAAAAAGGTACTCAACAAAAAGAAGATAAAATACACTGTTTCAAGAAAAAAATACTTACCCAACTCTCAGCTTGGAAACTCACGTGATTAGTTATATTTGTAAAAATTAGGAACGAGATTTTAGCAAAAAATCTACGCGAAGTAAATAATTTCATCGCCTAAACAAATATTCTATTTCTAATATTGCGATATTTCGCAATTCATGTACGAAAATGAGTTGAAGAAACAATTTTTTCATCGCAAACAAAAGTTTGTATGCCATCGATAACGGCGCGTCTCAACATTTTCCTGCCAATAAATTCTGATGGAATGTACGCAATAAACAACAAAAAGATACTTGTAAAACTGAGTACATAAACCTAGCAAAGTGAGGGCTGCCCGTACTGTAATGACTTGGAAGGCGTTACGGTGCATTAAAACAGCAGCACACCTAATGCGGTAATTAAATCTCTAAACATTAGGACCAATGCTCTTCGTAGCAGTAAGTCTTAACGAGGATAGAAATGAAATAATGATTCAGAATTCAATTCAGAAACAATGAAACAATGAAATATAAAAAAATCGTTCTAAAGACCGGTTAAGGTCAAAATTTCTATCTGGATATCAATTCTTTTAGCAACGTGAAACTGTGATGCCTGCGAACCATCTTATACTATTTAGAGAGGGAAGAGGGATGTTCAGAGATATTACTCCACATAATAAAAGTACACTAACTCCGTGGAGACCGCGGTGCGTGTGGTGTGATAAAAGATCGATGTTCAAATCGATGTCAAATAATACCTCTAATGTAATAGCTAACCTGTTATAGAATTTACTGTTCTCATGCGGCTCACTACAAGTTTTACTGATATTTCTAAAATTTAATTCTGCATCAACCCATTCTTTACGTTGAACATAATTGTATACCATGCAAAAGTATTTTGGTAGAATGCTCCAGAACTCGCTTAACATATTCTGGTATCCGAGTACCTGTTTTCAAACGTCTGTAGCGTTACAGCTCAAATAAAATAATCTTTATGTGTAATTTGATGATAGAAAATTGTTCAAGGAATTTTCAGCCAGCCTAACCAACCCTGTTATTCCAGAAGCAAAAAAAATAGTCTGCATCTGGTTAAACCTACAATGTTGGGCCTACTTTCCTAGATTATTTTGTGTATTTATCTTTAATAAAGAAGTCAACTACTTTGCGTTTCATTTAGACCAATGAAACAATAACTGTGAAACCCTTTTTGGTCTACTACAGTGTTACTTGACAGTTTTTAATCAGTGTTATAATCTTGGTATGATGAGAATGACCCGTTATGCACTACTGGTTTTGTAAAGATTACATAGAAACAGTGAGCATGAATTCGACGGGCTTTAGTTGCTAGGCAAAAATTAAAATTATTCGAATTTATATTGTTGTAAGGCTAATTTTAAGAAATTACATAATGGAAAAATTTTAAAAGGATATGAAATAATTTAACCCTATCTCAACAAAACAAAAGTGTTTCCAAATAAGTAAGGAAGAAGTCACCATTTAGTATGCAGATAACAAAACGGAATCTTCAAAAAGGTTTTTTTCCCCACACAAGATATATTTCTCAAAGAAAGAGCGAGGTAGGAATTTCATGAAATAAGATATAAGTTGAAGAAGTAAGGTGCCGAAAAAAGGAAAGCTGTAAAGTGCCTAATTGATGGAATTGAAATCTATATTGAATACAGTGAAATAGGAAAAAACATTGGCTCGCTTTGGTATTTATTTGAAAACACGAATCCAATTTACAAAAATTTTGAACAAAATCTTACAAATAAGTATTTGCAAATTTCAAATTGAATTATCTATTTCCCAGCAAGTAAGGAACGGATGTCTTCCTGACAGAGGATTTTAAACTTAAGAACGAGAATCACAGTATGTTTATTCGAAGTTTAGGGACATCGTAGCCAGTTTAACTAAAACTATGTTTACACGATCACTGAGCGAGCGCGGGAACAGTGAAAAGAGGTGCAAGCCCTGTCCACTTGTTCTCGCTTCAGGCGTATTTACTTGCTCAATGACAGGCTCATTTCCTTGCTCAATGCTCGTCTTCATGGTTCTGACCAGCACCATGAAGAAGAGCATAGTCAGTACTGTCATTGAGCAATTAAATGCGTATGAAGCGAGTGCAAGTGGGCGGGGCTTGCGCCTCTCTTCACTACTCACGCGCGCACTCAATGTTCTGTAAACAGGCCTTTAGGCCGCGGCCAGACAAACAGCAGTGAAGCAGGGCTGAGCAGAGCAGTTTCGGCTCGCTGGTAGCTGCTAGCTTATGCTAGCAAGTTAGGCGGCCAAACAAACAGCAGTGGCAGTCCTGAGTCCGCAGCAGTTGTAATCTTGGCGCTTAGAAGAGCAGTGCTTGTGGCTTTAGTTACCTCAAATTTAATTTATTAAACAGCTATAGAACTGGCAATATTTCATCTAATTATGTTTATTTAGATATATTTCTATGCTACGCATTATGCTGTTAGCATTACAAGTACATCCGTACATCCGTATTTTACTTTTGGTCTCCCTTCAATATTGCTATACTCAACGAACTAAATGGCTTTAATAGTGTTTTACATTTATTGCTCCAGAAAATTCCGCAAGAAATAAATTGCATGACAAGCAAGTTATAATTGCTGAGAGAATAATAATGCTAATAATTCACGGACGAATGGCTTGAAACCTTATAGATACTTGAATCTGAATTATTTTGCAGTGCTTTACGTGTAGATACATCACAGAACAAGGAACTTACTCGTTCAAGCGTATAAAGATATACATTTATGGATATAACAACCATAATTTCGAATTAATAAACTGATAAACAATTTCAAAGTGTAAAAGGATCTTTTTTATTTGGCTTGCGGCCCTACGTTCCAATTTAATTGCTATTTTCCCACAGAACTCGAATATCACCATCGTTTTTTGGAGAAACTAATAATTTTTTACTTGCATACTTTCAAAGTTATTTTTACCAATGTAATACTGATAAAACGTAAACTTGAATATTTCTGTATCGGCCGTGTGCAGCGCTTCGGGCTAAACTATTACTAAAAACTCTTAGTTGATACATAAGAAAGTATTTTTGAAGTCAATTTTAGTGCCGTGCGCCTAACACGAAAAACCTAATATAAAATGTTAGGCAGTGGTACGCTGTAAAGTATAGGTATTGACAAAGAAAATACTTGGTATACGTTTAGTTTTCGATTTATGAGGTGGAAAGTACCTATATACGTATAAATAACAATACGAGCCCACTTAACACTAACTTCCATGGCGTCTTCTATAAATGACCATTGTTCATTAACATAGTCATGATCGAAATATTATGAGATGCACCCCTGATCGCAGGAATAGCTTGCACCAAGGAGATCTGAAGTTCGACATCCTTCCCGTACGAACGCTAGGGTGCAACTGACTGCTAGCTCTGGAGCTGTGTTTTATCATCCAAGATAAAACGCCGCTGGCACTTGCTTCAGACAGCGCTGCCCTGCCCTGCTCTGTGCTACTTGTCTGGCCACCTTAATAGGAATACCACTTACATAAAACACCGCGCCGGATCTGCTCTGCTCTGCGCTGCTCCACTGCTGTTTGCCTGGCCGCGGCCTAAGGGGAGCATACCTCTTTAGGAAGATTTTCTTCAAAATTGAACTTAGAGCAATGAAATTTGGTATAATGATAGGAAATATAATTTGGAATCGTTTGTCGTCTATGAAACAATGCGATTTTCTTTAAAAAATATATTTATAGAAAACGAGATTTGAGGGGAGGCTTTCAAAATGCATCTCCTCCTACAGATTTCAAACTACAGTGATGATTTTGAAATCATTGGATGCAAAAAGATGTAGGCATTCCAAAAACTCAAATGGAATTCTCCAAACTTATAGTTTGAAATGATTAAACAAAGAATTCCACGGCATGTCTTCTTTCGTAAAATTTCATACTATATGACGTCACAACTTTTGATGAAAAATTAATTTAGAATTTTCATTTAAATTTTTAAAATGCCCACGTGTTTCCGCATCCAATGACACCAAAATCATCACTGTAGCTCAAAAACTATAGGAGGAGATGCGTTTTGAAACCCCACATTCCGATCCTCCAAAAAAGGGTAAACAAAGAAACATAAACAATCTAAATATTTCTTTATTATTATTGGTTGGGTCAGCTAGGACCCTTGGAATTATTTTACAGTAATAAAGAGACTCAGAAGTATCCCACTTCTTGCTCTTCCACTTGCTCTTCCAAGTATCCCACTGTTCCTTACATAAGGTACATTGTGGAAGTATTCTACCAGAACGTTAATGAAAATCGTCAATAAGAGTCATACAAGCCTATCCTTTATTACTGTATTGTATTTGGAACAAACGGAAAACTCACCCGAACTTACTATCAATGTATTCTTTTCTGCACCCTACAATAAGACTCAAATTTCTGTGCACATCGCTACATTTCTCCCACCTGGCAGCTGTGATTTATCCTCTGTACAATGTTGCCAAATCTGCTCCATAAATATTAGCTTGGTTTATTAGAAGTAATTACAATAATTAAAGGGAAAGGCAACTTGATATAATGCTTAGAAATCTATATTTGATAGCCTTACATAAACTAATTCGTAGGCCCTATATGTTTCAAAATTTAAACCAATACATCGGTCATTGTCGTTTACTGGAATTGAACAACTATATAACGTGTAAAGAACAACACTGCCCGAACCGAGCCGAGGGCAGAATTCAGGGTTGCCAGATTGGCCATTTCTTGACCAATTTACCCAAAATTTGTCATTTTTTGAACGCCGTGGCCATGAGAAAAATTACTTGGCCTTTTTTTACCAATTTGGACATATTTTGGACCTTGTGGCCTTGAAATAGTCCATTTGGCCATGTTTTCCAAAATAGAGCGTTGAACGAACCAAGATGATGCGACGTAATACGAATTATCGAAGCTCGAACAAGTCATGCTCAATGATCAATGAGACACGTTTGTAATTCAGCAGTTGCAGCCTTGCCAGGCAATGCGCGACTGCAGATAGTTTGGTTTCAATCGAAAACAATTAACTGTGCAAGGTACATCACGCGCAGAATTGCGCTGTAACAGATGAGATTTGGTTTCTTGCGGAACAGTAAAATTGCTAGTATTAAATGGATTCTCAGTCCGATCAACTGCCCTACTCCTGCCCCCAGTATCAATCTGCTACATCACCAACGAAGAAAAGAAAAATTTCATCGTCTGTTAAGCCCTACACACAAGAATGAAAGGAAGGATGGAGAAGCGAACCACTGTTTCGAGGCTGGTTAGTAAAGTTCCAATCTTCTACCTCGATTAAAGATTTGGCATACTGTACCAAATGCTCAATTATCCTTACGTGTGGTAAATCTGAGATTATGCGTGATACAAACAGTCAACGTCATCAAAATCTCTCAATGCAGAGAAGAAAAACTCAAACTTCATGGAGGGTGTCCCCCAAAATTGGGTGAAAATCATGAACTTTGGGAAAAATTTGATTTTAGCTGCTAAATGAAGTGTAAAATGTCCAGTACATACTGTGAAAAAAATGAGGTTCGTACGTTCTCTCGTTCTCCCGCTACGGGAGTTTGAAGTATGGGAGGAGGGGAAGGTGGTATTTCCTCTTGTTACACCCCACCTCTGCTGTTTCTTCACAGCGCGACGTTGCTATGTCATCTACTATTTCTCTATATTATCGTATGATTGCAAGGGTTTACGTTTTTTTGTCTTTTTGAGAGGTCCTGGTTGTGGGGTTTCAATATCCATCTCTTCCTGCAGATTTTGAGTTACAGTAATGATCTGGGTATCATTGAATGTGAAAAGACGTGGGCATTACCATAACCTACATGGTGTTTTGAAATTCACTTTCAATTAAAAGTTGTAACGTTACAAGAACGAAATACTATGACGAAAGTATGCATTAATATTTTTTTATTTCAAAGTAGAAATTTGGCGAATTCCGTATAGGTTATGGTAGTGCCTGAGTCTTTCCGCATTCAATGAAACACATATCATCACTGTAGCTCACAAACTATTGGAGAAAGTGCATTTTGAAACTCCCCTCCCCAATTTCGTTCTCTATACATATGTCGTTTTCTAGGAAAAACAACATTTTCTACACGAAAAAAAGTTCTCCCTTTGCATTTCTATCTGTGTACCAAATTTCATTGCTCTAGGTTCAATAACTGAAAAAATCTTTCCGGTAGGGGGACGCCGACCTTTAATTCGTTCATCTTGTCAAACGATCAAATTTACAAGTCAGCCAGAAAAATGGAATTGCAGATATGTGCATCTGAGTGACTCATTGCTGCGACTACTGACACAAGCGTTTCCAGATAATGAAGCCGTAAAGAAAGTAAGCTGAGAGAAACAAAGAGTTTCGAACATTATTAAACAATTTTTCGGTAAACATCTACCGAGTTATCTTGTCGTTGTCCATAATGAACGTTTATTTTCTGTTATAATAAGTATTTATGCAACAAGTGATCGCAGTACAGCTAAACGGCCCGGAGTCATCGTGCAATACTGAAGTGTGAGTGCACTCAACCTTTGTTGATCTTGTTCAAATACAGTATAGCACAGCCAATGGATTGTTAACCATACTTAGGGGATCATACGGATTTTTCAACTTTTTTAGTGCGATTCGTTTGAAAATTGGCTAGTATATGTATTTTTTTAAGTAAACTTTTTATACTGTTGTAGCTATTTCAATTTAGGCCTTATTTGTTAACGAAAAATTAGTTTATTGGTACATTTTTATGGACATTTCAAAATATAACTCCTCATTGAGTTTTGATGCTAGAACAAAACCAAAAACAGTTTTAGAATCCTTGAAGCATTTCTAACAAAAGTACATTGGAAAATTTTATTATTTGAAATTTTTTTGTGGTAAGCGATATTTTACCATTACATCAAAAATACATTATTTTGGGGTTTTGACCTATATAATTTTTTTTCTCAAACTTCAAAAAACAATGAACTTTTGTTAGAAATGTTCTAAGGATGCTAAAACTGTCTTTGATTTCGTTCTAGCATCAAAACTCAATGAGTTGATCCGTTTTAAAAGTTGAAAGTTAGAGGTGTTGGGTTTAAGTCATAAAAAAATTTTTTTGTTGAAGTGTAATATAATGGAAAATTTATGTAATTGAATGCTGTTTTAATTTTTATTCCGATAATCTTCATGCATAACTTCAAATTAACGCTGTGAATTGTAATTTCCACTAACAAATAAAAATTCTTTTTTATAAATATTATAAAAAAAATTATTTTCGATCAGATTCTTATGAAATTTGACTATAATATGTAACTTTTGAAAATAAACAAAATTTTATTCATTCATTTTTTTGATTCAGGGCTTAGTTTTTGGAAAAATTTGACATATTGGTCAATAAGGTCATTTGTATTGATATTTCAAAAGAGGACTAGTCATTGAGTTTTGATGCCAGAACAAACCAGAGACAGTTTTAGAATCCTTGAAGCATTTCTAACAAAATTAAATTGGAAAATTTTCACATTTGAAAAATTTTTTGCGATAAGCGATATTTTTTCATTACATTAAAAATACATTATTTTTGAGTTTTGACCTATAAAATTTTTTTTCCTCAAATTTGAAAAAAAAACAACGTACTTTTGTTAGATATGTTCTAAAAATGCTAAAACTGTCTTTGGTTTTGTTCTAGCATCAAAACTCAATAAGGAGTCCCATTTTGAATGTTGAAAGTTAGAGGTATTGGGTTTAAGCCATAAACAAATTTTTTTGTTATAGTGTAGTTGTAAAATAGCGAGTAGTGTAAGTTCTAGTTAGAGAGACCTAAAGTTGGCAACGCTCGAGACGGCAAGATCATCAGCCAGTTTCCGATTGGTCGTAGTTAGCTAAACAGTGCGTGTTGGTTACAAGTGTGTAAATAATATCCAATGTGGCAAGTAAACTGCCTCTAAGTTATTCTCTAACTACCTACTACTAATTCTATTCTACTCTATCCTGCTATTTCAATCTAGCTCCGCTCTTATCTCACTGGCCACAGGATTGAGTATATTCCTAACTGAGTATATTCCTAACTAGGGATATCCCAGAGGTGAGTGTCCATTTGCTTATAAATATTAATCCTGATGTATCAAAATTGATACTGTTCTATGTGTGTCTATTTATGTCAGCACTATTACTGTGTTGTGTCTATGTGGAACCCAGATACTATACCGGTGTTGTTTAACCTATACTGTGCTCTAGTGTAGGATTACCAGGTGTACTATATTGGCGACGAGGTGTTGGTAGAACTACTAGGAGAGGCTAGACTAGTGAAGGAACTCAGAATTGATCAAGTGATTTTACTATTTCTGTTGTGATTTTTTTCTCCTTTTCACGGTGTGTTAAACTTACTAAAATTCAATATGCCATTGATAGGTTCAGTGTGAGAATTTAATCCTTTGGAGGAAGAATTCGGAGACTATGAAACTAGATTACACTGCTATTTTTTAATAAACAAAATAGGAGACAAGGAAAAAGCCCCCACACTAATTTCACTTGTGGGTCCAAAAGTTGCTAGACTAATTAAAGACCTAGTGTCTCCTAAAAGAACCCTTGATGCTACTTATGACGAGATTGTGGAAGCGTTGAGACGGCATTTTAAGCCAACACGAAACCCAATCTTTGAGAGATTTAGGTTCCATAAGTGGAACCAGAAACAAGGGGAAAGCATCGCTGATTTTGTCGCTAGCTTGAAGGCCCTTTCACATACCTGTAATTTCAAACAGGAAGTGCTAGAAGAGACTGCTAGACAGATTCATATTGGGTGTGTCCAGTAATGAAATTCAACATTGCTTGCTGAATGAAGCTGGCCTGACATGGCAAAAGGCCATGGATATAGCTACTGCTAAAGAAACCACACTGAGAGAAACAGTGGGGTTGAGGCAATCAAATTCTATTTTGAATGTAGGTCAGACTAGAGTTCAGCTAACTGCTTACAAGCCTCAGGGCAAGACTCAGGCACAAGCTAGCCCCAAATCAGCATGCAGCGGCTGTGGTGGTTTGCACTGGCGTAGAGATTGCCCCTATAAAGACAGTAACTGTCATGGTTGTGGCCAAAAAGGTCATCTAAAAAAATGTTGTTTCAAACTAAAGGGCAGAAATCTGCTAAAGGCAACAAATATGATTTTGTGCATGCTATGCATGAAAAAAGGGGGAGGGAACACCACCCTGACCCTAATGGAACTAGCAATGGAACCAGTGCAGACTACCCAGCTCCCAACCATGGGTGTTATGTGGAAACATTTTCATTAGCCGAGGAAATGAAACCCTCAATCAGAATAAAATTGTTACTAAATGGTGTGCCATTAGAGACGGAGTTAGATACAGGTGCTGCAAGGTCTATTCTTTCAATGGCCACCTACTCTAAAATACCAATTAAGACAAGACCCGAGCTGAGACCTTCTGATGTTAAGCTTAGGACTTATGGGGGAGCTGAACTAGTAGTTTGTGGAGAGATTAGAGCTAGCATCCAGCATGAAGCTAGTGGTAGGGCTCCACAGCTAGCAACTATTGTAGTTGTAGACAGGGAGGGGCCAGCGTTGCTCGGTAGGGACCTGATTAACTCTCTAGGATTAACTATAGCTGCAAATAGGGTAAATAAGTTGGTTACCAAGGCAGAAGGGCTAGTACAAAAATTTTCCAACCTTTTCCACCCAGGTCTAGGTTGCTTTAAGGGCAGGAAGTTTATAATAGAGATTGATTCCACTGTAGTACCTAAGTTTTGCAAAGCCAGGAATGTGCCTTACTCACTCAGGCCTAAGGTGGAGGCAGAACTAAGTAGACTGGTACAGGAAGGTATTCTCACCCCTGTACAGTACTTTAGATGGGCAGCGGCTATTGTTCCCGTGCTCAAGGCTGATCAAAGCATCCGAATCTGTGGTGACTATAAACTGACGGTTAATCGCGCCACTAGGCTAGATACCTACCCTATACCCAGGGTGGAAGATTTATTTAGCGGGTTAGCAGGAGGAATTATATACTCCAAGCTAGATATGTCTCAGGCATACGCTCAACTACCCTTGGATGAAGACTCCAATGAACTCACGGTAATAAACACCCACAGAGGTTTATTTGCCTACAACCGTCTCAGTTTCGGAATTGCTTCCGCTCCCGGGATCTTTCAGCGTGCCATGGAAGGACTATTGCAGGGCCTCCCAGGAGTGTTCTGCTACCTGGATGACATCCTGGTGAGTGCCACTAATGAGCAAGAGCACAACAAGCGTCTCCATCAAGTCTTATCTAAACTACAGGAGGCAGGGCTAAAACTGAAAATGGATAAATGCCAAATTGGGGTGCAACAGGTATCCTACCTTGGATACCAAATCGACAAGGATGGATTGCACCCCACTGCAGAGAAGGTAGCAGCAATCCAGAATGCACCAGCTCATACTAATGTAACTCAACTGAGAGCCTATCTTGGGCTCCTAAATTTCTACAGGAAATTTCTAAAATCAACTGCAACTATGATGCAGCCCCTAAATACCTTACTGAGGGATAAAACCCCTTGGAAAAGGAATGCAAGTCAGGAGAGAGCATTCCAGAAATCTAAACAAGCACTCATGGACTCCCAGACTTTAGTCCACTTCGACCCTCAGAAACCCATAGCGGTAGTGGCTAACAGTAGTACGTATGTTGTGGAAGCGGTGCTGTGTCACCTTATTGATGGAATTGAACGCCCCGCCTATTTCACCTCCCGAACTCTAACAGCAACAGAACGCAACTACTCCCAGACTGAGAAAGAAGCTCTGGCTATGGTGTTCGCACTCAGAAAATTCCATTGCTACCTGTGGGGACAGGACTTAACTGTGGTTACTGACCACAAACCTTTGTTAGGACTATTTGATCCGGGTAGAAGCATTCCTCCGATGGCATCCGGGCGCATTCAGAGGTGGGCTCTTCTGCTGCAATCCTACAAGTTCACCTTGCGTCACCGGTCTGGCGTACTGTTGGGCACGGCTGATGCTCTCAGTCGTCTACCTGTGACAACTCCCGAGGAAGCCACGCCCATTCCAGCGGAATGGACGTCCCTAGTAAACTTCCTCGAGTCAGCTCCGGTCACCAGCATCCACGTTCGCGACGGCACCCTAAGGGACCCAGTACTTCCGAAGGTATACAAATACTGCCAGGCAGGCTGGCCTTCGACGGTCATCGGAGACCCCGATGTTGCTCCGTACACTAGGAGGAGAGACGAATTGTCCACACAAATGGCTGTGTGCTCTGGGGAGCAAGAATAATTGTGCCTCAAGCCCTCAGACAAGCTATCGTGGATGAACTTCACTATGGCCATGCAGGATCATCCAGGAAGAAGGGATTAGCTCGCAGATATGTATGGTGGCCCCTTCTGGACAAAGATCTAGAAGAAACGACTAAGTCATGCAGCGAGTACCTGAGCACTCGAGCTGCACCAACGAAAGCTAAACTCCATCCGTGGGAATGGCCTGCGAAGCCTTGGCATCGCATACACATTGACTACGCGGGCCCAATGGATGGAAGATACTATCTAGTGATCGTGGACGCACACTCAAAGTGGGTTGAAATTTTTCCCACATCTGCTATAACCTCTGGCGAAACGATCTCGTGCCAGAAACACACTTTTGCTACATTTTTATTTCCAGTAACAATTGTTTCGGACAACGCAACGTGTTTCACACCGACTGAATTCCAAAAATTTGTGAAGGCATGTGGTATGCGACGTATTACGAGCGCACCATACCATCCTTCAACTAATGGACTGGCAGAGCGCATGGTACAAACTTTCAAGAAGAATATACGAAAGTCAACGGAACCCTTACGCCTAGCACTAGACAGGTTCCTGTTCAACTATCGGCTAACACCCCACACGACAACAGGTGTTACGCCCGCCGAACTGACGTTAGGCAGGAAAGTTCGCTCTCGTCTTGATCTACTTTGGCCGTCAGAAGCAATCGCGTCCAAATGGCTCAACGCCAGGACGCTCAGAAAAGATATCACCCGGGGTCTCGCGCGGGTGACATTCCGCCTGAGTCACCTGTGATGGTCCGTCAATACACACCGGGTTCCCCAAAATGGACCCCTGCTACTACCGTTGAGAAAACGGGCACGGTGTCCTACAAGTGCCAACTGCAGGGGGAAGAGGTCGTTCGCCGACACCAGGACCAAGTCATTACATGCTCGAACACCATCCCCAGACCCAGGGAACAACCTACGGAGGAAACCGTGTTGATTCCACAACCTGCTCGAGAATCATACCCACCACCTCCGAGCAATGAACCTGACCCCGAAACACCTGATTACCCGATTCCCACCCAGGAGGCAAGTATGCACGAGCCTCCAAGTGCTATCATCTCACGCAGGTCTACCCGGGCTCGGGAGCCTGTGGAGAGAATGGACCTTTAGGATTGACTATGTGAAATCAAGGGGGGTTTCTAATTAAGGAGGGAGGGGTGTAATATAGCGAGTAGTGTTAGTTCTAGTTAGAGAGACCTAAAGTTGGAAACGCTCGAGACGGCAAGATCATCAGCCAGTTTCCGATTGGTCGTAGCTAGCTAAACAGTGCTTGTTGGCTACAGGTGTGTAAATAATATCTAACTTGGCAAGTAAACTACCTCTAAGTTATTCTCTAACTTCATACTACTAAATCTATTCTACTCTATCCTGCTATTTCAATCTATCTCCGCTCTTATCTCACTGGCCACAGGATTGAGTATATTCCTAACTGAGTATATTCCAAACTAGGGATATCCCAGAGGTGAGTGTCCATTTGCATAGATAAATTAATACTGATGTATCAATATTGATACTGTTCTATGTGTGTCTAATTATGTCAGCACTATTACTGTGTTGTGTCTATGTGGAACCCAGATACTATACCGGTGTTGTTTACCCTATACTGTGTTCTAGTGTAGGATTACCAGGTGTACTATAGTTATATAAAGGAAAATTTATGTAATTGAATGCTGTTTTCATTTTCATTTCGATAATCTCCATGCATAACTTCATATTCACGCTGGGAATTGTAATTTCCATAAATAAATAAAGATTCTTTTTTATAAAAATTAAAAAAAATTATTTCCGATCTGATTCTTATGAAATTTGACTATAATATGTAACTTTTGAAAATAAACACAATTTCATCAATTCATATTTTTGATTCAGGCCTTAGTTTTTGAAAAAAATTGGCATATTGGTCTTTAAGGTCATTTGTATTGATATTTCAAAAGAGGCCTAGTCATTGAGTTTTTACAAGTACAGCTTCGAATTATCCATTTTCCGTTTTGTTTTCTTTATGTATGGGGTCGAAATGGGGTCAAAAATTCAAGATTTTTGTTTCCTAACCCCCCCCTGAGGGGGATCTATTGTCCGTAGTGCCATAAAATTTTAGAACCGAATAGTCCACCTCCTAAGCGTCCTTTTTCAACAAAAACATGAAAAATACTAATCGGAGCGACAGGGGCCTGGCAGGGGCCTGGGATGATCCCCTTAAAAATATTTTAGTGGGAAAAATATTAAATTGAGCAACATTGGAGGGTTTTGTCTCGACACGACTGAACTTATGATGGGATCCAAACATGCTGTTGCTTCTTTATTTAAAGAAAGAATTGCCATATGTTCAGATTGTTACATGTTCGTGCCATTCAATTCATTTGTGTGCATCATACGCTTGCCTAAAATTACCTAAATCTATCGAGGATCTTTGCCGTAACGTGTTTAACAATTTCCATCTAAGCTCGAAGAGCGAGATTTTATTTCAAGAATTTCAAACTTTTGTAAGAATAGAATCACAGACAATTTTGGCGCATGGTCAGACACGATGTTTGTCATTATGGCAGTGTGTTAACCGTACATTGAAGCAGTGGGATGCTGTGAAACTATATTTCACAGAAGTAGCTTTTAGTGATTCCACTAATGATGCAATCATACAAGCCTTAAGGAGACGGTAAAGGTAGGAATCTGAAGGAAAAGAGATTTCAAGTTTTTAAAATAATCTTATGAAGAATTTTCTTGCGCATCCAACAGTCTAATTGGCTTTCAAAAACGTGCATTGGTTCGTCTCCTAAACGGGGTAAAAGACGCGCACTAGCTTGACCATGACGCGCGCCAATTGATGGGTGATCTCCCCCTTCTCCCCTTATTACCAGTCCGTTTTAGACGTTTCTCTAGGGGAATAGCAAACGAGTTCATTCATGGCCAGGCTTGAAATGATTCTAACATTCTAACACTCAGTCATAAATTATGATGATGTAACTGAGTGTTTGCTTTGAGTCCGGCTGTTCTGAGTCATCAGCTAATTAGCTTGTTGTGTAAACATCTAATCGCCTCCTGCAGTTTTAAAGGTACAAAAATTGCAAATATATCAATCGAATGGGCTTAAGAAGAGCTACAAAGCCATACAGTTGATCTAGAAATACTCACTATGAAAATAAATTTAAAAAAAAAGCTCTGCTGAAATTTGCATTTATTCTTTTTTGATAAGGATCTTTTCCCCAGTTTTGAAAGTACAGAAATGGCAATTATATCAATCGATAGGGCTTGAAGAAATGCTTTAAAACTCCAGAGTTTATACGTAAAAAAGCCTTAGTTCGGAAATCATGGGCAAAATACAATTTTTTTAGAAAAAATGACTGTCGTGAACCCGTGCAAGTTTCTATTTTAAAATGATTCTTCTCCCACAAATTTTGGAGTACACGAATCTAAAATATATCATTTGATAAGGGCTTAGCCAACTATCGATAAGGGCACCTCGATTTTTAAAATATTGATTATTTCGAAAATTATACGATACGAAAAGAAGAAAAACAAAGAAGCCAAGTCAGTTTTTTTTTTCAAGAAATTCAAAAAATTCAAAAAATTAAATTATCGAAAATCCACTCGCCTTTACCGTTTAAGAATAAGCTACCCAAAAAACGTATTGCCGGTTCTGTGGCTTCAAAACTGTGAGCCTTGAAATTTATTTCCCAAATTAAATTTTGTCGATAAAAAAATTACTGATGCAGATCCAGAAAAACACATCAATCATAAAAAATCTTTGCATCATTTCACACCTATAGTGAAAACTTCAGAGAAATCCATTCGTAAATGACAGACTTTTTTTAACAGTTACAGCCTCCTCGAGGGCACGGTCTGGGTCGAATTTGGATAATGGAAGGTTTCGGTTTATAAACTCATCTTATAGAGAATTTTCTTGCGCATTCAACGATATAATTGGCTTTCAAGTACGTACATTGGTTCGTCTCCTATACGGAGTAGAAGACGCGCACTAACGTGACCTTGGCGCGCTAATGGATGAGTGATTTCCCCCTTCCTCCTTTTAATTACGAATCATTTTTGGGCGTTCCTCGACGTGAATAGCAAGAGAGTTCATTCATGGCCTTGCTTGAAATACTTCAGTACGAAACATTCTAACACTCCGTGTGAATTATGATGATGTAACTGATTGTTGGTTTTGAGTCCGTCTGCTCTGAGTCATCAGCTAATTAGCTGTTGTGTAAACATATAATCGCCTCCCACAGTTCTGGAGGAAAAAGAATGGCAAACATATCATTCGAAAGGGCTCAAAAAGAGCTACCAAGCGATAGAATTGCTTTAAAAAATTAGTTTCGAGTCAGGAAACATTTTTTTAAGGGGGATAACCTAGGGGCTTTCGGGCCCAATGAGCCGTTTTTGTTTCTTTATTGAAAAAGGATCCTTAGGTGGTGGGCTATTGTGCCCTAAAATTTTATGGGGCTACGGGCACTAGATCCCCCTCCCCCCTCAGGGTTCTAACAATTTAGAGAGGCGGTGCAAAAGTTTTTTGATTTCAATTCATGTTGAAAATTATAAGCAAAATAATTCCAAAAGCGAAAAAAGTTGTCTGTTCTCGGGCAACAAAATTCTTAAAATTCAAAAGTTCAAATTATCGGAAAACTTTTAAACTGGATTTCTAGACAAGACAATTAGCTACCTAGAAAACTTTTTTTCAGTCCTGTAACTTCAAAATTATAGGCGATTGATCATTTTCAGCAACACCCAGTTCTCAGATTTAAAAAAAATCAAATGTCTTATAAATTTACCATAAAACACATGAGTTCAAAAACAAATACCGCATTATTTTCCATTTATTGTAAAAGCTTCAAAAAAGTTCGTCGAGAACAGACGGACTTTTGGTTTCGCCCTATAACTGTGCCCTTGAATGATTCCTTTTCTTTGGCATATTTAGAGTTTCTTCCAAACGGTCATAGCCACTTTAATAAGTTCTATAAGCACTTCCAATCAGAACTGCCTTCATTATACTGCCCCGAAAAGGATGTGTGTGACTTAATAGGAGGTATATGTTCAGATTTCATGCGCTTGTTTTACGTGAAGCAGTGTGAATTCACGGCACTGCAACCATCTATTGCTCTCTTCACCGCGTCTATGGTGAATGATGAGAGTATTCATTTTGGCGTCGCGGCCACTGAAAGTCTAAACGATCTGAAAAGCAGTGCAACACCAGATGAATTGGCGATATTTTACAGGAACTGTAAAGCGTTTTTAATAGAAGCTGTTAGACAGGTCCAAGCTAAGTTTACCCTTGAAGATCCTTTGTATGATGTGATTCAGTTCTTGAATCCTGCCAACACTATTCAGCTGCAACCGCCGTCAACAGCAAAAGTTTTTGACATTCTACCGCATTTGTTGCCTTGTGCCGACGAGAATGAGACAGACGCAGAATATAGAAAACATTGCTTATTGCCTGGAATTTCAACTGATATGTTCTGTCAGGAGTATTAGAACATAATATTGAAGGCAAAAAATGCTGTGGATCTGCAGTGCTTTCCTAACCTATCTGATATTGTTTATGCTCTTTTGGCACTCCCATTTAGCAATGCGTTGTCGAGCGTTTTTTCAGTGAATTAAATTTAATCAAAACTTATAAGGGAGAATCCCTAAAAAACGAGACTATGTGTGGCCTATTGAACATGACATACTATTTTAAGAATTCAGGGGAAACATCCGATTCAATGCCGATTGATACAAAATTTATCACTTCCGTATAAAAAGTCAAAGTAACGCTACTTGTGCTGGACTTTAGAATTTGTCATCACGTAAAAGAAACGTCATATACTCTTATCTTGCTCTTATTTTCGTATATATAAATTTGCAGTACACTAGTGAATATAATCGGACTTGTTGTTCATGCTGTTGTTGTCATGGAATCGTGTTGTTTGCAATAGATGTTTTTATTTATTTTTAATTATTTAATTTATAACTGTGGTCAAATCACTTTGTAATGGCTGGCGGTTGGTGGGATGCACAAGTTGGGTTCTCACCCCACATTCATGTAACTCACTACAGTGTGGTAAATCTGAGTGAAGCTGAAACTTGTCTTTTTAGTGTTAAGTTGCAGTCAAATTCTGTTAAGTGAATTCAAATAATGAGAAAGTAAATAAACGATGTATCCATTGAGTCTCTAGCAATATGGGGATACATATCTCATGAATACATGATTGGTGGGATATAAGAATTTATAAATTTATAAACGAAGAAATTACCACGTATTGATATCATATTTAATTAAGATTTTTCACGAGCTATGAATTTAAAACCATTGTCAGTCCTATAAAACGTTTCGGAGACCAGCTCCATCTTCAGTTCAACAGTCTGCGAAATTGAAAATAAAGAACGAAATCAGTTTTTTCTATACAAAATACATGGGCATAAAAAATCTACAAAAAAATTTGTATTGGATATGAACTATTACGCTATTGAGCTCAGTTTTTTAAATATAAAAGAGATTCTAAAATACGTAAATCTAAATCATTAGATGTCGTGCGTAAAATAGCAAAGTTTTTTCTGCTATGCGGTAACAACACTGCTCATTGTGAAGTCATATAGATGAATGAGGCTGTTGGGTCAGAGGTCTTTCGCTACGGTAGCTGACTCCACGGTGTTGGGCAATCCTAATATAGAATAGCTAAGTCGTTATGCCGACATAGCCAGATGTACATTGTACACAACTAAACTTATACACAATGGATGCCCGCACCCGTTTAGGAATCACATCCTTGTAGCGAAAGAAAGAGCCAACTTTAAGTGAATTAACTGAGATAAAACATAATTTTACAGTAGGAAAATGACGTTTAAAGTGAATTTCCAAATCTCGCGACATTTAATCTATATTATCTACAAAATAAGGGAAAATTCAATAGAGACGTTGCAGTGGTTCTTTCACGGCAATGGTTACAGAGTATTTCTAAGCCAAAAAATTTTTAATATGAATATTGACAATAGATTTAGGGTACCCAGGGTTATGTGTTCCATAAATAAATGTTTTGAGTCGTACATAGTCTTTCATTTCCTCTTACTGTGTTTTTGCTTCTCTTCGGTAGTCAGGAATAAATTAACGCGTATTGAATAGAGCTTTTAATTAGGTATTCAAAGAAAGAAGATGAACAGTAGAGAGAGCTGTATAAAATGTTGCACGTATCGTGACACGTATGACTCCGTAAAGTCAGAGAATTTCATTTTCAAACTTTCGCCTAAACTCTACTTTTGTCATTTCTTCACATATAAGCATAGAAACCTTGAATATTTTAATGCAATACCACCGGTGGGCTTATTTGATACTATGAGGTAATTTACGCATTTCAAGGGTAATGTTGAACAAAGTTTTAGGGCAGGAACTTTCACACTCGATGAAGCCCTATTGCGTGCAGGCGCTTCTGCCAATAGTCGATCAGACTGTGTATGTATATGAAAGGCGTCTGCAATTAGCTGTCCTCTCCCTTCACCTGCGCCGCTTGCTGACTGGAGTAGGCGGTCGATTACATTATTCATAGAAATCTTGAGAACGCACCCATGTTTATGGAGAGTCAAAGTGGCGAGTATAGAGATAGATCTCTTCGAAATATAGCACTGAACAAGATTGTAGAAGAAATGAAACCAGAGATTGAAATACCTCATGGGGAAACCAAGAAGAAAATAAATAAACTTCGGCCGCAATTCAGGCGGGAAAACAAGGCAAAAATACATTCCCAGAAATCAGGTGCTGGAACTGACTAAATATATGCTCCAAAATTGTGGTGCTACAACCTACTGACATTTTTAGATAAATGTGACATTCATTGCCCCTCTCCTTCATCATTGAATGAAATACTTCATTATCAGCCCGATGTAGGTAACAAATTAAAATTACACATGTATTACTTCTTCTCTTGTTTCCTGCATAAAAATAACTATTGTGAGTTTTTTGGAAATTCAAAATAACAGTAGTGCGATTTCAGTTACAATAATTTGCAACACCCTGAGATGCAGAAGTAAAAAATGACGGAAATTAGTATGATTTACACTATTTATTAAATACGCTCAGTACAGTGTTACAGTTTGCAAATGAGCCCGATGACTAAACATGGCATTAAATTTGAACAATTTAAACAATTTAAACAATTTTAACAATTTATTTACCACAGGTGATACAGAGGTAGAATGTTTCTTAAGTCTAGTACAATGGTCAAATTTGAGTATAGCTACATGAGGTTGAGTCCTCGAATAAGTTCAAGAGGGCCCAAATAAGTTCAGCGACTTCTGGGGCATCCGACCATCAACGTTATTCTAAGGTGTACAATAATGTTTAACCTAATTCACCGAACCTAGTTTCGTATTTGACTGATCAATGAGATAAATAACTCGATATTAGAGGTTTCATTTTACAACATAGGTCATATGGACTATTTTGAACAGTATATTCGATAAACGATTTAAGATCAGACTGAAGATCGGCGATATTACCCTAGTCAAATTACATTATTAGGACCAGTCATGTAGGAGACAAACTTTGACTTGGTGATCTTACACGACTAGTATTCTTATAGGAAGTGAGACCCAAGATTTCTTTTGAATACCTTGTAAGAACTACTTTCACGGGTCTCCGCAGGTATTGAGTTCCAAGTTTTAGTTCCAACGAAGAGGATACTGTGTTGCGACCGGACCTTTGAATAATAAGGAAGCATGAATTTACTCCCAATTGGGGTTAAATGGTCTTGATGACCAGTTTGCGCAGTAAATAATGGTTTAAGGCTACTGTCGCCATCATTTGGTAATTTTTTGTAGATGAAATTACAAAAGGATATTTTGTAGAGATCCGAATGTTTGAGTATTTGTAAATTTTTGAATGAATCATTTGTGTGAGCATTATATTCTAGATTTTTACCGCTCTAATGGCTCTTTTTTGCTAAGTAAAAATTATATTGGTTTTATTTTTACCAATTCCGTGCCATGCTTCTATTCCGTATTACAAGTATGGTGAAATAAGCGTTCGGTAGAGCATTTGTAAAGCTGTTTCAGGCAGGATATTTTCAACTTTATTTAAGATTCCGATGGATTTTGACAATTTAGAACTAATATGAGCGATGTGCTCTTTGAAGGTCAGATGTTTATCTATTATGACGCCCAGAAACTTATATGACTTGGTTTCATCAATTTCACCTTCGCCTATTTTAATGCGTGGGAGAGATATATTTTTTTTGTGAGAAGGTAATATATTTTGTTTAATCGATATAAGGCTTATTTTATTAACTTTGGGCCACAATGAAACAATATAGAGTTCATTATTTATACTCTCCGCAATAATAGCGGGGTTTTTGTTCGGAAGGACCACAGAAAGCGTACTGTCATCAGCAAAAAGTATGAATTTGAAAAATTATGTAGATTTATTAATATCATTGCTAAAACTCAGAAATAGGAGAGGCCCAATGACAAATTTTTGTGGAACTCCGTGGCTAATTATATGTGGGTCTGAATTTGCGTCGTCAATGACAACGTATTACTTCCGATTTGTTAGGTATGATCTGAACCAGTCATGGGCAACCCCTCGAATGTTACAACAGTGTAGTTTCGAGGGTAATATGTTGTGGTCCACACAATCGATTGCTTTTCGAAAGTCAAGAAATACGGAGAAAACAAGTTTTCTTTCATCTACATTGGAATAGAGGTATTTTAAATGATTTAATACAGCTTGTGTCGTCGATTTTTTTAGAACGAAAACCGTATTGTTTGTCGTAGAGAAAAGATTTTTGCTCAAAATAGGAATACACTTTGTTATACACAATTTTTTTCCGAATATTTTGCTAATAATTGGTAGTACAGAGTTAGGTCTATAGTTATTAACGCAATTTGTATCACCGTTTTTAAAAATAGGGGTCAGTGTGGTTATTTTAAGAGAGTTGGGGAAGATACTTCGAAAAAGTGATTGGTTGATAATATTACATATGCACGGTGCTGTTGTATCAGCTTTAAAAATGAATGAATTGTTCAGGATTTACAAAATTGTAGCGACGAGAAAAAACTATTTATTGCAGAAAAATGAAGAAATCATTTTGGTTGATACGAATCGAAATTTTTTCACCATTGGTGTTTTTATTATTGAGAATATCTGGCGTTTCATTTATATTCCTTTACAATGCATTGTTGACGTTATTGTAAGTTCAATGGATGTGCTGTCTTTTGGTATCAGCTAGTGCTTTATTTCTTTTCAATGTTGAGGGAAAGGGCATTTTGTTATATCGCTTCAGCCGCCCTTATACTTCATGCTTGCGTTGCCAAGTATTATTGCTTATTAACTTTTACTTCTTGGATTACGTACTGTTGCTAAAGTTGGCTGAATTGTATCGTATTAATTCTAAAGGGAATGAAAAACAAATTATTTTGTGTTGATGTATTATCGGGTAAATAATATTCTTTTTGAGTATTACACGCATGTAAGGCGGAACCGAAAGCGGGCATTGTAATTTGGATCTGGTAGCATTGTTAATCTTTCGAATATTTTTTTCCATCTATAATTGAGTACTCCACTTTAATTTGTTGGTGGGGGGAGGTATGTGCACGCATGCACACTTGCGCCTCCCTACCCTGTGCGCCTCAGAGGCTTTATAAGCGGTGAGCCCCTTAGGGCCCGCACTCAATCGTTCACGTGTCCCACCTGTAAACCTCGCCTGCTACGGTCTACCCAATAAAGCATACCCAAGAAGTCATACAGCGTTTTACTGCCCGCATACTCTCTGCACCGCGTATCGAACACATCACAACACTTATGCAGTTTTTCTCAATATGCATCAGTTCATTATTCCGAGCGATTTTTCGCGTTGTTATACCATTACGCAAGCATAAACGGACCTTCGGTTGATCAGTTTGACTCTTTCAATTTTTAGGCCTGAATTCCTCTCATCCTGCAACAATTAATAAAATCGACCTATTACTCTACAGCAAATTTTATTGAATCTTATTTTCCACATTATTAAAAAAAATTATCTACCTCTATCGCACCAATTTTGAACAATTTTATAGTACTACAATTTGCTTCTAATTCTCTTATCCTTCCAGTGTATATCTAAATCACATCGGATTTTCTTTCTGTGGAATTCTCATCGGACTTGCATATTCCTTTCAAAATTTCTGAAACCAAAAACCGCTCATTATCAAAATTTCCGCGAACATAATGCACGACACATCTATATATGTTTTCAGAATATTTTCTAGTATAACACTCTACTGTTTACACACTTGCTCCTGGCACGCACTTCGAAGTTTGAGGCTAAACTGAGTTCCCGCAAAACACAAGGTGTTTCTTCAGGGTATATCCCTTTCTCACTTTTTAAGAAAGTAGCCAATCATTTCGCACGTATCTCGGAAGTGTTCGGTCAATCCCGCCCTAGCCTGAATGTGACTGTTCCCATTGGCTATTATGGAGGCTGCTTTCTCCACCTTTTATAATTCAGATTTGAGACCCTTTTCTGAAAGCCGTTACTTCCAACAATTAAAATTGTCTTTTTTGCAACTTATGTCGCTTGCTGGCGCCTTTATCTTGAGACCCAAACAACATACTCAGCATAAATATTAAATTACATTCACTCGAACGCTAAGGTCTAGCAGTTCACCATAAACATTCGATTTGTGGCCTCAGCTACAACAATGTTTTCTTATGCCATAGCGGTCAGCCATACATCACCTCCTTGGACACCTGTTCTTTAGCCTATTGCGCTCAGTCACCCTCTTATAAGCTGAACACGACACTCTGGGCACAAACACACGGCTCAACACAAACGAACGACACAAAAGTACGACACAAAGCACAACACAACATTCCACGCACCAGCGCACACTGTTGACAGTTTTACAATACAACAAGAATTCATACGAAAGAATATTAATGAACGCTACAAAAAGAAAACCTTGCAATAAATCTTTAAAGTTAATTTGGCAACAAATCTCTAAAATCAAATCATCAATTTATCAAATCATCAATCAACAAATCCAAATCATCAATTTATGAAATATTAGTTATACTCGCAGGCGAAGCGATCTGGGATCGCTCGGAGAGACAGGCATTACGACTAGGAGTCATTTGACAGTTGTTCGTGCCCTATTGAATCAGCGTTGTTCCTGGTGCATTGTGGATTCCGGGAGCGATCGGACATTGGTCTGTCCCCGGCTGATAGTGGGCCAACGTCTCCGAACAGGGCAGCCATTACAAACGGCGGACAGCAGGACTTCTTGTGAGGGGAAGCACTGTCGTGAGGTGGTCGGGTTGCAGGGGCATGGTTTTGGTGTCACTGCACTCGTTATGTTGGAGTTAGGGAATTTTGGCATTAATTTTCTCCTGCATAGTGATGTATTGATCACATGGGAGGCGTCATCGTCAGTAGTGACTCTGACTCAAAGTATTCGGTTGGCTGGGGGAGACCTCGGCTGGCCAAATCATGTATGGGGTCTAGCAATGGATTCGTCAGTGCCAAGCTGGAAGCCGGCCTGATGGGGAAGGCATGATTGGGGGATGTTAGGTGTGCAACCGATAGTAATTAGCGACCCTGACTTTGTTGCCAGGCTGGTTGACGGTCGTTGGAACGTCAGCTGGCGGCGGTCCGAGAAGCCATCCTTGGGGTTACAATTTCGGATCTCGGAGTACGGGTGTACTCGAGCACCTCATGTGCGTGAGCGCATTGACTTGGAAATTCAAAGATCTGGAAGGGTTGGTTGAGGTGTGGGATGGCCCTATACAGGGCATCACTCCGTTGTTGGCCGTCGTGCAACCAACGAAGGCAAAGTCCGTCCGATCATAGATTACCGCGAGTTGAACGGATTTGTCGAGTGTCATACTGGTGATGACATAGTCGCTGTGTTTAAGCTTAAGGTCGTTGACCTTAAGTCTGCTTACCTGCAGATCCACGTTTCCAAGGATCTGTGGAAGTATCAGAGAGCAAAGGTTAAGGTGTGCCTTATGCTCTGACGCAATTGGGCTTCGTCTTATCGTGTGCGTATCGAATCTTGACCGTGATTCTTATAAAGGTTCTGTCGTTGGACGACCGGGTTCATCAAACAATGGACCATTAAAATGACGATTTAGTGGTTCGGGAGTCTGTTCTTAGGGTGCAGAAGCTCCGGGAGCATCTCGCTAAGTACGAGCGTGTGACGAAAATACCTGAGAGCCTAGATAAAGACCGGTTGTTGAAAATTTATTTATAGAAAGATTTCAACAAACATCTTAGGATGTCGAGAGGATATACGCTCCCTGAGTTCGGTTCGGTAGAAGCCAGATTGACTAAAAGGGGCTGTTTTTCCTTGTATGGTCATTTGGTTGGCCACTACCCCGTGGCGGCGTGACTGCATTTCTGTTGCAGTTTATATTAAACGGCTAGTGTGCAGCGTCTTCTGGGACAACTCGGCCGACAGTTCCGTTTGCGTTTTAGCTGGAGAATTTTTAGCGCGAGCTCGTCGGTAGGACCCTGTTGGGGCGTGAAAGGTGTCGATGGGGGCGTGTAAGGTATCGTTACCGGGTGGACGGACTCCAGTTCCCTGAGGGCCGGTGTGGCCTTGGAGATCGATGGCCTCATTTTTGAGAATGCGTCCTAGCTCCGGAAGGTGTCAACCGTCTTCACATCAATATGACTGAGTTGGAGGCTGTGACGCCGGGCATCAACTTGGCGATTGCATGGGGTTTTACGGCCTTCACTGTCACCAGTAAATCATAGACTGTCGTCAACTGGATGGACAATACTGTCGAGGGCAACAATCGTGTTCGCACGAAGGGCCCGGCCAAGATACTTTTAAAGAGACCCCTTGGGGTAATCTGTGAGACAATCGCTGAGCGTGGTCTGGTTGTGTCTGTTCGCTTCGTAACGACGATCGAGAAAAGGCTGATCAGATTACCAGAGTTTCAATGAGGTGGCTTAAACCGCAAAACTGGTGAAGCCGTGGAAGAGGTATCTACTATGCTTGCCACTAGAGAGAATGTCGAGGATGCCATTTGGGTGGCTTATTTGCCGCATTATTTGAGTATCGATGGGGGAAACCCATAGATCACTTTCTGTACAAGGCTTCGACTGACGTGGAGTCCCGCAATACTATTGCTGCTGCAGCTACAACTGCCTTGGAACACACGGAAGACAATACACGGAGAATACATCCAACGACCTCTCACAAGCTCATCGGCTCACTCACTCGTCTGCCGGTTGGTGGCTTTAGACGGAGGGTTTCTTCCCCAGGGTGACGCCCCACCCTACCCCTCTCACCCGCTCAAGCTTCCCCACTTGCATTTAGACGAAGGGTGAGATGCCAACACCAGCGGAGAAAAGAGGACGTTATTTTTAACCTGTAATTTTTCCATGAGGCTGGGACAAGAAGATCAAGATTTTCATGAAGAATTCAAGAATAATATTATTTCTTGAACGAAGGTCAAGTGCCCTGCCAGAAACAAATGTGCCAATAGGATTAATAAGGAATGGAGGCGAATCAATAAAACTTTGCTTTTAATATGGCTTCTTATATGACCATAATACCCAACCAAAGAATAATAAAATATAGCAGATATATACAGATATATACAAAGAAACAAAAATGAGATGCTGTTTTCAAGATAGAGTATGATACAGAAAACAAAAATAATGTACACAAATTCTATCTGTCGAAGTCCTATCATTAAGTATCCTGTGTTAATAATAGCCTATCAGCGAACAATTTGGCTGACGATTGTTACAGGTACGTACTTTTGAATTAAATGGAAAATTCTTTCAGCAACAGATCATTTCACAATTGGTAACGTAGAAACGATAGTAGTTAATAATGAAATTATATTTACAGGCGCAATATATACAATTAGACTGACACCTTGCTTTCCATAAATGTATAAATTGTATAGGTAAAATAAATGAATGTATGAGTAAAAAAATCTGTCAATGTCAAAACTTTAGTCCCGTCCACTTCTGTAGATCAGGAGAAACTTCTTGGGTTGGAATCAGGCATGAGAACATGACGGCAGAGCAATTGAGCGATACACCCTACTGTCAAGACTCCCATAAGCGCACTGCCAAGTCTGTCGCCTCAGAGTTTTTCATGGCAGACGAAACAAGGTAGCTGCAAACCAGTCTTCTATGAAATCGAGTCTCACCCCAGTGACGTCAAGGCATCCGACCAATAGCAGCGCTTAAATTGCATCTGGCAACATTGCTAACCCGAAATCTGGCATCACTGTTAGCGTTACGCGTACGACAATGTTGCATTTTTGTTCTAATGAAGTGTTAACGAGTCGAGTGAATCGCAATGTCGGCGCCTCAAGTTAAATTTTTAAAAAAGTGTTGATTTATTTGGTGTCGGAATAATTCTAAAAATCGACCCAAGATATTTCAAAGGTCTGGTTTCAATTTTAAAGAATTGATTTTGCCCAGTGGAAAGGTTTAGTTAAATAATCTCTAGTCGAACTTATGTAAGTTATGTTTGCTGGCAGCCATTTCAAAAAGACCGACTTCCGAAGAATCCCCTCTGCATGTAAGACGCACATTTCATTGGAAAGAGGTGTTGTGCTGTTGTTTTATTGTCACAGGAGTTTGGAACTGGAAGGTAAGAAATTGAATTTCGAATATTATTCGAAACTAATTTAAAAATAATGGCTTATAACTGATTATTGCATTTGATGAAGTGGCATCTCTTGACCAAATCTTTGCCACCAGATACAGTAGTACAGTTCAAATTTGATATGCTAATTCCATTCATAAATGCTGTTGAATTGCGTGAAATTTAAAATTTAAAGGAAATGAGTAAATAGGAATAGGATGTGCTACAATTAAATGCTGATTAATGACATACTGTTCATGAGTTTTTCATTCCAGAAAGGTAACCTAAAATCCTATATTTTGTGGTAGGGTGCAATCAGATTTCATAGTATTTGAATTTCTGTGAGTGAATTAATCTGGAAGTAGGATGTGCTGTCAAATTTTACCAGGTTTATATTAAAAAATTTCAATGGCATTTTAAAAATTTTGATCTATTCATTATATTGAAATTAGCAAGTAAGCTTAGAACCTACAATGCTCAGACATGAAAGCTAGTTTGGACTGCCACATAGTAAAACTTGTTTACTGTATGTTAGATGCAACTTTAGAATAGCTCCTATTTTTCTTGTGTAGCCAATCTTATCTGAAACTTTCAGATTAACTTGTAATAACTTTCTACCTTATAGCTAATTGTCTAGTGTTTACAAGCAAGATGCAAAATCTTGTCTATGATTTTCTATTGTAAGTGCTACTTTTTATGGCAATTACCTTCTTGAAACTGACGCTGTTCTAAGAATATTTAGAAATGCATTTTTAAAGGTACCTGACTTCTTCTAGGCTTACCATTCATCGTGTTCCATTTGCTGCTAAATAATTTCTTTATATAAGGTGCCAAATTCTTGCTGTTGATCATAGTTTTATTGTGAGTGCTTCAAAAATCTTATCTGAAGCTACAAAGCCATATTTAATTTAAAGAAGCAGATTTTTCTGTTTTTGTTTATGGTTCTGTTTATATCTAAGTCTCCTTTTCTCTGTTTCTTAGTAGGAAACAGAAAACATCTGTGCAAAAATGAAATTGAGGACATACTTTCACTTAATTTTTTATGGGTAAATGTTAAGGAGAGGACCATAATTGATTTTCCACATTTCGGTGTCTAAACGTAGTTAATTAGATCTAATTAAACTATTTTTCATCTACGCCCTTTCCGTCGTGAATGAGTATTTAACAAGTTATAGCGGGAAATTACTGACCGCAGCTCTAGTGCTTGATGGGGAAAGAAATTGTTCGGACGCGAAGACTACAATGGACTCTTCCTTTTGACGCACTCAAATGATCGAGCGCATTCCAGCCATCAAAGACGAAAATTAACATACCGCTATAACTCATTAAATGCTCATTTGCCACAGAAAGGGCATGGAAGAAAAATTGTTCATTTTGATCTAATTAACTATGTTTAGCAGAAAAAATTAAAAAATTGATTATGGTCCTCTCCTTTACAAATACCTTTTTATGTCATATAAAATTGATGCTTGTGTGTTTTAGGCTTTTTCTTTTGTAGTTTAAATTAGTTGATTTTAGTTTTATTGTTAAATATCATAAACAAATCTACTTATATTATACATAACATTAACTGTTGAAGAAAAATTGTGAAAACTAGCTCGAGTGTATTAATTAACTTATTTGGTTGTACCTGAAACTATGTATGTCAAACTTTCCGGTCTATTACCCCATTATAGTGTAATTTTCTCTTTTTCCCCTTATTTTTTCACCAATGATATTTCTCTGGCTTTTTTCTTCCCTTTTCTCCCAGTGCGGCTGATATTTTTAAAGTTTGTATTACACTCTAGTGTGTCATTGTCTCCATTTCCTTATGTGTGCATTTTAATACTGCTTTATATTCAGTGTTTTCTCTCTGTATAACTGACCCTATTTATTAAATACTCCCAGCTGCACCTCAATTTATTATATTAACTCTGCCTTTTGTTTTCTCTAACATATTTTAATCTGTACCCTCACTAATGCAACTGAAATGCATGCTTATTGAGCCAAATCTAATTCAGGAACTGTTGATGTGACAAGTTCACTAATATTTATTTTTGCCTTCCAGGTACATGAAGAAAGTAAAATAATTCCACCCATCATTGAAATGGATGAAGGGGCGCAAAAGGCTGTCGTGGTATTCAACGGACTCACCGAAATTGAAGGAATTTTGGCTTCAGTGAAAGTGGAAGATGCTGCCACTTATATCTCCGGTTACATTGCCATGAATACAGACGTGTATCAGCAACAACTGAAGAAAAAAACATCTTTGTCTGACTATACTATATGTTCCATTCTTAGTGTAAAATATTTCAATTTCCTTCTGTTTGGGTCTTTTAAAAAGTATCTCCAATCTGATGATCAGTGCAAGAGACTGAAATTTTGCAGTAAATCTTTCTTAAATGCTATTCCTTGTTGTGAGAGGGTTTTCCTCTATCTTTTCAATAAAATTAGTCACTCACCAGGCTTCTGCAAAAGTGTTAGTGAATTATTTCAAGAGAACTGACCTAAATCTCTCACCTGCTGTTCTTAAATAATAATGTACTTAATCTAGTTTTTCTTCAGATGTAGAACATTACAGTCAGTCAGAGCTTACAATAGACCTCTGCTGAGTACATGTTTTACAGCAGGAAAACTTGATAAAATGGTGCACAAGGGATTCCACTGCACATTTCTCCTGATCCCTTGTCAACATGATGCTCTAAAGTGAAATATGACAAATTGTGTCAGATCAAATTATTCAGTTAATTTTAAATGGTTTCTTGAGCTGCTACTTGAAAGCACTTGTGTGTGCAAAATCATTTTATGCCATGTGTCCCGGTATTTCATTTGAAATAAGTTAGGGTGAATTACTGTTTCCTTCTTTAAAACCTATAACTTCATGTTGCTGCTGCTGTACAGCAGAACTTCATACATTCCGATTAAATATAAGAAAGCTTAATTTTAGTCTTTGTGTCACTCACTCTACTCAGCTGTTCGATAAACTAAAAGCAAAAAATGATAGAGATGGGGTTGTGAGGTGGTCTATGGTACCGAACTAGTGATAAACTTTTTTTATTGGTCTGTTCATAATTTAAGGCTGTGAACTATTATGTGGTACAATGTTGTCTATTGCATAACACAATAACGGACGGTAGTGCAAGGTTAATTTGTTGGTTCGGCCGAGTGCATTGTTAGATTGAAGTGTTATAAATTAGCATTCCTTGGTATTCAAGTGCCATACCAATTTGTAATCCTTGTTTTTTTTTCTCGTAATTGGAACTCGGCAGAAAAAGTTACTTGTAACTTACTCGTGGAAACCTTTACAATCCTATGATAAATTCGCTGTTTTGGTTTAAAATGAATTCTGTGAAAAGCTTTAGACTGGCTTTGAAAATACTCTCGTAGCTTGAGTTATGCTCACCTCGCCAATTTTGACACTCTGAAGTTTATGCTAGAATAGACTTCCCAGCAGCCTGTACTGAATTTATGTTCTCTTTGAAAAGTTACCTGTAGCACAATAATGTTTTGTTATTGATCAATGTTCTTCTCTCCTGAACGTCCCTCTGGTTTTACTTCTGCTTATTGATAATCGTACGATTGTTTGTGAAAAATATGATACGGTTATGAACAATTAATTTCGAGCATCATTCCCATATTTGGTATAAGATAGGTCATAGGCTTCAGAATTGCAGGTAGTTAGAAGAATTGGCATACAAAGAGTAATTTTAATCCTAACTGATCATTCTATCGTTTGTCTTTATAGTATATTATGTTTTTTTTCCTTTTAGAATTAAAAATGTTCATTCTACTTTTGTATTTCCTTACTTACTGGTGCGCAGAGCACTGATACTGATGTTTGAAGATGCCTTAATGTATTGAGAGTGCTTCCATTTTTGCGCTCTGTGATGTTTTCTAAGTCATTGTTTACTGCTAGTTCTTTCGTAGATTTGAATTCAGTTTTATGTTGTCTTGTGTGTACATTTTAGAACTTACTATCCGGGAAATGTTGAAACGAGCCTTGAGCGATGGTGTTCTAATTATTGTTTTTGATAGGAAAATAGTTTATATAATTCATTATCGTCCGAAAGTTACGTTGTGTCGAGATTTTAGAAGCGAAATACATTTTTAGGTGGTGAAAATATTTATTCATTTATGCAGGGATGAGTTGTTGGCTTTTATTTTGCTCCCTACTCTTATAAATTTAGTGATGTAATGTATCGAGCTGAGAGTCTTAAAGGTGTGTCTTCCTCTCTTTGAAAAGCTATCTTGTGGTAAGAGAGGCTGATTCCAAGTCATACTCTAAGCTAATCTGCAGAACTTGTTAGTATTTACATTGAAAATTTGCTGTTCTAAGGGAGAACATGCAAAGTCCTGCAAGTGACTTACTTAAGCCATTCATATGTTGAAATAGAATGCGTTTTTGATTCCGTTGCTGACCACCTTTCGCTTCACTGCTGTCATTTGTATTTATTTACAATTTAAATATTTATTATTTTTTATACAGAAAAATGTTGTGGAATAACTTCGGAGAGATATTGAATGCGGTAGCTTTTTCAGGGAAACGCACCAGAGAATGAACAAAATAATGGACTTTGATTCCTCTCAGGAGGATACAACTATTGTATCTATGGGCCCCTCAGGGGGATACAACTATTGTATCTATGGGAATTAGCGCTCCCAGGGGAAAAATGTGAGGGCCCGAGCTGAGAGTTAGGTAGGCCTTCTTTTTGTTGAAATAAAAATGTTTTTGTTATGTTAAGGACCAACTTTTTTCGGTTCATTACTGTCCTGTTTTTCAGCACCTCTGACTTTCTTCTTCAACTATTATCTTATTTCATGAACTTCTTTCCCATTTTACTGTTTCTATGCCCTTTCTGCATAGATTCCTCATTTTCTTATATCCATACTAATTGGTGCCTTCCTCCTTCCTCTCTTCGATACGCTCTATTTTTGCAGCGGTTAGGGAGGCTTAAACTAACTTATAATCTTAATCTTATTGTATCTATGGGAATTAGCACTCCCAGGGGGATTACGTGAGAGCCCAAGCTAAAGGTTAGGTAGGCTTTTTTTGTTGAAATAGAATAGGTGTTTGTTTTACTACGGACCATCTTTTTTCGGTTCTCTGCTGTCCTGTTTTTCAGCACCTACTACTTTTTTCTTGAAATTTTTCTTGTTTCATGAACTTCTTTCTTAGCTTACGGTTTCTATGCACCTTGTGCATAGATTCCGCGTTCCCTCAACTCCATATTAAATGGTGCCTTCATCCTTCTTCTCTTTGAGCATCTTTGTCGTGGTAAAGGGAGGCTAAAACTTTCTTATATAATAATAATTATAATAATAATTATGGACTTAAATTTATTTCTATCAGCTCATACACTTCATGCTAAAGGGAGCCCTCCCACTCCACAAAAATACTCGGTACGTTACTTAAGCTGGGTGTTACAGACACATTTTCTGTATGTTCATTTTTTGTATCCTAATAAGTAATATGTACAGTGACGGTCTTGTACTGCTCCTCCGTTATTTTCTGACTTGCTATTCTCGAGTGTAGTGTACCTGCGTGTAGCGCTCCCAACGAATCTGTATCAAATTAATTGGGGTTCCTGACTTTGAGTTCTAATTAGGAAATTACCTTTTTTATTGAGAGAGCGTAGGTTTTTGTCTTATTATGGGCCATCCTATTTCGATTCACTGCTGTCAATTTTTCACCATTTCTGGCGTTTTCCTTCACCTATTACCTGGTTTCATGAACTGCCTTCTTTATTTGCTATTAGTTAGGTGCATGGAGTCTTGTGTGGGAACAAACCTTGTGCATACATTCCCCGTTCTTTCAAGTTGACATTGAATGATTCCTTCATCTATTTGATAGAACTTTGTTTTGGTTAGAGAGGCTTGTACTACTAATTGTCTAACATACTGTTGTTTAGTGTGAACCGACTATTTCTCGGTTCATTGCAATCCTGTTCTTTGAAACCTAACGTTCAACGTGTAATTTTTATCATAAACTTCCTACCTTGCTGCTTCCATCTAAAATATCTTCTGCAAGAACACACCTTGTACATAGATTCCCTGATCTCTCAATGCCCTGCCAAATGGTGCCTTCTTTCTTCCTGTTTGTGAAACTCCTTTTTTTTGCGGCGAGAGGTGCTAAACGATGTCATATTCTTTTATATTCATCTTATCGTTTCTATATATAATCCGTACTACCATGTATCATAAATGCGAGTAATTTTAACTTTCCCGCATAGCAATCATCAATGCTCTCTGTTCTTAGCACTCCAATGGCGAATGTAGGAGGTCTTGAGCTAAAGGTTAGGTAAGCCTTCATTTCGTTGAAGTAGAATAGTTTTTTTGTCATTTTGTTACGAGCCATCTCTTCTACGGTTCACTGCTGTCCTGTTTTTCATCACCTACTACATTCTTCTTCAAATTTCATCTTATTTCATAAACTTCTTACTAAACTCACTGTTTCTACGCACATTGTGGATAGATTCCGCGTTCCCACAACTCCATACTAAATGGTGCCTTCCTCTCTTCGGAACCCTTTCTTTTAGCGGTTTGGGAGGCTAGAACTTTCATCTAATCTAATCCTTCTTCTCTGTGGATCTATGGATCGCCTGTGTTGCGGATGAAGAGGCTTAAACTAACATCTAATCAAATCTAATTAGCCCTCTGTTCGTTATGTAACTTTGAGAAAAGCAATAGTTTATAACGGGTGTGTGTTCAAGTACTCTATGTGTTCGAGTTTCTTTGGTATTGAAGCAGGAATGGCGCTTGAAAGAAAATTTTGCAATTTTTTAGGGTGTTGGCATTACTCGAAAAATTTGAATGCTCTATACGCATAAACATTTGAAAATACATTCTCCCGCTGTTTAGTTCATGAACTTATAAGCGGAATTCTTATGTCGCACTTTTTATTACAAATAAACGATATCTCTATGTTGAATTTTATATGATCCTTTTTACAATTGAACACGGCGCGCAATCGTCTGCTTCATCAGTATAGAAAGTATCGCTGAACTGAATTAAATTAATTTCCCTATTGTTTCAATTGAGCATTTAATTTAAGAAGCTGTCCGTATGATGAACTAGGAGATCGATAACCGTTTAGTACTGGTGGAAAAGCTCGGAGGCGGACGGAATTCTATTTTTCTAAAATCCGTCGTGCGGAAGCAACACCGGCTGTCGGTTCTGTTTCTGATCGTACGTCTGGAAGGCAGAGTACGCTGCATCGTAGTACGCTGCCGCTGCTGACGTCACGTAACCCTAGTGACGTCATCCGGCTTGTGTGAAATGAAGCCTTTCTATTGGCTAGTCGAGTTTGCGAATGTGCACTGACGTCCCCATAGAAGTGACTTTACCTCCTTTAGCCTACCATGGAGTTTTTCCAGCAGAAGGGTGGCAGCGACGTCACACATGAGGAACGGATGGGAGGCATAAGATTGGGGGTTTGTTTTTTTTTTTGAAGAGGCGGAGAGGGGGAGAGGGCGTTGCCCTGGGGAATGCACCCTCCGTCTAAGCCCAGCAATAGCCACTGGCTCCAACCCACGGTATACATAAGAAGGTAGGAGCTCAAGTAATTTCGGTCGATATTGAGTACGCTCGCAGAAATTGAAAATTCTGTTCTGAAGAATCACTAAAGGAGCACATTCTTTAAAACGTTGTACACGTATGTCATTTTGCTCGCTGATGCGTTATTTTCCAGTTATTCAACTTTGAAGTTATAGGAACGTCGTATATAAAAGTGAAGGAACGGGCACATATAAATGGTGTAACATGGTATTTGACGTAACGATGGGTGAGGTTAGGTTAGGTAATGTTAGGTTAGTTAAATAAATTAACCTTAAATAAGATAAAACAGTCTAAAATAGCTTACCCTAACTTACCCGAACCGACGCTGTTATTTTCACGCCAAAAAGTGGGCGCGTCCCGCCGAATAAGTGGGTGTGTTCCAAAAATGCGGCGACTAAGCAAACTGACTATATGATGTTATTCCTACCTGAACGTAATTCATGTTATATCTCGAAAATGACGCATCAGCGAGCAAAATGTCATTCGTGTAAAACGGTTTTAATAGTGCTCCTCTACTGATTCTTGGGAACCAAATTTATAAATTCTGTGAGCGTATTGAGATCGTCCCAATTTTTCAACTTTTTCGTCTGATTCGTTTGAAAATTGGCCACTATATGTATTTTTTGAGAGTTAACTTGTTTCACTCCTGTCACTTTTTCGATTTAAGCCTTATTTTTTTACGAAAAAATTAGATTTTAGGTACATTTGTATGAATCTTTCAAAACGCTACTCCCCATTGAGTTTTGATGCTAGAAAAAAAACAAAGACAGTTTTAGAATCTTTGAAGCATTGTGAACAAAGTGACATTGCAAAATTTGAACATTTGAGAAAATAATTTTTGTGAATAGCGATATTTTATCATTACATTACTAATGAATTATTGTTGGGTTTGAGATATATAATTTTTTTCTCAAATTTGCAATGTCATTTTGTTTACAATACTTCAAGGATTCTAAAACTGTCTTTGGTTTTGTTTTAGCATCTAAACTCAATGAGGAGATATGTTTTGAATGTTGAAAGTTAGAGGTTTTGGTATAAGCCATAAAAAACTTTTTTGTTGAAATGTAATATAATGGAAAATTTATGTAATTGAATGTTGTTTTCATTTTTATTTCGACAATCTCCATGCATAACTTCATATCCACACTGTGAATTGTAATTTCCATGATTTAAAAAACAGTATTTATAAAAATTGTGAAATATTTATTTTTAGTCTGATTCTTATGAAATTTCACTGCAATATAACTTTTAAAAAGAAACACAATTTCATCTATTCATTTCTTTGATTCAGGCCTTAGTTTTGAAAAAATTGGACATATTGTTTTTTTTAGTTTATTTTTATGGATATTTCAAACGCTACTCCTCATTGAGTTTTGATGCTAGAACAAAACCTAAGACAGGTTTAGAATTCCTGAAGCATTTCTAACGAAATTATATATGTTGTTTTCTTTTTTTATCCCACACCGCTGCCGACATAGTTATGTTTCTTCTCGTTGCCGACATTTATTATCTATTCACGAGTGATTTATCGATATTTTTCAAGGATATATTTTCATCGTGATTACTTATTTTCTGACAATTACTAACAATTTACAGTTTGCAGATAAATTGTCAGGTAAATGATCAGAAGGTTTCAAAGCAATTCACTATTAAAATGATGACGTCTTTTGATTCACAAAGGATGGCACAATCATTGGACAGTAAGATGATACACGTTATATAGCTTTTTGAAAAGAATCCATGAATGGCAATGGTGCTATAGAGTCTCGGTAATTACGTTAACTCTAGTTAATCAGATATAATCATAATGATGCATGTACAGGAATTCACCTAATGACGTTATAATAAGCTCATATCGAGGTGAGGCCTCGTTACTGGATCAGTTAGCGAAACAGATTATCTAGTACATTAAGTGAATCTAACGCATACATCCTAGGTACAAAATCTAGACCTACACGTGAAGATAACATGGGCATGGATGATGATGTGGAATAAACATGTGTACTTAGTCGCCATTAGATTCCAAATTTGCGATTAAACGTTAACACACGACTTATATAAACAGCGCTCGCTTGCCCACCGGGGCAGCGAGGCTATAACACGTCTTACTCCAGTGAGCGATAGGTCTGTAATGTCCTGCCGACTCCCTTCAAAAAGCGGGCATCGCGTTTCTATTCCAACTCAGAACAAACGTGTCCTGAATGATAAAGCTTTACGTTAATTATTTATCGGATATGGCAAGTGTAGTCAGATAATTTAGAATGGATTAGATTTTACAATTGATTTTAACAAGTAATTTATGTAGAATGAATAAGGTCTAAAGAGTCTAAGGAAGAAATAAAATACTCGCATACTAAGATAAATGGGAGTGTTTGGCAGTACGGCTTACTTTGGGGCGCTCGATGATGTGGCGCTCGCTGGTTAAACGAAGCTCTTAAACGATGCTTGTCGACGTTGTAACGGCTTGATGCGAAGGTTGGGCGAAGTTCGTAGAGCTAAGCATATGCTGGGCTTATTGACGAGAATATATGTTTCGACGACGGTTTTTTTCGAGAAGATGATGGTTGCTAGGCCAGGCAAGCCCTTTTTTGTAGCGTTTATTGAAACACGGCGTAGAGCAGTTATAGTAAAACTATAACAAGTATATTGTAAAATAATATTATATTATCCATCTCCCGTTTTATTTCCCTTTTATATAGGGTCGCAATGAGATCGAAAATTCAAGATTTTTTGTGCCTAATCATTCTATCAAAATATCCGAATCATTCATATATCCGAATCATTCAATATATATGCAAAGATCCCCCCCCCCCTGAGGGGGGATCTATTGTCCGTAGCGCCATAAAATTTTAGAACCGAATAGTCCACCACCTAAGGACCCTTTTTCAACACAACATGAAAAATGCTCGTCGGAGCGACAGGGGCCTGGCAGGGCCTGGATGATCTCCTTAAACTCAAAATCGACCGTAATTTCGTTAACGAGCACTGGGTGCGGTGAAGTTAAGGGCCAGATATAATAGCAACCTAGATAAATAGAGATACGCCACCTGGTAACAATATGTGACAATATCGAGTCAGCTGTACGACAAGTTGGACAAGAACAATACTACTTTGGCGGCATTAAAATCTGGCACAATGGGGTCTCGAATTATATCAAAATTTAAGCATTTCTAGAAATTGATGAAAGGTAATTGCCTTATAATTATTCACAGGAGCTTGAACGTGGAAGGTGAGAAGTTGGAAATTTTTATTACCAGTTCGTTCGTTATGTGTGAATTTATTGGAAATTTGTGGGGCGTTTCAAATCATCTGTGGATTTATGATAATATAATTTAGTTTAAAGTTTTCTGAATACGTTGCTATGCTATTATGGAAGAAATAGTGCCGGGCAGATTTTTATTAGAAGCGCTTAAATAAATTATGTTTTGACGCTGTGCACTCGTCAAGCTTCGTCGTAAGGTTGCAGTTGATTTACGCATCCTTGAGTCGCTATACATCTTTAAGCTCAGACCCCCCCTAAATGATTCTCAAAGTGCTTTTCCCCTTCTCGTCGCAAATACGTAATCATTAGTTTAGGTTTTAGTTGCTTCATTTTTTATTTTTAGGTTTAGATCTACGACTCTTTCTGTTTTTGTTGTAGTATTTTTTGTATAGTGTAATTTTAATTTACTCATATTGGTTTTGTTGTTTTTTTGTCGCAGAATTTTTGCTGAAGATGAAATGTTTAGTTCGAAACGTTCAATTTTAATCATTTAGGCTTTACTATTTGTATTAATAAAATGACAGTAGAATAAAATAAAATGACTTAATGTGCAATAGACAGACAAGAAGGCTGCGAACTAGTGGTATTGGCATGTATATCTATATATAAACATATGTAAGAGGTGCACAAGTGAATTTAGAAATTGAAAAGCTTGATATAAATAAAAATTTCTAATTTCTAGAGCGTAATTTTATTAGCATTTAAAAAATTTTTACTCACAAATTTTCTCATACATATCGACTAAATTCATCTCTATTCCCTATGATATGTAGATGCCTTATGTTACAAAAATACATAACCAACAGAATTGAAGTTACCTGCCGGCGGTTTTGGTTGATTCATCTACTTACATCATATGCAAAATTTTTACAAGATCGGTGCTTATGTTGATTTGATTCGTAATGCTTTTCAGGAGAGGCACGCGCATAAATGATCATAACTATGCTGCAATCTTACTAATGACGTCAATGAACTAAAGCCCAGAAGTTAGGTACAGTTTGGGCTAGCCAGTTGGCTTCATCGATTGAAAGCGATTCCCCAACTTAGGTTGTCGAAACAGTTTCTAACATCAGTAAGCGCAAAGTTTTTTGGATAATTCTAGAGGCGAGTATGGCAAAACTCTGCAAGATATAATTTCACGAGCCTGGAAAATATTCAGCTGAGCCAAGAAAATTCCAAAAAATACGAAAAAAAATAAAATCCCATATTAAGATACAGTGAGTAATGCTCATTTGTTTCAATCACGTTTACATGTGAAAAAGAAGCATTCAGACAAAAAGAAAACACAAGATATATGTATAAGTTAACATAATCAGATACGATGTAAAAGATCACAAAAATTATATCGTTCACAATATACCTCGTATCGCGTCACCAGAGTGTCCCGTGTTATACCTCAAATTCTTTTGAGAATCTTTTTGAAATTTATACTCGTCGCGTAGGCAATATTTTCTTGTATAAAATATTTGAAGTAGAATGAAACGTAGTTTATGTATAACAAACCTTTACATGTCATATGTTAGATGAAAACGAATTGAAAAATGCTGTAATTCAAGAATCTTCAGCTTTTAGATGAACAATATTGATACTATAATAACCATAATGATTAAAAAGAACTTCGTGGCTCTTTGAATGCTTAATTAAAGAGTAGTTCGAGAACGCGCAGACTTACTGAAACGGTTTCTGTAACAATGTACTACAAAAACTCAAAATTTAACATAAAAAAATTTGAATGCACACTTAGACATTTTTTTTATTTCACCATTTATACTTTTTAATAAACTAAATTAACTGATTTATCGAAGATATTCAAACCTGCCAAGTACAGGGAATCACTTAGGGAGTTATTGCACGCTATATAGTAGGCTCTGATGGACTTGCAAATAGTAAATTCTTACCGAATTAATAGACCCTTTCGTGCGTTCTCTTTCGTGGAATGTTATAAATTACTTAATTAACACGATAAGACAACAATGTCCCTACCACACACGTATTATCTTCAATACAATGTTGATTAACAAATGCACGAATTGCAATAAAATGTACCCAATTGTTTGGCTACAGCTAGGAAAGAACTTCGATACACATGTGATGAAAAGAAAAGATTGAGGTGATAAAAAGTGCTCTATAAAAGACGAATCCTTAATAATATTCACGTAAGAGCGTCACAGGACAATATTTGAAATCTGCAAACAATTTCACTAATTACGACTAGTTTTTTTTATATAGTGAATAGTTTTCAAACGAATAATACTAACAAATATATCGTGTAAAACGCCTGTGTAGGAACAAAACCAACAAAGTGACCGAAATATTCGCACCTGACTACTCCTCATAGTCTGGCAAGAATTCGGTGAGTGTAACTGAAATAAATGTGACATAAACTTCAAGTCCTCGCGTACGCCTGTATTGGTAATGCCTATGTAAAAAGTATCCGGCCTTTCGCCAGAAACAATATTTCGAATGCCTGACGGAGTAGGGACACTAATCCCCTTCAAAGTAGGCCTCTTGAGGTTGAACACACTTAGCCCATTGATCCTTCCACTGCTGGAAAAACCACTGGAAGTCTTTTTTTGGAATGGTGTCCAGCTCCGTTTTCGCGTTCCGCATCATCTCTTCTCTACTCTCAAAACGGGATCCTTTCAGTGGCGTCTTCAATTTTGGAAACAACCAGAAGTCGCAAGGAGCTAGGTCCGGAGAGTAGGGAGGTTTGTGAACGGCTGTACTCCCATGTTTGGGTAAGAAAGTGTGGATTAATTTGGATAAATGTCTAGAGGCGTTGTCATGATGCAAGTGCGAGTTGTTCGCCGTCCACATGTCTAGTCTTTTGCGCTGAACTGCGCTACGGAGTCGCCGTGGAACATCTTGATAGAACTCCTATGTCACTGTTTGTCCTTCCGGTGCGTATTCGTGATGCACAATTCAACGGATATCAAAGAAAACAGTCAAACAGTCAACGCGACGACAGAGTTGACCACCATTCCAAAAGAAGACTTCTAGAGGTGTTTCCAGCAGTGGAAGGATCGGTTGGCTAAGTGTGTGCAAGCACAAGGGGCCTAATTTGAAAAGGAGTAAGGTCCCGACTCCGTCAGGTATTCGAAATATTTTTTGTGGCCGAAGGTCGGATACTCTATGTCTATAAAGTATTCGACCGAAGTATTATGTCTATAAAGTATGCCTCGTATAAAGAGTAAAAATTGAAATACGTAGTATTCAGCACCTACGAGACGACACAATTTCTTTTCAAATAATGAATTGATATCCAAAGATTGTCCTTGAATGCCAGTTTTTGCTCGTCGGATGAAGAATAGCATACAACGGCAATCAACTGATCGCACGAGTTTCAGCACGAGCTGAAAAAATTTATTTCACGTCATAAGATCCATAACTAAAAAGTCATATTAAATCAATAATGTTAGAGCTCCTCTAAAATTTATCAGTTATTCCTAACACTCACTCTGACGATAAAGTGACTTTGCACAGAAGTACATGAAAAACTTTTGGTGAAACTGCACTGCACTATGAGATGAGCCCGAACTCGGACACAAATACACGATAATATTCCTCCACGAAGTTCCTTCGCAATCGGGGTCATGATTGGTGACCCCGATCATGAGGCTCATTTACTGCTCAATGACAATGCGGACCTTGCTCGTTTTCGTGGCTCTGGCCAGAGCTTGTCAGTGTCACATCCATCATTGAACAAGTAAATGACCTGAAGCGAAAGCAAGCGGGCGGGGCTGGCGCCTCTTTTCAGTGCTCACGCTCACACTCGATGATCGTGTAAACAGGCCTTTAAGGATTCTTATTCTCCAAATAAAAAGAAGAACCAACGTTATAGAGAACACTAAATAAAGCAAAGTTTCAGAATGTTTGATAGAACTCCTACCTGAAAAAGTACTTGTCATTAAAATAAATGAACGATTCTATCATCAGTGCTGGATATAATAAAATGATTTTACGGTCATGAATAATATATTTAAGGTTTAGGTAACAATAGCAAGCAAAAACACAATGATTAATTTCTAAGGAAAAAGCTTCGCGCGGAAACGCTAAATAAAAGGGCGCCGGCTTGATCGAGGGTAACCGTCATTGAGTCCTGGTGTTAGTTATAAGCCATATGAAAAACCAATATACAAGATATATGAAGCAGGCCTTATGCAACCATACATACACACGCACACATGCGTGTCTATGTATGTATGATGAAGTGTTACTATCGCTTTAACTGAGAATGTATCGTTTATCATTTATCGCAAGACTAGAAAAAATTATTGCCTATATATATCGCTTTTAAATTCCCCGCGATAAATTCAACGATAAAGTAGAAGACGAAAAACCGTTTCGGGGCGAGGTTACAGACTCATTGCTACGCGGCTATCTGATGCGGCCAGGCGCCTAGCGGCCATCGCTCCTGTTGTCATCAGGGTTGCCAGATTTTTTTTAGGCCAAACTTTCGAAATCTTACTTTTTTAAATCAAAAATTCTGGCTTTTTTGGACCTTTGTTGGCGTACTGTGAAAATTTTAATCTGGAAAGCCTGATTGTCACTGTTTCTTTAAATGGCCCCCTAAACTGGAAGCATCTGATCTCGGCTCTGTATTTCATAGTGCTACCAGCGATCCAAAGCTTCTTTGTGTGTTATAACTCATATATACTAAATTCTTATTTTACATTGCTATCTTAACTAAATATCTAGTTATTACATATTAGTTTTATATATTTTTTGCGTTTGGTGGTGCGCCTCGCGCGTGCTTCCCGTTAGTACGAACGTCGCTTGATTTTGCAGTTTGACTTTTCCGCTGTAGGAAATCGTTCACGTTTTTGCGTTTTAGATTGCGTTATTAATTAGTGTCGAGGCGGACGCGCTTCAGTGTTCGAGAATAGTGAATTTAATGATTAGCGAGTTTCAAGATGTCACGCATGAGGACAGTGGAGGACTTTTCCCGCTTGAAGGCCAGCAGCAGTGATGCGACTCAGAAAAGGGAGCGGAACTTTTCCGGGAGTTTGGGATCAGCGGACATTCCCACAATCTATCGCTGAGCGTCCTCATGTCCGTGGGTAGTGAGCCAGTGGACAGTTATTAAGTAACATATGGTCTTTTTATTTAAAAACGACATTTTTAACCGCATAAGTAGTAAAAATAGAGTTTTTTTAACTTGTCGCAGGATTTATCGCTTATCGCTTGAAGGTATTTTTAAAATTTATCGCTTTATCGTTATAGGACTTAGTAAAAAATTTATAGCTTTATCGTTTCCGCTTCACCGCAAAATTTATCGCTGCCCACCTCTGTGCACAATGTCACATCCCATGTCATCAGTATTTTCGATACAAGATAGTTCATGAAGGAAATGACTAGATTTCTCAACCGTATAAGGACTAGTGCTAAATGGAGTTAAAATTCGGACAAAGAAGGGAGTCATGGGTACGTCAGACTTATGTACTTTAGGCAGTCCATATAGCACTTCCAATCTAGATCCACTAGCACGGCTGAATTTACAAAATTCATCTGTTAAAATTCGAGCTTTGTTCTCCTTCTTAATTGATTTATTCTTGAGTTTGAAAATAAGAGTCTTTGAAACAGTGGTAAATTTAATAAATTTATCCAGATCAGTCAATAGTCTTTCAACTCTGGAAATACAGGGTGCGTAAGGTATCTCAAGATACTTTTATTTTTGTAGTTTAAACTTGATTGTATTTTTCATTTCAGAATATCCTACGGCAAATACTAATGTAACTAAAGAAATGAAAAGACACACTGTAATAGTGTCTATGAAAGTGAAATACAGCAATTTAGAAATTGCGAGAGTTCTAAAGGTCGTCAGACCTTTCGTTTACAGAGTTAGAAAGGAGTTTAATAAAAAAAATGGAGATAAGTAGGCCAAGTGCATAAGAAAACAGCATTGTCAACTCTGACTCACTTCCAAGCCGGCTTGAAAGTACCGGCTTGACCGGGGATAACAGTCAGTGTGTCCTGGTGTTAGTTATAATGAAAAACTAATGTAGAAGATGATACGTACCAGGCTTGATTGATTGGAATAAAGCATCCTTTAGTGTTTACGTTGTACTCTCGTACGGGACACTAGCTTCACAATAATTGAAATGTGACTAGAATCGATAGTATCTGGCCTTAAAATTATTACAGCTTAAAATTTTGCATCGGCCTCTTCAGCTCATAAATCACCTGGAAAAACGTGTGCAAGATGTGTAGAAAGTACCATTTAAAAAAAACACAAATACCGTTCTGTAACAACTTTCCTAAACTGTTCTGCATTATCTTCATAAATAGCCAACGTTTGGCAATGGGTTAAACAATTTAATCAAATACGGTAAACCTATGAAGACACGATTTAGATGCATTCCTTTGAGGTACGTTCCATGTGAATTGAAATAAATTAATGAATTAAAACCTAAAAAAGGAAGGCTGAATCCAAAATTTCGGTACGCGGCACCTCCGTATCCAGCAATTCGAAGGAACGTTCTTATCGTCACCGAAGCTATCGTTATTGAAGCTTATCATAATAGAACAATTACGTACTGAAAAGAGGCCAGAGGCATACTTTCTGAGATATGAGAAGAAGTACCAGCTGAGAACCGCCAAGGACACGCATCAGAGGATACCTAAAGGCACCCTCACACGTACTAATAAGTCTGCAGACAATTTGAACTCTCTGAGTTTGATTTGACGTTCTCAAGGCCCCGCACACGATACAAACAACGCACAGTTACTGTTACGCACATCAAACTTGATAAAGACTGGCACACGCTTCAGTTTGCCAATAGCTGCCAAGTAGAGAGTGCGCATAAAAATGGCGGCTCCAGAGTGCGATTTGTTACAACTGATGGGTTTCGCTACAGTTGCAATGTGAAATTGCCCGATGAATTGCACAGAGAAGGAGAGAGCCGGAGTACGGGCGCTCACCAACCATGGAAGCTGGCTTGACACTGAAATTGTGTCAAGCTTTGAAGTGGGTTGCTACAAAATTATCAAGCTTACTTCATCTGCCTCAAACAGTCTACGCAAGGCTGGAATGAGAGTACACACTCACCAGTAACCGCCCGTTCAGATATGTCTGCAGACATATTTGTGCGTGTGAGGGGGCCTTTAGCAACAAACATGATGTCATTCAGCAAACGGGCATATGTAGCGTAACCTTTCTAGGCTATAAAAGGTGTAACCACCTATTTTATCTGTCAAGCTGCTATTATCAGAAAGTATAGTCTTTTGCATTTAAACATCATCAACGCTATAGTGCGCCAGTTCCTGGGCGACTTGAGCATTGAGTATAGCTGGTGTATTCGTCTGTGTAGTTAAAACATTCCACATATCATTCTATGGCTCAGACATTCCACTTTATAATATTCAAATTTACTTTCCGTTTATTTGGGTGTCAAAGGAAGAATAGTCTGATGAGCAGGACTACTCAGACCATGAATTACTCAGGCTGATGGTGCGGTAGATAAAATTAAAGTAACATTTCAACGCTCCTCGCTTGTAATGGGTTAGAGAGTGTGGGCCTAAAATTTACTGCTTTGGTAGAAAGTTGACGCCGGACTCCCCTGTTGTCTCACCGCAGAAAAACCCGCTATTTCTCCTCTGCCTCTCAGCATGCAGCTTCCCAGCTAAATGCCACACATCCATCACCATCACTTTTCCAAAAATTATTTGTGAGAGCAACAAACACCCACTAGTGAACCGTACTCTAGCAACGAGCAAGACAGGTTGTAGGCTATATACTCGTATTTTATTTTATTTTTAACAACTGGGAGGAGGTCCCTGATGGCAAAATAGCCAGAGCCAAACAGGTTTTTCCTTTGGCTGTAGAGAGCTGCCGAGACCTCAGTATGTTGGAACTGGAAAATTAGGATCCCTGATTCATCAACTGATTCCATATTGTGGCCACAGTACAAGGACGATCTTCTCGCCGTTTAACTTATTCTACATAGGAGGACAACAAATTTTCTGTTTCAGTTCAAAACTGGCCACTAAACTGGTCAATCTAAAGACTGACATATCCTGAATGGCTGTCATTCCAACCTATGACAGTTATGGCCTTAAGCACACTACAGTAGTCATCCTGCAGGACACACAAAACAGTACTACTTTCTTCATCAAAATTACTTTCGTCATGTGAAAATGGCAAAATTTTGTTCTCCAGTAGCTCATTGCCGCGAAGCTGGTTCACTTTGACGGAAATATAACTAGAAATACTCACTTTTTGTATTTGAAACAGCCCCAGAACATTATATATATTCATTTTCCTTGTTTTGTGAACATTTCCAGAGGTCTTTGGTGAACTCGGCGGCGGCCATCATTGCTAAGACCACGGAATCGCGTTTCATCTAACTGTGTGAGACTTTTAAACCCCTATAGAGTCCAATGTGCGAGAGCTTTAGTGTAGTATAAACGATTGGTCTTGGTTGCGGAAGCTAACATTGGCCGTTCACCAACTGTTCTGTTTCATATATACATTACAAATAGCACCTTGGGAGAGTTCGTTCTGAAAAAGAAAAACCATCACCGGCATTTCGCAATAGCTCCACAGAAAAAAATTCAAAAACTTAAACAATTTATTCACTACATTAGATGGTTTCTTAGGCTTATTACAATGGAAACAATTGAGTATAGCTACTTGTAGATCCGATTAAGTTAAACGAATTCTACAGCATCCTATCATTAAGGCTATTTTATAGTGAACAATTGTAATTAACCGAATTCGCTTAAATCTAGTTTCAAACTAGACTGATGAATGAATTGATTGGGTCAAGATTCGACGATTAATTTTACAACAATAATTGTGTTGATATGTACAGAATGAGAATATTATATTCTAGAAAAAATTAAGATCAGACGTAAGAATTTTGTCATTAATCATGGTAAATCGCTCTACCAAGATAAATTAAATAGCAGAAAAGATTTGACTTGATTACCTTATGCGATAAATATTCCATTAGAAACAGGGATTCAATATTCGTTTTGTAAGGTTTGTAAGACCTTTTTTCACGAATCTCTGCATCGATCGAACTTTAAGTCTTGGTTCCAATGAAAAGGAGACTGTGTTGTGTCCTAGCTTTTGAATAATGCTGACGTGTGTAGTTATTTCTTTTTCAGGTTATATGATCGTGATAGCAAGATTGTGTAGTTGATAATAATATTGTTTAGGATCTCTGTCGATGTCAACAGTCAATGTTTCATGGAGAGCTTCCAGAAATCTTAATTTGGAGAGCTTGCAGAAAATTGAACATTTACGCATTTTAAAATTTTTGAATGAATCCTTCGTGTTTTATTCTAATTATATTCTGATTTCTTTACCGGTCAAATAGCTCTTTTGTACACTGCAAAGAACAAATTGATTATTATTATCAGTTCTGTGTACACGTCAGTGAAGCATGATGACTACGAATGTAGCTGCAATTTCTTTACTACTTATACTCCACGCCAGAGCGTGATTTAGTTTTGACAGCCTTAAAATTGGGTAGCAAATTTGGGCCAATAAACTCATTCCAACCGCTATATTTTATTCGATTCTTACAATGGCTTAAAACAGTAAGTTCTGCAGTTTTACTATCCTAGAGTGTTCATGTACTATTTGCAGTAACTTCAACTAATATACGAAACACGAGATGTTTTCCTCTTCCATTGATCTTAAGCTACACGCACAGCGTTAAAACTGCTGCAAACAAGTGGAAAAATTTCACCGACTTATGATTGCGACGCTATTCTACATAATTAATTAATGATTGACGTTTTCAGCTACACATACAGCTTCTAAATCACGAAATAAGAGAAAATGATTCCGTTCCAACTTTTCACGTTTTTCTTTCTATACCCTGGCGTAATAGCACTTTGTTTACAATGGTACGCTTGTCATACGTGTCTCTCGGGTCACCAAATCGTTCTACCTGATGGCGCTCTGGTCATTGACATCTCAAGGACCAGATGTGCTGCTATGTGTTTGCAGCGCTCCTGCACAGGCTGGATTCACCACTCAGGTCAGTTGCGAAATTAATGATGCCAGACTGTAGGTGACTGCAAATAAATTTAAAGTGTTATGAAATCCCTTACTGCATCTTATTTTTGTCATTGGACAGGATCGAATATCTATTGTTGAATATTTTCAAGAATTTTCTTAATAAACGGAGTAACATTGACCAAGCAAAGGTGTGACAATGAAAACACTCGCAAATTACTTGCTTTAAGGGAAAATTTTACAGTGGAGGAGTTCCGTGCCCTCTGTATGGTGTAAACTCGTCGCAACTTTAATTTTTCAAAGTCACCATCGGTAACTCGTGCAGTTTTTCTATTCACAAGCTCATGCTTTACTGCATACGATAACAAAATCAGTGTGATATTGCTGACTGTAGCAACACGCACCTTCGAGTGTAAAAATAAATTAGTTTTACAGCTTTGTAAAATATTGATTATTCAAAAAATTCGCAGTTTTCCGAAATATGGATGAAGGAATGTCAATATGTCCCAGGTAGCAAGAAATTATTAGGTCAATATTGGGTTGATAATTATTTATTGACCTGATATTGGAATCTTGGATTACAATAATAGGCTAATAACAAGACAATATCGAAAAAAAGACATATTTATTTACTATATCAACTTGTTATTGGGACAATGTAGTAAATAATTTTATTTCTAATAATGAACTAACAGTGTATATATCTATGTACGATATTCATATAAGTGGAACCTATCGCATATTAATTAAAAATATCGTAATTAAATAAAATTTGTTAAAATATAAATTATTATTGCCCAAACATTGGGTTGATATCGTACGCCAATAATACGGAGTAATTTGTATAAAATGTACCAATTAAGTTAATGAATGGTTATTTCAGTAATTAATGAGTGCAGATATATATGACAGATATCAAGAAATGTGAATCCGTTACAGTCATATGTATATTCAGAATTACTGTAATCACAGGTTCACAGTTTTAGTTTTTTCAGTCGTTCAATGAGTTTCGAAGGTCTAGTTTTTACAAAAAAATACGCTAAGATCGTTTGTGATAAGTTACTATAGCAATATATGTCTATATGTATATTGAATTAAGATGATATAAAGTCATTTATATAGATGATATAAATGGCTTAATTTCGTAAAGATGGTATTGAGTAGGCCTATTCCTAACATATAATCCATTTTGCATGCATCATTCTTCGAGTAAAGCACTTTCGTGCAATTTTTCCAGCACGCATATACTGTATCTGCTGCTCAGATGAACGTAGCGTATGTGGTTGTTTAGTCTGATTTCACAATCCGGCATATATATTGACATCAATCAACTGAAAAAATCACAAATTATAGTTTTATGCAGCAAAAATAATTCAGTTGTGTAAAAAAACATATTTAAAATTGTCAAAAACACATATACAACTATTTTTGACGGGTAACTTTAACGACAAATCGATCTATTGCTGATGCAGCCCTTGAGTCGGACGTCTTGTGTGCGATACGTTAAGCTCGGCCGCAGCCATGGTGCAGCATGACTCAGGCGAGCATCGCGGTAGTTTGAATTTTGTGACTGTCTGAAGTGAAGTAGTTGCTGTGCTCTTCATGTTTAGGACATTCATTGCTTAGCTTTCAACAGCAAGAGGGCAGTTAATGTGAAGTTGAATTCATTTAAGTAACTGAAGCAAACGTGTTACCATTTTTTTGTTTCATTAGGATTTGAACAACTATATTTTTGAAACGAAAACGTTCCCTGCGTTTCAAATTTAACCGAACCACGCGTAGACAAGCGGCTTTCATACTCCCATAAAATATAAAGTAGACATAATTTGTGGTACAACTCATTGTAATTCAGTTTTTAATCAATTAATGGTCCATTGAAATCTATATTTAGCATTCGTCATATTCGAGTTACTGAGCAGTGAAGGGCATGAATAATAGACGTAAAAAACCTTGTTCTAAACACATTGATGACAATGGTGACCTGACACGATTGGTACAATTGCAAGTGTTGGAAGCATTGAAGAATTTATTTTTTCTAACTATTGATGTAAATGAAGTTATAAATATCGTTTATCAAGACATGGAAAATATATGTGAAACGAATTTTTTTTAAGGGAAGCATTTCCAAAAAACTGAAACTTTTTTCTATTAGACTTACGTCTATGAAAATTCGCAGACTACTAGATCTCCACATTTGTAACAACTTTTGTTTACGAAAAATTTTTCCCCAGGGCATAGAAAATGAATTATTCCTTGAAAAAAAATTTGGTTCATTATAACTCCGAAGTTTACAAAGCTAGAGCAATACGGCTTGTTGCATTTGAAAGTCAAACGTGTGCTCTATCTATAATACGGATGGAATTTTTGATTAATTTCATTCTGAATTTATATGTATTTTTTGTCAGTCTCAGGGCAAAAGTTATAATTTAAGGGTTAAAAAGTCTATGGAAAGCTTTACAGAAACAATTTTAAAAATCTATCCAAATTGTAGGTAGATCACACATTTCACTTTCAAATGCAACAAACCGCATTGCTCTAGCTTTGTAAACGTCGGAGTTATAACGACAAACGTCTTGAAAACTTACTTTTTTAAGACCTATTTTTAAGAAAAAAAGGCTTCTCCTCCTTCAGTTTTTGAGCTACAGTGATGATTTTGGTATCATTGGATGCAGAAAAACAAGGGCTTTACAATTTATTCAGAAGTTTTTCAAAATTCATTCTTGTTTCAAAGTTATGACGTCATAAATTTGAATTTTCTTGAGAATATTTTGATTTTTTTTTAATTTCTTTAAATTTTTCTATTGGAAATTTGAGGGAAAGCATTCAAGTTTTTGGAATTTCCACGTTATTCTGCATCCAATGATACCAAAATCCTTACTGTAGCTCAAAAACTATCAGAGAAGAAGCATTAAGAAACCACCCCCCCCCCCAAAATGTCGTTTTCTATGATTTCCCATTTTTTTTTCAAGAAAATCGCATTTTGTCATAAATGATAAATGATTCTAAATTGCATTTCCTATCAGTATAGCAAATTTCATTGCTCTAAATTCAATAATGAAAAAAATATTCGGATGGGGGATGCTTACCTTGAGGAATATGAATGAAGAAATATATAAAAAAAAAATTGAAAATGTGAGGATTTTTTTAATGTCCACGTTATTCTGCATCCAATGATACCAAAATCATTACTGTAGCTCAAAAATTGTAGGAGAAGAAGCATTTTGAAAACCCCCCAAAAATGTCGGTTTCTATGATTTCCCATTTTCTTTTTAAGAAAATCTCATTTTGTCATGAATGATAAATGATTCTAAATTGTATTTCCTATCAGTATACCAAATTTCATTGCTCTAGGTTTAAAAATGAAAAAAATGTCCGTAAGGGGGATGCTCTCCCCCTCCCGGGGGGACCCTAGCTCTGGGATACGTTCCTGATATTTTTACAGACATTCGGGGACATATCTCAAACTCATTTAAAGCAATAAAAAAATCAGGAGAATCGACTTTTGGACTGCAGATGCCCCCAAAATGGTTCCCTTTAACTTGACAAAAGTTTTACAACGGTGACAAAAAAATTAGTATTTGCTTGGAAGGCTTCTCATTTAAAGTGTATTTTATTGAAAATTTGGTAAATCTGAAGGAGATGTCAGTTATCAATTTTCCACTTTTTGGTGCCCGAACCTAATTAATGGAATCATAATAAACAAGTTTTCTTCTATGCACTTTCCGTCTCAAATGAGTATTTTACGATTAATAGCGGTAAGTTTAGTTTCATCTTTGATGACGAATGCGCTCGAATAAAAAGCTACTCATCGATTTTCGAAATTTTGTTGCTTGAATCATGGTAATAACATCGAAACAAACAACTTTTCATCCATACACTTTTTTCGGCAAATGAGTATTTAACGAGGTATAGCGGTAGGTTTGGTTTCGTCTTTGATGACGATCGCGCTGGAAACGAGTGCGCATTGCAGTGTTGCTGTCCGACGTGCTCCTTGAATTACTTGCCGCTTCAAACACTGGAGTTGCGGTAAGTCATTTACCGCTATAACTAATAAAATACTCATTTGAGACGGAAAGTGCATAGAAGAAAACTTGTTTATTTCGATCTAATTAACTATGCTTAGGCATCGAAATTTACAAAACCGATAACTGACATATCCTTCAGATTTACCGAAAATTTTGCAATTTTACACTAGGGCCTATGTGTAAATAACTACAATAGTGATAGCTCTTTTAGTGATGCAGTGTAATCTCAGCGCACATATGTAAGTTCTGACTATTACATTATTTGAGAAAACTTCAATACTATTTCTTTAATTTTCTTATTTCATTAATTGATAGGCTACAAGTTTTTCAATTCTTACAAATTTTTTGAAATAATAGCTTTATGTATTATACATATGTATTCTTAATTGTTGATGATAAGTGATATTAATGTTTTTTAACTATTATTTTTATATTTTTAATAGTGCTTCTATTTTTCTTTTTTACTGTCCAGAACAGCTGATTAACGGTTTATTCATTAAAATACTGCGCAAATACTATACAAATGAAAAAGAATTAATATGGCTTTCACAAAATTGTGAAGGAGAGATGTACATCCAAGCTAGCAGAAACACTATTCAATGACTCACAACATTGTCATCATTCTTCCCTCTAGAACGTTTTTGCCGTGTGGTTAGGGCTGCCTAAGCTAACTTATAATCTAATTTTTCTTTTCGGCATTTTGGTAAGCATCAATGTTAGTGCCTGTTAGTGAATGACATGTATGGTACCATATTAAATTTTGAACCATACGTTGTTCATTAATGAAGTCAGCCACAATGAGTGTGCCAGGGCAACCATGATACCCTTCCGTAATACTCATTTGCAAGTGACAAAACTTTATTTGCTTATGTTCAATAAATTATATTTGCATGAACATATTGCTCTTTACAGCACTTTTCAATGTAAAAATTAAATTCTTGCAAATGAGGGGACTGACATTCAGAAATCCACCCAAGAGATCCCAATGAGAGTCAGAAAACATATTCTGATCTACGTGGAGTTCAACTTCTGCTCTTTCTATGAGGTTACCCAGTCTAACCTTTTTGCCAGTTCATGCATAATTTTCGCTGCCCAAGCAATTCAGTAACTTGGGCGGCGATAAACATGCATGCAGGTTTAAAAAATGTTATACTGGGAATACATGTACGAGTTCAAACAGTGATGTGGATTTTCGCTAAAGACAAGGATGGTAGCTTAAACGTTTTTAAATTTACTCATTTTATCATACCAAGTGAATGAATACTGCTTGCATTATGTTGTTCCAATACTGTGCTTGCTTACTTTTAATGACTAAAAGTTTTGTGAGGGATTATCTCAATTAGTTGGCCTATCTTGTCAATGGGACCAGAATAGGCCAAAATATTTAGTTTCTAGAGATTTATGTTGTCTTAAACTAATGTAATGAAAAGGACCATATAGTATTTTCACTTCTATTCTTCCCAACTCTTAAAGATGCATGTGTATAGAGACGCTGGTAGATTGCAGCTAAACTTTCCATGTAACCAACAATAAATCATGTTTTTATATTCCTCTTCACTATGCAAAGCACAAATGAAAAGTAATACTACCATCTATCGTATATTGTGCAAAAAATGTGAAATGGGATAACTATTTTTCAGCTATATCATATGCGCCCCATGTCAATCCCACATCTGTGTCTACTGCTCGTCGTAGCCGTGCGACCATCGAACTTGCCTCCGTCCAGGCAGACCCTGGTTCGAGTCCCGGCGCTGGTGGCGGTTTTCTCTGTTGGGTATAGGAGAAAAATTCCAAGCACAATACCCCACTCTACCCAGGTGTCTGAAATGGGTACTGGTCTTGACCGGGGGAAAGCGTAATGGCGTCCTGGCGTTAGTTATAAGGCATTTGAAAATCCAATGTACAAGGTGATATGTATCAGGCTTGAAATTGGAAAATAAAGCATCCGTAGATGCCTTCATCATTTATTTATTTATTTACTTGGGTATTGTTCGATTGTGCTGATATTTTACACGCCTTGTTTTTATGGTATATCCTAAGTTTTTTATATCCTGCTCATAATTTCACGAATCAAAACTGGATTGACCATTTTCACCTCCCTATTAGGTATGTATATCTAAGTAGTATTTAGCTACTAGTAAGCTATAGGCTAATATGTAAGTATACACACTTAAACAGTTATAATGGTGATATAATAAAAATAGTGATGACATAAAAGTACTGGACTTCTATACATATATTTACCTAGAACATTATATAAACCTGAATGGTAAGTTGCCCTATTAAAGGAGACCAATTCAATTTTTTTTAGTTTGAACTTTATCTGAAGCTACACTGGTAGTATTTTTATTTTGTTTGTTTTACAAACTGTATGTGTAATTTTTTTAGTTCAAATGATATAGTTTTAATTCAAATTGTAATTAAAATCCTTATTTTCAAGTCATTAATGAATGTATTTTCACGCACATTGAATTTAGTATGACCTTAAAATTTTGAAACAAGCCCGCTAATATTCTTGAAGCAGTCATAATTTTTACATGTATTTCAGCTCTATATACAGTCACCTTTAATCCAGTATGTACCACAGTTTTTTATTACATGAACTTTAATGTAATTAATAACTAAATTGGCTGCTCTTCAACATTAGCATTCGTGCCACAATGAAGGATTTGGGCTGTCCTGAAACCCTCATTAATACCAAGATGTATCGTACTGACTATTAGTCGTGATAAAAACCGGTCCCTCACTGTTTTATAATACAAGAACGCAGTTTTATTCAAGAACGAAATACTGGGAACTCGATTAGATACATGTTTTCAATTTAATGTAAACTATGTAACCGCGTTCTTATTTTTGCTTGCAATGAACCGAATTACTGTCGCCACAAAACGAGCGGCTACCACTTCTGCCATCATAGCTGGCAGTAATTTTTTCAGTATGTATTAATATAATTATAGCTAGTTAACTAATTTGAAATGTATCACTTATGCGCATTTTTGAGCTAAAATGATACATCTTGGGGGGACACGATTTCTTTTCAGGTCAAACGGGATCAAACTGCATGTACAGGGTGCCCGACCACTGGTACGTGCAACACAAAATTTGGACTTCTACCCTACGATGGCAAAGAGGTTTGTAATAATGGAATCATGGATTAAAGATAAAATTTGAATGCTGTTTAGTTAATATTTTTAACCCAGTATCAGCTAATTATTGTGTCAATATTGCATTGATATTGAGGTGTTTCCTTAAAGAACACTTTGGCTCAATAATTAATTTCTAATATCACATCAATGTTAAGAAGTATTCAAAGACCAGAAATATATATAATTCTGATAACTATGTTATCTGATGTACATACCTACACACCTACAAGTGTGTAGGTATGTACATCAGATTTTCCAAAATAAGGTATTGCCCCAATGTTCATTTTGAATATCCAGTCAATATTGAGACTGTATATTGGCTCAAAATTAGGTCAATAAATTTTGCTACCTGGGGTACAGTCTTTCTCTCTAGTTAGCAACTATTCACTTATGAGTGTTGTTTTGTAGAAAATTAACACGAAATCTTCGATATTCAATTGTATGTGTCAATTTTGAGGCACCGAAATGTTTTAGTTTGAACATTCCCGTGTTGAAATTCGCTTGAAAAATTTAATATTTTTTGCTTGTGTTCTTTTATTTTTAACCAACTTTAATAACCAATTACACCTATGACTTCATAAGTACTGCATCATCACACCTGAGAACATAGAGCTACCGGATGATTCACTCGAATCTACCAATTAAATTTTTTACATAGTTCTATATTTTCTTCCTGTTTTTCAGTCGTATGAGTTACGACGTTATCATTACAATTCGTGATAGCATTAAATTTGACGATCGAGTCTGCTGATGTCGCAGTCATATTACATTATCAATACCGACCGAAGGAGAACATTTTTATCGGTTTTAGCAGGTTCGACTTCAATAAATTTCAAATGGAATAACCTTTACCCTAAATTCTTCCACGCCACTCCCTGTCACTTTCTTTCACGAATAAAAAATGCAAAAATTAGAACAATTAAACTGCATGCGTACTTAGGTGCACGAAAAGTTGCCAGATTTTTAAATTTAGGTATTCAAAAATAATAACATCAAATCGGAGCTAATGAATTTGACGATCATAATATGTTCAAAACGATAAGAAGTATAAGGGAGATGCACTCGATTGTTCAAGAAATTGCCTTCAAATATTTATGTTTGCACTCTTTGGCATAAATTAAGTGCAGTTATCTTTATTTCCGACATGCCCTTAATGATCAGGCAAATTGTTCCTCGTCGTAATTGAAATTCAAACGGTCAGCACAATAAAGTTGTGTGCATTGCTAATAAAAACTTGGTGCGTCAAGGTTTACTTCGGTAAAATTATTTACAAAAGAAATTACTCACGTTAACAGATTTTCTCCCTGTTGTTTTGAATGGCCTTTTCTTTCGTTATCGAGTTAAGGAGCAGAATAACAGTGTCGATACCGTCGTGCGGTCGACGTGAGGGTTCGTGGAAAAGGGGGCTGTCTTCTGTGCAGCTACCTTTTCCAGGGGCGCTAGCTTTTTACCGCAGCTGCCCTTCCTGAGGTTCGTGTGGGTACCGCCTACGCCGTAATCAGTCCGCTAGGGCAACAGAAGTAAATTCTGTTAGTGCCGAACTACGGCGGTACCGTTGTGTGTGTGGGGTGAGGTTTGTGTGGGTACCGCCTACGCCGTATTCAGTCCGCTAGGGCAAGAGAAGTCATTTCTGTTCGTGCTGAACTACGGCGGTACCGTTAGGAAGACGAGCCACAGTCTACGCCGTTTTAAGACCGTTAGGGCAACAGAAGTGAATTCTATTACTGCCGAACTGCGACAGCGTCTTCCTATACGACAAACTATGCGGAATAGTCGGTCCTTGCGAAGTAGCTCCTTATACCCCTTATAAGGCGAGGTCTCGTATGAAACTTCAGCCTTTGTCAATAAGTGGTAAGAAAACTCTTTTTACTTAATGGTGTGACTTGTTTTTTGCAGAATCTAGTTACAATGCCTCTTAAATGACTGATACAGTTCAGCAAAGAACATGATTTTATTTACTGTCTGTGAAAATAGCGTACATAGACATGAGTTACTGCAAACCACAATAAAATACGCATAATTACTCTTCAAATGTTCGTCTTATTCTGCTAGGTAGTCAAAATAACATTGAAATATTGAAATGCAATACAAATGATATTTAAGGGCAAACTAAGGTAAATGCACAGACGCATCGTCAGCGCCGAGAAACAGACAAGTCGGCGTTCAGGGAGCTGGATACATAAAGAAAATACTTAGGATTATGGGTAACTAACACAAAAGCCTCGACAACACTTGCGCGGCCTGACAAACAGACAACATCATTACTCTGACTGCAACTATGGGCGTTCTCAAAAGATAAGATTGTTTTTTTTCAATTTTTGAATGCTTCATGACTGGTTTTAATGATTAAATTTTATATTTTCTAAAACAATTACAGCATTTATCTTGCGGTTCAAGTTTATTCTCGTAATTTTTGATCCAGCTCCTTATTCACTGTGTGTGCGCTAGCGACCAAATTGTTCGTGTATCAACCATTATTCATGACTTTGATGTAGAATTTACTGAATTTCTTCATCAGTTGTTTTAAGCATTTCAAACCTTATGTGTCAAAAGCTACTTTCACACTTCTCAATTTTCAAGCAATACTTCCTTCCAACTTACCAGGAATGAGAACGTTAATTTAAATTATTCGCTGTAGCACGAGCTGGTTAAAACGAACACTGCTCGAATTGTTAATAAAATAATTAAACCAGTGCCCGTAAACTACGCGCCTTAGTTCAACAATTTCATTTCGGTTACCTAAAATATTATAAACGCGAATGGCAACGAGCACTAAACGAATATCAGATGGTGGTATGTAGAGAAATATTTATTTGCGTCGCAGAGTTTGCGAAAATCCAGGGCTCATTCGAAACACTTCAGCGTCCATTTCTTAATATTACGCATTCATCATTAAAGTAAAACGTTTTGAAAGGCTTTGAATAACTAGGATTGACACATTCGTTTATATTAGAAATGAACTATTTCATGACCAACTCAAATTTCTGCGCATGAGAATGCTCCATATGTTCATAGCATTCATTACACCATAGCTTCATTACAGATTTGTTTGAAATGTAGAATTATCGTGCTGCTATTGCATACGCAAAGCAGTGAATATAACGTAACTCTGGGAGCGTGTAAAAAATCATCTTTTTATATTTAAAATATTCCCAGACTAAGGATGTGTTATTCTTGGTATGGATCCCAGTGGGCATGGCAAGACCACTCACCTCTTCTCGTGCTGTGCTACTACTACCATCGATCCCACAATGGTCACCGTTCCTGGTTTGGAGGTCCGGGCATCTTCTGTGTTTCAAACTTAGTGAGTAGTTTGGAACGGCAGTCTTCCGACAAAATAGTTGTATTAATTATTTTATAATTAGACTTTAAGATATAAATATAAATTTGACAATGTTTATAAGAGCCTATCTTCTAATGGAAATTAATTTTGAGGTAATAATTTGAATTTGGCATTCATTATTTAACCGGAAATAAATGTTCCAGTGGTCCTGCCAGAGCGATTTATGGAAGCCAGGACAGCGAATTCTACAGTGAGGTAGACGAAATAGCTTTCAATGAGGTAGATCTTACAGAAGTAAATCGCATCATGGACGTTCGATTGCTGCCGCGAAAAGTGGAAGCTGGTACCGGCCGTTTCAAAAATATATCAGTAAGTTTGGGGTTCACTAAAGTTATTTTAATCATACAGAAAATTCTACTAGCCAAGGAAAAAGGAAGCCCATCACATTGCCATCATTTCTTCTAAATCAATCGCAGTTATGAGTTTAGATGTAAAATGTAATATCTGAGCACCCGATTTCTTTGCGTGTTACAGGCATTAAACCAATAGACAATGCCATCTGTAATGAATAAAATTTGTTATAACTCTAGCGCTCCTCGTATTTATCCGCTACTGACCTTTAAAGTTTGAAAACACAGCTTTTAATGATGATCAAAACAAGTTGTATGCTGAATCACGTCTTTGAACAAAACTTCGAAATGAAAACTCACAGACTAATTTTGGTAATTACAGGCTGAAGTTGACCAACCACAATGTGTAACGAAATTTGATACTCCTACTCCAGAGTGGGCCAAAAAAATGTTACTCGATTTTGTCACATTGATTACTCAAAAGACACCAATTGTAGGAAAATTCGCTTATTCTCATCTGTTGCCAAATTTAATTTTTGCTCCAAGCTTTCTAATATCGACCCTTTCATTCACATGCAATGGAGGCTTAAATATGAATGACGATCATTTTAAAATTGGTTTTCAACTGTTTCATCAGAATTCCTGCTCTGTAGAATATTAGACCCAGTCTGTAAAAAATCCATTCTCGCAGATTTTAACATCTGACTCTTTGGTGTCAGTTCCGGAATAAGTGAGTACTATTTTAAAAGGTAAAAGTCTGCTGAAGACATACACATTACACCTGTAATAAACGAAAGAAAAACAGGTATTACTCATTTACAGAAATTGACAAAAAAATGCCGTGACAACTCTAGCGGGGATAAAAACGAGAAACGAACGAAAGACTTTAACGACACTAGCGTTGAAGAAACACTGAGGAGAACGTTAGGTTCAGGAAATTCCAACTATTGACCGGATTGATGGAGACTAGGCCGGTTGGACACCGTCTCGAGTAGCGCTCCTCTGGTGCCAGAATTGCCACGACTACTGTCGAAGGAGAGACTAATAAGCAATTGAACGCGGCACGAGGCCGTAATAATTTGAGTTTAAATTAAAGTTGAACAGAGCACGAGGCGACAATAATTTAAGTGTAAAGTAAAGTTGAACAGGGCGCAAGGCCGCAATAATGATTTAAATTCTAAGTAGAACAGGGCGCAAAGCCGCAACAATGATTTAAGTTCTAAATAGAACAGGGTTCAAGGCCGTATTAACGATTTAAGTCCCAAATAGAAAAGGGCACAAGGCTGCAACAATACTTTAAAATTGTGCAATATCTCTCCACATTTATTCAAGGATACGATAGGTAGGCCACTGAACTGCTACAACACTCCACTTCGCGACGCTACCTACGGTCGGTGTCTCACCATTGCAAGCATTCGAGCTCGTGCGCTGTCCACCCGACGAGGCCACGGACGCATCGGAAGTCAGTGCAGAGGTCTCACTCCATCTTCCTCGCAGAGGATCCAGTGACGTGCGACATCATCGTTAGATATACAGGGTGTCCTACACTTTCGTTGCCAAACTTTGACATAAGGTATCGATCGTCGAAATGAACACTTTTTGTTCTATTTAGGTATGGTCTAAAATGCACAGTTAAAGAGTTACAAGGACTTGAAATTGGAAAGTTATTAAAAATAATTCGCACACTCTCTTGCGGAGACGAATCCAAGGCGGTAAACTGCGGCACATCAATGGCAAGGATACGAAATGAGAAGTTAGGCAAGTATGTGAAACATTTATTATTATTAATCAACATTTACTTTTTAATGTTGTGATAAAGAAAAAGCATTTTCGACAGTAATTATTATGAGCACAACAAACGAAACCGTAAACTAGGTTACATGTTTACAAAAATTGTTCAAAATGCCGCCCATTTCTTTCCATGCATGCGTTCAAACGCCTCTCCAATGATTGACGGACGCGAGCAAAGACACCAGGAGCTTCACGAATCCTTTCCGACGGCTTCAACAATCCTACCCATCAAGTCCTCTTCGGATTGAATCGGTGTTTCACACACTAAACGTTTCATATGCCCCCATAAATAGTAATCTAGGGGCGTAATATGAGGAAATCTTGGTGACCACGCCAAGGGACCGCCACGGCCTATCCAGCGATTGGGATATCGGGCATCCAATAATTGCCTAACAGCATCCGCAATGTGTGCAGGAGCACCATCATGTTGAAAATACAATTCTCTGATATCAGCTAAAGGTACATTTTCCAGTAGTTCTGACAATACTTCATTAAGAAAAATGTAATAGGTACGTCCATTTAGTCTCTGGTAAGATGAATGGCCCAATCAGATGGTCACCAAGAATTCTTGCCCAAACATTTACGGCGAATCTAACCTGATGTTGACATTGTCTTGTAACATGTGGATTGTTGCCAGACCACATGTGCAGGTTATGGAGATTAAGTAATCATTCTCGAGTAAATGACGCTTCGTCTGTGAATAAGACTCGTGATGGGAAACGAGGTTGTTGATCTGTTTTCTGTTTAAACCCCCTCGCAAATTCAACACGACGTTCGAAATCTTCAATGTGCAATTCCTGCACACGCTGAAAGTGAAATGGATGTTGACCACTGTTATGTGGTACTTGCCGCACAGTTGTTTTGCTTAAATGTAAAGCACGTGCACAAGAACGAGTGCTTGAAGTAGGATTGTTTCGAAAATATTCTAAGACATCTTACACCTTGTCTGGATCTGCTACTCTCCTTTTGCGTCTTCCTTCAGGTTTGTGGTGTGTGAAATGATCCGTATTCACGTAATCTCCGGTGCATGGCTGTGAATGTTTGACGCGATGGAACATGTCTGTTAGGATGCTTTTCTGCGTAAATTCGAACAGCCTCCCTAGAATTTTCATTTGCTGCACCATACACTAGGTGCAAATCTGCTAATTCAGCATTGAATACTCCCTCCATTGCCGGTGATACATATACAGCCGAAGAATTACTAACAGTAAACAAACTAATCTTTGTCGTTGATGTCGAGGAGCACTCAGAATAACGGATGAAGAGTAACTTCACGTATTTGTAACGTTTTAACTAAGCACTTTAGACCATACCTTAATAGAATAAAAAGTGTTCATTTCGACAATCGCTACCTTATATTAAAGTTTGGCAACAAAAGTGTCGGACACCCTGTATGGTCGTGTATAGTCGTAGATGTGTAGTCGTGCGAGTGAAGACCTGGTTCCCAAGTAGTAGGTCTTGCGGTAGGAGATGAAGCGGCAGCAGAATTTTACGAAGACAGAGCCAGCAGCGGTAGGTGCAGAGATTTGTGAACGGAGATGATAAATATCTCCGACACCGGCAACGTAGAGTAGCGGCGGATACAAGTTTGTAGGAGAAGAATCATTACATGCGGAGATGAGTAATTTAAGCACCGCAACATACTTCGCAGATAAACACCTTGGTTGCACAAAGAAACGGGCGCCGCTGCATGACGAGAGAGATGTCTGTCGTCCGCACAAAGGATTGGAAAGAGCTGCTGCAGCAATGCGTGCCAGCCTTAGGAAACTGCTTTTGTTGCCATTTAATTGGAGTCCCTGAGATAGCTTCAGAGGAAAAATTAGAGCACTGACCGCAAGCAAAATCGAGAAAGGTAAATGAGAACAGTGGCCAGCAAATTACAGATTAATTTAACGTTTTGCTATCCATTAAGGGAATCGAACGGTTTTTTGAGGATAAATATCAAAAATGAGATTATTGCCTGAAAATGTTCCTAAACCCATCTTTTATCACGTAGAAACGTATTTGTCCCGTGTTGGCCGCACAAAAGAAAATTTGTCCGCAGAAAAGAAACACAGCTTATTTAGAATTGATTATTCTTATACAATAAAATGCCAAGTATCTCCCAGCTAAAATAAATAAATATATTTAAGTGCTTCCTGCGCATGATATTCCCTATGTTATTACAATGTTCAATTTTTAAAAAAAATATGAAAGCGAAGAATTAGGGTTTGCCATCCCGGGACAAAATGAAAATCCCGGAATATTGGGATTACAGGAAGACAATCCCAAGAATTATTGGGATCTTGGGATTTTTTATATTTTAATTTTCTGCTACTGTATTATGTCGCCCGTGCCCATAGGATTATTTAGAAATTTCTTTATTTGAGAAGGATTCCCTGATGAATAATTCACTCTTTGTAACTGTTTTTACTGACACGCCATCAACTGCTGCAACTGGGTCATTTGTTCTTCCGGAGTACTTTGAAGCACCTTTAATTTTAGTTATTTAGGTTTAGTGCTTCCATTACTGCTGTCTCTTGCATTAGGGCGCTTTGTTCCAATAAGAATTCCTTTTTCTCAGCTACTAGTTGACGAAACACTTTGTACTTTCTCCAGTTGTATCTTTAACATAGTTTCTTTAGTTTCTACAACGAAGGCTTTAGTTTCTACAACATTGGCCGTTGCTATCGTATCTATTCCAGTCTATTCATTATTAACTGGAAAACTAAACCACATAATATATTCTGGTTAAATAGTTGAACTTAGTTATGAGATAGCGTTGACCACGCTGTGTAGTGATGTAAAATGCTTTAATTTTAAAACACTGAAGTCCTATCTTGAGGTCTATAAGGGATTATTCAGATTAAACAGCATTTTTCAAAGATATTTAATCACTAATGTCTTGAAATATGTATACTATTTAGAGTCCCTCGAATTCTTAGGAAAAAGCATGATTTTAAGTTATTTTCTCACTGATATCTTGAAATATGTATGCTATTTAGAATATCGGGAATTCCTGGAATTCGCTGCTGTCAGCGCCGAGCAATGCAGAAAAACTGTTCCCAATTTTGATAGGTATTTGTACCCCAAAACAAATTAATATTTCCTAAATTATGCACGAAATCAGTAATACGCTGTCTCCTACGGTAGCATTTTCTTATAAAACTATGAGAACAAATGCGCCTCCAAACCCGTCGTCGATTTTTTCCACTCTATCATGTATCCGAACTATTACAGAACAGCTTTTTGTATTAAATTCTGAAATAAGCGCTCTTGACTTAACGTCTGTGGTATCTGTCAGTATCAATCCTAATATCAAATTCCTTCTGGACACTTTTCTTGCCGGTGACTAGTTTCACATAAATTAAAAATAAAATGACATTGGAAGCGCATGCAAAATTCAAACCATAAAACTTATCTTGACCAAGAATGTTTTTCTCATACTTATGAGGTGAGTGTGTGTAGTGGTCAGCAATTGTACATGGCATCAAGTTTGCGAAAAAAAATGGTCTTAAACTAATTCCATTTTCAGTAGGGCGATTCTTCGAGAATCTCATTCGTAGAACTTTCGTAAATTTAAGATTGCATCCTTTTTTAGCAGGAATGAGTGCATGTGGAGTGGCTGTATCTATTTATAGAAGTGTGAGTGCTGCATGCTGTCATACGTTGGTAGAACCAAACTCCAACAATTCATCAGACAGCCAAAACGCAGGAATATCTCATAGAACCGGTCGTGCACTAACCATTTCACCCCAATCAGCAATTGGGTGAAAATTCAAACCATTCATTCAAACATACAAATTTTCCAACTATATGCCGAGCTAATAGTGAGCATGACCTTAGAATTTTAGAGTCCCTTTTCATATTCACTCATAACCTAACCTCAACAAAGACGTTAGTGTCGTAAAGTTATCAATTGCCCCACCTACAGCCGTAGTTCTGTATGTGTGTGTGTATGCATAGTATGTTTCGCTGGTGTATCTGAATTATCGTGTACATGTGGGCTTGTGTGAATTAGGACTATGCTATTGTTTGTTTATGAATGAACAAATTAAGCTTTTAAGACATTTAGGGAATTTTGTGAAATGTATACATATGATTTTTGTTTTTTGAAATAGTAGAAAAAAATTTTCTACTGATTCGGCACTGATGAGGGAATTTTAATTCTGAAACGTTTGAAATAAATGTAATGTTCGTTTTTACACTGTTTCTTCCTTTTAAACTAATTCCACTCAGAACAAATGCTACAACTGATATTGAAGCTTGCAGCGATGACAGCACTTGGCCAACTACGCAAGGAGAAACGCATCATTTTCTTCAACAAATTGTTCTTAAATCACCTTCAAGACTCACTTCACATAGCTCCTGTGTCAGAAGCTCTCATGCCCTGAATTATAAAACTCAAAACCCTGCGATAACAAAATAACAACATGAATCGAAAGATTCTTCTAAGTTGACAGCGTGCCCAAGTAAAATCTCCAGCTACATAAACCATTGTTTGCCTTAATATGATCAACACACACCTCTCTCTACTCTTAACTACTGCACAGTACCTACCATAAATAGGTTTTCATTGTTATCTGGTGTAAATATAGAGGTTTGCAAGCCTTTCTCAGATACGAGTATGAATGAACATTCAAGCACGTACCCGAGAGTAGTAAAATCAGTAGAGAGAAAAAAACTGCTGCAAAATTACAGTCGAATCTCAATGGAAAATTTACCACTCAACTGCATGTGCAATCATCGCAAAGAAAATAGAAGTTAAAAGAGCATTCGTCATTTGTCTGTCGATCCTCTGCAAGAAATCAGATTGAAAATATGAAAATTTCGAAAAATCTCAGTCCCCGTTTGGAAATGTGGAAAAGTTCCTTTTATGTGAAAAGTGGAACAAAATGTGGATTGAGCCCCAGTTGTGCACTCATGAATTATATCATGGCTGAATTAAAACGATCACGATCGTGGAAAATAGAGCTATTTCCCACCAAAGTCGATAGAGGCTGCATCCTTCATGCAGTAGCTCACCTGCTTACAAAACAACCAGCATCAAAATAGAATTAGCATTCTTGAAAGAGTTCAATTTAAACAAAGGGTAGAGGAAACAAAAAAACATACGCTAAGTTTATTGACGAAAACAGGAAACTGCAGAACCTCATAAATAATTACTTTGACGGCAACATTTTAATCATCCTGCTGCATATCTCAGACCACAAATCATACTCAGTGTGACAGGCCAAAAAATTTTCATCTTCGATGAAAACCACCATGGTGTTTGGAAAACAGCAGTCGATCCCTCATCAGAGTTGTTGAACAATAACCCTTTACTACAGCTCCATCGTTAAAACGATCACTACAGCGACATTCTCCAAAGCAGAAATCGGACTGGAGTAACATCATCTTGACAAACTGCCGTTGCCCAACTAAATAGTAGACGTCTTTAACATAGCAAACGGTAGGCGTAACACCCTGGGAACGATCTCCTCAAGACAGCAACTTTTCTGCCTCAAAACAGCGCCATAAAAAATAGCAAAATAAGAAATATAAATGTTCGAAGCCTAAATGATGTATTGGAATACATCAGAATAATGTTGGGCTCTGACGAAATTGACATTTAATATTTTTCCGAAACAAGGTTTGACTCAAGAACCTGAAGTTCATTTTTAATATTCTTAATTACGTATCGTACCGCTATTGTGCTGCCTTCGCAGCATTTTTCTACTTTCGAACTGCGATAGAAATTTATACCTTCGAACCTCGAAAGAACCATTCCGCAAGCTCACTCGTTTTCCGGAAACGCTCGCTTCCAGAACCTTTGAAAAAGTGAAGTTGCTGGAAAACAGGTATAGTTTGTTATTCACGTGAGTATAGTGTGTGACTTCGTATGGAGTGCGCGTGAGAGTAGTTCTTTTGTTGCTTGAGAGTTGAGACAGTGCGTTTGTATCGTTACTTGCAACTTTTTGACTAAGGTGTTGTGACTGGTAGGCTTTAGTTGCATATAAGGAGCATAGTGTGTGACATTGTATGGAGTGACTGTGAGAGAAGTGGGTAACGTTTTTGTTTCTTTTTGCTTTATAACTTGATTTTTAGTAGATTCGGTGAGTAAAGATTTCTTCTACCTGTAAAGCTTGTACTGAGAGAGAGATCAGTGTTTTGAAAATGGCAAGAAATAGGACTGGTCGTGGGAAGGGAGGTGCTAGTGGGATGGATGAAGAGATTCAGTGCTCGACCTGTTTTGAGGGGGTGGATATAGATGCATGCAAAGGTTTGAGAGAGATGAGTAGGAGAATATTGAATGATCTTGTGTTTACATGCTGGAAATGTTTGAATGATGAGAGAAAGAAGTTGTAAGAATAGGTTAAGAGATTGACAATTCTGATGGTTTCTTTAGAGGCTGATTTGAAGGATGAAAGGAAGCTGAACCAAGGAAAGAATGAGAATGGTGCAAGGAGTGCAAATGCAGTGGATGATGAGGCAAATGATGGTGGAAGGAGGGTGAATAGAGAAAATGGTGAGGCAAATGATAGTGAAAATGTGACAGATGAGACTAGAAGGATGAATGAGCATGATGAAAGAAGTACAAATGGAAAGAGAGTGAACGAGCGACCTGTTCATGTGCCACATGAGGTGCATGCACCTGTAGTGGAAGTGAATGAAAGGAAGATGGCTGAAAAGAGTGATGTGAGTGGAAGAATTGAACGAAATAGTAGAATGAAAGGTAAAGGAGACCTATAATTAGTATATGTGGAGACAGTATGGTTAAGGAAGTGGATAGGTTTGTGACCCAGTTAAAAATTCATGCCGTTTTTAGAGCGACAGGTAGCAGAACATAGTGAAACATGGCTGCAGTAGGCCAGAATATTTCTTTGTCGGCCGCTCTCGACTACAATTTCCCTTTCGACGGCCATTCGCTAATCTAATTTGGACGTTATAAGCGCGGAAGAACCGTGCTCTTCTACAAGGCCGGTGTCAAGCTACGCTGTCGGCTTGCGGTCGACTTCGATGCATGGGGCAGTTCCAAAGTTACAAAGCTGCCGAGGGAGGCTTAATTGGTAGTCAGAGCAGCCAACTAGGAAATTGGTATATAAACCTTGAAATTTTAATTTATGGAACGTTTTTATGTTATTAGAAATTTAAATGTCAATTTAATAATTTATGCCAGTTTATTATGAATAATACTATCTCGCAGTTCGTCTGAGCGATTTTTTTCTTTGCATTCGAGTTAGAGGGCAACACTACACTGACATGTTGGGTTGGTGAACCTGTCACGCCGTCTCACGCGCGTTTTCGCGCCAGTTTTGTCCTTGGTGTTGTGTGTGACAGGTGTCTTAGTCGTGTCTCTATTATTTAAAACGTTTCAAGAAAAGTGTTCAGTGTTTATATCAGAGCGAGTGTATAGAAAGTGAGGGTGTATTTTATTTGTAATAAATTCGTGCTATGAGGTATAGGATGTTCGCTCTCACGTGATTCCCTAATTCCATTGAGGACGTTAGAAGCCGGATAGTACGTCTGGCCGGATGATTTGAAACCAACAATAAAGGAAAGAGCCCAACTGTGAGTTCCACCACCTTGGTGAATTGATATATATGACAATTCATCGTTGTGGTGGAACTGGTAGAGAAGGCAATGCAACTTCAGCATCACCAACGGAAAAACAAAACATGGAAACCATACGTGACTTTTCCCCCGGACAGTCTTCAGCAACTCTTGAATTGACGGACCTTCTGGCAGGTAATGAACGATGTGTACATCTACATATTTGTGTACGCGTGTGCGTACGTGTGTGTGTGAACGTGTGTGTGTACGTGTGGGTGTGTACGTCCCCGTCTGTGTGTGTGTGTACGTGTGGGTGTGTATGTCCCCGTCTGTGTGTGTGTGTACGTGTGTGTGTACGTATGTGTACGGAAGGCCGGTGTAATTGAGTTCGGGCATGGTCGAAATAATGCGGCAGGATGTTCGGAACGATGCGGCGCGTAGCCGTTTAGGTGCGTGGAAAGTCGATACGTAGCCGATAGAAGTGGAAATTTAGGAAAAGCTGCAAAGGAAATTCAGTGGTTTTGAAGTAGTTTTTTACTGCCATATAAAGTGGTCATGGCGACCAAAAAACTACTGCTTTTCCGAATAATATACGGCTAGAAGTCTTGCCTACCGCAGCATAGAAACTACTTGAAAACGTCTAAAATTTTTAACTGGGGAGTGATAGTAGTGGATGTACGTGCATGAGACGGAAGGGAGTGGAAGAGATTTTTAAGCATGCTGATAGAGTGATAGATGGTATGGATGAAGGCATGATTGTATTGCAAGGAGGTGGCAATTGGTTGCTTGAAAGTGGAAAAGAACGTACGGTGAATGCTATTTTGAAAGTGGTTGAAAGTGCACTGAAGAAGAATGTTAGAGTTGCGGCGACAAGCCTCCTGAGAAGGCATGCATCTAATAAGGAATATGAAAGGGTGCGAAAGGAGGTGAATAGAAAAGTACATGAAAGGATGATGAGTATGAGGGCTGAGAGTATGAGAAAGCGTGAGTTGGGTAAGTTTTCAGCAGTGTCTCCGTGAAGTGAGGACGTACTTTGTCTTTGCTCGGAAACAAAGTGCCCAATTGGTTGATGAACATTCATTTCTAACCAAAAAGAGTGCCAACTCACCAAACCTAAATCCAAAAAATCGAACAGGAAGTGTGACATTCCATCAAAAACACTCAACCCTTGCTTCGTTTTTTACGAGTGTCTCCTTTCTCATAAGATGGCGGTAAGAAGGCCAAGCAAGAACAGAAGTGAGGGTACGCTGGAGCTTGACTATTCAGACGTACAAAACCTGTCAAAACAGAGTAAGCAAGTGGTCGCCATCATAATTGATCACCTAAACTCAGTAATGAAGAAATTTCAAAGCAAAATTAGTGACTTGAAAACGATGATTGAAACACTAACGAAGAAAGAATTAAATCAAAAGGCATTGATAGAGGAGCAAAATAAGAAGAAAAATAGCATAGTCTCTTGTATAGAGCGATTCGAAAGAAAAGAAGAACGTGAAGAGTTTGAAAACAAAAAATGCACTCTGGTTATCACAGGGGAACTACCGCAATCACGTTCTGGAGAGGATGGTAAACAGAATGTGTGCAAGCTCCTGAAGGACCAAATCAACATCAACCTTAGTAACTCTGGCATCACTACAGCGAATAGGCTGGGGAAGAAACCTGCACCTGGAAGCGTCGATTGGAGAAACATTACTTTTGAGCTACGACAATACGAAAAGAAACAAGAAGTTTTGACAGCCTGCCGTGTGACTAAACCGAAATTCTACGTAAATGAATACCTCATACCTTCGCGAGCAAATGTAATGTACACTCTGAGGTTGGCCAAACGAAAATTTCCGGAACAAATAGGACTCGCAAGAACACTGGATGGCAATATCAACGTCTACTCTCCGAAGATACATGGACAAGCAACTCCGAGACCTCTGTCCATCAACACACCTGAAACACTTAACCAGTACTTATTGCAACATGTCGGCAAGTCCTCAAAAGAAATTATTCGTAATTAGTATATTTATGGACTTACGTACTAAATTTAATGGCATTTTGATCTTTGTCCAAATGATTTCTTCTTGTTTTCTGATAGAATCGCCTTTGCCTTTTCAAGGCACCCACGTTGAACTTGCAGCTTTGTTTTACTGCTTACTAAATTGTTTTTTTATTTCCTTCTTTTTCTCATTTTTTATAGAAGGCTCATACTGAATTTTCTACTCAGACTTAAATTATATGTTACCACATATGTCTCTATATCTGAAAATAATTTAGATACTCAATATCTTAATATTAATTAAATAACTTCGCTGTCACTTCGATTCTAATTCATTTCGTCCTTTGCTACATATTATGTGTTATGCGCAAATACCACTGGTATGACAGCCTTGTAACTACATTATTCGGAATTTATGATCCCTAATGCTCCCACTCATGGACTGAGTTTGCACTCTCCTAATGAAATCATACTAGATTTTAGACAATTCAGACTAATAATCTCTGTGTGTTTTAGTTTCTCTTTGCTTCTTAAATTATGCTATAAGTAGGAATGTCTTTATTTTTAGTTTGACCCTGTAGCCTGTAAAATTTTTTTCATTTTTTACGTCACATTTTACTTACTGTTTCTTAATTTTAATGATTGACCATGTTGATATATTCGATAATATTGATCCAGATCTCAATCACTTGAATAGACTGCATCCAAACCTAATTGAAACTGTGAATTGTAAATACCTAAATATTAAAGAATTCAATGAATCGATGAGAGAAACCTGTAACGATTTCTCAATATTATGTTGAAACTGTAGGTCCATTTATCCGAAAATAGGTGAAATATCTTGTACTATCATTGAGCTAAACAGTAATTTTGATGTACTCAGTTTCACCGAAAGTTGGCTAGATGACTCAACCAAAGACCTAATTCAAATTCAGAACTATATTAGCCATCATTCACTCCGTAATAACAAACTTGGAAGTGGCATCAGGTCGTACATATCTAAACACATACCTTCGAAAATCATTATAAGTGCAACTATGAACCGTGAACATATTGAGACTCTATTTATAGAACAAACGAAAAATGGTAAACGGATTATACTTGGGACTGTATATAGGCCCCCAACAGCTTGCAACGTCTCTTTCCTGAACGAGCATCAAAGCATAACTTCTCAGTTTAACAAATCTCTATACAATGACATAATAATAATCTCCGGGGATTTCAACTACGATCTTCTACAATATGAAAGCTGTGAGCAAATCTCAAACTTCACAAATGTTTTTCAGTCTAACTCCTTCCAGGGCTGCCACTCTAGATATTTCATAGCTAGATCTAGATGTTTTTGCTCAAGCCCAGATGTAAAATTTGGAATCTAGATAATAGCTACAAAATCTAGATAGTTTTTTCAGTGTGCTAGATATTTTCTGGGTTGAATTGCAATTAAGCTATGTATATGATATATTATAGTAAATTCGAACTAGGAATTCGCTTTAATGGTTGGTTACTACTTCATTCTTATTATATTTGTTTATTTGCTAACCAAACTGTTTGAATAGTGAACCAACCACATTTTGATCATGTTATGTTCAGAATATGAACCACACCAGGACGGCTATTTCAATGTTTTTGTGCTGCCATAGTGTAATTTCTAATTGTGATCACTCGGTTCATAAGCTAAAGCACAATCTCCAATTGCAAAGCTAGTGACGATGTCAAAAATCATGGAATAAAATGCACATACACTATCAAAAATGTATTGTGACCTCATTTTGACAAAAGTCCAACCAATGATATTGGCAACAATGAATTCAGTTTATTGTTGGAGGGAAGCAATGATATTTCAATCATGAAACTACTTGGTTTATCGGTTATATATGAGTCATGCATCAAATAAAGTGGAATTGCAAAATTATTAAAAGTGATGCAGATAGCATTGTGAGAGCCTTAAACAATTGTTGATAAGTAGGAATCTGAGCATTGATGAAAAATTCCACATTCCTTGGTAAACATTCACCAGAAGTATAAGACATAACAAGCTGGAATGAGTGGCATACACAACTCATCAATGTTAAATACAAATTTGTTCCTTACACTTGGTATAAACTCCATTATTGATGCCAACAATACAAGTATCATTGTTGGCATCAATAATGGAGTTTAAACCAAGTGTAAGGAACAAATTTGTATATAACATTGATGAGATGTGTATGCCACTCATTCCAGCTTGTTAAATCTTATACTTCTGGTGAATGTTTACCAAGGAATGTTGAATTTTTCATTGCAGAAACTCTTTAATGGGTTTGCAGAATTTTCTTTGACCATGTCAATACAACTTTATGAATCAATTTATATTGGTTCATATCCATTAAAAATTCCTTCAGCTTGCAAAACTTAATGGTTGTTTATCCAGCTTGCGGTAAAAAATTTTTTGCTCAATGGCAGGATTTAAGAACACATTTTGAGACTGCAAGGCAAAGTGAACAATGCTATCCTGCAGATTTATTATTCAAAATACATTCTGATGGGAGAAATCTTGCACTATCATTTTTTTGCAACCAATCTTAACAGAGGTGCAAAAAATTACTAAGTTATTTGATTAAAAAAATGTAGATAAAGTGAAGTAATTGGATGACATGCTGATGTTCCTAAAATCAATTTTCACTAAATTAGTCCTTCCTACTTGCAATGCTGATAACTTCTTGTTACTACTTGGAAGGACTACGAATTAGTCCTTCTTACTTGCAACACTTGTGAATTGAAGAATATTTGGATACCAAGCCTTATTAGGATATGTACCAGGATACTAGATTATTTCTATAAAGATTAATGACCTAATAAAATGCAATTTATGATGTAAATATTTTTATGTGCTAATGTTTAACTAACTTATCATCAAATATAATTAATTTATTTTTAGAAATATATTTGGATATTTCATTTTTAAATCTAGATGTTTCTAGATATTTTTTGAGGTCAAACTAGATAATTTTGGTTAAAAAAAAGTGGCATCCCTGACTCCTTCGAACCAATCATCACGAAACCTACACGAGTTACATCTGAATCTGCTACGCTGCTCGATAATATTTTTATGTTAGATCCGACTGATTTTCTTACAGGAATAATAATTTCTGACTTATCAAACCATTTTCCGGTGTTTTTCATCAAGAAAAATATCTATAGTTTCTGTAACAGCCCACAGGCTGAGACTTTTTCACATCGTTGTGTAAACGAATATGATTTGAGAACAATGAGAACTGTTCTAGAAGAATTAATGCCATCATTGGACATCTATGAATTGGACAATAATGCGAATAACATTGATCAAGCAATACTAAATTTAACTGAAATTATAACGACCGCATACAACCAGTGTTGTCCAATAATCACCCGCACAATTACGCCGAAAAATAGACATAAGCCTTGAATTACTGAAGATATCGTGATCAATATAAAGAAACGTCAAGCGTACCTAGCCTTACTATACGAATGCTGAATATCTAGAGTAACGTATAACAGATTCAGGAATCATGTGACAAATCAAATACGAACATCGAAACAAAACTACTTTACGCGCAAATTTACTGAATACAAAACTGATATTAAAAAAACTTGCCGCCGGCTTAATTCACACTATAGACCGAATAATAATGCTACAAAAACAATTGAGTCCATCGTTCACGAAAATGTAAAATATCACGATAAACGAGGTTGCAACAGTGTACTTTTTATAGATATAGGGAAAAATATAGCCGATAGTGTCGTTATTGAACCTACAGACCACTTGCAATACATGGACCATGTCCGCGAACACAACTCTTCTTTTTCACGCCAACTAATCCCTCCGATGTTATTACGTGCATAAACAACTTGAAAAATAAATCAAATGGATTAAAAACATTCTCAGCTGAAGTTATTAAGGCTACAGCTGATATAATAGCACCATGCATAACTAATATTTTCAACCATTCACTTTCTCAGGGTATCTCCCCCAACTCTCTCACACAACTGCCAGAGTGACCCCATTTTCGAAAATGGTGATAAAAATTGCATTAATAATTATAGACCTATCTCTGTACTGCCAATTATTAGCAAAATATTTGAAAAAATTGTATTTAAAAAGTGTATTCATATTTTGAACAAAATCTTTTCTCTACGACAAACAATACGGTTTTCGTTCTAAAAAATCAACGACACAAGCTGTATTAAATCATTTACAGTACCTTTACTCTAATATAGATGAAGGAAAGCTTGTTTTCTCCGTATTTCTTGACTTTCGAAAAGCATTCGATTGTGTGGACCATAACATATTACGCTCGAAACTACACTATTATGGCATTCGAGGAGTTGCCCATGATTGGTTCAAATCATACCTAACAAATCGGAAGCAATACGTTGTCATTGACGACACAAATTAGACCCACAGACAACTAGCCATGGAGTTCCACAAGGATCTATCCTTGGGCCTCTGCTATTTCTGATATTTATAAATGATATCATCAAATCTACATCATTTTTCAAATTAATGCTTTTTGCAGATGACAGCACGCTTTCTGCGGTCCTTCCGAACCAAATCCCGCTATGATTGCGGAGAGTATAAATAATGAACTCCATAAGGTTTCATTGTGGCTTAAAGCTAATAAAATAAGCCTCAATATCGATAAATCAAAACATATTACATTCTCATACTAGAAAAATATATCTCTCCCACGTATAAAAATTGGCGAAGGTGAAATTGAAGACACCAACTCCTGCAAGTTTCTGGACATCATAATAGATAAACATCTGAACTTTAAAGAGCACATCGCTCATATTAGTTCTCAATTATCAAAATCCATCGAAATCCTGAATAAAATTAAAAATTACCTGTCTGAAACAGCTTTACGAATGCTCTACCGAACGCTCATTTCACCATACTTGCAATACGGAATAGAAGTATGGCACGGAACTGATAAAAATAAAACCAATGTAATTTTTACTCTGCAAAGAAGAGCCATCAGAGCGGTGAAGAATCTAGAATAGAATGCTCACACAAATGATTCATTCAAAAATTTTGGAATACCTAAACTTTCGGATCCCTACAAAATCTCCATTTGCAATTTCATTTACAAAACATTAACAAATGATGGCGATAATAGCCTAAAACAATTATTAACGGTACAAACTGGTCATCACGACTATTTAACCCGCAATAGAAATGAATTCATGCTTCCTTATTTTTCAAAGGCCCGGTCGTAACACAGTATCCTCTTCGTTGGAACTAAAATTTGGCACCCAATACCTGCGGAGATCCGCGAAAGTAATTCTTATAAGGTACTCAAAAGAAATCTTGAGTCTCACTTCCTATCAGAATACTAGTCGTGTAAGATCACCAAGTCAAATCACGTCCCCTACATAACTGGTCCTAATAATTTAATTTGGCATGGTTAATATCGCCGATCTTCAGTCTGTTCTTGAATAGCTATAGTTTGTCGAATGTACTGTTAAATCTAGTCCATACGACCTATATTGTAAAAAGAAGCATCTATTATCGAGTTAATTTTCTCATTGATCAGTCTAATGCGTCCCTAGTTTAAGTGAATTAGGTTTAACATTATTGTACTTCTTAGACTAACGTTGATGGTAGGATGCCCTAGAAGTCACTGAACTTATTCGGGCCTTCAGGTAGCTATACTCAAATTTGACTATTGTACTAGACTTAAAAAACATTCTATCTTTGTATCACCTGTGGTAAATAAAATGTTTAAATTGTTAAATATTTATTCCCGAAGTGAGTGCCTGAGGTACAAACGGTCCCGACAGGGTAAGGAATACACAACTGCAATAAATGACGTATTATTGCGAATATCGCCGACAGTAATGGCACACTAAAGAATACTACAGTCAGGTAGTGAAGCACCCAAGGACGCCTTGGAGGACCAACGGTCGTCGGGGGTCGAAGCGTGAGTGGCAGTCGAGAGCAAAGCGGTGAGGCTGTTGCTGGCCGAGTGTCTCCGACTTGGGAGTATCAGCACCGCTAAAAGAGAACTGATCGGGTCCAGGACGTGGCATTGCGGGGCGGCTGGCGGTCGAGGTGGCGATGGAGACAGCGAGGCCACTGCTTGTAGAACGGCCAAGACTTGTAGTGAAGTTCAAAGTTGCTGAGAGAGCACTAAACTGTGCTTGCCCCGTAGCTCCTTATATAGTGTTTGGTAAAGCCTCACCGCGCCAAACTCGCTCTCTGATTGGTCGGCAAGTAGTGGCGCTTCGAGGCTGGTCGGGCTGCGCGAGGTGGCGCTTCTAAGCTTGTGTGATGGTGTTTGCACACAGCTTGTTAAGGCTACCCCACCTTTCTTTTATTTTGAATATTATAAGCGTGATTTCTTTTGCTGTTTGCTCCTAAAAGAAGTTCGAATACGATTTTTTAAATTCCGATGAGAGCGTTCCCTTCAATAATACGTCAACACATTTGGGCACAGGGAGCTTCAGAACACGTAGACTTTGCCTCATTGTGGCTCCCTCCGTACATGCGTGAGCCGAGCCGCGTAAAAGCGCTCGTCGTCTCTGAGCAATCGCACTTTGACAGCACCGACCACCGAAAGCACCAAACTAGCCAGCTCCGATCCCCAGTAAAACTGATCGAAACCTTTCAGCGTTTCCTTCCCTACCTGACGACAACGGTGGCTCCCGTTGGCTTACATCATGAAAGCTAGGTATTCGCGCTGCAAAGTATGCTGGTAGGTTCAATGAATATTGTTCCCCTCGACACCCTTCAATCAGCCAATCACTTCCGTACCGAAGAATACTATCATTCACTCAATAACAGATGAATTCAATTTTTATGCAACAGTTTCCAATGCCGTTAATCTTCTCATCGATAACTCACTTATATTTTCTATTGTAAGTCTTACTCAAATGCCACGAAACCCGTATGTCCTTTTCTTGGTATTTAACGCTTTTATTCAAATTTTTTTATAAGAATCCAGTTGATACACTTCATTTCCCCGTGGATTTTCAAATACCTCAAAAATGAAGTCAGTCCACAATGACGTTGACCCTGAGTCTCGCTCGAGACGGTTCCTCCAGTTCACCTGGCTTAATTTGGGAAGCGTAGCTAGTTCTTCAGTTTTCCAATGGAAAGAAAAATCAACCTCAGGTCGTTTTTTTCCTCCAAATTTACGAGTTAGGGAAAAAACAACGTTAAATAACATGCTAAGTTTTTTCCTCTTCAGAAAGTAGACGTATAATTGTCTTTGTTTACTGTTTTTCTTTTTGTTTCTTTTCCTTTTTTCACATGAAAGTATGAACAGTCTGAAATTTACTATCGATCGTGGTTTTATCGATTCCAAGTATTGATCGCAGATATTCTAAATTTAACGGAATCGATGATGGTGCTTCTCTCCGTTACGTTCTCGATATTCTTGTTTCTTTGAATGAAATCGAAAATTTTACTAGCATTTTCGCCATTAGCTAAGTGAAGATCTACATAGAAATGTTGATCACCTACGTGTTTCACTCCTCACAGCCCTTTGATTGAAATTTGAACAAGAACAACAGAACGAGTACTTGTACTTGGATTGTTTTGAAAATGTACTACTACTGTTTTCATCGACCTCTGGATCGTTCACTACTCTAGGGTTGTTCACCTCAGACCACGTTATATTGTGCAATCTGTTTTTACGCATCTGCGTAATATTAAATTAAATTTTAAACTTTTTGGAGCTGCTGTGAGTAATGTTGTCCTCCACTGAAGCAATTTAATTTCATTAAAGTTATTGTTCGATTTCATGTTCAGCAGCCTGGTGAGTTGCAAAAATCTTCTTCTTTATGATAGGAGAGACTACACAACTCGCCCTCCTGATGGTGACGTTCTCTGTGCTTGCTGGTATAGTGTCTTTAAGCAAATGACCCATAGGCAGAAGAATATTCACACAACTCGAATTTGAACCGCTGACCTTCAGCGTGTTTACTGGCTTGGTGTAGCTCAAAACATCTTATGAAAGCATAAGAATAGTTACATTAACTCGCACTGGAACAGCTGACTTTTACCGTGCTTACAGACTTAGTGTTGCTCCACACTTGTTTGACAGAGAGAAGAATATTTACGAAACTCATTTGCTTAGCTGACCCTTGTTGTGCTCACTAGTTTGGTATTGCTTGACATATATTTTGTAGGCACACAAGAAAATGCTGAAATCACATTTGAACATTATGCCCCTGTGGGGGGGTTAGAATTCTCCCATCGTGGTCCGCTGCGTGTCGTAAGAGGCGACTGAAGTGGACGGAGCGAGGGGACCGGGGATCCCCTTTTCTGTAACGATTTTCCCGAGAGGCAGCAGGCCAATGAAGGGGGTGAGAGGGGTCGAAAGACCACTCAAACCCTAATACTAGGATCTATGAATGTAAGGGGGTGTGGAAGTAGAGCAACTGAGAGTAAGAAGGAGGAGATCGGAAGAATGATGAGAAACCGGAAGATGGATGTGCTGGCCCTGAGTGAGACGAAGTTGAAGGGTAGTGGTGAGTTGATGTTTGGGAGTGTGGGGGGGAAAGTATCTGGAGTGCGTGGGGGACATGCAAGAGAGGCTGTGGCTATATTATTGAGTGTAAGAATCAGAGAGAAAGTAGTTGAATGGGGTGAGGTGTGATCATGAATAATGTGGGTGCGAGTGAAATGGGGGAAGAGTCATAGGTGTTTGTGAGTGCGTACGGACCGGGATCGGAGAGGAGTAGGGAAGAGAGAGAAGAGTTTTGGGAGAAATTGTCCGAGTGCATTGCAAGAGTGGGGAGTGGTTATAGAGTTGTGGTGATGGGGGACCTGAATGCAAGAGTGGGTGATGAGGTGGTGGATGGTGTTGTTGGTAAGTAGGGAGTAACTGGGTTGAATGAGAGTGGTGAATTCTTGGTGGGGTTATGTGTAGAGAGTGAGTTAGTGATTGGGAATAGTTTGTGTCAGGTATTAACCTGAAATAGTAGTAGTGATGATAGCTGTTGCAAAGTAGCCAATTCAGGAGACTATGATAATACACCTGGTAATCTTACACTAGAGCACAGTATAGGTTAAACAACACATGGATAATATCTGGGTTCCACATAGACACAAAACAGTAATAGTGCTGACATAAATAGACACACATAGATCAATATCAATATTGATATATCAATATAAATATATATAAGCAAATGGACACTCACCTCTGGGATATTCCTATGTTAGGAATATACTCAGTTAACTAATCCTGTGGCTAGTGAGATAAGAGCGGAGATAGATTGAAATAGCAGGATAGAGTAGAATAGAATTAGTAGTAGGTAGTTTGAGAAGCTCAGGTGTAGTACTTAGCCATATGGGATAATCTATATACACACTTGCAGTCAGCATGTACTGTTAGCTGGCTACGACCAATCGGGAACTGCCTGCGATCTTGCCGTCTCGAGCGTTGCCAACTTTAGGTCTTTCTAACTAGAACCTACATTACTCGCTATATTACACCCCTCCCTCCTTAATTAGAAATCCCCCCTTGTATCCCGATCCCCTTATTTAGTTCAGTCAATCCTAAAGGTCCTTTCTCACCACAGGCTTTCTAGCTCGGGTAGACCTGCGTGAGAAGCCAGCACTTGGAGGCTCGTGCATCCTTGCCTCCTGGGTGGGAATCGAGTAATCAGGTGTTTCGGGGTCAGGTTCATTAGCCGGAGGTGGTGGGTATGAATCTCGAGCAGGTTGTGGGATCAACACGGTTTCCTCAGTAGGTTGTTCCCTGGGTTCGGGGATGGTGTTCGAGCAGGTAATAACTTGGTCCTGGTGTCGACGAACGACCTCTCCCCCCTGCAGTTGGCACTTGTAGGACACCGGGCCCGTTTTCTCAACGGTAGTAGCAGGGGTCCATTTTGGGGAACCCGGTGTGTATTGACGGACCATCACAGGTGACTCAGGTGGAATGTCAACCGCGTGAGACCCTGGGTGGTATCTTTTCTGAGCGTCCTGGCGTTGAGCAACTTTGGACGCGATTGCTTCTGACGGCCAAAGTAGATCAAGACGAGAGCGCACTTTCCTGCCTAACATCAGTTCGGCGCGCGTAACACCTGTTGTCGTGTAGGGTGTTAGCCGATAGTTGAACAGGAACCTGTCTAGTGCTAGGCGTAGAGGTTTCGTTGACTTTCGTATATTCTTCTTGAACGTTTGTACCATGCGCTCTGCCAGTCCATTAGTTGAATGATGGTATGGTGCGCTCGTAATATGCCGCATACCACATGCCTTCACAAATTCTTGGAATTCAGCCGTTGTGAAACACGTTGCGTTGTCTGAAACAATTGTTACCAGAAATCCAAATGTCGCAAAAGTGTGTTTTAGGCACGAGATCGTTTCGCTAGACGTTGTAGTAGATGTGGGAAAAATTTCAACCCACTTAGAGTGTGCGTCCACGATTACTAGATAGTATTTTCCATCCATTGGGCCCGCGTAGTCGATGTGTATGCGATGCCAAGGCTTCGCAGGCCATTCCCTCGGGGGGAGTTCAGCTTTCGTTGGTGCAGCCCGAGGGCTCAGACACTCGCTTCATGACTTAGTCGTTTCTTCTAAACCTTTGTCCACCAGCAGCCACCAAACATAGCTGAGCGCTAGCTCCTTCATTCTGAATGAACCTGCATGGCCAGAGTGAAGTTCATCCACAATGGCTTGTCTGAGAGCTTGGGGTACAATAATTCTTGCTCCCCAGAGCACACAGCCATTTTGTGTGGACAATTCGTCTCGCCTCATAGTGTACGGAGCGAGATCAGGGTCACCAATTACCGTCGAAGGCCAGCCTACCTGGCAGTATTTGTATACCTTTGAAAGTACTGGGTCCCTTAGGGTACCGTCGCGTATGTGGGTGCTGGTGACCGGAGCTGACTCGAGGAAGTTTACTAAGGACGTCCATTCCGCAGGAATGGGCGTTGCTTCCTCGGAAGTTGTCAAGGGTAGACGACTGATAGCATCAGCCGTGCACAACAGCACGCCAAACCGGTGACGCAAGGTGAACTTGTAGGACTGCAGCAGTAGAGCCCACCTTTGAATGCGCCCGGATGCCATCGGGGGAATGCTCCTACGCGGATCAAATAATCCTAGTAAAGGTTTCTGGTCGGTGATCACAGTGAATTCCTGTCCCCACAGGTAGCAATGAAATTTTCGGAGTGCAAACACCATAGCCAGAGCTTCTTTCTCAGTCTGGGAGTAGTTAAGTTCTGTTGCTGTTAGAGTTCGGGAGGCAAAATAGGCGGGGCATTCAATTCCGTCAATAAGGTGACACAACACCGCTCCCACACCATACGCACTACTGTCAGCCACTACCACTATGGGTTTCTGAGGGTCAAAATGGACTAAAGTCTATGAGTCCAGGAGGGCTTGTTTAGAGTTCTGGAATGCCCTCTCCTGACTTGCATCACACTTCCAAAGAGTTTTATCCCGTAGTAAGCCATTTAGGGGCTCCAACATAGTCGAAGAAGATTTTAGGAATTTCCTGTAAAAATTCAAGAGCCCTAGATAAGCCCTCAGCTGAGTCACATTAGTAGGAGCTGGGGTGTTCCGGATAGCGGCTACCTTCTCGGCCGTGGGGTACAACCCATCCTTGTCAATCTGGTATCCAAGGTAGGATACCTGTGATACTCCTATCTGGCACATCCCCATTTTCATTTTTAGCCCTGCCTCCTGTAGTTTAGATAAGACTTGACTTGATGGAGACGCTTGGAGTGCTCTTGCTCATTAGTAGCACTAATTAGTACGTCTTCCAGGTAGCAAAACACTCCTGGGAGGCCCAGCAATAGTCCTTCCATGGCACGCTGAAAGATTCCAGGTGCCAAGGCTATGCCGAAGCTTAGCCTATTATAAGCAAACAGACCTCTATGGGTGTTGATCACGGTGAATTCTTTAGATTCATCGTCCAACGGAAGTTGGGCGTACGCTTGAGACATGTCTAGCTTGGAGTATATAACTCTTCCGGCTAACCCGTTAAATAAATCTTCCACCCTGGGTATAGGGTAGGTATCAAGCCTAGTGGCTTTATCGACAGTTAGCTTCTAGTCCCCACAAATTCGGATGCTTTGATCAGCCTTGAGCACGGGAACAATAGCCTCTGCCCATCTAGAGTACTGTACAGGGGTGAGGATCCCTTCCTGCACCAGTCTATCTAGTTCTGCCTCCACCTTAGGTCTAAGTGTGTAAGGCACATTCCTGGCCTTACAAAACTTTGGTGGTACTGATGGGTCAACCTCAATCTTGAAATTCCTCCCCTCAAAGTAACCTAGGCCTGGCTGAAAAAGGTCTGGAATTTATTTGCTAAATCTTCAGGGCAAGTAGTCAGTTTGTGTACTTCATTTGTTACTATAGTTAACCCTAGGGAATCAATTAGATTCCTACCCAGCAAGGCTGGGCCTCCCCTGTCTACCACTACAATAGTTGCTAGCTGAAGAGCCCCACCACTAGCCTCACGCTGGATGTTAGTCCTAATCTCCCCACAAACTACTAGTTCAGCTCCACCATAAGTCCTAAGCTTAACATCAGAAGGTCTCAACTCGGGTCTTGTCTTCGGGGGCAACCTTAAGTAGGCAGGTTTAGAAAGGATAGCCCTGGCAGCACCAGTGTCTACCTCCATTTCCAGTGGGGTGTTGTTAAGCAATAATTTGATTTTAATGGGGGGTTTCATTTCCTCGGCAATTGAGAAAATCTCCCCGTAACAGCCCAGATTAGCAACTGGGTAGTCTGCACGGGTTGCATTGTTAGTTCTATTAGGATTAGGGTGGTGTTCCCTTTAAAGTTGTTTAAAGATGCGGTGGAGAAATGTGCAAGGGAAGTGTGTGGGGTAAGGAAAGTTGGAGGGGGGATAAGAAAGGGGAGTAAATGGTGGAACGGAGAAGTAGGAGCGGCTGTGAGAAGAAAGCGGGGGGCGTTCGAAAAGTGGTTGCAACGAGGCAACCAGCAAAATTTCGAAGAGTATAAGGAGAGGAAGAAAGAGGTACAAAGAACGATAAGGAGAGCAAAGAGGGCGGCGGATGAGGAATGGGGGAGGAACATGGGAGGTGATTTCATGGAGAGAAGGAAGGTTTTCTGGAAGGAAGTGAAGAGAATTAGGAAAGGTCAGGTGGAGAATGAGGCAAGAGTGAAGGATGCAAATGGTAGGCTGCTAATGGAGGGTTGTGATGTGAGAACGAGATGGGCGGAGCATTTTGAGGAACTGCTGAACGTGAGGGATGATAGGGTTGCGAGAGTAGTAGCTGTTGGAAGTGATGTTAGAATGCCTGTGTTTGGTGAATTGAATAGAAGTCGAATAAGAAGTGCAGAGGTGGAAGGTGCGGTGGATGAAATGAAAAATGGGAAAGCTCCAGGTATGGAGGGCTGCACGGTTGAATGTCTAAAGAAAGGAGGAAATGTGGTTGCAGAATGGTTGGTACGTTTATTAAATGTATGTTTTGAGGCTAGTAAAGTGCCGGTTGATTGGAGTAGCGCGTGTGTAGGTACGTTGTGCAAGGGAAAAGGTGACAGGTATGAGTGCAGTAATTCTAGGGGTATAAGTCTACTGAGTGTCGTTGGGAAGCTGTATGTAAGAGTTTCAATTGGAAGAGTGAGAGTGTTGACGGATCGTGTGCTTGCTGAAGAACAGTGTGGTTTTAGGTGTGGTAGAGGTTGTGTGGATCAAATGTTTGCTGTGAGGCAGGTGAATGAAAAATACTTATTACAGGGAAAAGATGTATATTGGGCATTTATGGATCTAGAGAAGGCGTATGACAGAGGGGATCGTGAGGTTCTATGGCAGGCGGTAAGCTTGTATGGAGTATGTGGGAGACTGTAGAATGCGCTCAAGAGTTTCAATATTGATAGCAGAGCATGTGTGAGAGTAGGGAATGAGGTGAGTGAATGGTTCCCAGTTGTGACAGGTGTTAGACGGGGAGGGATGTGTGATGTCGCCATGGTCATTTAATTTGTTTATGGATGGTGTGGTGAGAGAAGTGAATGCCTTAGTGTTGGGAAAAGGTGCGCACTTGGTGGGACAAAATGGTATGTATTGGGAAGTATGTCAGCTGTTGTTTGCAGATGATACAGCGCTTGTGGCTGATTCAGAGGAAAAACTGAGGAGACTGGTTGTAGAGTTTGGTAGAGTGTGCGAAATACGGAAATTGAGGGTAAATGTGAATAAAAGTAAAGTGATGAGATGTTCAAGATGTGGAGTGTTTGGAACTTTGGATGTGATGTTGAATGGTGAAGTTTCAGAGGATGTAGAGCATTTTAGGTACCTCGGGTCGGATGTGACTGTTAAGGATAGTATGGAAGTAGAAGTGAGGCATCGAGTGAGTGAAGGCTGTAAAACATTGGGTGCAATGAGGAAAGTTTTTGAATGCAGGAGTTTGAGTATGAATGCTAAGAGGGGACTGTATGAAAGCTTGATTGTGCCAGTTTTGTTGTATGGAGCAGAGTCCTGGAGAGGAGGAAGTTGGATGTTTTTGAGATGAAGTGTTTGAGGAGCATGTATGGAATGACAAGAAAAGAAAGGATCAGGAATGAGTTGGTTAGGGGGCAGACGGGTGTTATCAAAAAATTGGGCAGGCGAGTGGATGAAAGAGTGCTTGGATGGTTTGGGCATGTTGAAAGAATGAATGTTGAGTGGCTGGTGAAAAACATATATGTGTCGGAAGTGAGTGGTCTGCGTGCGTGAGGTAGACCACGGATGAGTTGGATGGATGGGGTGAAACGTGCTTGTATGAGAGGGGTCTGACTGTGGACGTGGCGAGAGGGATGGCTGCGGACAGAAGTGAGTGGGGGCAGCGCATAAGAAGGTAATTTTATTTTTGACGCGGTACTGGAAGTTGACCGCGTGTGATGGGGTTGACTTGTCCTGTGCGGGGGGAGGGGCTGCACTCAATGAAGCAGTCGGGGTAAACCAGCTATGGCTGTCGGGCCTGACTGTGGAAGGTGGTTGTGCTGGGCTGCTGCTGATCCTGGCAGTTCAGGTGCGGCCAGTGCTGCCTCTCTCGCCTCCTAGTTCCTAAGTGTGGTGATTGTGGTCTGCTGTCGGCTACCCTCCCGTAGGGAGGATAAGCCCGGTATATGTATGTACATTTGAACAACTGACCTTTCATGTGCTTGCTCGCTTGGTTTGAGCGACAGATATGGTCCTAGGTGATGAACAGTCACAAACTCTCATTTGACTTGTTGCCTTTGCTATGCTTGCTCGCCTAATGTTGGACAACAGTTGTGTTTTTATGAGAGGAATAGTCAAAGAAATCGCACTTGAATATCTGATTTTTACCATGTTTATATGCTATGTGTCGCTTCATATTACTTTTACTGGCAGAAGAAAAATCACAGAACTTGCACATGACCAATTTCCTTACTTTGTGCTTCCCAATTTGATGCTGCTTCAAACTTCTTTCGTGGAAACAGAAGAAAATTCACACAATTCATACTTATACAATTCATCAGTGTCGTGATCATCTTTCTAATGCTGCTGTAAAGTAGTTCTATCGGCAGAAGAATAACCACAGAATTCACACTTGAAGTAATTTACCAATTCGCGCCTGGATCGGGCGTGGAGATCCATATGATCTCTGCTACCAGAAAAACAATCACAACGGTCACACAGTGAGGCTTTGACGTAAAACTGTCAACGGCTACCACCTCAATGCCGCGGCTTTGTCCCAACACATCAGAGTCAGCCCTTCTTTCACATGTTCCAGATGATCGTTGAGGGACGCAGCTGGAGTTCCGCGCACTAGAGCCTCCTTCCTCCCACTTGTCTCCTGCTTCTGCAAGTCCTGTATGTGCTTCAGTTCAGACATTGGGTATTTCTCGCTTGAAGGTACAAGTAGAGGAGGCTGCACTCAAATTGGTCTATGGAAGATAATGTATACCTATAGCGAAAACAAATTCTTCGGTCATACCCGTGGTAGCCTAAAAAATAGACTAATTCAAAATGAAATAGCTAGTGCCAACTGTATGTGAGAACTATCACATTGTTATCCCAAACAAGAAAAAATTAGTTCAAGAACCCCCAAATTACTCACGATATGAATTAAAAAATTAAACAAAAATCTTTCCATATAAGTCTATAAGTCTTGCCTGGGCTTCCTTTGATGAATTCTATGAACTTAAGTTTTATTGGTAAAAACGATTTTAGCTATGTTTTAACCTTGAATGTTTAAATTGCTTTCTTAGTTTCATTGGTTTCTTTGCCAATATTCGGACTTCATGTAAAGTCTATCCATTAACATTTATTAAGTTAATACGATCCAAGCTAATTTTTACTACCCGTAGTTCGAGTACTTTTATTGAACGAAATAAGGTTCCTGCTTGTTTTTAACTACCCCTTCAGCTAAATTGTGCAGCAGAACTCTACAATTTACAGGGTGTTTAAGAACAAGAGATACAATATTGGAAACTAAGTAGAAAATGGCTAAATAACCACTTTTTCATCATGAAATTCTCCGAAGAAATTCGGGTTTTTGAGATATTAGCTGTTTATTGTTTTAAAGGATGTAATTTAATTACACAATTACTCGTAATATTTATTTTGACTAAACGTTACAAACCCTTCTACTCTATGAGATTTAACAATAATAAAAAAAATTTTAGTGCTATATGTTAAAAAAGAGCCTTGTTTGTTAGGCTACACCCATTGAATCAGAGGAAGATTTCGTGGCCAGAATGATTATTGCAGTGGGTGCTGGTGAGATTTCTGAAATGCCAGACGTTTTTTCTAATATCCGGCAGTCATTGACACTAAGATTTGAAAAGTGCACTGCTGTAGGTGGAACACATTTTGAACAATTTTTCTAAAGTAAATTCAAAATGAATATTCCAAGTATTTGTGTCATTGCATTTCGTCCTTCAAAACAATATACAGCTAATATTGCAATAACTCGAATTTGTCGGAATATTTCACAGAAGAAAAGTGTTTCTTGCACCATTTTTTACTTGGTGTACAATTTTGTACCTCTTGTTCTGAAACATCCTGTAAATGAATTTATATGTTTATTTAGATGTGCATTTATGTACATTTTTGTGTGTATCTGTGTGCACAGGATGAAAGAAATGTAAATCGCTCTAGATTTCAACACATACAGCCAGAATTGTAGGAGCAAATCTCTTGTGAGGAAATTCTCCAGATTCGTGTGTAGCTTTATTCTGTTCCATACTTTGAGGGTGGACGGCTGGGGCTGCGTACGAGGTGAGGTCACGCTGCGGCAGTGTACCTAGCTGTAGTTGAATCAGGCGAGTCAAGATAGTCAGGCCACGCAGGAAAGGTCAGTCAGCTATTTTGGCAGAACCACTACTAGGTTCTCGGAAAGATTTAATAGCGGAAACGTATGTCACTACGGGAGTACTGTCGGCTTGTAGTGAGCAGCTTTGTGACAGCAGTAGTTCCATGTTTCCCAACCCTTTCTCTTGCATGGTCTCATATTTAAGTGTTTGAATGAGTGAGCGCTTAATCCAAGTTTAGGTCCTTTCATTTAAGAAATTGTACGGTTACGGCTGTTCTGTGGTCCCCGGTAAAATTCTAAAATAAAAACCATGAATTTTCTCTTAAATTTAAGGCATCGTTGTCTATTCAAATTCCCTTTTTAGGGATACGATCAATTAAATTACTTTAGGTGCATCACGCATCGAAATACTGGCAATATTTCCCTATTTTCGTTCGCACTCTCTCGTCGCTGTCGAAGTACCAACTGTGCTGCTTTCGAAGCATTTTAGAAAATTCCTACTTTCAAACAGCGATAGAAAATTTATGCCTTCGAACCTCGAAAGAACCATTTCGCAAGCTCACTCGTTTTCCGGAAACGCTCGCTTCCGGAACCTTAGGTTCATAAACTCGGCGAGCTGAGCAGAGGCAGCCAGTTATGTAAGAACCTTATTTGAGTGTAGTGTGTAGATGCCAAAGAAGGAAATTAAAATTTAGGTAACTCAATAAATGGCTGCTTTGACAAGTTTCCCATCGTCCGTGGATTTTCAAAACCGTCCCCATATTTAAACTGTCGAGGCTGCCACACCAACAGTACCTCCGATCTCTGTTTTTTCCTGCAAGATTGTCGGGGTGAGTGTCTATTTTGTTTGCGAAAAGGGTTGAAGTATGATGTTTAGTAGATATCGTTTAGGATACCGTTAGTAGATTGCTTGAAATATTTCTTAAAAACCTGGTCCTTGTATTAGAATTTCTGTTGAGAATTTCCGTGTGCGCCTCTCAGGTACATTTCAGTTAGAACTTTAGGTGAGGCCTAAAGCTGACCAGGGTCGGAAGAGGATGCGATATCGGTAAGACTTTTTAATTCACATGAGAGGATTTATATTTATTGACATCACGCGACTCGCTTTGCTGGACTTTCTACTTGCTGAGTATTACTCAGATCGATGTAAGAGAAACCTCAAATTGCTGCACAACGTCTGTGCATTCATCCCAACTTCTCTCGTAATCTTGGTTCTTTTCTTTGACCGTGCTCCAAATTTGGTTTGTGTGAATGTGCTTGTTTCATGTTTATTTTGTATAACTAGTCATTCAGAGCAGTACTTCTATTATTAGGGTTTGCCAACCCGCACTTCCTACTATTTATCTGGCTCTGTCGAGCCGCACTTACTACTTTTAATCAGGGTTTGTCAGCCGCACTTAATACTATTTATCTGGCTCTTTCAAGCCGCACTTACTACTATTTATCTGGCTCTTTCAAGCCGCACTTACTTCTATTTATCTGGCTCTGTCGAGCCGCACTTACTACTATTTATCTGGCTCTGTCGAGCCGCACTTACTACTATTGATCTGGCTCTGTCGAGCCGTACTTACTACTATTGATCTGGCTCTTTCGAGCCGCACTTACTATTCATCTGGCTCTTTCGAGCCGCACCTACTATTTACCTAGCTCTGTCGAGCCACACTTACTATTTACCTGGCTCTGTCGAGCCGCACTTACTACTATTTACCTGGCTCTGTAGAGCCGCACTTACTACTATTAATCTGGCTTTGTCGAGCCGCACTTACCACTATTTATCTGGCTCTTTCGAGCCGCACTTACTATTTACCTGGCTCTGTCGAGCCGCACTTACTACTATTTATCTGGCTCTGTCGAGCCGCACTTAATACTATTTATCTGGCTCTGTCGAGCCGCACTTACTACTATTTATCTGGCTCTGTCGAGCCGCACTTACTACTATTTATCTGGCTCTGTCGAGCCGCACTTACTACTATTGATCTGGCTCTGTCGAGCCGTACTTACTACTATTGATCTGGCTCTTTCGAGCCGCACTTACTATTCATCTGGCTCTTTCGAGCCGCACCTACTATTTACCTAGCTCTGTCGAGCCACACTTACTATTTACCTTGCTCTGTCGAGCCGCACTTACTACTATTTACCTGGCTCTGTAGAGCCGCACTTACTACTATTAATCTGGCTTTGTCGAGCCGCACTTACCACTATTTATCTGGCTCTTTCGAGCCGCACTTACTATTTACCTGGCTCTGTCGAGCCGCACTTACTACTATTTATCTGGCTCTGTCGAGCCGCACTTAATACTATTTATCTGGCTCTGTCGAGCCGCACTTACTACTATTTATCTGGCTCTGTCGAGCCGCACTTACTACTATTTATCTGGCTCTGTCGAGCCACACTTACTACTATTTACCTGGCTCTGTTGAGCCGCACTTACTACTACTTGTCTGGCTCTGTCGAGCCGCACTTACTATTATTTACCTGGCTCTGTTGAGCCGCACTTACTACTATTTACCTGGCTCTAATGAGCCGCACTTACTACTATTTATCTGGCTCTGTCGAGCCGCACTTACTACTATTTATCTGGCTCTGTCGAGCCGCACCTACTACTATTTATCTGACACTGTTGAGCCGAACTTACTTTGCTGTCAAGCTACCTAAGTGTTTGAAGAGCCCGTTCGGCCATCTTTAAAGCGTAAACCTCTCTTTGATACTAGCTCTGAATGGCATTCTTCTCCTATCATCTTTTCGTTATTTTTCTATCTATTACCTACCCTCTCCTTCTAGAAGAGATTTCAATAGCTTCACTCGGGAAGTTATTCCTTAGGTGAGGTTTACGAGGACTAGGCGAGTTTTCCCTATTAAATTTGGTCTCAACCGTTTGAATTTATTGAAATAACTGCGAGCAACTTACTGGTTTTGTATATTTCTCAAGGTTGGTCTACTTTTCACGCAGTATACCACAACTACGGCCGGGTCATGTCTGCTTCCAGCCCGACAGCAGATGAGGGCGTCTTTTCGGCTCCGCCAAATTCTTGTTGTGCGCCCATCTCATTCTTAATTTATCAGATGTTCCTACCCTTCTGGAGGTACTTTCCAATAATTAGATTACGTTCCAAATCAATTATTTGCTTTGTCAATGAATTTGAAGCTTAATATTTTTTTATAATTTCTGATCACTTGTTGGCTTTGGTTAGTCTCAATAGTCACCATGGTCACATAATCACTTTTGATGTTCGAGTCTCACCCAATTTTTTCCTATTCTATATATGCTGCGCTGTTCCCTGTGTGCCCGGCTGGTGAGGAACCTGACGCTCAAACTTGTTGCGTACTGAAGTCAGTTGCGGGCACGTCTTAATTAAAGTTCAGATTGCTAAATATGATAGCGTGTATCAGCCACCGGTCTCTAAATGTAACATTTAATTTTCTAACAAATTTACATCGACATGTATTTTGTACAGATGTCGTTACTGCTTGAAAGCAGCTTCAAAAACCGTATAACATGCCGCTCCCGAGCTCCGCTTCGATCGAGCGCGTGTTCAGCTATGGGTCAGCCATCTTTTGGCCTACGAGGGCAATCCTGGCTGCCGAGAACTTTGAGGCCCTCGTCTTCTTACGGCAACCTTCCCTTCTTCAGGAAAGCTCGCAAGGTGGAGGTGAACACGCAAAGCGAGGTCTGAACGGGGCGATTCAAACAAACGGAAAGATAGCGTTGTCTTTGTTCCATATTATGTAATCAAATTGGATAGAGTTTAGTAGAGTAGAGATGTTGGTATATGGCATTAGAAATATAACAAATAAAACAATTAAATTTAAAATATATCTGTTCCACTTTATATCAGCATAAAATGGAATATTAGTATATATATGACGTTGTGTACTCATATTGAACATGAACTGCTTTAAAACGCTTCAAAAACTCGATATCGCTGGCAAATCTTAGGATCGGAAGTTCGGGGTCGCTTTAATTTTTTTGTCGGCAGTATTGCAAGATCGTATTCGAAATTACCATTGACCGGGATCGGAAGTTCGGGGTCGGACTAATATTCTGAGGATCGAGGTCCACCACTGGCTATTTCAACTTTCAAATTTAATAAATTCATGTTATTCCTTTTATTTACTTTTTCGAGTTGTGACAAATATAATTAATAGTTGTTAGACATTGTTCTTTCATTCTTTTATAATTTCATTTTTTATAAGTTATTAACGCCCTTTTGTTCATCACCAGGTTTTAGTTACATCTTATCAACTCGTACTGCCAAATAAAATCATTAAACCTCACAATCACTTTCTGTCCACCTCGTGAGCAGGGCCATACCATGCCCGAGCTTGGGCCGAAACTATATTGTAGCTGGTCGACGAAACTTATAGACCACGTACATCACCAAAACCTTAAAGCCTCCAAGTTCTTAAGCCGCATTACCTTTCTTCTTGAAAACGGGTTCTCGGCTCTAAAAGAGGGGCTACCTAGCCGTTTTAGAGTGAACCCTGTCCTCCTTACATGTAAATACTAATTTTTATTTATTATATTACTATTGAGTATTTGCCTTTTCCTATTAGCATCCACAGTTTACTGTAATTACTACATGCCCATTACTCGCAGAAGTCACTCTGCACACTGGAGGGGAAAGTTCTGCAGGTTCGTTGCAGTGTGGTATATTTGTTGATTATTTGACATATCGCATTGTAATCATTTAACTTGGTTTTCCTCGGCTCTCTTATCTTACGTTTACTTTGCAGTATCTCGCGCTGACGCTGCCTTGTGCGACGTTTCATGCCCAATAAAGAAACTCTCACTGCAGAGCTCCGGTTGTGTTCTTTGCGCTTGCACGAGCTTTGACTCTCTCAACCGAGCTTACTAAAGGGGCGTTTACATTAGGGGACATTTCGGCCGAGAGGCGCGGCACGTGTATACAAGGCTCGCTGCCGAGGCTCATATTTGTGTGTGTGTGTGTATGTACGAAGTTCCCTATTTGCGGTAGTTGAGAGGCTCTTGAGTGGCGCGCTTCACGAATTAGATCATAGCGAAAAGGGAACTTCGTATACACACACTCACAAAATATGAGCACCAGTGGTGAGCCTCGTAAAGACGTGTCGCGCCTCACGGCCGAAATTTCCCCTAGTGTAAACGGCCCTTAACGGTCAGTACCCATAATGTGCTACTGGAGCAGTGGCCTTGCGCCGTTGATCTGTCGTCGAAATTACGTTTATGGGAGCCCTGAGTGGTTAATGGTTATCCTCCGCCCGTAGTGGTTCCTGCGCCTGACACCTATTTCGACAGTTTAAAAATTTTAAACAAGTTTCAACCTAACTAAAAAATGTCATACGAGGACTATTTAGTCTCTTTCAAAACATTAACGTGTTCAATTAACCAAAAGCCGCGTTAAGCTAAAATTTTAAATTATTTTAAATAGCCCTGCTAACCACTAAGTTTCTTTTTCGGTGTTGAGGGGCGACATAATGAAATCAATATTTGAAGCTTATCGTGTGTCAGGCCACACAGGGGTTGTCGAGCCTTTTGTGTTAGTTACCCATAATCCCAAGTATTTTCTTTCTGTGTCCAGCTCCCTGAACGCCGACTTGTCTGTTTCTCTGCGCTGATGTTGCGTCTGTACATTTACTTTAGTTAGCCCTTAAATATCATTTATATTACATGTCAATATTCCAATGTTTCTTTGATTACCTAGCTAAATAAGACTAATATTTTTAAATGCAATTTTGAGTGTTGTACCTTGATATGCAGTAGCTCATGTCTGTACGCGTTATTTTTGCAACCGAAAATAAATCACTACCTTTGTTAAAATATATCGGTGTATGTAATAGGGACTTCGAAGAGATTCAGCAACAAACAAGTCACACCCTGAGGTCAAAAGAGTTTCCTTTCTCCTTATTGGCACAGGCTTTAGTCTCATACGACACCTCGCCTAATAAGGGGTTTAAGGAGCCACCTCGGAACGACGAACTATTTTGCATAGTTTGTCGATCAGGAAGACGCTGTCGCAGTTCGGCACTAACAAAGTTCACTTCTGTTGCCCTAACGGTCTCATACGGCGCAGAGTTGCTCGTCTTCCTAACGGTACCGCCGTAGTTCGGCACAAAACGGAATTAACCTCTTTTGCCCTAGCGGACTGAATACGGCGTAGGCGGTACCCACACACCTCTAGCGGTGCCACCGTAGTTCGGCACAAAACAGAAATAACTTCTGTAGCCCTAGCGGACTGAATACGGCGCAGGTGGTACCCACACAAACCTCACACGACGGTACCGCCGTAGTTCGGCACTAACAGAATTTACTCCTGTTGCCCTAGCTGACTGATAAGGGCGTAGGCGGTACCCACACGAACCTCAGGAAGGGCAGCTGCGAAGAAAAGCTAGCGCCCCGGAAGAAGGTAGCTGCACAGAAGACAGCCCCTTTTTCCACGAACCTTTACGTCGACCGCACGACGGTTTCGACATTGTGTCTTTGAACTTTTATTGTTTTCCGCTGAGCACAAAAGCCATTAAGCAAAATGTGTTGTAGGAATTCCTCACACTCTATAATACTCTACATTACACACACATTTATAACGTGGGTATTATGACATCCATATTTGTTCATCAATCATGGATCATAAGCTCAAGAAATTGTAAAGACCAAAATAATCTGCGTTTTCGTTTAAAATAAACTGTATTTCTGATTTTCGTAAGGCTTCGGTGCAAAGTATTTTTTTCTAATCCCAAATTCGGACTACGTGATGAGAAATAAAAGTCTACTGTCAAAAAATTCCATGCTGGAAATGCCGTCATAGCAATTGGATTTCGATCATACTGAACATAGAAGTCCTAAATTGATAGAAAAACCGTAAGAGGTAGGCACTAGGCGTGTCTGGGGGTAAATATTTACATTAGGAGATAATAAAAATATATTATCTTGGATATTTCACTCCGTACAAGAAAACTAAAAGCTTATAAATACTGTTGATACCACAGAAGTATATCACGGAGGCGGTTTACAATAAGGTAGAAAAAAGAAAAGTTATGAAACATTCTACTAAACGAACACCGTATTAACGACTTTCGGGTAACACATAGCGTAACACGCACGTCAGAGAAAATAAGCAAGCATGCACACAGAAATGTAATCAAAATGACGTTCTTATGAAGAACATGCTATCAAACATATGCCATCCATTGTATGCAATGATTTCGAGAAAAAAATCGAAGTATATTTGTCCCAAGATTTCCGCTTTTGAGACTAAAATACGCCAAACCCCGTTTGTATGCCATAAAGTAATGAAGATTGGCCGAAATTTATATTTTCTATCAAACACGTTGCACACAACGAACCAATGGAGACGTGGGCATTAGTCTTGGAACATGGATGAATCCGCAGTGCAATTCGAACAAATTTCACATGCCCGAGGAAAGGAACGCTATTAAATAAACATAAACAGTAGATTTCCAGGAGCAGCTATCGGAAACATTACATTTTGATCACAGTTGATACGTTCATCAAAAAAACCACCATAAAATATTCCTCAAAGTTCTCCAGAATAGAACGCAAGACAAAAATGGTATTATTATTTATGGAATTTCACTCCACACCACGCCACGGAGGCGTTGGATTAGATAAATTATTTTAAACCACTTTAACCAAAAAAAAAAAACGAGATAACACTTGAAAAAGAAGTAATAGGTGCTAAAAAAGCAGGAGAGCAGTGAACCGAAGAAGGATTAACCTAAATAAATAAGAATCAAGAAATAAACTTCAAAAGCCTTCATAACTCTCGGCTCGAAGCTTCACATATTCCCCTAAGAAGCGCCATGTCCTACAGATACAACCGTAGTATCTGCTTGAAGGGAAAATTCGCAAGATAATCGAGTCCACAGGACAACTCAAATTTTTCGCCACTTCTAAGTACGGCGTGGTGGTTGAAACATTCACGCATCCCGAAAACAAGAGTTTGACCGCTGAAGAGGAAACGTTTAGGTGCAGCTAGAGTGTTCCTTAGCTGGAAATGAGAATAAGAAATTGAAGTAAAAGACGTAATGACCTATGAAGAGTAATACGTCAAGTTATTGACACACAAGGACACCAATGTGTGCAGGTACGTGAAACATGGCTACACCACATCACCGTCGGCCCAACGCAACGTGATTACTTGAATCAACGTTTTGAAAATTTGCTAGTAAACACCACGCAAATCATACGCTGTATTATTGATAATAGCAGGGATATCTGGTAGAAACAAAAATCCTCATGCACGAGAGCCAAATCATTGACCTCAATTATGATATTCTCTGGTGTATCACATCTACGCTACTCGAGTATCGTTCTCTAATATTAAATTTGATATTAGTTTTAAGCCAACAATTTCATTCATGCATTTATTTCTTGCAGCGATGTAATATATTCTGGAAAAATATTCGTACACTTAACAAATATCACTACATGTTAAAGCATTGTGCTATTTAAAGAAATGTTATTCCTGGGTAATGATCATGGGTCGCAGTACCCAAACATGGGACTTATAATGGAACAAAGTACACAGAAATGAATCAATCATCAGTAGCACGGATCGTTAAAATATATCTTAATGTTATCCTTCACAGCACAAGTATTCTTGCGAGAAGAAGGTTGAACGCCACATTTATAATCCTCTGTCATTTTCTCACAACTGTTGTGCAATGTCTTGCTTAGCAGTAATGTTCCTTGCAAAAATTTTTTCCTGAAACAGGGAATGATTACACAACTCGCATATGAACTAACTCAACCTCGGTGAGTTTGCTGGCTTGGTGTTGTATAACGTTTTTTACGAGCAGAGCAATAGTCACATAACTAACATCTTAATAAAAGCTTCGCCATGTTCACCAGCTTGGTGCTTTTAAAATTGCCTTTACGTGCTGAGGAATAGTCTCATAACTCACATCCAGAAATCTAGCATTCACCATGTTTGTTGGCTTGGTGTCGTTTTATGCAGGATTCACGTGCAGAGGAATGATAACATATCTCACACTTGAACAGCTGTCTTTTGCCATGTTTGCTAACTTGGTGTTTTTTCAAATAATCTTTACGACCAGAGGAATAATCACATAACTCGCATCCGAACAGCTGACGTTCACCATGCTTGCGGAATTGATGTATATTAAAGCTATTTTCATAAAGAGAGAAATAGTCACATAAATCACATATGAACAACTGACGTACGCCATGTTTGCTAGCTTGGTGGATATTATAATTGCGTTTATGAGCAGAAGAATAGTCGCAAAACTCGCACTTGAACCTAAACAGCGTACCTTCACCATGTTCACTTGCTTGGTGAATTTTAAAATCGCTTTTATGAACAGAGGAATAATCGCATAACTCACACTTGAACAGTTGACCTTTGCCATGTTTGTAAGATTGGTGTATTTTCAAATTTCCTTGATAAGCAGAGGAATAGTCACATAGCTCACACTCAAACAACTGACCATTACCATGTTTACTAGCTTGGTGTTTTACAAAATGGCCTTCACAAGCAAAGGAATAGTCACAAAACTCACTCTCGAAAAGTTGACTTTTGCCATGTTCACTAGCATGGTTTGGTTTCTTGCGCTCGCCATTATATGAATGTTTCAAATTGGCTTCATTAGCTACAGAAGGGTTGCAAATATCACACTTGAACACCTCACTACCTGCCAGTGCACTTTCTTTAAATGTTACTAAATTAAGCTTGGTGACGATAGGAGAGTCATAGAATTTGCATGCCACGAGTTCTTTCGCCTCAAGTTTTTCATTGTGATTTTTCTTCATCATTTTCACTCCCAGATATTGGTAATGACTTGATTGACTATTGACCCAGTTCTCGATATCATGCTCCACCACTACATGCTCTTTCAAAGCACTCATGCACATAGTGGAGTAATCACACAGCTTACACTCGTAGTAAAATCCCAATTTATGCCCGACACGGAGGTGCAGTTTCAAAAGGTCCCTCCTACTAATAGAATAATCACAATGTTCACACAGTAAGGGCTGTGTCACGAGTCCGTCAGGAGGTGTTGCCTCGACGCCGCTGCCGCTTCCCCACACATCGGATGGTAGCGAGTCAGAGCCCACTTGAGATGCTTCAGCTGGTCTCTGACGAACAGCCCTTGTGTTGCGCGCACCACAGCTGCCCTCCCTCAAGCAGTCCTCTACTTCTGCATGCCCTAAACGTGCTTCAGTGGTACTATTGTCAACTTCTCGCTTGAAGGTGATTGAATGAAAGCCTGGATCTGAATTGGCCTGTGAAAGAAAACTACTTTTAATTACATAAAACTGTCCAAGATTTGTGAAAATAATGTCATTATATTGAGGTAACAGCTAAAACTAACTATTTGTGGAAACCATGAATTTCTGCAGCATAATAAAATTGAGCCTCTGTGCTAATTTTATCTTGATGGAATATTTCTAGTTTTGGACAAAAAATACCCTAACATTAAATACATTATTATTATTATTATTATTATTATTATTATTATTATTATTATTATTATATAAGAAAGTTTTAGCCTCCCTTAACCACGACAAAGATGTTCCAAGAGAGGAAGGAGGAAGCCACCATTTAGCATGGAGTTGAGGGAACGGGGAATCTATGCACAAAGTGCACAGAAACAGTAAGCTAAGAAACAAGTTCATGAAACAAGAAAAAGTTGAAGAAGAAAGTAGTAGGTGCTGAAAAACAGGACAGCAGTGAACCGAAAAAAGATGGCCCGTAACAAAACAAAAACCTATTCCATTTCAACAAAAAGGAAGCCTACATAACCTTTAGCTCGGGCCCTCACATAGTCCCCCTGGGAGCGCTAATTCCCATAGATACAATACCTGTATCCCCCTGAGGGGCACATTAAATACAATGCAAGAAAATAAAATAATGACAGCAAAGGTGCAGCAATAAAAGGTTAGATTACATTTTTAGTTAGTTTGAGCCTCTCTATCCGCAACAAAGGCAATCCGAAGAGAGGATGGAAGAAGGAACCATTTAGTATGGAATTAAGGTAACGCGGAATCTATGCAGAAAGGGCATAGAAACTGTAAGAAGCGAAAGAAGTTCATAAAACAAGATCAAAGTTGAAGAAGAAAGTAGTAGAGGTTGAAAAAACGGGAGAGCAGTGAACCGAAAAAAGATGGCTCTTAACATAACAAAAGCATTTCATTTTAACAAAAACAAGGCCTACCTAACTCATCTCGGGCCCTCACATTGTCCCCCAGGGAGCGCTAATTCCCATAGATCCAAGATTTGTATCCCCCTGAGGGGTCCCGCAATAAAAGCACATTTATTCAAGACGCTTCTTTCAAATTTCAGCGCAGAACAAAAAACTAATGAACATTCAATGTTTCATAAGCTCTAACACTTGTATCAAGAATTAGACGTAAAAGAACACTCCAAAAAATCTACAAACTTATTTATTAGTGAATAACATTCATTTGATACATCGGATTAGAAATTTTATAAAAAAAAGATGGACTAACTTGAGTATTCTTCTTATATTGCCGTGCAACTACAATTGTATGGTAAATTCTCTTCGAATAAACAGTGTGGCTGTAAGAAGTTTTACTTCAGCAAAATAAATCAAAATTGTCAATTCAGTGGTTACACACACACAGCAATGAAAACAAAGGAAAAATAAACATATGCAAATCAAGAAGCTGATTCCATCACCAAGTCATAAGGTTTTAAGGAAGGGACACATAGACATTTTTCATGCAAAATTCAACAACTAATGGCAGAAGTTAAAAAGCAAAAGAAAATTATAAGGCCGCCCCCCAACTGATGCGATTTGCCTCAATCGTCAGTGAGTTAGGTAACACAATGCTATTCCTACGGTACTACAAATGAACCGAGCAATTTTGCAAGGCGTCGCACCAATAGAATTTTATCAGTGGGCGGGCGGCTTTAGGGATATTAAATTATCATTGGTTTAAACAAATTTAGACGCATCATTAAACTCAACTACTGGACCACAAAGCAGGCATGAAAGGGCTCCATGACATTTGAGGTACAAGAAGCGAAGAATGGCCTCTAGTCATATAAAGAAAAACTATAGCTCTTTTAATATTATAAGTGGTTAGAGAACATGATTGAAAGAGCAAACAATTAGTAATTATAAATTACTTAATTACTGCAGAATGAAAGGCAATCACATTATCACTAGCAAAATAATTCTTAAAAATATAACCAAATATATTATGACCAACTAGGCAAACAAAGAATAAATCTTGATGTAATGCAAAGAAAACTAAAAAAAAATAACTTGGGAAATGAAATTTTTTGAAACAGGATGTGAAATTCCTCAGTAACCATTGAAATTGAGGTTTAAAAATAAATTCAACGAATATAATAAGAAATGCTTGAAATCATTCAAATGGGTTGAATTGGAGTGAAATGAAATCCACCGAGTGAAATATTTTGACAATTGTTTCAAAAATTCTCGAGAGAATGAGGGGCAACAGTAGCAATAATGTGATATGCATCACAATGGAGGCAATAATAGACTTAATTTGAACTTAGACTTAATTTGAATAGACTTAATATGACTTATGGTTGAATTGGAGTGAAATGAAATCCACTGAGTGAAATATTTTGACAATTGTTTCAAAAATTCTCAAGAGAATGAGAGGCAACAGTAGCAATAATGTGATACGCAATACAATGGAGGCAATAATAGACCTAACACAAACTAAATTCAAATTTTGTGAGGGATGATCTGAAGTGCTCCATGTAACCCTGGTCTCCTGACGGCTACTCATGGTCCAAGAAGGCTAGCATTTCCCAATTTAGGGAAATTGACAAAATTTCAAAGTAATTCAACTAGTAAGAAAATATTTTGAGCTAAATGACAAAATTAGGAAAGTTAATTGCAATCATGCAACTATGTTTTTAGATTCCAGAAGCCTTGCACATTTAATTTGCTATTGATTTCCACTTGGTTTAAACCTTCATGGTTTGTGTGCTATATTTAATGATTTTTTACTTAACTTGAGCAAGTTTTTTCATAACACATTTGCTGATAAGTTCAAGCAAAAACTTAATTGATATTTTCTCAGATTTTTTGACCGTTTTATTTTGTGTTAAAGGTTTGTCTCGCTTAGCATACATTTTTTAAGTTCCGGCTTATGCAGAAAAAAACGTGCAAAAGGAATGTCATTGTTTTCACAGGGTACTGACCATATTTACTCTTGAAAACTTTTCACTAAACTGCTTGAACTTTAGGAGACAAAGGGTTTAAATGCACCAAAGCAATCAAAAAGAAAGCAAGCCACATTCTAGTAGCACTAAGGAGAGAGGATGCAACCATCTAAAAGCATTCAGAAGAAGAGGAAGAAACCAAAAATAAACTTCCAAAAGAAAAGTAAGCAACCAATTTGAAGTATTCATGAGGTGAGTTAGCAACCAATTAGATGCATTGAAAAGGTGAGTTAGAAACCAACAAGAGGAGAGCAATTAACCAATTTGAAGCATTCAATACAAGAGTAAGCAACCAATCAAAATCCTTCAAGAGGAGCATAAGCAACTAATTAAAAGCACATCAAAAGAAGAGTAAGCAACCATTTGAAAGCATTTTAGAGGAGCATAAGCAACTAATTGGAAGCTTTCATGAGAGTAAGCAATCAATTGGAAGCATTCAAGAAGAAAGTTAACACCAAATAAAGCACCTGGGGTTCCTGATGCCAGTGGATGGGTTCATCCTTCGCAGTAACATACTCCACCTCAGCAATAGGGTATCACTTTTGATGTTAATTGATTCTAGGTAACTCCCAGAATTTGATTCCCCAACTGCCAGTGAAACGAGCTTAATAATAGTAATTTCATCATTTATTACTTATCAAGTAATAATTCGTCTGGTGATATGCAAAGAAATTACGTATCATTTATAATGCTGAACAATTTTTAGTTTATCCTAAGACAGGAAGAATTAGAACAATTTTGTAGGATTGAAGCGATGGAACAGAAATTTAGTAACCCTTACTTCTGCAATGGGTAAACTAAACAAGGTTGCACAACTAAATTATCAACATCTAGTAACTTTAAGAATCTAAATAAACAGTATAATTTCTTAGCAGACCAGCAAATTTAAATTACAATAAGAATTAAGAAATGAAATCTTTAGAATAAATAGCTCTTGCAATTCACACAAAACTGGCTAATCCATTAAAAATTTGCATCAAGATCAGTATATTGCATATCACAATTTTTTCTTATGACATCATGTAATTAAAAAAAATTCAGTCTCATAATGGAGCTTCACTCTGAATCCTTCCTCAGCACAACTCCATGTAACAATGAAGTCCTTACATTCAACTGAGCATCATGGCACCTTTTGGGTCCTGATTTTAGAGTTCTTGATATTACATACTATGAATGTAGGAATATAATAATTAAAGAAATGCAAAGAATCACCCTCATATGATATCCAATATTACACTTTTTGAAAGCCTTTCAAACACACAAAATATTACCCTCATAATAAGTTCCATCAGATTACTAGAGTATCAGTAAGATAAAGCTTACTCCTTGAGTAATACTTGCTAAATTCAATGGTGTAAATACCAAGGTTGCAGATACTGAAAATTGTGCCACAAAAACAATAAATATGGCACTTGACTGACCAACATAGAAAAGAAATACACAAGCAGTGCTGCACTTTCAATTATTCACACATTATCTCCAGAAATGGCAGTGTACACCAAAATTTATCCAAAATGACTGCACAAACACTGACCAATAAGCTACAAAGATGAGGAGAACCAACAGACATCTGCATTTGCACATAGTGTTGTTACCCCTTAATTTAAAATGTGGGACTTTCAACTTTGCCAAGCTACAAAAATGAACTAAACCAATGTACTTTAATTGAAGCTTCTCCAGACCTTGTTTATAATTCTACACTAGATGACTACAAAAATTCAATTTGACTCAAAATTGACTACAAAGCTCACCTTAAAATCATAATTGATGAGGCATAGTTTAATAGCAATTTCTTTTTTCTGCACAATATTTGGGACATAACATTCCATGCTTTGCCTTCAGTTATATCATACACTTCAAAAGACAAAATAAAACGTCTTGTTTTTGAACCATTAAAAATAGTTCCTATCAGAAAAACACATTAGTGAATTTTCAGGCTACATAAGCTTTGTTTACCATCGTAAAACACTTGTCTCCCACCCTGACTAGAATCAAGTCTCACCTTGTGCAATGTCCTCTGCTGCAACTTCCTGCTTGATGAACTCAGGCCTGCAACACTGCCTCTCCACTTCAGCGTCTGTCAACTGCTGCACTCTAACCACTACATGCTCCATGATGGATGCTCAGGTACCTGAGCAATGGACAATGGGATGCTTGTTTACTTTCATGCTTGAGAAAACTAAAACCACAGACTGCTATCAATGAAGCAAGAAAATACTAAAAACATTGACAATATTCTTCCTTCACTGTCTAAAAATAAAGGGGCCGAACATTTGAGCAAATCATTAGCATACATCAAACAAGACACAATTTAAATTTTGAATATTTTGAAATAAGTAATTCAAATGATTTCCATGTATTATAGGATACAATTGAAACCTTTTGATATGAAGAATAAAAGGGTATAACTTTTTTATTGATAATCAAAGTTTTTTTTACATCTTTTTTTAATTAAATGATGCACTTACCATTAAATGCTTAGAGTTTTTCCATATAGTGGTCATATAACTATAATTTAATAATAAATGAAACTTTTGATAGGATTTTCCATAAAGAATCTGTACTGAATATTTAACAGCATTGTTACTTTTATATACCAGCTTCTGTATCACAAGTTATAGAAGTTACTCTCTTCCTTGCGATCTCCCATTAAATTAATAGAAATAAGGTAGATGTGTTCATTAAAATTTAGTTTCCAAATGTTGTAATGGGGTGTTCATCTGCTCTCCAAACCCATGTTTAGGAATAGGAAGGCACAATCCAGCTGTTCCCCAAACCCATGCTTTACTTTGTTACAGAAAAAAAATTATAATTGCATATTAGCAGCCACTGAACTTGAATTTGGAGAGAAAAATTGTACTGCATGTTACTTCATAGTGGCATCAACCTGCAAGAGTAAGAATAGTAGACAGGTTATAGGGTCCACATAAAAGAAAGTATATGTTGATTGAAGTATTTATAACTGACAAAGAATATTGCTTATGTTGATTTCTACTCATTGCCAAACTGCATACTGCCAGTATTATCATTGATGGGCTATTATTAATTGTGAAGGCAGACTAACAGTAAGATCTCCAGTGAAGAGCTAAAGCAGAGAGACACCAGAGCCCTCACTCAGAGCTCTGCCATGTCAGCCCCACCAAACCCAGAAGCAAAAGGGCACAGCCCACATCTTGGGTTGGGGAAGCTCTTCCAAGAGCCTGAGTAACAGGGATAACCCCCCACTTGGAGGTGCTACTCCCATACTTGTTCTAGTCAAGCCTATTACAAGTGTCTACTAAAATGTCCATCCTTCATTTTAGCATTTTTTAGCACCTTTCAGCATATTTAAAGATGGAATTTTAGCACCCTTTTCCTTCTATGAGCTCCAATGATAACCATATATAAATCCAATATATATGAAGATCATTGTTATAAACTCTGCAATTGTACTAATAAAAAAATACTGCTCAGGTATGGGGGAATGCAGAAACTTCCCCTATTAGGAATGGCCAGGTACCAATCCTAACCCTTGCATTTTTACTTATACATATTAAAATCTAAGCGATTTAACATTTTCATAAATTTTTAGCACCTGTCCTTCAATTTTAGCACTTTTTAGCACATTTTAGCACCTTTAGCACCCAGTAGACACCCTGTATTAAACAAAAACAAACATCGGCAGCTTTGGGATGCTTTATTTCCAATCAAGCCTGATACAAATGATCTTAATCATTAGTTTTTCAAATGTCTTATAACTAACACTATATATAGGACACCATGACGGTTCCCCCGTAAAGCCGGTACCCATTTACGACACCTGGGTCGAGTGGGGTATGGTGCTTGAGCTTTCCCTTATACCCAATGGGGAAAATCGCAGCGCCAGCGCGGGGATACGAACCCGCGACTCCAACATACAAGTCCGATCCCTTAACCGCTGTGCCACCGCGAGCACTATTACTGACATTGGTAGTTGTCGCAAAACTGTTTTGGATGTTGTCACCGTAATGAGTTGCACATGGCAATATTTAACAGCTGTCTTGAACAATGGTGATGTCCAACCCTGTTAGGTTTATTAGTAGTAGGTTATTACTGTCCACTGGTTAGTTTTGTAAGCATTGTAATCATTTTCTGAGCATATAAATAAACAACAAAAACAAGAATTATAAACTCACGACTCTATGGTGAGCTTGCGTGTTCCTTCACCTTCAGACCAATACAGGGCCACAGATTGGTAGTCACGACAATGTATTATGCATATGTATCCTTGCAAGATTAGATTAGATTATTAGTTAGTTTAAGCCTCCCTATCCGCAACAAAGGCGATCCAAAGAGGAAAGAAGAAGGCACCATTTAGTATGGAGTTAAGGGAACGTGGAATCTGTGCAGAAGGGGCACAGAAACAGTAAGATGAGAAAGAAGTTCATGAAACAAGATCAAAGTTGAAGAAGAAAGTAGTAGGTGCTGAAAAACAGGACAGGCTACATGTGTTGATGGTAGAAAATTAGATTATTAGTTAGTTTAAGCCTCAATATCCACAACAAATGCAATCTAATGACAGGAAGGAAGGAGGCACTATTTAGTATGGAGTTAAGGGAATGCAGAATCATTACAGAAAGGGCATAGAAACAGTAAGATGCAAAAGAAGTTCATGAAACAAGATCAAAGTTGAAGAAGAAAGTTGTGGTGGTTTCGTCTAGCTGTACGCGCTCACCACCACACAAGCACATAAGCGCCACCCCACTGCCTCAAAGCGCTCTCACTGAACGACCAATCAGCGCTCGAGGCTGGCGCTGGGGTGCCGGACCGAGCCTCTACAAGCTGCGCGCTCCCAATAGCCAGGAAACATCTGAATACACCCACGTACGTTTAGCACAGCACAGACAGAGACAACCCGGCACCGCGAGTACACTAACCAGAGGGCTAGCTCGGTTCAGTGAGGTAAGCCTATATAATGAGCTGCACGGTAAGCATAAGTCAATTCACAGTGCACTCGCAGAAGCCCTGATATATATCAGGGCTTCTGCGAGTGTAAATATATTCACAGAAGTCTTCTTCCTGCGAGCCTCCTCACTGCAACGGCTCACACAAGACTTCTCCCTGCGACTCTCCGCGCAGTGACTCCGACGTTCACTAGTCTCGGCTGCTCAGCAAGCAGTAGCCTCACGGCCTCCATCGCCACCTCGACAGCGCACCGGCACGGCACGCACGACGCGACTTACCGACAACTGTCGGTCCTCCAAGTCGTCCCTGTGTACTATACTACCTGCCTGTAATCATTTACCTCATGTGCCACACTGTCGGCGATCTTCTCAATAATACGGCCTTTATTCCAGTTGTGTTTTCCTTATCCTGCCAGGTTCGTTTGCACCTCAGGCTCACACTCCGGGCAAAGATATTCTAAAGTCTAAAAGATATTCACAGTCTGCCCGGAGTGTAAAGCCGGCTGAGGGAGAACACACTACTAAGTAATAGGTGCTGAAAAACAGGACAGCATTGAATCGAATAAGATGGCCCTTAACGGGAATATGTGAGGAATATGTGTCTATTCCCATAGATACAATACTTATATCAGGGTTTTTGAGATATCAGCAGTTTATTGCTCTAAAGGATGAAATTTAATGACACAATTACTTGCAGTATGTATTATGAATTTAATTTACAAAAATTATTCAAATGTGTTTCACCTATATTGATGAACATTTTAAATCACAGCGTTAACAACTGCCGGATATTAGAAAATACGTCTGGTATTCTAAATATCTTTCAGCCACTACAATTCTGGGCATGAGATCTTCCTCAAATTCAATGGGTGTAGCATAAACAAGGCTCTTCATGTGTCTCAAAAAAAAAAAGAAATCAAATGGAGTCACATCAGAAGATCTCAGAGGCTGTGCAATAAGTCTATTTTGCCTCATCCACCAATTAGGAAATTGATCATTCACGTAATTTCGGACTCAATAAGCGGCTAATATCTCAAGAACCCAAATTGTTCGGAAAATTTCACAGGAGTAAATGTGTTCATTTGGCCATATCGACTTGGTGAGCAATTTTGTCCCGCCTGGTTTGAAACACCCTGTATACATACGTAGTACATGATAGATATCTCAATATAAAATTCGCAAAGGTATTTGCATACATGAGCTCTTTCGTTTACAAACTTTTAGGTAACCAACATCCAATAAGCCTCGACAAATTAAAGTTCACAACAATTCCATTAGGCGATTCAAAACCTTAGATTTTGAACGAAATGAATTCATGCTCAATGTTCATGTGTGGCGAATTACAGAAGAATTCAACTATATAATAATTTTACATTAATTTTCAGTTTTTCCGAGTTTGGCAATAAAGCTTTTACTCTTTATTACAGTTCGGAGACAATTTGTAAATGAAAAAAAATCGTCCGCACATTTGAAACCGAATACTCGCCCATTCTTGCCGTCACAATAATTCGATTCAGCAAGATTCTCCGAAATTTAACGCTTGGTTTCGTTATCAAGTGTTTTCCCCCAAATTTTCATCGGGATGAATTGCGGTGACTGGTTTGGCTACACAAGAGCATTCAATTATAGTTACTTGATCAATCGCACGTCTTTTTTGCCGCACGCTCAGGATTGCTGTCCTGTGAAAACGTCCAAGAGGAACTCTTCAATAAAAGTTTTACATTCAGTAAGAGATTCTTGACATAATCTAACGGGTATATTAAATCATTCCTCTTTCTATCTTAATTGTGGAGTGCGCCTGCTACATGTGAGGTGATTTACCCTTAGCCATTAAACTACCATTTGTTTGCTTCACAGTGGGCATGGTAACTTCGGGCTCTTGAGCAGAGTTCTCCGTTCTCCCAACATGGCGAGGGGCATCGCATCCAAAAAATTAATTTTCCTTACATCAAAACGAGCGTGTTACAAAATTTAGCTCTTTTTCTTTGCCTAAATGTTCCTAAGCAACAGGCTATCCCGGTAAGATAGGGTTTAACTTGTGATGTTCTTGCATAATTCTCTGCTGATGGTTCAATTTTGAACAGATTGCATTTTAAATTTTAACCATTTTCTAGCAATCATAAGCCCATTCACAATCTTTCTTAACATGTTTAGAGGCACACTAACACTGATATATGGTGGCGTTCTCAAACTCGGCAAGGTTAATGGTTGTGATATCAAGCTCGCAATGGGGCAGGACTCGTTTAATCGGGCAGAGGATCAGGTAAATACAATTCCTTCTGAATGATACTACCTGGCTTGTTTTCCAACAGGAAATTTTTAGGACTTCTCTCCCCTGAGGCAGAATTTCGAGCTAAGGCAACCTTAGGCATTGTATAATTTTTTATCTTACTGGAGAAATTCTTGATCTAGAAACATCTCAAATGTTGTAAGCCCGTCTTCACTCAATAGTCTTTGTAAAGGTATTCAAATAAAAAATTATTTTCATCAATATACTTGAATATTTTCTGTTTTCTACCCACTTATACCGTTAAATATGAATTGGTATACAAGAAAACTCTACTGATTTACTCTACAAGCTTGATTAGACTCGATTAGGAGTTAGTTTAAATAACTCTAACCACAACAAAGGTAATCCAAAGAGAGGAATGATAAAGGAATCATTTACTATGGAAATAAGGGAACAAAGACTCCCAAACAAAATCCTTTGCACATTAAAACAAGTTAGAAAGGAAACTTTTGAAACATGATAACAGTTGAAGAAAAAACTAATAAAACACAACAGTGCACTGAAAAATATGGTCCTAAACAAAACAAAATTTCATTCTACTTCAACTAAAGGCCTGCCTAACCATGACACGCAACCTCACCTTCAAAAAAGTACATAATCCATCATGTTCACAAATAAAAATTCGGTATTAATGAGAGAATGCGGCGGCCTCAATACAAGTACAGTAATACTGCACAAATCTCACAGCGTTATTGCGGCTAAGAAATACTTAACGAGCCGAGACTAACCTAAGAGCGGCAAAATAAAGCAAAAACTAATACCAATCCACAATAAAATCTCCACATTCAAACAGAAGTTTGCCGTCACAACATTAGTACACTATGTCAACACTAGTCCACTGTCGCATCACTAGTCCACTGTCGCTTCACTAGTCCACTGTCGCTTCACTAGTCCACTGTCGCTTCACTAGTCCACTGTTGCTTCACTAGTCCACTGTCGCATCACTAGTCCACTGTCGCATCACTAGTCCACTGTCGCATCACTAGTCCACTGTCGCATCACTAGTCCACTGTCGCATCACTAGTCCACTGTCGCATCACTAGTCCACTGTCGCATCACTAGTCCACTGTCGCATCACTAGTCCACTGTCGCATCACTAGTCCACTGTCGCATCACTAGTCCACTGTCGCATCACTAGTCCACTGTCGCATAACTAGTCCACTGTCGCATCACTAGTCCACTGTCGCATCACTAGTCCACTGTCGCATCACTAGTCCACTGTCGCATCACTAGTCCACTGTCGCATCACTAGTCCACTGTCGCATCACTAGTCCACTTTCGCATCACTAGTCCACTTTCGCATCACTAGTCCACTGTCGCATCACTAGTCCACTGTCGCATCACTAGTCCACTGTCGCATCACTAGTCAACTGTCGTATCACCAGTACACTGTCGCATCACCAGTCCACTGTCGCATCACTAGTCCACTGTCGTATCACTAGTCCACTGTCACATCACTAGTCCACTGTCACATTACAAGTCCACTGGCACATCACTAGTCCACTGTCACATCACTAGTCCACCGTCACATCACTAGTCCACCGTCACATCACTAGTCCACCGTCATTTCACAAGTCCACTGTCACATCACAAGTCCACTGTCAAATCAATAGTCCACTGTCACATCACTAGTCCACTGTCACATCACTAGTACACTCGCACGGCACTATTTCTCAGTCACATACAAATTCCGTCCCACACTAGTCCACCGCCATGGCATACTTTTCTACTCTAGGGCTACCGAGGCGCGCGTCGGAAGTTCACAGGCGCGGCCGTTTCGATGGCACATCCAGCTCTTCGGATGGACTATCATCCTCAGACAGGATTATGCTAAGAGCCAAATCAGGCCTAGAGGCTCGATTGCCGGAGGTGAGAGGGACATGACAACTGGAGGAGTGTGAAGCATGACCGCTGGTGGATGGTTGAGCTTTTTTGAGGTTTTCAGGAGCATCGGAGGCATCACCGTCAGGAGTGCTGCTGAAGTTAGTCAGCGGCATCGGCCGTCCCACCTCTTCTGGACCCTGAACGCCCAACTGCTCGTCCACCATCAACTGAAATGATGTGAAGAGCCTAATTAACATAGGCATTATGGTACGTAACGATTAGGCATCATCGCAGCTCTCGTTGCGTTCTAATAGTGATACTTGTCTCCGTGTGTTATTCACGTGTTAGCTCACGAGGATTTTCACGTCATTTATAGAAGAGTACTTCGTAAAAATTAATAAAAAATAGATGAATAGAGTGGGTTTACAAAAAATACTTTTGATTGACACCTAGTCCATTAAGCATTTATTTACGTTAGTCACGTGCTGTCACGGTGGTGAAATATGACACCTCGTCATATACAATCTAATACTTCATAGACGATTTTTATACATCAGAAAATGGTAAGCTCTTGCGCACAGAACCTCGCTCAGCATTGGGGCAAACGCAGTAATTTTGTGATATGTATGTGTATGAAGGACTAAAAATCAAAACAACCCACATTCATCTCCAAGTTTGAGGAATTTTGCAATGTGTTGAACAGTGTCATGGTAAACTGCGTGCGCAACTGAAACGAAATCTTATTACACAAGTGAAATAAGCAATGAAGAATTACGAGAATTTCCTTCGTTATATTCACAGGTGAGGGAGCTATTCCATGACATGTTTTAGTTCAATGCACACTCATATCATTCGTAATATTTCTTTATTTCAGATAAGAGATGTTAGATTGCATATTAGTTTATAATAGGACCGCCTCACCTCGAAGTGAGAAAAGTGTAAATTTTTTGTTTTCAGCCATTGTTATACAGGGTGTTTCAAAAATACACGGCATAATTTCAGGTATGTATTTCCCACATGTAGACAATCAAAATAGTTCATTACAACATATGTCCGGAAATGCTTCATTTCCGAGTTATGGCCTTCACAACATTGAAATTCACCGGAACGTTTTTCTTTCCGCAGGTCGTTGCCGTCAAAGGACACATTAAGAGGGCACTCTGACAGATCATTCCTAGGCGAAGGTTAAATTCAGTGTTGTGTTTGGCGTTCGACTGTGTGTCATGTACACAAATCAGGAGCTGGCAGAGATGCACTTGATCTACGGTAAGGCAGACGGCAATGCTGCGCTGGCTCGTCGTTTGTACCAGGAGAGGTACCCACAGCGACAATGTCCAGATCGGAAGACATTTGTAAGTCTCCATCAGCGTCTGTGCGAGTATGGAAAATTTGACTCTCCTGGATTGGGAAGGGGACGACCAAGATCTACAACTCCAGAAGAACAGGAGGAGATTCTGGAGATTGTGAACAGAACTCCTTCTATCAGCACACGAAGGTTAGCGTTGCAAGTGAATGTTCCCCATACGACTGTCTGGAGACTGCTGAAAGAGTATCAATTGTATCCTTACCATTTGCAACGTGTACAGGCGCTGTCACCAGCAGATTACCCTGCACGAGTTAGGTACTGTCAGTGGTTCTTGCTGCAATGTGCTGCAAATCCGAACTTTCCTGCCTTAGTATTATTTACAGATGAAGCACAGTTCTCACGAGATGGCATAACAAATCTCCACAATCAGCATGTATGGGCGTATGAAAACCCAAATGCAACTGTTGTATCTCATCACCAGGTGCGGTTCTCCCTCAACATGTGGGCCGGTATCATTGGTGATCGGTTAGTTGGACCCCATGTACTTGTAAACAGACTTACGGGGCAGGCGTACACAAACTTCCTGGAAAACATCATACCTGATGTTTATGACGACACTCCACTGATCGATCGTCAGCACGCTCACTTCTTGCATGACGGCGCTCCTGCACACTTCAGTCGTACGGCTCGCCGGTACTTGGATCGAAGATTTCCTGATCGATGGATAGGTAGAGGTGGCCCAATTGCTTGGCCTCCACGCTCACCTGATCTGAACCCTCTCGATTTCTACTTGTGGGGCCATTTAAAATCATTGGTTTATTCGTCTCCGGTGCCTGATTTGGAATCCCTTCGGAATCGAATTGTGGCACGCTCTGAGGACATACGCAACATTCCTGGAGTGTGGGATCGTGTTCGCAGGTCAATGAGACATCGATGTGAGGTCTGTATTCAAGCAGGAGGTGGTCATTTTGAACATCTTCTGTAATGGCAACGACCTGCGGAAAGAAAAACGTTCCGGTGAATTTCAATGTTGTGAAGGCCATAACTCGGAAATGAAGCATTTCCGGACATATGTTGTAATGAACTATTTTGATTGTCTACATGTGGGAAATACATACCTGAAATTATGCCGTGTATTTTTGAAACACCCTGTAGAAAATTTTCTTACAAATCTAGCAATATGTTTCACTTCCTAGAAAGGATGTTCGGTCGTCTGCTACAGCTTGCAAAAAGAGGGCCACTTACCCTCCAAATCCGAAATGATCAATTTTCTATTTTAGCTTATTTTATAGAGTATTATCTTCTGAATCTAATGATGTGCTTTGCTGCCTTGTGTGCTCGTTTGCCTACTACAGCTGCAAAAGCCGTCTCTTGCGTTGACGCAGTGCCAAGTGTCGCACAATGCACAAGGTGCACAGAAACGGTAAATTGCGAAGATCCATGAAACGAGATATAAGTCAAAGAAGAAAGTAGAAGATGCAGAAAAACGGGAGACCAGTGAACTGAAAAATGATGGACCATAACAAAAATACTCCATTTCAATAAAATAAAGGTCTACCAACCTTTAGCTCCAAACCTCATATTCCCCTGGGAGCACCAATTCCCATAGTGACAATAGTGGTTTCCCCGTCAGGGGTATTAATTCCTCATAAAGGAAGCATTTATACTCTTCTTCAGCGGCGGTACATAATGGTTTCAATTTTCCATCAATAAATGCATAGAATGAAAATTAGTAGAGAGTGAAATGCTTAATTACCTCTACGTACAAGAAAATTTATTGGTCACATTTGCGTTAACTGACTCGCAAAGATGCGAAGATCATAACAGATTAATAACCTTGTAGTTGAAAAGAAATTGGCCAAAAGAAAACTTTAGTCAAAACAAAAACTCCTATATTGACTTTTTAGGTTATATCATCATCACTCTTTGGACAACCAAGGACTACAGAGCGGGCAGACTTAATTGTGTTTTCAATAATCAAAGCTTCGAGTACACCATAATTTTTTACGAACTCACTCATTTACGAGAATAGTGAGGAACAGCTCTTAAATCCTTATCTCATGATTCACAAATTATTATCAAATTGTAAGCAAGATGCTTAGAGCCTTATTAGGATTTTGGAATTTTCTCAACTTTATTGCTCCTAGAAGTTTGACTTTAGGAGAAATTATAAAATTTAGGGACAAAAATTAGAATAACTATAACATTTAGACATATTGTTACATGAAGTACAAATGTCAGACAGCAACAACGCTACGTAGCTGAATTTTAGCTCATTTTTACTTATTTAGTCTTGGCAGCATTAATTATGAGTTATTTTCCAATAGGTTACAGATGCCCTGCTCTGATATTCGTCTTTTTTCGTAGTTGAATCCATGGTGGCGTTTTGAATTATTTTTCTATCCAAACAATCAAATACAGAATTTTGGTAATACAGTAAAGATATTGATGAGGGAGTCATTATTTTGAGAGTGTTGACAGTTTTCATGGGTATTCAGGTTGAAAGTGTGAAGTTTTTTGTATTTAAGATACATGAGGAGAAAAGTTCATCGAAGAGCATGACTTGGTAAAATTGTCGAGGTTTGTTTCATATCCTGTTCTAAGACCATGAGCATTAGCCTGACTAAGGTTCTCGATCATTCGTTAGCAACAGGTCGTTTCGGCAATGTAGTCCAGAAATGAATCCTTTATTTTCTAAAAATTACTAGACTCAAAACTCTATGGAAGTTTTCTCCTGCATCAGGCAAAATTTTGTTTATGGTCTGTTGAACATTACATCCAGTCCGGCATTCTTATATTAGGGCTGTGAGCTGAAGCTGAATAACAAACCTATAGCGCTCTTCGCCAAAGAATACGCGGGGAAGTTGCAATCCTGAATATTATTAAAATGTATGAACAGATACAATTCGCGAATCTGCTCTTGAAAATGCGTACAATATCCAGTATTTCTACCATAATAACATTTTCAAGCTTCCTCTGTAGAACTGGTTCATTTCTTTTTGTGCATCATGTACAGTTTTCCATCTCGCCAGTCCTCCAACTTAGCGATACTATGCTCCCCCGTGATATATTTCAGAAAACATAAATGATATACAGTGACTTCCAACTGAATTCCCACGTAATTTCATAGCGCTGAGGGTAGATATAGTGTTAAATAATACCAATTTCACTGTGCTAGTTTACACACTGATGTTCAATTAATCTAACATAAGATTACCCCAATTTCATGTGATAAGATTTAAGTCACTTTACGCAAACATGATTTTGTTAGGGCGATATTTTTACGTCTGGTTATCTGTTTCCTTATTACATACTGCATGATGCTCTTGATCGATTACGATATTCTCTTATTCACAAATGCCTCAATAAAAACATACATTGAATTACATCATACTTCAGATTAGAAGAATCAAAAAAAGATCCTGGCCATAATAATGCTGTTAGATAAGTTTAGATTATTATTATTATTATATTCCTGGTTTTACCACCGCAGCCGCACAAGCGTTGATTTCAGCAGTGAGTCTCGGTTATATTGGTTTGTTGCGTTAAATTTTAGGCTGTCATTTCCGTATCAGGGCGAGTTGGTTCTGTAGCAGCTATTCCTCTGCGTAGGCAAGTTTGAAGTTGAGTTCTGTTCTGTAGCAGCTATTCCTCTGCGTAGGCAAGTTTGAAGTCGTTCGGCAGTCGGGCCAGGCCCTCTGGGTTTCGGCTGTCCATTCATTCATAGCCGGGCGTCTCGCCCGCGCTGAGACCCTTTCAGGTTACAACGTGGGCTGTGCTCGGCTGTTCTGTACACATTGAACTGCGTCCGGTATCAGGATCGGTCTCCACGGTCCTCCAGAGGGTGCTCTCGGTCATTTTTAGATGTAGTTGTAGAAGTTTATTTGTCTAATGAAGTTATACAAAGGTCCCTCAAACCTCACCTGATCGCCATCTCCAGGGTAACCTTCCAAGGCGTCCGGGGGACGTCCGCCAAACCAAAGTTTCCACGCAGCATCATGACACCGACACTCGACAAGAATGTGGTGCACTGTCAGTGGAGCCCCACAAGCCCCGCATGTCGGTCCCGCGCCCCCCTCCATCAAATGTCCATGAGTGGCGTGCGTGTGGCCAATGAGTAGCCGGCATAATTTCACCTCCCAAAGGCGGTTCTGCTGGTAGCTGGTAGGCGAAGGGCACTGTTGATTCTTTTACTGATCGTTGTTTGTTGTCCACATGGGCTACACACTCCTCTGCCTGCTTTCGATTCACCCTACTCTGTATTGCTGCTTTGTAGTCAGTTGAGGGTATTGGCTTTCGTTCGATGGTTTGCCGGCGAGTTGCCAGAACGGCGGCATTATCCGCGCGCTCGTTGCCCCTCACCCCAACGTGACCAGGTACCCAGCAGAGCGCAATCTGTTTCGCACTTTGCTGTATCGCCAGTTGGATTGCAAGGCTGAGAGGGTATCAAGGTTTATATTGTGCAATCCCCATAAGCGCACTACGACAATCAGACACAATGGTCACAGATTCCGTGAGAGCGAAGCGGCAGGCTTAGACAGCAGTCAGGATAGCGTACAGTTCAGCTGTGTAGCTGGATGCTACTCGTTGATCTTCTCAGATGTTTCAATATCCCCCCGTACTACAGCAAATCCAGTGCTGAATTCATTGCAGGAGCCGTCCGTGTAATATATTGTTGACGTGTTGTGGGATGCCAAGTGGTCCATGAACACCGATCGAGCTGCCACTGGGCCAACCTGCGATTTCCTCACTTTGTACATCTCCTTGCACAATCCTTGAACACCTGCCTGCCAGGGTGGGAAGAAGTATGGCATTTCCACTAGCACATTGTCGAAGCGTACATCGTAGTATTCCAACAAATTTGTGGCTCTCACATAAAATGGTCGCATTGTCACTGATTCTGGGGCGTAGGTATGAGGTGGGATATTTCTGAGTTCTTGGAGTGTACATGTATTGGGGTTTATTTGCAGGCAGAGATAGTTGTTCATAATTTTTATTGCACGATATTGTTCTACTGTCTTGGTCCCGGTCTCGCTGTGTAGTGAATTTATGGGCGAACTTCAGAAGGCACCAGCTGCTATTCTCAAAGCTGCATTTTGAATCGGTTTTATAGTCGCCAGTAGCGAAGGGCAGGCATACCCATAGGCTTCGCATCCATTATCAATTTTAGGTTTGATTAGGGCTATGTAGAGACGTAGTAACAGTTTTTTGTCGGATCCGTACGAGTGTGCGAGGAACTTCAGGAGGTTCAGCCCTTTAATGCATGACGTCTTCAGTTATTGAATGAAGGGTTGCCATGTTAGGCTCTCATCTATAATTAAGCCGAGGTATTTGTATGTCTGCACCTGGTTGATGTTTTCCCTGTGTAGGACCAGTTGCGGTGCGATTTTGGTACACCCACGTACTCGGCAGATATGCATGTTTGTCTTGGCAGTAGAAAAACGAAATCCAGTTTGGTCAGTCCAGCGCTCCAGTCGGTTTATTGCAATTTGGAGTTGTCTTTCCAGCGTGTCCGTTCGGTGTCCTGCTATATATACGGCAAAATCATCCACATATAGGGAGCTTTTTACATAGAGAGGTAAGTCTTCTGCTATATCGTTGATCGCAATCAGGAAGCAGGTGCAGCTTAGCACACTGCCCTGGGGCACTCCTTCTTGTAAATATTTTTTGTGTCAGAGAAGGAATTCCCTACACGTACCTTTATCTTGCGATCGGTGAGAAAATTATTGACATAGTGCTGTAGGTGTCCTCCGAGTCCTCCAGTGTAGAGCTTTTTAATTATATTATATCGCCATGCAGTATCATACGCAATAAGTTTAGATATTCGTATGCAATTTACCATCTAAATCTAGTCCCTCAATTAGTGTTATTCAACTAGTGACCCAAAAGCATCGCGTGAGCAATATTGCTCTTGGTAAAACCTATGGCTCATATTCTTGTTTCTCACCTGGTTTCACCTCCCGGAACAAATATCCTGAAGGTAAATAAACTCTTACATAAACGACCCGAAATACACGAGTTCATTTGAAATCTAGAACTCATCATTTCAACTGACTTGTACAATTTTATCGAAATCAAAAGAGACGCAAAACTTCATTAAATGAAACAAAACGGTATCCTCTATGAACTGAAATGCTTCGAAGGGTTCATCAACGGCAATGACACGTAGAGCTACAACAGCTACAATGACCTTCATTAACTCGAGTGTTAAGTAGAGCATTATCTGATAAAATGGTATACATAAATCAACAACTGGTATGGAACGTACAACTTCATCAACTGAAACGAAATGTACCTCTTAATAACATATCAAGAGCTTTTTAAATTAAAATAGAAAGCTTGACATCGTTATTTACCGAGGAAAAACAATTGTTGAATGCATCATAGATGGTTCAGGAGTAAACTAGAGAAGCTAGCTTGCGCCTCTCTAGCTACAAAAAAAAGGCATTTCATAGTATAGCAGAGCAAAAGAAGCTCCCTAGTTCGTTTACTAGCTACTAGCTCCGCACACAGTCCATTACGTTGAAACCAACTCATGCAAAGTTGTACTAAATGTACACTTACTTGAATCTTTGTAGCGTCCTTCTGCAGCTCAGTTAATTTCTCCTTTATTTTTTGTAGCTCACGACGTTCCTCATTTTCAAAATTTTCGTACTGTTGTATCAGCTCTCTGAAAATTTTGCGCTTCTTTTCAGCAGACGACGGGATTACTCCTTTGCCCTGCCACATCTCAAGGTCATGCACGACGATGTCTTCTAGAGCGCTCAACACTTTCCTGCCTTCGTGAACATCCATTTTCCAAGTCCTTGCTGCGCCTATCATATTGAAGACTTCATCCTGGACAGCGATAGCAGAACGGAGACGCTCCAACTTTCGTGTCAGCGTCGCGCAGATCTCTCCTTTTACGTCGGCCACACAAGCGTCATTGTCCATGAAGTCTTCCATTAGCTCGAAGCGGTGCTCACGGTGCTCCTGCCTTGTACACTTTTTACACACTAAGCTCTTACACTCGACACAGAAATATTCCCGTTCATGTCCATGTTTGGCACACTTATTAGGAGCACTCACGTCTTCCGGCGGGATAACTAAATAGTTGACAGGTAGTTGCTTAGATGGGACGTCAAATGCCCTCTGACAATTGGGACATGACTTGGGAAAGCCCTTCTCAATTCGCTTTATGCACGCACAACAAAAAGTATGGCCACACATCATGCACAAAGGTTTATGCTTTTTTGAATCAAATACATTATTGCAAATGCTGCACTCGAACATGCTAGCATCCATAATTGGTCAAATCATGAAACTGTTTCCTGCAAAAAAGGTTATTAAAATTTCAATATAGGTAAAACATTCTATCGGCTTTCAATCGAATACGCTGATTAACTAAAAATGACTACATGAAATGGCACATAATTTGCTCAGAGAATCATTACAAGACATAACATAAGCTTCCCACACAAAAAATAGTCATTTGATTCTTATGAACGCAATTCTACGCAGTGTTGAGTTTTCAAGCATCCTAATGCGCGTCTGGTCAATTTTAAATCACTCGTGCATCTACTGACCTCGTAGTGCGGCCACAGTACGTGGACTATCTTCTCGACGTTAACTCATCGTTCTAGGCAGTCCCATAAATTTTATCAAGGGTTTATGTCAGTGTTATTAGCTGGTCAATCTAAATGCATGATATATCTTGAATGATTGTCATCCTAATTAAAAACAGTTAAAGCCCAATTCTCTCGGCCGAGATCTTGAATAACAGGAAAACTACATGGTTTTTGTTCTGATCTAAAGGGGTGTAAAACTTAGTTATCTAGTAGCTTGATACACCACGCTGATTCAGTTGGACGGACACCTCAACTGCAGGACCCACTTCGGTGTAATAAAACCACTATAGAAGATGCCAAACCTTCATCCTTTTATCTTTTTGTGCACACAGGTTTCTTTAAAGTCTTTGGCAAACACGATGGCCAGCATCATTACTGAAGAGACAGAATTGTGATTCATCAGACATCATGACACTTCTCCACTCATCTACAGTCCAATGTGCTTATGCTTTGTCATATTTTAAACAATAGGAGTCATGATTATGAGTCAACATCGGTGTTTTACAAACCACTTTGGTCTAAACGCAAGTTCATTGCATAAAATTTTCTACAAAGGGTTCGTTCAGAAACAACAGAACCCCAGCACTGACGCTCTACTGTAGTTCAATCCTTGACGCAAAGCGATTCCGGTAAACATCGGTACCCAAGACGTACATCTTTTTAGTCAGTCACACTTCCTTCAGAACACAATTTTGCATAGAATTGCCATCCGTACTGTATTTTTTTTCATTGTTGGTAGACCTGGATAATAGCGCAGCATGAAACACCAGCAAATTCCGTTACTTCCTTCACTAGTTATTTCTTAGCCCGACCATATACAATGTCCTTTTTCATCATTTCAAGACGTCTTATTTTTGTCCCAGATTAGATTATTAGTTAGTTTAAGCCTATCTATTTGCCACAAAGGCAATCCAAAGAGAAGAAGGCACCATTTAATATGGAGTTAAGGGAATGCGGAATCTATGCAGAAACAGCATAGAAACAGTAAGTTGCTAAAGAAGATGAAAGCCGAATATGAAAGCAGCAGGTGCTGAAAAACAGGACAGCAGTGAACAGAAAAAACCGTCCATAACATAACAAAAAAATATTTTATTACAACAAAAAGAAGGCCTACCTAACTCGCGGCTCGGGCCCTCACATTTTCCTCCTGGGAGCGCTAATTCCCATAGATACAATAGTTGTATCCCCCTGGGGGTTGATTGAAATACAATATCTTTTCATCCTTTCTTGATGAATGGCACCGAATCTGCAGATGGAACAAAAGAGCTTACATTGCCAGGTATGATGCAGGATTAGGCAACGTAGTGAGGACGTCACATTTAAGGAAATAACAACGAACCAATTTTGACCAAGAAAATCAGTCTCAGGAGACACACATTTTAGGTCACTGTGATGATGGACTTGTTACTTTCATTCATTTTCATGTACAGTTGATTTGAACCAAAATCTAGTATTAACGGATCCTAAAAAAAATTGATTCCTCAGATGCAAACGGACATAATTTTGGTCTGGATTACTGTAAATTGATCTTTCAACTTCCACATCCAAAAATTTAGGCTCTTAATGAGCTATACCTAATACCTCTCTCTGATTCTGAGTATTTTTCATGCGCTAATTCGTCAAATCCACCGCACAAATGTCTAAAGTTTCAGGTTAAATCATGTCCCCACAAGAAAATTTGTAAAATAGGGAAAGTTTCCTGAAAGCCAAAGGCTAACTCAGTCATCAAACATTGTTTCTTCCATCTATAAGACTTTTGATAGCAATGACGAATAAAATATTGAAATATTATGCCAACAATTATAAAGGTGATACAAGCCTTTGGACTAGGAGAGGTAGAGAAGCATCTATATGGTCAAAACCCTTAAGGCATTCAAGTCAGCATGAAATGAGGGTAATATCTACCCTACTAGGCATAAACTGGTTCAATAGTACAAAGACAATGTCGAATTGGAGATAACAAAAACGGAGAGGATTTCAACTAAATAAGACAACAACAAAAGAGAAACTGCAACAACAGTGGCATTGAGAGGTTATTCAACTCGGAGTTAAGTTGAGCTTTAATCAGAGAGAGAAGTTCCTGCTCATCATTTCTGAACACATACAGGAAAATCTCAGCCCAAATGATCACTTATGTAATCCCTCACAAAAATGTGGAATGGCCATCAATTCAAAATTGAGTCAGAACAAGAGATGTAGACATGAGCAAATGTCTTTAAGAGTCTTTTCACAGTCTCAAGTATACATTTTAATGAAGAATGTTTTATACAATTTTCCTGATTCTCTCTTTTTTATTGAAAATTCGAAAACACCGAAATAGCTGCTTCGAACATGTAGACATGAGTAATGAAAACCATAAGAGACGCTGAACTATTAAGAAAAAGAATATTAAGAAATAGACAAGCATAAAAATTACCCTGAATGTCGGCCAAATAAGGGCGTACAAAGATAAATACTTGGGTCGACCACAAACATCCAGTGCTAGTTAAGGTTCAATACCCAAAAATTGTAACTTTGAAAAGTACCCTCCTCAAAACAAAGGAAACTACCAGACCCAATAAACCAATCCATAGCATCTTACTTCCAACAACGAATATCAACCTCCATGCAGAATTATAAATAAAGGACAAACCCAACTGAACAAGAAATTTTTGCCTGCAAGCCTAATGTCATAGAACACAACTTGCACTTTCTTTAGCAGAGATATCTGATATGGTACCACTATTGTGCCAACTTATAAAAGTACTAATGAAAAATTAATCAACAAAGGCACAGTTGGTAAGTTCATGTTCACCTCTCTGGAAGAAACAAATTAAATTTACAGTAGAGGTTCTTGAGGCATGTTCTGGTGCTGATGCATCATTGCCAACAGCTGAGAAGTTTGTTGGTAGTGTTAACCTTGCTTATTTTGAATATGACAAATTAGTATACCCTATTTCACAATCCTGTACACTGAAGATGCGTTTTCCATTAATTGCAAAAGGCTTCTTCATTCACAATATTGATTAAGTAATCAGTGGAAAAGGCTGGCATGAGTGCAAGAAATGGGATACATAATACACATCTACTAAATGTACTGCATGCTCAGTTGCAACAATAAAATAGCCAATGAGTACAAGCCAAATAAGCCCTAACATCCTGTAAGCCTTTGATTATTTTTGTCCCACAGGTGAACCTGAAAAACAAACTCTTGTCATGAACTCAAATCAATAATTTGTTTATCAACAAATATAGAAAATATCTTTGTTTAGATGTTGAATTTTTACATGTAAAGTTAAATTTTAGCAGAGCAGCCTGCAACCAGGAAGGAAAATTTAAAAACTTTGGTTCAAGTCTACTGCATACAGGTGAAAGCATAAATCAAAAACCCAAACAGTGGACTTTTGGATGACGGTAATTGGGGAAATTGTTGCTATGAAATATTGGAACTTGACATGACCCCAGAACCACAGAACAAAATCCCAACAACCATACCCTCATCAAAAACTCAACAATTAGTTAGACACCTTAGTTATTACTATTTATTGATTCGAAATCATCCAAGTCATAACTGATTGGGTGACTAGCATTGAATAAAAAATCATATAAATTATACCAATATTTCTAACTAGATGTGTGTTCATGACAAAGAACAAATTTTGCAACTATTAATAGCATTTAAGTTTTGATGCAAAATTTATTTTACAGTATGTGTAAACTTTAGAACCATTCCAAATAAAGAGCCAAAAATCAAGTCACTGAACACACATCTACTCTCAAGGTTATGTAATTTTCTGCAACCATCATTAAGCTTAACACATAAAAATTTCAATATATTAAGTCTATCAGATCTTTTAATCTTAAAATAAAGCTATATTTTACAGCTGACATCTCCATCATTAGTGCTGTAGATTTTTACCAACAAGATAACATAACATAACAACTATCACAAAACTAAATCTGTTTTGAAAAATGAAGGCCAAAAATTAGCAAAACAAAAATCCGCTTTTCACATAGACCTGAATGGAATTACACTAAGCCCAGTGTCCTCGGCTGCAGCTTGCTGGTTGATGAAGTGATGGCCCAGCTCAGCAATTCCCTTTCTGCATTTATCTGATAGTGCACCATGGTAGACAAAAGTTGTGCACCATACCCACACAGACGTCAGTGCTCCATGCTTGGTGGACGTGTGAATGAACTGTAAATTTTCAGGTCATAAGTTCTCATGAAATAATTGATCAACTTGAAGACATTCATAACAAACAAGCTATGCCAGCCTTCATGTGTGTGGCTTAAATGTTACAGCTGGTAACGGTGATAAAAAAAACACTATTTTCAATAATTATTATTAATATACTCTTTTGGACTCAACAGCCAAAACAAAAGCAATCTTAAGAAAGAAAAGAGAAGGAACCCTTATACATGGGTTGTATAAAATGGGTTCCCAATAAACTAGACTGTTCCCACTAATAATACCAGCACATGGCTACACAAAGTATTAAACAGAGGAAGAGAATATGTGGATAGAAAAGCAAACTAAGCGCTATATGGAAGAAACAAAGTAGGCACAAAATTTAGAGGTACCAAAGGCCTTTCCATGGCCGAGGTGATCCCTTGAAATCCTGGAGTGCCTGTTTCCATTACATATGATAAAAACTTGACTTACTGCTTCAGTTATCCTCTTTGAAGGGCAAAACCAATCTAAAATATGGAACAATGATTATTTATGGTATATACTTTTCATAAATGATACATTATAAGCTAGTTTTAGCCTCCCCTACAACAACAAAGATGAGCGAAGAGAGGCAAGATGAAGACACTACTTGTATGGAGTTAAGAGGAGCTACTACGTTGGACCTGACCTAATCGTTCAAATTTCACTGTACACATTTCTATAGCACCTAGGGGAACAAAAATGCATACAGATATGTAAAATTAAATTCCAAACACATTAGCTTCAATAAAATTTTTCGATTTTCGCAAAAAATGTCAATTTTTGAATAAAAAAAAATTACGCCAACCTTATCTCACTCTACAACTTTCAACGTAAAAGCGTAATTTTGGTCTCATTAGAAGCAGAAGGACTGTAGAAACGTTGTAACCAAGGATTTTTTTAATTTCAAATTGGAAAAATACTTATTGTTACATATCCCTGAAAATCATAAAAACCTTTTTCTAATCTCAGATTGCAACATTTTATTGCAACTAGGTGAATGAAAATGAATACAGTTATGTAAAATTGACTTCCGAACACATTTTATTCAATAAACATTTTCGGTTTTTGCCATAGAAAAAAGTTATTGTGCAAAAAAATTTGAAAAACATTGCATAAATTCTCACTCTACAATTTTCAACATAGAAGCGTGATTTTGGTCTCATTCGATGCCGTTCGATGGTGGGAACGACGTGCCGAAGTAAAATTCTATTTGAATACTAAATTAAATTTTTATTTGGAAAAAACTTATATTTTTTGGATTTTTTACATGTTGGACATGTGTAACAATAACTTTTTTCTAGATCGAAAATCAAAAACATCTTTCGTTACAAGGTGCCGATACTCTTACAGCGTTGAATGAAATGAAACCAAAATTACACTATTACATTGAAAATTTCAGAGTGAGATAAGTCTGGTGCAATTTTTTCTTATGTTCCAAAATTACCTTTTTTCCTACAGCAAAAATTAAAAATTTTATGAAATAAAATATATTCAGAATTCAATTTTACATACCTGTATTCATTTCTGTTAACCTAGTTTTGGTAGAAATGGGAAAAAAAGACATTTGTGAAATTTGGTAGTCCAAGGGTAGTAGCTCCCTTTAAGTGTATGCAGAATCTATGTAAGAAGTGTGTACCCAGAAACAATCCTGTGCAAACAGATACAGTAAATTAACCCGCGCACTGTAACTGGTCGCCTCATTTACCAGGCTCACTGGTTGCCAGACGTAAGGCATAACCCCAAGTTGTTATACACCAAAATGATCGTCTCAGCGAGTGCTACACAGCTGGAGCCAGAAACCCCCACATTGTGGGGGTTAAGGCAGAGCTCCAACCACTTGGAAGTTGGGAGGGGTAAGCACAGTCAGTGTGGTAAATGAGGCGAGCGTGAAAGGGTGTGCGTGCGAACAGTCAGTGGCAGCCTCAGTTACCAGCGAAACTACTCAGGGCCTTATTTCGCCTTATTTCGTAAAAATGGCAAATAAGACAAATCTGAAGTCAGTAGCGTGTAGAACAGTATTTTATTCATATTGTGTGAAAATTACAAGTTTCGAAACACTATACTTACAGTAATATAACCAGACATGCAAACATGCATTTATGTAGGAACTAAAACGAAGAATGGATAACACCTAGTAGACATAAATGGTCATAACTTTTTTTCTAATTGTTGTAGAGGAAAAATAAAAACATCAGTAGGTTTGGAAGGATTTTCTGCATAAAATAGCAGTGAAAAACATTACATTGTTCCCAAAACACAAAAATGGCCATTGATCTCTTTGAAGCAATGTTGTGCAAAAATCTACGGAGTTTGACTCCATATTACAAAGAAACGGTTCAAGTTATCAAAAATCTGACAACATCAAAGTGTAAAGCAACATTTTTTACTTATTACTTCATATTTTTACATCTCTGCCTATTACGGTAAGTGAACAGGGAACGGCAGAGTAACGCGGGTAAATTGACTACTTTTCTGAGGGATGCGCGACCGTGCGCGGGTTAAGAAAGAAGGTTAGAAAAAAGGTGAAAGTTGAAGAAGAAAGTCTGAGGTGCTGAAAAACAGGATGTCAGTGAACCAAAACAACTAAGTATTTAACAAAAAAAACATTTCACATCAACAAAAAGAAGGCTTATCTAACTCAGCTCAGAATCAAACATTTTCCCCCTGGGAACACTAATTTCCCTAGATACAGCATTAGTTGTAGTTTCCCAAGGGGAATTTTCATTACTCACAAACAGTCTATTAAAACGGAATAAATATTTTCTGAACTCATTTTGTATAGAAGCAAGTAAAACATCTACAACCCTTCAGTACTGCAAAAATACTACAAAGTGTCATAATTTGGATAAACATCCGGCAAATAGGTGAAATTACTCAATAGTTCAAGCAATTTGAAAAAATTATCATGGATCAAATTGAATGCACATTTATTTTTAAGCTCATATTAATGCAGAGTGTAGGTCATGCAAAATACAATGGAGTTGCAATGTTCTCAGGTCAGAATCATTTAAAGAGTAGACCACTCAATACCTGCATTTGTTGTGATGACAATGGTCCTCACTACTGTAAGAAAAATGAGGGCATACAAAACACTCTCAGAGCAACTCAATCCAAACAATACTAGAAAGGACCAAAATGATTAAACATAGCACAGATCCAAGTTCATCTTTATAACACTTGGTAGACACTGCTAGCACTATTTCATTTTTTTGCTCAAGTGCATAAACATTGATTCTCTTAATTGTTCAATTTTCATTCTGCTTATTCATTTAGCACACTCTGTAGTAACAATAATTAACAAAGCAGGTATTTTATCTTGGAATTTAATTTAAAAATATTCAAGCTGAACAGTCTTTTCTTGTGGTAATTAAAAGTACATATGTATATTTTAGGATCCAATATATTCAACTACTGTTTGTGATTGAAAGTACATATATTTTAGGATCCAATATATTCAACTACTGTTCATATTAAAATAAGTTATTTCAAAAATGTACCAAGATTCAATACTGTAAAAAAGTTCTGACCAAACATTGACAAAGGTGCAAACAACAAATGTCTCCTGATGACCAGCAAAATAATGAAAAAATTAAATTTTCTCACAAGTCATCAGCATGCTCAAATTTTTTCCCACTTAGATATGTTTCAAAAAAGTTTAAATCATCAAGTTCAATCAAATTGTACCTTGAGGTGATTTTTCCACAGAGCATTTGAAATATCTTTCAATGCCTCAACTTCAGCAGTATGAGTTGAACAAAATCCACAATGATATTGGAGATTTAGAAACAAATAGAAGTTATAACAAAGACGTGGCATCAGATGATTACAGTTCAAGTGTTGTCCAATTTCCCAAACATGAATACTGATGAAAATTTGTAAAGAACAGAACCTGAGGTACCAAAGCAGTAACCTCAACATTATTGGTGTTTAGAGGAAAATCTGTAACATTGACAGGAATCAACTATTGCCAGAAATCTGCAATTGGCCAACAATTATTCTAAGGTAATCAAAGCTGTGATTTTAATACACCAAACTACACATTTTAAATTAAAAACAGGTAAACTTTCCTCAATTCCATATTACCTCATAATGATAACTTGTCACAAAAAATTTGAATGTTTCCTTTATGCTCCAACATGGCTTGGTTAGTGTCACTAAGGTACATAAATGAGATGGTTTTAAGACAGACCTCACTCAGGCTAGTTAGGTTGGCTATTGGCACAATTTTTGATTAGAAGTATTTAGAATTGACTGCTGTTGATGATTTGCCTTTTTGGTTTCTTTTGGGCTTTGACGTCACACCTGAATATGATATTGGTCTTAATTTGAAATCCAATAGTTATATGAAAGTTGGTAGTTGAACAGTTTGGTCAATTTTTGAGATTTGACATTCAGGGTAATTTCACTTAGTCACTGGGCTAGCATAAATGATAAAGAATCTTTTCATTTCTTTCAGTCACATTAGGTACAAATGTAGACTATTCAAGTATAAATAAGCAAATTCACCTAAAATATAGCTTATAAAAAATAGAAAAAGGATAGTTCAGAAATTAGCTAGCAAGTAGTTTTAGATTGAAAATTGTCTGTAACAATTTCAAGCCAGTGATTATATTAAAAAAAAGTTGAGGTTCCCTTTGAAGTTGTTATAGATGTTGCAACCACAAAATTTCAATTTTGTTCATGGTGCATGAGAGATTGAGCTGGGGTCTTATCTCTTCTGGCACATAAGCTTAAAATGGAAAGTGAAACAATACGTGTAAGAATTGCTACCACTATCAGTAGATTCTCCTACTCTTAAAGTTTATATACAATAACAATTTGTGATGGTGGCTGTAAATTTAATTCACTTTTTAAAATAACCAACAGCTAAAACAGACGCCTGGAGCTCATAGACTATCATTTATTTTGGGTGACAATTCCCATAAAAAATTCACAAAAAAAAATTCCAGACCCATTCTGGCATTTAGACCCTATTTTGGTAAATATTTCAACCAACAAAGTTTTAAATTCAACTCAGGGGAATTTGGAGTCATGGAAGACTTCAATGTTAAACTTAATTGAAAATACAATACTGCGCTTCCAAACATAAGCGTACAGTAGAACATGTCAACATCAAATAGAAATCTTTTGTCAAAGTTTTTTCACTTAAAGTATTTTTAGGACACTGAACTGCTGAAAGCTCAACTTTTGTAATACTATCCAATCTGAGTCATCCATGCCTCCAAAAAAGGTTAAACAAGTACTAAAATGCTAATTCAGATCCTCCCTGATTGAACAACCTGAATAGAGATTAGTCATTGGTCATTTGTTTTATTTCAAGTGAGCCAATTGGTCCAAATGAAGCTTTTATCATGAAGGATTTTAAATAAAAATATACTAACAAATACATTCAAGGTGCTTTAACAGATGCTGAAGTCAGAGATGATGGAATCACTTATCAGTTAATAATGCTAATGAAATAGTAAGAGCTCATTATTCACAGTTATGATTTATACGATGGCCAATGTGTATATTGCTCAGCATCCTTTTCATAAGTCTCTGCAAGAAAGTATCACAATAACTATTCCATGGATAAATGCTGTATCTCTGATATAGCTGATCACTGGTTCAGTCTCACTGACTCTTCCATAGCTGGCCAGTGTTTTCTAACCAACTTAGACCAAATGACTGACAAGTTCAACTGGCAGGAGATTTGGTTGACACTGTCCGTCATGGTCTGAATTAGCAGAGCCATCTGTGCAAGTATGTGAAACTTTTTGTCTGAGTAACTTCCCAATGCTGGTAAGGCTCAAGATAGTTTGCTACAGCTGAATTTCGAAGAGAAAATTCTGAAGTAAGGCAGACTCATTTCGTATGTAGTGCCCCAAATAGAAAAAAATTATTCCACTCATCATGTGAACTTTGAATGATTTTAAAATAATTATAATTCTATTCCTCATGGAAACATTACATTGCCCAATGAATTTTCAATGTGTGCACCTGTCCTGACTGGAAAAAGTGATAGGAAGCTGTCAAACATAGAGCCCAGTTCATACAGCAATGAAATCGATGAATAAAGTAAAGTCTGAGTTAAAATTGAACTTGAAGATTTTGAGTGGCAATTTTCCTGCTTCATTAGATGGATTTGAGGTAAAAATTTTAGCTCTTCAGGTATCCAAACCAGATATAGGTCAGCATGTCAAATGTTCAGAATATTTACTATAAACTAGTTGGCACGGCCTGCCAAAAATGACAGGATTCAATACCTTTCATGAACAAATTTTCTAGATGTGGATGACAAACAAATTATCCATCCTAACAGTACAGGGCAAAACTCGTATCACAGATACAGTCATTATAACTATCCTTATGAGCATGACAGAAAAATGAAAGAAGCGGACACCAAACAAACCAAGGGTATCATTAGGTAGTAGCAGGGCTTGTGGAAATTCCACAGAGAATGTTATCGTTAAGCTAAGTGAACCCAGGTAAAAATTCCGTCAGCATTATCTAACCTCTGCTAACCTAATCTAATATCTTTCAATACACTGAGGAATTCGGTCTTTATGATACCGCAAACTCAGACGTCCTATATTTCTTAAGAAGCGGACACCAAACATATATATATATAAATAAACATATAAACACACAACTGGTACCATTAGGTTAGATGATGAGGTACACTGTAATTCAAACCAATAACTTAATTTGATTCCTTGAAATCTTTTGGCCAGCCCAGTGTCACAAACATACCAGGTCAAAGGAATCAGTAACAAACATGTAAAATGTACAAAACAGAATTTCAAAGTGGTTGTAAAACCCATAAAGATACAATGAAATCCCCTTTTACATCAATTGTAGAAGTTCTATAGTGCATTTTTTACCCACGTTACATCACATAAAAAATATTTACCATTGAATCTGATGGTCACTTCCAAGGTTTGTAGAGAAATTTTTAGGCGAGGGGGAGATTTGTATAATTAAACTTTTTTCAACTTTTTTTTCAAATTTCAAATTTTTTGAACAATGTGCATGTATGGCATATTATTTAAGCAGGTTTCCAGCTATTGAACTGCAAGATATTCTCTAACAGCAGCTATAAAGTTAGGTAAAAATAGTAATTACTATTTTTGGTAAATGTTTAGTAGATGGCACGAATCAGTTTTTGAATTTTTATTGCTTGAATAATGGTAGTTAGATCAAAATTAACACCTTTTCTTCTATGCGCTTTTCGTTGCAAATGAGTATTTAATAAGTTATAGTGTTGGTCGTGTGCTACTTTTAAAGGTTAAAGACTGCTACTAATTCAAATGCCGCGTGTTACATGAAAAGTGTGATGATGTCTACTTGTGTCTCACGCAAATCTGATTATTTTAGATAACCTATCCTACCCTAACCCAACCTAATGTTTATCAGAGCCATGAAAGACAAAAATTCTTCTACCGCTATAACTTGTTAAATACTCATTTGCGACAAAAAGTGCATAGAAGAAAAGTTGTTTATTTCTATCTAATCAACATTATACAAGCAACCAAAATTAAAGAATCCATTAGTATCTTTTCCTTCACAAATACCCTATTCTTTGCCACTTTATTACTTCTGTCTTCTCTCCAAAGTTCAGGTTAATGCAGAGGTAGATTATAAGCTAGTTATTTATGTCACTGGGTACTTAGTTGTTCCTTTTAACTCAACTAGTATTAAAGCTGTCTAATAGCATTCATTTCCAATTCATTTTTACATTGATCAATTTATAATTCTTAAATTGAATAATTTAAAAACTTTTATTGTAATAATCTACTCAAAATTTTAATTTTACCAATGCAAAGGCATTGAAATGGTTTGGTTGGAAGTGCAAATAAATAAACATAAATCCATAATCATTGGCAGCCTTTAATGGCACCCATCGTCTCCCCTAAGTCTAACACTAGATTTCATTGAGGAAAGGTTCAAAGAAATTCTTCAGGCAAAAAAATCATTCTTTGCTCTCGGAGATTTTAAGGGGGGTCCTTCTGTCAAATCTGAGTTTTGATTCGATTGGTCTGAGATTTGGCCAGTAAATGTATTTTTGAAAGAAAAACATATTTTGTTTGAGAACTATTTTGATTTAGGCCTACGTTTTTCCAAAAAATTTTAAATTTTAGTTTCTTGAGTCATTTTCATACATATTTTAGAAGAATAGAAATCATTGAGTTTTTATGCTGGAACAAATTTGAAGACGGTTTTGGAATCCTTGAAACATTTCCAACAAAGTTATATTCAGGGATTTTATATTTTTTAGATACGCAATATTTTACCAATATATCAAATATTCTGAAATTTTTGGATTTGAACTATGATAAAAAAAATTAGCATGTAAAAATGGAAAAAAAGGCAATATAACTTTGTTAGAAATGTTCCAAGAATTCTAAAACTGTCTTTGTTTTCTTCTTAGCAGTAAAAGTCAATGACTTCTATTCTTTTGAATTTTGAAAGTAAGTAACTTTACACTACAGACCAGAAACAAAATTTTTTGTTGAAGTGCAATATAATGGAAAATTTATTTAATTGAATGCTGTTTTCATTTTCATTTCGATAATCTCCATGCATAACTTCATATTCACACTGTGAATTGTTATTTCCATGAAACAAAAAAAATTTAACTTAGGCTACTTCATAAAAATTAGGAAATTTTTTGTTTTCAGTCTGATTCTTATTAAATTTGACTCTTATATGTAACTGACAGCTTGTAGCGGTAATCAAGGGCACAAGCAGCTCCGAATAACAGAAAGAAGTCAGGTACACTTATAATGCTGAATCTCATGTGCACAAATTAATTAAAGAGATCACAAATTTTTCCATCTAGGCCTATTTGTCAGTTATGAAACCAAACAAAGAATGGAGGATCCTTGAACAAACAGAAGATGGGTAATTACCACATCCAAGAACATTCTCAAGACTGAGTTCCAGATTGAGGCTAGAGAGGCACATGGTAAGGTTCAATCTAGCCAGAGCATACCTTGGGCACACCAACAGGAAGTGCTCAATGGCTTCAGGAGTGGAGCACTCCGGACACAATGGGCTAGGGCACATATTAAATATTTTAAGGTGAGCAAAGACACCAACATGTTCAACACAGGATTGACTAACAATACATTGACATTTCCTTGAGAGATTCACATCCAATCAAAACTGAGGTTTTCTGCTCAACTCAAAATAGAATCTCCCCTTCCCAGAGCCCTCCACCTGTTTCTGCCAGCACCCACCCCAATGGTCCATCATCCGCACCTTCAGCTGATTTACATTCTCCTCATAGCTGAGTTGAGTGAGAGCCAATTTTGAATTCCTATAGCCCAGTTTTGCACACTTATCAGCAATTTCATTGCCTGCTATTCCAATGTGAGAGGCAATCCACTGAAGGTGGAAGCTGGATGAGGCTTCAAGCAAATTCTCTGGATATTCCTACTAAAGGTTTTATATGGTGGATTAACAAAATTAGAGATAATACTCAAGGCACTTGTAGAATCAGTAAAAATTATCACTTTCTGGTTTAACCCTTTAACGTCCGAATTTTTGTACTCATATTACCGTTAACACAACCACCGTCACTAAACTGGCGCTGGCATCTGGCAGTCACCGATATCAGGATGGGATAAGAACTGCCACTCGGCAGAGAACTTCAAAGAACACATTAGGGAACTAATTGAATAAGAAATAAAATGTATTGAAGGGGAATTTTGAAAGAGGACACTGGTGTCCTCTGGGGCGTTAAAGGGTTAAGATGCTTCCTTTGATCGGTCAATATGAAGCGTGATGCAATCGAAGGAAATGGGAATTTTATTCCCAAGAATCACTAAAGGAACCCATTTAAGAAAGTTTTACATGAATGATGATGATGATAGTCGGGGTGGAGGAAGAGAGGTCTTCCTCATAAAGTCGCTGGTTTTCTTCAACAGAAACCCGTCGGACCTGGTATCTTCAGTGCTGTATTCAAGGCTTTGACGTGGTTCTCATTGAACTTGATGCAGCGCAGAGCTTGCGCCCAGTCAGAGCCAAGGTGATCAGATAATGGCGAGTGGTTTAACATCCAAATACACACAATTTTTTTCCACAATTTCACACACAAGTGGTGACATCACTTAGAATGTATAATTTCATTTACAGCAGAAGCTGTCTCATATGGCCAACATAAACATTTAAATGGAGCTCGTCATAAGACTGATTCAAGTGTTACTCAAGTCATTTGATAAGGAGAATTCAGAAATTTTATATGTTATAACTTTCAAAGTACATCCAATTTATCAGTGCCTCTAAGGAAGCTGCCAAGTAAATGAGTTATTTTCCTTTGAACATTGACTAAGTGGTTTCCACAGCAAGTTTTTGAGGTCAACTTCTACACCCATGCGGTCAAGCTGCAAGGTTAGCACATTCCTTTGCCTAGAATACTTATGACAGTGCAATAGGAAATGCTCAACAGTCTCAGGAATACCACATGCTTCACAGTTAGGAGATGGACTCATATTAAACCTAAAGAGATGTGCCAATACACTAGCGTGCCCCATACGCAGTCTGCTAACTGCACACTCTATTTGTCTATGAGTTTCCCCTTATATGTTAGCTTCCTCGGTCTATCCAACAAATCTCTGAGGAAGCGACCCTTGCCGGAGGAGTCAACTTGTGTATGCCATTGGTGCGTCCAGACATTAAGGAACTGGTTCCGAATTTGACTTTGAAACTCCTCACAATGGAGGTTTGTCCAAACGCATTTGAGATTCTGATGGCCAAGCTTTGCACATCTATCTGCATTTTCATTTCCCTGAATACCTGAGTGACCAGGGACCCACTGCAAATGTACTGAATGAGAGGAGTTTAATATCAGTAATTTGATTTCCAAACAAAATTCTCTATATGCATCCTTTTTATTATTTAGCAGAAGTCCAAGTGCCGTCTGTGAGTCACTCAATATGACAAAGCTGTTCCCTGAATGTATTTCAAAGCCTTTAATATGGCAAACAACTCAGCTCCTACAACTGAATGAGACGGATTCATCAGCCAGGAAGTTGCCATCCCAGATGATGGAACATACATGGCAGCAGCCACTGATCCTGTTGCTATTTTGGACCCATCAGTGTAAATCCTCTCAAGGTTACTATATTTTCTAGCCAACAATATCTTAAAGTTTACATTAGCCTCAGCTGGCAACCATGATTCCCTATTTGGCACATCACAGGAAATAAGGTTATTGGACTCTGTCACAGGTGGAATGGCATACATTCAAAAACGTTGGTAGTACTCAAAACAAAAATTATAGAGTGTTTGCTTACAAAGTTTACCATTTGGGCGACTTTAAAGTTGAGTTAAAAAAAATGCAATTTTTTAAAGGTCATTTTTGGCCGCCAGTTGTGACGTTGTTTGATCTAGTGGGGACTTCAAAATTTGATACGTCATAGTTTTAATCTTTTTCTCAAAGTTATCAAGTTTAGAGGTCACGATGAGCGAGGGTTTTCTCAAGAAATTATCTCAAACGAAACCTATAAAATCACGAAAAACTCCCGCAACCACTTTTGACGAAAATGGGTGCGACCCACGAAAAACTTTATTCAACACTTTATGATCGTTTTTTCCTCGTACATACCATAACTGTTTGCCTGTTCGAATTTTGGCTTCGTTTGAGCGTGAGAGATTATTTTCATTTTTCCAGGCCATTATTGACTTTCCTACACCCCTGAAGCCCACTTTCTTACCTTCGAGGGAGTTGAAAAGCGCTTGAAAGATGCGTCTTGAGGAGATCTTTCGATTGATACCTTGTCGCAACTCCAGCCTTGCTTCCCTTTTTAAGTCCCTTGCAAGCTAATTAATATCTTGTATAATCAGGGACTAGGTCGTTATTTAACATCAAACCGGCCGAAAATATAAAAACGCTACTTATATATGACAAGCGGGCAATGGTTGGAGTGCTTCACCTTCCTGGCGACATAAAATAATGTTGAACAACCATAAAGTGTTCGTTAATTTGTTACGAGCGAATCCAAAGCCTCTGCTGCGGATGCGAATCGTCCATGAAGAGGCAGCCCTTGCGGGTTGCAGCTTCAGTGAGAGACCTACCGGTCAATGTGAAGTTTAATGCAATCACGGAAAATAAGAATTCCGATATTAGGAATCACTATAGGAACCCATTTAAGAACGTTTTACATGAATGACATTCTGCTCGCTGATGCGTTATTTTTGAATAATTGAACTTTGAAGTTGGCCTTGGCGCCAAAGGAAGCGAGCGCGTGAAACGGAATTTAATTAATAACAGAAGCTATTATAAACGTAAAGAGGTTGGGTCGTGCGGGGGAGGCACAGTTCTTCTAGTGAAAATTATAAATAAAGCTTCTAACCCACCCATTAGGGTGACGACCGCAATCTTGTTGACATCGGGTCCAAGATGGCGGCGCCCATGGTGGTCGCCATGTTAGACCCAATGTAAACAAGATCGTGGTCGTCACCCTAATGGGTGGTGGTTTAGAAGCTTTATTTATACTTTTCACTAAAAGAACTGTGGCTACCCCTCACGACCCAACCTCTTTACGTTTGTAACAGGGGGTTAGCTTCCGTTTTTAATTAAATTACGCTCGCTTCCTTGGGCGCGCGACGGCCAACTTCAAAGTGCAATAATTCAAAAATAACGCATCAGCGAGCAGAATGTCGTTCTTGAAAAACGTTCTTAAATGGGTTCCTTTAGTGATTGTTTGGAATATAATTATCAATTTCCGTGATTGCATTAAACTTCACATTGACCGACCTACCTTGTGGTCAGACGCACGTGTGCCTTGCGTGTGTCGACCTCTAACGTCCGTATACCGTGCCTCGCCACCCTTCTGTTTCGCCAGAAATTTTTTAAGCTGCTTATTTATATACAAAACTGAATGCTACGACAGAAAAAAAATATTAAATAAAAATTATAGCATTTTTTCAATGAGTTGTTTCACTATCCTTTTTCAAAACGCGGTAGAAGACAGATTTTAAAAGTGATTTCTACGAGCCACTAATAACGTGAACAAGCGTATTTCACGCGACGCGGAATAGACGGACGAAAAGGACCGAACGCTTTCACGCGAAGCTATATATTTCGTGTCGTTTATAGTTTTCGCGCCAAATTTAGTGTTTGAACGGTTTCAGGTGTGTTTGGGTGTTATTCTGTCAAGGTAAGAGTGAAATCAGAGGTGTAATTAAGTTTTAGTAAGAGTTTTTTGCCTCTGGCGAAACACTGTATTATAAATAGGCGCGATAGGCGAAACAAAGAATGAAAAGATTCCAAAACAGGAGAAATGAACAATACCTATATAAACACATTGCCGTTCGTTAGAAGCAAGAAAAAAATTATTATATGATAGTAGACACTGGAAAAATAATATAGTATATTAAATATGATTTAAAATGTGATTATGTATTGAATTAATTAAGGATATTATGTATTTTGGCAGGCTAACTGACACGGTTCTGACGGAAGTGGTAACTTAACTACACCATGGAACATCGACGAGGGCAGAAGCACTGCCAGTGGCACAAAGAAGATATGCTGAAAGCTCTTCATGAGTGCCGCAATAATGGGATGAGCACAGCAAAACAGGGTTACCAGATGCAGGGAAATTTCCCTGTTTTAGGGAAATTTTGGGTTTAATCGAATTAATTTGGTCTTGTAAAATTATAAAAATAATTACATTTGTATATTTTAATTTAGGTTGTTAGTATTTTAATATTTTGTGAAATTAGGCTGAAGTGCAGCTGAGGGCGATCACTACAGAGGCACATCTCCACCTTTCTCTAAGATGAGTGTTCTTTCTTTATCTATCACCTGTGAAACCTTTCCATATCAATGTCTTGGTCCGTAACGCAGATTATCATTATGTTCTGAAATAGCAAGCGAAGTTTACGTAATGAATTCTCTAACTAGCTGATATTTGTGTCGCGCACTTAATTGATTCCTAGGAAGTAAATTACCATGTAGCTTACAATTGTGTATCATTCTCCTGCGTTGTGGAAATGAGAGACGAGGCATTCTAAGCATGTGACGTTAACTAAATCATCTTGATAAATTGATCATAATAAAATAATATTCCTCTCTCTGAGGTGGTGGCAGCATTTATAAACATTAATTGAATAAAATCAAGGCGAGGACATTGAGTCACGTCTTATTTAATAAAAATATATTAAAGTGGTGTAATCAAACATCACGACAAAAGAAAGAAATGATGTGACATCGGCGAGGAATAGGAACAAGCGATCATTACAATTAGCTACTTAGCATTTTGTGCTAAGCTACTTAGTATGTATAGTTTTTAACACTTGTCGGACATGTTCGAACTTTGATACATGTATTGTACGCGTACATACTGACTAGGAGCAATCAGAGGCGCCAATGCATCGCAACCGCTCAGCGACAGTTCAACTTCACGCGGTTCACGCTTCAAAGAGTCACAGATCCTAATCATCACAGTTGCATTAGTCATTGTAATGATTGTAGCGAGAGGAAATTGAAGAGACGCGCTCCAGCATTACAGAAATTTTTGAAGTGAATTAACGTAATGTGTAAAGCAGTGAAATGAAACCCCACAATCAAAAGTAAGACGTTAACGTTTAATTCATACTCAAAAGTGCCTAGAGTTGTGGGAAACTGAAATGAAATTCAAAGGGTGGCTCAGTAAAAATGAAAAAGGAGCAGAATATTTTCAATGTGAATTATGTGATGTAAATGGATGGAAAAGCTGGCAGATCAGAGATTGAAAACCATGCGGAAATCACATATACAAAAAATGTAGAAATTGAAAAAAACAAACAAACAAAACAAGCATTGGCATCATTGGGATGCTTTATTTCCAATCAAGCCTGATACATATGGTCTTGAGCATTGGTTTTTCAAATGTCTTATAACTAACACTATATATAGGACACCATGACGGTTCCCCCGTAAAGCCGGTACCCATTTCCGACACCTGGGTTGAGTGGGGTATTGTGCTTGAGCTTTCCCTTATACCCAACGGGGAAAATCGCCGCGCCAGCGCCGGGATACGAACCCTCGTCTCCAACATACACGGCCGATCCCTTAACCGCTGTGCCACGGCAAGCACAACAAGAAGTTCTTTGGATACGTAGAACGGCAGTAAGCGAAGAAAAAATACACAAGTAGAAGAAGGTGAAATTAGACTTGTTGCATTTTTATATGAGCATAATCTTTCGCATTCTATTGTTGAACATTTAATCCCAGTTGTGAAAGTAGCTTTCTCTGATTCGGAGATTGCGAAAGGCTTCAAATGTGGTGGGACTAAGTGTATTGCAATTGTGAAGAATGTTTTAAGAGGCGAAGTGAGTGATAATATTTATGAGCTCTTGAAGAATCACTATTTTTCTCTGATAACGGATGAATAAACATATAAACGAAGTACAAAGTTTTTGGCATTGGTGGCAAGGGTTGTTAAAAAAGATGTTGTTCAAGATCCATTTTCGACTATCATTCCACTCATTAGTGCTACAACATGTTTGCATGGAAAAATGAAAGAGCTGTTCACTGAAATAGGTATATTCTATAAAAGGAATATGGTTGTATGTATGTACGTATGTATGTTTAAAGAATTTACAAAACAGCGAAATTTTTGGTCAAAACAGGGAAATTTTTGGTCAAAAAAGGGAAATTTTGAGACTAAAACAGGGAAATTTAGGTTAGACCATCTGGCAACTCTGCAGCCAAAGCCGCTCGTGAATTCAATGTTCCACGGAAGACCCTTTCTGACCGTTTGAAGAATAAAATTTATGAGAACATCAAAGGGGCAGGTAACGCCACGTACTTGACTGCTGAACAGGAAAAGTCTCTTTGTAGTTAGTTAATTACATAGAATATATGGCCCAAAGAGCATTCCCACTTAACATCAGTCAAATTCTTAATTACGCCTGGTGTATTGACAAAACGTCAGGGAAAAAATTTGGTCCCGATGGGCCTAGTGAGACTTAGTGGACTGGATTTAAAAGCCGGCACCCAAAGGCTGTCAAATTAAGAAAACCCGATTCTCTGTATCGAGGGCGTGCACTGTATGGAACAGTAAACAACTTGCGCCACTATTTTCGAGTGCTAAAAAAGGAGACTTCAGCAGCCGGCCACAAGACATTTATAATGCTGACGAAACAATTGTAGATCTAATTAAATCTACACAAAAAGTTGTGGTGCCACGTAGAATGCGCGTGTCGCATTCCAGCTAAGTCGCATCATCGTAACATAAGTATTCACTGTTGCGCCTCTGCTACCGGATGCGCAATTCCTCCACGGAAAAAATAAAACGAAAAAAACAATCATTTTCTTTTATTTTATCCAATAGTATGAATACAAATTGACACATATATAATAACCTGTACTTTTTTCAGTAGATTAGTACTATTGTAGTTCGCATCACACATGTAAATCAAATCACTAAGCATATAATTTACCGATAACCACTTCGTCAGGCGAAACAATATGGGTTAACTGCATCCATTGTTTTTTCGCCATTGCAATGGCGATATACAAATGGGTGGCGAAATAGGTCATGGCGAAACATGACTGGCCTATTTGCTTCGCCACAAATTTGAACCCCCCGCCAAAATGTGTCCCTGTGTGTCTAGGATAATGTTCGCGGCATGTTCGAGAATTTTTTAACAGAATGCCCTAAAGATTCTGATCTCTATGGTGAAAATGGTCAGTTGTTCCGTGCAATAGGTGTTGAATGGTGGGTGTGTAAAAATGCTCCATTTCAAAAGTGGCGAAACTGGGTATGTTGACGTTACCGGCCCTGCTTCCGGGGTGCCTAATCCTGGACAGCCGGCTTCTAGTGAAGATTGTTCCCTGAACAAATTCTTCAAAGTTTCAGGTGAGCACTCTTTGATTATTGTCTGTCTTGTCTAGCTTAGTTGCAGCGTTTCAGAAAAGACTATGTTTTGTGCCAGCTAAATCTGGAAGTTGTTGCTTCTTGCCGGTAAGCGAGACATAGTACCTACTTTTATTTGAAGAATTTGTTCCATTATCTTCAAATTCTTTTAGACGAAGAATTTCTTCGTTCAAATTCTTTCTTTCATTTGAAGATTCTATTTATCTTCTTTTATAAAAAAAAATAAATTGTTCTTATTTTTAAAAGCTGCGAAAAGCAGTTCTGGCTAACAAGGCTAGTTCGCCGGCTGCTTAGCTAAAGCTTGGCTGGAGAGCGTCAGGGAAAATCCTGGTAGCTATATCTTTTTTTTCTTCTCAAATTTATTTCCTTTCCTATTTCAAACAACTGTTCTTTATTATAAAACTAAAACAAAATAATAAAAAAAAGGTTTTAATAATTTTCCGTAATTTGGAAAGTTACCCTGCTGCCGTGCTGTCCGGGCCCCAGCTCCGGTACGTCTCTCATCTCACTAGCTTAAGGTGTATTTTTATGTAAGGTACATTTTCGTGTTGCTAGCTCCTTGTGTTTTAGGTGCTAGTATTTAGTTTACCTTACATAAACCCTCGTTTTTTCTTTGAATAAAAAAAATTGTTGTGCTTGTATGTAAGAGTAATAATAAATAATATTGAAGCAAAAATTTAAAAAAAATTTTGTGAAACTTTAATCGTGTAACGTTCTAAATGTGAAAAAAACTAAATTGATGGGGGAAGTAAAATGTTCTGTATTTTTTTCGTGTATCATTAATATTTTTCCATGTTTAATAGGAGGATGTAACCTGTCCACTTGTTAAGTGTAGACCTCTATGATTAGTTGAAAATAATTCTAATAAGCCTATCGACTACTACTCATTACCTTTTTTTTACCATTATGACCGAAAAATATAATGCCTCAGCCCTTAGCTTGAAAATGCGGGGAGTAAAGTGTAGTGTAACCGCGTTGCGCAAGAAAGTTCTCTCTCCCGGCTGTGAGCCTTCCATCCTGAAGGAGGCTATTCATGAGTTGAGTGGCCTTTTGAAGGATTTTCGACTTCTGTCCTCTATTCTACCTTCAGATGTTGAAGAGGTATCGGATGAGGAACTATTTAGACGCGCGGAATACGAGATACAAATTGTTGAATTAATAGCTGTATTAAAAAATTCTGTTTCTTTGGCACCGGTGTCAAACTCTAATGATACCGAGCCTCCTTCTGAGGCTAGTAAGGTTTCTGCTTCGGATGTGCCATTGAATATTTTTAGAGCTCCTCAGCTAACTTTGAGAAAGTTTAGCGATAATGAAAACTGTCCTTTTTCTTTTCTTCATTTTCAGGAATCCTTCTTCAATGCTCTTCAAGCTTATCCTAATATGAGCGAGGGGCAGAAATTTATATTCTTAAAAAATCAATTGCAGGGAAGAGCTCTTAGTCTTGTTGAGGGCCTTCCTAATGAGGAGGCTAGTTTCCGAGCTGCTTGGGCTTTGCTCAAACAAGATTTCCTGAACGCTGACAAACTAATTTCTCTCGCTCTTGACGAGTTAATTAACTGTCCCAGTGTCCTAAGCTTAGCCGAGATAGGGGCTTATCTTTCTAAAGTTAAGTTTCGTCTTCTTGAGCTCTCTAAGCTAGGTGTAGATTTCTGTAGCGAGAAATCGGGCAACCTTTTGTTTTCTGCTATAATTAAAACCAAACTTCCTGACTTCTTTTTATTGGAACTTCTTCGCTATTGCAAAGCAAGTTTCTTCTCACTAGAGATGTTTGAAAACGCACATCATGTGCTGTCTCTTTTAGAAACCTAATCTAAACCTAAGAAATCTCTCTCCCTTCGAAATGACAGGGTGGGGGAAATAACCCAAGCTGAAATTAAAACTAAACCCTCTCCTGAGCCCTCTAAACTTCCCAGTGTTAAAGTGTGCCGGTTTTGCAATCAGACTGGTCACACGTCCTTTTCTTGCCGAAAATTTGATACTCACGCAAAACGCGTGAAACAAGTAGGCGAGTTACAATTATGCTCAGTGTGTCTTAGTCAAAACCACTTAGCTAAGGCTTGCCCTGCAAAAGTCAGAGGCTTACCTTTTAGTTGTTTTTTGTGCAAAGCTAATACTCATGTTAGTCCGTTATGTCCAAAATTTGTAAGTTTTTCCTCCTTTGCTGCCGCCTCTTCCTGACGGTTAAAGGCACGTTTTCGAATGTGCCCTGTTGTAGCTCTTTCCACTAAGTTTAATAATCAATCTATACGTTTAAATTTTGTTATAGACACCGGGAGTCAACAGACGTTGATTGACCTGGCTACGGTTAGTCCTAACTTTTCTACCGCTGATTTGCAGGAACTTACCGTAAATACGGTAGGTGCCTCTGTCCCGTTAAGGGGCAAGCAAATTAACGTCGAGCTCGTGCTTCCTGACAGTGAGAAGCATGAGCTTGATGTCTTCGCCATGCAGAATTTGAACCTGCAGATGGGGATGAAGGGTTTGCAATCTAAACTCGAGCTTTTTAAAACTAAGCTACCTATTTCTACTTCCTTTCCTGAAGTTGTTGATGATAATATTCAAATCAACGGCATTTTAGGTGTCGATGCTTTTCAAGCTTTTCGTGTGCTTGAGTTGCAACACGTTGCAGACTATAAGGTTATGCGCGTAGCTAACGGTTTCTTACCCTTTGGGGAATTAAAATGTTACAAGTCTTCTTTGTTTACCGTCGTGGCTTCTGCCGCTAAAAAAGCGAGACAGTGGCTCGACTTCTTCTGTTGTTCCGAGTGAAATTTCTTCTTCTATTGCTGTTGCAAGTAAACGTAAAAAGAAAACCAAAAAAAGTAAATTCAAAGCAAATCGTTACCGTGGTGTGTTGGAGGCCTTTTTTGAACCTCCCAAGGTATGTTCTTCAGCGTTAGATGGTGCTGAGTGTGATGTGCAAGCTGGTCTAGATAGGCTGCTAGACTTGGAATTAATAGGGGTACCTGCTAAGGAAACAGAGTATGATAAAGAACTGGAGGATTTCAAAAGTAGCATAGTTTATGCCGAAGGCAGCTATTCTGTCCATTTGCCCTGGAATCGTAACTTGTTAGCGAAAGTTCCTAATAGTTTCGGGCTAGCTAAGCATCTCGCTCGAAAGGTTGCAGCTTCTAACTCTCGTAAGGGGATAGAGCAACAGTATAACGATGTTTTTCTTGAGCAACTCGAGCTTGGTATAATTGAGCCTCTAGCACTCGAAACCTTAGATGTGCGTGAGCACAAATGGATTCCGCATAGGCCTGTCGTGCGAGAACACGTTACTACTTCCAAGATACGCCCCGTTTTTAATTGTTCGCTGAAGGGAGGAAAGTTGCCAAGTCTGAATGAGGCTTCGTATGTAGGTCCTAATCTCATGAACGATTTGCTAGGTCTTTTGGTGTACTTTCGGTCCAACTCCATTGTTGTGCTTTCTGATATTTTCAAGGCGTTCCTTCAGGTAAAGTTAGCCAGGACATTTGACCGTAATCAATTTAGCTTTGATCTCTTTAAAGACGGTGAATTTCAATATTTCCGATATACAACCTTATTATTCGGTTTTGTTGCATCCCCATGTATTCTCAATTTTCTTAAACTTCATGCTAAAACCCTGAGTGATTTGGTGGTTAGGGACGTAATGGCAAACAAGCTGTACGTGGATAACCTAATTTTTACAACCAATAGTCCCGAGCTTGCGCTTGACACTTTTCAACGCGCAAACAAAGCATTTAAAGAGAGTGGCTTTCCTTTGCGTCAGTGGCAGACAAATAGTTCTGATCTTATGTCTCAGATTGACCCTGCTCTTTGTAGCGCCAATGTGCACTCCAGAGTGCTGGGTTATAACTTTAATTCTTCTTCTGATTCTCTTTGCATATCTGTAAAAAGTTTGAATCCTTCCTGTAAAACTCGTAGGAATATGCTGTCGGAAATTGCTTCCTTGTATGACCCTTTAGGGATTTTGCTACCCTTTTCTGTACGAGGTAAGCTCATTTTGCGTAAATTAACACCGTTGAGACTAGGCTGGGATCAAGACGTTCCAGATGATATATTTAAAGAATGGCGTAACTATTGTCAGGAGTTTTCTGAATTGCATGGATTCGAGTTCCCTAGGATGAATCTAGTTGAAACTGAGAAAATTGACCTAGTAATATTTTGTGACGCTAGTGCGAGCGCTTTTGGCGCCTGTATTTACGGCGTCCAAAAGGAGCGCAGTTCACTAATCTTCTCTAAAGTTAAAGTGTCGCCTCCTAGGCAAAGAACTCTTCCTTCTCTTGAACTTCTGGCTGTGTACCTTGCCTATCAGTGTCTTGTATCTCTAATGTGTGACGTTAACTTTCCTTATGAAGTCTCTAATATAACTTTCCTCACCGATGCCCAGGTTACACTGGCTTGGTTCTTGAGCGGTAAACCTCCACGAAAAAACGTGTTTGTTAGCAACAGAATAAAAGATATAGACAGCATGCGCCAGACGTTGGAAGGTAAAACTTCTGCTTCTTTCAATTATGAATATGTTCCTACCATGTTCAACATGGCAGACTTATTAACTCGAAGTATTAAAGTAAAAAAGTTTCTCGAGAGTAAGACAGTGTGGTTGGAAGGTCCTGCCTGGATCCGAGAAGGTAAGGACCAGTGGCCCAAGGGACACCTGGGTTGCATTCCGCATCAATTTGTTTCCGATGCATGTATTAATGCCAATGTTGTTCCTCCGTGTGAAGCTCCTATTGTGGAGATTGAGCGCTTCTCCTCCTATCCCAAATTACTAGGTACGATGGAGAAAGTATTTAAAGCTGTCGCTAATTTTCGACGTGCAGATTTGGGCAATGCAAAACTGCGAGCCTTCATTTTTCTAATTTCTTCTATGCAAAGTAAACACTTTTCAAGCGAGCTCGAGGCCTTAAAAAATAAAAGTCCTCGGCCGCCTCTGTTAGTTAGAACCTTTAATCTTTTTCTTGATTCGCACGGTCTCATTCGATCTAACAGTCGTATTGCAAACGCTGAAGAATTAGATTATAACACTCGAAACCCCATTTTACTGTCTAGTTCTTCTCACTTGACCAATTTGTTAATTTTACACATTCATAAACTTCTTAATCATCAAGGCCTCGAAATCACCGTTCAAAAGCTTAAGCTGGACGGTTATGTCTTGCCGCGCTGCAAGCGTACTGTTCGCGGCGTGTTAGCTAAATGCACGGTGTGCAAGAAGCTAAACGCCAAAGCGTTTTCATATCCTGATCCTCCTGCTTTACCAGACACTCGTACAAATTTCGTAAGGCCCTTTGCCACAACAGGCATGGACTTCTCTGCCCACTTTTGGGTATTAGACCCTTTTGGTCACAAACAAAAGGTTTATTTACTATTGTTCACATGCTTCCAAACTAGAGCTATCCATATCGAACTTCTTCCTTCCATGACTCTGGAGGAATTCTGTTTTGCCTTTATTCGTTTTACCAACGAAAAGGGCATTCCTACACTGTATATTCTGATTATGCTAGAACTTTCACCGCTGCTCCCGATCTTCTATCGGAAGTGTTAACTTCCTCTTTGTATGAAGAGCTGTTTCGCCCTTTCAATATGAAGTTCAAAACTATCCCAATTTACAGTCCTCAATTTGGAGCGATTTGGGAACGTCTGTTTAAGTCCATAAAGGACTGCGTGTATAAACTTTTTGGCCGTAGCACCTATGCCTATTCTTCTTTCCTTACTGTCATTTCTGATATTTCTCTCAACCTCAATCGGCGTCCTCTCTCTTACACTGAGATGAGGGACACGATCTTACCTATAATGCCAATTCAATTTCTTCAACTATATCCAACATCTAATTCTTTAATTCTGTCTGATGAGCTTCCGGACTTGGAGACCGACGATGTTGAAGTATTTGCTCTCGCTTTTGGAGAGACGCGATGTTATGGTTGCCAAGTTCCGGGAGCTCTGGTACACTCAATATTTAATTTCCTTGCGAGGTCCATATCCTCTGAAACCTTTACCTTTTGTTAATAAACTATTATCAGTGGGTCAAGTGGTACTTGTAAAACACCCTATAAGACCCAGACCATTTTGGGCCTTGGCTCGCATCAGCGCTTTGCTCCCTGGGCGCGATGGCAAGGTCCGTGTTGTGAGAATTATTAGAGCTGATAACTCTGAAAGAGCCATCAAAGTCTCGCTACTATACCCGCTGGAGTTAGCTGTCACTGATCCTACTCCAGAGGAGGTGGGGGATAGCGTAGAAGGGAGTAGTTCGGGCGAGGAATTACACCCTCGTCTCGAACCTCCCGAGAGTTTCGAAACTCAAAGGGGTAGTTCTACCTTTGAACACCCTGGAGGTCAGCCTCTTACTTCATCTTCCTCTGACACGGATTCTTCGGCTTTTTCCGAAGAACCCGTAGCTACTTCTGCTGACCGTCCTAGAAGGCAAGCGGCGTGTCAGCAGCGTAGTAAGTTGACCTATTTAATTAAGAAAGGGCAATTGTAACCCTTTTCAAACTATATGTACTATAAATGCGCATAATATATTATTAGTCCTTTCCAGTTTATGCTGGAAGGACGCTTGCATGTACTTGTTTGTATTTCACGGAATTTTCTATAGAAAACTCCGTCTTTTTCTTTTTGCCGGGATTGTGTCGCAACTCCAGCCTTGCTTCCCTTTTTAAGTCCCTTGCAAGCTAATTAATATCTTGCATAATCGGAGACTAGGTCGTTATTTAACATCAAACCTGCCGAAAATATAAAAACGCTAATTATATATGACAAGCGGGCAATAGTTGGAGTGCTTCACCTTCCAGGCGACATAAAATAATGTTGAACAACCATAAAGTGTTCGTTTATTTGTTACGAGCGAATCCGAAGCCTCTGCTGCGGATGCGAATCGTCCTTGAAGAGGCAGCCCTTGCGGGTTGCAGCTTCAGTGAGAGACCTACCTTGTGGTCGGACGCACGTGTGCCTTGCGTGTGTCGACCTCTACCGGCCCTGCTTCCGGGGTGCCTAATTCTGGACAGCCGGCATCTAGTGAAGATTGTTCCCTGAACAAATTCTTCGAAGTTTCAGGTGAGCACTCTTTAATTATTGTCTGTCTTGTCTAGCTTAGTTGCAGCGTTTCAGAAAAGACTATGTTTTGTGCCAGTTAAATCTGGAAGTTGTCGCTTTTTGCCGGTAAGCGAGACAACCTGTCTCAAAGTTCTAGGCCTTCAACTTTTTGTTTAAATTTGAAAAAACCTCGAACATGAGGAAGAAATCGGGTAAAATGGGGCGATCTAACGCAAAAGTAGGTAATGATCCACCTCTAGTTGAAGTCTCCGGAATCTGAATTTTTTTAATGACTAAATTTATGGCCTGAAATGAAACTTTATTGAGTTTAAAGGTTATATATGGATGTGGATCATCATGAAATTGATGTTATGTTTTTGAGGGCGAAAAAATATATATGAAGGATTTGTTGAATTTCAAAGTTTTTTTCAATTTTTGCCCATTTGAGGGGGTTTTGCGAATTTTTGAGAGTTTGACTGTGTTGTTGAAGTTGATAAAAATTTATTGTAACTCGTGAGTCAACATTGTAACTGGCTTTTTTCGCCTTGAAATTCTTGAAACTTTTTCACATGACGCGTAATTCATCAATTTGAAGGGTTTATATTGCTTTCACAGAAAACTTTATAGAGAACAAATGTGTTTAAAATATGCGATTTACCTTATGGTAGAATTATTTCACCTCCAACAAGTTTTGGTACAGAAAAAAAATTTTGGCTCCTCGATAAATTTTTTCGCAAGTCGAGAAAATGGCAATCCATGGCGATTTCCAATTGCAATATCTCAATGAGGTTCAGAATTTGAGGCTCAAATCTTCTGCTGCTTGTAGAAGTTGTAATGTAAATGTTGTTACAACTACAGAGATGTTACAACTAATGTTAAAGTGTCCGTATCATCGTACTAAATAAGTAAAGTGACTTCCATTATAACTGATTTTTTGAATGGATTTGTTAACCCTTAAAAAAATTGTCTTTCTAATGGATAGAAAATTATTTAAATGGTATACTTGTTGATTAAATGTCATAGTTAGGAGAACACATGCTTCTGTGACACTGCAGTAATTTCGGACAGTGACCTGTTACATCAGGTTTTCATGAAAAGAGATACAAAAACAAGACATAAGTTCTTAAAAGTGAAAAGTGTCACCTTTCTACAATGAAACGAAACTTGAAAAGAAGTTTTGAATATTGTTTAATGAAAATGAACATGATACGCAAATTTCAAAAGATGAGAACTCGTCAAGTTTCGTAGTACATAGAGAAATTATACATTTCGTAGGTATATTACTTTCAAGTGTCGTGGGTATTCGATGGTCCAATTACTCCTCACAGACGCGGACTGCCGTGGCCCTTATGGCTTGGATACCAAGCAAGATGGATACTTAATAGTTATTATTTGTTGATATAACTTGTTTCTTTTAATGTATAACTCATTTATGTATGTTAAGCTTCGTTGTTACTCGAATCTTTGCATTATATACTTAAATATTGAGTGAAGTAAAAACATCATTTTTTAGTTGAGTTAGCCCTCGAAGCTTTGCTTAAGTGCTGTACATGTTCGGTAATTTTGAGGTCTACCGTGAAAGTTGTTGGTAGTGAGTTGAAATAAATGATAGAGACTTTCTAATCGCCTCTACATGAAAGTGATGTATTGAGGAGAATTTGTGGTAACGCAAGGAAAAAGACATGTTCATGAATAATGAAAGACCTCATTTCGAGAAATTAAGATCTGACAATCTCTCATACGAACCCAGATTATGATGCTAAGTTCTTTGGGCGGTGAAAACCAGTCAAGCTAGTAAATTTGATGGGAGGATCGATTTCATGTTTTTCTGGAGGTAAATTGAACATTTATGGGTTGAAATCGCGAACATGAATTCATTTATAAATTCGAGAAATCGCTCATTCCACTTAGTTCGATACGAAATTTGCATGAAACTCTAGTGAGAACTCACTTGTTGTGTGTCAAGCATTGTTGTTACTTCATAGTTTGCTGTACAGATTTCGATATTGAGAAACTGCATAACAGGATTTATTAGTTCAGTTACCCCTCAAAGCTTCGCTCCAGCAGCGCATATTTTCAGTTCTTTGAAGATACACTATGAAAGTTGCCCGGTAGAAAAACTGATTATCTAACTGAACGAGTAACCGATGCCTCTTAGTTGTGTCGAATATTGCATGGAACTTGCGTTATGTTGAGACGCGATTGGTGATGCATATGTGAACTCGGTGGGCAAATAAGTGTAGTTTTAATTAGGCATATCAACATGTGTATTGGAGGTAGATGTTCGTCGATTTGGTACAATGTACATCTTTATGAGTTTTGTTTCTGCTGACATTTTGAGAACGGACCTATCGATATAATGGGGAGAATGAGTTATTTGCAAAAATCCAATACACGTTTAAATGGACGATTAAGGGTACTTCTAAATTACCTAGAGAATTGATTTTGGGCTCAAATGAAGCGGAATGTAAAGCAAGGTGTGAATGTTGGTGAGGAAATAACTTTCATTCATAATTGCTTGATATATGGAGAAATGAGTTTTGTAAAATGTTTTGGCCGTTATTTCGTCATTGGAACGTGTTTTGAACGATTTTTTGAGTATTTTTGGACATTTCGATCTGTGTAATGATCACGGATTTGAAAAATTTGGTGAAAAGTTCGATAAAAGTGTACGGATATTAAAATGTTATCATCAATGCAAAATGGGATGCATATGAGAATTGCTGCAAATGAAAATGTCAGTACCATGCGGACAGGTACTTTTGAGGCTGTTAGTGAACTGTACGGGGTAAGTACGGTGAAAATGGGTAAAAATAAGGCAGAAATGGCATTTTTTAGAGTTTGAAATTGTTTCTAAGGTAAATGCAGTGCCCCTCGAGTATGACTAATATAAGAGCTGCAATTATGCCGCTCTGCGAGGTGCGTAGCACCCGTAGAGCGGCGCAAGAACTGAGATTTAATTTTCCAAACCTTCGAATTAAACCGCGCGACGGCGCGTCCCATCATTAGTAACCCAATGAAGATGAACAGGTGGCGATGTATTTTTTATGCTGTGAGAATTATCTTCCGTTTATATGTGGTATTGCGATGGTATTTTGATTTTGTGACGATCTTAATTTGACTGAGGATGAATGATTGTTAAAGATTGCAGCAGGATTTGATGATTTAAGGGGTCTGCGTGAATAAGTGAGACGCCATCTGATGTATGTAAATATAACGCTCATTGGCATCATTTATTCGTGGACACAAATATATATTCAGTATTGGGTATTTGGTGTTCATTTGAAAACTATTGATAGTAATTGGATGTGTCATGAATTTGGTGAATATTTTGCGTTTTCTGTTGAAGGTTTTAAATGAATTTTCAGAACGAAAGGATATTTCTCTCATACGAAAGTTAGTCTACTATTTTGATATGAGAAGTGGCAATTGTTGGATGTTGCGGGTAGCCTAATTTTCGTGCGTCTGGCTATGGCGGAATTTTAAGTAGGTATGATATAATTGCATTTATTTTGAAACCGCATGTATAAGTAAAATTGTGAATGAGGCTCATGTAATTGAAATTGGTTATAGGTAATATTTAATGTATTCTGGGCGAATGAACGATCATATTGATAGGGTTTCAAGCATGTTCGACCTTAGGTGAATTCGGGATTTAATATTAAGATTTCATTCTGTCACGACTCAGTTTAGTATATTGTTAATATACTTACATTCGCGCTTCATATTATGGATTTAGGTAATTTTAAGGTTTGATTTAGGTGAAGGTATGTTGTTGTGTGTAGGTTAGGTTAAATATGTAAGAAACGGAGGATGGACGTTAAGTTGGAAGGAATTAAAGAAGATTAGTCGAAAATTAAACATTAAAATAGGATAGGTTAGGTTATAAATTCATGTTAGGATGAAATAGGTTGTTTTAGATTAGATTTGGCTAGGTTGGCATAGATTTGTTGGGGTTAAGTTACGTCCAGGTGTAATAGTGAAACTCATTTCTTCTTGGATGAATTCTGACTTGTGTAGTCTTTATGAAATGAAGTTACCAGCAGGTTCGTTTGGTTATAATGTGCAAAAGAATAAACAGGTTAATGAAGTGATCTTGAATCAGTTGATATGTGGTTAGTTTTAGTTTTGTTGGGTTCAAGGTTTTCCAATTGGTGTTTATACATTTATATTTATAAGTTTTTCTCTGATTTTAGTGGTAAGCGAAATGTTGTTGGTGTGTGGAAGTTCAACATAGAGCTTCGAGTGGAATATATTGTATACATATCGATTTGTGACTTGAGACGATGGTGTATCTGATTGTGTTGGCCAATTGTGGTTATTTTTACAAGTGTGCGCGACATATGTATGTGTATATGTGTGTCTGTGTGTGGGAGTGAGTGCGTAAGAGTGTGAAAGTTTGGGGTGTAGAGCTGTGCGTGGCTTTGTGTGTGTGTGTGTGTGGTCCGCCCCGGTCTATGCTGATTGTAGTTAGTCCTGCTTCCAAAAATAAGTGGGGTGTTTTCATCAGCTGGGTTCAACGCCTTATCAACTAACCATGTGAGGATCATCGAAACGTGGAAATGAAGTTGTTAAACCAGAGCGAGTGTCCTTTCGATTAGTGGATGAAAATAATGCAATTGTCGTATTATTCATTGAAAGGTTTTATTCAATTTTGATCATTTAACTTGGGCATTGATGTATTCGGGCTATGTCGCAGGAAGATTATTAACAATATGTTGCAGGTAAAATTTTTGCCGAGACCGACACCGGTATAATTTTATTTGCGATGCCGATCTAAAATTCAAATTTTAATATGATCATTGAGTGTAAAGTAATTGTGGCTTGAATTTCTCTAAGATTAACTCAAAAACTGTTTACAATTATGTCATTCATTTAATTTGATGCTCGTTACAAGTTCTGATAGTCCATCATTTTTCGAACGATATAATCAAGCCTAAATATTAAGTGGAATACAAGTATTATTTTTAATATTTCTCCTGTTTATAATTACAATGATACTATTACTCAAACGGTTTTTGAAATTTAACTTTCTTCAATTAAGTATTATTACGACGAACTTCTCTCTAGTTTCCGGTGAGCATGAGTCTTTCCAAATATTTCGAAAAGTCGATAATTTGCTTCATCTGTGATTTGTTGAATTACCTTTCATTCTTAACGAAGTATGTTAAATTATTGTACAAACTAAGAAACTTGATCCATTTGAACTCACGTTATGGGCATGTTGCAATCATTATTGAATATCTAGTGTAAGCTATGTAAAACATGATTAACGATGCCTATGTACTTTCACTTATCCTAATCATGCAGAACACTAGAGAGTATCATTTTATGTTTTGAAATTTTGGTACACTAATGATCTACACTTACTTCATCTGCTTCGAAATAATGCAGAAATAGTATTTAGGTTCGACAAAATCGTTACGGTGGTTTGAAGCATCATTAAGTACAGAGAACGAATTTCATTGACTTGGTAAAGAGTTGGTGAGAAATTTCAGTTTGATACTCATGAAACGGAAGATTAACTGTATTATAAATATCCATTCCGAAAAGAATAAATAAGTTTAAGGAAATAATGGTTCGATCTCAGTATTAATTTCAATGTTGAAATCAAAGGTAATAAAAGAAATGCGTGCGTATTTCGCTGTTTTGGTAGGATTTTTCACTTAAAATTATTGCACTGAGTAATAGTGAAGATGCTTCAACATAAATTATGCTCATGAGGAAAGAAAAAGTTGAAAGATTTCCAAGTTCAGCGATGAATTTGGTTACTTAAAACTTGAAAATTAAACCAAAAATCTGAAGTTTTCATGTTGACGATGGTAACTGTTTCAGAAAATGCATGTTGCTTCGACGCTTATCGGACTACTCATCACTGTTGAAACTACTACATGAAAGTGCTCGGAATGAATCAGTTATGTAGTTTGTCAAAATAGTATTGGGTGTTCCGTCACTTAATAGCTTGCTTGAGTTGAGCATTATCGCTTTGCGTAACTGGCGTAGACACTCAACCACGATTTGTTTATGTACGCAATAGAATTGTTTCGACATGTAAATGCTGTCATAACATATTTCTCAGTTGCTCTTTTCTTATGACTGTGAGAGTGATCGACTTTTTAAAGCGACACCGTCTAGGTAGAAATCAGGATATGTGTTGATTTTCTGTTTTTATATGCATCTTATAGAAGATTTTCTTGCGCTTCCATTGGTACCATCCGTTCACGTCTACTCCGAAAGGTGCGCCCACCAGAGGGGGGGGGAGGGGAGCGATGGGGGTGGAGTGACCTTGAACCCTTGAACCCTCCCCCCTCATTATTGGGGGTCAATTGAGCGTATTTCTCTGCGGGAATGGCATTATAGTTCGTTAATGGGCTACTCAAAGTGCTTCCATTTTTCAAACGAAACATTCTAACGCTGAGCAAATATTTTTTTTTTAATTTTTGACAATTTTAGAATTTAGCTGTTCTGCCGTATCTATGATACCGCAGCTTTCATTCATAGCTCGATGACAGCTGCAGTATCATAGCTACAGCTATAGCGAGCACACCAATCTAAAGGGCTTGAAAAGAGCTATAAAACAAAGGAGTTGACTTGACAAAAAACGTATTTTGGTCGAAAAAGAATTAAAAATTAAAAAAAATAATTGTTTTCAGGAATTACACCTATTCTCTTTTCTTGTATATTTTTTCTCAGAGTAACAGAGCTACAACAATCAAAATTATATCAATCGAAAGGTCTTAAAAAGAGCTACAAACGCTCAAGAGTTCATTGTAGAAAACCCTATAGTTCAAAAGATAAAAAGAAAAACATTTTTTGTGAAAAAACACGTTTTTCTGGAAACTTGATAATTGGTTTTTCAAATGTATCTTCTTCCACAATTTTAGAGCTACAAGAATGGTTTATATACCATTCGATAGGGCTTATCAAGTTCTATCGATTTGCAATAGGATTTTTTGATACATTTATTATTTTGAAAATTACACCACATGAAAAAAAAAATTGAAAAAAGTTTATTGTTTTTTAATTCCCAAAATCCACAAAAAGAAGTTATCAAAATTCCCTATTGCGAATCGTTAGATAGACATATAAGCAATCTAAAAATGAAGTACTGGTTCTGTAACTTCGAAATTGTAGAAGGAGATAGATTTTACAAAACCCCCCATTTTATCATATTTTTCGAAAAAAAGTGCAGCTAAAAAAATTTCGTCGAATTAATAAATGATCTATGTATCATTTCACACCTACTGTGAAAATTTCAGAGAAATCCATCCGTAAATAACGGACTTTTTTTACGTAGACGGTGTCCTTAAAGCGCCACTATTGAAGAATACGTGCAGTTTACGTGAAACTGCTTTGACAGATTTTGAAAGAGATTAGGAGGCTCATTTGACCGGCGACTGTACTGCTCACGTGTTGCGTCGCTCCCTTTCTTGACGTTGAGTGGTCACCGGAGCAGCGTTTTGATGCTGCGACGATAGCCGGGCGTCAGTCCACTGCCAACGATTTTTTTTCTTACGAAACAAGTCTGACCTACAAGTTTTGTAAATTCATTAAACGTCTAAGTTGGAATAAGAATATAAGTTCAGTAAAATGAATTTTTTTAGCCTTCGGAGGACGCGTGACACTTAAAATCTCGTTTATGTGATGAAAATTATCAAAGAATCGTAAATCAAGTTATAGAAGTTTCTCTATTGCCTTTACAGTGGCATTTCTAGAGTAATATTGTATTACTCAATCTAATGTTTGTTTGAAATTCGAGAAGTACTGAAAAACTAGGTTTCCGTTATCGAGGCTTGTGTACATGTGCTACAGATGATTTTAAAGGCAGCCTAAATTGTTGTTAATTTGTTTGTTCGGAAGTCATTGGCTGTTAACAAAAAATTAATTCTGTTCGAAATCGGATTAAACTTTTTATGTGTTTCTCAAATGCTTTACTAAAGGTAGGTAGGGCCGAAACAGGTCTACATATAATGTATATTGTCTATGAGTTACACAGGCAGATTTTCACAATTTCCCATCGTATCTGATGAAAAGCTTTACTCGAGCAATTTTTTGAGAAAGGAAAAATTCTGAATAGACAATGGTTAATTAAGTTTAATGAGCACCATGAACACCATGTTGTTATTTTGGTGCGGCGTATATTAACACATGTGCCGCGACAATTTCAAGTCTCGTAAATTATTTTTAAAGTCAGTGGTGATACAGGCATGAATATTGGAGGCTTTAATAAGCAGTGAGATGAATGAAGATGTGTATGTCCTCCTGGTCGTTGAATGCTTTAATTAAGATGTGGTTTATTGAGCTCGTCTAACCCCTGGGTGCCGTGTGCGTAAGAGCAGACGTTTCTCCCGCCTGTCTGAAGTGAAAGTTCTATTGTCATGTATGAATAATAATTATTCCTTCTCTTTAAACTCATTTCTCGGATGAAAATGAATAATAAAGATTTATTTATACTAATTTATGAAGTGTAATTAGTAAGATGAGTAGATTTCATATTTTTGTGCTGCGTCATTGCCTTTCTTCGAACCCACTGTTTGTCTCTTAAGAAAGTAGCTACTAATTTGCTTAATACTTGTAGTTTAAAATAAAGCTTTCTGACTTTGTCGAAATACAAAACTAATCGAAGCAACTGAAAACCTTAGATCAATGCCGTGACTCTTGAATTTGATCCAAAATGTCATTGATGTGCCTACGAAATATAATGAAGCATTTTGAAATTATAGCGGGAAAATCGTGGTAATGAAAATCCTGGGTAGAATATCTACTCCTCTCTATTTAATGTCTTTGCATATAAAAATTATTGCACACTATATCCTCCATATATATTGCGTAATAACTTCATTGTTGGGATTGATCGAGGGCGGCCTGCCCGTACCCACAACCCCGTCGGTCACATGGTAAAGAATACGCTGCATTTTCCGGCAGCTTGAGTAGATGTCGCGATCTTCTTGCTATACAACACACAAAATCTTCTCTCCAAATTCCTACTGTTCCTGCTGTCCTGTATGACTTTTTCTGCATTATGTTTAGTTTGTGTGTTTCTGCATTATTACTGCAATAAAACCACTTCATTCTCTATTGAAATCAATTCAATGCATTCGCAGTTGGGCTGGATTTGTCATCATGAACTCGCAACAATACTTCCGTTTGTTTAACCCCTAGCACGTAGCGCGTAGCAATAACCTTTTTTCCATGGCGGCATAATTTTCCCGGATTTTTCAAAACCATGAATGTAACTCATTTCTGATGCCTCATGAGAAGCCTTTAATTTGCTGTTAAACAGTATTGGAAAATTCAATTATGTTTCTTATCTGGGTGTGAGAGCACTCATGTACTACAATAACCTTAGTCGCGGCCTGATGCGGTCGTCCTGACGTGGTTGTCCCGCGGCCTGATGTGGTAGTCCTGACGTGGTCGTCCTGCGGCCTGATGTGGTCGTCCTGACGTGGTCGTCCCGCAGCCTGATGTGGTCGTCCCGCGGCCTGACGTGGTCGTCCCGAGGCCTGACGTGGTCGTCCCTTGGCCTAACGAGGTCGTTTCTTGGCCTGACGTGGTCGTCCCGCGGCCTGATGTGGTCGTCCTTCTGCCTGCTGCCCTGGTGGTGGCCGTCCTGCTGCCTGCTGCCCTGGTGGTGGCCGTCCTGCTGCCTGCTGCCCTGGTGGTGGCCATCCTGCTGCCTGCTGCCCTGGTGGTGGTCGTCCTGCTGCCTTCTGCCCTGGTGGTGGCCGTCCTGCTGCCTGCTGCCCTGGTGGTGGCCGTCCTGCTGGTGGCCGTCCTGCCGCCTGCTGCCCTGGTAGTGGCCGTCCTGCTGCCTGCTGCCCTGGTGGTGGCCGTCCTGCTGCCTGCTGCCCCGGTGGTGGCCGTCCTGCTGCCTGCTGCCCTGGTGGTGGCCGTCCTGCTGCCAGCTGCCCTGGTGTTGGCCGTCCTGCTGCCTGCTGCACTGGTGGTGGCCGTCCTGCTGCCTGCTGCCCTGGTGGTGGCCGTCCTGCTGCCTGCTGCCCTGGTGGTGGCCGTCCTGCTGCCTGCTGCCCTGGTGGTGGTCGTCCTGCTGCCTTCTGCCCTGGTGGTGGCCGTCCTGCTGCCTGCTGCCCTGGTGGTGGCCGTCCTGCTGTCCTGATGGTGGCCGTTCTGCTAACTGCCGCCCTGGTGGTGGCAGTCCTGCCGCCTGCTGCCCTGGTAGTGGCCGTCCTGCTGCCTGCTGCCCTGGTGGTGGCCGTCCTGCTGCCTGCTGCCCTGGTGGTGGCCGTCCTGCTGCCTGCCGCCCTGTTGGTGGCCCTCCTGCTCCCCTGGTGGTGGCCGTCCTGCTGCCTGCTACCCTGGTGGTGGCCGTCCATCTGCTGCTGCCCTGGTGGTGGCCGTCCTGCTGCCCTGGCGGTGGCCGTCCTGCTGCCTGCCTATTTCTGGTAATGGCCGTCCTGCTGCTGGTGGTGGCCGTCGTGCTGCCCTGGTGTTGGCCGTCCTTCTGCTGCTGCCCTGGTGGTGGCCGTCTGCCGCCCTGGCGGTGACTTGATGCTGTTGTGGCGGTGGCCTGATGCTATCGTGGTTGCTGACGTCGCCGTTATTTTTATTATCCCCTACAAAGTTAACTGTAAAAGAAATACTTGGATTTTTTAGAAGTAAAATCAGCATGAAAGAAATATATCCGGAATTTCCATTACCAGAAATAGGAGTAATTGGTTACTAAGAAAATTTTGATTAGTGAGGAAATTAACAAAGGGGTAGAAACTGGTTAATTATAGGACGAATGCGGGGCAGCGTTACAACCATGTCTGCTGATATACGAAACCAATCATTGAGAGGAAAGCAGGAAAATATGCATTTCCATAGTTGCGCTGATCCTTGTTAAACAATTCATATAAATGCAAGGTAAACGGAAATGATACCGTTGCAATGTTGAACACACCAATCAGTGAGTATGTGATAGGTACGTTTACGGTAATAAGAGTGATAGGGGATTGCGCGTGATGTCTTAAACTGAAGTTTACGAGCTAAAGAACGTGATTGAGGATGAGCGTCTTGTAAGATAACTGTCGTGAACTAAGTTCATTATTATTGTTCCAAGTGTTCCGAAACAATTTATTCCAATTGTATCAGAGCGATTTTTTCGAATGTATTCCGGAACGATTTGTTCTATGTATCCCTCCCAAACCGATTTATTCAGTGTGTTCCGGAACGATTCTTCCTGGGCACTCCGGAACGGTTCGTTCCGGGCACTACGGAACGTTCCGGGCACTACAGAACGAAACGTTCCGGGCACTACAGAACGGATCATTCCGGGCTCTGCAGAACGGTTCGTTCCGGGCACTACGGAACGGATCGTTCCGGGTGCTGCGGAACGGTTCGTTCCGGGCACTACGGATCGTTCCGGGTGCTGCGGAACGGATCGTTCCAGTTATAGTAAGCCGTTACACAAGCTCCGACACTGTCGGCCCTCAATTTCAAGTTCAAACTCCGGAACGGTTCGTTCCGTCCACTACGGAACGGAACGTTCCGGGCACTACGGAACGGAATGTTCTGGGCACTATGAAGCAAGTGTGACAGATGAGAGTAGGATGAATGGGCATGATGAAAGAAGAACGAATGGAAGGAGATTGAAGGAGCAACCTGTTGATGTGCCACATGAGGTGCAGGCGCCTGTAGTAGAAGTGAATAAAAGGAAGATGGATGGAAAGAGTGATGTGAGTGGAAGAATTGAACAAAAGAGTAGTATGATAGGGAGAGTGAGACCTACGATTAGAATATGTGGAGACAGTATTGTTAAGAACGTGGATAGGTTTGTGAGGATGACTGACAGTAGTGGGTGTACGAGCACGAGAGGAAAGGGAGTGAAAGAGATTTGTAGGCATGCTGAGGAAGTGATAGATGGAATGGATGAAGGGATGATTGTACTGCAAGGAGGTGGCAATCGGCTGTTTGAATGTGGGAGAGAATGTACGGTGAATGCAATCATGAATGTGGTTGAAAGGGCACGGAAGAAGAATGTTAGAGTGGCTGTGACCAGCCTCCTGAGAAGGCCTGCGTGTGATGAGTATGAAAGGGTGCGAAAGGAGGTGAATAGGGAGGCGCATGAAAGGATTATGAGTATGAAGGCTGAGTATGAGAAAGCATGAATTGGGTTCCAGCTTCCTTGAAATGGATAACGGGATCCAGAGTGGATGTTTTCGTGGAGATGGAGTCTACCTTACACAAGAAGGTAAGATGAAATTCTCAAGGAGACACATCCAGTGGACCGGGTCTACTCATTGCATGGAAGGTGGAACAGTATGAATGATAAGCTGTCGGAGCAAAAAGGAAAAATGTCATGAATTGTCCTATAGTGTTGTGAGGTTTGGATGTATAAATGTGCGGGGATGAAATGCAGGAAAGTTAGATGACCTTGGAGCAGAATTTGAGAATGGAAAGTTAGGTTGTGTTGGTGTAGTAGAGACCCAAATGCGTGATAGATTCAGTTTAAAATGTAAGGAGAGTAAGTACCATATGATAGGAAAAGGGCGTATAAGTTGGCAAAAAAGAGGTGGTGGAGTTGGTCTCATTAAAAAAAATGCTCTAAATTGGAAATTAGAAGAAATTCCTGTTGGAAATGAACCTGAAGATCTGAAAGCAATAAAGTGTGAAAGAGTGCATGCCAGAGAATATGTTATTGTGATTGTATGTTATATGACAACTGATGGGATTTTAGCTCATCAAGAGAATGTAAAAAAAGTAAGAAATATTAACAAGAATTGTGCGAAAACATTGCAGATGGGTGACATGAATGGCCATGTTGGTATACTTGGTGAGCCTGTGAATGCAAATGGACAAAAATTGATTGATTTCTGTGATGAGAATGAACTTAAGAACCTGAATGTCCCAATAGGACATGGCTTGCTTACATGGCAAAGCAGGGAAAATAAAACTACAATTTACTATATGATAGTGAATAGTAGAGCAAGAGAGTGTGTCAATGAAATGTTTGTAGATGAAGATGATTTTGATATTGATAGTGACCATAAAATGCTTGTGCTAGAATGTAATTGGGATGGAAAGGAGTAAATGCAGAAGGCCAGCAGAGTAAATGAAAATTGGCGCATAAAAATGGCAAACTTGGAAGAATTTAGAAATGAATTGAGTAGATGTAACTGGAACAGGTGTGAAAATGTAAATGACCTAAATGTTGAGATTGCAACAACCTTGTATGATGTGGCAGAGCAAAAGATTGGTAGAATGAAATGCAGGAAAAGTACAGGGAATGCTAGGTGGTTTACGAGTGAGATGAAGAACGAATGAGAAGAAAGACTTTAAATAAGAAACTAAGAAATAAGAGGAGAATGTATGAAAGACGCAGAATTACTGAGGATGAATGGCAGAGTGCATGGAATGAGTACAAGGACCAGCAGAAGCGAGTAAAGAGAATGATTGAGGCTTGAGTTAAAGAAGAGAGACACCAAGTTGAAAATCTTAGAAAAAAAGGTCCGGATGGAACAAAAGGTTGGTATAGGTTTATACAAGGTAATGATAGAGGTAGTGAAGCTCAAGTCGACGAATTAGTAGTAAATGGTTGCAGTGTGCGAGATAGAGTGCAAATGGTGAAAGCAGGTGAAGAATTCTGGGAGGACATTGGTGGAATGAATGAGCAGGATGAGGAACCCGTAAATTTTCTGATTAATGAACGTAAACTGCAAATGGAAAACGAAATCACTTGTGAAGAGGTTGTAAGTTTTTTGAACAGAGTGAAAAATGGAAAAGCATGTGACCCTGATAAGATCCCATATGAGTTCTATAAATGTGGAGGAGAGAGTGTAGTCAGTATGTTGAAATGTTTATTTGATGAGATATGGAAGAGTGTAAGAGTACCGGATGACTGGAACAAGTGTAATGTAGTTCTGTTGCATAAGGGTGGACATAAGAGTATGAAAGAGCTTATAAATACAGACCAATTGCACTGGCTGACACTGTATGTTAGATCTTTTGTGGTATTTTGAATTAGAGAATGAAAAATTTAGTTGAGGAATGAGGACTCCTTGGAGAAGAACAGAATGGTTTTAGGCAAGATAGACGTGGGGAGGATAATCTGTTTGTGGTTAGTGAAATAATTGAGCGAATGAAGAAGGAGGATAAGAAGGTATATTTAGCATTCCTGGATATTGAAAAGGCGTATGACAGAGTGGATCGGGTGTGGCTCTTTGAAATTTTAAGAAAAGTTGGGTTTAGCAGAAAAATAGTAAAAATTGTACAAAGTCTGTATGAGAACACAAGCGCTATATACAGGTTAGGAAATTTGGAAACAGGGCAAGTGAGGAGTGTTAGAGGGGTGAGACAGGGCTGTACTCTGTCTCCCATGTTGTTTGGATTGTACACAGAAGAATTAGCAGATGGATGAGAATGAGTGGCTTTGGACTGAAAGTTGGTAATGAGAGATTGACCTGTTGCATGCTGATGATGTGGTTGTGGTTAGTGAATGTGGACATGAACTCCAAAGGATGCTTGACATTATGAATGGATACAGTACAGATTTAAAGATGAACATTGGTGCCGACAAAAGTAAGGGTATGGTTATGTTATATATCTAGACGGAGATATAATATTAGTACACCCCATCAAGACACAAATAACATATCAATAGACGAATGCAATGACACATCACATTAGGCACATAAGTCACTCACCTCTTAGATACCTTACAACTAAGCTACTCCATTACCAGGCTTGTGGCTAGTGAGAGTAGAGCGGAGATAGATTGAAATATCGGGATAGATTAGAATAGAGTTAGTAGTAGGTAGTTAGAGAAGCACTTGGAGATAGTACTTAGCCGTCCTAAATATTCTATATTAACACTGGCAGTCAGCATGAACTGTTTAGCTGGCTACGACCAATCGGAAACTGGCTGTGAGTTTTGCTCTCACGAGCGTTGCCAACTTTAGGTCTGTCTAACTAGAACTTACACTACTCGCTATATTACACCCCTCCCTCCTTAATTAGAAACCCCCCCTTTGTAAACCCTACCTCCTTGTTGTACCTAGTCAATCCTAAAGGTCCAATCTCACCACAGGCTTCCGAGCCCGGTTAGACCTGCGTGAGATGCTAGCACTTGGAGACTCGCGCAACATGGCCTCCTGGGTGGGAATCGAGTAGCCAGGTAATTCTGGGTCAGGTTCACTAGTCGGAGGTGGTGGGAATGGATTTTGAGCAGGTTGTGGAAACACAACGGTTTCCTCCATAGGTTGTTCCAAGGGCTCAGGGATTGTGTTCGAGCAGGTAATGACTTGGTCCTGGTGTCGACGAACGACCTCTCCCCCCTTCAGTTGGCACTTGTAGGATACCGGGCCCGTTTTCTCAATGGTGGTAGCAGGGGTCCATTTTGGGGAACCCGGTGTGTATTGACGGACCACCACAGGTGCCTCAGGTGGAATCTCAACTGCGCGAGACCCTGGGTGGTATCTTTCCTGAGCGTCCTGGCGTTGAACCACCTTGGACGCGATTGCTTCTGATGGCCAAAGTAGATCAAGACGGGAGCGAACTTTCCTGCCTAGCATCAGCTCGGCCGGCGTAATACCTGTTGTCGAGTGGGGTGTCAGCCGATAGTTGAACAGAAACCTGTCTAGTGCTAGGCGTAGGGGTTCCGTTGACTTCCGTATATTCTTCTTGAACGTTTGTACCATACGCTCTGCTTGTCCATTTGTTGAAATATGATATGGTGCGCTTGTAATATGCCGCATACCACATGCCTTTACGAATTCTTGGAATTCCGCCGATGTGAAACACGTTGCGTTGTCCGAAACAATTGTTACCGGAAATCCAAATTTTGCAAAAGTGTGTTTCAGGCACGAAATCGTTTCGCTAGAGGTTGTAGTAGTTGTGGGAAAAATTTCAACCCACTTAGAGTGTGCGTCCACGATCACTAGATAGTATTTTCCATCCATTGGGCCCGCGTAGTCGATGTGTATGCGATGCCAAGGCTTCGCCGGCCATTCCCACGGATGGAGTTCAGCTTTCGTCGGTGTGGCTCGAGTGCTCAGGCACTCGCTGCATGACTTAGTTGTTTCTTCTAGATCTTTATCCAGAAGTGGCCACCACACGTAGCTGCGGGCTAATTCCTTCATCCTGGATGATCCTGCATGGCCAGAGTGAAGTTCATCCATAATGGCTTGTCTGAGAGCTTGGGGTACAATAATTCTTGCTCCCCAGAGCACTCAGCCATTTTGCGTGGACAACTCGTCTCGCCCCCTAGTATACGGAGCGAGATCAGGGTCACCAATTACCGTCGAAGGTCAGCCTACTTGGCAGTATTTGTATACCTTTGAAAGTACTGGGTCCCTTAGGGTGCCGTCGCGAATGTGGGTGCTGGTGACTGGAGCTGACTCGAAGAAGTTTACTAAGGACGTCCATTCCGCAGGAATGGGTGTGGCTTCCTCGGGAGTTGTCAAGGGTAGACGACTGAGAGCATCAGCCGTACCCAACAGCACGCCAGATCGGTGACGCAAGGTGAACTTGTAGGATTGCAGCAGAAGAGCCCACCTTTGAATGCGCCCGGATGCCATCGGAGGAATGCTTCTACTCGGATCAAATAGTCCTAACAAAGGTTTGTGGTCCGTAACCACAGTGAAGTCCTGTCCCCACAGGTAACAATGGAATTTCCTGAGTGCAAACACCATAGCCAGAGCTTCTTTCTCAGTCTGGGAGTAGTTGCGTTCTGTTGCTGTTAGAGTTCGGGAGGCAAAATAGGCGGGGCGTTCAATTCCATCAATAAGGTGACACAGCACCGCTCCCACACCATACGCACTACTGTCAGCCACTACCACTATAGGTTTCTGAGGGTCGAAGTGGACTAAAGTCTGGGAGTCAAGGAGTGCTTGTTTAGATTTCTGGAATGCTCTCTCTTGACTTGCATCCCACTTCCAAGGAGTTTTATCCCGCAGTAAGGCATTTAGGGGCTCCAGCATAGTTGCGGAAGATCTTAGAAATTTCCTGTAGAAGTTCAATAACCCCAGGTACGCCCTCAGCTGAGTCACATTAGTAGGAGCTGGTGCATTCCGAATAGCAGCTACCTTCTCGGCCGTGGGGTGCAATCCATCCTTGTCGATTTGGTATCCAAGGTAGGATACCTGTGGCACTCCAATTTGGCATTTATCCATTTTCAGTTTTAGCCCTGCCTCCTGTAGTTTAGATAAGACTTGATGGAGACGCTTGTTGTGCTCTTGCTCATTAGTGGCACTCACCAGGACGTCATCCAGGTAGCAGAACACTCCTGGAAGGCCCTGCAATAGTCCGTCCATGGCACGCTGAAATATTCCAGGTGCCGAGGCTATGCCAAAGCTTAGCCTATTATAAGCAAACAGACCTCTATGGGTGTTGATCACGGTGAGCTGCTTGGATTCATCTCTGAAGTTCGCCCAAAGTGGGGAAATTAATTTGATTATGTGAATTTGTAGCTTGAAGAGCAAGGCAATTTAAAGGCTGAGAATTGGATTGCTTGGTATTCTTTGATAAGGCAGGGTCACCAGTGCGTGTTAACGCACATTGAATTTAGATGATTTGCAATCTCAGAAGGAGTTAAGGACGGTGTTCGGACGCAATATTTCAAGCGTCTATTAATCAAACAACAAAAACCACGATACAGCCAACACTGGGGAAAATGAGAGAACAGAATAGCTCGCCTTTTGTTTTTTTTAATTAAAGTTGAGGTTGAACGCCGAAGTACGAGGCTTGAGGCTTGGTTCGTGGGACGTTCTTGGGGAGAGTCCGAGGCGGTTGAAGAACTTCAGACGATGCGTTCAGCACAGGCTTGTGGAAGCGTGTACTGGAGTGTGAAGTTGAGGATGGTGTGAGTGTGGGAGGTTCCGACATTAAGTGGGTCGGCAATTGAGTGATGAGTATGGGAAATGTTACCGGTTGGGAAAACTCGGTAAGAAAGGAGGCTCTCGACCCAATAGTCTCAACTGGAGGTTTTAGCGGCTTAGCTGCAGGGATGCAGGCCTTCCAGTTTAGTGAAGTTTGAAGAGGAGGAGAAACTTGGAGGGAAAACTTGGAGGAGGTAAGCTCCTTGATTTCTTAATACAGAGTGACTGCAATTGAAGGGTTAGGGTTTGGTTCCATACGTGTTTGTGAGTGCATGAATGTGTGGTCCAGTAGATCCTGTCAGGGGACATCGTGCTGGATTATTTTGTACGATAACGAGTCTATTCATACACATGTGCAAGACTGCTGCGTCTGCTGCACTAACAAGAAGAACAATGGCAGAAGTCTACTGCTAAGGTCAGTGCGCAGCTCTAGCTCCCGAGTTGCAGCCTGAATCAACTTAACACCCAGAACCGGTGTTCGAGACCAACTGGTCATAAGCTCTATCCTGATATCACAAGCAGTTACACAATCGGTAAGTAATTGGCAAATGGAATTTAATTATACTGGTTGGCTTCCAGGTATTCTGAAAGTAGCTAGCTAAATGCTGCAAGTTGGCTGTTGTGACTTGAATCCTCATATAAAAAGGAGTAGCATATAAAAAGACACGCCAGTCAAAAGCAAACTAAAGATGCAGACAAAGTTACAGTGATTTAAAAAAAAGGCTCAATTAAATTCAGGGAAAATATTGAACTCACTCCAAAATGATCTCTGTGGACAGCAAAGTGTCTTAAACCTATGCTCAGCACAAAAAAAAACTAAGGAGCTAATGCCAACATCGTAATAATACTGATAGCACAATAAGGAATCAACAGAGAATATTAAATACGAAAACAATGACAAAGATGGCAGTGAGCTTGAAGCTTGTGCCTAACTAACACTGGCACAGAGAAAACATAGTGAATGTTCCTAAGACACAATAACGAGCGCTCCCTACACAGACAAGTTGAGACACAATAAAACACTTAACATTAAACACTTGTTACTTACATATGCCCGCTCTGGGGCCCAAGCACTACTCAGAAAAATCTAAACGAGAATGACGACTCTGCCTGGGAAGCCGACCTTATATACGCTGTGAGCGGACGAGCGTTTCCGGAATTTCCCGGAAACGAATGAACTTGCGGTATGGTTCTACGTGAAAAACGCCTTTCTTTCTTGTCGAAGTATTTCTTTGGTCAAATTTTAATGGATTTAAGGGTAATGTTGAATGACAATAGTAATCTGAAATTTTAAGAATGATTACGTTAACTTTATTTAATTTTTAGAAGATGGTTTTAATAATTTATGAAATTTAGACTGAAGTGCGGCTGAGGGTTCACTACACATCATCCAACGGAAGTTGGGCGTACGCTTGAGACATGTCTAGCTTGGAGTATATAACCCCTCCGGCTAACCCGCTAAATAAATCTTCCACTCTGGGTATGGGGTAGGTATCAAGCCTAGTGGCTCTGTTGACTGTTAATTTGTAGTCCCCACAGATGCGGATGCTTTGATCAGCCTTGAGCACAGGAACGATAGCCGCAGCCCACCTAGAGTATTGTACAGGGGTGAGGATACCTTCCTGCACCAGTCTATCTAGTTCTGCCTCCACCTTAGGTCTGAGTGAGTAAGGCACATTCCTGGTTTTGCAAAACTTAGGTACTATAGTGGGATCAATCTCGATTCTAAACTTCCTGCCCTTAAAGCAACCTAGACCTGGTTTGAGAAGGGTGGGAAACTTTTCTACCAGCCCCTCTGCCTGGGTAACTAATATATTTACCCTATTAGCAACTATAGTTAATCCTAGGGAGTTAATCAGGTCCCTACCCAGCAAGGCTGGCCCCTCCCTGTCTACAACCACAATAGTTGCTAGCTGGGGAACCATACCACTAGATTCCCGCTGGATGTTAGCCCTAATCTCTCCACAAACCACTAGTGGGGCTCCCCCATAAGTCCTAAGCTTAACATCAGAAGGTCTCAGCTCGGGGCTTGACTTAGCTGGTATTTTAGAGTAGGTGGCCATTGAAAGGATAGACCTGGCAGCACCTGTATCTACCTCCAACTCTAATGGCACACCATTTAGTAACAATTTTATTTTGATTGGGGGTTTCATTTCCTCGGCTAAAGAAAATATTTCCCCTTAACACCCATGATTGGGGGCTGGGTAGTCTGCACTGGTTCCATTGCTAGTTCCATTAGGGTTAGGGTGGTGTTCCCTCCCCCTTTTTTCATGCATAGCATGCACAAAATTATTTTTGTTGCCTTTAGCAGATTTCTGCCCTTTTAGTTTGAAACAACATTTTTTAGGTGACCTTCTTGGCCACAACCATGACAATCACTGTCTTTATAGGGGCAATCTCTACGCCAGTGCAAACCACCACAGCCGCTGCATGCTGATTTGGGGCTAGCTTGAGCCTGAGTCTTGCCCTGAGGCTTGTACGCAGTTTGCTGAACTCTGCTCTGGCCTACATTTAGAATTGAATTTGATTGCCTCAACCCCAATGTTTCTCTCAGTGTGGTTTCTTTAGCAGTAGCTAGATCCATGGCCTTTTGCTATGTCAGGCCAGCTTCATTCAGCAAGCAATTTTAAATTTCAATACTGGACACACCCAAAATGAATCTGTCCAGTAAGGTTTCTTCTAGCACTTCCTGTTTGAAATTACAGGTATGAGAAAGGGCTTTCAAGCTAGCCACAAAATCAGCAATGCTTTCCCCTTGTCTCTGGTTCCGCTTATGGAACCTAAACCTTTCAAAGATCTGATTTCTTGATGGGTTAAAATGCCGTCTCAACGCTGCCACAATCTCGTCATAAGTAGCATCAAGGGTTCTTTTAGGAGACACTAGGTCTTGTATAAGCCTAGCAATTTTTGGACCCACTAGTGAAATTGGTGTGGGGGCATTTTCTTTTTCCCCTATTTTATTTATTAAAAAATAGCAGTGTAATCTAGTTTCATAGCCTCCAAGTTCTTCCTCTAAAGGATGAAGTTCTCCCACTGAACCTATCAATGGCATATTGAATTTTTAGTAAGTCAAACACACTGTGAAAAGTAAAGAAAAAAAATTCACAGCACAAATAGTACAATCACTTGATCAATTCTGAGTTTCTTCACTAGTCTAGCCAGTCTAGCAACACCAGTGAGCAGAACAACCACAAAAAAATTCACTAGGCAAATTCTATGTTCCCTCACTAGTCACTACTACTGAGCCACTTCCAGCAGTTCTACCAAATCCTCGTCGCCAATTTGTGTTATATATCTAGACGGAGATATAATATTAGTACACCCCATCAAGACACAACTAACATATCAATAGACAAATGTAATGACACATCACATTAGGTACATAAGTCACTCACCTCTTACATACCTTACAACTAAGCTACTCCATTACCAGGCTTGTGGCTAGTGAGAGTAGAGCGGAGATAGATTGAAATATCAGGATAGATTAGAATATAGTTAGTAGTAGGTAGTTAGAGAAGCACTTAGAGATAGTACTTAGCCGTCCTAAATATTCTATATTAACACTGGCAGTCAGCATGAACTGTTTAGCTGGCTACGACCAATCGGAAACTGGCTGTGAGTGTTGCTCTCACGAACGTTGCCAACTTTAGGTCTGTCTAACTAGAACTTACACTACTCGCTATACTACAGGTTATAAATAGTGCTGAGACTGATAGAGACAGACTGTGGAATATTGGAGAAATCAGAATAGGTAGAACAGAAGAATACAAATATCCAGGTTGTATGATAAGTGAAGATGAATGCACTAGAACTAAGGGTGAGAAAGTGGCAAAAGCAATGCAGTGTAGTGGACGGTTGAGTAGTGTGGCCAGATATAGAGCAAACAAACATGAATATGTGAGAGGAATGTGGAAGTATGTTGCTGTACCTAATGTCGTGTATGGTGTGAGTATTCTTGCCTGGAATGGAAGTGATCTTGAAAAGCTGGATGTAATACAAAATAAGGTAAGACGTTCTGCATTGGGTGCTCCAAAATGGACGGCTACAGAAGCCATTAGAGGTGACCTAGGGTGGAGCCTATTTTCAAAAAGAATGATGAAAGCTGTGTTGAATAATAAGGCGAGAATTGGATAAATGTGGAATAGCAGATGGGTAAAGCGAATTTTTTAATGGAATCTGAGTGTAAGCTATAGGGAGAAAGTCTGTTGGGGGCATGCAAGGAAACTTAGTGTGCAAAAGATTATTCATGTTGGAATTGGGAGACCTGTGGATGACTGGAGTTTAATAAATGCAGGAGGTGTAGGGCCTGAGTGGGACTGCAAGAGGTGGAAGAAAGAGATTGAGAGACAAACAAAAGAGTATGGATTGAATAAGTGGAAGCTTAGCATGATGCGGAAGCCTACACTTAACTGGTATATGAAAAAGAAAGCACCTAAGTTTGAGCTGTTCTATGATGGTAGTTTTGGAAGTCAACTCTTGTTTGCTGTGAGGTGTAAGTCATTAAGTGTGAACAGACGTACTTGGAGATGGAATGAGAATAATAACAGATTATGTCAGCAGTGTAATAGTGGAGTAGAGGAAACAATTGAGCATTTTGTGCTGGAATGTAGTAAGTATGAGCAAGAGAGAGAGAGTTTTATGAATGTGGTGTCTGAGCAGTATGGAGAGAATGAGTGGAATGCCAGATGTGCTGAAGATGATTGCGGTATGAGCTGTCTTGCTGGATTGGATCAGGAGTGTAATGCGATTATCACTGAGGCTATGAAAGTGTTTCTTGTGCGTGCCTGGAGTAAGAGACAGTGACTGGAATGAGCCAGTCTGGTAGAATGGGCTGTAATGACCCAATGTGCCGGGGGATGGTGTTTTGACACACTGGCTGTCCCGGTGATGCCTTCCAATGGAGGCTTGTGACAAGGATCGTAGATCCTGAGTAGTTTAGTGGACAAGTCTGGTACCAGGCGCTGAACTCTTTGTGTGAAAATTGTGGAGGGAATTGTAGGCCGTTACAAAGGCCCCGACACTGTCGGCCCTCAAGTTCAAGTTCAAGTTCAAGTTCAAGTACCGTTCTGAGGCTGCGTTCTGTACTTAAGGAATTTTTGAAGGAGTTGCGTTGTGAAAACGGTTGAAAGAGGTCGTGTGTCTTAACTGTGTCAACCGATTGCTTGAATTGCTTCCTAAGTAATAGAAATAAAGTGAATAGTAAGCCATTTTAAAACTCGTAAACCAAAGAAAAGACATAGGAGGGGATGTGGCTTTACCTCCTCTTCAGGAGGAGAATCTGAAGCCTGGCCTCCTCTTGAAATTTCATTTCAACCTTTTCTAATGTCTTCATCTACAACACCAAATGATGAGGGTTTGTAGGAGAAAACAGGCAAACTTGATTTGAACGCACCGATAGTGACTTCAGCAGTAATTCAGCCAGCAACGATATCCTTTACCAGCAGAAATTGTACATTGTATGGCAGAAATCAATTTGAAATACCAAATTTTGAGGGTTTCAATGGGAGCTTCTATACTAATTCTAAAGAAGACAACCCAATAACTCCAGGGCGACCTCAAATGTAGTGACGTTATCCTTGGATTTTTTTACTTGTGACTGGAGAGGCCATTTTCTTGATACTAGTTCTTTGTTAATGGCTTTTATTTTAAGTTATGAAGGTAAATGTTGAGGACTTGACCATAATCGATTTTCCACTCTTTGATCAATAAAGATTGTTGATGAGACCAAAATAAACAAGTTTTCTTCAATGCACTTCCCGGCGGAAATAAGTATTTTAAAAGTTATGGCATTAAATGAGTTACCGTAACTCCAGTGTTTGAGGCGAGGAAAAATACACCGCGCGGTCCGACGTGAAAGTAAACAGGCGTTCCCGCGCGCCAACCAAGCCGACGAAGAGCAAACCCCCTATTACAAACGTAAAGAGGTTGGGTCGTGAGGGGTAGCAACCGTTCTTTTAGTGAAAACTATAAAACTAAAAGAACTGTGGCTACCCCTCATGACCCAACCTCTTTACGTTTGTAATAGGGTGATGCACACTGGAGTTCCGGTAACTCATTTAACGCCATAACTTTTAAAATACTCATTTCCGCCGGAAAGTGCATTGAAGAAAACTTGTTTATTTTGGTCTGATCAACAATCTTTGTTGATCAAAAAGTGGAAAATCGATTATGGTCAAGTCCTCAACATTTACCGTTATGAAATTTAATAACTTAGAGATAGAGAGCTTGAGTTTATTTTATTGTTAAAACTTGACCATAAGCTTGTTTTATTCAATGTTTATGTAATTAATGAGTTTGAAGTAAAAAGTTGAAATTGTCAATATCTGTAAAAAAAACAATATATTGGGTAAATCTGAAGGATATGTCAGTTATCGATTTTTCACTTTTTGGTGCCTGAACCTAATTAATTGAATAAAAATAAACAAGTTTTCATCTATGCACTTTCCGTCTAAAATGAGTATTTTACGATTTAGAGCGGTAAGTTTAGCTTCGTCTCTGATGACGAATGCGCTCGAATAAACAGCTACTCATTGATTTTGGAATTTTTGTTGCTTGATTCATGGTAATAACATCGAAATAAACAACTTTTCTTCTATACACTTTTTCCCTCAAATGAGTATTTAACGAGGTATAGCGGTAGGTTTGGTTTCGTCTTTGATGACGATCGCGCAGGAAGCGAGTGCGCTTTGCAGTGTTGCTGTCCGACGTGCTCCTTGAAAAACTGCCGCTTCAAACACTGGAGTTGCGGTAAGTCATTTACCGCTGTAACTAATAAAATACTCATTTGAGACGGAAAGTGCATAGAAGAAAACTTGTTTATTTCTATCTTATTAACTATGTTAAAGGATCAAAATTTACAAAATCGATAACTGACATATCCTTCAGATTTACCATATAATGTTGTCAACGATTTCAATAATTTCATTGACATATATGGGTAAAATAATTCAATTGAAGATGGTTTACACGAATGACATTGTGCTCGCAAATGCTTAGTTTTCGAGATATTTAACTTTGAAGTTATGGGAACGTCGTTTATAAAATCAAACAAACGGACACGTAAATAAGCAGAAATACGGTTTTGACATAGCAATAAGTGAGGTCAGGTTAGGTAAAGTTAGGTTAGTTAAATAAACTTAACCTAAACTAACGTAAGTAGGCCTAAAATAACTTAACTTAACTGAACCATACTGAGGCCGATGTTTCCCGCCAAAAAAACTTGGTGTGGTCCGCGCCCGCGAAACGCCGGAAGAGCCATTTCGAAACTGTTGGCAATGCTATTCTAACATGGACGTTTTTCACGCTATATCTAGAAAACTAAGCATATGCGAGCACAATGTCATTCGTGTAAAACATCCTAAAATGTCTCCAATTACCTATATCATGCAACAAAATTATGAAAATCGTTGACAACATTAAATTCAATATTGACCTTGAAATGTAACAATGAATTATATAAATTCTCATTCTTAATATAAACAAGAGAATATACTTATAATGAGCTGTATAAAATATTGTCTATAATTCCTTGCATGCTTCATAAAATAATGTGGTTCTTTTAGGTTTAATTTTATTATTAATAGTAGATGAAATTGTTTTAAAGATAATTCTGAAAATAAAATTGAAGAAAAAGTGCATTTCAGCAGGGTGAAAGTATTTAATTTAATTTGACTCATTATGGCCGAAAGTTGAGAAATAGTTAGGACAGTAAAACTTGGCAGAATTTTTTTTTAGATGTTATACCTGATGTACATGATGAAATTCATAAAGTTAGTAAAAATAGAAGGTGAGACATTATCAAGTCAAAAAATTTACTCCAGGCATGTCAGGCAAAAAACTACCTAATGTATTTAGAAAAATAAGGTAAATCTGAAGGATATGTCAGTTATCGATTTTGTAAATTTCGATGCCTAAGCATAGTTAATTAGATCGAAATAAACAAGTTTTCTTCAATGCACTTTCCGTCTCAAATGAGTATTTTACTAGTTATAGCGGTTAATGGCTTACCGCAACTCCAGTGTTTGAAGCGGCAAGTAATTCAAGGAGCACGTCGGACAGCAACACTGCAATGCACACTCGCTTCCAGCGCGATCGTCATCAAAGACGAAACCAAACCTACCACTATACCTCATTAAATACTCATTTGACGAAAAAAGTGTATAGAATAAAACTTGTTTATTTCTATGTTGTTACCATGATTCAAGCAACAAAAATTTGAAAATCGTTGAGTAGCTGTTTATTCAAGCGCATTCGTCATCAGAGACGAAACTAAACTTACCGCTATAAATCGTAAAATATTCTTCTGAGACGGAAAGTGCATAGAAGAAAACTTGTTAATTTTGATTCAATTAATCAGGTTCAGGCATCAAAAAGTGGAAAATCGATAACTGACATATCCTTCAGATCTACCAAAAATAATTGTATTTATTTGAATTTCTAGCAAAAACATCTAAAAGCTGACCTTGATGGATATTTATGGTACCACAATGCTGAACAATTTTCCATTCACTAAAGCTACTGTTTCATTACTAAAAAAGATTTAATGTCACATATAAATGTTTACCATCATAACACGATGAAAGCATGACAAAGTGCTCACGAAATTGTGTGATATGCTTTGAAACATCTTGAATGAAGGCCAACATCACATTATCTACACAAGAACAATGCCCTGCCTCAGCACTCTCTGCACATCTTTGCTTGTTCATTCTGCACAATCCAGTGGTTCTTGTAATCATGTCTTACTATGTCTGTCAGCCATGTTACCTTCCTTGGCAACCATTGTGTCCATTAGACTTGCAGATTAGAGGGTGTTAGGGCTTCTATACTGTTATACTGAGACAGTGATGTGCCTTTTTCATTTGCTAGTATGCATTATTTAGAGTGACTTGTCAGCATAGAGGAAATAACTGGCCTCCCCCATTTCCTATGTTGCATTCTCACCCAGGATGTTCCAACAGCTTGGTCCATAACACCAACGGATCCTATGTCAACATTGTAGAGTTGAATGCAAATGAGCTGAGAAACAGCTCTCCAATCCTAGCTCTCCAATTGTATTGTTTTGCAGACTTCTTTGCTATGGAATCGAAATTGCTAACATCAGTAACTTTGTTGGCTTTCTATTTAATCACCAATAAATCATCCCTCATTCTGTATTAAATAGCTCTTTGGAGTCTTTTACCCAGTTTTTTTTTGGAGATCTGACACTAGTTCTGTTATCCCAAGATATGGATTTCTTCTAAAATAATTATGAAAGAAAATCTTGTATTCATTTTGAGGTGGAAGTTTTGCTTTTGCAATCAAGTTCAGCAGAATATTTCTACTTAAACCTATAGGTGGAATATTAGAAATTGTTTGGGTTTAATTTATGCCAAGGTTGAGATCAAATTGATGCAAATCATCTCCTTTGGAGCACATTGCCTACATTTTAAAGCCAAAACAAATGGGTTTACCCCATGTAAATTGTTTAGAAAAGTGCTTTCCAAAGGAAGGTATCATGCTTTCATCCATGGCAAGATATTCAGAAAAACTTCCACGTTTGATGAAGTTGCTCTGTAGGTGTTCAGGTAATGACCTCAATTTGGCAGCACAATCACCTGTTGTTATGCTATTTTCTCAAAAATGTGAAGTAAAATATCTAGAAAACAATCTTTTCTCAAGCTGTTTGAAAGCAGTTTCAGAATGTGATCATCTGAGGCCAGGTTTTTTTTTCAGTAATGTAAAGGTAGAAGTGAGAAACATGCCCCCCAGGATAATTTTCAAGTCCTCGGCTGTTACACCTAAAGTTTTATTATGCTGTGCTGCTTACAAATTTTCTTGAACTGCATTTGGACAATTCAAAAAAGTTCCGTGAACTTTCTGATGGCAGTGTTTCATTTAAAAACCAAAGGATATATAAAATAGGTTTCTCTTTAATGAAATGGGCTGCATGCTCTTTTTTCACTGAAGAAGTTTTGAATGGTTCATACTATTACACATGGACCAAAGTTTTATTACTCTATTTATTTAATGAATGAATTAAAATTGTCCAATCCACTTGATATATGGATATTTCATTATTGAAATGTATGGCTACAGAAAATTTTCTGCAATGATGGAAGAAGAGTGTTATGTTTTAAATTTTTTTGCAGGTTGTAGCTTCAGTTTTCTCAAATATTAGAGCAGAAAAGCATTCCATTGCCCATTGCTGGGGTACCTTAACACCCAGGACGGAGCGTGCAGTGGTTATGGTGCACAAGCTAACGGATGTTGAAGTGGAGAGGCTGTGTTGCAGGCAGGACTTCATCAAGCAAGAAGCTGCAGCAGAGAACATGGTGCAAGGTGAGACTTAGTTCTGGTATTGATATGAGGTAAAGACAGCTGATCTTATGATCTTATAGCAGAAAAGTAAGCCTATCTAGTTTAGAAAACTAAAATGGTATCAAGTCATAAGCTCTCCACTCATGTTTAAGGGCAAGACCTGCTGTTTATATTATGGAATGTAACATATAGGCAAAGAAAAATAAGTTATCCATGTATAATGAAACTCCATGTGTCTTTAAATGAATAAATAAATTGATATATTTTTTGTTTATAATTTCTCTTACAGTGGGCCAAGTTTCTACACTCAAACGCAGTTTTTGCTTAGTTGGTTGGTCCGTCTCTCTCTCACTCATAATTCTGACTGCAAGGTGTGCTACTGCTGGCCATGAATGAGATTTTTATAATGCTGCTAACTGACCAGTAGTGACCAACTCGTTTTTTATAATTAATTAAAGCTAAATGACAAAATGGTTCAGTTAATGATTGCTAGTTTCAGAATTGCCTATTATAATTCACTTTAAATTTGAGTTGAACATTGAACTTCAGTTTTACCAATTGCAGTCAAAGTGTTAAGAGTCCTTAACAGCAGTATTTGTGGAGACAAATTTTTTAAAATGATTGTCTGTCATTTACATCTGGAAGATTTATTTAAAAAAAATATCACGTCCTGTTGTTTTAACAGGTCATGTACGCTATTGGGATATGTCATAAAAATTTTATTCACAAAGAAAACAAAATTGTTTGTTAAACATTTCTCTATATTCATTATTGTGACATGGTCTGTGTGGCCAATTCTGGTTCGACAGAAATTTATTGAGTCAAACAGAAGATGAAACAAAGTTTGAATATAATGCAATTGGCATGTGTGGTTTGTGATTATCAGGGGCATAGACAAATTGAAAGTCTCATGCTGTGAGTAGAGATATGGGAACACTGGACACAAATAGTTGAAGCATTCTCAACATCATATGCAACTTATTGTCCTGGGTTTCTATGCTGTCATTTTGCATGCATTTTGGTGTACCAGCCATGTGTGGAGATAATGTACGAATAATTTAAAATGCAATAGTGCCTGTATGTCTCTGTTTGGTGAAGATCATTGAAGTATCATTTTTTTTTTAAATTTTCATGGCAAAATTTATGGTGTCTGCAACCTCAGCATTAACGCCATAGATTTTAATAATAATGACTCCCAGAGTATATCTAATCTCACTGATATTCTTTCTATCTGCTGAACCATGCAATGAGTGGAATATGTATTTTAAACCGTTACCCCTCATGGGGATACAACTATTCTTTTTATGGGAATTAACACTTCCCAGTGGAAATATGTGAAGTGCTGAGCTATAGGTTAGGTAAGCCTTACTTTTTTAAATAGAATAGAATAAATTTGTTACAAACCATCTTTTTGCTGTTCATTGCTGTCCGATTTTCGGCATTTATTACTTCTGTGTCAAGTTTAATTTTGTTTCATGAACTGCTTTCTTGACTTGCTGTTTCAGTGCGCTTTGTGCATAGAATTTGCGTTTCTTATACACCTAGCGTAGAAAAATTAATTGGTTTTAGCATTGTGTTCGGGATGGACCCTAGCTAATTGATGTTGAAATGTTGAAATCGGTAATGGTGTATTCCTCCTTCCTCTCTTTGGAACACTCCAGTTGCGGATATGTAGGTTTGAATAGGTTTAAACCTACATCTAATGTAATTAAAAAGCTTTCATAAAATTACATTTTTCTGTTGAAGATGACGTCAGTGGTAAAAGAAGTTTTGTTGTTGTGTTTGTCTTCATTGTTCAAAAGACCCCTCAAACCCTTATACTAGGATCTATGAATGCAAGAGGGTGTGGAAGTAGAACGACTGAGAGTAAGAAAGAAGAGATTGGAAGAATTGTTGGAAAATACTTTCGAAATAAAATTTTCGGGAAATACTTTACTTTAGGAAATACCATATCTTGTTGAGCTAGGGACAGTAAACAAGATGTCGTAACCGCGGGACTTCACAAATGTAGCATTGTTCTCATATTTCGAAAGCACAAGAGGCCTGCCATAAATTTATGTCACTCTTGTAGTGACCTGCACCTGGACCCAACGGCTGACTCAGGAAACATAAACATACACGAACACAACACACAAAAGCACATCCACAAAACACAAGCACACAGTCTCGCACACAACACAAAAACACACGCACACAAACACAAAGTCCCATAACACAAACCAGCGATAGCCTTCGAGGGAAACCAGCAATGACCTATAAGGGGGCGTGGGACACAGCGAGCATTCCGTCTTACAGCCAAAAACGAACCAATAAGTTAGCGAGGTGTGATCGAGCACCAGCGCATAGCCAATGGAAATTAAAAACGTCAGGACCACAAAGAAAAGCACCAATCAGGAGAGAAAAACTTGCTCTGAAACGGTGAATGATCTGGATTTTTTGAGAAAGAATGAAGCGTCGCGGATATAAATAATTCACGACAAGAATCGGGAAGGATTCTGGTCTCAGTGACGCCAAAGAGACACGACAGTCTTTGGAGTAAAGTGCCTGGAAATCTTGGCAATTTGCCGGCATTTCCCGGTCTGGTATTAATTCAGGATTGACTTCACGCAAGACAAAAAATCGACGCCGATGTTTAACTCCTTCAATAACGACAAGATTATGCAACAAACACCCGCGCGAAGTGTATGCTGATAATCTCTACAGAAGCTCAAGGAGACTGCGAGTGTATCGTCGAAGTGTTAACCTGCAACGAACACCTGCTCGAAGAATTACGCCCTGAGCACATCAACAACTCAACGTGAAAAGAAAACCTGTGGAGAATCTCTACGTCAATCATAAGTGCACAAACAACCGAAGCATTAAAATTTGGAGCCACACGTTCACCAACAATGCGGAGGTAAACAGAAAAAAGTTCTGCTGTTATCCAGCCCTTCAACGCTGCCAAGACTCGGATGTGTGCTGTGTGGAAGGCAGCAGTGCCTGCCCGACGGAGCATGAGTATTAACGCCGCCGCGATAGAACTCTGAGAACTCTGTTGAGGACCCCGCAAAATTGGAAGAAGTTGGCACCGAACATTCAGCGACTGCGCATCACAGAAGAGTTGAAATTTTGTCATATAGAGAACTTTGAAACAGTGCTATGAAGTGTAATATTGGATATCCAAAGTGGCACGTGAAACAGTGCGTTCAAATTGGCGCGCTATTTAAAATGCAATTGGTGTCATGTGTTAAATTTATCAGGGTGTTGGATTCAGGTTGTGCGTAATGCGAAGTGTTCTACTCATTTTGAAGTCCTTGTGGTGAGCAAGGTTTTTGCTGTTATATATTACATTTTACCCCGTTTATTTCATGCTAATGTTGGCCCATTCATTATGACATGAAGCGTACGCAAAGTGCGATTTGTGTCAGGTGTCTACTCAGTCGAGGTGTGGCATTCACATTTTGCCGGGTGAAATTTCCATGTTAATATCATGAGCATCTTGCATTAGTGCATTGGTGCACCCCTTCATTATTTCGTTCAGATATTTACCTGTGCCTCTTTATCCACGTGTTCTTTAGTAAAATAAAACCTATTTTAATCTTTCAAGTTTTGTCATTTTTTCCATGTAAGTTGACTGGATAATCATGAAGTACGCACCAAGTAAACACACTGTTGATTTCCTACCTTTTCTGTCCCACTCTCCTACTGTGTATTTCATATCATTATTTTCTCTTATTCTCTGACTATTGAGGGTTTAAATTCCTCCTTCGTTACGTGCTTAACCGGCATTGTATCGTGACAGAATGATGATGATGAGGGGGAAAATGAATGTGTTGGCCTTGAGTAAGACAAAGTTGGAGGGTTGTGGTGAGACGATGTTTGGGAATATGTATGGAATAATATCTGGTGTGTGTGAGGGAGTGGTTATCATGCAAGAGAGGGAGTGGCTATATTATTAAGTGAAAGAATCTGAGAGAAAGTAGTTCAATGCTGTGAGGTGTGAACAAGAATAATGTGGGTGTGAGTAAAATGGGGTGAAGAGTCATGGGTGTTTGTGAGCGTATATGGACCTGGATCGGAGAGGAGTAGGAAGGAGAGAGAGGAGTTTTGGGAGAAGTTGTCCGAGTGTGTTGCAAAAGTGGGGAATGGGTTTAGAGTTGCAGTGATTGGGGACCTGAATGCGAGAGTGGGTGATGAGGTGGTGGATGGTGTCGTTGGCAGTGTAGATAAATTGTTTCACTACGTGTTTTGTACCTTAAGGGTACCGCTGTTATGTACATAGAACTCCGTCCCACGACTGCCTGGCTTGTGCCATTTTGAAGCCAAAGTTGGCGGCTGCACGATGGAAGCTTGTCAGTTGTGTTAGGACCTTCATACAGTGCACTTTTCTGCGAGCAGGCCAATAAAGCTGCTTTTGCCTGATGCTCGTGAGTCCGGTGCCATGCTTGGTGAATCCTACGCCTTCTTTTACTATTGTACCTTAGAGGTCTCTTGAGTTGTGCTGGGTTTGTGGTCAGCGGGAGAGTTACGATCTCGTGCGGAGAAACGGCTCCCGCAAGACACGCCCTGAGTTTATACATGCTCTACTTACCGTTTTAAATATAATCGTTGTTACTTATCCGTGCCGCACCTTAACCTAGTGTCTGGGCCTAGCTATTGTAGCCTCAATAGCTAACTCTTGCCTTTGTCGTCATCCTGAGAGTTACGGCGTCCTAGTGGTGAAACACCAAGCTGGCTAGTTTCACTACAGCAGGTATGGAGTAGCTGGGGGGAATGAGAGGTCGAGTGCTTGATGGAAGTGTGTGTAAAATGTAAGTTAGTGATTCAGAATAGTATATTCAGAAAAAGAATATAAACAAATACACATATGTGAATGTAAATGGGGGTGTGATAGTGGAGAGTTGCAGTAAGTATGACAAGTATAAGTGCATTAATTCCGGAGGTATAAGTCAACTGAGTGATGTTGGGAAGCTGTATGGAAGAGTTTTAATTGGAAGAGTGAGAGTGATAGCAAATGGTGCGCTTGATGTAGAACTATGTGGTTTTTGAAGTGGTAGAGGTGTGGATCAAATGTTTGCTGTGAGACAAGTCAATGAAAAATACTTGGCAAAAGGAAAAGATGTGTCTTGGGTATTTCTGGATCTGAAGAAGGTGTATGACAGAGTGGACCGTGGGGCATTATGGAAGGTGGTAGGCTTGTATGGAATGGGTGGGAGACTGTTCAAAGTGATCAAGAGTTTCTACATTGGTAGCAGAGCATGTGTGAGAGTAGGGAATGAGGTGAGTGATTGGTTTCCAGTTGTGACAGGTGTGAGACAGTGATGTCGCTGTGATAGTTCAATTTTTTTTGGATTGCGTAGTGAGAGAAGTGAATTCTAGAGTGTTGGGAAAAATGCGCAGTTGGTAGGACAAAATGGTACGACTTCGGAAATGTGTCAGCTGTTTTTTGCAGATGATGCCTTGCTTGCGGCTGATTCAAAGGAAAAATTGCTGAGACTGGTTGCAGAGTTTGGTAGTGTATGTGGAAGGCGTGAGTTGATAGTGAATGTAAATAAAAGCAATGTGAGTAGGTATTCAAGAGGTGAAGTGTTTGGAACTTTGGGTGTGAGGATGCAGGGTAAAGTGTTGGAGGAGATAGAGCATTTTAAGTACCTCTTGTCGGAAGTGGCTGTGGAGTCTGGATGTAGAAGTGAGACATCGAGTGACTGAAGGCTGGAAGACATTGGGTGCAATGAGGAGTGTTTTTTAATTCATAAATATATGAATGAGTGTGAGTGCCAAAAAAGGAGACTGTCTGAAAGCTTAATCGTGCCAGTTTTGCTTAATGGAGCAGAGTTTTGGGGGTTTGAGAGCAGCTGAGAGGAAGTAGCTGGATGTGTTTGAGATGAAGTGTTTGAGGAGCATGTTTGGAGTAACAAGAAGAGACAGGTTAGGAATGAGTTGGTTAGGGAGCAAACAGGTGTTGAAAAGATGAACGGGCGGGTGAAAGAAAGTGTGCTTGGGTGGTTTTGGCATGTTCAAACAAATGTTTAGCGACTGGTAAAAAGATTTATACATCGTAGGTGAGTGGTATTAGAGCGCGAGGAAGGCCAAGGATGAGTTGGATAGATAGGTTGAAACATGCATAATATGAGACTGATCTGACTGTGGACGTGGCGAGAAGAATGACTGTGGACAGAAGTGAGTGAAAGCAGTGTATAATGATGCAATTATTTGACACAGTCACTGGAAGTCTGCCTGCATGTGCCCGCTGGAAGCCTGCTCGCAAATAAAAAACCTCGGTTCTGTTTGTTTAATATGTTCATTGAACCTTTACAATTATATTGTTCAAGTCGAGAAGATGATATCGGGCAAATGGGCGCCACCACAATTGATTGCTATACGTGCTCGTTTTATGGCATTTTTCATCACTTCGGCGAGAACTTTAGGCGACAGATTATCGCACTTGTGTCGAATGTTGTCCTTAAGTGCTTCCATAGTCTCGTGCTTGTTCACATACACACGGGAATTCCAAAGACCCCACAGAAAAAAGTCTGGACCGGTCAAATCGGGCGATCTTGCAGGCCAGTCCAAATCGCCAAAACGAGAAATCAGGCGACCCGGGAACGCCACCTTCAGAATATCGGTTGGGCTCGCGCACTATGTGCGCGAGCCACGACCTATATTTACATCTGTCAACTTCACAAATGTCAAAACAGGTTTCAAATTGGCCGCAATCTGCACAAAAGAAGGCATATTACAATGGGGTGACTTCTTTTGACCCACCTGTTATGTGAAACTTAATCCCACAAGGTTGAGAAATGCTGTCATAATTGAGAAAACATGTCACTCAGTGGATTTTATTCTATTTCAATTGTCTCATGAATGATTTAAAACTTGGTTTACAACAATTTTTAATTCAAATTTGCAATTCCTTCAAAAACATAGTGCAGTGCGAAGTACATTTTTAATGCAAATTTTCAATGGATTAGATATAAGTACAAATTAAGTATTAATTATAAGTACTATTTATTCTGCTTACTTAATTTCTCACTTATTTTCTTTCAAATTTGCTGGTGTAAGCTAAAACATGATTCAGCTCATTTACATCTCCATAGCTTTTAAAGTATTAATTATTTAGTTGAAAGAATAGTTTTGTGTTCCCTGTTATAAATATTACTAGATTTTGTATCCTCACCTACTAAATCATTCAAGTTTTTCAGGAGTCATAATAATACAGAAAATTATTTTCATTGTCAATATTATAAAACTATCATTGTTTTTAACATGTTATGATCTGTTACTATATTTGCTATTTCAGATGCAACTTTTTTCGATGAGCTTGTATCACTTGCAGGTGATGAGCCGAGCTCTGGGAGCCATCTAGAAGAAATTTACATCAAAAGTGAAGTGCCAGACGCTGAGCTGGAAGCCGTTACTGTGAAGGATGAGCCCATTGACTGGCATCAGGAACCCAAGGTGCTGTAATTGGTTGCTAACTTTCCTTTTGAGTGCTTCTAATTGATTGCTTACTCTCCTTTTGAGTGTTTCTTATGGGTTGTTTACTCTCCTCTTGAATGCTTCTAATTGGTTGATTTCCCTCCTCTTGAGTGCTTCCAATTATTGCTAACTTTCTTCTTGAATGCTTCGTTTGATTTCAGAAGAATATGAATTATTACACATAAAATTTGAATTCATATCAAAGGTGGTCTGTTTTAACCTGTTTGTGGCCACCATTTTGTGATATATGATCATTATTCCTGCTTTTACCTCTTATTGTTTTGAGCATTTCTGACATAATTGATAAAACTTGTAACTTAGTGGATTTAATTCTATTCCAATTGTATTATTAATGATTTAAAGCATCTAGATTAACTTAATTTATTGCTAAACTGTTTCAGTAGCTGCTGAGCTATGTTTTACTTTGGTTTCATAAAACAGCCTCACTGCACACTCCATTATTCTGGAGTTTTATTCTGTTGAATTGAGATTTATTGTCTATTTGATTGCCTAATTGGTGGTTAGTGTAATACATCTTATTTTCAAAAATTGTTGTGCCTGTCATAGAGTGATTGTATCTTTGACTGCTGGTATTGAGTCTTGTTTTGTATTCTTGATGTGAACCACTTTATCCCGTTCCCTAACCACAGATGGTGTCGAGTGAGCTATGGTTCTTTGATTTATAGTATAAAGGCCATTTTCAGCATGCTTCTTGTATCCTTAGTGTTGTTGAGGCCTTTCTTAATTGCGTTGTGCCTCAGTGTGTTGACTTGAATGATGCATTATTACTGGTTTACGCAGTGATCGTTTCAAGATGGTTTGTAGTTTTTCTTTTGCTTTCTCAACTTCTTCAAACATTTGCTGCCCAATATTTTATAAAAAGGTGTCTTTATGAAACTCTTGATATGCATGAAACCGTATTAATTACTTAAGGAGTTGATTTCTGATTTTTGATACGTGTTTGTTGCTTTGTGTCTTAGACCAACGAATGAAAAATTTTTGGTTGTTTTGCTAGTGTAAGAAATCACTTCAGCCACTTTCAGTTATTTAGAAAATATTTCACATACAACTGAAGTGGCCTTTAAATTTAAGAACAACAATCAAGTTAGTTTTGTGTTTTGAGGGAAAGTAACATTTTCTACAGGAATCTTTATCCAAAATTTGGGTTCATGACAGACGCTGTTACATGTAGAAGATATTGCATGAATACTGCATTAAATTTTTGCGTTGTATTTCAGTATTAACCGGCTGTGAAGACAGAATGTGCTTATCAAATTTCTCTTGTGCAATCTTTATTTTTTGCTTCCTGTTATTTTTCAAATGTCACAGAACAGAAATAATTCTCTGCCTTCAATAGAGGGATTGAAACCTTGATAGTCAAAGAGGAAGGGAAATTAAAGAGGAAAGTGTCCAGAATGAGAGAGGACAGAAAAGGCAGAAAATAGAAATAGAAGGATTAGCAATTGTGTGCGTTTCCAGAACCACCTTAGTAAGTCTCTGATCAGCACGGGATAATGAAAACTGCAATGGGCATTTACCAATCAAATTTATTTAACATTACAAATTGGACACCTGAGTTAATGTGTGTGATCGATCACACAGAGAATATTGGAACGATATGACACCCAACATGAAGCTAAAATACAATGGAAACATAAAGTGCGCGCTTGGATTACCGATATAAAAATTTAATATGAAATAGCACACAAATGAGAGAAATGCACTCAGCAAATTATCAACGAGTGACTTTGCAATTTAATGTTGCCCAAGACAATGTGACACACATAAGAGAATCATAAAGCACGATAAATTGGATGAAGCATTTTCTCGAGAGGTGCTACGGCACCGGGATGATCCAATACTATAAATGCACTACTTGTTTAAACTTTAAACAGAACTTTAAAGGCACCACCCACCCCAACGGCATTGCGTAGGAAATATGCTTTCCATAATAAACCTTTAAGTGGCATCCGTGACAATAAACCACACCAAAATAACACATTTTAGCAATGAACACTGATATTAACGGATGTTAAGTGCTGACAAATCTGGATTTCTTTTCCACGCATCTTTGTTGAAACTCGTGATTACCTCAATCCTAAATAAACTCATCACGGACCAGATTCAGTTGATTCACTGTCCTCCTTTCTCCAGGACGCCGATGTGCAGACGTGACGCTCATTTTCATGTTTCTTGCGAAGCTGCGTGACTGGTGCTGGTTTGGTGCTGACTCTGTTTTGAGTTAAGCCTCACTGCTGCTTGTGCTGTGGCTTTTGGGAAGCGCGTCAGTCTTCTCTGCGCAGGTTCTTAGCTGCGCTTAAGATGCACGTTCGATTGCCATTGTCCCTTGGAGTGCTAAGGGAGCTTGGTTATTGTAGATCCAGCAGGTTGATTCCGTACCGCTACTGACTTCGTGATTGCGTGGTTCCAATCGGCATGCTGAAGGTACTTGCGTACTTGGAGTGGACGTAGAAAATTTTACAAACCTCTGGTAGAGTCGTTGACAAACTGACTACCACCACCATCTTCTTCCTTCCTATGCTTGGCATTCACTGATGCAATGCTGATGCGCTCGCAGCCATTTCTAGTACATTGGTACGCTGTAACTGCTGGTGAGACGATACTATGCTCATGAAGCATTAGCGTAGTTGGGTTTACTTTATTTTGATGCTAGGTTTGTGTTGTCTTCATGCCTGGCACGCCGGCGGCTGCCGGGCGCCCTGCCCTCACACGCACCAATTCCGTATCTCTCTTGTTGCGTAACTCAGAGAAAAAGATTCTTGAGCTCAGCTTTTATAGACTCCCCTTGTTTCCCTCTAGAAGCTTCTCGAATGTTCTCCCTTGTGTTGATGAATCGTACGCCGATGGGTTAAAACGTTGCTTGTTATGGCATTTCTGTTGCTCGTTCGTTGAGGCACTCACATGCCTCTGACGCACCTACTACGCGGTACTTTCTTGCGCTCTCATTGGTTCTGGTTATGCAACTCTCTAATTTCCCCCTCATTTGCTTAAGATTAAAATGAGAACGTATGCTCAAGTGCACAACTTGGTCTCCAAAGTACATGGTTACCAAGTGCATAGTTACTTTTAATTGCAAATTTTCGTTTAATGGGTTTTTGCCTAGGAATACTCGCCAGTAATAATTAAGTTAAGTTCTTCCTCACAGGCCAGTTCAAGTTCAAGCCTCAAGCAGTTACTTTCAAGCGAGAAGTAGACAATAACAGCACTGAGGCACGTTCAGGGCACGCAAAAGCCGAGGCTGAGTTGAGGGAAATCAGCTCTGGTACGTACAACACTAGTGCTGTTCATCAGGGACTAGCTGGAGCACCTCAAGTGAGCGTTGACTCGCTACCATCAGATGTGTCGGGTTGCGGCAGCGGGGTTGATGCTGCACCTCCTAACAGACTTATGTCACGGCCCCTAATGTGTGAATATTGTGATTACTCTACTAGTAGGAGGGGCATTATGGAGCTGCATCTCCGTGTCAGGCACAAATTGGGATGTTACTACTATTGTGGGTTGTGCGATTACTCCACTATGTGCACAAGTATTTTGAAGCTGCACGTAATGGAGCAGCACGATAATGAGAACCGGCACGAAGGTGTATCTGGGAGTTACCATTATCAATGTGTGAAAATGACGGGGGAACAGCGTCGTAATAAACGTGATCAGGAAGAGCTCAAATGTAATTTCTGTGACTCTCGCTTTGTCATCGAGTCCAGTTCTGATTCAATTGAAAATGGTGCTTTAGACAATAGTATGGTGTACAAGTGTGAAGTGTGCAAATATTCTTCAGCAAATGAAGGAAACTTGAAGCAGTGTTGGGTTGGTAAACGCAAAATAGGACCTCGAACAAGCAGACATGTTCAAAGTGGACTTTACAAGCGTAACTTGAATGGCTCTGCTCATAGAAACGAACATGAAGCAGACCAAGATAGCAAAGAAAGGAAAGTTCAGCTGTTCAAGTGTCAATTATATGACTATTCCTCGGCTCGAAAGAATAGTGTTGAACTACACCGAGCAGACAAACATGGCGAAGGCCAGCTGTTCAAGTGTGAGTTATGTGAATATTCCTTTGCTCGTAAAGATAATCTTGATCGACATAGAAGTACAAAACATGGTAAAGGTCAGCTGTTCAAGTGTGAGGTCTGTGACTATTTCTCTGCCCGGAAGGATTATGTTGAAAATCATTTAGCCAGCAAACATGGTAAAGGACTGATGTTCAAGTGTGAATTATGTGAATATTCCTCTGCTTATATATCTGCTCATAAACGTCACCTTGCTCGCAAACATGGTAAAGGGCAGCTATACAAATGTGAATTATGTGAATATTTCTCTGCTACGAAGAATGAGGTGAAATTGCATCAGGCCAGTAAACATGGTCAAGGTCAGCTGTTCAAGTGTGAGTTCTGTGACTATTCTTTTGGTCGGAAGAATCATTTTAAAAATCACCTAGCCTGCAAACATGGTAAAGGGCAGCTGTTCAAGTGCGAATCGTGTGACTATTCTTCTGCTTTTATGAGTAGTGTTGAACAACACTTGGCCAGCAAACACGGTAAAGGACAGCTGTTTAAGTGTGAATTATGTGACTATTCTTCTGCTTACAAATCTGCTCTTAAATCTCACCTTGCTAGCAAACATGGTAAAGGTCAGCTATACAAATGTGAAGTATGTGAATATTTCTCTGCTGCAAGGAAAAATGTGAAATTGCACCAGGCCAGTAAACATGTTAAAGGTCAGCTGTTTAAGTGTGAGTTCTGTGACTATTCTTCAGCTCAGAAGGTTCATGTTAAAAATCACCAAGCCGGCAAACATGGTAAAGGACAGCTGTTCAAGTGTGAATTATGTGACTATTCTTCTGCTTATAAGTCTGCCCTTAAACCTCACCTTGCTAGCAAACATGGTTAAGGTCATCTATACAAATGTGAATTATGTGAATATTTCTCTGCTACAAAGAATAATGTGAAAATGCACCAGACCAGTAAACATGGTAAAGGTCAGTTGTTCAACTGTGAGTTCTGTGATTATTCTTCTGCTCGGAAGGATTATGTTAAAAATCACCGAGCCTGCAAACATGGTGAAGGACGGCTGTTCAAGTGCGAATCGTGTGACTAATTCCTCTGCTCGTATGAGAAACGTTAAACTACACTTAGCCAGCAAACATGGTTAGGGACAGCTGTTCAAGTGTGAGTTATGTGAATATTCCGCTGCTTGGGAGAGTAATCTTGAACATCACCTAGCTAGCAAACATCGCTGCATAATGCGTTTCCTTTCTAGATGTGAAATGCTCATTTATGGGCTATTCAAATGTTCAATCTCTACATCACACTTTAAATATTTTAAATATTGTATCACTTCCGTGTGGCCAAAGATCTTACGGACTTCTCCCTCTGGAGAATGTAACTTCTGTGTCCATGGGAATTGGCGTTCACGAGAGGAATATGTGAGGCCCTGAACTAAGAGATAAGGAAGTCATGTGTATGTGAAAAGAAATATTTTTAGTTGTGTTGAGGACCTTTTTAATATACTCCAGTCCTTATTTTCTTCATCCGTTATGCCATCAACTTACCCTTATTTCATAAATTTCTATGCAACTTGCTGTTTCTAAAATCAATGTGCATAAACTCTGCGTTCCCTGCGAATGATTTCCCCTGAAGGGGATAAAACTATTGTATCTATGGAAATTAGCGCTACCAGGTGAATTATGTGAGGGCCCGAGCTAAAGGTTAGGTAGGCTTTCATTCTGTTAAAATAGAATGTTTTTTTTTGTACCGACCATCTTTTTTCGGTTCTCTGCTGCCTTTTTTTCAGCACATACTACTTTCTTCTCCCCTTAGGGGGATACAACTATTGTATCTATGGGAATTATCGCTCCCTGGGGGACAAGGTGAGGGCCCGAGCTAAAGGTAAGGTAGGCTTTCTTTTTGTTAAAATAGAATAGGTTTTTGTTTTGTTACGGACCATCTTTTTTCGGTTCACTGCTGTCCTTTTTTTTCAGCACATACTACTTTTTTTTTCAACTTTGACCTTGTTTCATGAAATTCTTTCTCATCTCACTGTTTCTATGCCCCTTCTGCATAGATTCCTTATTCTCTTAGCTCCATACTAAATGATGCCTTCTTCCTTCCTCTCTTCGATACGTTTTTTTTGTAGGGTTAGGGAGGCTTAAAATAGCATATAATCTAATCTAACTTACTACTTTCCTCTCCTTTGTTTTGTTTCATGAACTTCTTTCATAGCTTTCTTTTTCTATACTTCTTGTACATAGATTCCGCGTTCCCTCAACTCCATACTAAATGGTGCCTTCCTCCTTTCTCTCTTTGAACATTTTTGTCGTGGTAAAGGGAGGCTAAAACTTGAATAAGGATAATACTGAATGATTTCTTCCTCCTTCCTCCCTTAAAAGCACTTTTATAAATAAACAGGCCTAAACTATCTTATCTAATGTAATCTAACGCCTCGGTAGCGTTGTTGTCGGTAATATTTATTTTCTTCCTAACACTGCATTCTTCATTTTGCGTGGTTTTCGGGGCAAATTTCAGTAATTTATAAGGTGTCTTTTTCGAATGAAAAGAGAACTTTCTTTCAGTTAGTGAGTGGTTTTTGTGAATAACGCATGAAATTCAGCTGTTCACATTCTATTTCGTAGTGTTTTTTGTCGCATCCATGTGACATTTGTCAGACTTACACTGCGATTTCTTTTTCTTCGTTTACATTTCAGAATTAACGGTCACAATCTTGAATTGTTTTGCATTCTTTGTTTAGGTTTGTTAGAAATTGTGTATTTATGGTAACCTACTCCAATGCATTTTATGTCAGTGGTTCTCAAACTGGGATCCCCGACCCTTGGGGTTCCCTGAGAAAGACCTAGGGGGTCTGCGACACAATGGAAAAATTGCCTTCAGACAAAAATATATATAAAAATACAACACTGATTTTCCGTCATAATAATAGGTGGTATCGATATTTTGGTGTGCATGAAGCCAGCACTTTCCTATGATTTTTTTATATCCCTCACGATATTTCATTTAGGTTTGTTGGCTCCCTCTTGCTACCGGCGTAATTGGAGCCCTGTGTTTACTTTTGTGGTGTGTGTGTTATGTTCTCCAGAATGTTATTGAGGGGTTTTTGTTTGCGCGAAAATCTCGAGTCTGAGGAGTCTGAGTATGATTGCTATGATTGCTAAGAGGGGACTGTATGAAAGCTTGATTGTGCCAGTTTTGTTGTATGGAACAGAGTCCTGGGCGTTGCGAGCAGCTGAGAGGAGGAAGTTGGATGTGTTTGAGATGAAGTGTTTGAGGAGCATGTATGGAGTAACAAGAAAAGATAGGATCAGGAATGAGTTGGTTAGGGGCAGACGGGTGTTATCAAAAAGTTAAGCAGGCGAGTGGATGAAAGAGTGCTTGGATGGTTTGGGCAATGTTGAGCGGCTGGTGAAAAAGATTTATACGTCGGAAGTGAGTGGTTTTAGGGCACGAGGTAGACCTCGGATGAGTTGGATGGATGGGGTGAAACGTGCTTTGTATGAGAGGGGTCTGACTGTGGACGTGGCGAGAGGAATGACTGCGGACAGAAGTGAGTGGGGGCAGTGCGTAAGAAGGTAATTTTATTTTTGACGCGGTACTGGAAGTTGCCTGCGTGTGATGGGGTTGACCTGTCCTGTGCGGGGGGAGGGGCTGCACTCAAAGAAGCGGTCGGGGTAAACCAGCTATGGCTGTCGGGCCTGACTGTGGAAGGTGGTTGTGCTGGGCTGATGCTGATCCTGGCAGTCTGGTGCGGCCGGTGCTGCCTCTCTCGCCTCCTAGTGCTAAGAGTGATTATTGTGGCCTGCTGTCGGCCACCCTCCCATAGGGAGGAGAAGCCTGGTATATGAAAATCTTGAAGAAAGCCTATGTATTGCTAGGCTTTTCTGCATCTTATTTTTAAATCAATATCATTAGCTTAATATGAATTTATTACGACGTAGCAACTTCGATCCTTCGCCAGTCCAACTGTCACTATCTTCAGTCTTGTGACCGGCAGTCTGGCCCCAAGTCCATTTAGGCTCTGGCTGTCTGATCGGTCTGGCTGCTACACATTCGCATTGCACGCAGATGGCATTTGCTATATATTGCTATTATATAAAAAAATCACTATATCGGTAATGAGTTGTTGATAATTAACAAAACTGTACTTGGCAAGTTTGCCTAAATATCCTGTAACTGTAGGCAGCTCTGTTTGTTTTTAATTACTCTTCATATTCATTCATTCTTCATTTTATGCTCACAGAAAGTGTGAACTGAAGATGGAGAAGTTTTTAAACTAAAATCTACTGATGAGCTTTCCACTTCTACTTTATCCACACAAAGTGAAGGAAGAAGTTTGGGTACAAAAGAAAGAAACTCAAAACTGGGAAAGTATAATTCCTCAAGTACTGCATACACTCCTGATCAAAAGTTTAGGACCACCTGAAAATTGCGAAAATTTCCAACTTTTCAGTGATAAACAAATGCATTCAACTAGGAATCGGTAATAACTAAAGGTAAAAGGTGAGAAAGGCAAAAGATAACAATTGTAACAATTTATTAAGTTATCAACACTTTTAATGTATAATCACTTTTTCAGTTGATCATAATTATAAGACTAGGGTAAAAAAGTTTAGTTTGAAGGTAATTTCCGGCATTTTAGACTAGTTACTGGTTGGCACTGATAGAGTAAAGGTTTCACCATGCCCAAAGCAAGCAAACCGAATTTGAACGTGGTCGAATTGTCGAACTGTATAAGCAAGGCTTGTCGCAACGCGCAATCGCAGCTGAGATTCACCGCAGTAAAAATATAATTTGCAACTTTCTAAAGGACCCAGGGAATTATGGAACAGCAAAATCTAGTGGTAAACTGAAAGAACTTTCACCTGCTTTTGGTAGGAGAACAAAACGGGTGGTTTCTCAAGACAGAGGACGGTATTCAAAGTAAATTAAGGCCCTCACAGATGTTAATTGCAGTGCAGTAACGATCAGTGCAGTAAGTGGTCTCAAGTTTTGTGTTCTGATGAGCAAAAATTCAATATGGATGGCCCTGATGGCTTCCAACGGTACTAGCATGACAAAGAAATCCCTCCTGAAATGTTTTCCCCGCGCCAAAGTGGTGAAGGCTCCGTTAAGGTATGGGGCACATTTTCCTACAGAGGAACCATGGAGCTTCAGGAGATGTAGGGTCTTCAAACAGCTCTTGGTTACGTCGGAATGCTGCTAAGTTCATCTTTGTCACCAGAGGGTTCTCGTCTATGTTGTGATGAATGGATTTTTAGCATGATAATGCAGCAGCCTACACCGCCCGCCAAACAACGACTTTCATTCAAGAAAATGGGGTCACTGTTTTGCGTCATCCAGCGTGTTCACCGGACTTGAACCCAATAGAAAATGTTTGGGGGTGGATGGCGAGAGATGTTTATGGATATGGTAAACAATATGCGTCAGTAAACGAACTTCGTGCTGCCATCTTTAGAAGCTGGGACAAAATTCCTCGTGCCCTCATGGAAACCCTCGTTTCTAGTATGAGACGAAGAATTTTTGAGGTTATTTACAAGAATGGAGGCAATACCCATAACTAAGTTCAATGTTTGCTCACCTCAACGTCGTTGAAGAAAGATTTCGTATGATTTTTCCATGTGGTCTTATCATTTTGATCAACTGTAAAAGTCATCAAACATGAAAAGTGTTGATTTCTTAATAAATTGTTACCATTGTTATTTTTTGTCTTTCTCACCTTTTACCTTTAGTAATTACCGATCCCTACTTGAATGCATTTAATTATTTATCATTGGAAAGCTGATATTTACCTAAATTTTCATGTGGTCTTAAACTTTTGATCAGGAGTGCATATGCTTACCTTTGTGGTAAAAAAACGTTGGAGTGGAGTACCCGAAGTTTGTTATCTGTCAAGAGATACACTCCAATAAAGGTATGAAACCATTGAAACTACAATGACATTTACAGCAAAAACATCCAACTGAGGCCACAAAATCCATTGATTTCTTCAAACGACAAGAGTCATCAGTAGCTAGCCGAGCTAATACTTTCAAACAGAAATTCACACTTCCACTCAGAGCACCATAATCATTATTCTTAGATTCTTTTCATATTATTCATGGCAAAACATCCAACAGTGAAAATATAAACTTTTTGAAGTCGTTTGTCACGAAATGGATGCTTATTTTCATGGCTTGCTGCTCCACTCTGAAGTGCGATGTTTATTACGTGGAGCAGTTATGAATCGAATATTTGCACTGAGCAGAGGATTAGCTGTTTTCTCTCATACCCAGGATCAGATCTTTACATCTATTTTGTGGTGAGATGTTTTAATCCGGGGATGTGACACCTAAAACAGAGTTCATGTGGGCTATTGTAGTAATGACGGTCTTGATGACCACAGTACTAACGATTACATAATACTCTTTGCTGCGGTGGTATGAGGGTTGGTGTTGGGGTTGTCTTTCGGTGCGGTGTGGTCTTGGGTGCTTAATCACTGGCGGGCCTATGTTTGCTGCCTCTTGTGCTACTCAAGGGTGTAAGATTTAAGTAACGTGACCTGTCAACAGTCAGTGTAATTATCTGCCACTTGTATGCACACTTCGTAATAAAACCTCCCGAAAAAGTGCAAAGACCAAACATTAGAACGAGACGCGTACGGTATAACAATTAATCTTCTGAAATTGAAGGGTGGAAAGCTTTAGTGGACTACTTACAATGGATTTCCTATGCAAATAGTCCACTAAACCTTTCCACCCTTCAATTGTGGAGGACGCGTGTTGTATTGTGACTTTGGCAAATCGCCAAAGCGACAGCTAAATAGTCCATGACCGAAGCTGTCGTTAAATGAGTTTATTATTATTATTGTGAAAAAATCATGAATGCTAAAGCTAGCAAACCCATCAGACATATTCTGACATCTAAATGTACTGAACAAGAGCATGTAAGTTCTTGAATTAAGCATTTTGAATATGCAGGACAAAGTACGTGCATTCATGCAAAAGCTTTTATTGTGCGAAACCAAATGCCCGGAAGGAGTCAATGAAATATTCCCGTTTTATCACCAAGAATGTATGACATCAAGTGAAGACATTACCGTCGTCATTGTGTCCCATCTATCTCATTTGCAAAGCTAATACAAGTAGTATTATCCTGAACTGGAAAATTTAGGTGTACATCTTGATATTAAGTCGTAAGAGAAACTCATTGAACTATCAAATGATTGGGTATGAGAATAAAGTTCTCTGCACTTCCATTGACAGAGTTTTGGATATACTCAAGAACGGAATATCATGCTATGGCTGAAAAAACTCTGAAATACATTTTGCCATTCGCCTCAACAAACTTATTTGAAAAAGATTTTTCTACATTGACGCTGCTGAAAACAAAGCCAACAGAAAACACGCAGGTGAACAGCGACATGAGTTTGGCACTATCTAACATCAAGCCTCGCATTGATCAACTATGTAGGAGCTATCAAGCCCATCCAAGAAGTTTTTGACAGCTTTTGTGTTTAATTATGCATTTTTGATGAAGGTATTTCGTTTTTTGTAATCTGCGGTGACAGTACATACTGTAATGAGTGTAATCATCTAACTACTACTATGGCTGTTTCTAACATTTTTATTCAAAATTGAAATCAAAACATCAATTTTGAAATTATTTTAAAAGCGTTTCTTATACTTGCTTTGTGTAGAAATATGCAAATGGTAAATTTACTGCATAATAATTGTAATGGGTATCTTGGTTTGGCAATAATAACTTTTGATTGCCTGGGACTTGGCATCGTAAAGGTTGGGAACCTATGTTTTATGTCATAGAAACTGTATTCGTGCGGATTTTTATCCCGAATGCGACTATGGAAATTAGTTGGATGAAAATGTGAGGTTTCTGTGCTGTGGTTTCTCGGTTTATTGGCGTCTTGATTTTCCGCACCTCCGACCTACTCTTTCCACTTATATCTCATATGAACCTTATTTCTTAACTTACTGTTTCTATGTACTGGGGTTCCTGGTTACGAACACTCTATGTGCATAGAATCTGTGTCCCCTCAACTCCATCCTAAATGGACAAACTTATCTCAAATACAAAAATTTTGGATTAAAACTTGAAATTTTTCTAAAAACCTGTTTGGTACAATGATGACATATGTATGAATTTCATCACGAATTCTTCAATAGGTTGTCAATTTCATTGCATTTCTGCGTGAACCTTCTGTTAGACATGCGCGTTGTTCTGTGTTTTTTATAATTTTTTTGCCAACTATTTCTCACTTCTTGAACATCACTGAGGACGGTATTTTGGTTTGTTCGGTTAAGTGTTTCATGTATTTTCGTTTATCCAAACACAAAGCAAACATTTTTATTTTAAAGCTGGTGGTTGATTTGAACTTTTTTCGTGGACATCAGAACTCCATTTATTTTACGGCTAAGTAGACATTAGTAATTTTATATTGAGGAGTTCCCTTCAATCCAAAACATCACCTTTTATGTTTTGAACAAGCTTTAATTTTTGTTTAGAGTTCTTTTTGATGGTTGAATGTTTATGTTAGCCTTGTGCTATGGTCGCTCTTCTTTGTATCTGACTACTGGGAATCTTGTGTGCTACCCTTATTTTGGTAGAAATTTAAAAGCCAAATTTGGTTGTATTATAAATCATGTTCGCCGAGTTAGCAGGCTCGTTTTATTGACATACACGCAGGAAAAATTAGTTTCAAATTTCTATTTGGAATTTGACATTTTGTATTCGAGGCAAAAACATTTATTTCCCCCTGTTATACCTTCAACAAAATAACTACTGCTACGGCGGCTTGAGCTCTTGTGTGAATGTAAGAGGAGACTGTCCGGCCTGGCATTATTTAGTAGTATTGACGGTATTGATGAGCTTCCAGTCCTAGTGTGTGAAGGAAGATATCCGATGGAATAGATTTTAATTTCATATATGTCAATCAAGTACTCAAACCCTAACGCATCTGATGTCTACTGTTGCGGTGTGTCTTTTTCTTTAACATCTTTACCCCTCAGGGGGATACAACTATTGTGTCTATGGGAATTAGCGCTACCAGGGGGACTGTGTGAGGGCCCGAGCTCAAGGTTAGGTAAGCTTTCTTTTGGTTAAAATAGAGTAGGTTTTGTTTTGTTACGGACCATCTTTTTCGGTTCACTGCTGTCCTGTTTTCCAGCACCTACTAATTTCTTCTTCAACTGTGATCTTGTTTCATGAACTTCTTTCTCATTTTACTGTTTCTATGTCCTTTCTGCATAGATTCCGCGTTCCCTTTACTCCATACTAAATGGTGCCTTCTTCCTTCCTCTCTGTGGATCGCATTTGTTGCTGCGTATAGGCAGGCTCAAACTAACGATTAATTTAAACTTTGACCTCTTTACGTTAAGCATTTTTCAAAATTGAAATTGGTTGTGATGAATTTCGTTTAATAACTTCTTTGGAAATAAACCTTCGAACTCATGCTGCACCAATTCATTAACGTTTCCTGGCCAATTTACAAGTAGAATATTTTAAATTTCTGTGTGTTTTCTAATTTGTAGCTAAGGATGCACTTTTACCGCTATGCCCTCTGTTAATTTAGCTACTGTTCTAGATATTTGATTAAGTACTGCGGTTTCTCCTCAAATTAGATCTAACTTTTTCTCTATTAAGATTTTTCTGAAAATCATTGTGTTGAATTTATTGTATCAACTTTCAGGAATTGGACCGTTTCATGTTTCTTATAAAAAATAGGAGTGTGGAACCAGGGAGGTTTCTTTTTATATATTGCAAGGTAAAGTCGGCATGTTCAACTCTTTCTGTATTTATTACCGTGTAGACAAATTTTAATACCTATGATACCGACCGGTCTTGGTCTTCAGTTCGATTTGTTTTCTCTTGGTCATATATGAGCAAATAAATTCGTTGAAAAATAACCGGATTATGTCACTTGAGCTAGAATGTAAGGCTAAATATAACTTTAAATAGCTTTGATCTGTTTTTAAATGCTTTTCAATATTGAAAATTAATATTGCCATGTAAGATAACGCCCCTCGCATGCAAGTCAACAACTCAGTAGCTTTAAAAAAATGAGCATCAGATCATCAATTGCACTGCATATTTTTCGGATTAAAACAATAAAACCAGCGGAGTGAAAAAAAGAGAAAAACTTCACACGGATGAATGTAAGTCAAGATAGAAGAAAAAAGGCAGGGTTATTTCAATGGGTGAGAGAAAATACCCCTCTTGTCCGGCTAGCCAATAGCACTGCTTCTTTTCAAGCAGACTTTATGAAGTCACCAAGGCGCTATGTCGTTGGCCGATACTGTTGATAGATTTGGGGCTTCCAGTGCTACCCACCAGACGGAACATGAACGCTGCTATTGGTTAGTTGCCATGACGTCAACAAGGCCACACGGTCGACGAAAAAAGGATTGTATTGACCTTACCTTGTTTCTTCTACTGTGACGTCAGTTCATGAACAAAGATGCTCGTATGTTCATTTAAATTGAAATAGTGGAACATTTAACGGTTTTCGTGATTATTTCGATGCTTACAATTCCATAGAAAAATGGAAACAAAGAATAGAAGTAATTATTTCACGTGTTTGACGTGTTTCATTAACCGTCGATAATAGCTCGATACGCAGGACCTCCAGTTGCTCCGAGCGAATGCCATTATTCATTGCAGCATACCATAATACTAAGCTTTTCCGATCTTGCGCGCAGCAAAGTGCTCACATTCCGTCAAACTTTTCTGTAAGTTCATTGCTTAGTTTTTTTGTATGTGAGGTGATTCTTTCTCGATAAGGAATTATGTTACCGAGATACAAAAAGACATTCTTCAGCAATGTTGACAGAAAGTACAAAAAGAAAGTAAACATTTTATTTTCAATAAAAATCCAACGATATAGACGATTTTTTAATGGTACTAGTTTGACCATTGTACTCGACTTAAGAAACATTCTACCTCTGTATCACCTGTGGTAAATGAATTGTTTAAATTGTTTAATGATCTGGACACATAAACATATTTGTACATCTCAGCAGCCATGTTAAATATTGAAATAACAGTTAAGGAAAAGGTATAACCCGTTCACTTTGTTGACTTATTTAAAGTTTGGTATCGCAAATAAATGCAGATAAAAATTAATACCTTCTGGCTAATACTTGGTTGAACGAACTTTAACACAAGGTTAGAACCGTTTTGCTCGACAACCGGGTGGCCTGGTGAAATGTATTAGGTAGGAAAGCATTTCCGTTATGAACACAAGAAATAGAATAACATACGGCCCTGATTATTAGCAGTGTAGGCAGTTGCCAACAGGTGTAGGCAGTTGCCATGCAATTTTAATAAGTTTCGTGCATAAATGTTATGCTGTTGCTAGAAACAAAAATAACCACCAGTGCTGCAGTTTGAAGTATTTTCTATGACGACAGCCTGTCATTGTGCTCAGTAAACTAGTGTATTGTTCGCAACTCGCTAAGTTGAACTGAACTGGCACCATGTTTGTGGTTGTGTTTGGATATTTGTGCTTCATCTGTGGAAATTTGACATTGTTTTAAGTATCTAGAATGGCTCAAACCAGTGTTAGCCACTAATTTCTTGCAAGCGAGCTTCTTTGGTTAAAAGCATTGATTGAGAGAGCTACAGCCACCGCAAGTTAGAGTATTTTATGTAAATTATACATTAATTATTTAATTGAATATTTTTGCATAGTGGTGAGTTGAGTCATCACGAGCAGCGCAATAGATATCGCTGGCTTAAACTATCGATAATGAAACTATGAATCGTTACGCCAGTATTTGCAGAACTAGTACTTACAGCATCAATGTATACAGCACTAATATTTACAGCAGCAGTATATACAGCACCGGTATTCATTGCACCAGTATTTACAGCACCAGTATCTACAGCACCAGTATTTACAGCACCAGTATTTACAACCCAAGTATTTACAGTACCAGTATATACTGGTGAATACTGGCGCACAGCACCAGTATTTAAAGTATAAATAAGCCCCAATCCAAGTGTTGGGACAGAAATATCCAAAATAATAGACTTTTATTTCGCGTCTACTAAATAAATACAGATTGTATATTCCCTCAGACACATCTATTGTTGCTTCCTACGATTTGTTCATCAGGTAAAACAACTTAACAATTTATTTACCACAAGTGATACAGAGGTAGAATGCTTATTGAGTCTAGTACAATGGTCAAATTTGAGTATAGCTACCTGCGGGCCAGAATAAGTTCAGTGACTTCTGGGGCCTCCTACCATCAACGTTATTCTAAGGTGTACAATAATGTTTAACCTAATTCATTTAACCTAGTTTCGCATTAGACTGATCAATGATATAATTAATTCGAAATTAGATGCATCATTTTACAATATAGGTCATATGGACTATATTTAACAGTATATTCGATAAACGATTCAAGAGCAGACTGAAGATCGGCGATATTACCCATAGAAAATTGCATTATTAGGACCAGTCATGTAGGAGACAAGATTTGACCTGGTGATCTTACACGACAAGTATTCTGGTAGGAAGTGAAACTCAAGATTTTTTTTTAATACCTTGTAAGAATTACTTTCACGCATCTCCGCAGGTATTGAGTTCCAACTTTTAGTTCCAACTAAGAGAATGCTGTGTTGGGACCGGGCCTTTTAATAATAAGGAAGCAGGAATTTACTCCTATTTCGCGTTAAGTGGTCGTGATGACCAGTTTGCTCACTTAATAATTGTTTTAGGCTTTGTCGCCATCATTTGTTAATGTTTTGTAAATAAAATTACAAATGGAGATTTTGTAGAGATTCGAAAGTTTGAGCGTTGTGAATTTTTGAATAAACCGTTTGTGTGAGCATTATATTCTAGATTCTTTACCGCTCTGATGGCTCTTTTCAGCAGGGTAAAAATTATATAGGTTTTATTTATATCAGTTCCGTGCCATGCTTCTATTTCGTATTGCAAGTCCGGTGAAATTGGCGATAGGTAAAGCCTTTGTAAAGCTGTTTCAGGCAGGAAATTTTTAACTTTATTTAGGATTCCGATGAATTTTGATAATTTAAAACTAATATGAGCGATGTGCTCGTTGAAGGTCAGATGTTCATCATCTACCATGATTACCAGAAGCTTACCTGAGTTTGTAATGATATATCATATTTCGTTGGGTGGACTAAGCTCGGAAAGCTGCGACAGACATTGGAATATCAGAGCGTTAAGCCGGTGCCGCATAGGCGCGAGAACCAAGCAACAGTCGAGCCTCAGAGCGCGAAGGGCAGCCTCGAAGTGGAGAGGGATGGCTTAAGCAAAAGCCACATCACCTGAGCCAATGAGCGTGCCGCGCGTCAAAGGTGTGGCAGAGGGAAGCGAGCACCTAGCCAATGAAATTTCGAGACGTCAGGACAAGCAAGAGTTCCACCAATCGGGATTAAAATGCTGTCTTCTAGCCACGAACATTCGTGAACCTTCTGGAACGAACCAAGCCTGAACACATATAAGGAGTTCACGAGAAGAATCGTATTTTTCTCTCGGTTACGCTACATGAGAGACGCTGCATTTTGTGAGCAGGCCGGGAACGGCCGCTGCCGGCGTTCCTGGCAGAGGAACAACTCAAAACTAAATATAAAAATAAAGTATACCAAACCCAACGTTATTGTGGGGGGGAGCAGTATCGTATTCATCTTTAAATCGTGAACGTCAAGCATAAGAGGGAAGAAGATGGCGAGTGGCACAGAATGTCAATGACTCAACCTAAAAAGTTCATGGAGAATTCTACGTAAACTCCAAGCTCGCAAAAAATTCCAGTATGCCGATTGGAATCGCACAGCTTCAAAGTCTACGACAATGCCAAGCACTGCGAGTTCTGCAGGGGTCAAGCTTTTCCGGTAATCAGAACTCAAATTGGAACTCTGAACTTTTGGTGCAGTGTCGCCGATGATCAGCACCAGCCTATGTGCGCGAGGGAACAGCGGAACGGTCTTATCAGCTCTCGTGCAGTCTTCAAGCAGTATTGGAAGCGGTATTAGGTGGACGCCATCCACATTTTACGAGAGATTGTGAATACATAATTACTGGTATGAGGACTCATAAACGGTGATATAAAGTTTAAAATTGCAAATCAGGTAGCACACTGAACAGTGCTTTCAAATTGGCATGCCGTCTAAATGTGATTTTGTAACATGTTGTATTTCTCTAGCTGATGTGTGGAGTTCACGTTGGGCACCGTGTGAAACGTCTTATTTTGATACCTTGTTGTAAGTCAAGGTTCTGCTGTTATGTATTATACTTATTATTTCGTTCTTACGCTAGCCTATCTATTTAATATGTTTTTCTAATTCCGTTTCATTGTGCGTAAACCTACTATTGATAGTTGCCATAAAATTTCCGCAATGTTAAATCATGCAATCGTTGCTTTAGCGCTCATTACGATTCGAAGGGCACATCTCTCATTTTTGTGTGTCATTTTGTATCAGAATGTGTTTGTCGACAACCCTCATATTTTACCTCACGTGTTCAACATTAAAATAAAATGTGCTTAAATCTCTCAAAATTATGTCATTTTTCCCATGCAACTTAACTAGGTAGACGCGAAGCGCACACTATGCTAATACTGCTACTTTTAATTCCACCTTAGCTGTCCCCTCTCCTCCTGTGCATTTCACACCTTTAATTTTCCTTTCCTTCTTCTACTATCGAGGTTTAAATTCCTCAATCGTAGCGTCTTAAAGACGTATCATCTACCATGACAAGTTGGTTTCTTCGATTTCACCTTCACCAATTTTTATGCGTGGAAGAGATATATTTTTCTTGTATGAGAATATAATTCATTTTGTTTTATCGATATTAAGGCTTATTTTACTAGCTTTACGCTACAATGAAACCTTATGGAGTTCATTATTTATACTCTTCGAAATAATGATGGATTTTGGTTCGGAATCACCGCAGAAAACGTTCTGTCATTGGCAATAAGTAAGAATTTGAAAGTTATGTAGATTTAATAATATGATTAATATCATTGATAAAAATCAGAAATAGGAGAGGCCCAAGAACAGATCCTTGTGAAACTCCATGGTTAATTGTCTGTGGGTCCAATTTTGCATCGTCAATGACTACGTACTGCTTCTGATTCGTTAAGTATGATCTGAACCAATCATGGACAACCCCTCGAATACCATAACAGTGTAGTTTCAAGAATAATATGTTATGGTCCACACAATCGAATGCTTATCGAAAGTCAAGAAATAGAGAAGACAGACTTTCCTTCATCTATATTACAATAAAGGAATTGTTAATGATTTAATAATAATAATAAGAAACTCATTTGACGGCAGCTTCGGTCATTGACTATTTAGCTGTCGCTTTGGTGATTCTACTAAAGTTACTAACGCATTGGAAGTTTTTAGGATTTCCCACGTTTTCCGAATGTTAAACAGCGAGTGCCATGATCCAGAGATCAGTTTGGGCCCTTTTTATTTTAGGTTAGTTTACTGAACGAGATACTATAAATGAGCAGGTAGACATTACAATACACGAGCGAGTGCAGGATATTTCAGCGTTGTAGCCCCATACCACACGCAGGTTTTCTAGTAATTCAACAACCAAGACCACACTGAATTGCGAGTCTCAAAATCTCAAAATCAACCTTCACATACCCTCGTCAAAGAAAACTAATTTATAGTTACATTGGTGACACACACAGCTTTCAATTTAAAAGATGGCCCAAGCCACCATTGCATTTAATCCAACCATTACACCACCACTATTATCATTAGCGTCACAAATGATCAAAAATCTTAATCTCCACCACACCACGCAAAATTCGGATATTTCGGGCAGCCCGACCCCTTGGGAGTTTCAGCTGCCCACCCATTTATGGCTGAGCTCCTTACCTACGCTGAAACCCCCCGAGGTACCAACGCAGTGCGCCCGGCCATATTGCGGTTTAATCGTCAAAAGCCTAAATAGAGATGCAGATTCCTATATTAACAAAATATATCTCGCATAATTCCAAGCACATATCCTGACCGGATGGTGAGATTTACAGGTTTACATACGCAGTGATAGCCTTAACATATTCTAGCACTTTTCCTACTGGGCCACCATCCTTCAACAAGTCACCGACGCTCCTGCCACTGACATTTCCGCAGAGGATTCTTCTTGGTAGCTACAGAGCAGGACATGTCAATTATATGTTTTATCGTCAGCACCGCATCTCCGCCCCATCCGCATATAGGTCTCTGGCCCAGGGCTTCTGGGTTCAATAAATAGTTATGGGTGAGGGCGGTATGTTTCGTCGAAGCCTATTAATTATGACCTTTTCTTGGCGGTTCAACTTTTGCCGGTTCACTTTCCACCTTCCAGGGCTGCTCTTCATCTCTCTCAAAACGCTTCGGTCTCGCTGCCACTCCTCATTCCATATTTCATACGCCCATGTTCTTATCAACGGGAACCAATCTTTGTAAGGAATGATGGCAAATTCTGACTGTCTTGTTGCTGCTTGTTTTGCTGCTCTGCCCGCACACCCATTCCCGCTGATCCCCACGTGAGCGGGGACCCAGCAGAAGATGATGTGCTTCCCGTCCAAGATGATACGATGTATATCCAATAAAATTCTATTGATAAGTTGGTTGTCATCGGTATTATTGTCAATAGCCTGTATAACAGCTCGAAGAATCACTGAAAACTACAAAGTTATCAAATTTTGTTTCGTTTATTATGCTGACTCCCAGTTTTATTGCATGAAGTTCTGCTGTAATGACACTTGCGACCATCGGTAGTGATATAACTCAATAAAATTAAGTCAGTAGAACCTGACTTTCTCCTATCCCTGAAAAATCAGGAAGATTCTCCGGAATAAAAGCCTCTGAAATTACTGCCCTCAGAACCCTAAAATAGGGTAACTATTATCGCTGACTCCCAATAAGGACCAGCCAAAATTGAATAATCTATAACTGGCGCCCAACTTGGATCCGCCTAAACCACTATCTAACATTTGGCGCCGAAGAGGATACAGCCAAACCAAAAATCCAACAATTTGGCACCCGAACAGACGGACTACGACTCCCTGAAGCGGAAGAAAAATAAAGGACTTCGAATCCTGAAAACCAAGAAAAATAACAAAAATAAAGGAACTTCGACTTCCTGAAGCAAAAGAAAAATCTCAAAACGGATTGCGTCCAACGTGCCCGAGAGTACATGACTGCCCTAGGCCTTACTCCGGAGCAACCAGACTACCGTGAAACATTCCTTCAAAGAATCCAAATTCTAGAGGAAGCTGCTGAACGAGAACGAGCACTAGAAAGAGAAGAACGAGAACGAGAAATAGAAGAACGAGAACGAGCACTAGAAAGAGAAGAACGAGAACGAGAAAGAGAAGAACGAGAACGAGAAAGAGAAGAACGAGAACGAGAAAGAGAACGAGAGATAGAAAGAGAACGAGAGCATGAAATCCATCTCCAACAACTCAACCAGCAAAGGGCACCAGAAGCCAGACGAGTCAAAATACCCGATATCGCTGCTTTTAACCCTGAACAAGAAAGGATCCAAGAATTCATGCAGCGTTTCGAGAGTCACAGCAACACACTCGAATACACGGAATTTGAGGCTGTTCTCGCACTAGAAAATCTAGTCACGGCTAAGGAAAGAAGACTCATCCAAACAGTGGCCGCTGTGGACCGCTACTAATTTAGGTAAATCAAAAATCTACTGCTGAAGTCCCACAAGATAACCCCCGTCTAAATTGCTCATTAATTACTTTGAACTGAAGCCTGAGGAAGGGGATAACATGAGTAGATACATTAGGAGGTTGGAACAAGCGCTTAACGCATGGCTTACCAGGAGCCAAGTAGAAGAAAACTACGACCAATTGAAAAACTTCATGCTCATGGATAAGGTCTACTTCAGTTTACCGTCTTTCCTTGCTACTCAACTAAAGGACTGAAGTGGTAACACCTTAGAGACTATAGCTGAACACAAGGGGCCAAGTTTCCACAAGCCCGACCCAATACAACTCTCCAGAAACTTTGTGAGAACGGTCCGTAAAAACAAGAACGACTGTCAAAAATCTTCAACGGGTAAACCTTCCAGAAGTTTTCAAGCGAATCGACCTTCTAATATCACAACCAGAAACTATCGGTTTTTACCTCCACAGAACCAAAATTTCAAGTATCGACCTTCACCTCCTCAGAACCAAAATCCCCAGTATCGACCTTTACCGCCCCAGAATCAGAATTTCCAGTATCGGCCAAGGACAACTGAACCTGCTCATGTATGAGGCAGACCCAACTACTTTAACTGTCCGCCGATGAGCTGGAGAACATTCTTTTGTGATCACCATGGAGAAAATCCAACCCATTTTAGTGTGGAGTGCCGATACTTAACCCGCGATCTCAACAAAATAACTTTTTCCGAAATGAAGGAGGCGTGGCACAACCCACAACCTACTACCCACACAAATTATATCGAAGAGAAGTCCCCAAAATTTACCCTGCCAACCGTCGAATGCAATCATGCCACGGTAACTTCGGATACAACCGAACTATTACTTGGAAAATTGAAAAGTGCCAAAGCCAACTCAACTACAAGTCAGTCGAAATCTTGCTGGACGGAGGAGCCACAGCAGCATTTGTGAATAAAACTATAGTGCCAGAACAAAATATATATAAAAACAAAATCACCGTCAAGTTAGCTGACAGCCAAACATTCGAAGTGCCATTAGCAAACGTAAAACTTGAGTGCCCATACTATCGAGGCAACATCACAGTCGTAGAGATGGATAACCCTGCAACCGATGTAATCCTAGGACGTGTGCCAGGAACTACATCCTTTGAAGAAGAACACACGCCTCCAATCATAATTGAAACCTCTCATGTCACTACAAGAGCGAGTGCAAAGAGAGAAGAAAATTAGAAATCTGAAGGACCGAAGCAGCCGAAAACCAACAAGGAAGAGTTCATTAAACTACACTGCAACGGTGCTCCTTCAAAGCATCTCTTCAAAAAGATCCCCCATAATAGCCACATCAAAACAGACAAAGAGTGTCCGCTGTATGAGAAGGTGCTTGAGCCATACAAAAAAGAAGAAGTGGATCGTAAAACAATAAAGTCTGGCATGCGCGATAATGGCCTATACCTAAAGACCACGGCGTCCATGGCCACCAGCATCGATGGACGACCGCATCTCCCGGGTCTCCAACCAGCAGCTGCTGCCGAAGGAGAACGGCTGCGTTCCGAGCTCCTCATCTCAGAAGAGTCCCGACGACGACGAAGAAGAGATGAAGCCTCTGGCAACCCAAACTACCCAACGAAGGCTTAACTTCTCAAGAAACTTGAGAAGACGGACAGAAAATTTCTTAAGATGATCATCCCAGGCCCCTGCCTGGCCCCTGTCGGTCCGGTGAGCTTTTTTCATTTTGTTGTTGGAAAAGGACCCTTAATAATAATAATAATAATAATAATAATGAAGGCATCTACGGATGCTTTATTTCCAATCAAGCCTGATACATATCACCTTGTACATTGGATTTTCAAATACCTTATAACTAACGCCAGGACGCCATGACGCTTTTCCCCGGTCGAGACCGGTACCCATTTCAGACACCTGGGTAGAGTGGGGTATTGTGCTTGGAATTTTTCTCCTATACCCAACAGAGAAAATCGCCACTGCCAGCGCTGAACAACAATTAAATGGTAGACTATTCGGTCCTAAAATTTTATGGCGCTACAGACACTAGATCCCCTCCCCCCCCAGGGGGGGGGGTATGAAGACTGAAAATTCCTAATTTTCGACCTCATTTCAACCCCATATTAAAACAAAACAAAATGGAAAATAGAAAATATAAAACCGTAACTTTGTTTAAAATGCTTCAAGGATTCTAAAACTGTTTTTGGTTTTGTTCTAGCATAAAAACTCGATGACATCTATTCATTTGAAACATCAATAAAAATGAACTAACTAACTAATATCCCATCATAATTGCCCATCATATTTTATTAATGTTGCCTATCATAATTTCATTAATATGTGAGCTCATTAAAAATATCATATGAAGCCACAAACCCCGTTTAGAAAATCATGTCCAATGTCCGTCTCAATAATTATACAGAGTGTCTTCAGGGTAGTGAAGTAGTAAATTCTGGCTCAGGAGTCACTTTACCTGTCAAGGTAGTAAAAAATTAGGAAGTAGGATAATTCCATGAAAATTGACAGTTATGTACTTATGTATAAAGAGTTTAAAGATATTAAACAATTTCTTTCTCCAATAATCAGAAATTTGCTGCAGTTTATTGAAAATATTTCTGTCAGAGGATCTGACAATCTACTAGTTGTCTACTAGTTTCTAGTCTGTTTATTTTTTCAAGCGATTAACTGTTGCTCTCATAGCGTGAAGATGTTAGACAAGGTCTTTGCTTAACTTTTGTTAAGAGTCCTTTTTAGACAGGGTATATTAGGAAATTAGGAATTCAGGTAACTTTTTGGCAATAATGCGTTGGTTGCTGCTTTTAGCATTAAGTATTTTAAGTTCTAACAAACTTGGAAGTTTTTTTAATCTGTGTTATTGAGTGTATTATTGAATCAAACTGCTCATTATAGGCCAATTACTTACATTTGGACGACTTTCATTACGTAAAAATTAGGAAGTAAGTTTTTACTGTTTAAGGTCGTAAAAAATAGTAAACTAAGTATTCAAATTTGAAAATGAAATATCAGTAGACTCCTTGTTATACATATATTTCTTTTCATCTGTAGGTAGTAATGTTTTCGAGAATCTATATCCATTAGCATTCACGTAATGATAGCTCATCATGGGTGAGTCATGTTAGTTATTATATTAGAATTAAGGAAATGTTTCTCATGCATATCCCAATATATTAGACAACATTAAATGTTAGAGAGAAGTTGTGGGAAATAGATAAAGTGCATAAACTTAGGTTTTGTTTTAAGCCATGTATTTCACACTTCTCTGCCTATTAATTTCAATCTCGTGTTTCCTTTTTTCTCCTCATATCTCATTTCCCCGTGATATCCCACATGGCATTCCCTTATCTCCTCACTAAATGGTGCTTTTTTCCTTCCATTCCTCTAAACATGTAATCCTATCTTCTTGTCTTTTCTCTTCTCTTTCTCCATTGAGACTCCTTATATTTTTACATATAGTATTATGCTATAGTTTAACATCTCCATTTTCCCTCAAGGGAATACAACTATTGTATCTATGGGAATTAGAGCTCCCATGAGGACAATGTGAGGGCCCGAGCTGAGAGTTAGGTAGGCCTTCTTTTTTGTTGAAATAAAAAGCTTTTGTTAAGAGCCATCTTTTTTCGCTTAACTGCTGTCCTGTTTTTTCAGCACCTACTACTTTCTTCTTCAACTTTGATCTTGTTTTATGAACTTCTTTCTTATCATACTGTTTCGATGCGTTTTCTGCATAGATTCCGCGTTCCCTTGACTTCATAATAAATGGTGCTTTCCTCCTTCCTCTCTTTGGATCGCCTTTGTCGTAGATAATTAGGCTTAAACTAAATAATAATAATATCATCTTCATTTTTTCGAATACTTTTCAATGGTGCTTCCTGTTTAGCGTAATTCTTCACAACTGACCCATTTTTTGTTGTTGTTCTTACCAGCCTCTCAATTTATCATATTAGCTCCATTTACTCTAACAGATTTAAATCTGCACCTTTAACTGCATCTGAAATGCTTGCTTATGAAGTCAGAGACTTAATTAAAAAATTCTTAACTTGAGTTCACATTTTTCTTGCCTTTCAGGTGCTGGAAGAAAGTGAATTGACTCCACTTATAATTGAGGTGTCTGAAGAGGAACAAAAGGCTGCCGTGGTGTTCAACGGAGCCACTGAGATCGGAGGAAGTTTTGCTTCTGTGGAAGTGGAAGATGCTGCCACTTATATCTCCGGTTACCTTGCCGTGAAAACAGACGTCTATCACCAGAAAATGAAAAAAACATCTCTGGCTGACTGCATTGCATGTTCTTCAATTCTAAGCGGGAAATATTTAGGTTTTCATCTGTTTGTTACATTTAAAGAGTATATTCAGTCTGATGATCCGCGCAAGGGACTGAAATATTGCAGTAAGTCTTTTGTATACACTATCTTTTGTAAAGAGAATTTTTCTTGATATTTTCATTGAATTTAGTCACTTACCAGGCTTCTGCAAACCTGTGTGTAAAGTAATCCATGATAACTGCCCTAAACATAGCACCTGTTGTTCTCAAATAACAGTGTATATTTTAAAGTTTTTTGTAAGATGTAGAACACTGCAGTCAATTAGGGCGTACAACAGACCTTTGCGGACTACCTGTTCCAAAGAGAAACTCAATAAAATGATCCCTAAATTATTCACTTTGTTTTGATTCACTTCACTGTGATTCACTTCTGCTAATTAACAACCATTAGTGTTCAACTTGTGGTAGCCTTATTTTGTTAATGTGAAACAAATTTAAGGCTGTGCAGCGTTCTCTTGAATCGAGGGGGTGATAAACCTTGTGTACTAGTTTGCGTAGAATTTGAGGCTGTGATTTAATATTTTGTAGGATGTTGCCCATTTTTTTCCACATAGTGGATGGTATGTATGTTTTTTTTTTGTTGATTCGGATCAGTGCACAGTTAGGTGGGAATATTATCAAAAAGAATTACTATGTATGCGCTATACGTATTCGTTATTCGATTCAATCTCCCTCAACACTGCAACTCTTTTTAAAAGACTGTTTATAATTAACTTATGGAAACCTCTGCATAACTATGATATATTTATTGTTTCATGCAGAATTGCCGGGAGTTAAAAAAATTGGTACTCAAATTTTGATTTTGACTAACTGGTTATTCTAAAGTTTATCTTTATAATCTATTATGCTAAATTTATTTATTTTTTAATTCTAAGTGTTCATGTGATTTTTATTTTATAGTTCTTTACTTACTGGCATGGAGAGTGTCCTGATGTTTGAATATAGTGCTGATGCATTGGGAGTGCTGCAGTTTATTATTTATTAGTCTTTTGTCGTCTTTGATTACTCAAGTCCTGTCCTAGATTTAAACAATTAGTTTTACGTTGTTTCTTTTGCGTAGATTTGGAATTTATAACTAGAAAATGTCGAAACGCGCATAGAGCGGTGGTGTACCAAATGTTGTTTTGATAGGAAAATAATTCATTTCATTCATTATCGCCAAAAGTTGCGTGATATTTATATATATATTTAAAGTATTTTTAAGTGAGGAAAACATTTTTCCAGGGACTAATTGTTGCTTGTATTTCACTCCCCATTCTTTAAGAACTAGCTATGTTAAGTCCCAAGGTGAGAGTTTCGTAGGGCTTCTTTTTAATGAAATTTAAAAGATTTGTTTCCTTAGTTAAAACTCGCTTTTCTTTTTATTCACTGCTGTTCCGTTTCTCATCACCTATGATTTTCTTCTTCAGCTGTAATTTTGTCATAATATTGCTCTTTAATTTAATATTTCTATGTACAGGATATCTTACCTTCAGGGGGATACAACTATTGTATCTATGGGAATGAGCCCACCCATAGGGATTATGTGAGGGTTACATTCGGTTACATATCCCTCGGGTCGTAGCCTGAACTCGTAGCGTGACTCGTAGCTTTAAACGGAAGGTCTTGTACATTAGAGTGGCTTTTTAAGAGCAAATTGTAATCTGTATCCAAAGTGTATCAATTCCCATTTGTTTTGAAATGATTTGAGATTAGCACGAAACTAGTCCGTGTTGCCAATATAAATCAGAATTATTCAAATACATCATTGTAAAAGATATCTATCATTGGAATAATGGCTTACACATATACATTCATATTTGTTGGTGGCAGCTTTAAAAATGGCCCCAGCTAAAGCTGAAGGTTGGATAGGCTTTCTTTATGTTGAAATAGAATATGCTTTTGTTTTGTTACGGACCATCTTTTTTCAGTTCACTGCTGTCCTGTTTTTCAGCTCCTATAACTTTCTTCAACAACTTTTATCTTATTTCATCAACTTCTTTCTCAACTTACTGTTTCTATGCCCCTACTGCATAGATTCCTCATTCTCTCATTTTCATACTAAATGGTGCTTTCCTTCTTTCTTTCTTCGATACGCTCTTTCTCGTAGCGGTCAGGGAGGCTTAAACTTACTTATAATCTTATCTAGTGAAGCGAAGTATATAGCATGTTTTATTTCAAATAAACATATGAGTACGGAATTTTATATTATCCTTACGATCCGGTGCGCAATCGTCAGCCTCATCCTCATGAAAAGGTAATAAAACGTCTTGTATGATTGATAAAAGTAAATTTTCTTATTGTTTGGAAAGGGCTTTCAATTTACGAAGCTGCCGGTATGATTAAATTGAAGATCGATAACCTTTTAGTTCTGGTAGATTTGCACGAAGCCGGACGGAATTCAATTTTTCAAAAAATCAAATCCGGACACGTGGAGGCACACAGGCAGTCGGTCCTGTTGTTGATCGTACGTCTGGTAGGGCAAAGTACGCTGCGTGGTAGTACGCACGCTGCCGCCGCTGACGTCATATTCCGTGCGAGTGATGTCATCCGGCTTGTTTGAAATGAAGCTTTCTATTGGCTAGTCGAATTAGCGAAAGCGCGCGGCATTCCCCGTTGAAGTGATTTTACCTCCTTTCATGGAGCTAGTATATAAAGGAGGGAGCATAGTCGACTGAAAAGAGAACCAGATTTAGAAATTTCTACTCATGTCTGTGACAACCAATAGCGTTCTCGCTGCTTTGACGTCAATAACCTACTGACAACGGTGGGATGCACACGCACGCTAAATGTCTTCTCGCCGCCAACTTAGTCGTACCTAGGCATTTTAACCCAGATCTTAGTTTTCAAAGAAATATCTTGGTTTCAAAATTACTAGCAAAGATACATTAACAGTCGCAAACTATAAAGGTTACAGGCCCTTAAATAAGACAACAAATTACAGAGCGACTTTCATGCACACCTCACCCTTCGATTTGTGTTGCTATACTAATCTTGCTATGGAAAAAGGGAGGCAGAGTTCTGTGTCTCAGACACAGAAATACAGAGAAGCATAAAAATCTTTCGAGGCAGCAAAGGCAAGTACCAGCATTACCTCATTCATCACAAAAAAACGACGAGCGAACAGGTGGCGAAGAGCGAGCTTCGACTTGTCGCATATTTCACTGAACATAATATTTCTTTTGCCAATATTGATCATCTTCTTCCGGTTTGCAAAGCAATATTTCCTGAGACAAAAATTGCGGAACAATTATCAATGAAACGAACCAAGCTCGCATATGTAATTCAAGATGTTCTAGCTTATGATGAAAAAAATGTTAACTGAGATATGCAGAACGCAAAAGTTTTCTCTCCTTGTAGATGAAAGAACTGATATTTCCGTGACTCAAGTGTTAGCGACAGTAGTGAGGTATTTTGACACACAGAAGAAAAAGAAAAAAGAAAAAATGTTTATTCCCAAGTTGTCACATGAGATACATGCCAACATATTGGCTTTTAAAAGTTTCTTAAATATAGGGCATCCTAAAACAAATGTTCCATACGAGGAGTACTAATTGACAAACCATCCGAGGTGTACAAGTAGATGAGCCATACGAGGCATAATAATAGACAAACTATGCGAGGCGAGGTGTACTAATAGACAAACTGTCAGAGGTGTACAAGTAGATAGACCATACGAGGCATATTAATTGACAAAATATACGAGGCGTACTAATAGACAAACCATTCGTGGTGTGCTAGTAGTCTAACAAAAGTTCTATACTAGGAGTACTAATTGACAAACCATCCGAGGTTTACAAATAGATAAGCCATACGAGGCATAATAATAATAGGCAAACTATACGAGGTGTACTAATAGACAAGCTATCAGAGGTGTACAAAATAGATAGACCATACGAGGCATATCAATAGACAAAATATACGAGGCGTACTAAAAGAAAAAAGAAAAAAGAAAAAGAAAAACAGTTTATTTCCAATAGAGATTGTACAATATTACAATCATTGGTTTTTAAATATCTTAAAATTAATATACTTAGATGATACACACACACGAGTATTGAAAAACTCGTGTCACTAGTCGAAAAGAAATGATTGAGGGCAATGAACTCCTAATCTAGCTTAATCTACATTTGATAATACATGTAATGATAATTATAAGAGATAACACAATTTCATGGACGATGCATTTTCATTGTGAGGTGAAAACACTTTTGACAGTTTACATGTACATGACATAAAACTTCGCAATTCTTGACGCCAGGAAATAATATATGAAATCGCTTGTTTCGGTCAATGTTCACAAGTGTCGTTTTAAGGAACCATCTAATATCTAATACTAATAGACAAACCACACGTGGCTTGCCAATAGTCTATCTCTGTCAAGGGTAGTTGAATGAGAAATGAAAATATGCCCTAGAAATATGCAAAGCCCTATCACCACCAAAAACATATTTCATATCTTCTCGATATTCACCACATCATGCGGATATGGGTACATGGGATAAAATAGAGATACAGTGTAAGCCGGTTACCACTCATGATTGACAAATATCTACAAAATATTGGTAGAAATGGGTAAACAAACATATATTCAATATCAAAATTCATAGCTTGTACAACATACGGACAGAAAGATAATTTTACTACGATTCATATGCTCAAATTGCACTTTATTTCATTAAATATATATGACATTAATCCGATTCACAGAAACGCCCTTTGGGGAAGTGATAGATCTATTTTTGAATCATTTCGCTATTGCAAAAAAATTTATTAACCGAATGGTTTTTGCGTAAAGAAATGAAATAGAAACTTGTATATCTATTTATGTAGATACATATATATACCTACAAACGTACACACACATATCAATATATATACTTATTGAAAATAAAATATTAGAAAAAAATTCATATATAAGATAAAAGATGGAAGCAACCTACCATCTACTACACAGAAAACGACAGCTGAGCTCACTGTAATCCTAAGAAATTTTTCGCAAAAAAATAACTAAAAGGAAGAGAAGACTTCGAAAAACAAAAAAATGAGCTGTTTTTTAATTTTTTCACAGAAATTTTTAAGAAAAATCAGGTTATAGTCAAGAAGCAACACAACTCTTCAGCATTCTACGGACATGTGTGCGTGGGACAAAATGGAGTAACATTGTGGCCGGATATCACATCTGAGTGGAGAATATTCACAAAATTGGCACATATAGGAAGATTAGGTCTTGATCCAAAAGGATAATTTTGATTACAGAAATTTAGAGTTTTTTCCGATTTGAAAGTTCAGTGCTAGTGTGCACTGAAACGCACGGAATAAAATAAAAATAAAAAGACTAAATGCATTTCTTAAATTACGCCTTTCCCCCCAGCTCAGCCGAGAATCGATTGAAAACATCTTCGAGAATGATTTTGAAATAGCGAGACAACGTTAGCCAAAAATTTAATTCATTATAAACTTTGCATAACCCTTACATCTATAAACCTGTTTATTGGTGTACACACAAAATGTATTTCATGGTATATTTGTCATACAGACGTTAAATATTAATACAGAAAAGAGAAAGAAATAACAAAATAAAGATGAGGAAATATTCCTAATTGTGGAAAGAACGTTCGTTCTGCTGCACTGAACTGACGGCTGTGGTGCTCATTGTTATCGACAGAAATAAGTAAGATGAATATACGAATCGCTTAGCAAACGTAAAATGAAATAGTTTCTAAATTTCTAACAGAAATTTCAGGAAAAATTAAAATTTCTGATAGATGGGAAGTTCACACCGAGATGCTGCAGGCCCTATGACAGAGATGCAAAGTGACGTGACACATTTACTCTAAATTCTTTTCCAATTTTAGAGTTTTTGATATGCTGGGGAAGCTTGTTCCACAAAAAAGCTCCAGAAACTGAGAGAGCTTTTTGTCCCACGTTAGATGAACGGTAACTGACTAAAACACCGTTCCTCCGGTTTGGTCTTTCGTTTGGGATATTAGATGGAAAAAATTTTACCACCTCTGCATTACTTTGGGGGAGGTACAGAGAGGAGAATACTCGTCGAGCTTTCTGGATCATGAATCTGTTCGGTATTGGGATCCAGTCGAGTTTTCTTAAAAGAGGGGTGACATGATCGTATTTATTGAAATTTCCTTTGCATACCACTTTGGCGGCGAAGTTTACACATTTTTGCAACTCTTCCTGACGACATTTAGGTAAGTCTTCCCACACAAGACTGCAGTAGTCCAGACGCGATAAAACTAAAGACTGAATCACTAATAACCTAGATTTTTCGTCAAGTGTGTTCTTTATACGATGAAAGAACATTAAGGTTCCGTTAATTTTGTTGCACATTGTTTCGACGTGTGAATTGAAAGTCATATTTTTGTCAAACCAAACACCCAGATTTTTAACGTTATCGACTGGTTTAATTGTATCGTCTCCAAATGTTAGCTTGAATGGAGGTAAATTTTCAGTCGCATTCTGTGATCCAAAAACAATGCATTGCGTTTTACTTGAGTTAAGTTTGAGGCCATTATGGTCATACCACAATTTCAGATTTCTCAGAAGGTTTTCAGCGTTGGCTTGTGTTTCTGCTAAATCCGCTGTTGAGCTTGTCATGGCAATTTGTACGTCATCAGCATACATTGAGGTTTTTGTGTTTGCCGGCATGGTGGGGAATTCGTTGATGAAAATTGAAAATAGGAGTGGGCCGATGATTGAACCTTGAGGAACGCCAAAGTTATTTGGTATGAATGATGACATTTTGTTATTCAAGCACACTGCATGAGAGCGGTTTCGTAGGTAGCTTTCAAACCACTGAGTGTCTATTCTGAGGTTTGAAATTTTTTGTAGAAGTTTCTATTGCTTAACACTGTCGAAAGCTTTGGAGAGATCGAGCAATAGTAAGAGAGTTAATTTTTTTGGTCAATATCATTGTAAATTTTTTCTGTTATGTTTAACAGGGCGTCCTGAGTACTGGTATTCCTCCTGTAAGCATATTGGTTGCGATGCAGTAGATGTGACTCGTCCATGTAAGACGAGAGCTGGTTTGTTATTACTTTTTCTAATATTTTGGACATAACAGGCAGGAGACTGATTGGTCGGTAGTTTGACGCTATGTCGATATCACCAGATTTATGTAATGGCTTAATTATGGATAGTTTCCATTGATCGGGAAACTTTTTTGTGACTATAGATGTATTTATTATCAAGCGAATAAAGGATGCTGTGACAGGGAAGCTGTCTTTTATATGTTGGAGGCTTATTCCATCATGTCCAGTCGCTTTAGTATTCTTTGGTGAGTATAAGATTTTTCGTATCTCTATGACGCTAACTGGCTTTGGTTTCCACTTGTTGCTACTATTTGGGGATGAAACATCGCTCAGATTTGCCTCTGTAGATGTGTCTGAAACTGTCCTGGATACTTCATTGAAAACATCTTCGCCAAGGAGGATGTCGTGGATGCACTCTTAGATAGGGTTGTTGCAGAAGATGGAACTGCTGAAGGATTATATAAATCTGTGAAGTCATTATTGAGTGACAATAACATTCCACTAGAGAACGTATTCGGTTTTGGCAGTGACAATTGTAGTTCAATGATGGGTTCAAAAAGCGGCTTTCAAAAGTTATTGAAAGACGATGTTCCCTTAGTGTTTATAATGGGATGTATTTGTCATTCGTTCGCTTTATGTGCAAGTCATGCTGTCAAAGTACTACCACCTTTTTTAGAAGCGTTTATGAAAAACTCAACTTCCTAATTTTCTCGCAGTGGTAAAAGGAAGCGTGATTTCACACTAATATAAGAGGCCGTCAATTACAAACTTCGTAAAATTCCAAAGTTATCCCAAACTAGATGGCTGTTTAGAGAAAATATTATTTCGGCAATATGGGACCAAATATATATATTTTCGCAATACATATCTGCTCTACTTCTTCATTTTGAAACGGAAGCAAAAGCTGACAAAGTTGATGGAGCAAATGATATTTACAAAAGACTTAAATCTTGTGACACTAAACATATGCTACTGTTTCTTCAATATATTTTGAGGAAAGTAAACAGGCTCAATATTGAATTCCAATCTAAGCATTTCAGAATTCATGTTTTGTATTCAAGCATTTCAGCAGAATATCAAGACGTTTTGAGTTACTTTGTAAAGGCTTCTGTATTACAATCAAGTAAACTGTCAAAAATTGATCCGAATAACACAAGTAACCATAAAAAGCCGGGCGAAATATACTTAGGTGGTCATACATCAGCTATTTTGATCAATGAGTCATTTGATAATGTGACTGAAAAAAATTCAAAAGAGATTGGTTAAAAATTTCTAATCGAACTCTGTAATCAGATGATAGAGAGATTTTCTTTCGACGTAAATAATTTGATTGCAAAATTAAACCTCTTGGATCCAAAGATTGCCCAAAATATCGGTATCTCGCGACAGTCTATAATTCTTGTCGCTATTCGTTTCCCAAATCTTGTACCAGAGAGCAAATTAAATGATCTTGATGACCAATGGTGAAGTTACCGTATAGCGAGAGAAAACATTCATGTCTCAGACAAAAATCCTCCCAGATACTGGAACAAACTAAAAGAAATCAAGGACGGTTTTCAAATTCAAAATTAGGCCTCATGTCTGCTTTTATGACAAGTCTAACTTTCTGCCACATTCGTCTGCTTCGGTTGAACGAATTTTTTCAGTCATGAATAGTGTTAAAACCAAACAAACCAGTTCTCTGAAAGCAGAAACAGTAAGAGATAGAATTTTGGCAAAATAATTAATTTCGAGGAGCAACAGTGATTATACTACATGGCAACAACGAAAATAATTAATACGCGAAATGGAAAGCGTAGCAATAAGTCACCGAAATTTGGCGAGGCAGAATGAGAAATTGCGGTGCAACGCTAAATGTTTGACGGTAGCAACTGAAGAAGACGGCGAAGAAGAAGATTCAGAGTAATACAAGTACAAAAGTAAGCAATTTCTTCTTTAACACTTTTTCGTGAATCTGGGGTTTTAACCCTTTAGTGTCCAACGTACCCATTTTGGGAACATGATTCCAAGTTGCTGCCAAAGCTTACATACTGTTATTTTTGCGTTTGTCTTGCATCAGACATAAGCAGAAAGGTCTAATCTATATTCTTGGTTGGGGTGAGGATTTATTCTGTTATTCTCTATTGTTCTTACTGAAGTCTATTTAGAGCTATTTTTAGCAAAAATAGTTACTGTAAAAAATGCAAAAATTTTAGTTAGACTAAATGCTGCATATGGGGGAAACGGGACATCAATATTCTTGCTAATAATTACTTAGTAGCATAGATGCCCATTTGATACATATTGTTTCGCAGTTTCGATGATATGAGCGCTTTTATTCGATGTTCCCAAAATGGGAACGTTGGACACTCTGAGTATGTCATGATATTTCGCTGATTGATTGATGAACGAGTGCGAAGGTGATCCTGGCTTCGCTAACCAACATGTTCATTTTTGAAGCACACGTAAGAGTAGTTTTTAGCTAGTCTAGTAAGCGTTCGGCTATTCCTTGCTAACGACGGACGAATAGCAAGATTTACAAATGTAGAGCAGCTGCCTCCATCTGCTGGTGATCAGCTGTGGAAAGTGACGAGGAATGCGAAGATAGATTTGCTTGACAAAGAGTTTGTTCAAGAAGAGGTGTGTGGAGAAATTGAAATACATAAAAATGAAGGAGATGAAGAGGCAGGAATGGATTTGGTTAAGATATTCACGAAACTGGAATGTGGTGCAAAAGGGAAAATGCGTCATTAGGTCCTCACTCAATTCTCTTAGGCAACATGGACGAGCATTTGAGCAGGAGCATTTTCGAAAATTTTCAGTTACTTTTCTCTGAAGCGTTGGTGAACCACGTGACGGAGCAAATTAATTATTACGCTAACCGAGATAAGAATGATCAGAAATTCAGAGTGGAGGAAAACGAGGTGAGGAAATTCTTAGGATTATTGCTCATCAATGGGTATTATTATATGCCGTCTGAAAATGATTCTTGATCTATGACCAAAGATTTTGAGATACCGATTTTTCCCCGAACTATGAGTAAAGATTGGTTCAAGCTCATAAAGAAGCATTTCCATCTGGCCAAAAACAATGCGCTGGAAAAATCAAAGATGGCCAAGATCTTACCATTGCTCACCTGCTAAAAGATAATTGTCAATGATATTGGGTATTCCGTCTTCCCTTGAGCATCGAAGAGTCTATGATTCTGCACCATGGCCACTATAGCTCGAAATTTATAAGAAATTAGCCGGTAAGATTTGGCTTCAAGATGTGAATGATGTGGAGTGCTGATGATTTCCCATGCAATTTTTCAAGCTAGTGCGGAAAGGATGCATAATAAAAAGTTGTGAATCCGAATTCAAGGCAGACTTGCAAAGACTTGAGAAGAGAGATAGCTCGTTCTCTCTCGTCGGGGTACAAAGAAAGGGGAAACGACACGGGGGTCCACATCATCAGTACCAGAGGCTGTTTGCCATGACGGAGTGAACCATTTCCTCGAGACTTCCAGTCACGTAGATGCAACATGTGCGGCAAGAATAGTCGCCTGAAATGCGTCAATGAGTTAAGCGGTTGCACAGGGTGTGCAGTGAGAATTATCATGAGCTATAACTGTATTGAGACAAGTTTCTACGATTAGCGGAGTGAAAGTACGAAAAATAGCAATGAGGGCGCTATAGTGATTTACGATTTCGTTCCTTTTTTTGTGCCACAATTTTATTTAATCAAAATGCTCGAATATTGTGCTATCACATGAGTTTTATTAGCTCATTGAAGCCTTGTAATTTTGAATCTGTCAATGCGCCGAGGGAGAACCTTTATATTTGGATATCATATTTTCGTTATATTCTGCTCCTCGAAGTGTCCAACGTTCTCATTTTGGGAACATTATAGAAAACAGTAAAGAAAACGGAATTTTTATATTTTATGGTTTTATTTGCGCTCAGTAGACTTAATACGCATAACTTATACGAACATTTTGTTTGAATTCAACCTATTTCTTGGTGACGTCACTAAAGGGTAAAGCAACAATCTGTTTTTTTTTTCAGCGTATGCTGGGATTTTGGTAAAATTCTCATTGGCAGCCCTGCCGGAGTGCCGCCTGGGCTGCTCCCGGGTTAAGTAGGGTCGATATGATGTGCAGCTGCGCTACCGTTGACGCAATCGTTGCGCTCATGCTGCCTGCACGAGTTGGTAATTCGGGTTGGATTTCAGATGTTTTTTCCAATAATTTGGGGTTTATAAGAATTTTTACTCTTCCTATATGTTAATTTAGGAATTTATGGTTTTAGGAATTGGTTAGCGCGCTTTTAGTAATTTGTGGATTGAGGAATTTTTCATTGTTTTTTAGGAATTTATTTTTTTCTTGCTCCTTGACTGACGATTATTTATGTATTTTTGTTCAGGCGCAACAAAGTTTTCTTCTTCTGTTATGTCATTTCCTAATTTCCATTAATGTAATGTTCATTTCTATGATGTAAGCCACTAGACTTGTCGGTATGTCAATACACAGGGTGAAATTTTTAAAGGGGTGGGGGGATAGTACCCTGAAGTTTCTTTATTGACTCTATCGGGGGAAGGAACTTCGTTTCTATTTCAAAACTATTTTCAAAATAAATTTAGCTAGTTTATTATTGTTTTCTTTTGAAATAGAATATGCTACTGTTAGGCCCCGCGCCAGTATGGCCAGATGGATATTCTAGTATCACGCCTCCGGCTTTGTGAATAATGTTCGCCGGAATTTAATTCGAGTAACCTAAATACTCCCCATGCCCCCTTGAATCCGGCTTGTCCAAAATTCGGGAGAACGATCAAAGTTGAAACGGTCAGCTCTCTGGAACTTCGGAACCTAATTATCCGTTACTGAAATACTCTGCAGCTAACATTGTTCATGCAAATAAATCTGGAAATTAACCGAATATTATCTTCCCCGAGAAGAATACCGACTACAAAGAAAAAAGGGGTCTCAACTCCTAGAGAGTTTTCAAATGAATGGCGCCCAATGAGCGGCAGCCATACATCCGCAGAGACAGCCTCTACGAACTAAACTTCGGCAACCGTGAGGAAGGTCAGCCCGTAAAAGCATCCGAAAGATCTAGAATCTTGGGCCCGAACAAGGACCAAAAATAATAATAAATTTAGCAATTGGCGCCGAACAGGGACAGCCTTACAATTATAACACTCATTTCTAGCAATTGGCGCCCAAACTCAGCGACCTGATCTCTGGAAAGCTGCATCTTTAATCAAACAAACTCAGCGACCTGAACTGTGGAAAGCTGCATCTTTAATCCAAACGAACTCAGGGACCCAAACTCGGGAAAACTGCACCCATTATCAAGCTCGCTCAAAGCTGCGGCAGAGGAAGTACGCCTCGAATCAACCATTCTTCAAAGTCGGTAAAATAAAACCCGCATCTCCCGCCTCAACAGGAATTCGTTGTTGGAACTGTGCTAAAGGAACTACGCCTATTACTCAAACATTGAACGACCCGGTTAAGATGAATTGCGTACAAGGAGAGCAACAATATGCAGAAGCTCTGAGAGTAATCCCGGAACAGCCGGAATACCGAGAGATTTTCCTCGGTCGGTTGCAAAGGCTGAATCAAGAAGAACGAGAGGAACGAGATCGAGAACGAGAGGAACGAGAACGCGGGCGTGAGCATGAGATTCGCATTCAACAGCTCAACCAGCCAAGAGCCCCAGATGCGAGACGAATTAAAATTCCTAAAATAACGCCATTCGAGCCAGAAAAAGAAGATATGCAGGAATTTTTACAACGGTTTGAGAACCACAGTACAGCCCAAGAGCTAACCGAATACGAGGCCGTCATTGCCCTCGAAACCTTAATAACGGCCAAAGAACGAAGGCTCATCCAAACTATACCCGCTGTCGATCGATACCGCTTTAATTAAATCAGAACCCTACTGTTAGAATCCAAAAAGGTCACTAAGGCTACACTACGCGATAATTACTTGAAAGTAAAACCAGAAGAGTGCGATAATGTGAGTCGTTACGTCCGCAGGATCGAACAAGACTTTGATGCCTGGAGTCACTCCGGTTACCGTGCCGAGTGGATGTGTGCTTCGCTGTGTGCTCTCTGCTTGGAGAAGGTTTTGGTCCCCTTGGGAATTGTACTGTCTCTTAAATAGCCTTACTTTTGTCTTGGGAGTAAGAGGTAAGCCACTATTATTGTAGCCATATAGGGGGTGATTGCCTCGTCTATTATTTCTTGCGATCATTTCTTTTTGTTTTTCTTCTTTTTTGTGCTTTTTTGGTGATCTTGTTGATTTGTACTACTGTTAATCGGTGTGTTAGCTGCTATGCCCCCCCTCCTGAGCGGGGGAGGGGGGCTGGGGGTGGTCGTGGAGGACAGGGTAGTCGAACACCCCGTGCCCCTTTTCTCCAGCCTTCGGGCCGTTCCACCTCACGGACTAGATCTGATTCCTTTTCTGGAAAGTCCGGGCCGGCTTCTGCGCCACCGACTATTTTACACCCTCCAGAACCGCTGACAGCCTCCTTTCCGAATCCTCGACCAGCTAAAACACCAACATATCGTGTCCAACTTATGACCATTAACACCTCTAAACAGACAGACAAAGCAAAAATCTTCGAAGCCACTTTTAAAGAACTAAATGCCCCCCTCATCCGGCTAACAAGCACCAAAAATTGATTCTATGCTGTGACTGATGATACCAATTCAGTAGATAAACTAACATCTCCTAAGGCCACCCAAGTATTTGAAAAATTAAACCTGGTTCCAGCAATACCACCTGACTTAAGAGCTAAAAGGACCATATTCGTTCGACAAATTGACTCTGATATTGGTGTGAGACCTACAGACGAAATAAAGAATGAGATTGAAAATCAAAACAATTGGTTAAAAGTAACAGACATACTCAAAATAAAAAATTACACCCACCTGCTTAAAATAGTGACAACAGACACAGTAACAGCGCAAAGGATACTCAGAGACGGTTTCTATATGTTCCATACAAAAATCACATCCCACCAATGCAAACAGGAAGAGTACACCCACATCTTGATTTGCTACAACTGTTATAAATTCGAAGATCACCCCACCTTTCAATGCACACAAAGTTCCCAGTTCTGTTCTGAGTGCTCATCCCAGGAACATGCATATCAAAACTGCACTAACACTTTGAAACAATGTCTAAATTGCCAAGGACCACATAGAACACTCGCAGCCAGCTGTCCGTACAGAAAAAACATCGTCAAACTAAAACGGGAAGAGGAACAATTGAAAAAACAGCAACAAACTAATAGTACCTACGCTGAAATAGCCAAACAAGCAATCCAACAGACAAATCCACCGCAACACACCCTAACCCTCACCAACCATACGCATATTAAACTTACAGCCTTAATACTAGAGGCACACATAGCAGCATTAGACAGAACAAAGAAATTTGGCAATATTCTGTCCCAATCCCTCAAAGACAATTTTAACATAGATACCACTTTCCCAGACCGAGACTCGACTGCTATTTTCAACTTTTATTATAGAAACAATGAAACACCAACCACACAAGCAACTCCTCCTGAACACCACCTAGTGGAAGAAACCATGGATACTCGAACAGAAACAGAATTTGATATAGAGACCGACCTTAGACACAAGAGGAGGATCAGCGAGGAAACAGAGAATTCAACAATAGTCATAGACAAGAAACATAGCCACCCCATTAAACTGTACCGCAACTTTCAGGACCGATCAACAATACCAGAAGAACCAGACGCAGACTGGTATATATCTGAGCTAAAGAAAGACAATGGAAGCGGGTTAAAAGTCTCAGTGCAGGAAATGAGATCAGCGACACTCCTGGAATACATATTTGCAAAAAGAGTTCAATTCACCCGGATCAAAATAAACATAATACCACACGAACAATTCATAGCGTTGCCCAGACACCAATCAATGATCACAGCAACCAAAAAACCTAAAAATATTCCCCCTACAAAATAAATCTAAGCAAATTGACAGTAGTACAACACAACGTACAGTGATGGAACACTAACAAAATAGCCCTAACCAACATCTACAACCATATAGATCCTGACATAATTCTAATAAACGCTCACAGCCTAACAGGAGATAAACATACGAAAATTTTCAACTATAATACTTTTTACGCAAACAAGACAAATGAACAACATGCAGGAGCTGCAATTGCAATAAAAAAGAACATTCCATACAGACTTCATGACAATTTCTACTCAGACATGATGGCAGTCACCGTCGAAACACTTCAAGGACCACTTACAATAGGCACAACTTATACCCCACCGAGAATCGATTACCTTCACTTTGCAGATTTCCACACATTATTCAACAGACCAAACCCGGTATATTTCATAGGCGACATCAATGCATCCCATAGAACCATAGGAAACTCACACAACAACAGAAGAGGAAACCATCTTCACTACCTGATAGAGAGACAAAAATGTATCCACGTAGGTCCATACTTTCCCACAATGATCACCCACAGAAGCACATCTACACCAGACATTGCTCTACAGAACCTATTAGCCTACCATAATATCTTTTTTCAACCAGGACCTGTAACACCTTCTGACCATATCCCTATAATAGCAACCATAACAGCAAACCCGATTCAGATTCCCATCAAACCAAGGAACCAATATCATAGAGCAGATTGGAGGAAGTACAGAGAACAACTAGCCGTGGTATCCCCCGATATGCAAGAAGAACCAACGTTAGAGGAAATAGATGATCATCTGGAGAAGTGGACCGAGCATATTCACAGAGCCACAAAAACTGCCATTCCAAATATAACCCATAGAACTATTCCCGGAATAAAACCTACACCCGAAATACTCCGTACTCAAGTCAGATACCAACATACAATAGATTATATTCACATCAACGGAACAAACAGAGAACTCTATAGACTTCTCATCAATCTCAGACAGCAAATACTAAACCTATACAAACAGGCACATGCACAAACTTGGAATACTCTAGTTCAATCATTAGAATTGCAGGAAGATCCTAAGATATTCTGGTCGTCAATTAAGAGAATGATAGGCTACAACAACAAACAAACAATCCCATACCTAATTCATAACAAAAAAGAATTACACACTCCGCAAGAAAAGGAAATAGTATTCAGACAGCACTGGAAAAATATTTTTACCGAGACAGATGACGACGAAGAATTTGACTCAGACCACATCAATGCAGTAAAGGAACACATGACCAATATATCAGAGCAAGTAATACCATTTCATACCGGAAATACCAACAGACTTGATCAACTTCATTTCCCCCCTATAACAATAGATGAGTTAAAACAGACATTGAGATCTTTCAAGCAGAAAGCTCCAGGTATAACTGGCATAACTACCCTTCAAATAAAAAACCTACCGGTTAATATGTTACAATACTTGTTAAATATCTTCAATAACTCTATCTCAGCAGGCTACTTCCCAGACAGTCTCAAACACGCCATTATGATTTTTCTCCCAAAACCCCTCACGTCTCAAAAACAGGTGCAGAACTACCGACCAATATCTCTATTAGACATCCATGGCAAACTTTTAGACAAGATACTCAACAATAGACTTACAGAACATATGACCATTAACAACTTATACAACAATAGACAACATGGATTTAGGAGATGCAGGGGAACCCACACCGCCTTGGCAACGTTTACCGAAACACTAGCAATAAATCTAGGCAATAAATTTACCATAGACATAGTTCTCAGAGATGTGACCAAGGCTTTTGATAAGGTATGGCATTTAGGATTGATATTCAAACTCTCACAATCTGGAATTCATCCAGTATTTTTACGGACACTGGCCGACTACTTAACAGACAGGAGCGCATCAATAAGAATAGGGAATTTCATAGGTCCATCATTTATACTGCAAACTGGGGTACCACAGGGAGCTTGTTTATCGCCGACATTATATAGTTTCTATACTCATGACATTCCGGAACCAATACCCAATACTGATTACATATGCTTCGCCGACGACATCACCCAAATTTCTACTGGCCGTTACACTCCGAACTTTGCAGCTCAACAAACACAGCATGCCATACAACAAATTAACAATTTCGAAGCCAGATGGAAAATTTCCACCAACGTCAAAAAATTTAAGATAATTCCAATCAGCAGAATCAAAACCGCAGACATCTTTATAGATGATCAACATTTTCCATACTCCAATAAAGGCAAAATTCTAGGTCTAAACTTTTCAACACACGGATTTTCACCTCAAATAGCAACTCGACAGTCAATAGGATTCTGCAACTTGAGCAAACTGTTCAGATTTATGCACCTTCCACAGATAACAAAACGCAAATTATACCTATCATTAGTCAGATCAGCACTCATCTATCCAGCTATCCCACTCCACACATTGTCTCCAACTGCCATTTCCAAGCTACAAAAAGTCCAAAACAGAGCACTCCGATTCATCACCAATACAACACGCATGGACCGTATCTCTTCTTTATCACTGCATCATCAAGTCGACTTACCTCCTATAAACCTTCTGCTTCACAATCATGCCAATAGAATATGGGATAATTTACAACAGTTTGACCAAGACCTATTTCAACAGCTGACATTTCCAGAAGATACAGCCAATAGCCAAAACTCACGCTTTAAGAGCTCCAAACTTCCAGCATTAGGACCTCTTCCGGAACCAAGATACTTGTAATAAATTTTCATCAGCAATCAATGGGGAAGACCGTAACAATTTTCAATTACTTATTTACTTTGTTTTTTTTGGGGTTTTGGCGAGCGGACGGAACGGTCTTCCCCCCACGGGCGGGAAGCCAAAACCCCAAACCACCAACTCAATTTTCAACCAACACTAAATAGTCAACCTCCAAATAATCATTGATCATTCCGTCCTTACACACAACATATTCATAACCTTTCAGTAAAATATCAGACGCCAACCTTACATGTTTCTTATGTCCATTTTTGAGGTGGAGCGTCCCGGGAGGGACATGTGGTGGATACGCCGGTAACAAGGCTACACAGGGGCTTCGTTGTAAATATTGCAAAAATAAAAAAAAAAAATCATATGAATATATATATATATAAGTATATTTTGTTATAGTTGAATTGTATATTGACAATTTTGGAAATACTCATAGCAATCAAACATTTCTTTCTGCAAAAGATTTCCAAATTTGTATGTATGTTATTGAGCAGAATTAGAAGAAAAAAAATAATAAAAAATAAAATAAATAAATAGATTTATTCTACTCAATACATATGAACGTGTATGTATGAGTGTATGTACAGTAGTAATATATGTAAATCATCAATTTGTAAATATTCATAGCAATCATCATACATATCTTCATGTAATATATTCCTAAATTTGTGCACATAAAAAAAATGATGAGAATCATAGAAAAAAAATAATAATAATGAGAATCATGTAAAAAAAATGGAAAAATGTATATGTGTACATTAATAATGTTAGTTTGGAAATACCCACAGCAATCATCATACATACCTTTATGTAAATTATTCCTAAATCTGTGTAAATGTGTAATATAGCTAATATAGCTAACTATTTTGTGAATCAGTCGGTTAGGGATGGGTGCATGAGATTACCTTGTAGATATAACTCAGCCATCAATGTAATATAAGGGTAATATGTAAATATAGTTACACCTTACCTATAATATTAGGTAATAGCCACATCGGCACCTTAGAACTTGATAATTTGTACATACAAAGCCTTGAAAGGTTCCCTTACCTCATACCCCAGGGAAACCTTATATTTAAATTACGTCAACAGGATCACCAAATTATGCGCTTTTTTCCGCGTCTCTTCCCTCTCCTACTATCCTCTTCCCTTTCGCCTTCTGTCTCTTCTGGCACACTCTGTGCCGAACTCTCTCTTTTTCCCCTCTTTCTTAATGGCATCGCCCCCCCCCCGATGCCTGGATTACGGGAAGCCAAGTCGAGCCAGGTTACGAACAAAGAAGGGATTTTGTCCTGGTAGACCGAATATTCTCCAACCTACCACCGTTCGTGGTTAAAGACCGCGTCAGTAGTACTCTGGCTACATTGAGCGAACAGAGGGATAGCGTCTTACAAGCTCGACCGCACACCTCCCTGCAACATCTATGCGACAACAGTAACAACAACGACCGGACAAGAAATAACGAGCTACCTATGAACAAATCTACCGCAACAGTCCGAACCACGCGAACTTTTGACCCCCCTAACCGTGCGCAAATCAACTCAGTTCCGGCAACCGCGCTTAACGAACCAGCACGCGTCATGGCAACTCCCCAACTACCCAACCATGACCGCACAAATTCAACTGGCCCGCAAGAGGCACGACGACCTTTATAGTGTTCGCATCATTGGGTAAACGCCACTCCTTCAAGCGTTCAATGTGCCATGCTTAATTCTCAATACCAAAGGTATCCTCCAAACTGGCGTTATCCGGGAAACAACGGCCGGGAGGAGGGCAAAGCCTCCAACGCAAGAGTACACGCGAATACTGCCAGCTTAACGAGGAACCAAAAGAATCCTCCAGCTTGCCGCCAGTTGACTGGAATAACGTAGGCTTAGAAAAAGAGCTCGCACTAGGGAAATTAAAGACCTGTAAAGGCCGAATCAACGAACAACCCGTCACAGTGTTATTAGATGGAGGAGCTAATGCAGTATTTATAAGCAAGACCTTCGTGCCCCTAGACACGCTTACCGGACCAAAATTCACCGTGAAACTGGCCAATAGCTAAACCTTTCAAGCCCCCTTGACAAAAGTACGGCTCGAATGTCCCTATTACTGAGGCGACGTCACCGTCGTGGTCATGGAAAATACTTCGCACGACGTTCTTTTAGAACGAATACCAGGCACCCTTTCTTTTGAGGAACCAAACTTCGATCCGACCCCACCTCCTCCGGACGCAGCCCCCTACCACGTGACAACTCGAGCGACCACCAGAAAGGAATCCGAAGCTGAGCGCGCAGTCCAGGAACGACTCAAACCAGATAAAAAAGAGCTGGAAACGATACAGCGTAACTGTCACACCTTACAAGGACTGTTCAAAAAGGCGGAAAAAAACTGAGGAGATTAGAAACGACGGCCGAGTCATTACGTACGAACTAAGGGATGAGATTCAGTATCGGAAAACATTACAGAACGGTCAAACCACTTTTCAGCTAGTGGAGCCCTAGACTCTACGCAAACAAGTACTCGAGATGGGTCACGATAACCCCCTGGCAGGTCACTACACCCAAAAGAAAACCCAGGCACGAATCGAACGAGATTTCTACTGGCCCCAGCTAAACCAAGAGGTAAACCGGTACTGCCATTCTTGCCACAAATGCCAAAAACATGCACGAGCCCGGGCTCCCAAAGCACCTATTGCTACTCCATCCCTAACCGGAACTCCATTTGCCGCGCTAAGCATGGACATCGTAGGTCCGATTCAACCGTCCTCTGCTGGAAGAAATCGATACATTTAATTGTGGTCGACCAAGCCACCCGCTATGCTGATGCAAAAGCCCTACGGCATATAGACGCAGTAACAGTCGCAGATGCATTAAACGAGATCTGCACTCACACCGGTTACCCGCAGACCCTAACCACGGATAATGGAACACAATTCACAGCCGCCTAATCTGAAGAGTTCCGAAAACAGATGGGCATCCAGCACCACCGCACGCCCCTGTATCATGCACAATCGAATGGGATCGTAGAACGATTCAATGGAACAATGAAGTCTATGCTCCGGAAACTGACTGCCGAACAAAACCCAGGGACTGGGACTTGTATCTTCCCTCATTATTAATCGCGTATCGCGACGCTCCGCAAGCCTCTACCGGATACTCACCATTCGAGTTCATCTATGGCCACCGAGTACGAAGACCCCTGACCAACCTGAAGGAATACTGGATAGCTGATCCTGCAGTAGACACCGACCAGGCTCCGGCCCATTGTCTACTCGATCTCCAGCATCGCTTAAAAGAAACGTGTGCAATTGCCCAAACTAATCTGAAACAAAGTCAGAAAAAAACGATCAAATATCTAAACCGAAAAACCAAACTTCGAGGGTTGAAACCTGGACACCAAGTACTAGTATTTGTTCCGGACCAAAGAAATAAATTAACTATGGCATGGAAAGCCCATATAAAATCACCACACGACTAGGAACCTATACTTATTTATTAGAAATAGAAGGAAACAGTAAACTATACCATATCAATTTATTCCGGAAATATCAGGAACCCGAGGCTCCAAACAGCAAGCTAATCCCAACTACTTGGAACTCGAAGAATTGAAGGAGACGCCGTTAGAAAAGCGTTCACTGCCGCCTGCCTCGCTGTCGAACCTACCAATGCAGAAGAGAAGCTCGACACAAAAGAACCAGAAATTCCCCTCGTGTTGGGAGAACCCGTTACCGACTGTTCCCTCGACAACCGTCGAGACGAAAGGGAACAAAAATAACTGAAGGAGTTGCTTACCAAATTCGGTTACCTATTCACCGACACACCGGGAGAAACCAGAACCGTAGTTCACGAAATCAAACTAAAAGATCCCAGCAACTTCCGCCTCCAACATGCCACCCCTTGCCGCTATCACTAGAACCGCATTTACAGAAAAATCTCGCGCAATGGCTACAACTGGGTATAATCATGCCGTCCAACTCACCGCACTACTCCCCCTTGTTAGCAGTTCGAAAAAAGACGGAAGTCATCGATTCTGTTTGGATTGTCGTCACCTTAATAATCAAACGCGCTTCGATGCCGAACCCATTGCCGACAACACCTCCATCTTTACTCGATTGGCAGGGAAAACTATCTTTAGTAAAATGGACCTAACCAACGGCCACTGGCAAGTTCCTATGCACCCAGCATCCTGTCCTTATACGGCATTCAAAACGAGGTCCGGACTATACGAATTCAAGGTGATGCCGCTCGGACTGGATAATGCACCTGCCACCTTTTCCCGCCTCATTCGTCGAGTAACTAGCGGCCTAAAGGACATGGCATGGAAGTTTACATGGACGACATTCTGATCGCTCCCGCCACCTGGGAAGAGCATCTAGATTCCCTGGAAAAATTATTAGAAGCATTGACACAACACGGCCTAACTGCGAAACCCTCGAAATGCGCTTTCTTCTATAGTAATCCCCAATACCTCGGCCATCAATTAAGTAGCGAGCAGCTCCGACCAATGACAGAACGGATAGAAGCGCTACGCACCTCCTCATTACCCAAGAATAAGAAAGAACTAAGGAGTTTTCTCGGCAGTGTAGGATCCTACCAACAGTTTATTCCTCATTACACCGATCGGGCCGCACCTCTGTGAGACTTCCTACGGAAAAATTCTCCAGAAGAGATTCCTTGGACCGACATCACCCAAGACGTATTCGAGGCACTTAAATTGGCCTTAACGACCAATCCCGTGTTGCAGTTACCGGACCCAAATATCCCATTTGTCCTACGCATGGACGCGTCTGAAATCGGTATAGGCGCTGTTCTTCTCCAGCCCAACAAAATCGACTTCAGGCTCTATGCACCAATTGCCTATGCATCCCGCCGACTCATAGGAGCGGAGATGAGTTATTCTACTATTGAGAAAGAGGCCTTAACTATCTACTGGGCGTTTCAAAAATTTGAAACCTATCTGTACGGCCGAGAATTTATTCTACAAACTGATCACCGGCCTCTACTCTATCTGCAACAGGCCGATAAATTAAACCCTCGCTTGAAACGACGGGCCCTCTACCTGAGCCTGTTTCGATTCCAAGCCGAGCATATCGCGGGAACCGAGAATCATATCGCTGATTTCCTATCTCGCTCCGCAACCTTCCAGGGAAACGAGTAAAACCGCAAGATATCCGAGAATGTTCCCGAGATATTTCGAGATAAATCTTATAACTATGTTCTCTTTATAGATAGTTAATGTAAAAAGGGCGCTAAACTAGGGCCTATATCAATCAAGGTTATAGAAATAATTATCACATAACCCCTATATGTCTAACGGTCTCGGAAACCAATCAGAGACCTAACAGGACTTCAATTCTCTAATTTTATCGATCAAAACTGGCGTGGGTTTGTTAAGACTTTGCTTTGCAAGTAAAGTCTTGTCATTATGGGCGTGTTAGGCCCCGCGCCAGTATGGCCAGATGGATATTCTAGTGAAACGCTACCAGCTTTGTAAATAATGTTCGCCGGAATGTAATTCGAGTAACCTAGATACTCAACACACCCCCTTGAATCCGGCTTGTCCGAAATTCGGGAGAGCGATGAAAGGAAAAACGGTGAGCTCTCTGGAATTTCGGAACCTAATTATCCGTTACTGAAATACTCTGCAGCTAACATTGTTCGTGCAAATAAATCTGGAAATTAACCGAATATTATCTTCCCCGAGAAGAATACCGACTACAAAGAAAAAAGGGGTCTCAACTCCTAGAGAGTTTTCAAATAAATGGCGCCCAATGAGCGGCAGCCATACATCCGCAGAGACAGCCTCTACGAACTAAACTTCGGCACCCGTGAGCAAGGTCAGCCAGTAAGAGCATCCGAAAGATATAGAATCTTGGGCCCGAACAAGGACCAAAAATAATAATAAATTTAACAATTGGCGCCGAACAGGGACAGCCTAACAATTAAAATGATCATTTTTAACAGCTACAGTTAGGTTACTGTTACCTTATGAAGAGAATTTTTTACAACACGTTTGCTGTATTTTAGAGCATGATTGGGTTATTTCCTGCTACAGTGTAATATGAACCGCATTTTCAACTGCATGAACTGTATAACTCAAGTAAATTGGAATAATTTTTGGAAGCCTTAACAGCCCCTTCAGCAATATTTGTCAATATTATCCCTAGTTATTTACGCTTTCAGAAATATTCTTTCACATATTGATCCATGGGTCGGTGCAGGGAAAATGCACTGTAATGAACCATAAAAAATTATCTGTACAAGAAATAAAAATAAGATGTTAGTTTAGGCCTCCCTAACCGCAACAGAAACGTCCAAAACAGAGGAAGGAAGATGGGACCATTTGGTATCGAGTTGAGGAAACGCAGAATGTATGCACAAGGTGCATCGAAACAGTAAGTTGATAAAGAAGTTTATGAAACAAGATAAAAGTTGAAGGAGGAAGTAATAGATGCTGAATAACAGGACAGCAGTCAACCGAAAAAATAGGGTCTTAACAAAACGAAAAATTTTTACTTAAACAAAAAAAATGTCCACCCACTTTTAGCTTGGGACCCACATTACAACTGCTGTATCCGAATTAGGGCAGCAAAACAATAACTTGTTTTATGTCACTTTAGAAGCTAGGCTTACTTTTTTGTCATTATACCCAGCAAATATTGTCTGCTGAAAAAGAGCATCAATTTAAACTAAACTCTTGATATTATACCCAGAAAAAAGTTTGTCTAAAACGAGCAGATCCTTGAAAGCAAGGTCAATATTTTGATATGATCATAAGAAAACAAAGTTTGTCGAAAAAAATATGGTATCAATGAAAACAGGCTTACCATTTTGATATAATACCGCAAATAAATTGTATGGAGCATTCTAAAAATTATCCAATTAATATAATTATTTAAGATAATTATACTATATTACAATTATTAAAGAGAGATAAATCTACCTTCTGATATTAACCTTAAGCATATTATAACCTCCTTCTGATATGAGGAAAAAACAAACTTTCCATCCTAATACGATCTGTCATATTCAAATTGCACGCTCACACAAATTCATACATATACAAAATTCCCAATACGCAAAAACTATAATTATCATTACTGTAAAATTATCTATTGTTATTACTACAGCCCAAATTACGCTACGCAAAAAGAAATTTTCAAATCATCATAGGACTTGTGCCCCCTTTGAGAAACCAGAACAAATTAACCAACATATATCAGATGATAAAATTCGCTTCAAGTTGATTCAACAATATTAGAATACCTATCCCGTTTTTCCACCAATTAGATGTGTTGCTTCTTCTAATTAGAAAATTCAAAGAATAATTAATAGTATGTTGAAATGGCCTGCCAACTTTTTGGAGATTCGTTTTTTTGGCGAACATAAGTAGCTGCATCGAGTACCACACTAACAGCAGAAAGGCACCACACACACCGAGCGTACCAACCACACTAACAGCAGCAAGGCACCACACACACCAAACGTACCAACCACACTAACAGCAGTAAGGGACCACAGACACCAAGCGTTCCTACCTCACTAACAGCAGCAAGGAACCACACGCACACGCATAAATACACATTTGCTTCAACTTTGATCATTGATGATTGCCTCAAATTCTTACCCTAGTCACTTTGATTCCATAACCAAATCGAATGATCGAAAAACTTTTCCAAAATGTACTTTACACTCTCAAATATATTCCTTCAAAAACCAAATGAATTCCACTTTATATTCCTTGTAAACCATCTCATTTCCAGGCTTACAACCGTATCACTACCCTCGCCAATTTCTCCTTTGGATAACCTCTCGCCAAAATGGCTATGACATCGCTTAAGCTCAGCACGCTCCAGAAAGAACGCTCTCGCAACTATGTTTCCTCCCAAACTCCTGACGCGCGCACTTCCTCATTTTCATCAGTTACAACATTACAGAACCAAAAATCTCTACCAACACTGGAAAATTAGAATTTTCTCTCCCAACTTTCTCGTACACCCTTCAAATATTTACCACTGTCCCTTCGGGTTCATTTTTATTCTCTCATATTACCGAACAAAAAAACATTCCTAAGCCTCAAACTTAGAATTTTCTCATTTGCCACGACGCTATTTATGTATACTTATATTCCCTGAATCTTGTAACAACTCAGCCTTGAATACAAAATACGGCAAATCCATGCAAAAGAACCTTCGCATCCACATAACTTTCCGATTCATCTTTTATCTCACAATGCAGCTCCCAAGCCCTTAAAACAGGTTTCCAAGTCTCCTAGTGTTCACCTTCATTGCCTTTCCAGATGTGTACATTCCATGAAATATACAACTTATTCTTAACGCTACTCCACACAATGTTCCCAACCAACTTTATCCGAATGTCACACACACACTCCTTTACTGATTTTAATTCTCATTTCACCCACCAAACTCATCAAATATCCCTTGACATTACTTCAATTTATATCATCTTTTACCTTTTTTCGCACGCTACATATATGAGCTTTCTGCATGAAAGCGTAGTTCAGCACCATTATCAAAAACGGAAGAAAAAACAACTATATCTTTCAATAGTTTCCCTAACAAAAAATTGCCCTCTTTCAACACCTATTATTTTTTCATCACAATGGAAAGAAATCTCAAGTACAGCCACTTTCCACCCTACAAATTTGGAAGCTTCACCGATTTTAACAGTAAAAAATGCTCCGAATGCTCAGCAACATTATTCAAAATTAAAAGAACAATTCTTTTTACACCAGTTTTGAAGCAAAAAATTCATATTCGGCAACGATCAATTTAACTTCAAAAAATAAAACATGTGTTAATTTTTTTTTCAACGAACGACTCGTTCCATTTCTTACTCAACTACCGTCTACAAAATCAAACACCAAACTCATAAGCAAGCAAGCACTAGTAGCCATTTGGAAACTTCGATTACGCACACCTGTTTTCCACTTTCTCTCGAAGAGCAAATAAAATGAACAGTAGATTTTTCGAATTCTGTTCTATCTGCCTTGCAAATTTAAACAAATTCCTCCTCGCAAGCAGCAGTTTCGTTCAGAAAATATGGCTACACACTAGAGCCCCATTACCTCATGCAACAAAATATCCTTTCACTCCTATTCTAGACTTTAATGCTAGCTTGTACATAAATTCTACATTACCCCCCATTTTTTTCTTCCTCACCATGCGTAAAATTTAAATCCTTAAAAAACACTTTTCAAACCGTACTACATTCACGTACAAATTTCTTCGTTGCGACACTGATAAACAAGCACCACCTTTCACTGTTACGAGCCCATAAATGAGACACTCGATGGACAGCTGGTCACCACTTGCTTTGACTTCTTGGATTCTTCTAAATTTCCGATCAAATTTTCGTGATCTAAAATTCTGTCAGTGCTTTTAAGCTATAGGCAAGGTGAGAATATAACTTTTGATAATTATTGTGTAAAATCTCCCCGGAACTATGATCAATACATGTGGAACTTACGAATTCCGTGAACCTTGGGAGAAGTTTTCATTCTGTTACTTCATTACAAACGAATCCTTATAAACGAGTCGCAAACGTTTGGGTTAAAGACACGCGCTTGACTGTTCCTCTAAAATCGGCTACACCTTCAACTGAAATTGAGGTATTCTATTGAACTTGTGCTGAACTCGATAACCTGCTGCAGTCTTCCTCCCATTATTGATTCTCTCTACCTCACATTCGTGTTGTCGAGTAATTTCTTTTCAAATGCCTATACTTTCCCAACATTTTCAAGTTGAATTGAGCCTCATTTTTACAAACTCTATTTAAGCGCTGATCTAAAACATTTAACCTCGCTACGCAACAAAGATTACCCTCACGCTTTGTCAACTCCTACGTTTCCTGTATGTATTATGTGCTGGTGTTAGACAATGACACGTAGAATATCTGTCCTTTTCTCTCTTTCTCTCTCCTCGACGCGGGTTCATTTAGCTGGTATAGTTTTCCTTGAGATCTGCACTTCGTGTGATAAATTTCCCACTCTGAATATTGCTAGCTCAAAATTCTTGATTATTAAATAAGTTCAAGGTGTGACTTGGCTAACATACCCGCAATTTTTCAGTCGCCTGACTGCATTGAATAAAAAACTTGAATGTGATCTGGCGACATTCATAAATAAAACTTTTACCATCTTTAGTTATTATCATCATTAATATTAGTATCAAAATCATATTACTCCATGAATTTTCTCAATTGTCTCAAATTGAAAGGACTGTGTCAAACTGAATATCCTTATTACCGTTTCCGCCTTCCTAAACTATTTATAAACTCTCTCGGAACGATTCAGTCAGTAAAACAAGGCTATGAGCACTTGCACATTCTGCTCTGAAAATTATTCTTGCCCTTGTGTAACTATTCTTGCAAGCATCTCTATGTTGTCACGTAAGAAGCACTTTTCTTGAACCTCCTTGAAATTGTGTTCCTGCATGGCAAAACGATCATTTGTTGGTAACGTGAAGCTATACTAGGAAGTTTGTGCTTCGAAGCACAAAAAAGTCTCGAAAAATGTATTACGACTGCTTTTATCTATAAATTCTTGAATTTCCTCCATTGACCGTAGATCGATAAACACCGTCGAGTAGTAAAATATAATTTAAGTACAATTAAATATGCCCACCTTCTTTTGTGATCTTTAAATTCCTAAGCTCATCATTGAACTTAAAACTAAACTGATGATTGTCAATAGTTCATTCATCTACCAATTGATTTCAATATTGCCTCAAGTACTGGAACCTTCTGTATGTTTCTGCCGTGATTGCAATAGTGTTTAAATTCCCTCGCATGACCTTGCTCCACATCGGTGGCTAACATTTAAAATAATATTTCTTTCATAAGCGTTTACTTTTGTGCGCGTCCGTAGTCTCCTCGCGTGATGATCACACGCAAATTTTACACTACACTTCCCAATTTGCCATTAGTCAATTTCACGCCTAGCATTCAACTTCTCTGCAGAATAAATACGGTTGCATTGAAACACTCGTTTCTAACTTCAAAATTTACAATGCCAATCCGCTCTATGCACATTTTGATGTGCATAGTTTGATCAATCGCTAAATTTGTCATCGGCTTTCATCAAAAGATCATGAATTATTTCAGGATTCTTTCCATAACGAACAACAGTTATTGACAGTTTCTTTTATTTTAAACTGGTGAACTTGGACGTTTGAAAACCCAAATTAAATTACTTCAAAACTAAATTATAGGGCATTTATTCATTTGGTAGAAACGTAAATTTTTCTATCAAATGACTACATGACCAATTTCTGCACTCTTTCCATTAACTCGTGAAGTAATATTCATGATCTCATTAGCTCACGTCCTACCCCACTGATCAAAATATATAAATAGACCTTGAAAGTACCGGGAATTTTGAATTTTCCGGCTACTGTAAGGAGTTGTTAACGAGCTAAAATCTCGTGTACTTTTAACTACTGTTGATCTCCTAGCACGTTTTATTCTGAAAGTTGGGCTAGATTAACATCTACAGTACACAGCAGGCATGAGATCTCCCTACAGCTCCTGAAATTCAAGACCCATACTCGTATGCCAAATAATAATAGTAATCGAAATAGCGAGGCTCTTCAGTTTCCCCCCTCTCAAACGTAAAAGTTCTAATGCTTACCTCTGACCTTCCTCATGTGCAAATACCCACTGAACACAATAACGATTTTCAACTTCTCCCCTCCACAGATACCAACCAGCGCTGCAACCACCTGCTTCCAGCAAATGTAAGTAAGCCGTCAATTTCACAGCCACATCGTGATACGTAGAAGTTTCTCAAATAATCATACCAGCAGCACATGAGTTTTGAAATTTACGAAATTCCCCAATCCTCCCCCTAGCTCGATAGTAAAAACTTCTTGTTTTTTGCAACTGACCTCCGTTTTCGTCTTGAGCAAATGTAATTCGAGCGATCTTCAATAGCTCGTAATGCTCAGCCCTCTTTTCACAAATAATATGTAAAATCTTGCGCCCTAATGATGATTCGTAGTATGAATCGAATAATAGCCAAGTTTCCTCGACTGAAAGTGTATTTTCATGTGTGAATAAAACTTCTTCCCACTTATTTCACTGCGGTTATCTATACCTAGAATTGGATTCATCCAATAATTATCTATTGGCAGCAAATTTTTACCAACCGAAGTTTCATGGTACCCAGCAAAGTTAGCACAAAAATTCTGATCCATATCTCGGTAATAGCGTTATGTTAATTCATTAAATGATACGTTCTAAACTTCAACACACATATTCCTACTCATGTATAACTACAATAATTCTGATCTTCAAAGTTGCCCCTGGTAAGTGTCTACCGGCGGAAAACCATTACTGAATCATCAGACATCCATTATTTTAAATTTATACATGTTGCATTTACTGAATACCTGTACAAACCCATTAAATGTTGAAAGTCGACTAAAGCAAATCACTACAACGTGATCATAATTGCCACTAGCTTTTCCATGCACACGGCATTTCTTTCCACAATTGAAGGTGCGCAAACCCTCTGAATACGGAACTCGCTTAAAAATCAGACTTAAACTTCTAACACACACACACGCACATACGCGCGCACGCGCGCGCTGCTAAGAATATGAGTTCTAACAACAAAAATATGCGCTATATTTTTATGCATAAATCAATTTTTATTTGTGTGCTGCTACCGAATATAAAATCAGAACATAGAGGATAAAATCGTGAATTTTTTTGCGTTTTCGAAATGAAATAGATGTTGTTTTAAAGAAGGTATAATAACTATCGTGTTATTTCTATGCGGAATATAAGTGATACTTTTACAGCTAATGTACTTATTTCAGACCTTGATGGAACTGGTCGTGCATGAGCTTGTTTTTTATAAGTTAACAATTTTGTCCATAAACAGGAACAAAACTTTTTAAATTTGATAAGTGAATGGGGATTCTAATTTTTACAACTTTTGATTTTGGATATACTAATTAAATATTATGAACTATTTGAAATGATTTGAAATTTGATTAATTTAAATGCTGTCGATTGAATTGAGAATGAAATTTTGATTAGTCTTCTTTCCAGGAATATCTGATGTTTTAAAACCATTAAGATAGAGGTGTTATTAACATGAACTTTTTTAGTGCTGAGTTCCGTACTTATTTAGTACTGAATTTTGTTATGTTAATTTCACAATCAATTTATTAACATAACAAAACTTTCCAAGGAGACTTAAACTTATTCATTAGATCCTCGTAAATTTATTATTGTTACAAGTTTTTGTGCAAGTCAGAGGATCTTCACCGAATGACCTCGGTATCGTTACTAATGGCTGTCAACACATCACGAGTGACGGCCTTTTGACTCAGTGAAACCAATGAACATCGTTCGATGCAACGTAATGGAATTCCAGTTTGGCGTAGAAATTTTTTTATTTTATTTAGTTCAAAAGGGGAAATTTCACTGCACATAGCAAGTATTCCAGCTTACCCACACCTTCCCGAGGTGCTACTGTTAGTATACCCATTTGAAGTAGTTACTCCCTACATACTGTTTACGTAAATTGACAACATGTTGTTTACAAGCTTATTTATTAAATTGTTTGTCAGTGGATAGAACCAACGTGGGGGGCGCCCACTAACATCTGGGTTTTGTATTTTTTGTTTTGTGTACTTAAAATTAGATAAAATTCTGTGAGTGTACTAGGAAAATAAAAGTCGGCCCCCTTGATTTATCAAGGGGACCCACCCCCTGAAACTAATTTCAAATGAGTGAGGAGCATCCGGCGGGGGTCCATCTGGTGGAGATGGAGGACCCACAGCGTCAGCTGCGACACGGGGAAGACAGCGGAGACCCTCAGTGCGACATGGAGCAAGTGAACCGGATTCAAAGCGTAAGAAGGAGGTTTGAAGGAACAATTGCTCTGATGATCATTGGAGAGGTGGAAAAGCACAAAACCATAACTACTGAACAGAGTACTAACGAAGTGACCAAAATTGAAGAGCAGCTGAAGAAAATTGAGCAGGCAGTATTGTTGGCTCAATCCGGCGTACCTGCAGGACAAACTACGAAGAAACACAAAGCCCCAAGAACAGAGAAAAGAAAGTACGTCCCTCTAGTTTTGACGGACGAAAAATACTATCAAAAATACTTCTCATTGACATTCGAGGCAGGGAAAAAACAACAATTAACCCATTCAACATCGAAGACCGAATTGAAACGATAACAGGAACAAAACCCAAGAGGATCTTTAACATGGGCCGCGAGACGGTGGTGGTGGAGGTGCGAGGCGCGGTGCAGGCGGAGAGGATTGTTGGCGTGACATGAGTGGAGAATGCACCGTGCCAGACGGCAGAGTACAACAGATTCAATCACTCAACAGGTCTGATATACATCAGTGACTTGAAATAACTGATATTGGGGAATTCAAGTCTGGCCTTCAAGAACTCTATAACGTGGAGGAAGTCATCAAAGCGACCTTCATAAAACCTAGAAACCCTGAAACTCAAGCATTTCTGATAACATTCAAACAACCAACTGTCCCATACAGCATCTACATCCCGGGAGAAAGACAGGATACTAAGGTCTACCCATTTAACAGCAAGCCCGTGATGTGTTACAACTGCCAAGCATATGGACACACCGCCAAGCGATGCTGCAACACCTCACTAGTATGCAGGAAGTGCGCTGAGGTGGGCTACTCCGCCCCAAACTGCACTTCAGATCAACTGAAGTGTCCCCACTGTGGAAGCCCTCATGCAGCCGGCAGAATCCTGTGCGACAAGGTGTGGTGCCCGGACAATTACTGAATAATTAATAGAAATTTATAATTTAACATTAAAGTAATTTTGTACCTTTTAAACAGTTTTTTATTCAAAGATAAATAAATATTAAAATAGATAAAATCTACACCGTCTTACGAGACGAGTTGAGTGAACCTTTATGGCAACATTTTGCCAAGGCCGACCGTGAGGCGGTAGACACCAGCCCATTTGCCCATTTGCTACTACGTCAGGATGTAGACGTAGTGTGTTCCCAACTTGAACCGTCTGGGTGAGTGTCTATTTTCTGCCAGTGTTTAATTATTGTGTTGATGAAATAACTACTACTTTCGTGCCTTGTGTTCTGTGTAAAATTTTGGTTCTTATAATACATTGAGAATTTTAGAACCGAGCTCACGATAAAATAATATAACTATTTCTTTAGATAATTCGTGATTACTAGTGCGACTTACAGACATTACGTTGAATTGTGATAATGAACTAATAATGATATGTGTCCATAGTCGTTATAGTCATTTCTTTTAAATCTTTTGTACCTAGATATAATAATTGCATTAGGCTTGTTAAAGTGCTAGAAATATGTCTTTACATGTGTATTAACGTAGACCGTTTTCACAGGCCTACTCCGCCGCTACCCCCTTTTGTTTACCCACTTACTTGCACCTTACTCGCACCTGACCATACATTTTAATGTCGTTATGTTAATGTGGCAACGTCTAATATCATCTTAATGTCTCGAGGCTCATATCACTTATTCCTTTTATCGATTGCCTCATTTCCTTCGTTTTATTCAAGTTACCCTTACGTTAACACTCTTTTAGTCACTCTATTTTACGTTCTCGTTACTTCTTGAGATTACTGGCCTCAGTAATCTAAACAATAAATCCATTTCTTCGACCGACTCGTTACTATTCCTTGACGGGCCTTACACCCCATGATAGACTCGAAGGAGGTGCTACTGGAAAATTAGTAACTTCCTACAAAGGAAGTGGAGGAGAGAAGCATACTGCAGATAATAGAAAAGAAAAGGTTACGATAAGAAGAGCAAAGTAAATTAAGGAGGGCATACAGGAGCCAGAACGAGTACCAGTGTCCGATAAGTTCATCACCCATTTTGACTGTAGAATGAATAAAATTCACAGAAGAAAAATTCACCTTAGCTGCTTGAAAGATGCGTTAATCAACATCTCGGCAGTAAACCAAAAGCAATAAGATCCCAAAACAAAACCGTATTCACTGTAGAAGTGTGTAATGCAACCCAATGCAGAAAAATGAAGCAGATGCAACAGTTGAATGAACTTCCCATCACTGTAGAAAAAAACTTTACTATGCAGTTCAGAAAGGCCTCATATATGTGTACGAGTACGATTTAAACAACTATGAAATATTCAAGAAAGGACTACTGGATGAATGTGGTGCGCAAGATGCAGTCCGAGCCGCATGGATAAACCCTAGAAACCATCTAGCAAGACCTTTACTGGTGTCCTTCAGACAAGCTATCCTTCCATAAAACATAGACATCCCAGGAGAACAAGCAAGATCCCGAGTGTATGAGATAAAGCCGAGACCCATGCTATGTAAAAGATGTCAAGAATACGGCCATGGAGTAAAACATTGCCAAGGTGAACAAATATTTTCCCAGTGCAGCTCTCCTGGGCACGGAATGGAAGAGTGCACATCAGAGGAGACCAAGGCCATCACTGCGGTGAGGGGCATGTGACTGGAGCAAGGAGTTGTCGGCTGAGAGCAATTGAGAAAGAAATTCTGATGATACAAAGTAAAGAGCGAGTATCAAAAGGGCAAGCCACAATACTACTCAATCAAAGACACCCCAACTTATCAATGGACTACATGAGGGCAGTAACGAACGACATTCATCGACCATAATAAAAACCCCAGTAAGAAAAGAAACAGTGCGGACGATCAAGAATCAGCATCAGAACAACAACAAAGCAGGAAAAGAACTGAAAAAGTCAATGAGGGAGACGATGGCCGGAGTCGGAGGTGGTCCATGACTGAAGAGGGAACGCAAAGAGAGCCGGAGGTGATGTGCGAGAGCCCTGATACTGGTAGACTCTACACTGCGAAAATCAACTTGAACCGTAATCCACCTACCCATGAAAAAGAAAGAAAATAAATCCTCGAAACCAGTTTTTCTAATCACATCAAATAAATACATTTAACAAAAACTCAAATTAACAAATTATTATGTCATTTTTTAACTCATCTGAGGGTTGGATTAATTTGAACTTGACTCGGATTACTTTGAACTTAACTCGGATTAATTTGAACTTGACTCGGATTAATTTGAACTTCACTCGGATCAATTTGAACTTGTTCGGAGTAATTTGAACTTGACTCGGAATAATTTGAACTTGACTCGGATTAATTTGACCTTGACTCGGATTAGTTTGAACTTGACTCGGATTAATTTGAACTTGACTCGGATTAATTTGAACTTGACTCGGATTAATTTGAGCTTGACTCAGATTAATTTGAACTTGACTCGGATTGATTTGAACTTGACTCGGATTAATTTGAACTTGACTCGGATTAATTTGAGCTTGACTCAGATTAATTTGAACTTGACTCGGATTGATTTGAACTTGACTCGGATTAAATTGAACTGAAAAAGGTGGAGTTCAAACTTGTTACTACATGAAAACGGCCAGGACTTATGGTACTGGCTGATATACAGGACGTCCCACGCTATACAGGGCGTCCCACGCTATACAGGACGTCCCACGCTATACAGGACGTCCCACGCTATACAGGACGTCCCACGCTATACAGGACGTCCCACGGTATACAGGACGTCCCACGGTATACAGGACGTCCCACGCTATACAGGACGTCCCACGCTATACAGGACGTCCCACGGTATACAGGACGTCCCACGGTATACAGGACGTCCCACGCAATACAGGACGTCCCACGCTACACATGACGTCCCACGCTATACAGCACGTCCCACGCTATACAGCACGTCCCACGCTATACAGCACGTCCCACGCTATACAGCACGTCCCACGCTATACAGCACGTCCCACGCTATACAGCACGTCCCACGCTATACAGCACGTCCCACGCTATACAGCACGTCCCACGCTATACAGCACGTCCCACAATATACAGCACGTCCCACGCTATACAGCACGTCCCACGAAATACAGCACGTCCCACAATATACAGCACGTCCCACGCTATACAGCACGTTCCACGCTATACAGCACGTCCCACGCTATACAGCACGTCCCACGCTATACAGCACGTCCCACGCTATACAGCACGTCCCACAATATACAGCACGTCCCACGCTATACAGCACGTCCCACGCTATACAGCATGTCCCACAATATACAGCACGTCCCACGCTATACAGCACGTCCCACAATATACAGCACACCCCTCAATGTACAGCACGTCCCACAATACACAGAACGTCCCACGCTATACAGCACGTCCCACGCTATACAGCACGTCCCACGCTATATAGCACGTCCCACAATATACAGCACGTCCCACGCTATACAGCACGTCCCACGTTATACAGCACGTCCCACGCTATACAGCATGTCCCACAATAACCCGAACCGAGTAAATATATTTTCCCGTATCAGTAATACCATCATATGAATATCATAAGCGTTTAAGTTCATTGTGAAGGATAATTTTGCTTGAAATTAAATGCTTATTTTTATGACGGTATTACTGATACGGGAGAACACTCTTTTTTTGAGACATGCTTTAAATTATGCAGTACCATAAGCACGGTAGAGAAAACAAGGTAGGGTCAAACCAGTCTTTTATTCAACTACTGTGTGTGTTGCTGACTTCACGGCAACGAACCAATAGCAGCGCTCATATTGCAACTGGTAGCACTGCTACCCTCAAATCAGTCTCAACTAATGGCCTAACGATACTGCGTTTTCATGACGTCATAAAGTTTGTTTGAAATAAAGCCTTTCTATTGGCTATCCGAATAAGAAGAAGTGTATTTTCCTCCATAGAAATGACCCTACCTTGTTTCCTCTACCGTGATCATAAGTCCTGGCCTGGTATATCAAAAAACGATGAGTGCAACGAATAATATCGTGCATAACTGTTTTTCTGGGTGATTCTCGATTTAACACACTGACTAAGGTAGTGGGGCTGCTACGGTCAGTCTGGTTAGGTTTGAAGAAGGTGAACAGGAAAAAATGCATTTCTGCTGTAATAAATTTCGAATCTTTTTGAAACGCGTAAAGAATAAAATTAAACTATCATGTCATCTTACACTTTAAAATTTATTTCGTACAAGGTAGCAAAAAAGTCGAAATATTATTTTCATATTCCGGTGTGTGAATGAGCAATTTACTTTGTGGTACCCAATATGTCCAACACGTAATCAAAGTACCAAGACTCCAGAACATCCGATGCAGATCATCAATAACGGACAGTCCGCAAATGAACCGCGTCAAAATGATGAAGAAAACTGACAACTCGTCAAGGAAGGCTGTCGTCAAACATTATATAGTTTGCTTAGGAGTGTTACAAGCCGCAGAAGCAGCCGAAGAATTTATCACTAAAAACTTTAGCTTACTTTGAATTGCTGTGAATTTTGACCTAAAGCTTCCACAACACACACGGTTTTAAATTAAAACATAACAGCTGCCGTCTGTTCATCAATATTCACAAGACAGCCTCGTGTCATAGATTCACAATTTGACTGCGACGTGCGCCACCGGTGGTACACGGAGGTAATTTTCATAATGCTGCTGATCGACCAGTAATCGCAAATTCAATTTTCGTAAATACTTCATCAAAGTTAAATAAAGGCATGATCCAGTTCATGTTTGTTATTTTCAATATAGTTTACTACAATTGACTTTAAATTTGGTGTTGAACCTAATATTTAGTAGTCGCAGTGAAATTGTTAAGATTATAAGTTAGTTTAAGCCTCCCTAACCGCTACAAAAAAAAAAAACGTATCGAAGAGAGGAACGCACCATTTAGTATGGAAATAAAGGAATGCGGAATCTATACAGAGGAGTCATGGAAACAGTGAGTTGAGAAAGAAGTTCATGAAACGAGGTAAAAGTTGAAGAAAAAGTAGTAGGTGCTGAAAAATAGGACAGCAGTGAACCGAAATAAGGTTGTCCTTAACATAACAAAAACACTTTATTACAACAAAAATAAGGCCTAGTTATCTCTCAGCTCGGGCCCTCACATTTTTCTCCTGGGAGCGCCAATTCCCATAGATACAATAGTTGTATCCCCCTGAGGGGACTCGCGTCATAGAGCTTTGTTCTCAAAAATGCTAACCCAGTTGGAAATTTACTGTTCGGATAATAGTATACATTCGTTACAAAAATGGAGTTGCGGCACAGTGACCAAAAAACAGTTTCAGATGCTTTCTGAATAAGGACGACGCTGAATTTGTCGATCAAATTCGCATCGAAACAACTTAGGAGATGTGGGCCATTAGTGGCCTGTGTGAGCGAACAAGCTTATCAATTTAGTCTTTGAATTTTTTCATAATACAGAGTGTCGAAATAAAGACTAACTTCGACATTAATGTTCCCCTGGTTCCTGCAAGTGACTTCGAGAGTCTTGTGAGTTTACCGACATTTTTTTGAACTAGGAACACTTCCACCAGCCCAAACCAATTTAGTCTACTGGACTTTTCACTAACAAGTATTTATTCGTACACAATTCTTTATAAATCATATCTGGAGCCTTTAGTTAGTTTAGGCCTCTCTAGCCGCAACAAAGGTATTCCCAAGTAGAAAGATGGACGCACTATTTTACACTTTGACTGCGACGTGCGCCACCGGTGGTACACGGAGTTAATTTTCATAATGCTGCTGACCGACCAGTAGTCGCAAGCTCAATTTTCATAAATACTTAATCAAATCCAAATGAAGGCACGATCCACTTCATGTTTGGTATTTTCGAAATAATTTACTACACTTAACTTTAAATTTGAGTTTGGCATTGAACTAATACTTAGTTACCAAAGTGTTAACGACCCACCGGTGGGTCGTGCTAAACACGCTGGCTACGATTGCGCGAATCGGAAGTGTATTTGGATAGGTTGTTAAAAAGGACAGGGAAAATAGATTTACCTGCTCGAATAAGTTTCCTTCCTTTTGTAAGAAATGTACAAAATATAATTGCTCAGTAATATTTTCCTCGAATGATGAAATTCTTTCAAAAAGAGTTAGCGAAATGGATTGAAATGTCATTTATTTATTTTGGTGCCTAAATGAACAACTTACCTGGTGGTACACATTTATCTCACTCCGTAGTCAAAGTGTTAAGTTTATTCTAATGCAAAACGACCCATCGATGAGTCGTTTTGAAAACTTTTGACAATTATTTAAAATAAAAGGTATTTAATGAACCAAATTAATGTTTGGTGGTTACAAAATTTCGCGCAACTTTTGAATTAAAATTTGAACTGAATACTGAACATCAGTTTACCTCACCGTAGTCGAGGTGTCAAGTTCCCACGCAGTGTCGCAACGTACAAAAGCTGTAAGGTAGTGAACACGCCCTATGGCTTGACCCCGGAGCGGGCGTGACGCCGGGGCGATGATCACGATGTTAATTTAAGCCCTCCCTGCCCGCAACAAAAGCGATCCAAAGAGAGGAAGAGGAAATGCACCATTCAATGAAGAGATAAGGGAACGCGGAATCGATTTCTAATGTGCATAAAAAAGGTAAGTAAATGTTGAGAAAAAAGGCCATGAAAAAAGACAATTTGAAGTAGAAAGTAGAGGTGTTGAAAACAGGAGAATACTTAACCGAAAAAATGTAGTCCTTAACATAAAATTTTATTCCAACAAAAAGAAATTCTGCCAAGCTCACAAATCAGGACTTCAAATTTTCCTCTAGGGAAGGCCAATTCTCACAGATGCAACAGTTGTATCCCTGAGGAGTTAAAAATACCTGAAATCAATTATTCCTCTGCTAGATCAACTTATTGTCAGTTATAGCCTCTACCACCTCACTGCCAAGTTAAGCTCTGGCTTTGACGACTGAAGTTTCACAACACGGCAAGAATTGTTTACACGGGCTACCACTAATTACTAGGAAAATAAACAGAGCAGAGGAGTAAATACGCACATATCTAATCATACGTTTAAGAAATAGCAAATGCTAATGTGAAGCTCTGTGTAGAAAACCTGCCTTAAAGTATGAAGAAGTGATAAACCTCTTATTTTGGCGACAGTTTGCTGATCCCGCACTTGTTCTTCTTCAACTTACACTCATAAATGTCCTTCAGCTGTTAAACAGATCATTTCCAGGAAGTATTATGGGTTTTTGGGCTCAAATATGAATTCTGCTAACAAAGATCTAACTTTTTAAATGCGATGCATTCACCAGCCTCATTATAGTCACTAGGCATAGTTCCTCGCCAGGCCCATCCACTTTTCCCGATATTAGAGTCATGACAATTCCCATTCGAAAGTGCAAACTTCAGATTATTCTCATCATTTTCCAAAATTTCTGGCTAAAACCATATCTGTAAATACCCGAGCCCGGCAGCAGCTATAACGAACTTACCAATGTCGGGGTAAAGTGGTTAAGCACACGCCCTTCCGTTCTTGTGCTAAAGCCGCACGTGATTGTTGGCATTTGTTGCGAGAATTGACGACTTTGCACATATTTAAATCTTTTTTGCCGTGCATTGTCTGGGAGCGCACTCTCATGTCTCGATGAGAATTAATATGACAATTAATATGAAATGTTGTAATTCGTTGTTTTTTGGTTTGTGTTGTGCTGCGCACATTCAACTCTAGGCGTGCATGCGCTTGTACGTTTTTGCTAAATTGACAAATTAAATGGTGAGCGAATTCCCTGATTGCAAAATGCAGTCGCTAACTCTGCAGCTTACCCGGTGAGGCGATCGTTCTAGGCGCTACGGCGCAATTCACATTGCTATTTTTAATTTCAGTTGGAATGTTTTATCGTCAGCACGAATTAATTAAATTTTTACAGTGAATGGAAATTTCCCGATCAGAAATCTGAATGCAGCTCTTAATTAAAAGCTAGTCTAGTAGACGAGCAACATTTGTTTATATTCTATAACATTGACTTGAAAAGAATTTTTTTTGACAGTTCATTATCAAGCTGCAGTTCACTTTGTTCAAGCTTTTACGCTTGTGTTTTAATTTAGTATATCTTTTAGCTTTGTTTCAAATTGTGTTTATTTTTATTTGTAATTGGTCATGCTAATCGTTTTGTATTCATTTCAATTTCAGTTTCGCGTGGGTGTACGAGCTCAGCGAGCACGAACGAGTCACGCATTAAACACGCGACACCTTCACGCAATGTACGATAGGTGTGCAAGGCCTGGCGGCAGAGCGCCTGTCAACAAATGAGGCGGCCTTGACGACAACTTAAGTTCTGCGCGCAGTCAACGACTTAAGCTCCGCGCGCAGTTAAGCCATAGCAACTAGGGATAATTCACCTTCATGTAAGGTAAGGAGAAAGGAGAACAACGGTGAACCATTGATACTGTGAACCATTGACTTTAAACGGTGAACCATTGATAAGGTGAACCATTGACTTTACATACAAAAATAACTCAACTTGAAAAGATGAAAAGCATGAATAATGAAAAAGAGTGTTTATTTTCTACGATGTTACTTTACCATGTTCGTAGTGTTGCCAACGTGGTTTAAGTGTATTTAGAAACTTGAAAGTAGGTAATTATAAATCCCGAGTCGTTTCAAAATTATGGACTTTGTTTACATTTTATTATGATTGGATTACGATTTTACTACATGTTTCCTTATATTTTACTCCACGTTCTATATCATTATGTTACCGATAGAATTAAGTTTTACGAGTCTACGGCACTCTTTTTCTTCCGATTGGTTGTTTTACTAATAGTGGAAAAGTTCCGTTCTAATTTGTGCGATGTTTGGCTATAACTTCACTAACATCTATTCTGAAGTCTACGGAAACGCAGACGATGTTTTGTAATAATTATCAAACGTCAATATTTTCTTTTTGTGAAAACTTTATTGATTCTTTTATTTGACGTCCAGCTAATTTCATTATCTTTTCTGAATCATTTTTCCTTACTTACGAGGTAATACCTTTGTTCATTATAAAATTTTCCGAAATTGTTTTGCCGAGGAACTCGTATTTTACTTTGCAGTTAACCTATTTAGTTATCTAATATTTTTAGTTATCTAATAAGTCTGACGAAACTTGTTCTTCATAGAGAATTGCCACACCCCTAATTGTACTACAAATATATCTAATACATTCATCCAATAAAACATGTCATATTAATAAGCTAAAGATTAAGTCCATTGTACTTTGGTACTGTTATCAGGAGTGGTAGGAGATTCCTCTAAGTTCTTATGGGTCTATACCTTTTTCACTCCAAATTAATCTAAGTCGAGTTCAATTTGATCCGAGTCGAGTTCAATTTGATCCGAGTCGAGTTCAATTTGATCCGAGTCGAGTTCAATTTGATCCGAGTCGAGTTCAATTTGATCCGAGTCGAGTTCAATTTGATCCGACTTGACTTGGATTAAATTGTACTTGGATTAAATTGTACTTGGATTAAATTGTACTTGGATTAAATTGTACTTGGATTAAATTGTACTTGGATTAAATTGTACTTGGATTAAATTGTACTTGGATTAAATTGTATTTGGATTAAATTGTATTTGGATTAAATTGTATTTGACTTAGATTAAATTGTACTTGACTTGGATTAAATTGTACTTGACTTGGATTAAATTGTGCTTGACTTGGATTAAATTGTACTTGACTTGGATTAAATTGTACTTGACTTGGATTAAATTGTACTTGACTTGGATTAAATTGTACTTGACTTGGACTAATTTGAACTTGACTTGGACTAATTTGAACTTGACTTGGACTAATTTGAACTTGACTTGGACGAATTTGAACTTGACTTGGATGAATTTGAACTTGACTTGGATTAATTTGAACTTGACTTGGTTTAATTTGAACTTGACTTGGATAAATTTGAACTTGACTTGGATGGATTAATTTGAACTTGACTTGGATGGATTAATTTGAACTTGACTTGGATGGATTAAATTGAACTAGACTTGGATGGATTAAATTGAACTAGACTTGGATGGATTAAATTGAACTAGACTTGGATGGATTAAATTGAACTAGACTTGGATGGATTAAATTGAACTAGACTTGGATGGATTAAATTGAACTAGACTTGGATGGATTAAATTGAACTAGACTTGGATGGATTAAATTGAACTAGACTTGGATGGATTAAATTGAACTAGACTTGGATGGATTAAATTGAACTAGACTTGGATGGATTGAGTTGTAGGGAAAAAGGTGTAGTTTTTCTCTTTTGAGGTAATTATTTTTCAACATTTAAATGTGAATTCTTTCTCAGCCTTGTTAGATAGTATTGAGCTCATTTTAGTATTTTAGAAAACTCTTAAACGAATTGTGTTTTCATTTAGGGTCAATTTTTGGCGTTTTCTTGTGTTTACGGTTATGAAAGATTTCAGTACAAGGGAAACTAAATTTTTATATAAAAAAGTTTTGCTAAGTGCTGTTTCTTATGAATTTTTTTTATCTTCCAGGACATGGAAGTGACATGCAACCCAAACAAGCTGGTGATCATTCACTGATGTTGGATAATGATCCACCTACACTGGTTCCTATCCCTCCATCCCAACCGATTTCAGAAGTAGGGATCCCAATTTCATCATCATCTCAGGATCCTCCAACTCGTATGACCAGTGGTTTAAGTCAACCAGCCACCAAAAGAGCCTACCCAAGTCCTCAACCAGCCACCAAAAGAGCCTACTCAAGTCTTCAACCAGCCACCAAAAAAGCCTACTCAAGTCCTCAACCTGCCACCAAAAGAGCCTACTCAAGTCCTCAACCTGCCACCAAAATAGCCTACTCAAGTCCTCAACCAGCCACCAAAAGAGCCTACTCAAGTCCTCAACCAGCCACCAAAAGAGCCTACTCAAGTCCTGAACCAGCCACCAAAAGAGCCTACTCAAGTCCTCAATCAGCCACAAAAAAAGCCTATTCAAGTCCTAAATCAGCCACCAAAAGAGCCCATTTGAGTTTTCAATCTGTTTCTGAGAGAAACCATTCAAGTCCTCAAACAGCTACCAAGAGTTCCAGTCTTTTATCAGCTTCCAAGCAGGCTTTATCAAGTCCACAATCATCCAGCAAGCAAGCCTGTTTGACTCCTAAATCAGCCATGGTGTCAACTCACTCATCTGCAAATAAAGACTTACCAACTTCCCAATCATTCGCTGAAGGAGCTAGTTTAACTCATTCTCTAGATAAGATTCCTCGATCTGCAACTGAAATGATCTCTTCAATTTGTCAGCCAGAAACTTCAATTCAGCATTCAATTCCAAGTCTGTCTTGTCAGCGAGAATTATTTCCTTGCCCCATCAGGGTGGAAAGTGCGGCAAACTCAAAGCAACGCAAGAAAAGACGCTTATCTGGTTGAAAAAAGAGACCTGTTCAGTACAAGCGTTTCAACATTGACACGCAGCTAACTCAATTGTACCCAAAGCTGGGACCATACCTGAGTGAATTCATAAAAATGAAACTGAAAGGTAAAATGAGGTACACACTCTATCAAAAATGGATGGCTGTCAATATCCTTGTGAGCTGCAGTACATCAGGATACAATTTGTTGAGGAGAATGCTGCCATTGCCTTCACTGTCTACTGTTGAAAGATTGCTAAAAACTTTGAAAATGTCTCCGGGTGTTTCCACAAGAAATGTTCAAATGCTTAAATTGAAGGTTAATCCTCAAACTAATGCTGATAGGCTTACATTCATTGTGTTAGACGAAATGGCATTGAGAAAAGGACTTGCTTACAATCAGAGTAAGGATCTTATTGTTGGATATGAGGATGATGGCGAGACTCGTTCAAGGAAGTTGGCATCATCTGCTCTGTGTGTAATGGCAGTTGGTGTGAGAAGTCATTGGAAATTTCCCATTGGCTATTATTTCTCTGTCAATGTTATGAAGTCTGCTGAAGTTGCTGCAATAATTACAAATGCAATCAAAATATTGGAAAATGAAGAGTTCTCAGTTCTTGGCATAGCTACTGATCAAGGTTCTAATTTTGAAACAGCTTTGAAGACCCTTGGATCCACACCACTCAACCCAATAATTACAATTAATCACCAAACCTATTTTGCATTCAGAGATCCTCCGCACTTGCTAAAAAAGGCTCGAAACTTTCTGCTGAATGGAGATGTAAATGTTCCATCCTTCTCAGCACCAGCTAGTTGGAAAGATGTTGAAACTGTCTTCCAGTTAGACTGGGACAGAAGCCTTCAAAGAATGCCAAGTGTTACCTACAAACATGTGTACGATTTGAAATTTGGTTCCAAAATGAAAGTCAAATTAGCAGGTCAGGTTCTCTCTAATTCATGCTCGGCTGCTATTGATACCTGCATTGCTAAGGGCAAAATAGGCTCTTCTGCTGCAGCAACAAGCACGTATTTGAAAAAAATGAACGACATATTTGATGTCTTGAATTCAACACCAGGAGACCCTGTGCCACTTCGAAAACCAATCCATTCTCGATCACCTTCCATTCAATTTTTGAAGGAGGCTGTTAAATGGTTGCAAGAATTGGAAGACTTGAACCTTGCCCGGAGATGCCGCTTCATCCAAGGATTGATACAATCCATAACGGTCATTCTTTCATTGAGACCTGTTTTGGATGGCCTTCATCTGCCATACCTATCTACAAGAAGTCTCTGCCAAGATGAGCTCGAATTGTTCTTTGGCAAAATTCGTCTGCTGCAGAAGTTCTCAGATGCCCAATCGTTCACGCAGAACTACGCCAAGATTACTGCTTCTTCTCTCATTCGAGCTCCTCTCGCTTCCAACTGCGAGACAGCTCCTGACGAGCAATTAGGAGAGACCTTGGGCTTCTTAGCAGAGGTGAGATGAGTCTGGCAACCCGTTAAGGAATACAAACATGTCATAATAATATTTAGGATGTCCAGATTATAGTCCGATTTTCTGAACTCAATGATTAGGAGTCTTATTTAATAGATATTTGCACTTTTTACACTTATATTCCTTCCAAGTTTTCATAAGTTTCGATTATGATTGTTATTTAAGACCTTTCAAAAATCTAGATATGTTAGACAACATTAAATGTTATAGAGGAATTGTGGGACATAGATAGAGTGCATAAACTTATGTTTTTTAAGCCATGTATTTAACAATTCTCTGCCTAGTACTTTCAATCTTGTGTTTCCTTTTTTCCCCTCATATCTTGTTTCTCCCATGAAATCCCACTTTGCATTCCCTTATCTCCTCATCAAATGGTGCCTTTCTCCTTCCTCTCCTCTAAACACGCTTTTTAGCGGTTATGGAGGCTTAAACTAACATAATCTAATCTTTAGCTTATGCTATTTTTTTTTCCTTTGAGACTCCTTATATTTTTACATTTAGTATTATGCTCTAGTTTAACATTTTCATTTCTTTGTATGCTTTTCAATGCTGCTTCCTGTTCAGCGTAATTCTTTACAACTGACCTCTTTTTCTAGTTGCTCTCATCTGCATCTCAATGTATCATATTAGGTTAACTTTCTGTTTTCTCTAACATTTAAACCTGTACCCTTAAATGCAACTAAAATGCTGGCTTATGAAGTCACAGACTTACTTGAAGAAAATTTTAACTTGAGTTCACATTTTTTTGTGCCTTTCAGGTGCCGGAAGAAAGTGAAGTAGTGCCACCTATCATTCCGGTGTCTGAAGAGGAACAACAGGCTGCTGTAGTGTTTAATGGAGCCACCGAGATTGGAGGAATTTTTGCTTCTTTGGAAGTGGAAGATGCCGCCACTTATTTCTCCGTTTACCTTGCCATGAAAACAGACCTCTATCACAAGCAACTAACAAAAACATCTTTGGCTGACTGCAGTACTTGTTCTTCCATTCTTAGCGTAAAAAATTTCAGTTTTCATTTGTTTGTGTCATTTAAAGAGTATGTTCAGTCTGATGATCCGCACAAGGGACTGAAATATTGCAGTGAATCTTTTGTTCACACTATCATTTCTTATGAGAGAGTTTTCCTTTATATTTTTAGTAAAATTAGTCACCTACCAGGGTTCTGCAAATCTGTGTGTAAAGTAATCAATGATAACTGCCCCAAACCTCGCACCTGCTGTTCTCAAATAACAATGTACCTCATAAAATTCTTTGTCAGATGTAGAACACTGCAGTCAATTAGGGCGTACAACAGATCTCTGCGGACTACCTGTTCCAAAGAGAAACTCGGTAAAATAATGCACAAATAATTCACTTCGCAATGCTTTGATTCACTTCAGAGTGATTCATTTTGGCTAATGAACAACCATTAGTGTTGAACTTGTGGTAGCCTTTTTTTGTTAATGTGAAACTCATTAAAGTCTGTGAAGCGTTTTCTTGAATCGAGCTGGTGATGAACCTTGTGCATTAGTTTGCGTTGAATTTAAGGCTGTGTACGAATATTTTGCACAATGTTGCCTAGCTCATAACTCATTTATGTTTGGTGTGTATGGTTAACTATGATTTATTTCTTCCATGCAGAATTGCAGAGAGTTAGAAGAATTGGTACTAAAATTGTAATTTTGACCTACTGGTCATTCTAAAGTATATCTTTATAATCCTTCATGCTAAATTTCTTCACTTTTGAAGATTAAGGGTTCATTTAACTTTTATTTTATAGTTCTATCCTAACTGGCACGCAGTATGTCCTGATGCTCAAATATAGCGCTAATGCATTGGGAGTTCTGCAGTTTATTATTTATAAGTCTTTTGTCGTCTGTGATTACCCAAGTCTTTTCCTAGAGTTTAATAATATTATAATTTGTTGTGTGTTGTTTATTTTGTGTTGATTTTGGAGTTTATAACCGGAAAGTGTTGAAGCGCGCCAAGAGCGGTGGTGTATCAAATGTTGTTTTGATAGGAAAATAGTTTGTTTCATTCACTATCGCCAAAAAATTACGTGATATATATTTAATGTAATTTTAAGTGAGGTAAATATTTTTTACTGGGACTAATTGTTGCTTGTCTTTTGCTCCCCATTCTCACAGAACTGGTTATGTTAGGTGCCAAAGTGAGAGCTTGGTAGGGCTTCTTTTTGTTAAAATTTCAAAGCTTTGTTTTCTTTGGTTAAGAACTCTTTTCTTTTTATTCACTGTTGTCCGTTTCTCATCACCTATGATTTTCTTCTTCAGCGTTAATATTGCCAAAATCTTGCTCCTCAATTAACGTTTCTCTGTACAGGGTATCGACCCCTCAGGGGGATACAGTTTCTGTATGTATGGGAATTAGCGCTCCCAGGGGGACTATGTGAGGGCCCGAGCTAATGGTTAGGTAGGCTCTCTTTTTATTGAAATAGAAAAGGGTTTTGTTTTCTTACGGCCCATCTTTTTTCGGTTCACTGCTGTCCTGTTTTTCAGCACCTACTATTTCTTTTTCAATTTTATCTTGTTTCATGAAGTTCTTTCTTAGCTTACTGTTTCTATGCACCTTGCGCATGGATTCCGCATTTCCTCCGTTCCATAATAAATGGTGCCTTCATCTTTACTTTCATCGATACGTTCTTTTTTTGTAGCGGTTTGGAAGGCTGAAACTAACTTATAACCTAATATAATTAAGCGAAATGTATAGCATTTTTTTTCAAATAAATATCTGAGTACGGAAATTTATATTATCCTTGCAATCCGGTGCGCAATCGTCAGTCACATCCGCATGAAGAAGATAAGGAAACGTTTTGTATGGTTGAATTAAGTAAATTTTCCTACAGTTTGGATAGAGCTTTCAATTTATGTAGCTGCCCGTATGATAAAATTGAAGGTCGATAACCTTTTAGTTCTGATAGATTTACACGTAGCAGGACGGAATTCAATTTTTCAAAAATCCAAATCCAAACCTGCGGAGGCACACTGGCTGTCGGCCATGTTGTTGATCGTACGTCTGGAACTGCAGAGTACGCAGCGTAGTAGTACGCTGCCGCTGACGTCATGGTGTGTATGCGACGTCACACGGCTTGTTTGAAATGAAGCCTTCTATTGGCTAGTCGAATTGGCGAATGTGCGCGGCTGTCCCCGTAGAAGTGACGGTACCTCCTTTAGTCTACCATGCTTCTGTCGCCACGCTCCTTAGCTTGCTCGAATCCGTCGCGATGGCTTAGGACTCGAATAAGAAGATCAGACGAACGTTTTAGTATTTAAATTTACATTTGACACCGTAGACGTGAGGAACCCCCGCCATTGCTCCGCTTAGTCGTAAAATTATCAGCGTTATTAATTTTAGGCTGATTAGAAGGAGCACAGCCTTTGCCCTTTACTGCGGAAGGCCTTTTTGTGCATTATAAAGTCCGCAAAGGATCTCAGCGTTCGAGTAATGACTGGAATCTCGACAAGATAAAGGAACATCGTACTATTAACTTTATTGTGTAATAACTAAGGAACGACAGCTTTTTGAATGTAAATATTGTTCACTTTGCTTGACGACGAACTATTGTGAGACAAAACGAACAGTCTTTAAACGTGCGTGTTCAGTTGATATCTAGTATTTATATTCCCGCTAAAGAATGAAATACTAATGAAATTCTCAAAACTTATGACGAAAATTACGACAGCAATATGCAATTGTAAAATTCGTAATATTTTTGTCTTTTCATCCAAATAAACATGTAGTTTCGATAAAGAATGATCTGTATAAATTGCGGTATCTGGCATGCATCGCAGGTGTCCTGACCTGAGATCAGTTTTTGTAGCACGCCGCCATTTTTACTAAGCAGCTTACTGCCTGAAAATACAAAATTGCATCGTTTAGCCGGAGGTAATGAGACATTAGCTGATGGTGGTGGGGACATTGCTGTGAACACATCTGCTGACGCAGTAACTAGTGGCAGACAACACCTGCAGACGCAGTAACTAGTGGCAGACAACACCTGCAGACGCAGTAACTAGTGGCAGACAACACCTGCAGACGTAGTAACTAGTGGCAGACAACACCTGCAGACACAGTAACTAGTGGCAGACAACACCTGCAGACGCAGTAAATAGTGGCAGACAACACCTGCAGACGTAGTAACTAGTGGCAGACAACACCTGCAGACGCAGTAACTAGTGGCAGACAACACCTGCAGACGCAGTAACTAGTGGCACATAACACCTGCAGACGCAGTAACTAAGGGCAGACAACACCTGCAGACGCAGTAACTAGTGGCAGACAACACCTGCAGACGCAGTAACTAAGGGCAGACAACACAACAACGGCGGATTCAATGGAATCATAAGCTAGAGTTGAAAATTACTTCACAAATATTTTTATGCAAAATTAGTAAAATAATGTAGTCTGACATTGAATTTCATACGATTTCCAACAGATATCGTGTATATCAATATCGAAATATTTAAATAAATGTGAACATGAATAAATTTGTTGAAACTCAACATCGAAGGAATTTCCAATTTTTCGAGTTTTTATGACTCAGGGGGTGCGAAACCAATACCCAAATGCGACAATTACGCTGAATTTGCTCTGCTTGTGCTTAATATATTTTTACAGGCTGAGCGGCTCTTTGGAGTGTAATGCAACACCGAGACGGCAAAGGTGGGATAGTTGGGTCGCTTGTTTATGGGAGTTCTGAGGGAAATTCCTGAATGTTGGCTGTGTCTAATGAATTGTTGAAGTTTGGTACAACCAAGTCTGCATGCAGCTGTCACTCGTAAACACATCCACTCCACAGGCGCCTATCCAGTCTTTCTTCCTCCTAAAAAATGAACCGATTTTTGAAAAACGAACCGATGCGTTTAATGAACAAAAAAGCTTCATATAACCGCAGGTAATACGAACAATACGCTGAATACAATTGGAATGATCAGAAACTAAAGATAGTTCTCAGCTCTTCATTACAATCTACGGTTACAAAAGACATTCTGCAAACACGGCGTGTGCATAGTACTCGACACACAGGCTTTATTTACGTAGGCATTTGCTTTGTTTGAGATCATGCCTGGCCTGCCGTTACCGCTTCCTTATTGGCGATGACCCACGGATGTAGGAGCGATGTGTTGATATGCAGCGTAGATATCTGGATAATGCGTTGGTTTCGTGTCGCTCGGAACATGGAGCTGCTTGTTTTGACGAATATATCTATGCATCTCTCCCTAATGTTACATTTACTCTAGAAATAGAGCGATCTATTCCTATATCAAATTTAGAATTAAAGTAGAGCTAAATGGGCAAATTCTGTACGTTGATGCACTCGTGAAAAAGTCCAACTCCAGGCTCATTACCTCTGTCTTCAGGAGGCCAACGTTCACTGGTCTTGGTACGAACTATTTCAGTTATAGTTACTAGGGATGTGTCAAATTTTTTGCTAATGCTCTGCTTCATTGCGCATACCTTGTGTCTAGGACTTTCGAAATATTCCACTATGAAAATTAACTCATCAAAAAATTACTGAATAACACTGAGATCGCTAAACAGTAAACTTATCATTGTTAATTCCTTTCGAAATATTCTGGATAAAAAATACTCTCCCTCTATTGTCACCTGGACCAAGTAAAGCAGAAAAATTAAGTTGAACCACCATTTTTGGTTATTTGAACTTTGAACCAGAAGGGGAAGTCGTATCTCGAAGGAGTGAGTTTTTTCTTCAGTTGACGTTGGAGTGTTTTGTAGAATTATTTATTCAATATAACTTAATTTTTAGAACGAAATAAAGAAATATTGAATAAGTGCCTGTGGAGTGGATGTGTCTATGCGTGACTGCTGCGTGCAGACTTGTGTTGGTAGTACCAAACTTCAACAATTCATTAGACACAGCCAACATTCAGGAATTTCCCACAGAACTGGTCACGTGCTTTCTTTTAATCGCATTCAGCAATTCGATATCAATGTCAGGAATTAAATCATCCTTTAAATTTGAAGAATTTTTCCACTCAGTACGGTGTAGTACCGTCGCTGTTATATATACAGGGTGTTCAGAACAACAGATACAATATTACACACCAAGTAGGAATTGACCAAATAAACCCTTTTCTTTTATAAATAATTTGAAAAATTTTCGAGTTTCTGAGATATTAGTTGTTTGTTGTTTCAAGGGATGAAATTTAATTATACAATTAATCGCAATATTTACTTTGAATTTACGCTACAAACACTTCTATTCTATCACAGTTTACAATAACAAAATTTAGGTTTAGTGTATTTGGTAAATAAGTTTCAACAAGATGGACCCATTGCTACACCCATTGAAGCTGAGGAAGATCTCGTGGCCAGAATTGCAGTGGCTGCTGGTGAGATTTGTGCAATGCCAGACGTGTTTCCTAATATCCGGCAGTCGTTAAGGTTAAGATTTAGAAAGTGCATTGATGTAGGTAGAACACACTTTGTAAAGTAATTTCAAAATAAATTTGCGTGTTTTTATGACATTAATTTCGTCGTTTAAAATATTAAACAGATAATACCTCAACACCGAATTTGCTTCGAAAATTTCATGGATGAAATAAGGTTTATTTGGCCATTTTCTACTTTGGTGTGAGTTTTTGTACCTCGTGTTCTGAAACACCCTGTATATACGTTTTATACGACAGTAATATGGGATGCTGTGGTAAGTCCAGTAATTTTATTGAATACATCAACTGTGTGTGTTGCAGGGTCGTCGTTCAATGGGCAGAATAAACAAAATTGAATGTTAAACAATATGAATATGACTATTGAATTACTACTTCGGTTTATCACGCACGTCCTACACCATTACATGCTGAACATTTTCTGTGTCTGTAGAAAATATTTCCTAAAGTAACCAATTTATTACTACATTGATCCGGCAATGTGGGAATTGACGGATCAATTCTGTGAAAGGAAATGAAGATGGATACAAGATAATTTAAGGTCACAAGACCGTCTTATCTGAACGAACATCATTCACTACAGCAAACATCCGTCAAAAATGACAGGATAAGACACTTTTCTTAAATAAAGCATACAGATTTGGATGGCACCAAATATATATATATCACTATTGTGCCTGTGTTAATATTCTTTCACAAGAGCCCTGGTGGAACTCGTATCACAGATACGGTCATTGAGCATTCTTTAAGAACGTGAAGAGAGAGACGGACCAAACAATTTAATTTATTCACCGAAATTCTCATTGTAATAAAATAAGAGAAATTACGCACAGAAAATGACATAAATACATTCATTTATTTAACAATTTGAAGAGACACCTTCCGTTTTATTTTATATCAATTGATGACAAGTGAACTGTCGACATTATCTCAGTGAAAGTTGACCACTCCGATAATATTTCAATCAATGAAAGGAAACTATTGTCTCATTTATGACAAATAGTGCCTTATCTGCAGGTATTGTAGTCATCCACTATGTAGTTACTGCGTCTGCATGTGTTGTTGTCTGCCACTAGTTACTGCGTCTGCAGGTGTTGTTGTCTGCCACTAGTTACTGCGACTTCAGGTGTTGTTGTCTGCCACTAGTTACTGCGTCTGCAGGTGTTGTTGTCTGCCACTAGTTACTGCGACTTCAGGTGTTGTTGTCTGCCACTAGTTACTGCGTCTGCAGGTGTTGTTGTCTGCCACTAGTTACTGCGTCTGCAGGTGTTGTTGTCTGCCACTAGTTAGTGCGTCTTCAGGTGTTGTTGTCTGCCACTAGTTACTGCGTCTGCAGGTGTTGTCTGCCATTAGTTAATGCGTCTGCAGGTATTGTCTGCCACTAGTTACTGCGTCTGCAGGTGTTGTCTGCCACTAGTCACTGCGTCTGCAGGTGTTGTTGTCTGCCACTAGTTACTGTGTCTGCAGGTGTTGTTGTCTGCCACTAGTTAGTGCGTCTGCAGGTGTTGTTGTCTGCCACTAGTTAGTGCGTCTTCAGGTGTTGTTGTCTGCCACTAGTTAGTGCGTCTGCAGGTGTTGTTGTCTGCCACTAGTTACAGCGTCTGCAGGTGTTGTTGTCTGCCACTAGTTAGTGCGTCTTCAGGTGTTGTTGTCTGCCACTAGTTACTGCGTCTGCAGGTGTTGTTTGCCATTAGTTAATGCGTCTGCAGGTATTGTCTGTCAGTAGTTACTGCGTCTGCAGGTGTTGTCTGCCATTAGTTACTGCGTCTGCAGGTGTTGTCTGCCACTAGTTACTGCATCTTCAGGTGTGGTTGTCTTCCACTAGTTACTGCGTCTGCAGATGATGTCTGCCACTAGTTATTGCGTCTGCAGGTGTTGTCTGTCACTAGTTACTGCGTCTGTAGATGTTGTTGCCTGCCACTAGTTACTGCGTCTGTAGGTGTTGCCTGACACTAGTTACTGCGTCTGCAGGTGTTGTCTATCACTAGTTACTGCGTCTGTAGATGTTGTTGCCTGCCACTAGTTACTGCATCTGCAGGTGCTGTTTTCTGCCACTAGGTACTGTGTCTACAGGTGTTGTCTGTCACTAGTTACAGCGTCTGCAGGTGTTGTATGCCACTAGTTACAGCATCTGCAGGTGTTGTCTGCCACTAGTTACAGCGTCTGCAGGTGTTGTCTATGACTAGTTACTGCGTCTGTATATGTTGTTGCCTGCCACTAGTTACTGCGTCTGCAGGTGTTGTTTTCTGCCACTAGGTACTGTGTCTACATGTGTTGTCTGCCACTAGTTACAGCGTCTGTAGGTGTTGTCTGCCACTAGTTACAGCGTATGCAGGTGTTGTCTGCCACTAGTTATGCGTCTGCAGGTGTTGTTTTCTGCCACTAGGTACTGTGTCTACAGGTGTTGTCTGCCACTAGTTACAGCGTCTGCAGGTGTTGTCTGCCACTAGTTACTGCGTCTGCAGGTGTTGTCTGCCACTAGTTACAGCGTCTGCAGGTGTTGTCTGCCACTAGTTACTGCGTCTGCAGGTGTTGTCTGCCACTAGTTACTGCGTCTGCAGGTGTTGTCTGCCACTAGTTACAGTATCTGCAGGTGTTGTCTGCCACTAGTTACAGTGTCTGCAGGTGTTGTCTGCCACTAGTTACTGCGTCTGCAGGTGTTGTCTGCCACTAGTTACATCGTCTGCAGGTGTTGTCTGCCACTAGTTACTGCGTCTGCAGGTGTTGTCTGCCACTAGTTACTGCGTCTGCAGGTGTTGTCTGCCACTAGTTACTGCGTCTGCAGGTGTTGTCCACCACTAGTTACTGCGTCTGCAGGTGTTGGCTGCCACTAGTTACAGCGTCTGCAGGTGTTGTCTGCAACTAGTTACTGCGTCTGCAGGTGTTGTCCACCACTAGTTACTGCGTCTGCAGGTGTTGTCTGCCACTAGTTACTGCGTCTGCAGGTGTTGTCTGCCACTAGTTACTGCGTCTGCAGGTGTTGTCTGCCACTAGTTACAGTATCTGCAGGTGTTGTCTGCCATTAGTTACTGCGTCTGCAGGTGTTGTCTGCCACTAGTTACTGCGTCTGCAGGTGTTGTCTGCCATTAGTTACAGCGTCTGCAGGTGTTGTCTGCCACTAGTTACAGCGTCTGCAGGTGTTGTCTGCCACTAGTTACTGCGTCTGCAGGCGTTGTGTTCGCAGCAATAGTTTCACAGTCAACTAACATGTAGACAAACCATCAGCTCACACGTCTCACTGCCTACGGCCGAACGCTGCATGTGGCACATCTAGGCAGCAGCTGCACAGAACACGGCTGCGCGCTGGCAGAGACCGACCCCAGCTTTGTATTCGGGACGTTAAGTAGCCAAGGAAACGGCCTCCCTACAGCATGCACACCAATTCACTCACCTAAACTTCATAGGTCTTAACATTACACTCCAATATGCCGCTAACGGCTGCAAAGATAGGTAATAAGCAAGTGGTCTCCGACCTCGGGCTAAGATGGCAATTTGTTTTGATCCGTAAGACTTTGTTAAATATAAATTCGATAGCTGGAAATATATGCATTGTTGATATAGAAAACTCTGAAATTAAAAAATTTCTTCTTCGTAGAGTAACTAAAAACTCATTTTGCTTACATTTTTCATCCCATTTCAATATTAATATCCACGAAATCTGTACGAGATATATCAAAATTTTGATGGCTGACTAAATTATTTTATTATTTGGTCAACAAAATAAGAATCAAGGAATTTTCAACACTAAGTTTTAATTCCATTGAAATCAATATGTTAATCCCTTTTGTTGCACTATTTTCATTATTCTCGTTTTTAAATTTTCATAGTGGGTCGAAATCAATACTTCGCCGTTTCCTTGTTACTATATACGTTAAGGCATCAGTTGTTATGGTGCTGGTGTAGGTACGGTGCTGGTGTAGGTACGGTGCTGGTGTAGGTACGGTGCTGGTGTAGGTACGGTGCTGGTGTAGGTACGGTGCTGGTGTAGGTACGGTGCTGGTGTAGGCACAGTGCTGGTGTAGGTACGGTGCTGGTGTGGGTACGGTGCTGGTGTAGGTACGGTGCTGGTGTAGGTACGGTGCTGGTGTAGGTACGGTGCTGGTGTAGGTACGGTGCTGGTGTAGGTACGGTGCAGGTGAAGGTACGGTGCTGGTGTAGGTACGGTGCTGGTGTAGGTACGGTGCTGGTGTAGGTACGGTGCAGGTGAAGGTACGGTGCTGGTGTAGGTACGGTGCTGGTGTAGGTACGGTGGTGGTGTAGGTACGGTGCTGGTGTAGGTACGGTGCTGGTGTAGGTACGGTGCAGGTGAAGGTACGGTGCTGGTGTAGGTACGGTGCTGGTGTAGGTACGGTGCTGGTGTAGGTACGGTGCTGGTGTAGGTACGGTGCTGGTGTAGGTACGGTGCTGGTGTAGGTACGGTGCAGGTGAAGGTACGGTGCTGGTGTAGGTACGGTGCTGGTGTACGTACGGTGCTGGTGTAGGTACGGTGCTGGTGTAGGTCCGGTGCTGGTGTAAGTACGGTGCTGGTTTATAATTACACAATGAGCAGATAAAATGGGATCGAAGCAGCCGCTAAAATGTTAACACCGTCTAATTTCATTGGAAGATAGCATGTTTCATCACGGGATCATGAGCCTGAGTGAGAAGGAGCAGCAAGAGGACGGTCCGTGCGACAACACCTGCCGGGATCTACCACGAGAGCCTGACATGTTCGTGTTGCAGAGTGTGCCGGCTGCAGTTATCGCACGAACCCTCTTGCTACTTCTTCTCAAAGAATAGTGTGGGAAAATTCTTTACGGTAACTATAATATTACGAGAATGTAACGTTTGTTTGCGTTCTCATGGATTGGAAAATATATTTCACGCTGATTATGTGACTTTTTGTGAGCCCCATCGATGTGTTGAGTGTTGTTTCCTGTTGCCCCTATCGTTATTTTTCCATATGATCTGATGCATTGCTATTTCAGCCTATAGTTGTTATTGCCTGCGGTTAAATAAAGCTTTTTTATTTAACGAACGCATTGGTGGCACGGCATGCTGTTGGTGCGCTAGACGTAAATGGCAAGTATTGGTATGAGCATGTCTATTGTAGTATAAATCAGCATGCCTATTGTAGCATTGATCAGCATGTCTATTGTAGCATAAATCAGCATGTCTATAGGAGATCACATCAGCAAAATAATCCATCAATCTGGCCATGAATCCGCTTGGCTATAAAATGAATTAGAGAGTGACAAAATTAGCAATTCATCCCAAAATATTTGGAGATCCATCTTGCTCCAATTGATCCTCATAAAGTGGATTGTGAAGTGAGCAACCCACCCTCACACATGGCCGACGCCTACATCTGGGTCCCGCAGTGAAGTTTACGAATTTGCTATGCATCTAATAAAGTGTCTCTCTCAAAAGCTGAGTGGTTTGTGAATGTCTGCGTTAATACTTGATACTCAGGATCTTTTGTGTCTTTATTTTTCTTTGTAAGTTAGGAAGAATAGATGAGATGATGAGACTGTTTACAAATGATATTGAATCCTTAACCTTGAATATACGGCTCTGGCTTCACGCTTATAGAATATAATTAATTGACCATAATGAAATTTAACAGATAATGGATTTATATGAAATAACAACATTGTTTTGCCCAAATATTGGGCTGATGGCAGTCATATAATCCCTAAACCAATATGATACGGTCGAACGAACGAAAATTCCGATATACGATACATCACATTGAGATAATTTACGGAGAGCTTTGACAATAATGCGACTTAAGTACGATTATCAAGAGGAGGTCATTGTAAATTACAATAGAGTGGCATTTGTGCAATGAAAACTACCATAACAATCTGCCACTAGCTACTGCGTCTGCAGGTGTTGTCTGCCACTAGTTACTGTGTCTGCAGGTGTAGTCTGTCACTAGTTACTGCGTCTGCAGGTGTTGTCTGCCACTAGCTACTGCGTCCACAGGTGTTGTCTGCCACTAGTTACTGCGTCTGCAGGTGTAGTCTGCCACTAGTTACTGCGTCTGCAGGTGTTGTCTGCCACTAGCTACTGCGTCCACAGGTGTTGTCTGCCACTAGTTACTGCGTCTGCAGGTGTAGTCTGCCACTAGTTACTGCGTCTGCAGGTGTTGTCTGCCACTAGCTACTGCGTCTACAGGTGTTGTCTGCCACTAGTTGCTGCGTCTGCAGGTGTTGTCTGCCACTAGTTACTGCGTCTGCAGGTGTTGTCTGCCACTAGTTACTGCGTCTGCAGGTGTAGTCTGCCACTAGTTACTGCGTCTGCAGGTGTTGTCTGCCACTAGCTACTGCGTCCACAGGTGTTGTCTGCCACTAGTTACTGCGTCTGCAGGTGTAGTCTGCCACTAGTTACTGCGTATGCAGGTGTTGTCTGCCACTAGCTACTGCGTCTACAGGTGTTGTCTGCCACTAGTTGCTGCGTCTGCAGGTGTAGTCTGCCACTAGTTACTGCGTCTGCAGGTGTTGTCTGCCACTAGTTACTGCGTCTGCAGGTGTAGTCTGCCACTAGTTACTGCGTCTGCAGGTGTTGTCTGCCACTAGCTACTGCGTCTACAGGTGTTGTCTGCCACTAGTTACTGCGTCTGCAGGTGTTGTCTGCCACTAGTTACTACGTCTACAGGTGTTGTCTGCCACTAGTTACAGCGTCTGCAGGTGTTGTGTTCACGGCACCTGTGCTACGGTCAACCAACAATGTCCCCACCACCATCAGCTAACATGTCACATTACCTACGGCTAAAGTGACCCAGTGATGTTCGCTAAGTTTTGCAGGAGAGCCACTTCGGTTAAACGCATTGATTGAGGGAGCCGCGGCTACTGTAAGTTAGCTTATGTTATATAAATTGTTTAGTAATTATTTACTTTGTGTATTTTTCAAGAGCTGAGCAATGAACAAAACTGGGCAAGCGATGCAGCTTTGAATAATCAGGCAGTAAGCTGCATAGGAACATGGCGGCGTGGTAGCAGACACTCACTAACGGTTTGTGTTTAGGAAGTCGAGTTCTCACCTATCGCCTAACTCAAGTAATCAGCTTTCTACAATGCATCTTTACCTTGATGGTAGATGATCATGGTAAATGAACCAACCGTCCAATACCGCTTAAAGATTTGCAACTGAAGGAGCCGCTGCAGGCTCTAAAAATAGTATAACTATACAAAATAGCTTCAAACAACCGCTCTAGAATTTGCTGTGGTCCAGCTCAATTTTGGAGTATGTATTCGACAACTGGATGTACTTCTTTCAGGTGAATGTAAAACATCACCATAATTGAAAATTCAGTCTATTACAAGTTTTTTGAAATTGTTACGCGTTCCCCTCAGGGGGATACAATTATTGTATCTATGGGAACTAGCGCTCCCAGGGGAACAATGTGAGGGCCTGAGCTGAGAGTTAGGTAGGCCTTCTTTTTGTTGAAATAAAATGTTTTTGTTATGTTAAGGACCACCTTTTTTCGGTTCACTGCTGTCCTGTTTTTCAGCACCTACTACTGTTTTCTTCAACTTTGGTCTTGTTTCATAATCTTCTTTCACAACTAACTGTTTCTATGCCTTTCTGCGTAGATTCCACGTTTCCTTAACTCCATACTAAATGGTGCCATCCTCCTTCCTCTCTTTGGATCGCAATTGTTGCTGGGTAGGGAGGCTAAAACTAACGACTAATCTAACTAATCTTGTTACTCGTTTTCATTTTCTATCATATTTCATAATTATTCCACACGAATCGTTTCATAAATTTTACATTTATTGCCTAACTAAATTATTTTAAAATTGAGCCATCAAAATTCATATGGAGTAGTTCTTCACTTATGTTTTATTGAATCCATTCAACATCAACACGACATCAGTGGAATTGAAACCTATAATATCTCAACACTAAAATAATTTAGTAAACCATGAGCAGCGGAAAAAGGTTTCCCAAATTTTGTGTGAATTAATGCTAAAATTCGATGAAAAATGCAAACAAAGATTAATTTATTGGAACTCGTCATACATCAAATTTTCAATTCTGCTGATGTATTGCAATAACATGTCCAATATTTCCACCTGTCGAATTCATATAGATTAGTTTAAGTGGACAAAACCAATTATCTATTCCTCCATGAAATGTGCCCAGCTCGGACACCAAATATCTTTACAGCCAATTGTCTCTCCTTACAGCGTATCGAATAGCGTGGGGAAAGGTGGGATAGTTGATGTTTTCTATACATGCGACGGGGTACGAGGTGCATGAGAGCTGTTTGGTTGAGTAAGGCTGTTGGTTGAGCTGTTTGACTTCCTGAACACCAACCTGTGATTAGTTTCTGCCAGCACGCCGCCATTTTCCTGCACATCTTACTGCCTGAATGTTCCAAATTGCATCGTTTGGCCATGAGTAATGAGACGTTTTAGCCGGTGATGGTGGGAATAATTAATTGTTGGTTAACATCTGTAGTGCAGCTGACGTGAACACAACACCTGCAGACGCAGTAACTAGTGGCAGACAACACCTGCAGACGCAGTAACGAGTGGCAGACAACAACACCTGTAGACGCAGTAACTAGTGGTAGAAAACAACACCTGCAGACGCAGTAACTAGCGGCAGACAACAACACCTGCAGACGCAGTAACTAGTGGCAGACAACACCTGCAGACGCAGTAACTAGTGGCAGACAACAACACGTGCAGACGCAGGAACTAGTGGCAGACAACACCTGCAGACGTAGTAACTAGTGGCAGACAATAACACGTGCAGACGCAGTAACTAGTGGCAGACAACACATGCAGACACAGTAACTAGTGGCAGACAACAACACCTGCAGACGCAGTAACTAGTGGCAGACAATGACACGTGCAGACGCAGTAACTAGTGGCAGACAACACCTGCAGACGCAGTAACTAGTGGCAGACAACACCTGCAGACGCAGTAACTAGTGGCAGACAACAACACCTGCAGACACAGTAACTAGTGGCAGACAACAACACCTGCAGACGCAGTAACTAGTGGCAGACAACGACACGTGCAGACGCAGTAACTAGTGGTAGACAACACCACCAGTCTAGGACACACCAACACACACGCTACACTCTTCCTTTCGCTCTACCGCGTGTGAACTGGTTTTCGATTAGCCGACACCGGCCTACAAAATTAACATGTGTGCAACATTATTTCATCATTAACATTACAACATGTTAAATTTTGTACAGTTTGTGGCGCCTTGATATACGTGATCAATATTTCATCGTTCAAATTTGACGTAGAATAATTTGAGAAAACTATTTATGGGTAATTAAACAATTTGAAAACTATTGATATTATTTGATTCAATCATTACATATCATCATAAATCAGTTTTTCATCTGAGAAAAATTTGAGCTATGTGATACCGAAATTGAGCACACAGGACTAAAATAACTGTTTCACGTTTTCGAAGGATAACTATGGAAATTGGATATGTGCATTGAAATGATATCGTGTTACTTTCGTTCTCCTCTCATCGCCCGTCACTTCGCTCTATCATGATCAGTGTTATTATCATTGTATTTTTGGTGTCAGCGTAATACATGAAGCCATGTTTAGGACATACGCTACGCCCAATTTCCCGTCTTGGGATAACCAACCTCCTGTTTAGGTGCACCGGCCTCAGGACGACCTATAACGCGATGCAAAATATTATGTTGTTGGCTAGGGTAACTATAAAGAAGAAATTTAGGGCAAATGTGCGTGTATTGTTACTGATGATAGTGTTACCGCGTCTCTGTAAACGGACTGCAGCTGCTGAAGCTTCTCCAGCAGCATGTACACCAGCTACAGCCAGGCTGGTCAGTTCTTGCTTATAAAAAAGTCTTGTCAGGTGGCACAAGCAACGGAACTAAGTTTACAAAGCCGCAGGTCGATAGACAATAGTTCACTTTCCAGGCCACAGATTTTCTTGCAGGATTAAAATATAGTTCACGCGTGTGTTCAGTAAAACATGGTAAAGGAATGCCTTAAAATTTTCCCTTCATTCAAGATGAGCATATTAAACTGTCACGATGGCAAGGCGAATACAACTACCAGACAAAATACATCGGAAATTCCTCGGCGATGGGCAGACCAGGCACACAGTAAAAACTGAGTTACAGTATCCGGCTTATTTGGCGACATGCAGCAAGTAGGCGAGGCAGCTTCCTTCCACTCACTATGAACACTTTAACACACAGCCAACTCTTTCATTCTGAAAAGTAGTAGAGTAACACTCACGTAGCTTTTTCGAAGATGACTGATAAATTTTTGTTGAAAGTGACAATATAAAATATAATACCAAAAAGCGAAATTTTATGTATGTTTCACTAAATTTTTTGCTAGTTATTGATTCTGCAGGTGTTGTCTGCCACACGTTACTGCGTCTGCAGGTGTTGTTGTCTGACACTAGTTACTGCGTCTGCAGGTGTAGTCTGCCACTAGTTACTGCGTCTGCAGGTGTTGTTGTCTGACACTAGTTACTGCGTCTGCAGGTGTTGTCTGCCACTAGTTACTGTGTCTGCAGGTGTTGTTGTCTGACACTAGTTACTGCGTCTGCAGGTGTTGTTGTCTGACACTAGTTACTGCGTCTGCAGGTGTAGTCTGCCACTAGTTACTGCGTCAGAAGGTGTTGTTGTCTGCGTCTGGTTACTGCGTCTGCAGGTGTTGTCTGCCACTAGTTACTGCGTCTGCAGGTGTGTTCACAGCAATGTCCCCACCACCATCAGCTAATGTCTCATTACCTACGGCTAAACGATGCAATTTTGTATATTCAGGCAGTAAGCTGCTTAGTAAAACTGGCGGGGTGTTTGCAAAAACTGACCTCAGGTGTGTGCTTGGAAGTCAATTATCTCAGATGACATAACGTCACTCAACCTTTACAGATATTCTTAGGAATACTGAGCAATTCAGCATATGATAACTTTAACTCAACCATTTCTGATGTAGAGAATCTGAGAATGTCGAGAGTATTAGGCGCCGATAGTGGCTGTGAAAACGTTTCATACCTTTCTATATTTTTTTATTCGTTGAAGATAATTGCAAATGCTTGAACCCACTCTAGTTACCGTATGTTCATTTGAAAAGGTTAAATAATAACCTGACATTGTTTTGTACAATCGATTATTCTGAAATATCACACTTTGAGTTGCTAACAAATTTGTTTATGCCGAATGAATAAGCATATTTCGTTACGTTCACACAAAATTAGTTGAAATTTTGCAAACTGCTGAAAGGCAAACTAATTCATTTTTATGATCAGTCATCATGTTAATGAATGTTAATGAAGGCATCTACGGATGCTTTATTTCAAATTTCAAGCCTGAAACATATCACCTTATACATTGGATTTTCAAATGCCTTATAACTAACGCCAGGACGCCATTACGCTTTCCCCCGGTCAAGACCGGTACCCATTTCAGACACCTGGGTAGAGTGGGGTATTGTGCTTGGAATTTTTCCCCTATACCCAACAGAGAAAATCGCCACCAGCGCCGGGACTCGAACCAGGGTCTGCCTGGACGGAGGCAAGTTCGCTAGTCTCACGGCTACGACGAGCATCATCAGAATTGGATGGAAGGAATTTTTTACTTAGTTTTCAATTCCACGAACAACAACATGATGAATTTCACCATTGATGCTATATCGCTTCTCACATTTGCATAAATGTGAATATCAACACATTACCGTCTTGTTTTCATTATTATTACCCCTCAGGGGGATACAACTATTGTATCTATCGGAATTAGCGCTCCCAGGGGAAAAATGTGAGGGCCCGAGCTGAGAGTTAGGTAGGCCTTCTTTTTGTTGAACTAAAATGTTTTTGTTATGTTAAGGACCAACTTTTTTCGGTTCACTACTGTCCTGTTTTTCAGCACCTCTGACTCTCTTCTTCAGCTTTTATCTTATTTCATGAACTTCTTTCCCATCTTACTGTTTCTATGCCCTTTCTGCATAGATTCCTCATTTTCTTATCTCCATACTAAATGGTGCCTTCCTCCTTCCTCTCTTCGATACGCTCTATTGTTGCAGCGGTTAGGGAGGCTTAAACTAACTTATAATCTATAATCTAATCTTTCATTATTATTACGTTATTGTACTGTTGCTATGGTGCTGGTGTAGCTACAGTGACGTAGGCTCCGTACCTACATCAGCACCAAAATAACAATGTATATATTGATAAAAACGTTACAGAACGGATTTATACAGTAACAAAAACATAGGAAGTGAAAATGATGCAAATAGCATCAACAATGAGAGGTGACATGTTGTCCTACGGAGGATTCTCTCATGATCGAATATATCGAAAAGAAAATGAATTAGTTACCGTTGCAGTTCAAAATCAATCAAAACGCTTAGAAAACAAATTTGTCCTATTAGAAAAGAATGAATAACATCTAAAAAAAATAAATAATAATGAAATAATAAAAAATAAATAAATAATAATCTTTCAATTCTGTTATTCAAGCTTATGATATTACAGTTGGAAAATTAGTCGAGTGCCAACTGTTAAAAAATTTCGATATTTCTTTGGACTGCTTGTAATATAATATAAACTATTTATTATGAGAGTTAGGGTAGACTCGCATGAACGATGGATGCATTACCTGTAGAGCGTTTCCCAATGAGAGTAGTGGTTTCTGCTAGGCTTAATGAAACTATTAAAAAGATATTCGTTTGAGCTAGAGTAATTTGGGTTAAGAAACTTGACTTTCTGAACACAAATATGTGGTCAGTTACTGCCAGCACGCCGAAATTTTCCTATACAGCTTCCTGCCTGTATATACAAAATTTCATCGCTTAGCCGTAGGCAATGAGACACATTGGCTGATGGTGGTAGGGAAAATTGTTAGTTAACAATCACATTGAATTGTTAGTTAACAATAATATTAATTAGTTAGTTATCAAGAATTGGAAACCCAGGAAAACTGAAATGAAAGCCTAAAATTAGACTTGGATTACACTTATTGAAACTACATTCATTATTCTAACCATCATAATGATTTTGAGAGTAATTGTAACAACGTTACCTAGAACGATGACAATAGGTAGTGACAATACAATAAACAGCAATGCATTAGATCATACACAGAAGTAACGATAGTGGCAACAGCAAAAAACACTCAATACGTCGATGGGGCTCACAACAGGCACACAAGTCAACGTGAAAGTTTTTTCCATTCATTAAAACATGTTTGAAGATAATATCACGTTTTTTCAAATATTACAGTTACCGTAAAAAAATTTAATTCGAATATATCAACGTAATTGTATTAGAAAGTGTTTTAAAAAAATATAAAGACAAATTTTGGCCTTCGAATCTATTATTAAGTATATTTTATGATTTCAAAGTTCAGTTTTCCAAGTTTTATTTCAATTGATATAAATATATCGTATTGAATTTATGAATTTTCGTATTTGAGAGTGTATCGCGTCATAGGGCATTGCCAAGTGTCCAATTAATGTACTTTCATGTTATAAAATATACTTTGGAGCCTTCAGAGGCCACACTCATAACTGAATCAATGCCCTAGAACTGCGCGAACGTCCAAGTGTTGGCGTCTCTCAGAGCATCCCTGCGGTGGGGGAATTGTGGGCGAGCTTTGGTTGTGTTGGATTGTTTTGTGGATGTGAACTTTTGCAGGCATGTTGATTTGTGCTACTGTAGACATGTTGATTTGTGCTACTGTAGACATGTTGATTTGTGCTACTGTAGACATGTTGATTTGTGCTACTGTAGACATGCTGATTTGTGCTACTGTAGACATGTTGATTTGTGCTACTGTAGACATGTTGATTTGTGCTACTGTAGACATGTTGATTTGTGCTACTGTAGACATGTTGATTTGTGCTACTGTAGACATGTTGATTTGTGCTACTGTAGACATGTTGATTTGTGCTACTGTAGACATGTTGATTTGTGCTACTGTAGACATGTTGATTTGTGCTACTGTAGACATGCTGATTTGTGCTACTGTAGACATGTTGATTTGTGCTACTGTAGACATGTTGATTTGTGCTACTGTAGACATGTTGATTTGTGCTACTGTAGACATGCTGATTTGTGCTACTGTAGACATGTTGATTTGTGCTACTGTAGAAATGCTGATTTGTGCTACAGTAGACATGTTGATTTGTGCTACTGTAGACATGCTGATTTGTGCTACTGTAGACATGTTGATTTGTGCTACTGTAGACATGTTGATTTGTGCTACTGTAGACATGTTGATTTGTGCTACTGTAGACATGTTGATTTGTGCTACTGTAGACATGTTGATTTGTGCTACTGTAGACATGTTGATTTGTGCTACTGTAGACATGTTGATTTGTGCTACTGTAGACATGTTGATTTGTGCTACTGTAGACATGTTGATTTGTGCTACTGTAGACATGCTGATTTGTGCTACTGTAGACATGTTGATTTGTGCTACTGTAGACATGCTGATTTGTGCTACAGTAGACATGTTGATTTGTGCTACTGTAGACATGCTGATTTGTGCTACTGTAGACATGCTGATTTGTGCTACTGTAGACATGCTGATTTGTGCTACTGGAGACATGTTGATTTGTGCTACTGTAACATGTTGATTTGTGCTACTGTAGACATGTTGATTTGTGCTACTGTAGACATGCTGATTTGTGCTACTGTGGACATGCTGATTTGTGCTACTGGAGACATGTTGATTTGTGCTACTGTAACATGTTGATTTGTGCTACTGTAGACATGTTGATTTGTGCTACTGTAGACATGTTGATTTGTGCTACTGTAGACATGTTGATTTGTGCTACTGTAGACATGTTGATTTGTGCTACTGTAGACATGTTGATTTGTGCTACTGTAGACATGTTGATTTGTGCTACTGTAGACATGTTGATTTGTGCTACTGTAGACATGCTGATTTGTGCTACTGTAGACATGCTGATTTGTGCTACTGTAGACATGCTGATTTGTGCTACTGGAGACATGTTGATTTGTGCTACTGTAACATGTTGATTTGTGCTACTGTAGACATGTTGATTTGTGCTACTGTAGACATGCTGATTTGTGCTACTGTAGACATGTTGATTTGTGCTACTGTAGACATGTTGATTTGTGCTACTGTAGACATGTTGATTTGTGCTACTGTAGACATGTTGATTTGTGCTACTGTAGACATGTTGATTTGTGCTACTGTAGACATGTTGATTTGTGCTACTGTAGACATGCTGATTTGTGCTACTGTAGACATGTTGATTTGTGCTACTGTAGACATGCTGATTTGTGCTACAGTAGACATGTTGATTTGTGCTACTGTAGACATGCTGATTTGTGCTACTGTAGACATGCTGATTTGTGCTACTGTAGACATGCTGATTTGTGCTACTGGAGACATGTTGATTTGTGCTACTGTAACATGTTGATTTGTGCTACTGTAGACATGTTGATTTGTGCTACTGTAGACATGCTGATTTGTGCTACTGTGGACATGCTGATTTGTGCTACTGGAGACATGTTGATTTGTGCTACTGTAACATGTTGATTTGTGCTACTGTAGACATGTTGATTTGTGCTACTGTAGACATGTTGATTTGTGCTACTGTAGACATGTTGATTTGTGCTACTGTAGACATGTTGATTTGTGCTACTGTAGACATGTTGATTTGTGCTACTGTAGACATGTTGATTTGTGCTACTGTAGACATGTTGATTTGTGCTACTGTAGACATGCTGATTTGTGCTACTGTAGACATGCTGATTTGTGCTACTGTAGACATGCTGATTTGTGCTACTGGAGACATGTTGATTTGTGCTACTGTAACATGTTGATTTGTGCTACTGTAGACATGTTGATTTGTGCTACTGTAGACAGGTTGATTTGTGCTACTATAGACATGTTGATTTGTGATACTGTAACATGTTGATTTGTGCTACTGTAGACATGCTGATTTGTGCTACTGTTGACATGCTGATTTGTGCTACTGTAGACATGCTGATTTGTGCTACTGTAGACATGTTGATTTGTGCTAGTGTAGACATGCTGATTTGTGCTACTGTAGACATGCTGATTTGTGCTACTGTACACATGCTGATTTGTGCTACTGTAGACATGCTGATTTGTGCTACTGTAGACATGCTGATTTGTGCTACTGTAGACATGCTGATTTATGCTACTGTAGACATGTTGATTTGTGCTACTGTAGACATGTTTATTTGTGCTAATGTAGACATGTTGATTTGTGCTACTGTAGACATGTTGATTTGTGCTACTGTAACATGTTGATTTGTGCTACTGAAGACATGCTGATTTGTGCTACTGTATACATGCTGATTTGTGCTACTGTAGACATGCTGATTTGTGCTACTGTAGACATGTTGATTTGTGCTACTGTAGACATGTTGATTTGTGCTACTGTAGACATGTTGATTTGTGCTACTGTAGACATGTTGATTTCTGCTACTGTAGCATGTTGATTTGTGCTACTGTAGACATGCTGATTTGTGCTACTGTAGACATGCTGATTTGTGCTACTGTAGATATGCTGATTTGTGCTACTGTAGACATGTTGATTTTTGCTACTGTAGACATGTTGATTTGTGCTACTGTAACATGTTGATTTGTGCTACTGTAGACATGCTGATTTGTGCTACTGTAGACATGTTGATTTGTGCTACTGTAGACATGTTAATTTGTGCTACTGTAGACATGTTAATTTGTGCTACTGGAGACATGTTGATTTGTGCTACTGTAGACATGTTGATTTGCGCTACTGTAGACATGTTGATTTGTGCTACTGTAGACATGCTGATTTGTGTTACTGTAGACATGTTGATTTGTGCTACTGTAGACATGCTGATTTATGCTACAGTAGACATGTCCATTTATGCTACAATAGACATGCTGATTTATGCTACAGTAGACATGCTGATTTATGCTACAGTAGACTTGCCAATACCGTCAAGAGTTGAAGATCCTAAGCCATTTGATGTGCACGCACTTATTAGCCATCTGTTGATGACCGTGAGTTTAGTTATGAAACATATGTAGGTATAACTGTTGATATAATAAAAACATTTTCGGTAAGTTAGGCTTTTTGTCATCTACGATAATCGACTTTCTGAACACAAAACCGTGGTCAGTTTCTGCTAGCACACCGACAGTTTTCTGAGGCAACTTACTCCATGGTAATTCATAATTGAATCGTTTAGTTAAAGGCAATAAGAAATATTAGTTGATGAATATGATGATGGTGGGGAAATTGTTAGATAACTATAATGCAATTGCCGTGAACACAACACCTGCAGACGCTTTAACCAGTGACAGAACACACCCACCAGTCCAGGACACACACACGCGGATGCTGCTCTCTCCACTTGCTGGAGCGCGGCGCCTACATACTCGTACTTTAACTCTGATGAAATGCCGACAGCGGCCATTGAAAATAATTTGAATTTTCACGAGCATAGGCTTTATCTGCACGTCTCCAAATCCGAATCGTGATTTGTGTCTTCAATTTAAGTCATGAATTGTACAAACTGTTATCTATACGAGATATTGGTGAACAAATGTAATGGGATTGACGGATTTCGTCCTCAAAATATATGTTAATTATTCTTCATTACATTATTAGTTTAAAATTTTGTAAGTCATAAAAAATCATTCAAATAACTTCGTTTTCATGACTGTCGCAATATTTTATGACTAACTATGACAAAATTCAAGTGAACTTCAGGAGATGTAATTGTTTCTTAATTCATTGCCATGAGTGTTTAGGTGAGTATTTTTGCGATTGATGTCATTCAGCCTATTATTTATCATTGTCTCATTGCAAAAAAATTAAAAATCGAAATAAATCCGAAAGTGACGATTAAAACCAGTATTCATGATATAAATATAATATAAATTCATGATTCTCATTTACGTACACATAAATAAATTTGAAATGTCTTTATGGAGATTTACATGAACATAGCACTTAGCACTGAAGTCCGTTTGATGAAAATATTTATCACTCGAGTTCTCTCATAGATCGTAATTCCCAGCTCCGTCTGTGCCAAATTTCCCGGTTTAGGATCACCAACTCCCGTTCTGGTGCAGCCAGCAGGGCAGCCTCAGTGACAGTTGGTCACTTCGATAATACTTCAATCGATCAGAAGAAACTAAAATCCCATCCGTATCATACATGCAACATGAATGCCCACAGTGAACGTAGCTGTTGTATGAAAATGTATGAGCTCCGTACCTTCACCAGCACCATATCTACACCAGCACCGTCCCTACACCAGCACCGTCCCTACACCAGCACCGTACCTACACCAGCACCGTACCTACACCAGCACCGTACCCACACCAGCACCGTACCTTCACCAGCACCGCACCTACACCAGCACCATACCTACACCAGCACCGTACCTACACCAGCACCTTACCTACACCAGCACCGTACCTACACCAGCACCGTACCTTCACCAGCACCGCACCTACACCAGCACCATACCTACACCAGCACCGCACCTACACCAGCACCATACCTACACCAGCACCGTACCTACACCAGCACCTTACCTACACCAGCACCGTACCTACACCAGCACCGTACCTACACCAGCACCGTACCTACACCAGCACAGTACCTACACTAGCACCGTACCTACACCAGCACCCTACCTACACCAGCACCGTACCTACACCAGCACCGTACCTACCCCAGCACCGTACCTACCCCAGCACCGTACCTACACCAGCTTCGTACCTACACCAGCACCGTACCTACACCAGCACCGTACCTACACCAGCACCGTACCTACACCAGCACCGTACCTACACCAGCACCGTACCTACCCCAGCACCGTACCCACACCAGCTCCGTACCTACACCAGCACCGTACCTACACCAGCACCGTACCTACACCAGCAACGTACCTACACCAGCACCGTACCCACACCAGCACCGTGCCTACACCAGCACCGTACCTACTCCAGCACCGTACCTACACCAGTACCGTGCCTACACCAGCACCGTACCTACACCAGCACCGTGCCTAGAAAAGTGCCTGGTGTATGTGTGAGATGATATTGAAAAACGAATAGAAATGCTAAGAAAACAAACTTGCACAGACTTTTATTAGATTGAATGTTCAGTCATATGAATGTTTGGCAAAACCTGACATATATGTGAAGTCGTCAAGTTCATATTCCTAAATTTTGGTGGAGTGAAACCAATTGCCGCAACGCGATGTTAATAATCGTTTTTTGATTCAGATTAAAATATTTTTGTAGCCTATCCAGGCTCATTTCATTGTAGTGCTATTGTGGAGATGGCGTAAAGTGTTCGCCTTAGAAATGTGAACTCCATCTCAGATGAAGTACAAGATGCATCATAAGATAGCTTTTCTCTTGAGTTAGTCCGTCATTCAAACATCGAACTTTCTGAACACAAACATCGCGTAAGTATCAATTTACAATTACTATCATCAGTAGCAATGTACACAAATTTGCCACAAAATTCCTTCCCTATAGTTGCCCTAGCCAACAACATAATATTTTGCATCGCGTTATAGGTCGTCCTGAGACCGGTGCACCTAAACAGGAGGTTGGTGATCCTAAGACGGGAAGTGGGCGTAGCGGATGTCCTAAACATGGCTTCATGTATTACAATGACACCAAAACTACAATGATAATAACACTAATCATGATAGAGCGAAGTGACGGGCGATGAGAGGAGAACTTAAGAAACTTAAATAATATTCAATGCGCAAATCAAATTTCCATAATCAGCCTTCGAAAGCGTGAAAAAGTTATTTCAATACCGGGTCTTTAATTTCTGTTTCACATAACTCAAGCTTCATTGAATGAAGAACTAAATTTTTGTTACAGGTTTTTGATCTAATATGATATTTTTTTTCTTGAGTCCTGAAATTAGGTGTTAAAGATTTTCCTTGAATAAAATTACGTCAAATTTCCCCAACGCTATTCTGAATTTGGTACTGTGGCCTCATTAACTTCTGATTACTCAGGAGCTAATATTTTTGTGAGCCGATGTCGGCTGATCAAATCCCAGTTCACTCGCGCTACAGCGAGGGGGAGTGTAGCGTGTGTGTTGGTGTGTCCTGTGGTGTTGTTGTCTGCCACTAGTTACTGCGTCTGTAGGTGTTGTTGTCTGCCACTAGTTACCGCGTCTGCAGGTGTTGTTGTCTGCCACTTGTTACTGCGTTTGCAGGTGTTGTTGTCTGCCACTAGTTACTGCGTTTTCAGGTGTTGTCTGCCACTAGTTACTGCGTCTGCAGGTGTTGTTGTCTGCCACTAGTTGCTGCGTCTGCAGGTGTTGGCTGCCACTAGTTACTGCGTCTGCAGGTGTTGTTGTCTGCAACTAGTTACTGCTTCTGCAGGTGTTGTTGTCTGCCACTCGTTACTGCGTCTGTAGGGGTTGTTGTCTGGCACTAGTTACTGCGTCTGTAGGTGTTGTTGTCTGTCACTAGTTACTGCGTCTGCAGGTGTTGTCTGCCTCTAGTTACTGCGTCTGTAGGTGTTGTTGTCTGCCACTAGTTACTGCATCTGCAGGTGTTGTCTGCCACTAGTTACTGCGTCTGCAGGTGTTGTCTGCCACTAGTTACTGCGTCTGCAGGTGTTGTTGTCTGCCTCTAGTTACTGCGTCTGTAGGTGTTGTTTTCTGTCACTAGTTACTGCGTCTGCAGGTGTTGTCTGTCACTAGTTACTGCGTCTGCAGGTGTTGTGTTCTTGGCAATCGTTCTAAAGTTGCCCTCCAACATTCATCCCCACCATCAGCTACACATTTGTCTCCTCACTCACGGCCAAACGATGCAACATTCAACATTCAGGCAGTAAGCTGCACAGCAAAATGGCGGCAGCTCGCAGAAATTGAGAACAGGTTTATGGTCAGGAAGTCGGTTACTTCAATGACGGACTAAATCGAGCGAACAGCTTCCTTTCAACGCTTCTTGTACTTCGTCGGAGGTAACGTGCGCGTCAAGGTATCCAGCCTACGCTATCTCTACGGTAGGGCTACAATGAGGTAAGCCAGAATAGGCTATAAAAATATGTTAAACTAACATAAAAAAAAAACAAATATAAACGTCGTGTCGTGGCAATTGGCTTCGTTCAACCTAAATTTTAGGAACATGAACTTGATGACTTCACATATATGTCAGGTTATTGCCAAACATTGATATGGTTGGAAATTCAGTATTCTAAAATTTTCAACAAGTTTATTTATTAATCGCAGTTCTAATAGTATTTTTATATCATCTCCCACAAAATCTGATTTGAATTTTTTTAAACTTGATGGATGAGTAAATTATTTTAATATAGAGCTATCAAAGTTCTTGTGTAGTAGGTTTTCACTTCAGTGTTCAATTCAACATAGCATCAACGCGCCAACCACCACCGTTGATGCTGTTTGCGTTATTATCGTTCGTTAAATTATCATAGTCGTAGAAATCAATAGATTACTGTTTTCTTCTTATTTTATACTTTAAGACATCAGTTGTTATGGTGCTGGTGTAGGTACGGTGCTGGTGTAGGTACGACACTGGTGTAGGTACGGTGTTGGTGTAGGTACGGAGCTCATACATTTTCATACTACAGCTACGTTCACTGTAGGCATTCATGTTACATGTATGATACGGATGGGATTATAGTTTTCTTTGATCTATTGAAACATTATCGAAGTGACCAACTGTCACTGCGGCTGCGCTGCTGCACCTGAATGGGTTTTGGTGATCCTAAACCGGGAAGTTTGGCACAGACGGAGCTGGGAATTAGGATCTTTGTAAGAACTTAAGTGATAAGTATTTACATCGAACGGACTTCAGTGCTAAGAACTATGTTCATGTAAATGTCCATGAAAACATTTTAAATTCATTTATATGAACATTATATCATGCATACAGGGATTCACTGTCACTTTCAGATTTAATTTTTGATTTTCAATGTTCAAGTAATGAGTAAATAATAGGCTGAATAATAGCCATCGCAAAATAGTTTCCTAATCACTCACGGCACTGAATTAAGAAGCAAATACCTCTCTTCAATTTCACATTTTTTTGTTTTAGTTAGTCATAAAATATTACGACATAAATAAAACGAATTTATTTGAATGATTTTTCATGTCTTACACAATTATTAACTAATTATGTATTAAAAATAATTAACATCTATTCTGAGGACGGAAACAGTGAATCACATCACATTTGTTTACCAATATCTCGTATAGATCACAGTTGGTACAATCCATCACCTAAATTGAACACACAAATCATGTTTCGGGAAGGATTTGATTCAGATGATCGTAAAAATGTCTATTATTTTCAAAAGCCGTTGTCGGCATTTTATCGAAGTATAGTATGTTTGCGCTACAGCAAATGGAGAGTGCAGCGTACGCATGGGTGTGTCCTTGACTGGTGGGTGTCGTCTGCCACTAGTTACTGCGTCTGCAGGTGTTGTGTTCACGGCAGTTGCATTATAGTAAACTAACAATTATTTCGACCATTATCACATTCATCAGCTAATATGTCTTATTCCCTATGATTTAACGATGCAATTATGAATCATGCAGTTGCCTCAGAAAACTGTCGTTGTGCTAGCAGAAACTAACCACGGTTTTGTGTTCAGGAAGTCGATTATCTTAGATGACAAAAGCCTAATTTAACAAAATATATATCTTATATTTCAACAGTCATGTATATATTTCAGCACTAAAATCACGGTCATCAACAGATGGCTAATTAGTACTTGGTTGTACATCAAAAGGCTTAGGATCCTCAACTCCTGACGAAGGCTAATTATTCGAACCGGCTTCTGGGGCGAGTCTCCGGTGCTACTATAGGGTGAGATCTACCGCTAGCTAGTACTATAGCATGAGGTTAGGTTGCTAATGGATAACCATTATTTCAATAAATTTAATTTAGAGGTAAACACTGAATTTGCACATCTCAAACTGCACCTGGGTAAGAGAGATATAGCGGCAGACCTCACGCTACAGTAGCACCGAGTCCCTGTATTTGTTACCGAGGTGTGTAATGAAGACCGTTTCTTGCCGAGATATCGAGGTTGCCATTGTATGCATTACCAGCTACTAATGAAGGTTTCTCATTGTAAGTTATATTTTAGATCGCGTTTCCTGAATTTCTAGTGAGCTTCGTCTCAATATTGATTCTTCCGTTATCATGCTGAAGTGTTCTGACACTATACTTTATATATTTGAATGTGGTTTCTTCATAAGAGTGAAAATTTCACGATTCACCTCAGTCTGGGAACACTTTTTCAACTTTCATGTTTCTTCTAGACGAGGATGTTTCTGTTTCAGTCTGCCTACTGTGTTTGTGCCGAGTGGACGAAATGGAGCCGATCAGTGGAGGTGTCTTTCTTTGCTTCTTGCTTGAGGCCCATTATTTATTGCTTGGCTCCATTCTTTACCTGAACTCAAAAGGAAAAAGAAACGAGCGACTGGCTTACCACAATTCCTGAAAATGCCCCATTCCAGTAACTTGGTCCGCTGACGTCATAATGATGTCCTTAACTCAAAGATGGTCTGGGTTTCATCTCTCGGAGCCAATTGATTCTATTCACATGAATCCTAAGTAACGGACGACGCACGAAGACAATTGTTTTTCCCACAAGTGTTTGAACAGTTTAAAGTAAAAAAATGACGGAGATACCACACCACAATAATGTAACTCTTTTAATCCATCCGACCTCACCTTAACTCGAGGGCAGATTTCGTTAACTCTCTGCGTGAATTTCTCAAATATCTTATTAGTTCAATAATTTTTTGTTCTAGCAACACTCGATTATTCACACCGGCGCCACAGCGCTTACGTTTTGCTTGAGGCGTTATTGATAATTGTTGCGTGCCATTGCCATAGTGTCGCTTTGCACGACCTAAGGATTGAATTTCAGTTACCTATTGATAATTTGCTCGCAATGCTTATTAAAATCCTGCAGTAACTAAATTAACCTGTATTTCTGGCTAAATTTGTAAAGGCCAAGCTAATCCATTAACAGTTTTCAACAGTGGTAGTTGACCTCGTTAATTCTGGAAGCTCAAAATTCATATTTTTGCCAACTAAAACACTAAAAAAGGAAAGCACGTTCTCTATTACGATTTCGATACAGCGGACTGAAATATGAATTATTTCTTCATACTCGATCCTTTACAAGTAAAATTTTCACGAGATCCTTTCGCATATCACAGCAGTTTTTAAAGCGCTATCTATTTCGGGAAATGATAGCGAATTTCAGAGCGAAACATTTCTTTAGAAAACAACTGACACAAGAAACGTTGGAATTAATCTTAGTTTAAATCAGAAAATTCTGCTCAACTACGCCTGCCATCGATGATGAATAAAGTGGAAATCCAACAACATTAAAGTTCACAACTTTTTCCGTCGATTTTTAAGATTAATTCTAGTCTAAGTAGTAGTAGTAGTAGTAGTAGTAGTAGTAGTAGTAACATGGGTTTGCTAGCGCTTCAGTTACTCAAACTATATCGCACCGAAGGTCACATATTTTAATTCGTATCAGACATTTCCAAATTACCACACAAGATGAACATCTCTTGAAACATCAAAATTATAGGAGCATCATGATCATAATACAACTCAAGATTACAAGTGTCTCCTCATTAAAGTCTGTACACAACACAGTACATTCGAAACCGACTGAGCAGCCAAACCCCGTAGAAGGTTTCAGCTGCCCACCCATTTATGGCCGGACGCCTTACTCACGATGAAACCCCCGAGGTACCAGCGCAGCGCGCCCGGCCGCACTCACGTTAAAGTTGCTCCACTCCGTGTGCGTGAGCGAGTCTGTGTACGTGCATGGCTAGTCAACGTCATCAAAAACCATGCCCACTTCAACAGCTGCCACGCATCGCTGCGTGACATAATTGTGATACAAACATTTATTATGTTGTACACTTTGCCACTGAAGTATCATTTAACAATGGATTAAAATTCTCTATGTTTCACTGTACAATTAAACGTCTCAGCCGTCTTGAACGACACATATATGAGTTAGATCAAATAAGAGCACAGTTACCGCGATTCTACCGTGTCATAATGTATCGTTCGTATGCCACGAAGTATTGTTTGCAATGCAAATCTCTTTGGTTTATGTTATAAATATGTAGTTCATTCGAACAATTAATCCATTCTTTTTAAGTGAATAAAAGTATTTTATTCACGTAAAAAGTGAATAAAAGTATTTTAACTGTTTCATTATAATATGTATTAAATTAAAGTATTCAAGTGCTGAAGCGTTCTGCAAGATGCCTTTTATGCATATTGACGCCAAATGAATTCGATAAATTTAATTTTACAAATTCAGTGGAAAACTTGATGAGCTCATATCAGTATATTTACTAGCCACTTCCTTTCGGTTTAATACCATACTATTTTGGACGTAAAGTGCAAAGTAAAGTAACCTCGGTACTTTCATTGGCGATAAAGAAAATTGGACGCTAACACAAGAAGAAATGAATGTTATAAATTGCATCACAAATGTTTCACCTTTTTAGTTCCCCTCGGGAAATAGTCTCCTCCCCCTGTCACATATGACATACAAATATGATGTTTCATCAATAACGATTTTTTTCAGTTGCTCAGGCGATGAGATAGTTTTTAAATGAATATCAAAGCTCGTGGCCACACTATTCAATGCCACCAAGTTAGTTATTTTTTGTGTCTTCACGTGACAACTATGATATATTGGACGATATTTAATGTCATTTTCAAAACTTCTTACATAAGTAATGAAAAAAACATTCTAAATGAAAGGTAGTTGCATGCAGTAATATTTATATGTATATGTGATACATGCTTTCATTATTTATTATGAATTTAATCACGATCGCTTTTCAACTTCTCAACTCTACAAAATATTTCAGTTCTTCACGTGTTTAAACAAAAAAGAATTCACTTAACATTTTTTTACTGCAAAAGGCCAATCGTTAAAATTCTATGCCTCTGCAAACCTATAAAATGAAACTTTTCGGTGCAGCTATCATCTTTGGGCTGAAAAAGCTAGCCTGCTGGTGATCGCTATTTCTACAGTACAAAATATCGCTCCTATATAGTCGTCTTACAATGAGAATTTTGTGTTTACGATGTCTGCTTCTACTTGAACAATTGATTGTCATTTTCTATCAATGTGACCGTATAAAAATATGATTTTCTTCCTTTTTCAGCCCGAAGGTAGTAATAGTTTCATCGAAACGTTGCATTTTTTAGATTGATAGAGGTCTAAAATTTTAACGATTGACATTTTGCAGTAAAAAATATCACGATTGCTTTATTGAGCAAACTTCTATACAAATAGATCTAAAAACATATGAAAGATGACTTTTTTGAAAGCATTATTGCTTGCGATGAAACACTACTGAATTGCTGAATTCTGCACATTTCCAAATATACATATTAAGTGATAAATTTTTCTTTTTTTGTCAAATATTATGCAAGTGCATAACGAACTGCATTGCGGCATCTGGTCACTCATAGTTGGACGATACAACGACTTCTGGCAATGAGTTCAACTCTGGACCAGTGCACATGACGAACCCTACACGCACACGGCCGCTGAAACACAAGCACACAGCGTGGAGCAACTTTGACGTGGGTGCGGCCGGGATGCCACGTTGTGTGTGCCCTCAGATCTCGCACCTCTTCTCCTCTGTAATTCCACGAACAAAAGCCTCCCGATTCTTCATGTCAACTCATAATATAGCTCTCGCCTGATTCATTCTCAAAAGGTCTAGACTGTTCTAAGCCACAGAGAAAGTCCCTCAATTTTGATTCGTTGGATGCTTGCATGTCCTGAAGTTTCGCACTCTGATTGGCGCACGCTCGATACCCCAAACACGTGATTCCTTAGAGAGCATACCATTGGTGTAGATGGTGCCGCTTTCTGCTTAAGCCTTAGGCCCCTTTCATACAGTGCGTGAAATCACGCTGCGTGTAAAAATAACGCAGCGGGATTTCACGTTGAATCGTTCACACGAGGCATTTTTTTATGCTTGATTCTGTCAGTTTTGCATTGCTGTTCTCCGAGAGTGCTCACGAGTGTTTGTGGACTGGGTAATAATGGCTCGTCAGAGTAAAGTAAAGAAAGCTCTCCTTTTATACTTGCTGTATAAAAGACAGGAAAGGAAGAGAAGAAGGCGGTGCTGGGTACATAAGATAGTCAGTTTAAGGCACAAGAAGGAGAATTTGCCACACTATGTGCAAAATTAAGGGTAGATGAAGCCAAATTCTTCAATTACTTCCGTATGTCTGCCGAAAGTTTAGACGAATTGCTGTCATACGTCCAAGGCAAATTAACCCGCAACAACACGCAGATGAGGGATGCTGTACCTGCTATTGAAAAACTGGCTTTAACCCTCAGGTAAAGTATTTCGATCTTGCTAAGTAAGTAGGTTGTAATAATGGCAATATTAAAAAAAATTCTTTCTTTAGTATAAACAACTTTTACTTAGTATTCCAATCCATATAAAAGATATGTAAGAAATAAACAATAACACACCACATCCACTCTGACCTCATCCACACATCCACTCAGACCCACTCTCTGAACCGCACTGCGAGGCGACGTGAAAACACGCACAGTGTGCAAGGTAGACTTGAACACCATTGAAAGCTAAACTTTTGCGTGAAATTTCACGTTAGGTTTTTAGCAGACACACGCTCGGCTTCAGGCGTGAACTTTCACGCTGCGTGAAAATCTGTCGCGTGTGAATAGAAGTGTACATTATCTATGTCCGCTTAGGTTCGGCGTGAAATCACGCAGTGTGATTTTATACACGCAGCGTGATTTCACACTCTGTGTGAAAGGGGCCTTACTCCTTCTCTTTTGAATCTGCACTCGCGCTACCCAGTTCAGCCAAAACCTCTGCCTTTTGATCCCAAGCCTGCGTGTGTGTGTGTGCGTGCGTGTGTATTGTGTATCCCCAAGGTGGCTTGTCGATGCTCGAGAGCTAGCAAGTTTGAACGAGGCGCCGACCGCAGGTTTACGACTACACACATTCCAACGCTTGTAGCCCAGCAGAATGTTAAATTTCTCAAAATTTGTCGCAGCTTTCCGTGATCTTGCCAAAAAAAAAAATATGTGATAGATGTATTGCAACGTATTGCAACATAAGTAAACACAGTTCTCCAATAAAGCCGGAAGCAAAGGGTGAGCCAACAGACCTAAATGAAATATAATGACATAAAAATGTCATAGAGAAGTGCTGGCTGCATGCACACCAAAATTTCGATTCCACCTATTATAATGACGAAGAATCATTGTTGTGCATTATTATACATATTGTCTGGATGTAACTTTTTCCATTGTGTCGCAGACCCCCTGGGACTTTCTCAGGGCCCCAAGTTTGAGAACCTCTGACATAAAACATTTGAGAAGGTTGCCAGAAATGTACATTTTCTCACAAACACAAAAAAAAAGAACCAGAAACAATTCAAGATAGTGACCGTCAATCCTGGATATAAACGAAGAAAAAAGAATTTGCAATGCAAGTCTGACAAATGTCACACGGATGCGACAAGAAACACTTCGAAATAGAATGTCAACGGCTGATTTTCATGCGTCATCCTAAAAAGCCACTCAGCAACTGAAAGAAAGTTCTCATTTCATTCGAAAAGACACATTATAAATTAAAGAAAATTGCGCAGAATAGCACGCAAAATGAAGAATGAATGTTAGGAAGGAAATAAAATTTCACCTAAAACAACTCAACCGAGGCGTTACTTACGTTAAATAAGATAGTTCAGACATGTTTCATTATAAAAGTGGTTTTAAAAGAGGAAGGAGAAGCCATCATTAAGCAAATCACTTATGGGAATGCAGGGTTTATGCACATGGTTTATAGAAACAGCACGTTTCACAGAAATTTATGCAACAAGATGAAGTTAAAGGCGTAACGAATAATGAAAAACAGCACTGCAGTAAACAAAAAAAAGATGGTCCTTAACAAAACTAAAAACATTTCCACAGAAACATGATCCCCTTAAATTTTGGTTCAGGACCTCACATATTCCTCTCGTGAGCACTAATCCCAATAGACACAAAAGTTACATTCTCCAGAGGGAGAAGCCCGTAAGATCTTTGACCACACGGAAGAGCTACAATCTTTAAAGAATGTGAATCGTGATGCAGTGATTAGACTTTTGAATAGCCCATAAATCTGCATTTCACATCTTGTAAGAAAACGCATTAATGTTTGCTTGCTAGGTGTTTTTCAACTTTACACTTTCGAGCGGAAGAATAGTGACATAATTCACACTTGAACAGCTGATCTTCACCATGTTTGCTGGCTAGGTGAAGTTTAAGACTACCCTTATAAGCAGAAGAATATTCGCATAACTCACACTTGAAAAGCTGACCTTCACCATGTTTGCTGGCTAGGTGAAGTTCAAGAGAACCCTTTCGAGCGGAAGAATAGTTACATAATTCACACATGAACAACTGACCTTCACCATGTTTGCTGGCTAGGTGTTGCTTAATTCTGCCCTTTTGAGCAGAGGTATATGCACATAATGCACACTTGAACAGCTGACCTTCACCATGTTTGCTGGCTAGGTGAAGTTTAATACTACCCTTATGAGCAGAGGAATATTCGCATAACTCACACTTGAAAAGCTGACCTTCACCATGTTTGCTGGCTAGGTGAAGTTCAAGATTACCCTTTCGAGCGGAAGAATAGTTACATAATTCACACATGAACAACTGACCTTCACCATGTTTGCTGGCTAGGTGTTGTTTAATATTACCCTTACGAGCAGAGGTATATGCACATAATTCACACTTGAACAGCTGACCTTCACCATGTTTGCCGGCTAGGTGTTGCGTAATGAGAACCTTATGAGCAGAGGTGTATGCACATAATTCACACTTGAACAGCTGACCTTCACCATGTTTGCTGGCTAGGTGTTGCTTAACATTACCCTTATGAGCAGAGGTATATGCACATAATTCACACTTGAACAGCTGACCTTCACCATGTTTGCCGGCTAGGTGTAGCGTAACGAGACCCTTATAAGCAGAGGTGTATGCACATAATTCACACTTGAACAGCTGACCTTCACCATGTTTGCTGGCTAGGTGAAGTTTAAGATAACTCCTATAAGCAGAGGAATACTCGCAAAATTCACACTTGAACAGCTGACCTTCACCATGTTTGCCGGCTAGGTGTTGCGTAATGAGAACCTTATGAGCAGAGGTGTATGCACATAATTCACACTTGAACAGCTGACCTTCACCATGTTTGCCGGCTAGGTGTCGCGTAACGTGACCCTTATGAGCAGAGGTGTATGCACATAATTCACACTTGAAAAGCTGACCTTCACCATGTTTGCTGGCTCGGTGACGTTCAAGATTACCCCTATGAGCAGAGAAATATTCACACAATTCGCACTTGAACAGCTTACCTTTACCATGTTTAATGACTAGGTGCAGTTTAACATTCCTCTTTCGAGCCGAGGAATAGTCACAGAACTCAGATTTGAACTGTTGTCCTTTCCTATCTTTGCTAGCTTGGTATGGTTCACGTTCGTTTCTACGAGCAGAGTCATTCAAGTTACGCCTGTAAAATCGACTTTGAACATGTCTGCTTATCTGAGGTCTTATTTTGCGTTTACCAGACAAACACTGCGTCAAGTTTCCTTCATTTGCTGAAGAATGTTTGCATACTTCACACTTGTACACCATACTATTGTTTAATGCACCTATTTTAGGTGAATCAGGACTGGACTTGACGACAAAACAAGAGTTACATTGATCACATTTGCGCTCTTCCTGACCATGTTTAACACGTGGCTTTTCTTCCGTCATTTTCACACCTGGATATTGGTTACCCCCGGATAGGCCTTCGTACCGGCTTTCCGTGTCATGCTGCTCCATTACATGCCGCTTCATAGTACTTATGTACATAGTGGAGTAATCACACAACCCACAATCGTAGTAACATCCTAATTTGTGCCTGACACGGAGATGCAGCTCCATAAAGTCCTTCCTACCAGTGATGTAATCACAATGTTCACACAGTAAGTGCCGTGACATGAGTCTGTCAGCAGGTGCGGCCTCAACACCAATGCCGCTACTTGACACATCTGATGGTAGCGAGTCAGCGCTCTCTTGAGATGATGCAGCTGGTCCCTGCTGAACAGCATTCGTGATGCACGCACCAGAGCTGCCTTCCCTCAACTCGTCCTCCGCTTCTGCGTATCCTGAACGTGCCTCAGTGCAGTCATAGTCTACTTCCCTCTTGAAAGTAACTGCATGAGAGCCTGAACTTGAACTGGCCTGTGAGGAAGAACTTTACTCGATTATTACTGGTAAGTGTTCTCAGAAAAAAACACATATGAAAAATTGCAATTAAAAGCAATATGCACTTGGTAACCATGTACTTTAGAGACGAAGTTGTGCTCTTGAGCATATGTTCTTACTTTAATCTTGAGCAAATGCGCTCAACTGTTCAAAACAAAACAAACAATTTATGCAAATAATACAGGAAGCAAAAAAAAAAGAATCCACGAAAGAAATTTGAAAAGCATATTCTGCCTTCCCTGCCGGTTAATACTTGAATATGGAGCAAAAGTTCAACGAAGTATTCGTGCAATCGAAAATTACAAAACAAGACTCAATACAATACCGACAGTCAAAGATAGTCACTCTATGTGGTACAACAATTTTTGAAAATAAGATGTATTACACTAACCACCAGTAAACAACCAAATAGACAAATATCAATTTAACGGAATTGAAACTCGAGAATAATGGAGTGTGCAGTGAAAGTATTTTCTGGAACCAGAGTAAAACATCGCTTAATAGCTAATGAGATATATTCTAGTGCCCCCTCAGTTACCAATCAAATTATATTCTAGTCTTTATTTGTGTACAGTTACCTTAATATGTCTCAATGTAAATTCATTCAATAAAAAGTTCCAACTCCTCCACTGCGTATCACCGTTACCAACCGCAGGAGGAGCATATAAGTAAAGCTCATCAGCATCAGCCAATCTTCGCCGCAAATGGAACTCAACTGCTGAAGCAGCAACACCTGGGCTCACAATTGGTGACCCCAGACATTACATTTAAAATTGGTGACCCCAGTCAGCCTCTTTCAAATCGGCACCCTAGCTGCTCCAACAACTGGAGACCCCACAATCTTCAGCGGTTCCACCAACGGGCTGAGGCTTCAACATCGCTTGCCCCTTACAACTGGTGAAGCTAGCAGCTCTCCAGCGGTTTCACCATCGGGCCAGGCCGATGCTTCTAAAGTGCCTGCCCCTAACAACTGGTGACCCGAGCAGCACTCATTGCTGCTCTCCAACAAAGCATCCAATCGCAATTTCCGCTAAGTGTTTCTACCATCCAAGAACATTAAATGAAGCGCCAAAACGCACAACCGAGCTGCCAAACGCCTACACCACGGCCTCATCGCTCCGCCTTATCGCACGGTCTCTTCGCATCGCTCAGCCTCATCGCAACGCTCGTCCTCATCGCAAGGACGGTCCGCCTCATCGCTCAACACCAACGTTCTGCAGCATCATTAATTTAATCCACTAAATTGTATCATTCGGACGTCTTTCTTTCTAGGGGGAGGGTACTTGTAGTGCCCTACCTCAGTTACCCTTTAAATCTTTTCTAGTCTTTTTTGTGCTCAGTTATCTTAATATGTCTCAATGTGAATTTATTCAACAAAAAGCTCCAACTCCTCCACTGCGTATCACCGATACCAACCGCAGGAGGAGCATATAAGTAAGGCCGCTGATTCACTCGCCTCAAACGGAACTCAATGGCCAGAGCAACAACACCTGGCCTTACAATATTATTATTATTATTATTATTATTATTATTATTATGTAAGCCTCCCTTAACCATGACAAAGATGTTCTAAGAGAGGAAGGAGGAAGGCACAATTTAGTATGGAGTAGAGGAACACAGAATCTATGCACAAAGTGCACAGAAACAGTAAGCCAAGAAAGAAGTTAATAAAACCGAAAAAAAGATGGTCTGTAACTGAAAAAAAAACCTATTCTATTTCAACAAAAAGGAAGCCTACCTAACCATTAGCTTGGGCCCTCACACAGTTCCCCTGGGAGCGCTAATTCCCTTAAATACAACAGTTGTATCCCCCTGAGGAGTGATGAAATTGTTTAGCAATGAATTAAGCGTATCTAAAGTGAAACGCTTTAAATCATTCATAAAATAATTGGAATATAAAATCCACTGAATGACAAGTTTTGTCAATTATATCAGAAATGCTCAAAACAATAAAAGGTGAAAGCAGTAACAATGATATAAATGTCACAAAATAGGGGCCAAGAACAAGTAAAAACAGAATACATGAATAAATTCAAATTTTCTGCAGAATGATAAAAACTCCACTGAAATCAAACGGAAGCATTCACAAAGAAAGTGAGTAACCAATTGGAAGTATCCAACACGAGTGTACGTAATCAATCGGAAACATTGAAGAGGTGAGTAAGCACTCAAAAAGAGAGTAAAGAACCAATCAGAAGCACTAAAGAGAGTAAGCAACCAATTAGAAGCACTCAAGAGAAGAGTAATCAACCAATTAGAAACACTCCATAGGATAGTTAGCAACCAATAAGAAACTCTCAAGAGGGGAGTGAACTATATTAAATACAGTGTGCTCACCTAGGTAACTAAGTCGTCTAGACATCGTTTCACCACACACTTGAGGTTTGGAGCACAAACGAAGGTGAGATTGTGAACTTGTCCCTAGTTTCAAGCATTATTATTATTGTTTCTATTACCATCCATGCTTTTGCTTCTGAAAGTCAACCAGAGTTACCTGTGCCAGTGGAAGTTACTGTTGGTGCAACGGACGAGAGTTGTGAAGTTTAGTTGGTACTGCCATCAAGGCCCACTGTTTAGCATGAGGACGAACATTTCTGTTCATGTTCTGCTGTCTTCACTTTTCTCTTCTACCTGCATTTCATTATTCTGACACTTTTTCCCCTTGGGTGTTATTAATTATTAATGGGTAACCCAGTAATTATTAACTTGATTTAGCTGTCTTTTTTGAGAGGTAATTATTAACTTAACTTTGCTGTCTTCCTCGAGAGGCGATTATTATCTAACCTTTGCTGTCCTCTTCGAGAGGCAATTATTAACGCACCTTCGCAGTCCCTCTCGAGGGGCGATTATTAACTTACCTTTGCTGTCCTCCTCGAAGGTGGATTATTACGATACAGTCATCAGATTGGCTGTTCGCAATCTAGCTAGTATTAATTACTTCAAGTTAATATTAAGGCCAACGGGATTTTCTCTTCCGTGTTCTGTAGCTTCATTTGAGCCTTTCACCTTACTTATCACTGAAAGAGAAGAAACCTTACTGAGGAAAAATTTTTCAGGTGAGTTTTGATGAACCGTTGAATTAAGACAGTTTCTGAATCACATTGACTTCATTACTCAAACTCGCTTCTTGTTATCTATTTTTACTATTAAACCTTTTACAGTATAACTTTACTGCAGAGGCCCATTCCTGTTGATCCTGCAAATTTTCTCCTTTTGTCTCGGAACGCTAAGCATTTCACACCAAACAAGCAGCGTTAATAGTGTAAGAGTGCTAATCCTAGATCTTTTGTGTATTTTTTTCATTAACGTGTTATTTACCTTCATCCAGTTAACGTGACAAATTAATCATCTCGATTTTTTCTCCTCTTGCAGTAAACAGTAGTACACCTTCTTCCTTTTCTCAAGAACAGAGTCAAGATGTCTGGAAAACTTCTTTCCAATCCTTGCTGGCTGAAGGAGACAAGGGCGTGAGAGCACTTAGAAGAGAAGCGCTCTTGCCTTTGGAGTACAACAAGGTTTCCAACGCTGAGGAACTACCGGCGTCTCGAGCTACGAGTCTAAACTATAGTTAAAGACTCACTTTGACGAGCATTATCAACCACCTTGTACAAGAGACTTGTTTCGTACCTGTTCACGATTTTCCATTTGACTTCGTTCCAGTTTATTTTAGTTTGTTCGTCTGCCCATTGCATTACAATTAAAAACCTAAACCTGCAGTGCGTGTTATTTGCACGCACCAATTTGAAGCATTCAAGAAAAGATCAAGCAACCAATTAGAAGCACTCAATACATAGAAGAGTAAGCAACCAATTCCAGCACCTGGGGTTCCTGATGCCAGTCAATGGGCTCGTCCTTCACAGTAACAGCCTCCAGCTCAGCGTCAGGCACTTCACTTTTGATGCGAATTTCTTTTAGATTGCTTCCATAGCTCAGGCTATTACCTGCAAGTGACACAAGCTCATTGAGAAAAATATCATCTGAGATAACAAATCGTGTAACAGCAGTTTATGTATTAAAATACAAATTTAATTTCAAGATTTTGACAATGTTAACAATTTTGTTAGTATTTTAACACATGAAAACTGGAATGATCTTGTAGGTTAGGAAAAGAAATCTAGTAATACTTATAACAGAGAACACATTGCAATTCTTCCACCTAAAAGTTAAGACTTCACAAGCTTTGGAGATTAAATGAGCTTAATCATATTTTAGCTTACACCAGCATATCTAAATGACAATAAGAAGCAAGAAATAAAGTCTTCAGAATAAATAGTATTTACAATTCATAATAAACTAGCAAGCCCAATAAAAATTTGCTTTAAAAAATGTATTTCCCACTTCACTATATTTCGGACTGACATCATGAAGTTTGAATTTAAAATAAGGTAAACCAATTTTTAAATCATTAATGAGGCAATTAGAATAGAATGAAATCCAGTGAGTGACATGCTTTCTCAATTATGAACCATTTCTCAACCTTGTGGGAGGAAGTTTCACACTGAAAACAAAGAACAAAACTTGACACAACGCCTTCTACCACTGAAGTCCTTATCTTTAACAGAGCAATACCACAGTTTTTTTTAAAGTTTTCAACTTGGATTATATGAAAATTTAAGCCTACTTATCCAACTCAGGTGCTGCAAAGATAGGAAGGATGCAGGAACCATTTAATATGGTGTTGAGGAAATGGGGAATGTATGCAGAAGGTACATAGAAACAGCAAGTCAAGAAAGCAGTTTATGAAACTTGATGCAGAAAGTATTGAGGATTAAAAGGAAAAGTAATGTGGCCAAGAATATCATGATCAAAACAAACATTTCAAATTGTAGAAAATTAATCTTCAGTGTTCTGTAATACAATAAATCGAAGTATTAATACATTGTAACTTTATATCCTCTGACTCACTTGGATGTAAGACAATGAAATGTAAGACATGATAAAACAAAAAAATATGCAAAATTTTACCAAAAAAAGGAAAGTTTCACTGCCATATTACATTCATTTATTGATGGACGGTTTTTTAAAATGCATTACGACTCTAAAATGCGGAGATTGGACAAATTTGATGTTGAATCCAAATTTTTTTTGCATTTGTGTTTTTAAAAATATGGTCTTTCTTAAAACAGTGTTCTCTTACAGATGAGTTGGATGGTTTGGTCAGGTTACAGCCGGTGCATAAGGAGATTCCCCTGTGTTGTGCTGCTTGTGCACACCTCACAAACAATTGGACAAAAATTTCTCAAAGAATATTTTTACCACTGAATTACGGAAATTTTTGAGTAGAAAGTTCAGTGCAAAGCCAAGAATTCTTACTGTGCCAAAGCTAAGGTCGTATTTTCAGTTACCTTTCATAGGATCCCACACAGAGGAAATGAAAAAGAAGTAGTGTCAACAGTTAAGAATATTTTTCCACAAATAAATCTTTGCTCATATTTTGAAAACGATAGGAAACTTGAATCATACTTTGAGCAAAGGGATACTCCGGATGTGATGCTGCACACCTCATTTGTACATCAATATACGTGTGACCGCTGCGAGCGCTCTTACATTGGTAGCACTGGGCTCCAATTGTTTGTGAGGTGTGCACAACACTGGGGAATCTCCTTTTGCAACGGCTGTAACTTGACCAAACCATCCAATCCATTTATAAGAGAACATTGTTTTAGGAAAGACCAAATTTTGAAAATTCGAATTTTAAAATTTTTTGATTCAACATCAAATTTGTCCGATCTCCGCATTTTAGAATCTATACACATTTTAAAAAACCATCCATCAATAAATGAATGTGATACGGTGGTGAAACTTTTCATTATTTGTTGACATTTTGTTTGGTTTTTGTTTTATCACGTCTTTTGAATTTCATTGTCTTACATCCAATTTATTCAGAAGATTTATAGTTAAAATGTTTTAGTAATTCAATTTATTGTATTACAGAACACTGAAGAGGGAATTTTTATGATCCGGAATGTTAGTTTTTTATGATGATATTCTTAGCCACGTTGGTTTTCTTTTGATCCTGAAAACGTGATTTCCCAGAAATTAATCTATTTCATTTAGAAAGTATTGAATAATGAAAAACCGGACGGCAGCAAACCACAAAAAAATGGTCCATAATAAAACAAAAAATGCATTCTATTTAAAAAAAAGGCCTACCCACTTCAGCACAGCACTTCACATATTTCCCCTGGGAGTGCTTATACCCATAGACACAATAATTGTTGTCCAATAAGGGGGTGATGGTTTTTAAATACTCAAAATTACACTCTTAGCCATGGTTCAGCAGACAGGAAGAATAGAAGTGTGATGAGGTTTACTCTGAGAGTAATTCTTATAAAAATCCATAGTGTGAATGCTCAGGTGGCAGACACTCAAAACTGTGTCATGTGTCATGTAAAGGAGTAATAAATGTGGTACTCTAGTGATTTACTCCAAACAGTGATTTACATGCAGTATTACACTCCTAAATATTCACACACCTACAAACATGACTGTGTACACCAAAATGGAAGCAAAATGACAGCATAAACCCATAAACAAAAGTGGCAGATAATGTTGAGATCACTAAAATTATTTGTTTCTAGTGTTGCAATATCTCCACTCACAGCATGGGACTTTCAATTTGGCTATGCTCCTGATAATGACAAAACGTATGTACCAATTGCATTATGTTCAAATTGCTTCATCTTCTGTATGACTCAAGAAATTCTATTCAAACCAGAATTGGCTATACAGACCATGGTAAAATAATGATTGGAGAGAAATATTTTTTGTGCAATTTGGTTTTACTTCTAAACAAAATTTTTTCGACATTATATCCTATTAGTGTTCATGACCTGTCAAGAATGAGGAGATGAGATATTTTTCCTACATAAATCTTCCAGATGTAAATGACAAATATCTATATTCATCCTGATAGTACCAGTGATTAAAATATTCTTAGTATCACAAATACGGTCAAGTATCCGTAACTCTTTGACCGCAGTTGGTAAAACTGAAGCTCAATATTCAACTCAAATTGAATGTCAATAGTAATAGGCAATTTTGGAACAAGCAATCATTAACTAAATCATACCCTCATCTAGCTTTAACTAACTTATAATGAAAATTGAGTTTGCAACTACTGGTAAGTCGACAGCATTATGAAATTCTTATCCGAGGCCACCAGCAGCACATGTTGCAGTCAGAGTGTGAAGAGCATGACAGAGAGATGGACCAACCAAAAAAGAAACAACTGTGCATACATGAAGAAACTCTGCCAATTTTATTAACATAGGAGAAATTACAAACTAAAAACATAGAAATTCATTTATTTAACCCATTAATGATGAGCGGTTCCATTTGGAACCAGTGGGGAAAAATGGATGCATGATTTAACTGTAAGCTCAAATAAATATTTTAGTGGGTTGGTTGGTTCAATACAGAGCTTGTACGTGTTCTGACGTTTGGTTCTGCTGCGCCTGTAACTCCTTGTTCAGTTGGCCTTGGAAGATTACGAGGAAAGGGTGTCAGTCATGATGGCTCGTCATCGTATCAGAGAAAGGTAAGAAGTTCATTCTAAAAATATATTATTTTTAGGGTAGATGCATATTTCTATTGATAAAGAGTGTACTTATAATATTGTACATGGTACTACGTGATATTATGTTCCTAAAGTCATTTATATCGTAAAATATTCAGTCTGGTTCCAAACGGTACTGCTCGGCAGTAAAGTAAGCATTCCGAGCATCTCATCTTTCCAGATGATAACTTTATGATACAGTTATGCATTGCTGTTCAAAAAGTTGTTTCTATTAGAAATTTTGTACTTGGAGGTTACATAAACAGTTTTTCTGTTATATATTTGTGAACTACTATCTCTAGAGCTGTTATGTGTATATAAACGAAAAACTATAATATTATGAACTAAGTTAGATAATATACGATTTTTCATCCTGACTTACTCTTTTTTCTAATTTTTTTTCAGATTATCGCTTGATGAAGCACTTGACCTGTTGATGGAGGAAGAGCATGAAGATGAAATATTTGCTATTGAGCCTCCCATAGAAACTGCAACAGCCGAAACAGACTGCGATTCAGATTGCTCAGATGACGCAGTCACTTGCAATCCCGATCACCTTCCGAGGAGAGTTCTCCTAGCAAACGTAATTACTGAATGTGATGAACAAAAATTGGATATCGATCAGCCTACAACATCAGAAAAAGTTTTACAGAAGAAGCGTCGGAAAGAAACTTATACATGGCATAAGGATGTTGCTAACATCGTAGATACTATTCCAGACTATAAAGCTGATACTTCTAATGTAGAAACAAAAACTGTGGAGAGCATATCGGAACATATAAACCATTATTGGACAAACGAATGGCTTGACTACATTTGCGAACAAAGCAAGCTATACGCTCAACAGAAATCCTTGCAACATGATTCTTTGACCCGAAATAATTTGCGAGTTTTCTTTGGAATCCTCATTCTTTCAGGGTATAATAAATTACCCAACAGACGCTTATACTGGACTCAATTGGAGGACGTTCAAAACTTACTTGTCGTAAATTCGATGAGGAGAGATTCTTTCAAAGAAATAATGCGATGTCTCCATTTTACTGATAATATGTTGATTGATGATGATAGGTTCTACAAAGTGCGGCCAATTTTTGAACATTTAAATGAAACCATGAAGATCAATAAGGCAGATGAATTTTTGAGTGTCGATGAGATAATGGTTCCGTACTATGGTCGACATGGCGATAAACAATATATAAGAGGCAAACTTGTGAGATTTGGGTATAAGCTATGGGGAGCAGGTAAATCTGATGGCACTCTTCTCCACATAGAGCCATACTGTGGATCTAACACAAAGATACCTGATCATGGGCTGGGTCATGGACCTAATGTTGTCATGGAGATGATAAACAAGACACAATTGGCCCCAGGCCAACATGTTATATGTGACAATTATTTTGGTTCAATTGGGCTTCTCAAAGAACTTTCGAAGAAAGAATAGCTCTTACAACGACCCTCCAAGAAGATCGGTTAGGAAAGGCACCACTGAAGCCTCGAAACTCTATGAACAAGGAAAAGCGTGGTTCTTTGGATGAAGCTTTTTCTGGATGTGTTTCTGTAACCAAGTGGAAAGACGACAAAGTAGTAAGCGTAGGATCCAACAAACTAAGAGCAAAACCAATTCAGACTGCAAGGAGATGGGACAGAGTTACCAGAAAACATACTCAAATTGATGTCCCTCATTCTGTACATGTTTATAATAAACATATGGGCGGTATAGATATTTTTGATCAACAAGTGTCTGCATACCGCATCCGAATAAGGTCTAAGAAGTGGTGGTGGCCATTATTTGCATGGAGTCTCAATGCACAAGTTGTGAATGCATGGTTTCAATACAGGAAGAAAGAAGCAAACATAAGTCTGTTAGACTTTGAGAAAATTGGTCGTATCTGTACTGACATCGTATGGTGTGGAAAGAAAACAACCAGGGCCAAGATCGCACCCTTCTACTTCGATCCTAGATGAAGTAAGATATAACAACCAGCAACAACATTGGACAGCAAATCGTGATCAGAAGCACTGTAGATGCAGACAATGTGGACAACGCACTCATCACATTTGTAAAATGTGCAACCTTCCTGTTCATCCCGAATGCATGGAAGCATTCCATACTAAATATTAGAATATATGCCAGTATATTTATATAAGAGTGGTTTATTAGCAGTTACGTATTGTCCATTCTGGTCCATCTTCATTCATTATTTACTTTCGGAAAAAATATTATTAGAAGAAAATTGAAAAATTTCAGATTTTTGTTAAGTTAATGCCGAGCGGTTCCATATGGAACCAAGCTATATTTTTTGTTCTACTATCAAAAATAAATATTTGAACACATTTATGGTTAATTATTATCACAAGTGACACTATTTTCATAAAACAAACGAAAAAAAAAACAAGAAAATAATTTTAGTCATTAATGGGTTAAAGAAATACCTGGATCTTTATTACAAAAGGATAATTTAATGATATCATAAGCAGCAGGTCTCACCCTCAAACCAGTGGGGAGAGCTTCTATCTTAATACCATTATAGTTTATTTCAACACTATTAAGGCTTAATTTTCTACTTTAAGAACAACTGTCTTTGTCTAACACCCAGACCAGAACTAAGTCTTACCTTGCGCCATGTTCTCCGCTGCAGCTTCCTGCTTGATGAAATCCTGCCTGCAGCACAGCCTCTCCACTTCAGCATCCGTTAGCTTGTGCACCATAACCACTGCACGCTCCATGCTGGGTGCTTAGGTACCTGAGCAATGGGATGCTTCTTTGCTCTAACATTTAAGAAAGTTGAAGTTATAACTTGAAAAAATTAAAAACAAAATGCTGTTCTTCCATCATTAATGAAAATAATAAGTGCCCACACATTTCATTAATGCAAGATAACCATACATCAAGTGAATCGGACAATTCAAGATCATTTAATAAAAGAATAGAGTAGCATAATTTTTGCCTTGTGTTATAGTATGAACCACTCAAAGATTCTTTAGTGAGAAAAAGTGTGCAGTCAAAATAATTATTTCATTGAAGCGATACCTGTTTTTTCAACCCTTTGGTTTTTTAAATGAAACACGCACTTTCGAATTACTTTGTGAGTTAATTCTTTAGTTTTTTGTTGTTTGGTTGCTTTATAACAATCAGCTAGCACAAGATGAGTATATTGTTTTTTGGGTCTCAAATGATCAATCAATAATGAATGGTTAACAGAAATCAGAGGTTCATATATCAACATGAACATCAAGTTGTAGAAATTACTGTCTTCATTAGGGTCTCCCATTGGTGGGACATCATCAAGCTAGAAGTGAATTAGTTGAAGGGCTGACTTCCTCAGAGACGAATTTCACCCGGATCAAATGTTCTTAAATCAACAAGATTTAATGGTTTTTGTCGTTTTTAGGTTTCATTCTCTGACTTCATAACATGAAGAGTATTTTGTATTGCACATTGCTCCACTGTAAAAACAAGGCCAAAAAAGTCATTTAATTCATTTACGTTAATACATTGAAGGATGTTGTAGCACAAATTGATATCCATATTGGTGAATGTCTTGAGCCTTGTGGTGGTTATTTTGAAAGCCAAACAGAACAAAATGAACTGTTCAATTTTAGTCCTCTCTATGTAACCAATTTTATTTCATCTTTTCATAACAATTTAAAAATTGGAAGCATTACAAACTGGCTACACTATTAACAGACTCCTTGTAATCACCAAGGTCAATCCCCTCCACAAAGATAGTCAACCAGCAGGAATCAGATTCACCCCTATAGTCAAACAACCCACAGATAGAATTATAAATTAGTTGAAGCCTCCCTAACCCCAACACAGGAAAGCCAAAAGGAGAAATGAAGAAAACACTGCTTAGTATAGAGTTAAAGTATTATACTAGATGTTAGTTTAAGGCTTCCTTTTCCCAACATAGGTGTTCTAATAGGAAGAAAGTTGGAGACAGTGTTTAGTTTGAAGTTGAGGCAACAAGGAGTCTATACGTATAGTCTGCTGTCACACTGATTCCTCTGCATACAAGAACAGCAAGTAAGGAAAAGAGTTCAAGACACAAAATCAAAGTTGAAGAAGAAAATTATGGATGATTAGTTACATTATTCATTGTAACTAAAGAAGTACAATGAATTTCATATTGATTCTCCGTCCAGCCATTCTGCCACTTTTTGCGCATCCAATATCTAAATCACATTGCTCTAAGATAATAGCTTTTGGAAATACCCTATTTTCCTATTTCCAACTGTTCAGAGAGAACATTTTTCTAAAATTTTACTTTTTTTTCATATGCAAGCTATATTGCTTGGAAAAATTGACACAATTGATGTTCTGAAAGCTATCTGAATATATGAATAGTTTTTCATGAAAGATTTTTTTGTTCCTTGAAGGAACTTGTACCAGAGGTATCAAGAGACATTTAGAACTGGTATCATAGATTCATATCACCGCCCCAGGAGCGCCCACGCTGCGTCCTCCTCGATGCACTCCTACCCTTCCCACCTTCGTTTTCCCCTCTCACGCAGCAAAGAACGTTGTGAAGCTTTGCTTGATTGTAAACTGGGGAGTTCTGTGTTAAATAGACCAAAACAACATAATCCAGATATTTCTAGTTCATGTCTAATAATTTTACGGAAATGTGTCTAATGCAGTGACTGTCTGGCACTACTAGCTGGATTCAAAACCACCCCCTTCCCCCCTCGTTTCCCCCTGTCACAAAGCACAAAACGTTCAGCATATTTGACAGCTAGTGAAGTAAGCATGTCTCTGATGAATAAAGTTATAAAACAAAATCAGGAATTTTCCGGATTCTTGGTATACGTTCCCCTTCAGAGAATCGAACAATTTGACCCAATAAAATATTCAAAAATTCATGCAAATACTTCACGAGTAAAATAAGCTCTAATGTATTCACATGTTTATAACATTCGAATAGACATTTATGGCCATAAAGTTTTTGGAATTCACCCATATCTCTTTTCTCCCACTTCCTCCACCAGAGGAAAATTTCTTTAAATTGCTATTTTTCAGCCAAGATTGTGTAGAGATTTTTTTTGTTAGATTTACAATAGACATAAATACAAAACTAGGATTCAATGTTTTTATACTGCTTAAGAAATATTGTAGCATATTTTTTCATTTTTTAAACATATTTCCTGATTCAGCAAGAAAAAATTAATAAAAAATTCATAATCAACTGATCAAAAAACTACCTCTCAATTTTATAGTACTCTCCTTGATCTTTACAATGCAAAAAAGATCTTTGATCTTTACAACTTTTTCTTCTAACCTTCAAAACTGGAGAAGAAATAAAGTGGCTAAGTTGGAAGTGTTTCAGAGAAAATGGCATTCGAAGTTACCGGGCACCAGAGCGCATATGACACTGTTTCATACCATTGTTTTCCGCCAAAACTTACAAACTAAAAAACTACTAATAAGTCTAAAAGATTTTAGATATGTCTTCCATAGTTATAATAAATCAGTAAAACTAAGGCAGGTAAAAACATCTTTCACAAAATCTCACGATGTATTTTAAAAATAGAGCATTCGAGCATATCCATACTCATTTTCAATATCTGGAATAATAAATTAAAACATGGTAAATACAGTACATGAATACAAATTGTTAATGAAAATTAAATAAAAAAATTAGGACAAGATATTTAGATGCGCAGAAGATGACATATCATTGAGACTTGGTTTAAATTGATGAATTATGATACTTTGTAGTAACTTAAGGCTATGTTTAATACAAGTTGAGACTATTTTGAAATTATCAGTGCAGATTGGATGGTCAGATTCTAATGCATGATCTCTTATACTGCTGTGCAATGGGTTTAACACTCTATTTCCCGTATGGACCGACACCCCCTTGTGCTCAGCTATGCGTGTTGCAAAATGGCAAGCAGTCTCATCATAATAAGTGGCCCCACACTGGCAACACCCATATCTATGGACCACGCAGCTAAGCAAATAAGTAGGCATCTTATCGACGTACCGGAAAAACTGCTAATGTTGAAAAAATTTTGGAAAGTAATGCGTATGTCTATTTGCAGATAGAACTTATTACATAAATTACGAATTTCACAAGAAATTTTTTGATTATGCGACAGTGAGATGAAGGGCAGAGTGAAATATAATAAATCACTTCCACTAATGTCACTAGTACTTGCTGCATCTGCAGTGGGATCTCAACAGTTTTTCCAAATGAAATCTTCAAGAATTTTTAAATAATACTTCTAGAGTGATATAAACTCTGAGGAATTCACAGCATGTTCACAACATTTATAGCCGATAGAGTATTTGGAATTTCCCCCTGAAGCAAATTTCTTGAAATTTTAATTTCTCAGCTAATTTTGTATTTGAGTCAATTTTTTGTTCGATTCACAATGAACATAACTAAAAAAATCAGAAACAGTTTTTTGATATTGCCTTAGACATAATTGAAAAGAATTCTAATTTTAAAATCCAATTTTATTTTTCTCTGCAATAAACAAATTCTTGATACCCTAACCAATAAAGTACCCTTAAATTTATAGTGATCATCTTCATCTTTACGATGTAGGAATGATCTGCATATGTGAAAAACTGTAGCTGGAATTGCCTCTCAAAATTAAAAAAGCATCTTCAGCCAGAGCGGACTGCTGCATTTGATATTCTAGGCATTTTACAGGATGCACAAGCACAAAATGTCTCACTAAGAAGATCAAAAGACTACTAAGCCTCTCTAATGAATGGACAGTTGTGTAAAAAGAAAGAAAAATTTTAGGAGCAACTAACCAAGCTAAGCAGAGCAACAGCTGGTCACTCTGAGCCCGTCTGCGGGGAAGGGGGCAATTTGGAGGTGATTATGAGGGTTTGGGTTGCCAACACGAGTCAAATGACGTTTCTATGTAATAGAGGTAGGGCTTAGGAGATTTTCATGCAATTATCTCATTTTGATTTTTGGCCCCAAAAAAGCGTTTGATTTTTTAGCACCTTGCTCTTTACACCAGACACCCAAAGCACTTCAAATAACACTCCCCAATTTAATGTTTCAACCACTTCACCATTTGTTTCACTGCTAAAATCAGATCCATACACCCTCTATCCTTCCAAAAACTGAACAGCTTGTCTCCTACTGTCCTTTCTGTTTCTTCTTTCATATGATTTAACAATACTCTGCCATACAGATTACCAACTATGCTCAATATACTTATACTTGATGAATTGGAGTTCTCATACCCACCCCATTACATTTATATAATTGAATCACAACACACATTCTTCAAAAAAATCAGCAATGTACCAACAACAACAAAAATTCAGCAACTACAACAATCTATCAATGTCACCCATCCTTTCATTGAATGCTCAGATGCCACTCTGTATAATTCCAGTGCTTTATCCTAAATTGTTTTTTCCAGTGTAGACTTCAACTTTTACTCTCTTGACCATTCATCTTTGGATGAATTGTTTTCTCTAATTTTCATTGGCATAATCCTACCTTTTTTGTAGTTTAATTTCAGAAAAATAAAATTGTTCCAAATGATGCTTTCCAATTTTATTCAGCGTAAATCTGAAGACACTAAGATGCACAGCACAAACAAAATACTTTTTTTTAACCAACATTATAAGTTTATTCAGATATTCAAGTTCAAAGCCTTCTGTGACAACCAATTACTAACAAATAGTGCACACGATCTGTCAAAAAGCAACATCCTAAAAGTTTAAGTAAGCGCTGAGAAAAACTTCTATGAGGTATAAAAATATTAAATAATTATACTTATAAAATCATTGTGTTCAAATGATGAGCTTGTAATGACTAATCATTTTTCAATTCTTCCCATCTAAACCCTACGCATGCCCAAATGAAACTACAATATTCATCTCGATGATATCCTCATTGAATATGATTCATATGGTAGTAAGGTAATGGAACTTCATTCAATAGTAAGCTAATGAAATGTTATAACTTGTAACATAAGAAAAATTCAGCTACACAACAATAATGATTTCAAAATTCTCTATTTATACCACAAATGTCAAGTGTATGCATTTTGCTAACAGCATTCCCATTAAACTAGCAGGACCCGTGGAAATTCCACGGACAAAATAATCAATAAGCTTTGGGGACCCGTGAGAAAATTCTGTCAACATTACTTAAGAAATTTGAAGATAAGTTAGGTTAGGATAGGATGGTATAGGTTAGATTAGAATACGATAGGTTAGGATATGATAGGTTGGGATATGATAGGTTGGGATATGATAGGTTAGGATATGATAGGTTAGGATATGATAGGTTAGGATATGATAGGTTAGGATATGATAGGTTAGGATATGATAGGTTAGGATATGATAGGTCAGGATATGATAGGTCAGGATATGATTGGTTAGGATATGATAGGTTAGGATATGATAGGTTAGGATATAAGTTAAGAAATGATAGGTTAGGATATGATAGGTTAGGAAATGATAGGTTAGGATATGATAGTTTAGGATATGATAGTTTAGGATATGATAGGTTAGGATATGATAGGTTAGGATATGATAGGTTAGGATATGATAGGTTAGGATATGATATGATAGGTAAGGATATGATAGGTAAGGATATGATAGGTAAGGATATGATAGGTAAGGATATGATAGGTTAGGATATGATAGGTTAGGATATGATAGGTCAGGATATGATAGGTTAGGATATGATAGGTTAGGATATGATTGGTTAGGATATGATAGGCTAGGATATGATTGGTTAGGATATGATAGGTTAGGATATGATAGGTTAGGATATGATAGGTTAGGATATGATAGGTTAGGAAATGATAGGTTAGGAAATGATAGGTTAGGATATGATAGGTTAGGATATGATAGGTTAGGATATGATAGGTTAGGATAGGATGGGCTGTGATAGGATAGGTTGGGATATGATAGGTTAGTATAGGATAGGTTAGGATAGGATAGGCAGTGATAGGATAGGTTACGATAGGTTGAGATATGTTAGTTAGGATAGGTTATGTAATGTTGACGGAACATTTTCATGGGTCCACGTTTTTTATGCTTGACATTATCATGATAGGTTCGGTTAGCATAGGTCAGGAAGAGATAGGTTAGGATAGCTTAGGTTACGATGGGTTATGGGTTATGGTTAAAAACCTATCAATGGCTTTTCTAACCTGTGCAATTTTCTCATCACTCAAATATAAATGAATTCATTGATGAAACCTCTGCTTTGAAAATTGATAGTGACAACCCACAATGCAACAGAGGAAGCCAATGTGTGTCAGTCAGCGAATGATGGTTGAGAGGCTAGGGTTAAGTTGCAAGACAAGGGCTAAAAATTTATAGGGCCAAATATATATAGGGCTGAACAAGGAAGCCAGTAAAGTGGACTCGATTATTAAATTCACTGCAAAATTTCAATGCTTAATGTTTGATAAAGAATAAGCTTTTCCTAGAAAGCTCCTGCAATTTGAAGTCACAAAACAGAATAATAAGACGGGAATGTTCAATGTTAGAATGGAAAATAGCCATTTAATTTCCCAATCAATGACAACAGAATAATATAAAATTTATACATTTCTATGACTGAATATTGTTAAACAGAGAAACAGAATTGAAAAACAGAATCAGTAACAGAATTGATATTTTTCAGAACTAGTGATGCAAAAAATGGTTTTATTCGATGGCAATTTTTTTGCGAAAAAATAACATGTTTTTTTTTGCACACACCCAAATTTTTTGAAGTATATGTCTGTTTTTTTTGGTCACATAAAATATATTAATATCCATGTTTTTCAAATTTGATTTTTATAATAAAAACATCAAAAGTAAACCTTACAGTAAAAGTGGTGGCAAATAACCCACAATTACCTAGAGGAGTCTAAAAGGAACAGAAGGGGCCACAGAACTCACATTGATGGAGTCAAAATTCAGAGCTTACTATCTCTACTATGTCTGACTTTATTTTTATATGCCAAAAAAATCAGACAGAGATTGTAAGCTCTGAATTTTAACTCCATCAGTATAAGTTCTATGGCTCCTGCTGTTCCTCTTAGACTTCTCTAGGTAATTGTGGGTTATCTGCCACCACTTTTACTGTATGGTTTCCTTTTGTGGTTTTTATTATAAAAAATCATGACTAAAGAACATGGATATTACTATATTATGTGACCAAAACAAAACCATGATGTTTCTTAAAACATTTTTCTACTAAAAATTCATGACTAAAAAAAATGGATAGTATATTGTATGTGACCAAAACACTATGCTGTTTTATTTTAAATGTTTTTTTTTACAAAAAAATCCTGATTTTACAAAAAATCTTGATTTTTTAAAATCATGTTTTTTAAAAAACTTATCAAAAGTTAAAAACATGAATATTAATTTATATTATATGATAAAAAAACTCGCTGTTTTTTAAAACATGTTTTATACAAAAAAAATCATGATGAATAAACATGACTATTGATATATATTATAGGACCAAAATAACCAATGCTGTTTTTTTTAAACATGTATTATTTAAAAAAAATCATGACTAAAATAATCTGATAATATAGTTTATGTTACCAAAAAATCATGGTTTTTAAAAAAATTTTATACAAAAAAATCATGGTCAAAAAGTTAGAAAAACACGGACATTACTATATTTTATGTGACCAAAAATTAATGCCATTTTTAAAAAAAATGTTTTTAGGCAGGATTTTTTTTCTATGAGTATGATTTTTTTATAAAAGCTTGATTTTAAGGTCACATAAAATATATTAATATCCACTATTTAAGTCATGATTTTTCAGTGAAAAAAGAGGTTTTTTCAAAAAACAGCATGGGTTTTCAGTCACAAAAAGTATATTAATATATGTACTTTTTAGTTCTGATTTTTTTTGTGAAAAATGTTTTTTGAAAAACAAGCATGATTTTTTTGGCACATAAAATATATTAATATCCGTGTTTTTAGATAATAAATTTTTCTTACACAAAACATGTTTTAAAATAACAGCATAGTTTTTTTGGTCCCATAAAATATATTAATATCCACGTTTTTTAGTCGTGATTTTTTGTAAAAATATTTTATTAAGAGAGAAGCATGGTTTCTTGGTCACATCTCTATCAATGACCATAAGTAAAGATATATTATTACAACATACTATTTGGGAAGTTGAAGGTGATTCACATGCATTGTAAAATAAATGAAATATCAAAACATGAGAGCAAAGAAAATGAAAAATTTCATACAACCAAAGAAAACCATGATTTAAGAGGTATGCTGTTTTATTTAATAATCTGATATGAAAAACAATGTAATGTGGTTCTTTTCCTTGCTGAGTTATCAAACAAAATATTTTGAAAAATCCAAAATATCCATATTTTTTAGCCATGTTTTTTGTGAAAATTTTTTTTTGAACAGTATGGTTTTCGAGTCACATCTCTATTCAGAACAAATTGAATATGGAAAAAGGAACTATTTTAATGATTGATTAGAAAAACCTTAGAACTTTTTAATCCTGAAATATTATTAACCCATTAGTGCCTATGCATAGACTTTTCTGCCCTCCATAAAAATGTTATAAATTTACTCAAACCTAATTTTAAGGTTTCCTACAAGTCTATGCACGCATTATAGACTTGTGCTAGCTAAGAACGCATTTCGAACACGTTCTGCAGATGTTTTTTACACAATCAAACAGTGCATGCAACATAGCCGCTGCACGTTCCAGCACAACTCACTCGTGAGTTATTTTAGGTATTTCTCACAATAAGAACATTTTTGTCTAAGTGTGTATAATCAAAAGAAAGTTAAATGATTAGTTTATAAATCGAAATGCATCTTTACCATAAAAAATTACAAAGTGAAGGGGAAATTTCTATTCAAAGTATTAACATAGATTTTTCTACGCCCAGGCACTATGGAATGTTAAGTTCAGCAGAATTGCAGCTCTGAATTCTCTGAGCTAGTGTGTATTTATTTACCCTAAGCTATTACGCCATGATTAGCTTTATGTAGACATTTATGTTAATATTTATGTTTCTGTGTTAGGAAGTGCTTTTATGTCATGGATAGTTATTGAAATACTAACATATTTAGATGTTTAACTGGGCTTTTTTCCCCTCAGGATGAATACGGATGAAGTATCAAGTTTTATGGATGAACATGTGTGACAATGGCCTTCCTCTAAGATGTTTCAAAGCATATCACACACCTTTATAAGCACTTAGCCTTGCTTTCATTATGTGTGATGGTGGTAAACATTCTATTCTGTATGCATCATTATATCTTCTTTTAGTAATGTCACAGTGCTTTAGTGAATGGAATATTGTTCAACATTGTTTCATCATAAACATCTACCTAGGACAGCTTTTGGATGTTTTTGCTATAAATAAATCCATTGATTTTTCTGTAAACTTTAGGCAGATTTTTGCCTAGAATAACAGTGAGTAGATTTTTTGATTTGACAATATCTCACCTTCTATCTGTACTAGCATTATTATGAAATTTATAATGTATATCAGATATAATATGCAAAGAATTTCTGCCAAGTTTTACTGTCCTACTACTATTTCTCAACTTGCGGCCTTAAGGGCATCATCCAGGCCCCTGCCGCTCCGATGAGCATTTTCCATGCTTTTGTTGAAAAAGGACCCTTAGGTGGAGGACTATTCAGTCCTAAAATTTTATGGTGCTACGGACAATAGATCCCCCCCAGGCAGGAGAAAGGGAACAAGAATCTTGAATTTTCAACCCCATTTTGACCCCATATAAGAAACAAAACAGGAAATGGATGATTTGAAAATGTACTTTTGCTAGAAATGTTTCAAGAATTCTAAAACTGTCTTTGGTTTTGTTCTAGCACAAAAACTCAATGACTAGTCCTCTTTAGAAATATTAATACATATGAACTAAAAACCCCAATACATCCAATTTTTTTTAAAAACTAAGGCTTGAATCAAAAAAATGAATAAAGGATATTGTGTTTTTTTTCAAAAGTTACAATATATAGCCAAATTTCATAAGAATCAGACCAAAAATAAAAAAATTCAGAATTTTTATGAAAAAAAATTCATTTTTTTGGAAATTACAATTCTCAGTGTGAATATGAAGTTGTGCATGAAGATTATCAAAATAAAAATGCAAACAGCATTCAATTACGTAAATTTTCACGATATTACACTTCAACCAAAAATTGTTATAAGGCTTATATCCAACACCTCTAACTTTCAACATTCAAAAGCCTAAAAGTCTTTGAGTTTTGATGCTAGAACATAACCAAAGACAGTTTTAGAATCCTTGTAACATTTTCTAACAAAGTTACATTCTCATTTCTCCAAATTTGAGAAAAAAAATTATATCGCTTAAAACCAATAAATAATTTATCTATATACTTAATAGCAAAACTCAAAATTTGTGCGAGTCCGTTTGGAAAATTGGCTGAGTCTACATGGTCGAGTGAGGTATTAAATTGGAGCCACTGGTGTCTATATTTGCAGAAAACTATTTATTTAAATTTTTTTTAATTTTTTTTTTTTATTTTGATTTTTTTTCTTTATTTTTTTTTTTTTTGATTATTTATTTTTTTTTTAATTTTTATTTATTTTTCATTTTTTATTTTTTTACCATTTCATTTTTTACATTTTTTTTATTTTATTTTTTTTTTTTTGATTTTTTTTTATTTTTCTTATTTTTTATTTTGATTTTATTTTTTTTATTTTTTTATTTTTAGGCAAGTCGGACAACCCGATACTCGGGTTGAACCGGCTTAAGCTTAGCCGGTTACCGGAGGTAACCGGCTAGTTTGTGATATAATGCCAAAATATCACTTATCACAAAACAAGTATTTTCAAATGTTAAAATCACTTATCACAAAACAAGTTTTTTCAAATGTTAAAATTTTACAATATAACTTTGTTAGAAATGCTTTAGGGATTCTAAAACTGTCTTTGGATTGGTTCTAGCATCAAAACTCAATGAATTTTAGGCTTTTGAAATATCCATTCAAATTTACCAAAAAATAATTTTCCATAAAAACATATGGCCTAAATCAAAAAAGTTACGTAAGTAAGAAAAGTTTACTTTGAATAAATACATTGATTGGCTTGAAGGCATAAACTTGAAGTTTATGGGTGAAATCCAGTGGAATATTGAATTTCCTAGCCAAAATACTAAGCTTATACAGTCATACCTCATCTTACAAAAGGCTTAAAGAACAAAACAGTTTTACGTAAAATTTCTATCTCTGCAAATATGAGAAAAATCATGTTAGAAAATGCATACCTCAAAAATTCAAGCAATGCACACTCAGCTTTGCAGCCGCAAGAGTTCCCCCCATAACTTGAATACACTCGTAGCATCAAGCATTTTTTTTAAATTGGTCCAATAAGAGTAAATAGTAAATGATTTGCATGCTTTATTAATCTTAATGGTTTAATAAACAATTTTTTTTATTTTGAATACATGTTTACTACAAGATTGGTAAACTTCTAAAAAAAATTAAGGATTTTAGGAGAGAGTATTGGGGGCCGTGAAACAAATCAGGCCTACTACATGTAAAATGCAATGGTCAGGATGTAATTTCAGAATTGAAGGACATAAATTAGAAAAAAGTTGAAAATTATTTTGATCAAACGTTAAAATAGTTCACGTTTTCCAAGTATCTATTTGGTTTTGAAAAATTTCAAAATCTGTTCATGAAGAATAGTTCATTTCATTAAAAACCTTAGAATTTATTGAAATATCAATAGCCTAGTTGTTATTTTAATATCATTGGATAATTTATAAGGCTACCAGGTACCTAGAAGTAAATGATTGGCAATACCTGAAAGTTTTTAAGTATTGAATTCAGTTGAGTTTTGAAGTAATATAAGTGTAGTGAAACTAGTCTGCTAATTGTCTTACCACGGGGACGCCGCTCTGTTAGGATGCCGACCAGGCAATGATTAGCTATTCAGGCTAATTAGCTAGGCCCAGACACTAGGGTGTGTTGCGGGATGGACAAGTAACAATGTATTTAAAACATGGCAGGTATAATAGACATAACACGTATAATCTCAGGACGTGTCTTGCGAGAGCCGTTTCTCTACGCGAGATCGTAACTCTTCCGCCGACTAAACACCCAGCAAAAACACCTAAAGTACAATGGCAAAAGAGGGCGCAGGATTACCCAAGCACAGTATAGAAAGAAAAGAAAAAAAGAAAAGAAAAAATGTTTATTTCCAAATTGTCACATGAGATACATGCCAACATATTGGCTTTTAAAAGTTTCTTAAATATAGGACATCCTAAAACAAATATTCCATACGAGGAGTACTAATTGACAAACCATCCGAGGTGTACAAGTAGATGAGCCATACGAGGCATAATAATAGACAAACTATACGAGGTGTACTATTAGACAAACTGTCAGAGGTGTACAAGTAGATAGACCATACGAGGCATATTAATTGACAAAATATACGAGGCGTACTAATAGACAAACCATTCGTGGTGTGCTAGTAGTCTAACAAAAGTTCTATACTAGGAGTACTAATTGACAAACCATCCGAGGTGTACAAATAGATAAGCCATACGAGGCATAATAATAATAGGCAAACTATACGAGGTGTACTAATAGACAAGCTATCAGAGGTGTACAAAATAGATAGACCATACGAGGCATATTAATAGACAAAATATACGAGGCGTACTAATAGACAAACCACACGTGGCGTGCCAATAGTCTATCTCTGTCAAGGGTAGTTGAATGAGAAATGAAAATTATGCACTAAAAATACGCAAAGCCCTATCACCACCAAAAACATATTTCATGTCTTCTGGATATTCACCACATCATGCGGACATGGGTACATGGGATAAAATAGAGATACAGTGTGAGCCGGTTACCACTCATGATTGACAAATATCTACAAAATATTGGTAGAAATGGGTAAACAAACATATATTCAATATCAAAATTCATAGCTTGTACAACATACGGACAGAAAGATAATTTTACTACGATTCATATGCTCAAATTGCACTTTATTTCATTAATTATATATGACATTAATACGATTCACAGAAACGCCCTCTGGGGAAGTGATAGATTTATTTTTGAATCATTTCGCTGTTGCAATAAAATATATTAACCGAAAGGTTTTTGCGCAAAGAAATGAAATAGAAACATGTATATCTATTTATGTAGATACATATATATACCTACACACGTACACACACATATTAATATATACTTATTGAAAATAAAATATTAGAAAAAAAATACATATATAAGATAAAAGAAAGAAGCAACCTACCATCTACTACACAGAAAATGACAGCTGAGCTCACTGTAATCCTAAGAAATTTTCGCAAAAAAATAACTAAAAGGAAGAGAAGACTTCGAAAAACATAAAAATGAGCTGTTTTTTAATTTCTTCACAGAAATTTTTAAGAAAAGTCAGGTTATAGTCAAGAATCAACACAACTCTTCAGCATTATACGGACATGTGTACGTGGGATAAAATGGAGTAACATTGTGGCCGGATATCCCATCTGATTGGAGAATATTCGCAAAATTGGCACATATAGGAAGATTAGGCCTTGATCCAAAAATAATAATTTTGATTACAGAAATTTAGAGTTTTTCCGATTTGAAAGTTCAGTGCTAGTGTGCGCTGAACGCACGAAAAAAAAAATAAATAAAAAGACTAAATGCAATGCTTAAATAACCCCTTTCCCCCCAGCTCAGCCGAAAATCGATTGAAAACATCTTCGAGAATGATTTTGAAATAGCGAGACAACGTTAGCCAAAAATTTAATTCATTATAAACTTTGCACAACCCTCACATCTATAAACCTGTTTATTGGTGTACACACAAAATGTATTTCATGGTATATTTGTCATACGGACTTTAAATATTAAATACATAAAGAGAAAGAAATAACAAAATAAAGATGAGGAAATACTCCTAATTATATTATGGAAAGAACGTTCGTTCTGCTGCACTGAACTGACGGCTGTGGTGCTCATTGTTGTCGACAGAAATAAGTAAGATGAATATACGAATCGCTTAGCAAACGTAAAATGAAATAGTTTCTAAATTTCTAACATAAATTTCAGGAAAAATTAAAATTTCTGATAGATGGGAAGTTCACACCGAGATGCTGCAGGCCCTATGACAGAGATGCAAAATGACGTGACACATTTACTCTAAATTCTTTTCCAGTTTTAGAGTTTTTGATATGCTGGGGAAGCTTGTTCCACAAAAAAGCTCCAGAAACTGAGAGAGCTTTTTGTCCCACGTTAGATGAACGGTAACTGACTAAAACATCGTTCCTCCGGTTTGGTCTTTCGTTTGGGATATTAGATGGAAAAAATTTTACCACCTCTGCATTACTTTGGGGGAGGTACAGAGAGGAGAATACTCGTCGAGCTTTCTGGATCATGAATCTGTTCGGTATAGGGATCCAGTCGAGTTTTCTTAAAAGAGGGGTGACATGATCGTATTTATTGAAATTTCCTTTGCATACCACTTTGGCGGCGAAGTTTACACATTTTTGCAACTCTTCCTGACGACATTTAGGTAAGTCTCCCCACACAAGACTGCAGTAGTCCAGACGCGATAAAACTAGAGACTGAATCACTAATAATCTAGATTTTTCGTCAAGTGTGTTCTTTATACGATGAAAGAACATTAAGGTTCCGTTAATTTTGTTGCACATTGTTTCGACGTGTGAATTGAAAGTCATATTTTTGTCAAACCAAACACCCAGATTTTTAACCTTATCGACTGGTTTAATTGTATCGTCTCCAAATGTTAGCTGGAATGGTGGTAAATTTTCAGTCGCATTCTGTGATCCAAAAATAATGCATTGCGTTTTACTTGCGTTAAGTTTGAGGCCATTATGGTCATACCACAATTTCAGATTTCTCAGAAGGTTTTCAGCGTTGGCTTGTGTTTCTGTTAAATCCGCTGTTGAGCTTGTCATGGCAATTTGTACGTCATCAGCATACATTGAGATTTTTGTGTTTGCCGGCATGGTGGGGAAATCGTTGATGAAAATTGAAAATAGGAGTGGGCCGATGATTGAACCTTGAGGAACGCCAAAGTTATTTGGTATGAATGATGACATTTTGTTATTCAAGCACACTGCATGAGAACGGTTTCGTAGGTAGCTTTCAAACCACTGAGTGTCTATTCTGAGGTTTGAAATTTTTTGTAGAAGTTTCTTATGCTCAACACTGTCGAAAGCTTTGGAGAGATCAAGCAATAGTAAGAGAGTTAATTTTTTTTGGTCAATATCATTGTAAATTTTTTCTGTTATGTTTAACAGGGCGTCCTGAGTACTGGTATTCCTCCTGTAAGCATATTGATTGCGATGTAGTAGATGTGACTCGTCTATGTAAGACGAGAGCTGGTTTGTTATTACTTTTTCTAATATTTTGGACATAACAGGCAGGAGACTGATTGGTCTGTAGTTTGACGCTATGTCGATATCACCAGATTTATGTAATGGCTTAATTATGGATAGTTTCCATTGATCGGGAAACTTGTTTGTGACTATAGATGTATTTATTATCAAGCGAATAAAGGGTGCTGTGACAGGGAAGCTGTCTTTTATATGTTGGAGGCTTATGCCATCATGTCCAGTCGCTTTAGTATTCTTTAGTGAGTATAAGATGTTTCGTATCTCTATGACGCTAACTGGCTTTGGTCTCCACTTGTTGCTACTATTTGGGGATGAAACATCGCTCAGATTTGCCTCTGTAGATGTGTCTGAAACTGTCCTGGATACTTCATTGAAAACATCTTCGCCAACTTTTGAGAAGAAAGTGTTAAAGTCATTCGCCATTTCTGAGGGGTTGTCAAAAGTGCTTTTGCAGTCTGAATTTTTATACTGAGCAGCTTCTCTAATGATTTCCCAAGTTCTTTTAGGGTTTTGTTTTGCCGCCAAGAGTTCTTTGTGGAAGTAGTCCCGTTTTGCTTCCTTAACTTTTCTTCGTAGGATCTTCTCATGATCTTTATATAATTTTCGACGCGTACTGTCTGATTTATTCAGTTTGTACTCACGCTGCAAATTTCTTTTAGCTCTGCTCAAATGTTTTATCTCATCTGTTATCCATTTAGAAATTCTTGGCTTCACTTTCTTCGTAGTGAAAGGTGCGCATTCGTTAAGAGCTGATACGAAATTTTCGTTGAAAAGCGAAACTTGTAGATTGACATCATCGGTGTTTTCCATGCCTTGAAATTCACTCCATCTGTCTGATAGCTTTTCTTGAAATATTTCAGGGGAGTAGTGGTTTTTCATGCGATATGTAATGTAACTAGATTTCTGTTTCTCTTTTGCAATATTGATTTGGCATTCTACAGAATGGTGATCAGAAAAGGACGGTAAGATTTCTGTGCTGAGTACTGCTTGGGGATTGTTGGTAATTGCTAGGTCAAGAAGAGTTTTAGAAGTGTTGGTAATTCGCGTTGGTTCTTGGACCATTTGAGAAAGATTAAGTCTGTGCAGCATTTTGCTTAGCTGATTGTTTTTATTTGTCAGATCCACGTTAAAATCTCCGAAAACATAGAAAGACTTTTTGGCTGCAGAGATTGATCTAAGCGTATTTTCAATGAAATCTAATGTTGGACGAAGAGATGCTGACGGATGTCTGTAAAGACTGCCGATAATGAAAGACTTGTGTTTTTTTACTTGAACATTGAGCCAAACCATTTCTATGTCTTCGCATTTTTCTTTTATCGGAACTAAGGATGTAGAGTAGACATCTTTGACGAAAATGCATGAACCGCTACCTCTCTTACTCTTGACCCCGTCATAACGGTACAATTTGTACCCGGTAATGCTGAGATATGAGCTTTCGACTCGTGAATCGAACCATGTTTCAGACACGCATAAAATATCGATATCGTTAGTGATCAACATTACTCGTACGTCATCCATTTTACCATTGAGGCTGCGAGCATTTATGTGCAATATTTTGATATTATTTACCTCAATAGGCAGATCTTTAGTGGAGTTATTGCATTTTTTAGGTCTAGCAGGGCATTTAGTATTCGTCTCTAGGTTTTTATTGCCGCGTTCATTGTTTGTGATTTCAGCTTCATATTCAATTTGATCACTGTTATTTAGTCACAAAATGGGGGAGGGAGCAACACGATTTTCATCACGCATTTTCAAGAGGGCGCTATAGTGGTCCTGTTTCCGGTGTATGTTTACCGGAGGACAGTTTATCAGAGCATTTGATGTAGGGGAGATTGTCGTCTTCCAAATCCCATTGTCTCTTTCATCAAATACGTGAATTGGTGTTCTCGTTACATTAGAAAGTATTTGGGGTATGAGGTCTCCAACTGCGTGATCGAAGACTTTTCTATCGATGTATTTATCGATGAGTTGTTCGAAACTGCCACTGTTCTTGTCAACGAATTTTGCATACTGGTCCTTGTTTCTGGAGCTCTCAGTTTTGATGGCTTTTTTCAGAGATATATAATTCCATTTCGATTTTTGTTGTGAAGCAAGCTGCGTCGTTACGGCGTGGAGGAGACAGTGTCCGTCACCTACAGTGTAAGCAGGCTCCAATTTGAGCGATCGTTTCAAGTCGTCCAGTGTGTGTGCAACGCGTGTGCAGATTTGATTCACTGTTGATTTTTCGGTAGCAGTATTAGTTTGGTCGTTCGACGGAGGCCCAGCAGAGGCATCAGATTTTTTTCGAATAAATTGATTTTCTTTGGAATAGTTTTGAATATCGGTATTCGCTTGACTTTCCTTGGTTCCTGCGTACTCACTGGAAAGTTGAGAATTGGTTGAAAAGGAGGGCATGTCGCAATCACTATTTGTGTCTGTTGCAAGTAACGCAAATTTATTTTTCGTACTGACATTATATTTGTCTGAGATTGAATCAGGGAAAGGCTCAGGCTTATTTACGTTCCTCATGCTGTGGGTGAGTGAGTTACTCAGACCTCTGCTTGATGACGCAATCAATTTTGAAGGATTTGGTGTACCATGGGCAGTGATGTGCATAGGCTTATATTCTTTTTGAAAGTCTAATGTGAGACTATTTGTCTCATTCCGTAAATTTTTCGATTCATTGGAATGATCTACAATTCCATGTATTGCTTGACATTTGTTGAAACGAGGACAATATGGCACGGTGATTCGCAATGTTGATTTCATTGCAAGTTGTTGAAGAAAACAGAAGTTCTCTTCCTGGGTCCGAGGCCATTGAAAGTTATTGAGTGCGTCACCATTTTCATTTTCTCTGTAAGTTTGAAATTGAATCAAGTTTAAACCCAGGTTTTTGCAAAAATGCCTCGCTTTGTTGAAATCGTTTGCACTGCAAGCATCGGCAATATAAATACGAGAAAGTGCGTACTTTCTTACAATTTGTTGTTTGATTCGAGCAAGGTCTGAGGGCGAGTGGCACAGACCATCAAAACTTAGTATATAATTTTTAAATCTAGGCATGCAATTTACAGTATGGAGAAGGTCATCGAAGCGCCCTGATGGAACAGTTTTGATCCAGCACGAGCGATCGATGTCCTTTCTTCTGATCGTGCTTAGGATATTATCACCTAGCAGCAAAGTGTCGTAAGGTTCTCGACAATTGGAGTCGATTTCACAAGAGATACTAGCAGGTACCACAGGTGCAAGGTCTTGAGAACTTATATGTGAATTTAAAGCAAAAAGCTGTTCGGTTAGGTTCTGAATGTTTGTTACTGTAGAGAAAATCGACGACGGGCTAGGAGGCTCACGTTGTCTTAGGGATTTATTGAAAAACGCTGCTGTTAGAGACAAATTGTGAATAATTTCATGAATTTTTTGAGAGGTTGTTATTTGAAGCGGGTGCAAGTAGCCATTAAAAGAAGCAACAGTGTTATTTTTATTGCTCTGTACTGGAAATTTTATTTTGTTTTCACAGCTTGCGCTCTGGGGTAATTTACTGCCAGTATCGGTTTGTGCGCGGAAATTATCGAACATATTATCTGAAGAATGAGAAAAGTCTACCACGCTTGAAATGTCCTTATTAGTAAAAACTATTTTTTCTTGTACCACTGATGAGAATGGTGTTTGTATCCCCGCCACTGGCGGACAGTTCGGAGCGTTGTTGTTGACGCAGAGCTGGGGAGCTGGCACGCTGTTTTGCTTGTTCAGATGAGGAGCAGCAGGTGGTTGTGGTGCTGCGGCTGAGACTTCACTGCTTCGAACCTTCAAATGATTGCTGGAGGTTTGGCAGATATGTTTTCCCTCATCCGGCGATATTGGTTGCATAGTCTTCACTGACGTTGTTTCGGAAGGTGACACACATTCTTTGACGGGGTTACTGGCAGCTGTTAACAAGTCTCCCGTCTTTTGAGCATTAGAATCTTGTGCGTGAGAGGATGCAGCGTCTGAGAGATTTTCGCCCGTGTCAGATGACTCAGATTTTGCAGTCATTAGTGATGCTTTAGGGGCTGAGAAACACTTGCTTATATCAGACTTCACGAACGTCCGAGAAGCATTTTTCGGTTTGAGTGTTTGAGGACCTTGAACTGATGGATTTACAGGGGCGGATTTATTAGGTCTGCCTTTCCGCTTTATGGCTGGTGCTCTGCGCATTTTACTGAGCTTTTCGTACGAAGCTGTACTGGAGGATGTTGTTTTTTCAGATGGGGCAACTATCCGAGTAGTTGAACGAGTTCTATATTGATACATTGTGACGTTGATAGAGAGGGAAGAAAAATTAAATTTTGTTCATTGGGTTAAAGTAGAAGACCTCGCCTTTTAAAGGTAGATAAAAAGAGACTGCCAGTAAGAAAGCAAGGGGGGGGGGGGGGGCTTGGGGTGTAAGCCAGAGGAGGACAGAGTGTGAGCGGGAGGAGGGGGCAGGATGCTTGCGGTCGGCAGAGCAGAGCAGCGTTGCTTGCTGTCCTGCTTGGGGAAGAAAAGAGAAAAGAAAAAAAGAGAAAGAAAAGAACTTCAACTTTTCCATCAGAAGATTTCTCTGGTGAACTATTCGAGAAACGTCGTATTGTTTAAATTTACTTCACATTGTGGAATTATGCTCCGTCTGTGAACACAGGCTTACTATGTTTAACATGGTAAGTTATTTCCAAAGTTGCTGGATCAAGTTTATTTAATTTTTATATTTAAAAGTTCCTTCAAAGAAGAAGAAGTGAATAATGACGACAATGACGTTCAGACTTTTGCAGGTTGACACATTTTACTCATTCAGTTTCTCAACGTTTCATAAACAAAATTTGTAATCCCTCATTCACTTTGAAAAATTGGGTGATTAACTTTAAACAAGAAAAATAGCTATCATTGAAATGTTTGCGGATGAGGGATTGCGTTGCTCGTTCACATTTGAAGACGAAAATGACTGCCTTTTAATGCCAGATGAAGAGAAGCCGCCCGTAAGCAAGAGGGGGAGGGGTAGAGGAAAAGAAAAGGTAGAGTAGACAGAGACGATGGTGCGGGGGAGCAGGATGCTTGCGGTGATCCAGCTTGGCGTTGCTCGTTCGTCTGCTTGTGAAGAAAACAATACAATTTTTTCCGTGTGATGGTGAGCTATCCACCAGACGTCATATTGCTGAAAATTCGCCTCACGTTGTGGAATTATGTTCTAGCAGTGAACACAGATTTAAGTTAGCCACTATTACGGCGTGGCAATTTTTCCAAGGAGAGGGTAGGCTGGGGGGAGGAAGGGGTGCGGACGCAGACTTGGGGTAGCTGGGCCCTCATAGAGGTCTATTGTTTCAGGGTGTCACATTTTATTCACTCATTTTGAGACCTTCAACATTTACAGAATTTATTTTTCTCTAAATCACTTTTTACGTCACTGTTTCATAAAGAGTTCTCAATAAAAGGACAGAGTTACTTCCTGGTAAAGTAATTTGAGCACAATTTTGAGGATTAAAGGTCGATATTGACATAATTTTTGCAATAACTGATAAAAATTACAAAAAAGTTATCACTGTGTTTTATGTTTGTCGTCACGAAAATTCAAATTTTCTACTGCATCGGACCTTTTTTGTTTCCATGGTGGTATTAGTGGTACGTTTGTTCTATATGCGAAAAGAAGGAGGGGCAGGCGTTGCGGTTGACCAGGGAGGGAGGCTACACCGAGGGTCGCTACACAGACTTCGAGTGGAGACAAAGTTTACAGAAAGCACCAGTCTGTTTTTGCACAATAAAATTGGTAACAACTGATTGTATTTAATTACTGTTTTTCACTTTCGCGATTCAATGAGATAGAAAGCACATTCACAGATACTCAGTTCGAGTTTGGGGTTTTGGGAAAGTTTCGTTCCCTTACATTTTGAAATGTTTGACGCCGCGTTTATGCGGAGCGTCAGTTCACCTCTGCACCCGACGAAGACCATGGTAGTCCATGGTAGAGACCATCGTGGTAGAGACCATGGTACCACGATAGAGACTGACATAAGCATCAAGCAAGAAGCTTAATTTAGCCTGCTCGTAGTCAAGTGCACTGCATGAAGGACCTAATAAAACAGTCGTGCAAACGTTAACTTTGGCTTCCGAATGGTTTAAGCCAGGCGGTCGCAGTATGGAGCGCTACGTACCGTACAGCACTACTCGCAAGGTACAAAACACGTAGTGAAATAATTTCACTACATAAGCTAGCTGCTGAAACAATAAATAGCTATTTTGCATCCATGTTGTTGATATTCTTTCTCATTATTACAATGTTTGATGATACCATATTGTAAACCTCTGTAGAAAACATATTTTGAAATGTTTTTCACCTCTGAGTACTTGGTTAAATTATTGTGCTTGTCTAAATTAGTCTCAAAATTAAATTACGTAATACACGAAATTTCGAATCTTTCTCCTGCAATATCAATCATTTGAGTTCCATGAACTTTACCACAATGTTCTGGAAAATAAAAACATCTTAGAACGAAGAGAGACCAGCATAGCACTGATAATGATAGAATCTCAACTCTTCGATTACTCAGGCTTTTCGTGCACTGTACAACTTTGTCTTTCTCGCAAATCTGGACGAATACTTCAAAAGTTCTCCGCTTTCTCTCGTCGTTGTGTGAAGCAGAACAAAATTTGAAAATATGTGCATTTATTTCAAAAAACTGATACTGTGTTATTCACATATAAGCTGTTACTTACAAGAGCTTCTTGAGTACCAGACGACAAAAATTACCTTTTTAAAATCAAATACACAGTTAATCTTCTCGTAGCAAAATAAAACTTTAGAGAAAGCATGGAAAATGTGATATCTCTAAAATTCATTTTCTTACGATGAAGCGCTGTTTCAATGTAACTCAAACTACTACGACTGACAATAATGAGTTGCGTGTTTTTCTTACAGGCCCTTTACGCGATATTTTTTTCAAATATTGGTAAAATATTTTACAATAATTGAAATAACTAGCAAGCAAACCTCATTTGTATTGCGTGAGTAACCGGTGAAAATAGTAATAATAAATAATAATTTTGTGGTCAGAATATTAGGCAATACACCGGCATGTGTATTTACTTATATAAAGACTACAAATCTTCCAAATAGTTGCACAACTGCTGCACATTCTGCCGAATATTTAGGTAAAATATTGGTTACTTACGAATACAAGAGGTAAAAAACTACAATTGGCGAACTCACCGAATCAGAACAAAAGTGAGTAGAAACGCTTCAGCGCACCAATACTTTTCAACCTTCAAAGGTTTACTAATGCGATTTATAAATAATCAGCGTCAGTGAAATGACCGCGGGTGGGTTGGTCACTTGAATATCAAAGCACTGGTAGCAATTGTAAATGGAACACTCAATGTCTCCACAAAATGCGAGACATGTTTAGAGTCATTAATTGTATTTTTTCAAACAATTTTTCTCCTCTGGCATTGAACAAGAACAAAAAACTGTAATGTAAGAAATTTTTGTACAACATTCAAAATTGAATTTTGAAATATGTTATCGTAACTTACATGTATCCACTGGCATTACTGAACACAATAGTGTCATGTTAAATATTTCGTTTTACGTTGATTGTAATATGCGACCTACGCAGGTAGATGGAAACTCCGGTGGTAGGCTTGGGTGAGATTTATTGTCAGATAGATGTTGTCGGCAGGGAGAGCAAGTTAGGAATGAGCAACTAAGCCTCGATAATCACGGCTTTTATAGGCACGGTACCGAATACAGATATATAGATATATAGTGCCCGTACATAGCACCCCCTCTCAATGCTGGAGAGAGTACTACACTCAAAAAAATAAATGATACGCATAATTAATGGACTATTTGCCCAACTTTAACGCAGTTAACCCAAAACTTACAAGCTTACTCGGGAACTAACAAAATGACAAGTAATTCATTGATTCATTGAGCAAAATTCATTGAGAAAAAAAACAAGAAATTAATTGACCATCAACAAAATATACTATTAACGCATCTCCCATCAATTTTCCTTGTACGTCGTCGAAAACAAGTTACGTTAACTCCTGCAGCAATCGCAATAGCAAAGACTGAACAATGCTACAACCGCCCAAGCCAAACGTTACTATAAGGTTGCAAAAATAAGCAGAAACATAGGTAGCTTCCAGCGAACTATATAAGCATACCAGTTTTAAACTAAAAACACTTGAAATACTAAGATTAATGCTTTTAACTCGAACAAAAACGCAACGCTAAAACTTCAAGCAAGAACCGGTTACATTACCAAGAATGAGTATAGGTAACGCAACTAACATCGATTAATAGAACGCAACTAAGCTAGGACGCATGCCAAAAAATTTACCTACCAATTTACCCCCGCCGCATCAGCTAGGTTACCAACATGGTTATAAAAAAAAACCAAAACAACAATACGGTTAAGTAAATTTTTAGAACAAAAAATAAAATTTACGCATCGGAGAAAATCATTAACACAACCACCGCATTCGAAATAAATGTTTATCCCCTTTTTTCCGTTAAAGTTAACATTTTCCGCAACCAGCCACAAAAAGTTAATTTCAATACATTCTCGGAAAAACAATTTCTGGTAAAATTTCCTTTTACCGCATAGTCGAATATTAAAAAAAAACTTAATAATTAAAAAGCATAAAAGCAAAGCAATGAAAATACGCAAAGAAGCAAAGCAACTGACTTACCGTGCTTAAATAATTTCAGCACGCCGACAGCCATGTAGAACAATGTAGGGATCAAATATTGAAACGCCATTCATATTGGTAATAATAATAGTAAAACGCCATAAAACGCCATCCTATCCGTCAACACATGTTAATTCAACTCAAACCAATTCACCAATTATATATCATTAAATATAGGGATTACCGCAAATACCATTCGATCATTGCCATTTAACACATATTAAATACATTTAAAATTTGTCGCAAAACATCGGAAATAGCACCCTCAAAAAAAAATTTAATAGAGCAAACGATACAAACCATTTTAAATTAGAAACGTTCAACCTTCGAAACTCAAAATAAATAACGAAATTAAATTACTAATTAAAATCTTGGGAATTAACGCGTCAATAGTAAAAAAAAACTTAAGTTAAAACATGGGTTAAATAGATTAAATAATAGATTAAATAGAACACTGCGCGCATATTTTATCGCGTGTTTCATGCGACATGCATATCCTGCAATCACTGCGCGCCAATATTTCAAAATTTTCAAACCAATTCTCGAATCAATTTTCCAATTAATAAATTTTCAGTAAATTTTTCAATCTAAACTCGTCGCACACCCGCAGAGTTACAGGGACGGTTCTGTCGTCCTGCATCCCGGGGACGTCCTGCCCGCTTTACGTGAGGTAAATTAAACACTACCACATCGCGCGCAATGTTAATCCTTACTGCTCCTGTTGGAGGATGCGTGGCGGCCTCCCTCTGGAGAGACTTCTCGAAAAATCCTCCCGCTGCATCCGCGCAAGCACCTTGACCTCTTGTTTTACATGGTAAAGTATTGTGCCCATGCCCATGGTTATAAGGACTAGGCCCATAATCAGGATATCGGTGACCCGATCAGGTAACAGCTCCATGGTGGAATTTTCGTTTATCCACTGTTCGTTGATAGTGGTTGAGTGCGTTGATAACGCCGCCACCAGGGTGTCAACGTCTATGTTGGACTGGGCGTTTCCCATCAAACTCTCGCTCCTGAAAGGAAGGATACAAAAAAGATTAGCATGACCGGTAAATGAAATAAAATAAATACAACATATAATTTGGTATCAAATCTTGGTTGTCTGACAAGAGTCATTTAATCAACCACGATAGTCTCGCATAAAAGAAATAAACGCTGACCGTATCAAAAAAAATGATTCTAGTCACAAGACACCTGCCTGATGAATTTAATTTAAATTTTGCTGATCGTCGAACATTCTGGATCATCGACATTCTAGATCAGCGACATTCCGGATCAGATAAAAATAGCTCAGCAAGATCGCAGCAGCGCATCTCGCAGCAAAATCTACAAGCTCAGCGAACTCAATTCGCCGCTTGCTCAAACGTTCACGAATTAAAATGTCAATTTAGCAATACGAATGTCTGAGTGAATTTGAGAAAAAATTTAATGAAACGTCTTAGCGACAGCTAAACGAGACAGTACAAATTCCTCTGGGGTAAATACCTAAACATTACCTCACATTACTTGAGCATAGCAACAGTAAGACTAACATACAAAAGTACAACGCCTAGATTACTGAGATTAATATGAACGCAAACATATTGCATATAGCGAAAAATGCCTCTAAAATTATGATTATATTCCTTAACATTATTGATAAACGGTAAACAACGGTAAAAAGGTAAAAAAAAACGGTAAAACGGAGTAAATAACGATAAAAAGGGTAATTCGTTACTCGTCGATTAGTTAGAACGTCACATAGTCCAATGAACTCGTCTTTTTAACTCACAGATTTGACCTGTTTGAGTGGTAACAAATGATTAAGATTACTTCTAATAATTTTAGATCCAATTTTAATGTCAGCGTAATTACGTTTCACTTTTTGGACTACCGCAGGCCCTATCCATGTTAGATCTAATTTAAATTTTTTCCCATGATTTTTCAAAAGAACTCTATTTCCCACGCTAATATCCTTGTTGCACCGCTTAAGATTTCTATAGAGATTTCGCTCTGTTGTGTTGTTAATAATTAAATTTCTAATATTTTCCACGGTTCGAACGGCTTCTCTAGCTCTGATATTCACTAAATCTAATTCTTCATCAAAGCTGTAAATGACTGAATCAAAATTTTTGGACTGGTAGTAAGCACACGTATCGCGATTAAACATTACAAAGCTTGGTGTTTCGCCTAACGTAGAATTTAAAGAATTGTTCAAAGCATTTTCGACAACTTCTAATAACTGGTCCCACTCTGCATGAACAAGTGTATTGACATATAATTTCAAAAGATTCGTAATTTTTTTGTTGTTGCGTTCCACAATAGCATTAGAATGTGGGCTGTAAGCCAAAACTTCCCTTTTTGCAATGGCATGTAATTTTGCAAACTGTTTGAGTGCCACTGATTTAAACTCAAGAGCATTATCTGATATGAGCGTCTTCGGAAAACCTAAAAGTGAAAAACAATTGCTTAAACAAGAAATCACTGTTTCCGTATTTCGATTTGAGATTGCATATAAACGACAAAACCTGGAGAACAAATCAATTACTACCAATATATACTTATTCCCATTATCAGTTACTTTTAGTGGACCAAGAAGATCCATTGAAACAACTTCGAACGGTGCCTTAGCAATCGGTGCTGTCAAAATTTTAATTGGAACTGATGGTCTTGCTTTAATAATTTTACACACCTCGCAATGTTGAACAAGTTTGCGCACAATGGTTTTCTCTAACTGATTCCAATATTTTAACTTAAATTTAAACAACGTGTGCTTGTAGTCTGCGTGGTATAGACTGTGTATGGCCAGAATAGCCTTACTCATTAAAGAATTTGGTACAACTGCTGTGAGTATTGTACTCGGTCGATTATCAATCTCTCTACGTCGATAAAGAATATCATTCAAAATTAAAAATTTTTGCAAGTCTGGTATAGTCGAAACATTGTCATGTAATAAAGCATTCTTAATTTCTATGCAAAATGCGTCGTTGTTTTGTTCGTCGATAAACTCCTTAATCGTCCAAGATATCTCAGACTCTCTCGGCACGTAGTCTATCAGCGCCGGTCGTGCGTCTGGGTCCGCTGCACCGTCAGCATCGTCTCGAGTCGGGGGCAGGTCAACTACCTCGCTTCCTGTCGTGCGTTTGTGTCGTGCTCGAGTCTCCACAACACAAACTTCTGATTCAAATGCGGCTTCCAAATCATCACAAGAATTTAGTTCTTTAAGATTTAATTTCTCGTTATTAACAGGTAATCTGCTTAAATAATCTGCTACAACGTTTTCTTTACCAGGTAGATATTTTACAACCGGATCAAAGGAATGTACATTTATGCACCATCTCGCCATGTTGGTGTCTTCAGGAAGTTTTTTATTAAAAAGTGGCGCTAAAGGCTTATGATCTGAGTATACCCGGACGGGGTACCCAGTTATTAAATACTTAAAGTGCTTTAGAGCTGAATGAATTGCGAAGAACTCTTTTTTGGTAGTAGAATACCTTCGCTGGCTCGAATTTAAATTTTTACTATAAAAAGCTATAGGTCTTAGAATTTTGTCACTTGAATCATCCGCTTGCATTAATACAGCACCAATTCCTGTATTGGAAGCATCAGTGAAAACATGAAAGTCTTTAGTATAGTCAGGATGTCTCAGAACTGTGTCGGAAGTTAACAACGACTTCATAAAATCAAAACTTTTTTGACACTCGTCTGTCCAAGTATAAACAACATTCTTCCTCAAAAGGTTGTACAAGGGGTAAGCTACTTCTGCAAAGTTGGGTAAAAAATTTCGAAAATAATTTGCTAAACCTAAAAACTGTTGCAGTTCCTTCACATTGGTCGGCGCTCGGCAGTCTTGTAACTTTTGTGAGTATTTACACTTAATACCGTCGGCGGCAATAATATGGCCCAAATATTCGAGCCCTTTTTTAAAGAAATGGCATTTCTCAAGCTTTAAGGATAATTTACCGGATCGCAGCATCTTAAGCACAATTTCTATATCAATCAAGTGCTGATCTTTATTTTTCGAAAACACCAGGATATCGTCTAGGAAGACGAAAGCTAGTTTACCCAGAATGGGTGCAAGAGCAGAAATCATAACTCTTTGAAATACTCCCGGAGAAGTTGAAAGTCCGAATGGTACACGGCAGAAATGATATTTACGGTAATTTACGGTAAATGCCGTGTATTTTCTACTCTCTTTTTCTAACTCTATCTGATGAAATGCCGAGCGAAGATCAAGGTTAGTAAACCACGTGTTACCACCTAACGTCGATAAAATGTCGTCAATGCGGGGAATGGGGTAAGAATGTTTAATCAAAACCTTATTCAAGGAACGGAAATCTATCACGGGACGCAGATCTCCTGATTTCTTTTTAACTACAATGACAGGGAAATTAAAGTCAGAGGACGACTCCTCGATTATTCCTTGATCGAGCATATCGTTAGTTATTCTCATTACCTCTTCTTGGTACTTATGAGGTATGCGGTAGGGAGCTAAATTTAATACAGGCGCATCAGTCTTCAACTGAATATGATGCTTCAAGATATTCGTTACACCTATTTTTTCGCCTTCCAAAGTTACTACATCACGGTACTTATTTAACAATTTAACTAAGGGTAATTGTACGTCATCTTCCTTACATGAAATATCATTTACCGACAAGTCACGTCTTAACTCCTTTTCTCCACTTTCTCCACTTATTAAACCTGCATTTACTTCTGCATTAAAACATAACTCCTTGTCATCAACAAGAATTTCACCTCTGCCACGAGTATCAGCCTCCAACTCAAGTTTTCTATTAACAATGGCATTCCTTCCACCACATGTCGATTTAACTTTCGTCGTATCTGACCCCGCGACAGAATTTACTTCAACATCACTCGCATCTCTGAGCGCTTTTTCCACACTTGTTAAAAATACTTCGCTCTCAATCTCATTAGCCTTTATGAATTCCACATTACATAGCATAGAATTCTCAGAGAGATACACAGTCTCGTCGCTTGGATTTAGGATCATAACCGGTACCACACCGTCTTCATTTATTTGAACAATTGAGTCTGCTATAAGAGCACCATTATCAAGACATCTTTTCTGAATCATGTATTCTCCTGCAATTGGTTTCTTAAGGAAGCCATAAACTACATTAAGTGAATTACCAGGTACTTCAGCCTGATTGCAATGAACGATTAATTGCTTCGTACTTGTTGACTGAGCCTCAGCCGTCGCTGGACTCTTTTTCCTGCAGTCATCATTTTCTAATTGCCTCTTGCTTCTTCTCGCAACAGCAATCTCTGACAATAGACAGTCACTATTCACTATTTTTCGCATTATTATTTCTCTGCTTAACAAGGGTTCCATATTTAAATCTTGAAAAGGAATTGGAATATTATTCCAAAGAAGTTCTTTATCTTTAAAGTTAATAACGGCATCTTTTAATACATCTCGACCCAGTATCAGGTCATAATTAAACCTAGCTTCTTTGACAACAAGTGCACTTGTTTTAATTACTTTACTGGTGCCGGGAATTTTAATAGATAACATCACTTCACCTGTGACGTCACTTTTACCGTTTATTCCTTTTACTCGCAAATTACTCGGCTTTACTTCTTCGCTCAAATTTTTAATCTGCCTGTAACTGATAAGACATTTCTCTGACCCGCTGTCGATCAAAGCACTTAAATACTGGTCATTATTTTTGATAATAATGGTTGGCTTGTTGCCATCTTTGAATGATACTAACCCAGCATTTTTATTAACATTTTTTACAACGGATACCGAAAAATAGGATTCGATAGTTTTGCCTTGACAATGATTATTCTCAAGCTCTTCGTCTTGCAACAAGTTATATCGGTTTTTACATCTAAATAAAGGGTCAACATACGATTTGGTTATCTCGGTGGTATCTGGAATTTTTGCCACGGTCTCTAGTTTAACGAGGTTGGTACCGCTAAATACCTCGGGCTCAATCTGTTTCAAATCTCCCTTACTTCCTTCATCTAGTTTAAAAAACTACTTGACTCACTCTCTGCCCAATGGACTTCACTCCTTCCACGATTAGAACTACCTCTACCGCGTAGATACGCTTTATAACTCCTAATCTCCGCACCTGACGCTCTACAGTTTTTTACAATATGAGTTCCGCCGCACGCAAAACATCCTCTCGGAAATTGTCCTCTCTGACCTTTATACTCACAGTTCCCTAAATTACCTCCTGAATTACCTCCTGAATTTCTTCCTGAATTTCCTACATAACCAGAACTACCGCTATCTGATTTAACCATGTTGCACTCTAAGGAGCCGCTACTTCGATCTCCTACATAACTGTTTAACTCTCTACCTCTAATTCGGGGATTCCTTAGCCAAGGTCTAGGAACAATCCTCCTCATTCCTGGTCGATAACTCCTCCGGTAACCTCCTACACTACCGTAGAACACTTCATTGTGATCTGGCTCTTCAAAAACTTCTTCCAATTCACTGTTTACCTCACCTACGTAAACTTCACTTTCGTGCCTGACCGGAACTTTTTGCGCAAGGATCTTTTTTGTCTCGGACTGGCTGCGCACAGCTGAAATTAACCTAGCTAACAACTCCTCTGCAGTGGAAAATTGTGTTTCAAAAATTTTTCTAGCGAACGACTCATCAAAAAGCGGACCTAACGTTAATAAAGCCAGACTGTACGACATGCTGTCGCCTACGAATTTTTTTAACTCAGCCTGATTCATGCAGTTTTGAAAATACGCGTGGCGCTGCCACCCTAGCGAGTTTGAATTAAGAATACTCTCGGTTAGCTTCCTTATTTTCGAAAAAGCATTGACGATCTGAGCAGCTAGTGCATTATTTTTAACTAATTGCAACTCGTTTAGGTCGCAAGCCAACGCATGAATACTCTTCTCTCCACGTGAAACGTAAATGTCCTCAAGGATCTGAACTACCTGATCAAAAGAATAATTGAGGTCAGCATTAACTAATTTCGTAACTACGCTATTGAAATCGCCTACGTTCTTGTTAGCCGAGCGTACCAAAAATTCCTTACGACGCTCGTCACTAGTGGCATCAGGCAACAAGGACATGTATGCCTTGAGATTCTGTATATGAGTATGAAAACTCTTATTTTCTAGGAACTCTCCATCATGGACTCGTCTTCTTCCCCTGAAGATAGGGAGCTCTGCGTTCGTCATTATCGTTCCGACAGGAGGTACAATTATATTTGCAGCAATATCACGTGCAAGCTGTGTCGTGTTAACATTACTAGGAACACTAGAACTAGGCCCTGCTGTGGTTGGGGTCGTCATGGTCGGTACTTGGGTCACACTAGTTACTCTAGGTTTAGAAATACGACCGAATTTAGTTACCGTAGCCTCTGTTCGAACTACTTCCTCATCACTATCAAAGTAATCAGACATCAATTACTCCTATTTCCTCAATCAATTCAAAAATCTTCCTATTCTTAATAAAACGTCAAAATTCAATATTAATCAAAGATCAATCCAAAATTAATGCATCCCTTCGGAACAAAAATAAAAATAATTTGCCTATCTTCCATCAATAAACAGCGAAATTAATAATTCCACCTGAATCAATAATCACAAAATAGTAGCAAAGAATTAATAAAACACACCACTCAATGCAATAAGAAACTAACGTCACTATTAATAGCTTCCGAAGAATTTAACTTTTTAAACACCACAATCTAATTTAGTCTTGGTGACTGGTCAACAATATTGTGCGGCGTGCACTTGACTTTTGCAGCTCAAGTCAAAGCCTCGACGAAGGCGTTAGAAAAAAATATTTCTGCCTTACAGCAAATAACATGAATTTCTTTCAATTTAAGACTTCAAAAATTAACATCAAAGTGTTTCAGACACTTCCACTAACACTCCTATTCTATTATATAACAATCTGAAACTTACGACGATAATTGAAGGTAAACAGTGGCCAACCAGCTACGTCCAGATTCGTAGGACACGGATGTGTCTCTCACAATGCACAGACTGATACTGAATGCCTACAGATTGCAGAGCTATACGGGAAATGGACACGGCAAAAAAATCCGCGGCAGGAAGTGCTACAAAAAATAAGCTTGCTTCAGACCGAGCTCACTTGCATCTAGCAACAGAAAAAGAATTCTTTTTCAGAAAGACTTATCTGAGAACAAAGATGACAACAGCTGCTCACGTCGTTTGCAGGCAATGATGGGTTGGGGTGCGGCTGTGGACGTCGGCTGGTACAGCAAGATGGTACTGCGTTGATACTGTGTACCACGTTGAAGAATTTATACTTTTTAAATGAAAGTACGTGTCACTTCACTGCTACAGTTAATGATGCAATTTACACTCGTACTGTTTTTGACACAATTTACCCTGGTACTGTTAGTGATGCAATCGTAGTAATTTATCTCCACACAATATAAATTGTTTGCAGCACTCCACTGATGTATCCCAATTGTTTCTTCACTGGATATTCGCTGGGAAAGCAGCGATTTTCACCTCAAACACCAGCTCGATATCGTCGCCGGCTTCATATACCAAAACACGTGTACGCAACGGTAAATCGTGGTGTAGAAAAATGATGATTTGGGCGTATGCTTCTTGTAATACTCTTTTCGGTACACTTATTCCGAAAACGATTGTAGTTTCTTGCGGTTGCCAGAGTTGATTGTTATCCCCGGTACACATCAGGATTTAATACTGTTCAAAATTGCCAGTAATTGGACACTTGCTATCCACTTAACAGTTATGCGAATGTGAGTTCTGTTCGCCACATACGTCGGTCACCAAATATGCGACCTACGCAGGTAGATGGAAACTCCGGTGGTAGGCTTGGGTGAGATTTATTGTCAGATAGATGTTGTCGGCAGGGAGAGCAAGTTAGGAATGAGCAACTAAGCCTCGATAATCACGGCTTTTATAGGCACGGTACTGAATACAGATATATAGATATATAGTGCCCGTACATAATTTTATTATACATGAAATTGTTATGAGTTCAATTGAGGACGTTTTATATTAGGAAATCTTTAAACCCCAATATGTTGTAGGGCATCTCATGTATCACAATTTTTGCAAATGAACGGGTTTTCTTTCTTATGCCATCGAACTTCATCGAGAAATATCCAGTAAAACCTTTGGTAGATAGTTTTATTGGATGTCAAATACCTAAAAAATTTACAATGAATTACATGTATCAATGTTGAAATTATCTGTGAGATGGATTTTAATAATTTACATAGTTGTTTTCTTCATGTACTTAATACTTAAAAACCGTTAATTGCATTTTATTCAAAAACGTGAACAACGAAAGAAAATCATTCTCAAATACCTGTCCAAGACACCTACTGTCATTTCAAATGTCACGCTTTGCTTGCATTACATTTTTTAGCCCTAGTGCTTAATATTTGATTTCAAGTCACCAAATTGGTTGGCAGAAATTGGTGTTCTTCAACTTCATGATGTCATTAATCATAAATGGTATATAAAAAGTATCATAAAACTTACTCTAAGACAAACCAAAATAATATGTGAATAGTTAAGCACTCTAATGGAAAAACGGAATAACCATATAATTATTCAACAGCATGTATACTCTACCATGCATACAGCTGCTAGGTAGCTGCGGCGCGGAAGGAACAGCTCTCCGGAGAAAATGGAACTCTCGGAAGTTCATTTCTCATGAACGAGCTCAATTTGTGTCTCGTACAAGGCCGAATAGCGAATCATTCTCGTAAGAATAGCATTAAAGTATTCTTCTCCGTCTCGTTCACAGGGAACAATAATGAATAACTATTACTCTGAAGGGGTTTTAGACTAAAAAATAAACCTTTTCCTAAAGCTGAAAGTTTCCTTTTCCAATGAAATAACTTAAAGGCCATTTAAAGCAAGATATATGGTATAAAAATGTCTTTTAATACGATGAATGACATTTCCTTGGAACGCATTCTTTCTTCAACGCGGTCTCCCTCATCAGTTCATTATACAACATAGTCTGAGGAGGTGTGCGACGCTCCTATCACTTGATCCAGTCAACGTTTATTCTTTCACGTATAGAAGGAAAAATGTATATAATAGTTATTTTTCTGATAAAAACCTTTTATAAACTAATTTTAAGTTATATTTGTTTCAATTTATGGTGCCAATTTTGATTATAAGGTACTACAAAATAGTTCACAGAAATTCCCTGGATTGCTACATCAAGTTCCAATTTGCCATTGTGTCCAGGCATAAAAAAGTTCCCTGAAATTCTTCCCTGGCAATGGTACTTATTAAAAATCACTTCACAAAACAAATTGGGAAACAAATTAATTTTGTTAGATGAGATATGACTGTAGAACCAAACTTGAAATAAAATTTATAAAAACAAGACAACAATCAAATGACAAAATGTATGAGCCCAACTTAGCCTTGAAGAAAAAGAGTGATCTAAAAACCAAAGATTACACGTGGTACAAAGATCTGGTCAATTGAAAAGAATGCTCATCAGTCAATAGGTATTTCTGCTAAGGTACTATGGAGAGTTTGATAGAGAACCAGGGCACTAGTTATGCAAGTCTACTACAGAGATGGTCACTGTCTCACTAGTCTCTTCCTCAACTTTGTACTCTTTTACATCCACTTTCTATGCATTACTTGTAGCTCACTATCTTCAACAAGGATAATATATCATAGTATCAAAGATTAGAACTACCACATTCTATCATTCTTTTCAATAAAAAGCCAATGGAACTAGTTTACAACCATGGACAGGCATCAATTAAACAGACATAAATTATTATTTATTTAAAGAAAGAAATTTAGATATAATAAAACCACATGAGCAAAACAGAACAGAGAGAGAGGAAAAAAATTACATTAATGACATTTAGAGTGAAAATATCTGAAGCTACAGATTGCTCTTCACCCTAGAGCAATTTTCTCAACATTCTTAACCATTATTACATGCATCAATTTCTCACCTGCTCCAGCACCAATACCTGTCAGTCAGCATACAAAAGTTGTGATAATATGGTGAGCTTGCTTTTTTCTATTTGTATTCCTTACCAACAACATTTTTCATTTTTTAAAAATAATGGCATTTGAAGTGTTTCCACCCCACAATGAAAATGCATCATCAATGAAATTGTGTTGCCTCTTGCAATTATATTTACATGTATCATCAACTGTAGATTAAGGGTACCGTCCGAAGCCCCTCTGCCAGGCCCCTGTTAGTCTGCTGAGCTTTTTTTCATGTTATTGTTGGAAAAGAACCCTTAGGTGGTGGACTATTCGGTTCTAAAATTTTATGGCGCAACGGACAATAAATCCCCCCCAGGGGGGGTAATGGGACAAAAATTTTGAAATTTTGACCTGATTTCAACCCCAAATAAACAGAAAATATAAATGGAAATAGATAGTTTCCCAATATACTTTTGTTGGAAATGTTCCATAGATTCTAAAACTGTGTCTGGTTTTGTTCTAGCAGCACAACTCAATGAGTTGATACGTTTTGAAATATCCATGAAAATGAACTCAAAAATCTGTACCTCAAGTTTTTTTAAAACTAAGGCCTAAATCAAAAAAATGAATAGAAGAAATTATGTTTCTTTTTAAAAGTTAAATATCATAGTCAAATTTCATAAAAATCAGACTGAATCTTACTTTTTATTTCCATTTAAAAAATTTTATTTATTTACATTTTTTTGGGGAAATCATAATTCACACTGTGAATATGAAGTTATGCATGGAAATTATTGAAATAAAAAATTAAAACTGCGTTGAGTTACATAAATTGTCTATTATATTACACTTCAACAAAAATATTGTTTTGGTTTATACCCAAAACATATGCCTTTCAACATTCAAACTGTATCAACTATATGAAGTTTTGATGCTAGAACAAAACCAAAGACAGTTTTGGAACCCTTGGAACAATTCTAACAAAGTTATAATTTGAACTCTCCCAAATTTTAGAAAACAAAAAAGTTATGCAGCTCAAAACCCAGAAATAATTGTTTGTGATATAACGTACCGCTTAACACAGAAATTTTTTTTCAAAATGTTGAAATTTTAATTATAACTTTGTTAGAAATGCTTCAAGGATTCTAAAACTGTCTGGTTTTATTCTAGCATCAAAATTAAATAAGTTGATATGTCTTGAAATTTATATAAAAATGCATCAATAAGCTAATTTTTCGTAAAAAAATAAGGCCTAAATCAAAAAAATGACTTGAGTAAATAAGGTTTACTTTCAAAAAATACATATACTGGCCAATTTTCAAGTGAATCGGACAAAAAAAGGTCAAAATCCCGGACGGTACCCTTAAGCTGGAACTTGAACTTGAGGGACGACAGCGTCGGGGCCTTTGAAACGACCTAGAATTCCCTCCACAATTTTTACACAAAGAGTTCAGCGCCTGGTACCAGACTCGTCCACTGAACTATTCAGGATCTACCAATCCTTGTCACAAGCTGCAATTGGATGGCATCACTGGGATAACCAGTATGTCAAAACACCATCCCCAAGCACATTGGGTCATTACCGCCCACTCTACCTGACTGACTCATTCCAGTCACAGTCTCTTACTCCAGGCACACACAAGAAACATTTTTATAGCTTCAATGATACTCAAATTACACTCCTGATCCAATTCAGCAAGACAGCTCATGCTGCAATCATCTTCAGCACATCTGGCATACCACTCATTCTCTCCATACCGCTCGAGCACCATATTCATGAAACTTTCTCTCTCCTGCTTATACTTACTACATTCCAGCACAAAATGCTCAATTGTTTCCTCCACTACCCTATTACACTGCCGACATAATCTGTTATTGTTCTCATTCCCCCTCCATGTACGTTTGTTCACACTCAATGACTTACATCTCACAGCGGTCAATATTTACTTTAGGTCAGGCAGGCGACCATTATGGGCGCCGCCATCTTGGATCCGATGTAAACAAGATTGCGGTCGTCACCCTAATGGGTAGGTTAGAAGCTTTATTTATAATTTTCGCTATAAGAACTGTGGCTAACCCTCACAACCCAACCTCTTTACGTTTGTAATAGGGGGTTAACTACCCTTATTAACTAAATAACGGCGCCGGCGCGCGCGCACCGGCGCCAACTTCAAAGTACAATTATTCAAAAATAACGCATCAGCGAGCAGAATGTCATTCATGTAAAAAGTTATTAAATGTGTTCCTTTATTGATTATTTGCCCCCAAATTATTAATTTCCTTGCCTGACAAAAAATAAATATTGTCCCTCACAGCAAACAAGAATTGACTTCCAAAACTACTATCATAGAACATCTCAAACTTAGATGCTTCTTTTTTCACATACCAAAGTGTAGGCTTCCGCATCATGCTAAGCTTCCACTTATTCAATCCATACTCCTTTGTTTGCCTCTAAATCTCTTTTTTCCACCTCTTGCAGTCCCACTCTGGCCCTCCACCTCCAACATTTATTAAACTCCAGTCATCCACAGGTCTCCCAATTCTAACATAAATAATCATTTGCATACTAAGTTTCCTTGCATGCCCCCAACATACTTTCTCCCAATAGCTCACACTCAGTTTCCATTCAAAAATTCGCTTTACTCATCTGCTATTCTGCATTTTTTTCTATTCTCACCTTATAATTGAGCACCGCTTTCATCATTCTTTCTGAAATAGGCTCCACCCCAAGTCAACTCTAATGACTTCTGTAGCCGTCCATTTTGGAGCACCCAATGCTAAACGTCCTACCTTATTTTGTATTACATCCAGCTTTTTAAGATCACTTCCATTCCAGGCAAGAGCACTCTTACCATACATGACACTAGGTACAGCATGATACTTCTACATTCCTCTCACATATTCATACTTGTTTGCTCTGTATCTGGCCATACTACTAAACCATCCACTCCACTGCATTGCTTTTGCCACTTTTTCACCCTTAGTTCTAGTGCATACATCTTCACTTATCATACAACATAGATATTTGTATTCTTTTGTTCTAAATATTCTGATTTCTCCAATATTCCAGTCTGTCTCTATCAGTCTCATCACTATTTATAACCATAACCTTACTTTTGTCAGCACCAAAGTTTATCTTGAAATCTGTACTATATCCGTTCACAATGTCAAGCACCCTTTGCAGTTCATGTCCACATTCACTAACCACAACCACATCATCAGCATACAACAAACAGCTCAGTCGCTCATTACCAACTTTCAATCCTAAGCGACTCATTCTCAGTCAAACTGCTAATTCTCCTGTGTACAATCCAAACAACAGGGGAGACAGAGTACAGCCCTGTCTCACTCCTCTTACACTCCTCACTTGCCCTGTTTCCAAATTTCCTAACCTGTAGATAGCGCTTGTGTTCTCATACAGACTTCGTACAACTTTCATTTTTTTCTGCTAAACCCAACTTTTCTCAAAATTTCAAATAGCCTAACACGATCCACTCTGTCATACGCCTTTTTAATATCCATGAATGCTAAATGTACCTTATCATCCTTCCTCATTTGCTCAATTATTTCACTCACTACAAACAGATTATCCTCTCCACGTCTATCTTGCCTAAAACCATTCTGTTCTTCATCTAGGACTCCTAATTCCAACTAAATTTTTCATTCTCTCATTCAAAATACCACAAAATATCTTACATACAGTGTCAGCCAGTGCAATTGGTCTGTAAGTTTTAAGTTCTTTCATACTCTTATGTCCACCCTTATGCAACAGAACTACATTACACTTGTTCCAGTCATCCGGTACTCTTTCACTCTTCCATATCTCATCATATAAACATACTGACTACACTCTCTCCTCCACATTTATAGAACTCATATGGGATCTTATCTAGTGATGCAAAAAAAAACGGTTTTATTTGATTGCGCTTTTTTTTGCAAAAAAACGTGTTTTTTATGTGTTTTTTTTGTTTTTTTTTGGTTTTTTTGCACACCTAAATTTTGTTAAGTATATGTCTGGGTTTTTTTTTGGACACCTAAAATATATTAATATCCATGTTTTTTAGTCATTTTATTGTTATAAAAACATCAAAAAGAAACCATACAGTAAAAGTGGTGGCAGATAACCCACAATTACCTAGAGGCGTCTAAGAGGAACAGCAGGAGCCACAGAACTTATATTGATGGAGTCAAAATTCAGAGCTTACTATCTCTACTATGTCTGATTTTATTTCTATGTGACCAAAAAAATCAGACTTTGCAGAAAAAATAAGCTCTGAATTTTGACTCCATCAGTATAAGTTCTGTGGCTCCTGCTGTACCTCTTAGACTCCTCTAGGTAATTGTGGGTTATCTGCCACCACTTTTACTGTATGGTTTCTTTTTTATGTTTTCATTACAAAAAAAATGACTAAAAACCATAGATAATAATATATTTTAGGTCACCAAAAAAATATGCTGTTTTTTTTACATGTTTTTTTTTACAAAAAATTCTGACTAATAAAAATGAATAGTAACATATTTTATAGTACCATGTATAACCATGCTTTTTGTTACATTATTATTATGTTATTATATAAGAAAGTTTTAGCCTCCCTTAACCACGACAAAGATGTTCCAAGAGAGGAAAGAGGAAGGCACCATTTAGTATGAAGTTGAGGGAACGCGGAATCTATGCACAAGGTGCACAGAAAAAATAAGCTAGGAAAGAAGTTCATGAAACAAGAAAAAAGTTGAAGAAGAAAGTAGTAGGTGCTGAAAAACAGGATAGCAGTGAACCGAAAAAAGACGGTCTGTAACAAAACAAAAACCTATTTTATTACAACAAAAAGGAAGCCTACCTAACCTTTAGCTCGGGCCCTAACATGGTCCCCCTGGGAGCGCTAATTCCCATAGATACAATAGTTGTATCCCCCTGAGGGGTGTTGTTTTTACAAAGAATCATGACTAAAAAAAGACAATATATTTTATGTGACCTAAAAAGCTCCATGCAGTTTTTTTTGAAAAACATGTTTTTTTACTAAAAAATCATGACTAAAAAAACATGAATATATATATGAGACCTGAAAAACCCCATGCTGTTTTTTTAAAAAATGTTTTTTTTTTACAAACAATGTTTAAGAAAACCTGGATATGAATATATTTTATGCGACCAAAAAAACCATGCTGTTTTATTTTATGTAATTTTCATAAAAAATTGTGTCTTAAAATCATTGATATTAACATATTTTATGTTACCAAAAAATCATTGTTTTTTTTAAAAATGTTTTTTTTATTAAAAAGTTATTATTATTCATTTTTTGGTCACGACTTCTTTGTAAAAAAAACACCCTCAGGGGGATACAATTATTGTATCTATGGGAACTAGCACTCCTAGGAGGACAATGTGAGGGCCCAAGCTGAGAGTTAGGTAGGCCTCCTTTTTGTTGAAATAAAATGTTTTTGTTATGTTGAGGACCACCCTTTTTTCGGTTCACTGCTGTCCTGTTTTTCAGCACCTACTACTGTCTTCTTCTACTTTGATCTTGTTTCATAATCTTCCTTCCTCTCTTTGGCCGCATTTGTTGTTGGGTAGGGAGGCTAAAACTAATGACTAATCTAATCTGTAAAAAAAAAACATGGATGTTAATTTATTTTATGTGACCAAAAAACCATGCTTTTTGAAAAAAAAAAGGTTTTTTACAAAAAACATGAGTGTTATTAAATTTTATCTGACCAAAAAAACATGACCTTTTAAAAACCATGTTTTTTTCACAAAAAGTCATTAATATCCATATTTTTTAGTCATGATTTTTTTGGTAAAGAAAACATGATTTAAAAAAACCAGCATGGTTTTTTTTGCGCATAAAATATATCAATATCCACATTTTTTAATCATGATTTTTCTGTAAAGAAGATGTTTTTCAAAAAAACAGCATGGTTGTTTATGGTAAAATAAAGTATATTAATATCCATGTTTTTTAGTCATGACTCTTTTGTAACAAAAACATTCAAAAAACAGCATGGATTTTTTGGTCACATAAGATATAATAATATCCATTAGAACCGTACCAGGTCTTAGAATAAAATATCCACAAAGAATCTATTCACTCTATAAAACCTTTTGGAGACAAGCTCCATCCTCAGTAAGTCATTCAGTCAAATGTTTTTCAAAGGAACAGTGAAAATTCATTGTCTATTTCACCAAATTTTACTGAATGACTGAGGATGTAGCTGGTCTCCGAAAGGTTTTATGGAGTGAATAGATTCTGTGTAGATATTTTATTCTAAGACCTAGTACAGTTCTAATAAACATGATTTCAATATTAACAGTATTCTTTGTTTATAAGTTTCTAAAGACGATTCGATTAAAGAAAAATAACTTTCCTGATATTTATATCTGTGTTTTTTTAGTCATGATTTTTTTAAAATGTTAAAAAAAAAACAATTTTTTGGTCCCATAAAATATAATAGCCATGTTTTTTTAGTCAAGATTTTTCTGTTAAAAAACAATGTTTAAAAAAAAACGATATTGGATTTTTAAGGTCACATAAATATATTAACATCCATGGTTTTTATTCATAATTTTGTATAAATAACATGTTTTTTTTAAAAACAGCATGGTTTTTTAGTCACATCTCTATTAATGACCATAAGTAAAGATATGTTATTATAACACACCATTTTGGAAGTTAAAGGTCATTCACATGTATTGTAAAATAAATGAAATATCAAAGCATGAAACTGCAGAAAATAAAAAATTTCATAAAACCATGGAAAACCATCAATTAAGAAGTATGCTGTTTTATTTTGTAATTTGACATGAAAACAAATAATGTAATGTGGTTCTTTTTCTTGCTGAGTTATTTTCAGACAAAATATTTTAAAAAAAACAAAATATCCACGTTTTTTTTGGCCACGGTTTTTTTGTAAAAAAAACGTGTTTTTTTTTAAAAAACGGCATGGTTTTTTTTGAGTCACATCTCTAATCTTATCAGGGCCACATGCCTTTCCATTTTTCACTTTCTTCAAAAAACTTACAACCTCTTCACAAGTGATTTGTCTTCCATGCGCAGTTCACGTTCATCAATCAGAAAATTTAGGTGTTATCTTCTTCTTCTTCTTTATCGATGATCCGGAGGGATCTTGAAAGTCGTTGGACTTCTTCAGCAGAAATCCGTGTAACCTGACAGCTTGTACTTCGGCAGCATAAGCAGGGTCAAGCAAATCCCCCGATACTGCAGCACTTTTCTTTCTTGAGTTCTCAATATTGCTGGACCTCTTGAGCAGCTGTCTGCAGAGGCTAACAGCTTATTGAATCAAGTTAATTTCATTAGACACAGATGTAATACAGACAAAATCAGAACATTTATAGTTGCTTACATCTATTAGTAGCACCAAGGAAGTTCACCAAGGAGCGGAGAATGGCAAATTATACATGGGATTGGTATTCACCAAATCCTAATACATTTTTCAGATTCAATTCAAGGTTAAATTTTACAAAAGGGAGACATAAGTGCAGTCTGGCAGCCTCATATTGAGGACAACTGAGCAAGAAGTGCTCAATGGTCTCTGGAACACCACACTCGGGGCAGAGAGGGCTTTGACACAGTTTAAATCTACTCAGATGAGAAAGGACACCAACATGACCGATTCTAAATCGGCTAATAATACACTGAAATTTTCTTGACATAGCACCACCCAATCTAAACTTTGGTCTGCTACTCAATTCATACATAAATCTTCCCTTCCCGGATCCCCTCACTTGATTTCCCCAACACTCGCTCCAGTAGTCTAACATTTTGTTTTTCAGTTGGCTAACCTGCTCCTCATAACTTAGATAAGTGAGTACTGATTTAATATTTTGGTGACCCATTTTTGCGCACCGATCCACTATCTCATTTCCCATTATGCCCGAATGTGCAGGGATCCATTGTAACTGAATCCTGTTCTTCAATTGTACCACAATTTTTTGAATTCTTCTACTAAAAACCTCATAGGTAGGGTTATTCAAGTTTAATATAATATCCAGAGAACATCTAGAATCAACAAAAATGACCACGTTATGATTTGACAGGTTATCAGTAGTATAATTTACAGCCTGTAAAATTGCAAATAGCTCTGCTCCCACAATTGAGTGATCTGGGTTTAGGAGCCAGGAGGTACATATTTTTAGATGTGGCACATAAATAGCAGCAGATGCTGATCCTGTTTGTAGCTTGGAACCATCTGTAAAAATTCTATAGGGATTACAATATTTTGATGTTACATGCTCTTCAAATATATGATTTACTTCAGCTGCTGTAAGGGATTTAACATCAGGAAATTCAACACACACATTAGATGAGATATCCATATACGGACTAGTGAGCTGTTCAATTTGGGATCCTGGAGGAGAAAAGTTAAACTGAATTTTTTTCATTATTTCTGTGCGTTTCAGTGCAAGCTCACTTTTTGGAGGGGATCTGAATAGCTCAATTTTAGCTGGGAACTCTTTGGGCTCAGCATCCAAGAAACTGCATCTCAAACACCACTTCAGGAACAAGTAATCAAGGTACAATTTCAGAGGCATAATGAATGCTTCAGCTTCCATTGAGGAAACTGGAGATGTTTTCCGTGCACCCAAGATGGATCGCAGAGCTGAGTTTTGGATCACATTAATTAATTTAAAACTACTTTCAGGAAGCTTTGTGAATATCACATGTCCATACATAAGTTTGCATCTAATGTATGATACATATACCTGACGCAACAACTTTTGAGAAGATCCCCACGAGATCCCGGACAATGCCCTGAGAACCTGCAGCCGTTGTTGACACTCTGTTTTAACATTTTGTATATGTGGTATGAAGGTAAGTTTAGGGGAATCCAGTGTTATTCCAAGTACACGCTGTTTATTAGTTGTGTCTATTGTTTTAGAATTTAATCGTAGGTTAATCAATGGTACATATTTTTTACGAGTAAAAATTTGATACTTAGTTTTGTCCACATTTATGGCTAGTTTCCATTTCCTCAACCAGTGTGTCAGGCCATTCAGGTAGTTCTGCATCGTCCGCTGGATCTCGCCTGGGGACCTCCCACTTGCAACTATTGCCACATCGTCCTCATATGAGATGCATTGGATGCCCTCCATCTGAGGCAAATCATGGAGCATCACATTAAACAGCAGGGGGCTCAAAACTGCACCTTGGGGCAAACCACAACCAAGAATCTTATCAGATGAGACAGCATCTGCCACCCTAACTCTAACACGTCTATTGCTCAAGTATGATCTTAACCATAAGACAGTGCGTATGTCACAGCCAATGTTTATAAGCTTATGCAAAAGTCCAGCATGCCATACAATATCATAAGCACTCTCCAAATCAACATAGACAATCAAACAATACATTTTTTTTGACCAGGCTTGTGAAATACAGTTTTTAATTAGAGCAAGGGCAACATACGTAGATCTCTTTCTGCGGAACCCAGTTTGATAGCAAGAGAAGATCTTCTTTTTTTCTAAAAAGTAATCAAGTCGACGTTTGACAATCTGTTCCATGATTTTTGAGAGACAGGAGAGCAAAGTAATAGGTCGATATCCATTGGGAGCTGAATGGTCTTGTTTGGGTTTCTTTACTGGACATATAATTCCCAACTTCCATGCTTCTGGGAAGTAACCACTCATGTAACTTTTGTTAAACAAATAGAGAATGTGTTCTTTGAATGACTGCGGTGCCTGACTGAGGAAAGCATAGAGAATATCATCAGAACCAGGGCCAGTATTCTTCACATGTTTTAAACTCCTCTGTAATTCATGCATTGCTATTTGAGTACTAAGGTGTGTATTTCCTACCTGCACTGCTGAAAGGTTAGAGATGGTATTTCCAATTGTCTTAGAAAATTCATCACCTAATTTTATCGAGTGTCTACAGAAATGGGCCAGTAATAATTCAGCTTTGTCTGCTGTGCTGCCTGCTATATCACCTACAGTTGGATTTGGATTGATAGAACTACCTTTCATTGAGCGTATCAACCTCCAGACATTGCCAACACCAGTTTTCGAGTCCAGAGTGCTTACAAAACTCGTCCAACTTTTGATTTTCTTCTGCTTAATGATTTCCTTGGCCTTTCTTTCATGATCCTTATACAAATGCAAATTTTCTGCCGTGGGATGTTTTGATAATTTATTTCGAGCTTTCCTTCGCTTTGCTACAGCCAAAGCGCACTCTCTATCCCACCATGGTGTTTTCCTACTAACTACCCAAGCCGATGAGGATTTGGGGATGCACCTGCTGGCAGCATCCTGGAGCCCTTTTGTTAAAGCTGTATTCAAGTTGTCAACTGAGAGGCTAGCTATCTGACTTATTTGGAATTGAGATAATTCTTCTTTAAAACCAGCCCAATTTGCATTTTTCAAAATCCATCTACGTAGATGGTTGTCGGACTTTTTAACTACTGTGCCAAAAGTACATTCGATTGGATAATGATCGCTCCCAAGATCCGCACCTCTTTCGAAAAACCCACACGCAAGAAGAGTTGGAGGGACAATACACAAATCTAATGTAGAACTTGTCCCCACACGTGAGTCAATATAAGTGGGCAAGTCAGGAGGGTTAAGTACTCCAAGAGAGTTCTCATCTAGAAGTCTACACAGGTTCCTTCCTGAAGCATTTTGTCGGTTCTTACAGTCCCACAAAGGTGCATGAGCATTCATGTCCCCAATGAATATAAACAATTCACTCATCTGATCATAATAATGATACAACTCTTCAAAACCAATACACGCATTAGGATTATAAATATTACATATATCTATATAACCATAAGAACAAAACACTTTAATTGATGCAATTTCTAATTTACCATTCAAAACTTATCAACATTATTCACAGAATAGTTAACATCATTCCTGATCACAAAGCATAGCCCACCTTTGGCTCCATTTTCTCTATGGGACCACACACAATTATAGCCTATGAATTTAGGCTCATTAGTTTTAATCCATGTCTCACACAAACATAGTATGTCAGGCTTTTTTCTGTACAGATAGAGTTTCACTTCTGCTAACTTTGAAGATAAACCATTACAATTGAATTGATATAAATAAAAAATTTTTTCTGAGGCACCATTTCTTTTGATCCTCTGATCGCAGATTTTATAGTTATACATCATTTTTTTTTGATGCTGATCCCAATCTCTTATTTCTTTTAGAGTGGGATATAGGTATTTGAGAAGTTTTAGTATTTTTTCCTGATATTGTAATATTTTCCATGGCTGTGTCACTTTTGTTTTGAGGATTTACTTTATTGTGATACTCACTAAGTAGTTGGGAGCCAATTTTTTGGCCAAGATGATTTCTAATCATTCCCAGAAGCAGTAGGTCTCGTTGACGCTTGTTTTCATGATTTAAGTTTGATGAGAATGCTTCCATCATAAACTTGCCCAGGCGAGAAAAGAAATCCTCAAACATGGCTTGCACATGAGTTTCAATTTTATTTACCACTGTTTGCACTAAACTTCCATCAGAGACAGTACTTTCTTGTGAGGACATAGTACCTTCAAAGTGAGTAGCAAGTACATTCTGCTCTGGTTGATTTGGTTTAGTTTGGGGGATCCTTCTTGGTAAATAATACGATCCTTGAGATTGATGTACATCAGCCGGGACAGTCACATGTTTAGGTTGAGAAGTTTTTAAAGCTGAAGCATATGTTTTTTGATTTTCCATTGAACTTAGGATTTGGGAACTTTCTTGCCTGGAGGCATCTTTTTCTTTGTTCATTTGAGAGCTTATCACAGTAGAAGTAGTCTTGGTTTTTCCCAAGATAGATTCAAGATTATTGGTGGTCTCAGAGATGACTCGCTTCCGAGCTTCTGAAAATGAGACTCCTTCTTTCATTAGTGCTTGTATTTGTAAAGCATTTTGTATGTAAGGGCATTCTTTAGAGCTGGCCACATGATTTCCCTTGCAGTTAGCACAGAGGGGAGTGGGAGCGGTACAATTTTCTTTAGTGTGTCCACCACCACAAATTAAACACCTTTCACCAGATGAACACCCACTTGCAAAATGTCCGTGTCGTTGGCATTTGTAGCATCGGATAGGTGGAGGTGAATATGGACTTACTTGGAAATTCATGAATTCAATTTTTATTTGTTTTGGAAGATCTCTACCTTGAAATTGGACTTTAACACTTAGAGAACTTTCTTTTTTACCATTAGAAAACTTTGGCAATCTTACCATGTTTATGATTTTAGCATTTCCACTAGTGGCAATTGGAATGAGATCTTCCAAATTGACATCATAGTCAATTGGCCTGATTACTCCAAAAGTGGATTGTGCAGACTCAGACCGTGGTTTATAACACCGAACTGCAAACTTTCCCACGCTGCTCACTTTCAACAATCTTGCCATTTCCTCTTCCGTGGCTTCCTTGAGCTCTACTGCAATCAAGTTTCTTCGTTTGTTAACTCTTATTTCCTCAACGTAGTCATAGTTTAGTACTTCCTTTAATCCCTGGGCAACTCCAAATGGATCATATGTCATTTTTTTCTTGATTGCTCCAACTAAATTGTTGTTTGACTCTTGCAGTTGTGTGATCAGGATAGTGCTTGCCTTATCTTTAGATGCCAAAGTTTTATTAGTTGGATATACTCTTCTTGATTTAGGGGAGATAGATTTGCATGTTTTTTTAACGGTTTCACAATCAGAGTTAGAGCTTGAGAGGCTCACACTAGTTCTTCCTCTTTTTTTTGATAGTTTGTTGTTCTTGAACCATGTTCCCTGAATTATGGATTCATTCGTTTCTTCATGGATCATCACTTTTTCGCCATTGTTAGGCTCTTCATCACTATCACTAGCAGGGTTGGTGTCCAGCAGTTGCATCTCTTCAATTTCACTGCAGGGATCATCTGACTCTCTCAGATCGCTGTAGCGGTTAGTTAATGGCAGTTCTGCCATTTTAAATTAGAAGGTAGCCCCAGAAGGGGCCACCCACAAAAAGCAATTAACAATCACCAGAACACAATTAGTAATTTAACAAATAAAAAAACACAATTACAAAAAAATACGGCAAGTACACAATTACAAAAATGAAATATCGTTAAGTGGCCCACCCCAGATGGAGAGGAGAGAGCCAGTTGCGGATATAATGAAGATGGCTAATGAGATTTATTAGATGTCTCGGTAATACTTATCAGTTTTCGCAAGAGCTTGTCAAAGTATGGTCTTTACTCGACGAAAGCAACTGCCTCTCTCCTTAGGTGTTATCACAAATCACAACAATAAGTTTTCAAGTCTCCGTTGTCCGCTTATTACGATCTTGAGACCTTTCCGCTCTGAAATTTTGAAAAACTGTGTCACAGTTTATTCCCATCGCAACATATAAAAATACGTCATTTCGGGTAAATACGTTTTCTATGCATGAAAGATAAGCAAGGAAAGGTAATACTATACATGATTTACAGGTATCTGTCGGCACATCGTCAAACTTAATTTAGAAACGGCACAAATAATTCAAATTATTTTAATTAGGAGCCAGCTCCATATGTCAACTTCCCTAGTAACGTATTGGGAACTTTTACTGTAATGTTTAGCTAAGACTTTCTTTCGTTTGCAACTTACACTCAAGTAGTGAAAAAAATCTCAACAGTTTAACTTGTGTTGCTTATTACATACAAACCTGCATTGGCCATGGTTACTCATTCACGCTATCAATAATCAATATAATAAAAATTCTCTAATCTTGTAGTTAAACATGAAATCTGTTTTTGTATGAGTTGTATAACGAAATGATGAGCATAATTGATTGAACATGTACTGTATATAATCATTCAGAACACAAGTTTTGTTAGCTAGTAAATAACGGGTTATTTCGCACACTTTTTTTGAACACCAGATAATTTACGTGACTCGATTTGTTTTCGTTACCTATGACGGTTAAAAAGGAAAAATCTTTTACCGCCAGAATGGTGCCCGTACTTAATTACTCAACCTACTCACCCCCGCTCACGCTCGGCGGACTAGCGCCACTTGAAGTAACAAAAAACGAAACAACAACATCGGCATCTTTGGGATGCTTTATTTAAAATCAAGCCTGATACATATGGTCTTATCATTGGTTTTCCAAATGTCTTATAACTAACACTATATATAATACACCATGAGGGTTTTCCCGTAAAGCCGGTACCCATTTCCGACACCTGGGTTGAGTGGGAAATTGTGCTTGAGCTGTCTCTTATACCCAACGGGGTAAATCGCCGCGCCAGCGCCGGGATACGAACCCTCGTCTCCAACGTACACGACCGATCCCTTAACCACTGTGCCACCACGAGCACTTTTAAAGAACAGGAATATTCGCGCACATTGAACTTCCCTCCCTCCTTGCACTCTAGGAATTTGATGGCACTTAAATAACGCTTAGAGGTCTTAGCAAGGCCTCACCCCGATCAAGAAGAAGAAGAAGAATCACTGGAAACGGGCTCGCCTATGTATGGCATGGAAATCTTAAGTTACCCACACCGTTCTTCTTACCTGCTCCTTGACCACAAGACTACCAGGCAGTAGATGGGCATTAAGGAATCGTTTTATTTCTTGATGTATAATTTCGTACCACGTGTGAAAATAAGAATTGATAATCCAGAACACGTCCAATGAAAAGGCCTCTATGAATTACTCACTTTGGTTGATCTGAGAATCATCAGTTTAGTTTACATGAAATGCTTGCGAAAAATAGAAAATCAACCTCTTAAAGTTTGTGTTCACGATCTCTTCCATTGCTAGGAAGAGATCAAAATTTATTTGGACAAGCCTGGAAAAGAAGTATTTTAGAGGATCAGTTTTTGAACCTCCTTAGCTACGACAATGAGGTTTTCAAAAAAGAAGAGGGCAGAATTTAGTGAGAAATTAAAAAACGGGGAATCTGTGCACACACTGTGCGCATAGAAATGGCGAGACGAAACAAGCTTTTCACACAAATTACCGTCGGAGAAGTAATGGGTCCGGACATAAAAAGACAGTTATGAACTGAACAGATAGTCAGTAATTAAACTGTACAAGAACTCCTATTCAAACAGAGCTAATCTCAGATTAAGCACCTGAATTCACAACTCCGAGAGGGCGCTTATTGCCGCAGATACAATATTCAAATCCCTTGAGTTGGTATAGTGTCTTAATGGGCAGTGTGTACTGCATGTGTTGTGTTCACAGCAATTGTGACATAGTTGTTAACTTACAATTATCCCCACCTTGATGAATAAATGATGCAATTTTGAATGGGACTAAAATGCATACGAAAAAATAAAGGCGTGCTACCAGTAACTAACCACAGGTTTCTGCTCTGAGAATCATAACATTCAACTCTAAATAACTTGATTCGGCAGATTTTTTTAAAATAGCTCCTCTAAACTTATCAAAGACCACTACTCTCGCGCGTCTGTTAATCGACCAGTGATGTATCCATCGTTTTTCATGAAACAAACGTACGTTTCCTGGAAGGTTTATCTCTCGGATGAGGGATATCAACGAAAGCAAGAAGAAAACCGTTTATTTCCAAGTTGCCACATGAGCCTCGAACCCTCGGACGTATCCCCATGCGAATTTTTTGGGGGTAACCTGAAGTTGAAAAAGTATCCTAAATACTATGTCTGTGGTGTTGTTGTCTGCCCCTATTTACTGCGTCTGCAGGTTTTGTTGTCTGCCCCTATTTACTGCGTCTGCAGGTGTTGTCTGCCCCTATTTACTGCGTCTGCAGGTGTTGTTGTCTGCCCCTATTTACTGCGTCTGCAGGTGTTGTTGTCTGCCCCTATTTACTGCGTCTGCAGGTTTTGTTGTCTGCAACTAGTCACTGCGTCTGCAGGTGTTGTCTGCAACTAGTCACTGCGTCTGCAGGTGTTGTCTGCCACTAGTTACTGAGTCTGCAGGTGTTGTTGTCTGCAACTAGTCACAGCGTCTGCAGGTGTTGTTGTCTGCAACTAGTCACAGCGTCTGCAGGCAGGTGTTGTTGTCTGCCCCTATTTACTGCGTCTGCAGGTTTTGTTGTCTGCAACTAGTCACTGCGTCTGCAGGTGTTGTCTGCCACTAGTTGCTGCGTCTGCAGGTGTTGTTGTCTGCAACTAGTCACAGCGTCTGCAGGTGTTGTTGTCTGCAACTAGTTACTGCGTCTGCAGGTGTTGTTGTGTTGTTGTCTGCAACTAGTGACTACGTCTGCAGGTGTTGTTGTCTGCAATAAATGACTGCGTCTGAAGGTGTTGTTGTCTGCGACTAGTTACTGCGTCTGCAGGTGTTGTTGTCTGCCACAAGTTACTGCTTCGGGAGGTGTTTTCTGCCACTAGTTACTGCGTCTGCAGGTGTTGTCTGCCACTAGTTACTGCGTCTGCAGGTGTTGTCTGCCCCTATTTACTGCGTCTGCAGGTGTTGTTGTCTGCCCCTATTTACTGCGTCTGCAGGTGTTGTTGTCTGCCCCTATTTACTGCGTCTGCAGGTTTTGTTGTCTGCAACTAGTCACTGCGTCTGCAGGTGTTGTCTGCAACTAGTCACTGCGTCTGCAGGTGTTGTCTGCCACTAGTTACTGAGTCTGCAGGTGTTGTTGTCTGCAACTAGTCACAGCGTCTGCAGGTGTTGTTGTCTGCAACTAGTCACAGCGTCTGCAGGCAGGTGTTGTTGTCTGCCCCTATTTACTGCGTCTGCAGGTTTTGTTGTCTGCAACTAGTCACTGCGTCTGCAGGTGTTGTCTGCCACTAGTTGCTGCGTCTGCAGGTGTTGTTGTCTGCAACTAGTCACAGCGTCTGCAGGTGTTGTTGTCTGCAACTAGTTACTGCGTCTGCAGGTGTTGTTGTGTTGTTGTCTGCAACTAGTGACTACGTCTGCAGGTGTTGTTGTCTGCAATAAATGACTGCGTCTGAAGGTGTTGTTGTCTGCGACTAGTTACTGCGTCTGCAGGTGTTGTTGTCTGCCACAAGTTACTGCTTCGGGAGGTGTTTTCTGCCACTAGTTACTGCGTCTGCAGGTGTTGTCTGCCACTAGTTACTGCGTCTGCAGGTGTTGTTGTCTACCACTAAATACTGCGTCTGCTGGTGTTGTCTGCCACTAGTTGCTGCGTCTGCAGGTGTTAGTTACTGCGCCTGCATGTGTTGTCTGCCACTAGTTACCGGGTCTGCAGGTGTTGTTGTCTACCACTAGTTACTGCGTCTGCAGGTGTTGTCTGCCACTTGTTATTGCGTCTGCAGGTGTTGTTGTCTGCCACTAGTTACTGCGTCTGCAGGTGCTGTCTGCCACTAGTTACTGCGTCTGCTGGTGTTGTTGTCTGCCACTAGTTACTGAGTCTGCAGGTGTTGTCTGCTACTAGTTACTACGTCTACAGGTAGTGTTGTCTGCCACTAGTTACTGCATCTGCAGGTGTTGTTGTCTGCCACTAGTTACTGCGTCTGTAGGTGTTGTCTGCCACTAGTTACTGCATCTTCAGGTGTTGTTGTCTGCCACTAGTTACTGCGTCTGCAGGTGTTGTCTGCCACTAGTTACTGCGTCTGCTGGTGTTGTTGTCTGCCACTAGTTACTGCGTCTGCAGTTGTTGTTGTCTGCCACTAGTTACTGCGTCTGCAGGTGTTGTCTGCCCCTAGTTACTGCGTCTACAGGTGTTGTTGTCTGCGACTAGTTACTGCGTCTGCAGGTGTTGTTGTCTGCCACTAGTTACTGAGTCTGCAGGAGTTGTCTGCCACTAGTTAGTGCGTCTGCTGGTGTTGTCTGCCACTAGTTACTGCGTCTGCAGGTGTTGTTGTCTGCCACTAGTTACTGCGTCTGCAGGTGTTTTCTTCCACTAGTTACTGCGTCTGCAGGTGTTATTGTCTGCCACTAGTTACTGCGTTTGCAGGTGTTGCTGTCTACCACTATTTACTGCATCTGCAGGTGTTGTCTGCCACTAGTAACTGCTTCTGCAGGTGTTGTCTGCCACTAGTTACTGCGTCTGCAGGTGCTGTCTGCCACTAGTTACTGCGTCTGCAGGTGTTGTCTGCCACTAGTTACTGCATCTGCAGACGTGTTCACAGCAAAGTCTCCACCACCATCAGCTAATGTCTCATTACCTGCGGCTAAACGATGCAATTTTGTATATTCAGGCAGTAAGCTGCTTAGTAAAAATGGCGGCGTGCTTACAAAAACTGACCTCAGGTGTGTGCTTGGAAGTCAATTATCTCAGATGACATAACGTAACTCAACCCTTGCAAATTTTTGATCAATACTGAGCACTGCAGAGTGTAATAATAACTACACAACCTTATGTGACGTACAGAATGTCGGTAGTATGATGCTCCGCGAGCGGCTGTAAAAAGTTTTTATGTTCTTTTAGCATATTAGGTTACCCAATATTTATACAACGCGAATGCTCGAAGCCAGTCGTGCTGCCGTATATTCATTTGAGATGTGAAAATATTAACCTGACATTGTAGTGTGATATCGTCCTTTCTGAAATTTCAAACTTTGGGAAGCTAAGAGAATTTGTTTCCAACAAATAAATAAGCATACAGTATTCTGTTACGTTCACACACAGTTACTTGAATCATTTAAAATATTTTTGAAGGTAAACTAATTTATTTTTAGGATCAGTCATCAGAATTGAATGGAAGGATTTATTTTATTTTATTATTCAATTCCACGGAATAACAACATGCTACTTTTACAATTGATACATCTCGGCTTCTCACAGTTACATAAATGTGAATATCAACATGTTACCGTTTTGTCCATATTGTTACGTTGTGGTATTTGTTGTTATCTCGGCGCAGGCAGTGGCGATTTTCTCTGTTGGGTATAGGAGAAAAATTCCAAGCACAATACCCCACTCTACCCAGGTGTCTGAAATGGGTACCGGTCTCGACCGGGGGAAAGCGTCATGGCGTCCTGGCGTTAGTTATAAGGCATTTGAAAATCCAATGTAAAAGGTGATATGTATCAGGCTTGATTGGCAATAAAGCATCCGTAGATGCCTTCATTATTTTTTTTTATGGTGCTGGTGTAGGTGCAGGGATGTAGCTCCGTACCTACACCAGCATCAAAATTTCAATGTATATATTGACAAAAAACGTTAGAGAACTGATTTATACAGCAACATTAACATAGACATTGAAAATAATGCAAATAGCATCAACAATGATTAGGTGTCGTGTACATGTAAAATGTCATGTTTTCAACCCACAAAGTTCAGTATCTTTATTGCTATCATAAATTAAAAAGCTCTATTTTGACTAAATATATCAGCCACAGGATGCATTTTATGTCTTTCCTCTCCGTTTTTGTGCAAGCATCAAATTAGACCACCATGGTACCTATGTATGCTTATCAATTGCAGACATTCTGCAACATATTTCAAAAAGAATGTGATCTTTTTTCTAATATGAAACCCTTATTGGACATTCATATTTTATTTCGTATTCACGTTCAAAAATGCTCTTGTTGGGCTAGTGTAGTGCAAATTATCATATCATCTCTTACGCTCTAGAGTATATTATAACAACCGCACTTAAGCCTCACGTATTTCTGGAAATATTCTCTACTTGGGAACCGTTGTAGAACAATCGCTTTCATGATTCTGACTCAGGTAGACTGTTTTGTGCCGCGATTTTTAGTGCAGAAATATCATGAAATTCATACCGTGATAAAAGATATTTTCTCCGAGTCCCTCGATTGGAATGCTAGTTTATACTGACTAGTTTACGCTGATATTTGCGCACATGCTTACTTGTGTATATGTGTACTTGTACACGCTATGTGTGCGTAGATTTGTGTATGTGTCTATACGTAATGCTTCATTTCGCTTCATTATTCTAAAGCATTTATAAACAAATATGTATAAACATATTTGTTGCGCGATCGCCCACATATGATAAATAAGACGCTTATCTACCAGTGATCTTCTCGTTACAATATTTAATTAAACATCGTTACAATATTTCATTAGAAATTGTAAGCAGCAACACATACTGAAAAGTTGTCACGAATTTCCGTTGCTTATTATCGTATATTTCAGAACATCGCACAGCATTTTTGTAAAACGCATATGTATTGTGATTGTCTCGGTGCATAGTTATGTATTAGTGTATGTGTGCGGGTTAGGTGCATGTATGTTCGTAGGTGCATGTATATATGTATAGATTTACATGTACATATGTACATATGTGTATGCTAAACTAACAACAAGCATTTTAACTAGAGATACCGATCTTTTTTTTTCTGTTCACTCTCAACTTGTAACAATACATTACTCGTCCTCTCTTTATCATTGTAAAGCATTCACGTAAAAAACTATAAATTGGTACTGTGATCATCCATTTATACTTAAATAAAATGCTTGTCAACTAAAACCGTTATGTTCAAAATTTTTAATTGGAAATTCAAAACTTGTAATTTTTTGTGGTCATGCTTATATTTATTTTTTTTCCTGCTTCCCTGAATTGACATTTTTAAACATCTGCAGAAACAAGCAATTCTAATATTATTCCCTGGCGTCAAGAATTTCAAAGTTTTATGTCATGTACATGTAAACTCAAAAGTGTTTTCACCCCACAATGAAAATGCAACGTCCATGAAATTGTATTGTCTCTCATAATTATTATTATATGTATCATCAAATGTAGAAAAAGCGACATTAGGAGTACATGTGTCAATCATTTCTTTTCGACTATTGACATGGGTATTACAATACTCATGTGTGTGTGTATCATCTAAGTATATTAACTTTAAGATATTTTAAAAAACAATGATGGTACTATCTTTTTGCACCATCTTTATTGGAAAGAAACAGTTTTTCTTTTCCTCTTTTCTTTACAATGAGAGGCGGCATGTTGTCCTGCGGAACAAATCTCTCATGGTTAAATAATTCTCCGAGAAAATAGATTAGTTACCGCGTCATTTCAGAATTAATCAAAACGAACGAAAATAAACTTGCACGATTAGAAATGAATAAATATATTCGAAAACAAATTATGAATGCATTTTCTTCTTGTAGAAATGGAACTTTTTGAAATAAAGAATCATTAACTTTTATTTTTCAATCTTAAAATATTACATTTGGTAAATTAGTATAACCGTCAACTATAACAATTTAGGAGGAAATGTAGGTAACTTGAATATTTAAGAGATTTTGTAGGCGGGTGAGACTCTCACGATAGATGGATGAATTACTGAGCCCTAGCCCTATGAGAGGAGTGGTCTCTGCTAGGCTTAAAGGAGCTTTTAAAAAGATATTCGTTTGAGTTAGAGTAATTTGGGTGAAGAAACTTGACTTTCTGAACACAAATCTGCGGTCAGTTACTGCCAGCACACCGAAATTTTCCTATACAGCTTACTCTATGAATATACAAAATTGCATCGTTTAGCCGTAGGCAATGAGACATATTAGCTGATTATGAAAATATTAGTTAACTTTGATACAATTGCCGTGAACACACCTGCAGACGCAGTAACTAGAGGCAGACAACAACACCTGCAGCATAGTAACTAGTGACAAACACCCACCGGTCCAGGACACACCCCCAAGAAGAAACGCTCTTACCTGGCTGGAGCACATGAGAGTAGCCGATATCTGCTCACCAAAATTATTGACATCACACATAATTATAGATATCTGACAAGCGGCTCATCTGAATTTGGTCATTCGAAATTGACACCATCAAAATGATGGATCCTGTCTGACGTTGTGTTACACCAGCACCGTACCTACACCAGCACCCTACCTACACCAGCACCGTACCTACACCAGCACCGTACCTACACCAGCACCGCACCTACACCAGCACCGTACCTACACCAGCACCCTACCTACACCAGCACCGTACCTACACCAGCACCGTACCTACACCAGCACCATACCTACACCAGCACCGTACCTACACCAGCACCGCACCTACACCAGCACCGTCCTTACACCAGCACCGTACCTACACCAGCACCCTCCCTACACCAGCACCGTACCTACACCAGCACCGTACCTACACCAGCACCGTCCCTACACCAGCACCGTCCCTACACCAGCACCGTCCCTACACCAGCACCGTACCTACACCAGAACGGAACCTACACCAGCACCGTACCTACACCAGCACCGTCCCTACACCAGCACCGTCCCTACACCAGCACCGTCCCTACACCAGCACCGTACCTGACCAGCACCCTCCCTACACCAGCACCCTCCCTACACCAGCACCCTCCCTACACCAGCACCCTCCCTACACCAGCACCATAACAATTGATGTCTTAGCGTATATAATAAAAAGAAAACGATAATGTATTGATTTCGACCCACTATGAAAATTTAAAAACGAGAATAATGCCAGTAGTGCAACAATGGGGGTTAACATATTTATTTCAATGGAATTGAAACCTAGTGTTGAAAATTCCTTGATTTTTATTTTGATGAAATATCAACAAAATAATTTAGTCAGCCATAAAAATTTTTATTTGCTACTACAGATTTAAACAATTTAAACAATTTAAACAATTCAAACAATTTATTTACCACAGGAGATACAGAGGTAGAATGTTTCTTAAGTCTAATACAATGGTCAGAGTTGAGTATAGCTACCTGTGGGCCCGAATAAGTTCAGCGACTTCTAGGGCATCCTACCATTACATTATTCTAGGGCGTACAATAATGTTTAACCTAATTCACTTAGCCTAGTTTCGCATTAGACTGATCAACAGGATAATGAACTCGATATTGATGTTTAATTTTACAATATAGGTCATATGGACAATATTTAACAGTATATTCGATAACGATTTGGGAGCAGACTGAAAATCGGCGATATTACTCATGGCAAATTGCATTATTAGGACCAGACATGTAGGAGGCAGGATTTGACTTGGTGATCTTACACGACTAGTATTCTGATAAGAAGTGAGACTCAAGATTTCTTTTAAATACCTTGTAAGAATTACTTTCACGGATCTCCGCAGGTATTGAGTTCCAGGTTTTAGTTCCAACGAATAGTATACTATGTTGCGAGCGGGCCTTTGAATAATAAGGAAGCATGAATTTACTTTTATTTCGTGTTAAATGGTCGTGATGACCAGTTTGCGCAGTTAATAACTGTTGAAGGCTATTGTCGCCATCATTAGCTAATGTTTTGTAGATGAAATTGCAGATGGAGATTTTGTAGAGATCCGAGAGTTTAAGTATTTGTAAATTTTTGAGTGAATCATTTGTGTGAGCATTATATTCTAGGTTCTTTACCGCTCTGATGGCTCTTTTTTGCAGAGTAAAAATTATATTGGTTTTATTTTTATCAGTTCCATGCCATGCTTCTATTCCGTATTGCAGGTATGGTGAAATGAGCGTTCGATAAAGCATTAGTAAGGCTGTTTCAGGCAGGAAATTTTTAACTTTATTCAGGATTCCGATGGATTTTGATAATTTAGAACTAATATGAGTGATGTGCTCTTTGAAGGTCAGATGTTTATCTATTATGATGCCCAGAAATTTACATGAGTTGGTTTCTTTGATTTCACCTTCGCCAATTTTAATGGATGGTAGAGATATATTTTTCTTGTATGAGAACGTAATATAATTTGTTTTATCGATATTGAGGCTTATTTTATTAGCTTTAAGCCACAGTGAAACCTTATGGAGTTCATTATTTATACTCTCCGCAATCGTAGTGGGATTTTCGTTCGGAAGGACCGCAGAAAGCGTACTGTCATCGGCAAAAAGTATGAATTTAAAAAATGATGTAGATTTAATAATATCATTGATAAAAATCAGAAAAAGGAGAGGCCCAAGAACAGATCCTTGTGGAACTCCATGGCTAATTTTTTGTGGGTCCGATTTTGCGTCGTCAATGACAACGTATTGCTTCCGATTTGTTAGGTATGATCTGAACCAATCATGGGCAACCCCACGAATGCCATAACAATGAAGTTTCGAGAGTAATATGTTATGGTCCACACAATCGAATGCCTTTCGAAAGTCAAGAAATACAGAGAAGACAGTCTTTTCGTTATCTATATTAGAATAAAGGAATTGTAAATGATTTAATATTGCCTGTGTTGTTGATTTTTTACAGTGAAAGCCGTATTGTTTATCATAGAGAAATGATTTTTGTTCAAAATAAGAGTACACTTTTTTATACACAATTTTCTCGAATACCTTGCTAATAATTGGTAACATGGAGATAGGTCGATAATTGTTTACACAGGTTTTTTCACCATTTTTAAAGATAGGGGTTACTCTAGCAACTTTGAGGGAGTTCGGGAAAGTGCCTAGTAAGAGAGACTGGTTAATATTATTGGATATCAGCGGGGCCACAATATCAGCAATTATTTTAAGTATTTTAGTTGGAAACGTTTGTAACCCACTCGATTCGTTTTTCATGTTGTTTATGCACGCAATTACATCGGAGGAGTTTGTAGGCGTGAAGAAAAAGGAGTTGTGTTCTCGAATATGATCCATAAATTCCAGGTGATCAGTAGGTTCACTTGGAATACCATTGGCTATAGTTTTCCCTACGTTTACAAAGAAGTTGTTGAAGAGATTAGCAATTTCATTCTTCTCATGGTATTTTACATTATCTTGAGTGATATAACCAATTTTCTTTTTTTCGGCGTTATTCGGTTTACAACAAGAGTTAAGGAGGCGCCAAGTCTTTTTAACGTCAGCTTTGAATTGAGTAAACTTGAGGGTAAAGTAGCTCTTTTTTGATGTTCTTATCTGGTTTGTCACATAGTTTCTGAATCGGTTATATGTTTCTCTAGATATTCGCCCTTCGCAAAGGAGGGCTAGGTACGCTTGGCGTTTCTTTATATTTATCACGATGTCTCTAGTAATCCAGGGCTTTTGTTTATTTTTCGGGGTAACTGTACGAGTTACAATTGGGCAACACTGATTGTATGCGGTCATTATAGTTTCAGTCAACTTTACTACTGATTCATCAATGCTCCTTGCATTATTGTTTTGTTGGGTGATGTGCAATGTTGGCATTAAATCTTCTAGAACGGTGCGCATTTCTTCTAAATTTGATTCGTTTATTTTACGATATGAATAAGTTTCAGCCCGTGCTTTGGTGCACGCAAGATAGACATTTTTCTTAATAAGAAAAACTGGAAAATGATCTGATAAGTCAGAAGTAATTATTCCAGCAAGAAAATCACTTGGGTCTGTCATAAAGATATTGTCAAGCAGCGTGGCACATTCTGAGGTTATTCGTGTTGGCTTTGTGATGATCGGAAGGAAAGATTTAGAATGAAATGCATTTAAGAAATTAGAGATTGGTTCATAGCTTTCATGTTTCAGCAAATCATAGTTGAAGTCACCGCATATTATTATGTCATTGTAGAAGGACCTGTTGAACTGAGAAATAATTCGATTAAGCTCATTAAGGAAGGATATAGGACAGGCTGTAGGCGGCCTATACACCGTTCCAAGCACAATTCGTTTGCCATCTCTAGACAGTTCTACGAATAATGATTCTATATGATCCTGATTCAGTGTTGCACTTGCTATGATTCTCGAATCCATGAGCTTAGAAATGTATGTACTGATGCCCCCGCCTCGCTTGTTTTTTTCGTAGCGAATGGTAACTATGATAATTTTCAAATTTAATCATGTCTTTGGTCGAGTCATCTAGCCAGCTTTCGGTGAAGCTAATCACATCTAAGGTATACTTAAGTTCAGTAATAGTGCATTGTATCTCTTCCAATTTTGGATAGAGTGACCTACAGTTCCAACACAGTAGCGAAAAATCCTGCCGGGTTATTCGTATAGATTCGTTGAATTTTGATATATTAGTATATCTGCAGTTTTCAGAGTCGTTTAGGTTTGGAAATATTCTGTTCAAATGATTGAGATCCGGGTCGATTTCATCTAATATATCAGCGTGATCAGTCATTCAAAATTAGTAAACAGTAGGCAGTAAGTACTATTGTACAACTTAAAACGAAATACAGAGTCAAGATTAAAAGGATATATCTATCTAAAAACTAGCTTAGAAAGTATAGAAAAGAGTAAGAAATCTAGCGTGATTTCGTGGGTACACTCAATACTCAGCCAAGAGCGATTAATATTGGAGTTCAATATACAAAATTGATGCGTACAAATTGCTGAAGGCGTTGTTACAAAGTTCACATACAACAGGTAATAAGTTTTAAAAAAAATAAAAATAAATAGAAAAAAATTTAGCGGCGATGATAATCTAATCAGCTAATATGTTTTACACATAATAATAGTTTGTTGGTTAAAAATTACATACAATTTACGAGGAAAGGTGAACAAGGTGGATATCAATATTCCATCATAATATTGGTAGGTACAAATTGCTGGTGGTGTTGTTGCAATTTCAAATACAGTTGTCATAAATGTTCATATATATCTGTCATAAGATTGTCAAAATTGAGGTAAAACTGCCGTATATATCTTTAGAGGTTGGAACTGATTCATGACATGAAGTTATGCAGTTTGAAGATCTAGTGTAAAGTTATAGAATTCTAGGCGTTATTGGCATACGAGTATATAATTTGACACAGGTACATGTTTTGATACCTAATTGAGGTGAACACCCAAGACCTGATTCGATGATTTATCCAGTTGCCGCATCAGGTATTGGTCGAGCTCTTCTGGCGTGTTAATCTGACGTCTCGAGTCCGGTTGTCCAGGGATGAATGCGAAGATGTTTCCATCTTGGGTCCTCGGGGTTCCGATTTTTTAAGGGAAATTTCTCTTGGCTACTCTCAAGGTGTACATGATCTTGGCTCGTGAAGGTATTAGATATTCATTTATATAGAACGTTGGTTTATTTACTCGGCAGGCAGAGAGAATTTCACGTTTTTTGTTGTAATGTTTCAGTTCGAAAGCGATGTTTCTTCGATCCTCGTTTCCACTTAGTGGTTTTCTTCCCATTCTGTTAGCTGACGTGATGTCAGCATCACTGAGGTCGATGTTGATGTCCTTCAGAATTTTGCAGACTGTTTCTTTGCAATTTTCGTTGTTGTGTGAATGAGGTAGTTCCCCCCCGGAAATGACGAGAGTACATTTTCTATCTTCCAGGTCTCGGCGCTGATCATTTTTTTCCAAGCGATCGAGACGTGACTCCAAGCTTTGTATTTTTTCATTCTGCTCTTCAATAATTTGTTTGTGTTCTGCTTCTTTTCCTGCTATTGTTTCAGATAGTGTTTTAAGGTCGCTTATTTCACTTTTCATTTCGTCAATATCACTATTAAATTTTGTCATCACTGAGTCGAAATATTTTATTAGAACAGATACCACTTCTTTGCAGTCTTGCGTTAGGCTAGACACATCAGGATATTGACCAAACTTTGGTTGATATTCACAGCTGTTATTGCAGCTGCTGATGTTGTTGCGTTGCTTCCTCGCTCCCATCTTGTAGGTTTAGAGAGTTGGCTTTCTTGTATAAACGAGGGTTGAACACCTTCACACTCTATGAGGGAATATTATATTCTTAGTTTGATGATTAATATGTTGATATCACATTTGAATCCTCATGGCGAGAGAGGGTACCCATTCAGGCTAGAAGTACATTCTTTCTAACAATAGGCACTTTGTTTCGGAGCGAGCGGAGCGAGCGCAACGCACATCCTCACCATATGGAGTCTCAGAGGACACTCAGGACATTTCGTGAGAATTAACATTAAAATGGGATTAAAAATGTCGACAAAATAAATTTATAGCAACTTTAAATAGAGTTAATTTTCAATTTTTCGACTTTTTATAAGCCACCATACCTATTTCTACCTATCGAATTTATATTTATCATAGTCACACGGTGCAAAACCAATTCCCAGAAGAGTTAAAACTTTCAAGTCTTAGTAATTTTGATGATTGCAGCCGTTAGCGGCAGTATAACGTGTGAATCCTCCTTCAAATCGAGGTAGGGGAGTGAGTTGGGGTGCTTGCTAGAGTGAGGTCGTTGCATTGGCTGCTTGACGTCCCGAATACAATGCTGGGGTGACGGGGTCGGTCTCTGCCAGCGCGCCGCCGTTTTCTGTGCAGCTGCTGCCTGGATGTGCCACATGCGGCGTTTGGCCTTAGGGTGCCCACACACTAACAGCAGTTGAGCAGGCAGTCCGGCAGTGTGTCCCACACACCAGGAGCAGTATAGCGGTGCGGCAGTGTGTCGCCGGCAACATTTGACTATATTTTAAAACGAGTGTCTCCACTAATAGTGAAGAATACCACCGACTTCAGGAAATCCATCTCAACAGAGGAGAGGCTTTCTGTAACTCTCAGGTAAGGAAATCAAATGATACTAATTTTTATCAGATTATTTTTATAAAGAAAATAAAAAACATGCAAATCAATGAAACAATTCCCTTTATAATCTATTGAAGAGTACAATAAATAAGAACATAATGTAAATTTATTCCAGTGATGGCATTTTATTACGATACATAACATTTGCACTGACACTTTCTGATCACTTAGAAATAATTGTTGGCACTTTAATTAGAGAGAATTCTCTTCAGTGTCTCCATAAGTAGCTTCATATAATAGTGTGATATATTTTATTTTCAATGCGCTCAATTTCTTAGGAGGAAGGCTTTTCATCTGTGGCAGAAGACTAAGTAGAAACTTCCGATCAGCATCATCGTCTTCTTCGGTAGATTTTTTGAACCACTCCATTTTTTCTCTTTCAACATTGATTAGCTGTTCTTGAACTAAGAGTGTTTTACTTTTCTTGCTACGAGGTCCAATAGGAGTTTCGCTACGGGAACGAGAAGTACTGCGCGAACAGGTAGAAATAGAACCTGTGTCACTAGAACATGAATGCTGTTCCTTTTGGGCTAGATGTACGGGTTGTTCGGTCGTAGGTAGTGGTGGGGTCGGTGTCATCAAAATTTTCATCGTTGATTAAAGACAACATGTCTGACGATAACTCTTGCGACGTTGTTGGTTGGTTTACGGGGAGCAAAACTTGTGACCTGATGTTCGCAGCTGTTTGAGTCGAGTTTCCAACCGTTTTCCGCCCTTGCATTTCGTCTCGCAGAAAGAACATCAGTTTGAAAAACGGCCACGTAGACAAGTATTCGTCAATTGGCAGGCCAGGATCTCCGGACTTGCCGAAAGGAACTTTCTTGATTTCTAGTCGAAACTGGTCCCGGAGAATTTTAAATTTCTTCTTAGCTGCGTCTGCTGAATATAAAAAATGAATTTAATAAAACTCATGAGCCAACTGAATGCATTTAACGCAAATACATAAGTAGTTGCAGCAGAATTTATTTCGAAGATGCAATCAATAACAGATATAATGGTTGTTGTGAAATATACCTAGCGGTCGGCAACAGATAAAGGTTTTACGTGTAGACTAATAAAAATCGTCAACGATACTACTGAGACTCCATATCTAGCCATTAAATGCTCGTCCATATTATTGCAGTTACTGGCCCGCTTATATACCGAGCAATCAAACATAGTTCCAGTAGTATACATACTGTGCAATTCACTACTGGAGATGCTTTTGGGAACTGAACACATTTCTCTGTTTCCACCTGTATATATACAAAAAGATTTTACCAGGAATAATTGCAGCGATTGTAATCTGCGTGGATATTTATTGTCTTTTTATTGCAGGTTCTTGGCTACAGGACATTCAGTGGATTAGCTTTCTCGTGCAGAATGGGAGCATCAACCGTGGCTTCGATCGTTGCAGAAACGTGTGAAGCTCTGTGGGATGTTCTACAGCCTGTGCATATGCCAACTCCGAATCAGACTTCCTGCAAGAAAGTTGAAGAAGGGTTTCGTACAAAATGGAATTTCCCTAATTGCTTCGGGTGCATAGACGGGAAACATCTCAGAGTCACGTGTCCTGAGCTATCAGGGTCCCAATTCTATAACTATAAACAATATTTCTCCATTGTGTTGCAAGAAGTTGCTGACGCTGACTTGAAATTTATTACGATTGATGTTGGAGCTGCAGGAAAACAGAGCGACGGAGGTGTTTTTAGAAACAGTGATTTGTACATTTGCCTAGAAATTAATGCCTTTAATGTCCCTTCGTCTGTTTATCTTCCAGGTACAAATATTAAAACTTCATATGTTATTTTAGGTGACGACGCTTACCCGCTTCTCACTTATTTGATGCGCCCTTTTCCTAGAGCGTCGTTGGATAGCTCAAAAAATATTTTTAACTATAGGTTGTCGAGGGCTAGGCGCTGTGTAGAATGCGCATTTGGAATCATGACTCAAAAATTTCGCATTCTACACAAAGCAATCGAAACAAAACCTTCCAATGCTGTACTCATCGTCAAGGCAGCATGTGTGCTTCACAATACGATAATCGATAAAGAGGATGTAGATTATAAGCAGAGCTCTGAGTAACTCACCCACCCACAACATGAGGAACATGAATAAGCCTGAGCCTTTCCCTGACTCGATCTCAGACAAATATAATGTCAGTACGAAAAATAAATTTGCGTTACTTGCAACAGACACAAATAGTGATTGCGACATGCCCTTCTTTTCAACCAATTCTCAACTTTCCAGTGAGTACGCAGGAACCGAGGAAAGTCAAGCTAATAACGATATTCAAAACTATTCCAAAAAAAATCAAATCATTCAAAAAAAATCTGTTGCCTCTGCCAGGCCTCCGTTGAACGATCAAACCGATACTGCTACCGCAAAACCAACAGTGAATCAAATTTGCACACGCGTTGCAGACACACTGGACGACTTGAAACGATCGCTCAAAATGGAGCCTGCTTACACTGTAGGTGACGGACACTGTCTCCATCACGCCGTAACGACGCAGCTTGCTTCACAACAAATATCGAAATGGGATTATACATCTCTGAAAATAGCCATCAAAACTGAGAGCTCCAGAAACAAGGACCAGTATGCAAAATTCGTTGACAAGAACAGTGGCAGTTTCGAACAACTCATCGATAAATACATCAATAGAAAAGTCTTCGATCACGCAGTTGGAGACCTCATACCCCAAATACTTTCTAATGTAACGAGAACAACAATTCACGTATTTGATGAAAGAGACAATGGGATTTGGAAGACGACAATCTCCCCTACATCAAATGCTCTGATAAACTGTCCTCCGGTAAACATACACCGGAAACAGGACCACTATAGCGCCCTCTTGAAAATGCGTGATGAAAATCGTGTTGCTACCTCCCCCATTTTGTGACTAAATAACAGTGATCAAATTGAATATGAAGCTGAAATCACAAACAATGAACGCGGCAATAAAGACCTAGAGACGAATACCAAATGCCCTGCTAGACCTAAAAAATGCAATAACTCCACTAAAGATCTGCCTATTGAGATAAATAACATCAAAATATTACACATAAATGCTCGCAGTCTCAATGGTAAAATGGATGACGTACGAGTAATGTTGATCACTAACGATATCGATATTTTATGCGTATCTGAAACATGGTTCGATTCACGAGTCGAAAGCTCATATCTCAGCATTGCCGGGTACACATTGTACCGTTATGACGGAGTCAAGAGTAAGAGAGGTAGCGGTTCATGCATTTTCATCAAAGATGTCTACTCTACATCCTTATTTCCGATAAAAGAAAAATGCGAAGACATAGAAATGGTTTGGCTCAATGTTCAGGTAAACAAACACAAGTCTTTCATTATCGGCAGTCTTTACAGACATCCGTCAGCATCTCTACGTCCAGCATTAGATTTCATTGAAAATACGTTTAAATTAATCTCTGCAGCCAAAAAATCTTTCTATGTTTTCGGAGATTTTAACGTAGATCTGACGAATAAAAACAATAAGCTAAGCAAGATGCTGCACAGACTTAATCTTTCTCAAATGGTCCAAGAACCAACGCGAATTACCAACGCTGCCAAAACTCTTCTTGACCTAGCAATTACAAACAATCCCCAAGCAGTACTCAGCACAGAAATCTTACCGTCCTTTTCTGATCACCATTCGGTAGAATGCCAAATAAATATTGCAAAAGAGAAACAGAAATCTAGTTACATTTCATATCGCATGAAAAACCACTACTCCCCTGAAATATTTCAAGAAAAGCTATCAGACAGATGGAGTGAATTTCAAGGCATGGAAAACACCGATGATGTCAATTTACAAGTTTCGCTTTTCAACGAAAATTTCGTATCAGCTCTTAACGAATGCGCACCTTTCACTACGAAGAGAGTTAAGCCAAGAATTTCTAAATGGATAACAGATGAGATAAAACAGTTGAGCAGAGCTAAAAGAAATTTGCAGCGTGAGTACAAACTGAATAAATCAGACAGTACGCGTCGAAAATTATATAAAGATCATGAGAAGATCCTACGAAGAAAAGTTAAGGAAGCAAAACGGGACTACTTCCACAAAGAACTCTTGGCGGCAAAACAAAACCCAAAAAGAACTTGGGAAATCATTAGAGAAGTTGCTCAGTATAAAAACTCGGAGTGCAAAAGCACTTTCGACAACCCCTCAAAAATAGCTAATGACTTTAATACTTTCTTCTCAAAAGTTGGCGAAGATGTTTTCAATGAAGTATCCAGGACAGTTTCAGACACATCTACAGGAGCAAATCCGAGCGATGTATCATCCCCAAATAGTAGAAACAAATGGAGACCAAAGCCGGTTAGCGTCATAGAGATACGAAAAATCTTATACTCACTAAAGAATACCAAAGCAACTGGACATGATGGCATAAGCCTCCAACATATAAAAGACAGCTTCCCTGTCTTAGCACCCCTCATTCGTTTGATAATAAATACATCTATAGCCACAAACAAGTTTCCCGACCAATGGAAATTATCCATTATTAAGCCATTACATAAATCTGGTGATATCGACATAGCGTCAAACTACAGACCAATCAGTCTCCTGCCTGTTATGTCCAAAATATTAGAAAAAGTAATAACAAACCAGCTCTCGTCTTACATAGACGAGTCACATCTACTGCATCGCAATCAATATGCTTACAGAAGGAATACCAGTACTCAGGACGCCCTGTTAAACATAACAGAAAAAATTTACAATGATATTGACCAAAAAAAATTAACTCTCTTACTATTGCTTGATCTCTCCAAAGCTTTCGACAGTGTTGAGCATAAGAAACTTCTACGAAAATTTTCAAACCTCAGAATTGACACTCAATGGTTTGAAAGCTACCTACTAAACCGCTCTCATGCAGTGTGCTTGAATAACAAAATGTCATCATTCATACCAAACAATTTTGGCGTTCCTCAAGGTTCAATCATCGGCCCGCTCTTATTTTCAATTTTCATCAATGATTTCCCCACCATGCCGGCAAACACAAAAATCTCAATGTATGCTGATAACGTACAAATTGCCATGACAAGCTCAACAGTAGATTTAAAAGAAACAGAAGCCAACGCTGAAAACCTTCTGAGAAACCTGAAATTGTGGTATGACCATAATGGCCTCAAACTTAACGCAAGTGAAACGCAATGCATTATTTTTGGATCACAGAATGCGACTAAAAATTTACCACCATTCAAGCTAACATTTGAAGACGATACAATTGAACCAGTAGAGACGGTAAAAAATCTGGGTGTTTGGATTGACAAAAATATGACTTTCAATTCACACGTCGAAACAATGTGCAACAAAATAAACGGAACCTTAATGTTCTTTCATCGCATTAAGAACACACTTGACGAAAAATCTAGATTGTTAGTGATTCAGTCTTTAGTTTTATCGCGCCTGGACTACTGCAGTGTTGTATGGGGAAATTTACCTCAATATCGTCAGGAAGAGTTGCAAAAATGTCTAAACTTCGCCGCCAAAGTGGTGTGCAAAGGAAATTTCAATAAATACGATCATGTCACCCCTCTTTTAAGAAAACTTGACTGGATCCCAATACCGAACAGATTCATGATCCAAAAAGCTCGACGAGTGTTCTCCTCTCTGTACCTCCCCCAAACTAATGCAGAGGTGGTAAAATTTTTTCCATCTAATATCCCAAACAAAAAACCAAATCGGAGGAATGATGTTTTAGTCAGTTACCGTTCATCTAACGTGGGACAAAAAGCTCTCTCAGTTTCTGGAGCTTTTTTGTGGAACAAGCTTCCCCAGCATATCAAAAACTCTAAAACTGTAAAAGAATTTAGAGTAAATGTGTCACGTCATTTTGCATCTCTATAGACCTGCAGCATTTCGGTGTGAATTTCCCATTTACCAGAAATTTTAATTTTCATGAAATTTCTGTTAGAAAATTAGAAACTATTTCATTTTACGTTTGCTTAGCCATTATTGCATTCATCTTAATTATTTCTGTCGACAATAATGAGCACCCCAGCCGTGAGTTCAATACAGCAGAATGAACGTTTTTTCCATAATTAGGAGTATTTCCTCATCTTTATTTTGTTATTTTTTACTCTCTGTATTAATATTTAACATCCGTATGGGAAACATACTCTGAAATACATTTTCTGAGTACACCAATATACAGGTTTATAAATGTGAGGATTGTGCAAAGTTTATAATGAATTAAATTTTGGCTAACGTTGTCTCGTTATTTCAAAACCATTCTCGAAGATGTTTTCAATCGATTTCGGAGCTGGAGGGGTTAATTTAAGCATTTTCATTTAGTCTTTTAATATTTTTCCGTGCGTTCAGTGCACACCAGCACTATACTTTAAAATCGAAAAAAACTGTTAATTTCTGTTATCAAAATTATCACTTTGGACCATTGCTTAATCTACCTATATGTGCCAAATTTTGTAAATATTCTCCACTCAAATGTGATATCCGGCTACAATGTTACTCCATTTTATCCCATGTACACATGTCTGTATAATGCTGAAGAGTTGTGTTGTTTCTTGACTGTAACCTGAGTTTTCTTAAAAATTTCTATGAAGAAACTAAAAACCAGTTCATTTTACGTTTTCCGAAGTCTTCTTTTCCTTTTAGTTATTTTTTTCGAATAATTTCTTAGGATTACAATGAGCTCAACTGTCATTATCGGTGTAATAGATGGTAGGTTGTTTCTATCCTCTTATTTTATATTTGTATTTTTTTCTTATATTTCATTCTCAATAAGTACATATATTAATATGTGTGTACGTATGTTGGTATATATATATCTACATAAATAGATATACATGTTTCTATTTCATTTCTTTACACAAAAACCATCCGGTTAATAAATTTTATTGCACCAGCGAAATGATTCAAAAATAGATCTCCCACTTACACCATAGGACGTCTCTGTGAATCGGATTAATGACAAATACAATTAATGAAATTAATCGTAATTTGAGCGTATGACTCGTGGTAAAATTATCTTTCTGTCCGTATGTTGTACAAGCAAATTTTGATGTTGAGTATATGTTTGTTTGCGCATTTCTGCAAAATTTTGTAGATATTTGTCAATCATGAGTGGTAACTGGCCTACACTGTATCTCCATTTTATCCCATGTACCCATGTCCGCATGATGTTGCAGAGAATATCGAGAAGATATGATATATGATATGATATATTGAAGATATATGTTTTTTTTTGTTGTTGTTCCTCAGCGGTAACTTGAGTTTTCTTAAAATTTCCTTTAGGAAATTAAAAAACCATTCCATTTATACGTTTTTCGAAGTCCTTTTCTATTCCTTATCTTTCCTCAGGTTATTTCTTACGATTCATCAGAACTTGGGCTGTCATTTTAAATATTGAAAGAGTAAGATTATTTTTCATGTCTATTAGCATTTTTCTTATATTCATTTTCAATACGTATATATATGAATATGTGTGTTGGTGTGTGCGTGAGTATGTGCGTGTGCGCACGCAAACATAAATGTTTATGTATCAGTGTAAACATGCACACGTTTCGCACACATATATGCGCACATGTACATATATCTGTTTCTATTTCTACTTTTTGCATAAAAAGCAAAACCTCAAGACACATTACATTTTACCTAAAGCTCTGCGATCAGTTAACACTGCACCAAATTTCAGAAATAAACAAATTGATTGCGCTTGCTTAATGATTTATAAATCGATCTATCACGACCCCGAAGGGCATTTCTGTGAACAGAAGAAATTAAAAAGTATAAACAGACAAAGGAAATAAAGCACTCGTGCAAAAATTATCTCTATATTTGTATGCCGAACAAGCCATGCATTTCAATTTTGAGTGTAAGTTTGTTTACGCATTTCTAGATGTGCGTGCTGTGTTGCGCGATGTTCTTTACAAATTATTTCGAGACTATGTTTTTTTTCTCAATACTTGATTGTCATTTACGGTGGTGTTTCAATCTAGTACGGTGTAGCGTTTTTATTTTTTATTTTTTTATTTTTTATTTTTACTACTTCGATGATCTTATAAATAATTCGAAAACTACTAAAGAATTCTTCGAAACTGCCAAGTTCTTAGTTGAAATTATCGAAGTAGGAAAAAAAAGGCAAGAAGCGCTGTACCAGAATCTCTTGGAACATAAAATATCCAAGAGATAATATTTCTCATTTCTCATTCAACTACCCTTGACAGAGTTAAACTATTAGCACGACCCGTATGGTTTGTCTATTAGTACGCCTCGTATATTTCTTCTATTAATATGCCTCGTATGGTCTATCTATCTGTACACCTATGATAGTATTGTCTAATATTACATCTCGTATAGTTTGTCTATTATTATGCCTCGTACGGCTTAACTATTTGTACACCTCGTATGGTTTGTCAATTAGTATTCCTCGTATGGAACTTTGTTAGACTATTAGCACACCACGTGTGGTTTGTCTATTATAGTACGCCTCGTATATTATGTCTATTAATATGCCTCGTATGGTCTATCTATTTGTACACCTCTGATAGTTTATCTATTAGCACACCTCGTATAGTTTGTCGATTATTATGCCTCGTATGGCTTATCTATTTTTACACCTCGGATGGTTTGTCAATTAATACTCCTCGTATGGATCTTTTGTTTTAGGACGTCTTATATTAAGGAACTTTTAAAAGCCAATATGTTGGCATATGTCTCTCATGTGGCAACTTGGAAATAAACGGTTTTGTTTTTTTGTTTTGTTTTGTTATTCTTTGATTGCTGAGAACCCAGAAACTGCCTTGAATAAGGCTCCTCTAAAGAGAGACTCAACTAATTCGCGTCGCATTGCACAGAATACCAGAAATAAATTTAAGGAGTATTTTGTACCCGAACAGGGCTCTGTTCCTTGGCAAAATTTCATCACTATGTAATGTAAAAAGGTTCAAGAACACTTAACCCTTTACCGCAAAAATGGACTTCTACGTCCCTCTTCAAGTTCGAGAAAGACTCGGAAACTACTAGTAATTTATACTAAATTAGTTTGGAACAGATAGTGGAGCGTTCACGCGCGGTAGCTACGTTCTTCCTGTGCGTACATTGTCTACCGATTATTTTGAGGTATTTCTTGAGTTCAAACACTTTATCTTTCCAAATATTTTAGAAGTTAGGCTGAAATTATTTATGTAGTAAAGGGTTAATGTGCACATTCAAGTATAATGCATTTTCAACTACCAAAATATTTTATGAAATTGTGCCTTTTTTCACATCTAATTATGTCTGTTACATTCACATTTGTTTATAATAAAAACTCACCTGTGACTCCAAGTTTTACTCCTATATTTTCCCATTGCTTGGCAACATAAAGTCTGTCGCTATGTTGAGCATCTTTCGCACACCATATGGCTGGACAAGCAAACACTTCGGAAATAAGCAATTCTGCATCCATAGCTGAGCGAGCAACACTTCATACCTGACCTTACAACGTCTCGCTACACACTGATCGTGCATTGCCAGCGCAACACAGCAGCAGTTTGAGCAGGAACCGCTTGCAACGCGCGCCGACAGCTGACCGCTCGGCCAACTGCTGCTGCCTGCTCAACCACCAGCTTCCAATGTGTGCGCTTCCAACGCATTCACTGCTTCACAAATACTGCCTGCCTGCCTGCCTGCCTGCCTGCTACTCGCTGAACTGCTGTTAGTGTGTGGGCACCCTAATTAGGGTACGGCCAGACTGAACGCGTTGGCGCTGACGCGTGCGTACGATTCACGCGTTCTGACGCTGTCATTTGAATGGAGGCGGCCACACTGCACGCTGACGCGCGCGTTAGTCGAGAAGCATCGGGCTTCGGGGATAACTAATTGTCACGAGGACTTCTAGTGAGAAGGTGTTCTTGTTGGAGTCCTCATATGTAGAGTACCTAATTCTTGATGGAAATCAGTGAGTTGCTGTTCACCCAATTAAATAAAAATAAGATCCGAGCATGGAGAATACCATCATTAGTTTTCTGATCGACGGAAATGTCCAAAAAAGTTTGAAGAATATACAAGGATGAGCATGGCTATATTTGATGAAGCTCAGTGAGTGAGGATATATACAAACAAACCACTAATTTTCGGGAAGCTATCTCTCCAGAGGAACGGCTGAGGGTAACAATAAGGTAAGTAAAATTATGATAGTTCAATCAACAAGATGTACTTAATAACACATTACAATGAAATTAAATAAAAGTTTATTGATCTTAAAGTAATTCTTTACGCACTTTTATTTGCGAAGCAATTCCATTTCAGGTTATATAATTAGCTATTAGTTTTACGTCTGTTATCCAAAAGGTTATGGTTTACTCTCGATTTATGTAACAGTATATTTGATTATTTATTAAACATAAAAATTAATTCGTAAACCTTCAAGACTAATACAAAAATATCCACTGGAAAGTGCTGAAAAAGTTGGGGAAACATAAACATTCGAATGCAATACCCACATTTAAAATTGTGTGCCATTTTTTTCATTTAAGAACTTGTAAACTAGTACTTGAACCTTAATCTTAAATAGGCATTGATTTCTTTTGCTCATGCTTTGCATTGAGAGTACAACACTCTGAAGAAAGAGACTGCATTCATCAGGTTCACTCTCTCCTTTGAGGTATTCAAGTTTCTCTTTTTCTAATTGCAAGAAATACTCCCTGATGTCAGTCTGAACTTTTCCTCTTTTTCTATTTGGTTCTTTGGATCCCTTTTCTATACTTTCTGCCGTTCCATCAGTACCGGGTTCTACAAGACCTTCGCAAGCGTCATCAGTGTCATGAGCAGAATTCGAAGTAATGCTTGCACTCATCGACTCTGATTGCTGTCCGTCAGTGCAGTTTTGCTTCGAAGCCATCTCTGATAAATTTTCAATTATTGTCTGTTGTACGTACATTTGAGCTTTCATTAAAAAAACATTTTTAAAAAGGCCACTTGCTTTCATATGATTCAGGGAGAGGTCCTGCGTTTCCCAACTTTGCTTGCGGAAGTTTCTTCAATTCCACTCAAAATTTAACTTGCATAGTTTTAAACTTCGTCCTTGCTGCTTCTTCTGAAAAAGAAAAGATCTATCATTTAAACTGATTAATGAGGCATTTCAAACATGATTATTATGCTTTTCAGAAATGTGGCAACTGGATCGTCCTTTTGATTGTTATCTTTTCAATTCAGGATGAGGAAATCAGCAGTTGCAACTATTGTGACGAAGACGTGCAAAGCTATTTGGAGAAACCTTCAACTCATATTTATGCCTTACCCTAATCATAAGTTATGTAGTGAAATTGCAGAGCAATTTTATATAAAACGGAACTTCCCAACTACTTTGGCGCGATAGACGGCAAACAGATTTGAATAACATGCTCAAACCCTGTATTGAACGAAAAGCGTTTTTTTGAATAATTCTCGAAAGGTGTTCCAGATCATGAATGCAAATTTGTGTGTGTTGACGTTGAAGCATTTGGTAAGCAGAGCGATGGTGGAGTGTTCCGTAATAGTGACATGTATGAATGCATGCAGGAAAAATGAATTCAATTCCCTCAATCAATGAAGCTACCCGGGAGTGATGAGGAAACACAATTTATTTTTGTAGGAAATGTAGCTTACACATTGCTCCTTTATTGGATGCACCCATGCCCATGCCTAAACTTAAATGAAACCAAAAAAAATTTCAATTATTGTCTATCTGAAGTTCGGCGTTGTGTAGGGAGTGCTTTCGGAGTAATGACATGAAAATTTAGAATTTTGACAAAATCCATTGCAACCAGTGTAGAGAATGCAGCGGGAATCACGAAAACAGTAACAGCTTCACACAATATGATTGTTGTCAGGGAGCGAGTGGAAATAGGGCTGGAATTTATATTACATGAATTCTTTGAATTAAATGAACAATATGAAACTGCTCATGCTGACAGAAACAACTCACCAATTGCAGCAAATGTGAGAACTAAATTGAAAAATTATTTTATTTCTGGTGTTGGAAAAGTTGCACGGTAGACATATGTATTGTAAAGAAACATCGTACATCTTAAAATTTGAATGTTATTCACGTGAGTTGAGTTTAAGTGACAGACCATATTTTCTGCCATGAAGGAAATAAATTTCAATTAATTTCATAATTTACCTACCTTTATTTCATGGAAAAACTTTTAAGCGTCACGAGTATGCTAGAAGTCTCGAACGCAGCTGCAACTCTCACCTGAAACTTGCAGTGCATCCGCTATCGACGACCACTAGTCGCTAATGAACACCTGTCATTGAGCTGAAGGTGAAAAGCATCCCAAATCGCATGCACAGCCTGAATGGAAGGGAGTAGCCGCTTCACATCCCTCACTCACGGCTGCTCGAGATACACTGAACCGTGGAGGGAGTATATATGGAGGGAGCATAGCCGTCTGTGAAGAGAACCAGTTTTTGAGATTTCTCCTGTGTCCGTGGTAACCAATAGCCGTCTCGCGAGTGTGACGTCAGCACGGAAGCCAGTTACCTACCAACTACGCTAGAGTGCGCACGCGCTCGCTGAATGCTCTTCCAGCTGTTTAGTTAATCATTCAGTCGGTAATGATTAATTTGGGATTCTAAGACTCCGAAAGATAATAAATTGTGTTTCCTCACTTGAAGACACTTAATAATATCAAAATTACTAGCAAAGATACATTAGGAGTAGAAAACTATAAAGATTACAGGCCCTTGATTATAACAAATTAGAGCGACTTGCACGTGCACCTCACCCTTTGACTTGTGGTGAGGTACTAATCTTGCTTTGGAAAATGAGAGCCATTGAGAGGAAGGGTTGTAGGGAAGGTGGGTGGAGCAACTTCAGCCAAGCGTCTGTGGTTGGCTCAGAATCGGGCATTCACACTGCCCGAGTGTTTCAACTTTTGCAGCCAAATTGAGCGCAATCGGAGTGCGCTATGCTCCCTCCATATATCCTAGCTCCATGCACTGAACACGCCGCGCAGCGTCAAACATTTCTCCCAAGTAATCCTGAATTTGGACAGCGCGACGCGGCGTCTGTGCGCTTCGGTCCGCTTGCGTCCGCGCGCGTCTAGTGTGGCCGCTCTCATAGCAACACATGTATTTAATATTGCAGCTACTGCCTGCGTACGCGCGCGTAAGCGCCAACGCGTTCAGTCTGGCCGTACCCTACCCGTTGCTAATTTACTTTGTAGATGTTATTGTGCCCTTCTATTTTATAACAAAGACTGATCGTATTCTTTATCTTCAACTTTGCAGACTGGTAACTGGAGATGGAGCTGGTCGGCGAAGCGTTTTATTGAACTGGCTTGTTTTGAATTTACTGGTCGTGAAATCCTAACTAAATTTGATTTCGATACGTGGTGCTTTCTTCGTTCTGAAATTACTTATATTTATTTACAACTCCTGGGAAAACCGTATTTTTCATTTTTAGTTGAGTTAGTGCTCATTTGAATGAGTTAGGTTTCTATTTTCAGTAAATTTGAGGGGGAAGATCGAAAATTCGAAGTCATCAGGTGTTCGATGAATAGTATATAACCTTCTCGAGATTTTGTACGCTGCTCAGTGCGGTGCGAATCTCGCATAGAAAGGGTCTCAATATAGGTGTCCGTGACGTCACTGCGGCCGGTGCGAGATCGGGCGAGTGGCGGGAACGGAAGTGAGGTCATCTTTACCATCCACGTCTGTATGTCACGACCCCAAATGTTGGGTGCATAAATTCCCTCAGTCCCAATGCATGATGTCGCAGATTTCTTCACAGCAGGAGCTTCTCTCCGATGTTGTCCCCTCAATGTCTGAATTTTTCTGCCAATACTGATGATGGACAAGTTCGGTCGTGGTTTTCCTGATTATTGAATTCATGGAAAATAGCATTCCATATACCTAAAAAAAGTCAATGATTTAACCGTACGTATTTTTTTATATATAAGTTATAAAAGCCTCGAAAAAATCTGATCTGGAAAAATTTATGAAAAATCACATTCGATATTCTTAGGCTAAGTAGAAGATTTAACTACTGACATTTGTCAACGTGTAGGGTATGAAAGGCTTGATAATTTTGATTACATTAAAGTTCATGGAAATAACATTCCAGGTTTTTAAGCGATGCACTGTTAGGTTATGCGTGCGCAGTGTGCGTGTTGGAATAGTTTAGTTCTGAGTATTGGCTCCCGTGTCCAGTATTGGATGATATTCTTATATGTATTTGAGATATAATATCGATCTGATATAGGAAATAAGTTCAGCCAATATTGACCGCAAATTGATCGAAGATTGGCGGTGGGTTAAGTAATCAAATTATTGTTCGTAAATCATATAAATTTACATTAATTTTAAATAATATTATTTGTCATATGATTAACACAATTTATCCGTAGGAATTAAATGATTCAGCAGAATATATAGAGAATTCTTCGCATGTTTTCACACCAGAATACTTACCTGACGTTGACTATATAATGTCTGAGCAGCTCTATTTATTTTATTGTTCCAGTCACAAATCCAATAATAAATCCAATCACAAAACCATTCACAAATCCATCAATAATATCAGCACTCAATTGCACTCATGGACAGCATCCAATACTACATTAATCTGTGGCCAATATTGGTTGAACTAATATCCAATATCAGATCTACACTTCACCTACAGAAGAAAATAACAAGATGATTCGACAGCGGGGACCGGAGCCAATACAATAATTGTGTCCAATACCGGATGGAGGATCCAATACCAATCTTACTCTCTTCGTGATTTCTCAGCCTCTGCTTCCAGTACGCAGCATTCCTCAATTCTCAGCCCGTAGGTAACAAAAATTAATTAAGTGTAAAATTAAGTTAGCCCTTTCACAGCTGGCCGTTGCTGAATTGAACACCATATCAAAACAACTGCAAAATGATTGTTAAGGTCATATTATACCATTTTATGTAAGAATATACTTGAATAACATTGCAAATTTACAGGCAAACATTTTGAAAATATTGTGTAGTGGAAATTTATTGTTTTTTACTATTAATATTCACATAACACGAAAAAAGTAAAAATTAAAGAAATGGGGTGACAACTTTATTTTTAAACCTAATTGACATATGTGTTTTCATGTCAGAATATTTTCAACGCAGCACTAAATGGTTAGAAGGATATTATTTGATTCCATAACATTTTTATTAGCTTTCAATATTGAGTCGATCTATAATTAGATTGAATTATTTCATATAAGTAGTTCATTTTACTGTAGTCTGCTTCTCGCTGTCTGCTAGGCTCGGTCTGCATCTCCTACAAGTAGAATAATACAAAACTTACCTTAACAACTGAACGAAAAGTTAGTTTCCATTATTTTTACAACTAATGTTGTATTTTACAGCTGTTTTACACAGGGATTTTGCCATATATTACAACTACACAAAAAATTTTCAATTATGGAACAATCATTATACAGGGTTTCATTATTTTACGTTATGTATAGAATGAGTTGGCATTGAGGTTCGATAAATTCACTATCACAATAAATATACAGCTACGTCAGTAAATTGATATCGGAATTCGGTACATGTGAACTTGATATAAATCACATATAAATTTACATTGGCTTACCCTTGAAAATTGATGAATTTTTTTGTAGAAAGCTGTACCAGGTAAACTGTCCTAAATATATCCCAGTTACCACAATTATTTTAAAAAATTTGTTGACATGCAATTTTAGTTTATTGTGAAATGACGTCTCAATACAGACTTACGTTGCAATATTTATGAACAAAGATGAATGTGAACAACGGTTCTCTAGCTTCACCGTGTGGGGACCTCTGCAATGAAAAATGACAGAGCTAGATTTTTGAAGCTCAGAAGTTTAAACTGATACTGAATCTGATGGCATCATGAAGCCATGCATAGCGAACTGCGCGCCGATATACATGTGTGTGCGTGTGTGTGCGTGTGTGTTTGTGTGTGTGTGTGTGAGAGAGAGTAGTTCAGTTCTGAGTATTGGCTCCCGTGTCCAGTATTGGATAATATTCGCTTATTTTTATTGAAGGTTTATTATCAATCAGATATAGGATATTAGTTCAGCCAATATTGGCCACAAATTAATGTAGTATTGGATGCTGTCCATGAGTTGAATTGGGTGCTGATATTATTGATGGTTTTGTGAATAGTTTTGTGATTGGATTTATTATTGGATTTTTGACGAACAATAAAATAAATAGAGCTGCTCAGACATTATATAGTCGACGTCAGGTAAGTATTCTGGTATGAAAACCTGTGAAGAATTCTCTGAATATTCTGATGAGGCATTTAATTCTGACGGATAAATTGTATTATTATCATGATAAAAAATATTATTGATCGTTATAAAATTGAATTAATATCTTTTATGAATTATAATTACATTACCTAGCCCACCGCCCAATACTTAATCAATCTGCGCCCAATATTGGCTGAACTCATTTTCTATATCAGGCGTAACCTGATAATACTTAGCTAAAGAATATGAAATGTCAAATTCCATGAACTTCAATTTAATCAAAAATATTTAAGCCATCTATAACCTACACGTGAACAAATGATGGTAGTTAAATCTTCAACTCACCTCAACAATATGGAATGCCATTTTCCATAAATTCCACAAATAGAAAACCACGACCGAACTTTTCCATCATCAGTATTGGCAGAAAAATACAGACATTGAGGGGACAATATCGGAGAGAAGCTCCTGCTGTGAAGAAATCTGCGACATCATGCATTGGAACTGAGGGAATTTATGCACCCAACATTTAGGGTCGTGACGTGGATGGTAAAGATAACCTCACTTCAGTCCCCGCAACTCGCCCGATCTCGCGCCGGCCGCCTGGGGCAACACAGCTGTACGTAACCAGCGTTCCGCGCTTTTGAAATAAACTTTACGTGCAGAAGGATTATACCGCTTTTAGCGGTTGAAAATTTGTAAGTAAATTTAGAGCTTCAAGGAGAAAGAGTATGTTTGCAACTTGGTTTTAATGGTGCGGCACAAATTTACTGAAGACTTAAACCACTACAAAGGTCGCAGCCATAACTAAACTAGAAATTATTGACATCACTAATTCGAGCAGTTGTGATTTTAAAGTAATATAAGAAAAAAATAATTGAATATTCCGTAAAATAATTTCATTTTCGTGAGGATTAATTGAATTTCAAATAAAATAACAATTATGATATAATATATTTGCATTAAATGATTATCATTTATTGATAATGTTTACTTCAATTACAACTCCTTCGAAAAGTTATCCAATTTTCTTTAAATAACTTTGTCGAATAACTTTAAATAACTTTGTCGATGGGTAACATACGTATATATAACTTTGTTCATCAGTTTGTTCACATGCAACATGAAGTTATCACCGATGATTTGAGGTAACTTTCTATTTTCTGGGATAATGAACTTATAGAAACCTAATGTCAGTTTATTCTATGTATAAATACTGAATTATCTACCTCTATATATTGAGCTGACCAACATTAAACAATCATATAAGTCAGTAATCAGCATCAGATCATTATTTACGCAACATCATTCATCCCATAACCAATAATCCTTCAGCCAATACCCACCACAAGCACACACGCCCACCAACAATAACAGCAACAAAATATACCAGCAATAACAACACCATTTAATGAAGCCTGAAATATCAAATGAAGTTAGCCATCGAACAACCAAAACAACAGCAACTATTGGCTGAACTTTGAGCGTTCACGCAGAGCGTCTATTTTTATTTCGAGTATATATGATTTAATAATATTCTATGTGTACTAGGTTGCATTGAGGTTGCATTAGAAGGGGACTGATTCAAGTTAGTGGAATGTACGGTGATGTGTGTGACTTTATCAATGGTGTGTGGTAGTATTGGTGATAAATGTTGAGGTAGTTGTGGTATATGGCAAAATCCCTGTGTAAAACAGCTGTAAAATACAATATAAGCTGTAAAGGTAATGTAAAACGAACTTTTCGTTCAGTTGTTAGGGTAAATTTTGTATTATTCTGCTTGTAGGAGATGCAGACCGAGCCTTGCAGACAGCGAGAAGCAGACTACAGTGAAATGAATTACTTATGTGTAATGATTCATTCTAATTATAGATCTGTTTAATATTGGAGTCTAATCGAAGACAAAAATTAGAGAAGTACATGATACCTTTCCAATAATTATCAATATGTTGGATTCTAACTTTGAATTACCTTGATTTCAAACAAATGAAGAAAAATAGTATTGTCACCGGAAAAATCTTTTACAATTTCATAGTTATTAGAATTTCTGTAATTATTTACTTCTTCTATAAAACACGTAATTATTATCGTTAAAAATATACTACTTCATTCAAATTTTGTTTTTATTTTGAATACCAGAATTTTTAAAGAAAATGAATGTGAATTTTACTCATTTTTACATTCACTCTTTAGTTTTTAAGCCCCATCAAAAATTTCATCTTCCAATCACGCTTCGGAAACCAAAGTAAGTATTTTATTTATGCAGCCTACGAGCGAACAAATACTAAGTAGAGTACTATGTCGGGACTAAGCGTTAGAAGTGCGCAGTGACTGTCACTGCGCGGTGCTGTGCAGTGACTCACTGCGCGGTGCTGTGCAGTGACTAACTGCGCGGTGCTGTGAGTGACTCACTGCGCGGTGCTGTGCAGTGACTAACTGTGCGGTGCTGTGCAGTGACTCACTGGGCGGTGCTGTGCAGTGACTCACTGCGAGGTGATGTGCAGTGACTCACTGCGCGGTGATGTGCACTGACTCACTGTGCGGTGCTGTGCAGAGACTCACTGCGCGGTGATGCGCAGTCACTCACTGCGCGGTGCTGTGCAGCGACTCACTGCGCGGTGATGTGCAGTGACTCACTGCGCGATGCTGTGCAGTGACTCACTGCGCGGTGCTGTACAGTGACTCACTGCGCGGTACTGTGCAGTGACTCACTGCGAGGTGATGTGAAGCGACTCACTGCGCGGTGATGTGCAGTGACTCACTGCGCGGTGCTGTGCAGTGACTCACTGCGCGGTGCTGTGCAGTGACTCACTGCGCGGTGCTGTGCAGTGACTCACTGCGAGGTGATGTGCAGTGACTCACTGCGCGGTGATGTGCAGTGACTCACTGCGCGGTGAGATGCAGTGCTGTTTGGCCTCAACTCCGCCAGCGCGTGTTGTTGTACGGGCAGTGCTTCCACTTTAGGGTAAAATACCCCATTTTAGGGTAATCAGACACTGTCTAGGGTAGAGTTTAGGGTAACGCAAAATTCTATGATTTTTAGGGTAATTCTACTTCAATCAGGGTAGCACAGCAAAATTATAGGGTATAGCCGGTTTTCATTACCAATATCAAGTTTGCTCTCCTAAGTACCTTATAAGGTACTTTGTGGAAGTACTCTACCGGAATGTTAATGAAAATGTTCAATAAGAGTCAAATTTGGAACAAACGCAAAGCTCAACCGAACTTGCTTTCAATTTATTCTTTACTGCACCCTACGATAAGGCTCAAATTGCTGTGCACATCGCTGCAAATCTCCCAGCTGGCAGCTGTGATCTCTCCTTAGTAATATGTTGCCAGATCTGCTCAAATAAATTATACCTTGGTTTATTAAAATTACACTAATTAAAGTGGTAGGCAACTTGATATAATGTTTAGAAATCTATATTTGATAGCCTTACGTCAACTAACTCGTAAACGCATCGAGATTTACACCAATACATCGGTCATCGTCGTTTAGTGGAATTGAACAACTATGTAACGTGGAAACAACGACACCGCTCGAGCCGAGCCGACTTCGAGGGCAGAATTCAGGGTTGCCAGATTGGCCATTTCATAACCAATTTATCCAAAATTGGTCATTTTTTAAACGCCGTGGCAATGAGAAAAATCACTTGGCCATTTTTACCAATATGGCCATTTTTTTTACCTTGTGGCCATGAAATATTCCATTCAATCATGTTTTCCAAAATGGAGCGTTGAACGAACCAAGATACTGCAACGTAATACGAATTATCGAAGCTTGAACGAATCTTGTTCAATCTTCGATTAGGCGCGTTTGTAACGCAGCAGTTGCAGCCCTGCAGGGCAATGCGCATTGCGCAAATAGTTTTGTTTCAGTAGAGAGCAATTAACTCTGCAAGGTGCATCACATGCAGTAGTGCATTGTGACAGATAAGATTTGGTTACTTGCGTTGCAGTAAAATGGATTCTCCGTCCGATCAAGCTGCTACACCACCAAGGAAGAAAAGCAAACTTTCATCGTCTGTTAAGCCCTACACACAAAAATGGAAGGAAGGATGGAGAAGCGAACCACTGTTTCGAGGCTGGTTAGAAAAATCTCAGTGTTCTACCTCAACTAAAGATATGGCATACTGTACCATATGCTCATCTACCATTACGTGTGGTAAATCTGAGATTACGCGTCATGCAAACAGTCAACGCCCTCAAAATCTCTCAATGCAGAGAAGGAAAACTCAAACTTTAACTTGCTTCATCTTGTCAAACGATCCAATTGACAAGTCAGCCAGAAAAATTGAATTGCGGATTTGTGCATATCTTTCTGAGCATAATTTGCCTATTTCGTTAAGTGACTCATTGCTGCAACTGCTGAAACAAATGTTTCCAGATAATGAAGCATTAAAGAAAGTAAGCTTAGGGAAACAAAGAGCTTCGAACATTATTAGACAATGTTTCGGTAAACATCTACTAAGTGATCTTGTCGTTGTCCTTAATGAACGTTTATTTTCTGTAATAATTGCTGAAACAACTGATCGCAGTCCCGCTAAACAGCTTGGAGTCATCGTGCAATATTGGAGTGAGGGTGCAATCAAGAGCTCCTTTGTTGATCTTGTTGAAATACAGGATAGCACAGCCACTGGATTGTTTACTACACTCAAAAAATGTTTCAGTGATAAAAATATTAAATTGAGCAACATTGTAGGGTTTTGTTCTGACACGACTAACGTAATGATGGGATCCAAACATTGTGTTGCTTCTTTATTAAATAAAGAATTGCCAAATGTTCATGTTGTAAAATGTTCGTGCCATTTAATTCATTTATGTGCATCATATGCTTGTCTAAAATTACCTAAATCTATCGAGGATCTTTGCCGTAATGTGTTTAACTATTTCCGTCTAAGCTCGAAAAGACAAATTTCATATCAAGAATTTCAAACTTTTGTCGGAATAGAACCACATAAAATTTTGGCGCCTGGTCAGACACGATGGTTGTCACTAGAGTAGTGTGTTAACCGTCTATTGGAGCAGTGGGATGCTTTGAAATTATGTTTCACAGAAGTAGCGTTTAGTGATCCCACTAATACTAATGATACAATCATACAAACCTTAAATGATTCTTTTTCTTTGGCATATATAGAGTTTCTTTCATACAGTCTTAGCCGCTTTAATAAGTTCAATAAACACCTTCAGTCAGAACTGCCTGCACTATACAGCCACAAAAAGGATGTGTGTGACTTAATAAGAAGTATCTGTTCAGATTTAATGCGCGTGTCTTATGTGAGGCAGTGTGAAATCACAGCACTACAACCATCTGATGCTCTCTTCACCGCGTCTATGGTGACAGATGAAAGTATATACCTTGGCGTCGCGGCCACTGAAACTCTAAACGATCTGAAAAGCAGTGCAACAACAGATGAACTGGCGACATTTTACAGGAACTGTAAAGCGTTTTTAATAGAAACTGTTAGACATATCCAAGCTAGGTTTACCCTTGAAGATCCTTTGTATGATGTGATTCAGTTCTTGAATCCTGCCAACGCTATTCAGCTCCAACCGCCGTCAATACCAAATGTTTTGATATTCTGCCGCAATTGTTGACTTTTGCCAACAAGAATGAGACCGACGCAGAATATAGAAAACATTGTTTAATGCCTGGAATTTCAACTGATATGTCCTGTCAGGAGTATTGGAACATTATATCGAAAGCAAAGAATGCTGCGGATCTGCCATGCTTTCCTAACCTATCTGTTGTTTCTACTCTTTTGGCACTACCATTTAGCAATGCCTCTGTCGAGCGTTTCTTCAGTAAATTAAATCTAATCAAAACTGATAACAGAGCTTCCCTAAAAAACGAGACTCTGTGTGGCCTATTGCACATGATATACCATCTTAAGAATTTAGGAGCAACATCCTATTCAATGCCGATTGGTTCCAATTTGATCGCTTCCGTAGAAAAAGTCAGACGCCACGCTACTTGTGCTGAACTTTAAAATTTGTCATCACGTAAAGGTAACTTGATACAGTTTTATCTAGCTCTTATTTTCGTCTTTATAAATTGGCAGTACACTTGTTAATATAATCAGACTTGTTCGTGTTGTTGTTGTCACGGAATCGCGTTGTTTGCAATGGATGTTATTGATTTTTTATGTGAATATGTGCCTGTCAAATCACTTTGTAATGAGTGGAGGTTGGTGGGATGCACAAGTTGGACCCTCGTTTCACATTCTTGTAACTACTACAGTGTGGTAAATCTGAGTGAGGCTGAAACTTGTCTTTTTAGTGTTAAGTTGCATTCAAATTAAATTAAGTGAATTCACATAATGAGAAAGTATATTATACGATATATCCGTTGAGTCTCTAGCAATATGGGGATACATATCTTATGAATATATGATTGGTAGGATACATACATATGTACAGATACAAATACATTTACGTTTGTCTAATTAAGCTAGTTAATTCAATAAGTTTTACTTGATTTACCTTCTTTATGTTAACAACACAAAAAATACGAGAAAACTACCTTCTTAAGCATTGTTATCTAGCTCGACACTCTTATGCGATTAGAGTTTATCTCTTGGCGATGATCAAGCGAAATTCCTTATATAAGTTACATAGTATTTTCGATGTACTGAACAGTTCTCGACTTTCTAAGAGGAAAATTGTTGGTTAAGTGAAAATATAGATATTAGAAGTTAATAAAAAGCAAATTCCTCTAGTTTGTTCGCAAAAATTGTGAATCGATGTTTGTGCTGCTGTTCAAAATTGTTTCCATAAATAAATGTTTCGAGTGTTACTTTGCCTTTCATTTCCTCTTACTATGTCTTTGCTTCTCTCTGCTATTCAGGAGTAGATCGCTTGGCATCGTAACGGTACTTAACGCATATTGAACAGCTTGTAATTAGGTCATCAAACACAAAAGATAAAGAACAGAGAGCCACATAAAAAGTTGCACTTATCGTGACACATCTGACTCCGAAAAGTCAAAGAATTTCATTTGCAAATAGCGCACGAACCCTGTTGTTGTGTCATTTCTTCACATAGAAACATAGAAGCCTTGAACATTTTAATGCAATAACAGCAGTGGGCTTATTTGACATTTTAGGGTAATTTAATCATTTTTAGGGTAATCTGGCACAAAGTTTTAGGGTAGGAACTTTCTCACCCGTGGAAGCCCTGTGTACGGGCCTGACGTACTGGAGAGACTAGTGTGTCTGACGTACTGGAGAGACTAGTGTGCCTGACGTACTGGAGAGACTAGTGTGTCTGACGTACTGGAGAGACTAGTGTGTCTGACGTACTGGAGAGACTAGTGTGTCTGACGTACTGGAGAGACTAGTGTGTCTGACGTACTGGAGAGACTAGTGTGCCTGACGTACTGGAGAGACTAGTGTGTCTGACGTACTGGAGAGACTAGTGTGTCTGACGTACTGGAGAGACTAGTGTGTCTGACGTACTGGAGAGACTAGTGTGTCTGACGTACTGGAGACTAGTGTGTCTGACATACTGGAGAGACTAGTGTGTCTGACGTACTGGAGAGACTAGTGTGCCTGACGTACTGGAGAGACTAGTGTGTCTGACGTACTGGAGAGACTAGTGTGTCTGACGTACTGGAGAGACTAGTGTGTCTGACGTTCTGGAGAGACTAGTGTGTCTGACGTACTGGAGAGACTAGTGTGTCTGACGTACTGGAGACTAGTGTGTCTGACATACTGGAGAGACTAGTGTGTCTGACGTACTGGAGAGACTAGTGTGTCTGACGTACTGGAGAGACTAGTGTGTCTGACGTACTGGTGAGACTAGTGTGTCTGACGTACTCGAGACTAGTGTGTCTGACGTACTGGAGAGACTAGTGTGTCTGACGTACTGGAGAGACTTGTGTGCCTGACGTACTGGAGAGACTAGTGTGTCTGACGTACTGGAGACTAGTGTGTCTGACGTACTGGAGAGACTAGTGTGTCTGACGTACTGGAGAGACTAGTGTGTCATACGTATTGGAGAGACTAGTGTGTCTGACGTAGTGGAGACTAGTGTGCCTGACGTACTGCAGAGACTAGTATGTCTAACATATTAGAGAAACTAGTATGTCTAACATACCAGAGGGTGTACAGCAGTGAACACATAGCAAGTGATGGCTAGTGACAGTAGCTGGTTAAATGGCTAGTGACACACAGTAGTCACTAGACACCGGCTAGTGACAGTAGCTATTTTAATGGCTAGTGACACACAGTAGTCACTAGACACAGGATAGTGACAGTAGCTATTTTAATGGCTAGTGACACACAGTAGTCACTAGACACAGGATAGTGACAGTAGCTCTTTTAATGGCTAGTGACACACAGTAGTCACTAGACACAGGATAGTGACAGTAGCTAGTTTAATGGCTAGTTACACACAGTAGTCACTAGACACAGGCTAGTGACAGTAGCTAGTTTGTTGGCTAGTGACACACAGTAGTCACTAGACACAGGCTGGTGACAGTAGCTAGTTTAATGGCTAGTGACACTCAGTTTTCACTAGACACAGACTAGTGACAGTAGTGTTAGGATATACCTTCATGTTTTATTGGAATATACTTTCATGTTTAAATTTATGGAATAAGTTAAGCATGTTTACTTTTTTTGTTTGAACTAAATTGTGAGCTTATAAATTGTGTTCAGGCGCATTCCAGCGGTACAGATGGGTCGCTCCAACATTTATGTTATAAGCCTAGCCTGAATGTTTGGATTCAACATAAGTTTATGTATCCTGTGAGCAAAGTTGTGCACTTGAGTCTAGGGCTAATGTTTGCTTTGTAATCAGACCTCGAGAGCCCTACACAACCGAGGGGCAGCAAATTCCTCTCCTATAGAAAGGTATCTTCACTGTGGAGCAAGGTATCTTTGCCTTAGAGAAAGCTAGCATCACAGAAGGAAAAAATTTTTAATATCTGTGGGTTTACTATAAATTTTAACGACCAGATTCTTTTGAATAACTTGCATATAAATCTACTAGTGTTTGAACCTTCAACGTAGCTTACCAATATGGAATGCCATTTTCCATAAATTCCACAACTAGGAAACCAGGACCGAACTTTTCCATCACCAGTATTAGCAGAAAAATACAAACATTGAGGGGACAATGTCGGAGAGAAGCTCCTGCTGTGAAGAAATCTGCGACATCATGCATTGGAACTGAGGGAATTTATGCACCCAACATCTGGGGTCGTGGCATACTGATGTGGATGGTAAAGATGACGTCACTTCAGTCCTCGCCACTCCCCCGATCTCGCACCGGCCGCAGTGACGTCACTGGGCACGTGCGTTGCTCCGTGCTGCACGCAGGGCTTATACTGCCACAGGCGGTGTATGAATAAAATTATTAATACTATTACCATCAAGCCACCGATAATACGTAATTTCAACGCTGCATGACAATTTTAGTGAAAACCTGGCTAATTTCTAGAACTTCAGCCCTAACTAAACTAAAGGAGATTGAAATCTATATATCATGAAGTTGTAAATATGTATAAAGAGCTTAAAAAAGAAGAAAGCCCCTTGGTATAAAAATCATATTTTTTAAAGATCTCACAAATTTTGAATTTGAAACAAGTCAGTTTATGAAAACGTTCCGGAGACCAGCTCCATCTCCAGTTAACAGTCTGGAAAGTTATAATATATAATATGATTAAACTTTTTCATAGTATAAATGGGCGAAATGATATCTAAAAGGTAATTAGCAGCAAATAAGACTTATTGGCGCTATTGAGTTCAGGTTTTTCTTTGGAAATGTGAAACGGTCAATCGCTTTCGAGTATTTCCATTTCTAGTTTTGTTATGGCTGCATATTTTTAGAACGCTTAGAAATTCAGTAAAATTGGTATGGTCTGATAGATTTCGTGCTTACGGTCGAGAGGGAGACCGTGCCCATCAAACTACAGCGGCGCTCAAACTTCACTCGATAGGACTCGAACTGCACTCAGTCGACCGATAGAGCAGTTCCCTCAGCGGTCAACTCACAAAGGTCGATCTGCAAAAGATGAGTACAATGACGCATCACGTAGGCGCGGTCGGATTTTCTATTGCTATGGATGCAGTGAGGCTGGTCATTTCCGTAGCGAGTGCCCCTTTGAACGCTTCTCACGAACATGAAGGTTAACGCGACCTGTTCCTAGTAATTCTGGTGGTCTAGATATTAAGTATAAAGTTAAGTTGGGTATGGATCTGAATGAGATCGACCCGGAACAGGTCGCTGGAACTAATGTAAGGCGGAGTAGGGTGTACCCCAATTCCGGAAGATTGAGACGTCATCCTTTCGGAGTTGGAAAGCACTCGAAACCCTTACAACAGCGTAGTTTGGTAGATCTCGGGTTAGAGACCCGAGGGCCAACTGATCATTGTTACCGTTGTACCTACAAATCTTTTTCAGGCTCCTCCGTCGACGGTGGTGGGAATTTTGATTATATTTACCCACCAGTAAATTGCAATATAAAAGAAGAATATAAAAACTACCTTGATGAAATTTTTAAGTTCTATAAGAACCCTAAAGTACTGCAAAGCCTTGAGTTACAGACACAGGAGCCCGTAGTAGTGCAAGCCGAAGAGAAAATGCATCCAGCCACAAAGAACTCAGAGAGTCTGACTGATGGTGCTGAGAACTTAATTAGGGATAATAAAAAAAGTAGATCGTTCAAGTGTCCACGTTGCACTAAGCCGATCCGATCAAAAGAGCTTGAGACAAAAAGATCGGATAAAATTCATGTGCCACCTCAGTGTGCGATGCATGCGATAAGATCGCCGAATCAAGAGGTAAATTTGTTAGATAATTAGGTAGTTAATGCAGATCAGTCGATGCGCGCCCCTATCATAAACCTAGTCGTGAATGGGAAGCGATTGCCTGGGCTAATTGACACGGGAGCTACGGTCTCCCTAATTAAAAGAAAATGGGTTACAGCGCCGTTAGAGCCTAGTGCGGTACGGGTATCGAGTTCATCAGGAGAACATTTAAATATCAATGGGAAAGCAGGACTTTTGATTAAATTACCAAGCGGGATGAAAAAATGGGTTACCGCTCTCATTGTGGGGAATGATACCCACATTCCTGGCGAAATTTTAATAGGAACAGATCTCTTGAAAGATTGCAAAGCAATCATAAATTTCGCAGAGGGCAAAGTAATATTCGAGAATCAACCCCTTCGGTTGGTTGGACGCATTCGAAAACAAACTCAGGATGTTTGTGCGATGTTTTCGGCAAACACCGGGGAAAAGCCGAAAGATAGGGGAGGCCCGCCGAGTGATACGCTAAGTCATAAACATGACCCGGATTTCTCGAACGTAAAGTCCTGCCGTGCCATGTTATCGAGCCAACCGGATGCAAGCTTAAGTAAAGCCAGAGAGATAGACTCAGCGGTCAATAACCTCACTCGTGCGAGGTGTGAACTTAAGCAAAATATTACTAATACAACGCTACCGATACAAGATGACATGCGCATTAATTTGCATGCAGACGTAGATACAACGATTCCTACGTTGGAGGAGGTGACTTTAAGCATTCGAAAAAAATATTTACCAGACGGAACATATTTTACAAAACGAATGGCGATAACAGAGCGACTCTTAGTAGCCGAGTCGTTGACAATCGCGTCCAGAGGACAGATACCGATCCGATTAGTGAATGTGTCTAACTATCCCAACGTGATTAAACGAAATACTTATCTTACCACGTTGGAACCAGTAGACCTGGAAACTTTCCAAAATTTAAATGAAGTTCCCAAACACGAAGCTCATATCCCACGGGACGGGCGAATACTACGTAATCTAACAAAAGAAGATATAAACACAGATGTGATCAGTCCCACACGCGACAAACTATTAACGGTTTTGAACAAGAATAGGAGAACGATCGCGTTGAAAGGCGAACCACTCGGCCTAACACACCTGGCCGAGATGGACATTCAATTAAGGGACCCTACGAAAATCCTGTACACAAGACAATATTGTGTTCCTCATAGCCAACAGGAAGAACTCGATGTCGCTGTAGAAGACATGTTAAAAAAGGAGTAATCTCAAAAGCTAGATCTTGTCATAATTCTCCAATAATCATGGTCCGTAAGTCGGATGGTACAGGTAGGCCGGTTGTTGATTTACGACACCTTAATGAACATACGTTACCCTTGAGATTTCCCCTGCCAGACATCCAAGAAGTTCTGGATCAAATGATGGGAAGCAAAATTTTCTCCACAATAGATTTTCAGTCTGCCTATTGGCAGGTTAAGCTAAAGAAATCGGCCGCTCCGTTAACCGCATTCACGACCAGAACCGGGTCGTATCAATTCAATCGCGTGTGTTTTGGTCTTAGGAATGCTCCCGCTTTCTTTCAATCGTTGATGACGCAGATCCTACACAGAGTCATCGGGATTTCCGCTCTGTGTTATCTCGACGACATTATTGTTTACAGTAGGAATGAAGAAGATCATTTACGTCATCTGGATGACGTGTTGGGGGAAATTCAGAAGGCAGGATTGACAATAAATTTAAAAAAGACCAAGTTGATGAAATCCGAAATCGAATTTTTAGGTCATTCTCTCTCTAGTAAAGGAGTGACGATCCTTAAGGAAAAAGCTCCCTTAATTATTAATTATCAAAGACCCGAAAATAGGACAGATTTGAAGCGTTTCCTAGGTTTTGTTTCGTATTATAGGCGATTCATTATGAATTTCGCCAAGATAGCGGTTCCACTTTCGGATTTACTTAAAGAATCTGAACCGTTTAAGTGGGAAAATGCTCACGAAACCTCGTTCCAAACGCTTAAGGATAAACTGATGCAAGAACCAATTTTACAATTTCCCAACTACACGAAACCGTTCTACATAGTGACCGACGCCAGCGCGTATGCAGTGGGCGCAGCTTTGGTGCAGCCCGACGAAAACGATTTTCTGAAACCTGTTGGGTATGCTTCTAAGTCGTTGACCCCTACTGAACGACGTTATAGTACCACGAAACGCGATGCCTTAGCTGTTATTTTTGCTTTAAAAAAATATCGTCTGATAATATTAGGGTATGAGGTGACCGTTATCAGCAACCATAGGCCCCTAGTTTCGATGTTCCATCGAACCCTCCCCGCAGATCCGACATTAAGTCGATGGTCTATTCAAGCTCAAGAGTATTCAATAACTTTACGGTACATCCCAGGAAAATTAAATGTCATTGCGGATACGCTCAGTCGTGCTCCATTTAATATTAACGATACAGAAACGTTAACTAACATCGAGGAAGATTTTGAAGACCGTATTTTAGCCCTTGAAAATGTTCCGGAAATGTTAAAATGGGGAAACCTTCCCTGGAAAACAGAACAAGAACTAATACACGAACAATAAAATTGTAAAGAATGTACACATATTAGAATGATGCTCGTACCCGATACAAATTTGGGATCGATAAAACATCGTCCGAAGAATCTCTCCCGTTTTTTCCTAGAAAATGACCTTCTTTATTATAAACGAGATTTGTGCAGGACAGGAAAAAAATCTGTCAGAATCACGCTATGCGTACCCACGATTTACTTATCAGACACGATTCTGAGTTGTCATTCACCCCCAGAAATGTCTCATTACGGACATGATAGAACATTGGTCAGATTCCAACAGGAATTTTATCATCCTGACGAGAAGCAAGCGGTTTTAAATACTATTGTACAATGTGACAGTTGTTATCGTAAAAATGGTCGTATAACACGAAAGGTGCCAGTGCGAAAATACCCCCTTCCGGATAAACCCTTCGATGTATGTGTAATAGATCTGTTAGGTCCGCTTCCAATAACCTGAACGGGTCCCGCTACATTTTAGTGGTCACTGACCAACTCAGTAGGTTTGCCATTTTGGTGGCAATTCCGGACAAAACAGCCGATATGGTAGCGCATGCGTTACGCCACAATGTATTCAACCATTTCTCATGCCCGAAAACTTTACGCAGTGATAACGGTCGAGAGTGTGTAAATCAAGTCATCAAATCTTTATGTACAAATTATCACATAAATCACATCTTGGGGTCACCTTACACCCCCGCCTCACAAGGAGGTGTCGAGAGAATTAATCAAAAAATAGTGCGGGCAATGAAGAACTACGTTGAAGCAAATCAATGTGAGTTCTGGGATGAGTTCTTGCCAGAATTGCAGAGTGCTATCAATACAAGTTATAATAGAGTGTTGAAAGACAATACTCATTTTTGTCTGTTCGGATTCGATAAATCTCACCCAATCTCGATTTTCAACAAGGCGTACAAAGAACCAATCTACGACTATGATGATTACCTCAGGGTAATGACTAAACAATTCAAACAAATGAGAGAATATCTGTCATATGTTCTGGATAGTAGTGCCGACGTGTATTTAAAACAAACAAATACAAACAGAAGCTTTCGGGAATTAGTTCCGGCCAGCGCTGTTATCTTAGGCACGTACCCCACGAGACCGAGTGTAACAAATTGTCAAATACCATCCACATCAGAACGAACACGAACCCCGGACCCTTATCTGAGAGTGAGAAAGCCAGATAGTGCAACCCGACACCCGGCTGTACCCGGCATCCCTCACCACAGCCCCCGCTGTACCCGGCAGCCCTCACTACAGCCCCGGCTGTACTCGGCAGCCCTCACCACAGCCCCCGCCCCGCTGTACCCGACAGCCCTCACCACAGCCCCCGCTGTACCCGGCAGCCCTCACCACAGCCCCGCTGTACCCGGCAGCCCTTACCACAGCCCCCGCTGTACCCGGCAGCCTTCACCACAGCCCCCGCTGTTCTCGGCAGCCCTCACCACAGGGCCGCTACGTGGTCGTGCGTACAGCGGGGCAGAAGTGATGTCATCTTTATCATCCATGTCAACACCCCAAAGTGCGGGTCTAGAAATTTCCTCAGCTCCAGTGCCTCATTTCGCAGACTTCTTCACAGCCGAAACTTCGTGCTTGCGATGAGTTCTTATGAAATACCTACACTCCGAGTATTGGCTCTTTCCTGCGTTTGGTATTGGATGGGCTATTACTGAGTTTTGGCACCGGCGTCCAGTATTGGATGGGTAATTACTGGATATTGTAGCCTGCGTCCAGTATTGGATGGGCATTTACTTAGTATATTGGGTCCAGCTTCTGGTATTTGGAAGCCAATTACAGAGTATTGGCTCTTGCATAAAGTATTTGATGAGCAATTGCTGAGTATTGGGTAGGCAATTACTAACCATTTGCCAATATTCGATACTGTTCTGTTATTCTGTATTATGTGCAGCGTTAATTAATTCTATTATGATTAATTATTAATGAAACCTAATTGAATTCTACATTATCAATAAATAATAATTATTTAATGTAAATAATATAAATAATAATCTTTAATATATATGCAATATCATTTATCCGCACGAATTGAATGATTGACGAGAATATTCAATGATATCTACCGATGTATGTATATTCTTGCAGAACCCTAGAATTCCTTAAATTTCTCCAATACACGGAATTCTGATGTATTTTATTTCTAGGATAGTTAGAGCTACAATTATTGCAGTTGGTCAAGTCATCAGTAAACTTGTGTCGGAGCTCTAAAAATCTGCAGGGCGTTGACATAAAAATTAGTTTTAATAACAGTAACTAAATTTTTCCACTGCTATGAGCAGTAGTATTATCCCAGCACTATACTGAATCACAAATGTACTCAATGCTGTACATTTGCAGTTGCGTTGACCCAGTCGGCCGGTGCGAGAGCGGACGAGTGGCGGGGACTGAAGTGAGGTCATCTTTACCATCCACGTCAGTACGTCACGACCCCAAATGTTGGGTGCATAAATTCCCTCAGTTTCAATGCATGATGTCGCAGATTTCTTCACAGCAGGAGCTTCTCTCCGATATTGTCCCCTCAATGTCTGTATTTTTCTGCCAATACTGATGATGGAAAAGTTCGGGCGTGGTTTCCTAGTTGTGGAATTAATGGGAAATGGCGTTCCATATTGTTAAGATAAGTTGAAGATACAACCACTAGTAATTTATTATTTGTAAGTGATTCCAGAGATTCTGATTGCTAAAACTTATGGTAAATCCCCAACACAAATATTGCAAAAATTTACAAACAAAAAATGTGGATGCACACCCAGAACACTCGGGATGCCTTCAATAACCGCCTGCCGGAGTTCATAGCTCCATAGAAGTAATTAGACAACAATAAAATATCGAGGTTTATTTCAGTTCAAATTCAGCACATTATTTAGCTAGAGTCTTAGAAGAAAATTACAAATAAATTCCCATAAGTACTTAATTTCTTATGTCTTGACTCATTGAAATATATCAAAAGACCCATTTTCTATTGGATAAAAAGATCCATTGATAAAACAGAAAAAAGACCCTCTTTCTATTAAGTAAAAAGACCTATTGTTAGAGGATAAAAAGATCCGTTTTCCATTCAGTAAAGACGCATTGATAATAGATAAAAAAAGCCCCAATTTCAATTGAATATAAAACCAATAATAAAAGACAAAAAAAATTGGTACCTTGGAGAACACACCCCAAGCAACACTGAAGGCTGACACTCCCATGTGTAGCGTCGCAACTCCCTCGTCCCTACTTACTACGTCATACCTACACTGGGCGCAAACAAAACCAACAAATTACACTCTTTAGATTTGAAGTTAGACTTATTCTGCAGATTCATTAAAGAAACTTTTCTACTGAAAATTTGTTAATACAGTTTTACAAAAGAAAAATTTTATTCCGATATAAATGATATAAAACCCTTAAATGGTTTTTAAAATCTAGAGCTGTTTACACATACATTAGAAAAAGACTTGAAATAATTATGTCAACTAGTAAATGTTAATTTTGCATCGGTGATATGAGCATGTTTGAAAATGCAATTAATGCACCAGACATAATCTATTGGAATTACGCTTTTCCACTCCTTTTGTGGATCTTTTCCAGCTGCGCCCCGCCACTAATGCAACACATAAGTTCACCCACATGTAACTTTCCAAATAATGCACCTATCGACTTCAAATTACTCTCAAACGAAAGAATGTTATATTTTTTCTAATTTGAATTCGATAGGTGCAACATTTTGAAAGTTACCAGTGGGTGAACTTCTGTGTTGCATCAGGGGCGAGGCGCATCTGGAAAAGATCCTCTTTCGTAAATTATTACCAAACTAAAACATCAAAAGTTGACAAAAATATCCTGCAAGAAAAGAGTATCTGTTTTGAAAACCTATACAAAAAAACTATATCATTGGTAATCAACATTTCAAATGTTTGGCCTTACATCATTGTCAATAAACATCTACGCCTACATACAGTAGGTGAGTACAACGCGTGAGTAGATCAGAGCGCGCATTGCAGGGTACGTTTACATGGGTCCATTAAATAACTTAGCGTTTAATAGGAAACATGACACTACAAAGGTCACATAATATTGATGCCTGTAAACTTCGATCCACAGCAAATTCACAAAAACACGTCAGTCCAATTTACATTTACATTAAGCCTGAAGCTGCCTGCAATAACAACAAAGGTTATTTCTCCATCAGCTAAAAGTTGAGACTTGTACCAACGACATGAATGTTGTCCGGTCAGCGCGCTGCTCTTGCTGAACACTGAGAGATATTTGTTCCGCTCTGGAGATGTACTTTCCACAGTAGAGATACCTTTCTCCATTGTAAAGATACCTATTCTCACAGTTTAGATATATTTCTCTACTACAAAGATACCTTATCTCACAGTGGAGAAGTCTTTCTCTACTGTAAAAATATCTCTCTCTACTACACAGATATCTTTCTCTACTACATAGATATCTTTCTCTAATACAAAGATATCTTTCTCTACTACGAAGATACCTTTGTACCAGTGGAGATATATTTCTTAACTGTGAAGATATCTTTCTCTAATACAAAGGTATCTTTCTCTACTACAAAGATATCTTTCTCTACTACAGAGATATCTTTCTCTACTACGAAGATATCTTTCCAACAGCGGAGATATATTTCTCTACTACGAAGATATCTTTCTCTACAGCAAAGATACTTTCCCCTCAGTGGAGGTATCGTTCTGTGCAGCAAAGACCCAATTCACAAGACAGGAACACCTCCCTCCAGGTGTTCACCACCTTGACTGCACCATCAGACACACACTCACCACACACCAGCGTGTACAAGTCACGTATTCCAGTCACAAACCCTGACTAGAATATTTCGAATATCAAGGTTCTCTTTTCATGCTGGACAGCTCCAAATTTCTATAGGTATTTCAATTTATTGTAATGGAAACAATTTTAGGTAAATAAATACCGAACTGAATCATCTTCTAAGAAACGATATATCTCTCTTATAACTGCCCTTCGATATGTATAATATATAAATCCCTCTCCTATAACTGCCCGTCGATAAATATTATATACAAATCCCTCTTCTATAACTGCCCGTCGATATATATAATATACAAATCCCTCTCCTATAACTGCCCGTCGATATATATAATATATAAATCCCTCTCCTATAACTGCCCGTCGATAAATATTATATACAAATCCCTCTTCTATAACTGCCCGTCGATATATATAATATACAAATCCCTCTCCTATAACTGCCCGTCGATATATATCATATACAAATCCCCCTCCTATAACTGCCCGTCGATATATATAATATACAAATCCCTCTCCTATAACTGCCCGACGATACACATCCAAATCTGTGCACAAAAGCTGGCTGGAATAAAATATTCCATATATGCGCCAGACGCAACAGAGTATCAATACACCCACACCGATGAGGTTGAGAAGCCACCATCACACATACACTCACCACACACCTGCGCGTGTACGTCACCTACACCACACACCTGCGCGTGTACGGACCCTACACCACACACCTGCGCGTGTACGACACCTACACCACACACCTGCGCGTGTACGGCACCTACACCACACACCTGCGCATGTATGTCACCTACACCACAAACCTGCGCGTGTACGGCACCTACACCACACACCTGCGCATGTATGTCACCTACACCACACACCTGCGCGTGTACGGCACCTATACCACACACCTGCGCGTGTACGGCACCTACACCACACACCTGCGCGTGTACGGCACCTACACCACACACCTGCGCGTTTACGGCACCTACACCACACACCTGTGCGTGTACGGCACCTACACCACACACCTGCGCGTGTACGGCACCTACACCACACACCTGCGCGTGTACGGCACCTACACCACACACCTGCGCGTGTACGGCACCTACACCACACACCTGCGCATGTATGTCACCTACACCACACACCTGCGCGTGTACGGCACCTACACCACACACCTGCGCATGTATGTCACCTACACCACACACCTGCGCGTGTACGGCACCTACACCACACACCTGCGCATGTATGTCACCCACACCACACACCTGCGCTTGTACGGCACCTATACCACACACCTGCGCGTGTACGGCACCTACACCACACACCTGCGCGTGTACGGCACCTACACCACACACCTGCGCGTGTACGGCACCTACACCACACACCTGCGCGTGTACGGCACCTACACCACACACCTGCGCGTGTACGGCACCTACACCACACACCTGCGCGTGTACGTCACCTACAACGCTTACACTACACGCGATTCACTAATTTCGATACTACCTAGCATCAGCTCGGAAGATCTAAATTTTGATTTTTGTAGGTGAAACTGTAGGCACCAGACTGATGCGGCAAGCGCTTTCGTTCACCATATTCAACATTGGACGATAAATAAATACACGGAGAAATACGAGTGATTTTTGAGAATTGGTTTAATACGTATCCGTTTAATGCCATAATCAGTTTAAAGATTATTTTTGGCGTTGAAATGTATACTTCCAGATATCGTATAGTTCGCAAGTCATCCTGCAACCCAGTAGCGTTATGGATAACCAAAGTAAATATACATTGGATTTCCCAACAGGGAGTTCCAACGCAACACAACGCCCACGTCAACAACAGGATGTATGTAATTTTTAATTGATATGATAGCGAATTTGTTAAAACTCAATGTCGACTTATTCTGCCCCTAAATGATAAGTAATTTATCATTAATTAGCGATTCAACTGAAGTTACGAAATCAAAGAAATATTGAGTCAGCGTTAGATTATTATTATTATTTATCCGATATTAATTACATCATTCTTCTGTGATTAAGCGCCAGATTTCTCCTTAAATTTATACAAATCAATAAAAGTATATATTTTGTGCGTAATTTGTGGCATGTTATCACAATGGGCATGTGAGTGAACACATCAAATTGGTTGGTGCGTGTGTCTGTGACGCTCACAAGGACGCTCAATGACCGTATCTGTGATACGAGTTTCACCAGTGCACAAGTACAAGAATATTTTGATAGCGGGTACTGTTGGGATGGATATATTTCACGGTAGGGGAAACATGGTAAGGTCATTTCTTTGGGGAAAAATACGCTTCTTCTTGTTCGGCTAGCCAATAGAACGGCTTTATTTCAAACCAACTTCATGACGTTACCAAAACGCCATGTCGTTAGGCCAATAGTGGAGCCAGATTTGGGGTAGCAGTGCTACCAGATGCATTATGAGCGCTGTTATTGGTTCGTTGCCGTGACGTCAGCAAACCTACACAGTCGACGAAATAAAGACTGGTTTGAACCTACCTTGTTTCCTCTACCGTGATATATTTGATGGGCATCCACAGCTGGAGGATTTGTCTGAAGGAAATATCGAATCCCGTCATTTTGGACGGGTCGTGTACACTAGTTACATATAAATCGCCCAGTCATGTGTACCAGAGTATACATATACACACACACCGATGAGGTAGAGTAGCCACCATCACACACACACACACACACACACCGGTGAGGTGGAGGAGCCACTATCACACACACACACACACACACACACACACACACACATAGATGCATATATATCAGCGCGCAGTTCGCTATGCAGGGCTTCATGAAGCCATCAGATTCAGTATCAGTTTAAACTTCTGAGCTTCAAAAATCTAGCTCTGTCATTTTTCATTGCAGAGGTCCCCACACCGAGAAGATAGAGAACCGTTGTTGACATTCATCTTTGTTCATAAAGATTGCAACGTAAGTCTGTATTGAGACGTCATTTCACAATAAACTAAAATTGCAAGTCAACAAATTTAAAAAAAATTGTGGTAACGGGGATATTTTTAGAACAGTTTACCTGTACACCTTTCTACAAAAAAATTAATCAATTTTCAAGGGTAAGCCAATGTAAATTTATATGTGATTTTTCTCAAGTTCACATGTACCAAATGCCAATTTCATTTAACTGACGTAGCTATATATTTATTGTGATAGTGAATTTATCGAACCTCATTGCCAACTCATTCTATACATAATATCAAATAATGAAACCCTGTATAATGATTGTTCCATAATTGAAAAATTTTAGGGTAGTTGTAATATACAGCGTATCCCTGGGTAAAAAGCTGAAAAATACCATATTGGCAGTAAAGTATTGTTAAACGAACTTTTCGTTCAGTTGTTAGGGTAAATTTTGTTTCATTCTACTTGTAGGAGATGCAGACCGAGCCTTGCAGACAGCGAGAAGCAGACTACAGTGAAATGAACTACTTATATGAAATGATTTATTCTAATTATAGATCTACTCAATATTTGAGAATAAAAAACAGTAAGCATTGGAGGATCAGAAAATGTTGTCGTAAATATTTTTACTGCGTTGATAACAGTCTGAACTGAAAATATTTCAATTTCATGAAATTCAGAAATAGTTTGTCACCCCAAAGGAACAAAAATTTTGTTTAAACGTGTCGCTTATATTGTTTATTACACTAAAAAGTAATTAACAACATTAAAATATATTACGTTCGTTATTTTCGTATGAATAATTTAGTTCAACATTTTGCTGCTCTGAGCAAACATGAATGGATTTTGTTTTCACACTGGCATTGCGCTTATTTGGACAGTCGCAATCACTGCCTCGAGGTGTTCACATTGTAAACAACCTTTTAACTGAATTTTGCAGCCCCGTTGCTAACTGAAGCACAAGCAGAGGATTGTGTCTGGTGTGTGTGAGTGTTGTGTGTGTCTGCGAGGTGTGTGTGTGTGTATGTCTGCGAGGTGTGTGTGTCTGAGAGGTGTGTGTGTGTGTGTTTGCGAGGTGTGTGTGTGTGTCTGCGAGGTGTGTGTGTCTGAGAGGTGTGTGTGTGTGTCTGCGAGGTGTGTGTGTGTATGTCTGCGAGGTGTGTGTGTCTGAGAGGTGTTTGTGTGTGTGTCTGCGAGGTGTGTGTGTGCGTCTGTGAGGTGTGTGTGTGTGTGTCTGCGAGGTGTGTGTGTGTGCGCCTGCGACGTGTGTGTGTCTGTGAGGTGTGTGCGTCTGCGAGGGGTGTGTGTGTGAGAATAGATCAGTTCTGAGTATTGGCTCCCGTGTCCAGTATAGGATAATTTCGCTTATTTTTATTGAAGGTTTAATATCAATCAGATATTGGATATTAGTTCAGCCAATATTGGCCACAGATTGATGTAGTATTGGATGTTGTTCATGAGTTGAATTGGGTGCTGATATTATTGATGGATTTGTGAATGGTTTTGTGATTGGATTTATTATTGGATTTGTGACTGGAACAATAAAATAAATAGAGCTGCTCAGACATTATATAGTCGAGGTCAGGTGAGTATTCTGGTATGAAAACCTGTGAAGAATTCTCTAAATATTCTGATAAATCATTTAATTCACACGGATAAATTGTATTATTAACATGATAAAAAATATTATTGATAAATATAAATTAAATATATATTATTTATGAATAATAATTATATTACTAAGCCCACCGCCCAATATTTAATCAATCTGCGGCCACGTACTGACGTACTGACGTAGATGGTAAAGATGACATCACTTCAGTCCCCGCCAGGGCTGCCAATGCTTGGGTTTTGCCCCAAGATCGTGGGTTTTTGGAACATGCCTTGGGTTCTTGGGTTTTTTATAGAATATATTGATATTCTTGGGTTTTGAGCCGCATACTTTGATTATAGTACACAAAATTTGTCAAAGTCAAATTATTACTTAGAAATGCCCGTATTTTATCATGCTTGAAGGTTTCGTTACACGTTTGAAATGCATTGCATACTCATCACTGACTCACGGCCTGCAAGAGCGCGGGTGCCACTGCCTGCTCGCCTTACCCCGTTCGAACGCGATTGATACCCGTCACAAATCTCAATCTGTTTTGCGCGCGCGCCGTGCTGAGACTGTGACACTCAGTCTTTTAGGTGTTGCGTATGCCGGTCGCGAAAATTGCATTTGTTAATTGATTTTCGCCAGTGCTTTGATTCGAAAATCTGTGCGCATTTCTCGATTGTACACAGACTTAAGATGATTGTTTTCCTGTGAACTCTGTCCAGTTAATTAAAAAAATGGCTGACGAAACTACGCCAACAAAGAAGGGAAAATGGTATGCGTAATGCTTCAACGAAGAATGGCTCAGTGATTGGGAATTTAAAGAGTGGCTTGAGCAGGACGAACGATAAAGACTCAAGTTTCTGCAGGGCATGTGAAGTAACGCTAAAAAACGCAGGTATATTTTGTCTGTGTTGTTGAAGTATAAAGATTCTATTAAACATAAAAAAAAATTGCAAGAACTAAATGCAGCACAAGCATTACCCAATTTCTTGAAAAAGAAACCACAACAGAAAGCCAAAAAGCAGCAAAGAGTGTAAGGTTTGCAGCGTATTATGCAGAACACAATCTACCCTCTGCCAACATTGACCATCGCTTAGAAGTCTGTAAGCTTGCATTTCCTGATAGTAAAATAGCCGAAAATATGTCGATGAAGCGAACGAAACTACTATGTAATCCAAGAAAGTATAGGTTTTGCTGAATCTTGCGTTGTTGCAGACATTTGCAAGAATTTTATTTACTGGCGCATTTACTGCTTCTTGAATGATGGTAAAGTCTCGTTGCCTCTTGCTACTGCGTGAAAAGTAGGCTGTAAGATTTTTCAAAAATGCTTCTAAATATTAGGGCAAGACATGCACTGCGTGACTGGCACAACGCGCAAAACAGTGGCAAACGCAGCCCATGATAAAAATGGAAGGCACATCATCTCTGAGTAATTTCTGAAATCCACTTTTTCTCCCCATCATTGAAGAACAATCATCACTGCCAAAACTGATGATGTTTTCATTTGGAATATTTTTTTTCCTAATAGACATTTTACAGCATCATACTCGTACAAGCCTGAAGCTGTGCCAGTTTTAACAATGACACTGTCTAAAAGGGCATCAACAACGTCTTCTTTCGTTGAATCAAAGCACCCAACCACTACTGCAAAAACTTGAACTACTGATATGTCTGTGTTTTCGTCAATCATGATCGAGAACTTCTGATTCCACAGGCAAGATGGTTATCCAGAGAGAACGTCATTTCCGCCATACTTAATCAATATTCTGCCTTGCATCTTTATTTCCAAAGTAAAACAAATACTGACAAAGTTGACGGCGCTAGTGAAATCTTCAAAGTGTTACGTGATCGTGGGACGAAACCGATGCTAATGTTTCTCCAGTATGTGTTGCAGAAAGTTAACAAAATGAACGCGGAGTTTAAGTCAGAGCACTTCAGATTGCATCTTCTTCACTCGATGGTGTTATCCGAGTACAGAAGTATATTATCTTGTTTCATTAAGGAAGATGTTCTACGGGTCGATGAAGTGGAAAGTATTGATATCAACAAAGAAAGTAGCTACAAGAAACTAAGTGACGTTTACCTCGGACGTCGAGCAGCAGCACATCCAATTAAAGACCCCTAGACGCTTAAAATGAAAAAAAAAATTAGAAACGATTGCGTAAGATTTCTAGTTGAGTTGTGCAACCAATTCAAGAAAAGATTCACTTTCGATAACGACAGCTAGATAGCTAAATTAAATGTACTGGACCCTAATGAATCTCGAAAGAAAACGAATTCTCCAACATCAATAATTCCTCTCGCTGCTCACTTGCCGTCGCCAGTTTCTGAGGAATGTTTGGATGAATTAGACGATCAATGGAGGAGTTATCGCGCTAATGTTGACAGCCTACCGACCGCTGGGGAAAACATTCCACAATACTGGTACGCTTTACGAAACGTAAAAAATTGTTTGCAGAATTCAAAGTGCGACATTTTGTCGGACTTCATGACAAACCTCAGTTTTGCCTCATTCGTCAGCTGCCGTTGAACGTATTTTTTCAATGATGAACTGCATTAAAAAAAGCAAACAAATTCATTTAGAGCAGAAACTGAGAAGAATAGAATTCTTGCAAAACAGGCAATAACGAGAGGAAATAACAGCTGTACGACATGGACTTCAAGCAAAGAACTAGTAAGAGATTTAGCAACTCGAACTATGAGTCAGCGATATTTAAAAAGAACAGAGCAAACCAAAGAAACTGTACCGTAGGAAGCCGATGCAGATGAGGAGGATCTTTAACAATAGCAAACATAACGTGGGTATATATATATTTTGTGGTATAAACCATATATTTTTAGGATTTTTGATATCATGGGTTTTTTTTCTAGATCTTGTTTTTTTTCTAGATCTTGGGTTTTTTAGAGCCCTGATCTTGGGTTTTGATAAAAGTCTCATTGGCAGCCCTGGTCCCCGCCACTCGCCCGATCTCGCACCGGCCGCAGTGACGTCACTGGGCACATGCGCTGCTCGGTGCTGCACGCAGGGCTTATACCGCCACAGGCGGTGCATAATCAATTTTACTATTACGATTGCCATCAAGTCATCATTACTCATTAATTTCAACGCAGCATGAAAAATTTACTGAAATTTGAATTATTTTTAGAATGTCAGCCCTAACTAAACTAAAAGGTATTGAAATCCATGCATCAAGAATTGTAAATGAATATACAGAGTTTAAAAACGAAGAAAGTACCACGTATTGAAATCGTATTAAGTAAATATTTCATGAATTTTAAATTTAAAACAAGCCAGTTCAATAAAACGCTCCCGAGACCAGCTCCATCTCCGGTTAACAGTTTGGAAAGTTAAAATATAGAATATGATGTCATTTTTATAAAAGAAATGGACAAAATGACACCTACAAATCAATTAAAAGCGAAAAAGAATTATTGGCGCTACTGTGTTCAGGTTTTCATTTGGAGATGTGAAACAATCAATCGCCTTCAGGTATCATCATTTTTAGTTTTGTTATGGCTTCATTCTTTGTAGCAGTGCAGATGTTCAGTAAAATCGAAAGAGTTCAATAAAATTCGATTTCATGACGTTAAAATCTGACGGTAAATGATTAGACTATGTCATATTTTGAATCGCTGAGCGCGAACATAGTAGCTATGGATTGATGGCAACATGTAGAAGAGCGCAGTGAGGTCCCTCCGGCCAGAAGTTGGTCGTGTGGGTACTGGGGCTACATCGTGACGATCACACCCTCGTCACATTAGATGCTCTACAGCGGCATTATTTGGATTAAACTTCCAATCGTTAACTTCTTTTCAACACGTGCAATGTGTGTTGAATCATTACAGAATAATATTCAATTAAAGTTTTCAAACTTATTTCAAAAAACATTTCATGCTTGAATGTTTTCTCAAAATAATGACATTTGTTTAAGTCGTATGTGTGCAGAATTTCATGAAAGGGTAACACAAATAAACATAAAAGTGTTTTCCAATGTGTTCATTTGCTACATATAGTTTGTGTTAATGATTTGTGGTAACTTAGAATTTATTGAGAAATCGAGCTTACAAAAACCCATTGCAGTTAAATCTATGTATAAATATCAAATTATCTCTCCTTATATATTGAGCTGACCAAAATTAAACAATCATATTAATCAGTTATCAGCATCAGATCATTATTTATGCAACATTATTCATCCTACAACCAATAATCCTTCGGCCAATACCCACCACAAGCTCACACGCCCACCAACAATAACAACAACAAAATATACCAGCAATAACAACACCATTTAATGAAGCCTGAAATATCAAATGAAGTTAGCCATCGAACAACCAAAACAACAGCAACTATTGGCTGAACTTTGAGCGTTCACGCAGAGCGTCTGTTTTTATTTCGAGTATATATATGATTTAATAATATTCTATGTGTACTAGGTTGCACTGAGGTTGCATTAGAAGGGGACTGATTCAAGTTAGTGGAATGTACGGTGATGTGTGTGACTTTATCAATGGTGTGTGGTAGTATTGGTGGTAAATGTTGAGGTAGTTGTGGTATATGGCAAAATCCCTGTGTAAAACAGCTGTAAAATACAATATAAGCTGTAAAGATAATGTAAAACGAAATTTTCGTTCAGTTGTTAGGGTAAATTTTGTATTATTCTACTTGTAGGAGATGCAGACCGAGCCTTGCAGACAGCGAGAAGCAGACTACACTGAAATGAACTTCTTATAGGAAATGATTTAATCCAAACATAGATCTATTTATTATTTTAGGCGGATAAAATAAATAGGAATTAGGGAATCAAATAATTTTAACTAGTTAGTATTGTTTTGTAAATAGTCTGACCTGGAAACACCTGCATTTTGATCAGTAAAAAATGATGGTGTTACCAAAGAATATTAATAAGTTTATAATATATTTTAGGTTGTATGTATTTACCAACTATTTTCAAGACAGTCAGTGATTGAGTGTTTACTATACATGTGTTTTCAATTTTTCATCTTTAAAATAATTTTTTGATATACTGTTTTCCAGGAACAAAATTGGATTCTGTTTGTGCATATGTCAACAGTTTTTTAGAATGGTACAATAACTACTGTAACACCTAGGCTCGGACTTGCAGACGTGGGACTATTTTTGCAGCCCACGGGCTGACAATAACCAAAATAGAGTATAATGCCGGGACTATGACGGCGAAGTGTGCATGTGAGAATAGATTAATTCTGATTATTGGCTCCCGTGTCCAGTATTGGATAATATTCTCTTTTTTACTATTTGATATAAAATATCGATCTGATATTGGATATAAGTTCAGTCAATATTGGCCACAAATTAAGTGCGTGCAAAGTTCAATAATGTAATTCTGAATAATAAAATATTATCTATTAAATATTATTACAAAATATGTATGTTTGAGTAGAAAGATATGACACTGAGTTTTGACATATTCGCTATCACAACTAACAAATGGCTACATCAAGTTGTTCATGGAGACTTTATGTTGAGTGTGATCACAGTAACAATCTCTGTTTCTATTGACTTATGTTACCCTTTGATTGATAACTTTGACGTGGCACGTGTATACCAGTAGCAATTTTTGGAAGGAGAAATTCATGCTCTAGTATTTAAAAAAACAATGTCCCACAATTTTTGATTATTTATAAATGATGTCTCGATGAAGATGCTGGTTACGCTATTTATGAATGTCAACAATGGATATCAACCTTTACAATTTCGGTTTAATCCAGAAATTAAGTAGAGTAATTTATGTCTATCCAATAAAAAAGCTATATTTCAAACAAACTTTATGACGTCACCAAAACGCAACGTCGTTAGGCCAATAGTAGAGACGAATTTTAGGATAGCAGTGCTACCAGATGCAATATGAGCGCTGCTATTGGTTCGTTGCCGTGACGTCAGCATTGCCGCACAGTGGACGCAAAAAATACTGGTCTGACCCTACCTTGTTTCCTCTACCGTGCCCGATGCTCATCACCGTCACCGGCACATGAAGCAAGTTAGACAAGTTCCCCCATGAGCGGCAGCGGGGATGGACGGTGGGTGAGCTCGGCAGTGATGGTTCAGACGTCGAGAAAAGAGGCAGTGACAATGGTGCACACTCCATGGTCACGTGAAGAGCTTTCCATCTCGGTTGGTAATTACCAGCAGCAGCCGCGCTTGTGGAACACAAAGCTGGATTCGTGTAACGAAAGATGGGCAAAACAAGCCTACCAACAGACAGGAAAACAACGAACTTTTCAATTTTCAGTATTAGCAGTAAAAGACAGACATTGAGGGGGAAGTCTGCGAAATCAGGCACTGGAACTGAGGATCTTCATGGACCCGCACTATGGGGAATTGACATGGATGATAAAGATGAACTCATTTCAGCCACCGCTGTACGCACGGGCCCCGTGGTGGGCGCCTGCCGTGTACTGGCAGCGAGAGCATCAACCATCACAGTTCACATGAGAGAGTATCAAGCCCCTAGGAGGGGTGAAAAATTTATTTTACAAATTGCACGACAAAGAGCCAAGTAGTAAAGTTACTAGCAATTACAATATTTTCATCTTAAATTTACTGAAAACTCACACAAATATATATGTAGGCATAACTAAACTAGAAATAACAATATAATATCGTGATAAATCGTTCCAAACATCCGAAAAACGATTTCCATAGCGCCATCAATTCTTATCAGTTGCGAATTAACTGGTGGATGTTATTGTGTCCATGTATATTATAAAAATGACTGATCTTGTTCTGTTTTCCAGCATTGGAGATTGTTAACTGAAGATGAAGCTTGTCTCCGAAACGTGTCATTCAACTGAAATGTTTTAAATTTATAGTTCATGATACCTTTATTGAATATGAATCCATTACGTGGTGCTTTCGTCGTTTTTAAATTCACCATATTATTTACAACTAGAGTATCAAAATGAATTATTTCTAGTTTAGGTATGCCTATATTTTATGAGGTTTTTATCTATTCATTAAACTTAAATCGCACTGTAAATAAATACGAAGTAGAAAAGTTCAATTCTTTGTAAAAAAATTCAATTTATACTTCTTGAGCCGCTTAGAGCCGTACTAATATAAACGTAATACTACAGTATACTAAAAGAGCGGTGCCACTTTAATACGGCCGTAATGTAGCGGCGGATGACGTCACACAAACGTTCTATATTAACTTAATTCAGATGCCAACGGTTTCCTGAAGGACGGTGGCCGCTACATAGCGGTGACCCCGGCCGCTGTAGCGTCGGACAGAAGTTAGCGGACGTGTTTACGGTGTCGGTGTCTTTGATTAGTGTACAAACACTGGTTACAATTTTGAAATAAGTAAACTTTACAATGTCAAACGGTGAAGAAGATGAAATGTTAGTAGGTTTTGTCAGAAATGATGAAGCTCTGTATAATGAAAAGAGTGAAGACGGCAGAAAATCTCGGCTTTAATAAAATCTTTGGAATAATGTCGGGACTACTCTTGAAAAGATCAGGTAGGGTAAAGCAAATTGTAGGCAAATAATATAAAATATTTTTATATTTTATAACAGACAGAGAGAAAGTGATATACGTACAATATTTGTAGGAACTCATAACATTTATGCCTGGTTTTAATAAGCAAGAACTTCTAATAAATAATTTGTACCTCCAAAAAATTTGCATATAAAGGTTCCTTCAAAAAAATACAAAAAAAGCAGAGATCCAGTTCGAAAAAAATGATATAGCAACGATTGACCCGCAGCCCTGCCTCCCCACATGATGCGGTGCGATCGCACCGTCTCATACCGTCGCGTCATCTAAAGTAATGGCAAAGAGTATATGGCTACATACCTGTGTATATTGATGTCGTGATGCATAGTTATGTAGTCATTCAATACTACCTGGCCCGTTAAAGTAATATTTAAACATTTCTCGAAAGCTATTCATTCCAGAAAGAACATTGTGGCTGCTAGAGGAACTAAATTTCAAGTGGTTAAGTGCTTCATCAAAGTGTTTTTGGCGTGAGGCAAGTACATGTGCTTCCTTCACAATGTTATACAATATACAGGCACACATAATCAGTTTGTCTGCAGTGTCTGGGGCAGCAGCAATGGGCTGGAAGCAAATTCGGAAATAACGGCATACAATTCCAGAAGTATTTTCAGTTGTCCTGTAGCTCGAGATGGTCGATAGCTATGGACGGCTTTCGATGTATCGTGTAGATTGCTGTCTTGGGTGAGGTTTCATCAGATTTTCGTGCGTAGCAAAACCTTCATCACCAACTATCACGTGCTGTACAACATTATTTGCAAAAGCACCCTCTGTAGATCGACTTGTAAACATCTCACTTTCCTCCGAACCATCGTCTTCCGATGACTCTTCATCATCCAGGTATATTAACAATGCTCTGTCTAGATCGTCTATTCTGACAGCGTGAGAAGTCACATGCTCACCGCAATGCATCAACACAACTCCCAACTTTACACTAATGTACGGCCGTTACATTACGGTCGCCGCATCACGCCACATTACGGCCGTAACGGTCGCGGCATAACGCCGCATTACGGCCGTAACGGTCGTGGCATCACGCCACATTACGGCCGTAACGGTCACCGCATCACGCCACATTACGGCCGTAACGGTCGCAGCATCACGCCACATTACGGCCGTAACGGTCGCCGCATTGCGCCACATTACGGCCGAAACGGTCGCGGCATCACGCCACATTACGGCCGTAACGGTCACCGCATCACGCCACATTACGGCCGTAACGGTCGCGGCATCACGCCACATTACGGCCGTAACGGTCGCCGCATCACGCCACATTATGGTCGTTACGGTCGCGGCATACGCCACATTACGGCCGTAACGGTCGCCGCATCACGCCACATTACGGCCGTAACGGTCGCCGCATCACGCCACATTACGGCCGTAACGGTCGCCGCATCACACCACATTACGGCCGTAACGGTCGCCGCATCACGCCACATTACGGCCGTAACGGTCGCCGCATCACGCCACATTACGGCCGTAACGGTCGCCGCATCACACCACATTACGGCCGTAAAATAGCGGCACCGCTTCTCTAGACGACTTAGCGTTAGAATGTTTAGAGGTGAGTTACATCGTAATGCAGAGCCCTGAATGTGATCATGCGGTACTAGAGTAATTCTGAGTATTGGATCTTGCTTCCGGTATGGGATAATTTACTGAGTATTGGTCCCTATATCCCGTGTTGGATATCTTTCTGTTATGTTGTTAAAGGTGTTATATTAATCTGATATTGGATATTAGTGCAGCCAATATTAGTATTGGATGCTTTTCGTAAGATTTGTGAATGGTTTTGTGATTGGATTTATTATTGGATTTGTGACTGGAACAGTAAAATAAATAGAGCTGCTCAGACATTATTTAGTCGACGTCAGGCTAGTATTCTGGTATGAAAACCTGTGCAGAATTCTCTAAATATTCTGATAAATCATTTAATTCCCACAGATAAATTGTTCATTATATTACACTTCAACGAAAATTTCGTTTTTTGCTTATACCCAACACTTCTAACTTTCAACATTCAAAATGGGACTAGTCCTCGAGTTTTGATGCTAGAACAAAACCAAAGACAGTTTTAGAATCCTTGAAACTTTTCCAACAAACTTTCATTCTTTTTTTTCAAATTCGAATTTTTTGAAAAAATATATAGCTCTAAACCCAAAAAATTGTTGCTGATTTTTGAAATTTCAAAAAATTTGAAAAAATAGAACAAATTTGAATTTGAAAAAAAGCCGAATGTGAGCTTGTTAGAAATCTGCTAAAGATTCTAAAACTGTCTTTGTTTTTGTTCTAGCATCAAAACTGAAGGAGGAGTCCCATTTTGAAATATCAATAAAATATACCAAAAAACACATTTTTCTTAAAAAAATATGGCCTAATTCGAAAAAATGACCTCAGTAAAAAAGGTTTACTTTCAAGACATATACTGGCCAATTTTCAAACGAATCGGACGAAACAAGTTTTCCACTTGGGATGATCTCTTTAAAACAATAAGCTGCTAATATCTCGAAAACCCATGTGTTCTGAAAATTTCGTAGAAAAAAGTTGTTCATCTGGCCATATTCTGCTTGAGAAATTGTGTACCTCTTGTCGTAAAACATCCCGCACAAACTAGCATTATCTCCGTACAGTTAGCCAGCAGGTTGTAATTATATTAACTTACTATATCTGAACACGTCAGTGGTTTGCTTTTATCGCAACCTCATCAGAAACTTAAAAACCAAGGAAATTCCGATACAATTTATCATTTTTACTAAGGAAACGTTTCGGATTCCAGCTCCATCATCAGTTCACACAAAAACAAAAGAATTACTTCTGAAATATAAGGTCGAAGTAAAATGAATTGTAGGTACTATAAATATATAATGGAAGCACAAATACGAAGTATGAGACGGACAAGAACAAAGAATACAATACAGAAGTACAAAAAGAATACATGTGACACATAAGTATGAGATGAAATTAGGCTGGTTCTGACGAAGAATCTGCTTATTTACTATTTGCAAAGGGTACGAACTGCCCATATTGTTCAAATAACGGTTTCGCTTGAAGATATGCAAGGACTCCAAAATTCTGAGGTCATATGGGGTTGAAGCCGAGTCTAAAATTTTGAAATCGGCAGGAGATATAGGAACATTCCATTATAAACTTAATTATGTAATAACTAAGTAACGAATATAAATATTGTTCACTTTGCTTGACGACGAACTATTGTGAGACAAAACGAACAACAGTCTTTAAATGTGCGTGTTCAATTGATATCTATTATATATTTTCCCTCAAAAGAATTAAATACTAATTAAATTCTCACAATTTATCACAACGAAAATTACGAGAGCAATATATAATTGTACAATTCGTAATATTTTTGTCTTCTTATCCAAATAAACATGTAGTTTCGTTAGAGAATGATCTGTAGAATGGCGGGATCTGGCAGCCATCACAGGTCCAGGGCTGGTGGTGGTGGTGGTGTGTGTGATGGTGGCGGTGATAGAGTGGGAGCAGAGGCCAGCTATTGACACGAGCGCTCCCCGGCGTCAGGCTGCGGGCTGTTGCACTTGCGAGTATCATGTTCACGTTGCAGTTTCAGAGTACTTCATTGTCATTCACACTCAAATATGAGGTTACAGTGCTCATAAAAAATTTTCATATGAATACCACAACGAAATTTTGAATGAAAACGTCAACCATTACTCTGACTAATTTTATTAAGATTTATCAATATAACTAAATGAACAGACGAAACAAATTTCAAAATACCTTACTTCAAAGTACAATAGACATTTCAGTCATGAACTTTTTTGGCGAATTCACGCTGAAATTCGAAATAAAAGCAAGCAGCTTTTAATTTTTTTCCCTGGTCTGTCGCTAGCTTGACCCTGCTAAACGGGGGTAACACAGAAATTTGATCACCCTTTTTATGATCAATAGCGAAGACCGTCATTTATTTGTTAGCGTCCTGAGCTTGATCTACGCGTACAGAACGGTGTCATTGTCTACAAATTGGTTGAAATCTATCAATAGTTTAAATTTTGAACCTTCTTATTTCTGTCTAAAATACTACTAAAAATTTTGCGTCATAATAAATTCTATTTTCGCTGACCGAGAATGTTCTTAATTATTAAATTCAAATTAACATAATAGGAGCAAGACTTCGGAACAAGCCACGCGTCGGCACCTCGAGTTGACAGATCATCCTTGCATCGATTGTGCGGCGCCTCGGTTTGTATGATAATTTGACCGCTAAAGCGCTTATTCTATCTAGGATTTGCAAAACATTCGAAAACACGACATAAAGCAGAGAACGTGAGAAAATACGATATAATTAGTAACTACGTGTGGAGAAAACGCGAGGAAAAATGTTAAATGTTGGAGAAAGGAGCAAAACAAGATATGGGAGGACCTTCTTACAAAACGTAGAACACCAGAACTCGACCCCCTTGAATTGCGAATGGTAAAAATAGCATAATAAATAACTCGTGCGTGTTTAGTGAAAATAGAAATATTCTTAGAAAATATTAAAATGCTCTCACGTCAAGTTTTGTAGGTCATCGCTAAGATGCTTGAATTTGAGCAAAATCGGCAGAGCAGACCACAATTCGAATACCTAAAATGCTCGACAGTGCAAACTAAAGAACTCAAACTCGCTAGTGTTGTAGATTGCTTAGGTTTTTCTGTTTCAAGGCTTGCAAAACTACAACGGCAGCATCACCTACTGAAGATCATTGGTATTACATAAGACTCACGCGAAAATGGATGCAAAATTCCTGGTACTGATGCAGGTAGTTACTAAAAAACTCTTGCAGGAACACATGTGAACAAGAAGACGAATAAGGGACTAGTCAGTCATGGAGACTTCTTTTTCCAACTAACCTATTAAACTTTTATTTACTCGATATCATTGCAGCAAAATTCGCTGTTAATATCCAATTTAAAGCTGTTTCCACGCACGGATGATATAACTTCTCGCTAAATGGTGTTGCCATTTTTATGGACAAAACTTTCAACGAGGTTGTGCACTGCAGCCTGTCCTGATGAGCTTGACGCTTAAGCATAATTGAACAAAAAATGCATGTCTGCCCTTACGAATACTGTAAAACAGAAGCACTGCGAGCGATGCACTCTGACAAAAGACTCTTCCTCCTGTCTCCACTCCCTTCATGTGATGAGAAACATGGTCTTACTTGAAATTTAATCAAAATCAAGATCTACTGAAGTCCTTCAGTCGCAGACAAAATTACAATGCATACTTATGGCTTTTGCCTGCACAAAACAAATTAGAGCATACAGAAAAATAGTTCCATTTGTGGTGATGTCTTTACGCGAGCGAGGTTTATCTGGTTGGGCACCATGTCGGCTACATCTCATAAAAACGGAAATATTTGTGTTACTCTTCATGCATTCACCCAGTTATCCATCAAAAGTGTAGTCAGCTCGCCATTATTTCTAATACCGTAATGCTTTATCTGAATATTTGATAGTTACGTGCAATGACCACAAACGTTATTATTATTATCGCTAGGGAGACTGTGGCATGACTTGCACGAGTTACAAGTTTCCCAGATGTTCTCATATTTGCCTATTTCGCCTCAGTCGAAGTCAATGAAGAAACCGATTGCTCGTTTTGACGGTTGCCGTTGCAGAGAAAAGAGAAAAGTTGAACGTATCATACACAGCTGCTGGCTGAAAAAAGAGCAAATTTAATACTTCCATGCTTGTTTTAAGGATGAAACCAATAAAGTGCATAGAAATGATGATTTATAAATGATGAAAATTAATAATTTTACTATCATTGAAACTATTCACGCGTTAGGTATAAGTAAATAAAAATGGTGTACAAACTAAGAAAACTTCCTTGAACAAAAATTCGTAAATATTTCATGCTGTATTCGTGAAGAAAGTAATTCTTTCAGAAGCCATGCAGTAATAATAGATTTTGCGATGCTATGGTAACCGCTTCGGCTTTCCTACAGTTTAAATTCTTGATCTTCATAATATTTAGTAAATTTGACTTCCCCTACACTGTCCATCTGTCACTCTGACTATGACTCGAACTGAAAATAAGATCTTTAATAACTATAATAACTACATATTTGAAATTACAATTACTACTAACAGGATTGCTTTTCAGAAAATTGATGGTCTATTTTATATTATTTTTATGAAGTGCGTTACTAATTTTATGAGCTGAATATCAACTGTAGCTTCAAGCATATTTGTTTTAGTAGCTAACATCAGCGACTAGACATTTTTCTACAGCATTTCCTCCTAATTATGCAACTGAGAAGCTCGTATAATGCATTAGTTCACTCTCTGGTCATACGTACGTAAAATTGAACAGCTCGATAACTCTATGTGTCATAATAAATTCTTACATACGATGTTCAAATGCAAAAAGTTTTCCTCCCGACACATTTCACAAATTCATTTCCTTTTCTGAGCAATATTTGTGTTATCAGAATTCTTGATTTTACGTATCATTTAAATTTTGCCGATGAGAGAAGAACTATATTATATTATGACTGAAACATTTGGATCGTACTTTGCATGAGACAGCAAAGTTAAGTAGAAATGACGATAAATTTGAAACATCTGTTAAAGGCCGAAATCATTTCTAGCGTTAGACATAAACATTTTTTGAAAAATTGATACCTCTTCGTGGCTTCTAACCGTGGAAGATGTTTTATGCTTTATTCCAAACAACCCTTACACATATCATCCTGTACATGGTTTTTTCAAATGCCTTATCACTAACACCAAGACTCTATGACGGATACTCCCGGTAAAGCCGGTTCTCATTCCCGACAACTGGGTGGAGTGCGGAATTGTGTCTGAGGTTTTCCTTTTCACAACGGAGAGAAATCATAGGGTATCACTGCCGGTACATAGTTCATTTTCATTTTTTCTTCGTGAAACTTTGATAGGTTCACAGCAGGGTTGAGAACACAGCCGATGAGGCTTACCACAAAGAGAAATCAAAATTGTTTTCACACAAATTTTCACACGAAATGATCATACTACTTTCAAAATACATACTTGCAAACGAGAAAAATCGTTTGTTCCCCAGATAATAATGATGAGGGGGAAGGATGTTCTGATGAAAAATTTATATTGAAAAAGAACCAATCCTTCAAGATACTACTAAATTTCATAGTTTTCACAAATAAATATTCATTATAAGCATTTGTACTGCAGGTAGGATAAATAACTTTATTAAAAAATTTAATAATTTATTTACACTTTGTGAACGAAATTAATGATTAGCGGAAATTTTTGAATGGGTCTACCTTAGGTATCTTGAGACCCAAACTGCGTATAATACTGCAGCGTACAAAGCTTCAATGCTTCACATTCATTTTACTGCTCAGTTTAGGAGAAATCAATCCTCTATGAGAGCACTTGTAAATTATCAGCCGACATCGACAACCTCAAAATAATTAAATGATGTTCCTTAACTAACTTTTATTCAACTTCTTCAACACTGATGTACCAGTAGAGGAAACAGTCAAAATATTAGGTGAATAATTATAGGTCAAGTCCGATGCTTTTCTATTTCTATGAAGAAATTTAAAAAGAATTATTGGCGCAGTACATACCCGAATAAATATCCTCTTCAAAATCATTATTTACACACAAACAAATAAACAAACGCTTATCTCTTTGTAGAACCCACTAACTCCAACATTAGCCAGTAGTTTACATATGTTCAACGCATAACGCGGTATTTTAAAATTATGTCCGATCGCATTTAAATCAATGTACTTCAAATATTTTGAAGAAAAAACAATATGTAGAGCTTTTTAAAATTTTCTGAGCACTGCTGACGGCTTGAAAACATTAACCCACCCTGTAATTGTTGATCTGTAATTTTTTTACTTATAGTTTTTTTAAATGAGTCATAGCCATCGGTATTTACACATGGCATTTAGTTTGCGTGGCGCTTCCTTGACATTGTAAATAATTTTGTTGATCAAATGTAAAAATTTAGTACGTTATTCAGAACGTTATTTGTAGAAAAATGTTATAACGACTGATTACACAAAAAATAAAATACAACTAATGTGTTTTCCTTCTTTTTTGAGAAACCAGTCAGAATTTAAATGAATTAGGATTATATTAAAGGTACCATGATATCGTGGGGAGTAAAATCAGCTTAGTAATAGATGTAAAATAATTATTAACACCTACAAAATTCAAGGTGATTACAGAAACTGAAGTATCCACCAAGAAAGAAGCAACAAATGAATTATTCAAATGACTGTATCATATTTTTTGTGGAACTAGCTTCCCCGGCATAGTAAAAACATTAAAACTATAAAAGAATTTAGAGTAAATATGTCACGTCATTTTGCATCTGTCATAGGGCCTGCAGCACTTCGGTGTGAGTTTCCCATTTACCTGTAATTTTAATATTCCTGAAATTTGTGATAGAAAATTGGAAATTATTTCATTAAACGTTTGCTAAGCCATTTTAATATTGATCTTACTTATTTCTGTCGACTATAATGAGCACCACAGCCGTCAGTTCAATGCAGCGGAATGAAGGTCGTTTTTTCCATAATTAAGAGTATTTCCTCTATTTTATTTTTTATTTTTTTATTTCTGGTATTTGCATTTAACGTCCGTATGACAAACACACTCTGAAATACATTTTGTGTGTACCCCAATATACAGGTTTATAGATGTGAGGGTTGTGCTATGTTTTTAATAAATTAATTTTTGACTTACGTTATCAAACTATTTCAAAATCATTCTCGAAAATGTTTGAATTGATTTCGGCTGAGCTGGGAGGAGGAAGTGATAAACATTTTATTATTTTTTTTTTCAATGCGTTCCAGCGCACACTAGCACTGAAATTTTAAATAAAACAACTCTAAATTTCCCCAAATGAAATTATCACTGTGAACCACTTATTAATATACCTATACATGTCAAATTTTTTAACTATTCGTCACTCAGAAGTGATATCCGGCCACAGTGTGATGCCATTTCATACCATGTACCCATGCCCGTATAATGCTGCAGAGAATACCGATAGGATGTTTACCCCGAGATGTTTTATTTGCTGTTGTGTTGTTCCTTGACTGTTACCTGAATTTTCGTTAAATTTTCCATCGGGAAATTAAACACCAGTTTATTTTTACGTTTTAGAAGTCTTCTTTTTTTTTAGTTATTGTTTTCCGAATAGTTTCTTACGATTACAGTGCGCTCAATTGTCATTTTCGATGTAGTAGGAGGTAGGTTGTTTTTATCTTATGATTTTATACATCCATATTTTATTTTCTCACATTTATTTGCAATAAGTATGTATATTTATAAGTGTGTGTACGTATGTCGGTATATGTATATCTACATAAATAGATATGCATGTTTCTATTTCTATTTTTTACGTGAAAACAATCCGGTTAATTATGTGTATTACACTTGAGAAATGATTCAGAAATACATCTATCACTTCACGAAGGGGCATTTCTGTGAATAGGAAAAATGGAAAATACAATTAGACAAGTGAAATAAAGTGTAATTTGAGCATATGAATCGCGGTAAAATTATTTTTCTGTCCGTATGTTGAACAAGCTATGAATCTTCATTTTGAGTATATGTTTATTGACGCATTTATGCTGAAATTTTAAAGACACTTGCTATTCGTAAGAGATATCTTGCTCACACTGTCTCTACATATTATCCCATGTACCCATGTCCGCATGATTTTGCAAAGAATACCGAGAGGACATGAAATATGTTTTTTTGTTGTAAGTGTTCCTTTTTAAATTTCTGCGAGGAAATTAAAAACCGTTTCATTTTTATGTTTTTCGAAGTATTTTTTCCGATTAATTATTTTTCCTCTGGTTATTCCTTACGATTACACAGAGCTCGACTGCCAATTTGTGAGAAATTTAAATTTAAAATGTTTTTATGAAAGTCGCTAATTTTCTTCAGGCGAAATCTCGCTAAAGTTGCGGCTTGTGGCAACACTAAGCTCGACAGGTGCCTTGTCTGTGGCTAATGAAATTGAATTGAACCGCGCTGTGAGGAGTTGGCTGGCCTCTTGTGCGTAGCACCTGTCAGGGAGTATGTGATCGCCTTTTCTTTACTATTTTAATTTGTGATTGCAATCGCGTTTTATTTTCTTTTTGTTCAGTTATTTATCTTGCATGTTCGCAACCTCTTTTTTACCTCCTTAAACTACTTGGTCCTTGTGACTTTAAACTACTCGGTCCTTGTGACTCTTAAACTACTTGGTCCTTGTGACTCTTAAACTACTTGGTCCTTGTGACTCTTAAACTACTTGGTCCTTGTGACTCTTAAACTACTTGGTCCTTGTGACTCTTAAAATACTTGGCCCTTGGGACTCTTAAACTACTTGGTCCTTGTGACTCTTAAACTACTTGGTCCTTGTGACTCTTAAACTACTTGGTCCTTGTGACTCTTAAAATACTTGGCCCTTGTGACTCTTAAACTACTTGGTCCTTGTGACTCTTAAACTACTTGGTCCTTGTGACTCTTAAACTACTCGGTCCTTGTGACTCTCAAACTATTTTCACTATCATACTACCCGTGGCTCTTCGGTGCCCTCATGAAATCATAAGTGATTTAGGCACTATTTCAAGGTGAGCCGGTGGTGATATGAGTTTTCCTATACACGCAAAACGTGCAAAGGTTCTATTTTCTGTTGTGGCTTTTTGTTCTCCTTCAGAATCCTTTGGCGAGCGTGATCTGGATGGGATGCTCCTTTAAGACGCCACTTGGTTTGGTTTACCAAGCCTAACTTCTCCTCTCCAGCGTGTGTTTCATCTCCAAATTTAATTTCTCGGACTCTGGGTAGTGCCTAGGTTCGAAAGTGAATACTAACGAAACGTTCTAATAATAAAGTCAAAGTGTTATATGATCTGACGCGGTGGTACCTCATTCAATCACTAATTCATTCCTCTTTATTAAATGGCAGTTCTGTGGTGGGCTGGGAGGTGCCGGAACTATAATGGCCTCCAATTCTCCTTGTTAAACGTCAAGACGTAACAAGATACGCCGTAGAACTCGTTGGGTCTTCGGCCACTATGAAGACCATTTAATTCTGTGACTTCTCTGTGCTCTCCGTGGTACAGTGGTCAAGGGATCGGGCTCGTATGTTGGAGTTGCGGGTTTGTATCCCGACGCTGGCGCGGAGATTTTCCCCGTTGGGTATAAGGGAAAGCTCAAGCACAATACCCCACTCAACCCAGGTGTCGGAAATGGGTACCGGCTTTACGGGGGAACCGTCATGGTGTCCTATATATAGGGTTAGTTATAAGACATTTGAAAAACCAATGCTTAGATCATATGTATCAGGCTTGATTGGAAATAAAGCATCCCAAAGATGCCGATGTTAACCTTAACCTTCTCCTAATTGAGAAGCTTAGCGTTGACAATTTTGTCGTGTTGTAAAAGTTTGAATTATTAAAAGTTCGAGTTCCTTCAGTGCGTTAATTCCTGTGTTCCGGTTAAAAAACCCTACAATTTAGATGTAGCAAGAGCAAGATCGTTTTTATGTTTATTTTTATTTTTATTTTATTCATTTTCAATACGAATATATATGAATATGTGTGTGCAAGTATGAGCACGCATGTGTATGCACGCATACGTGTATGTCTATACATGTGTGTGCACATGTACATGTTCACACATGTATATGCACACATATGCATATAAGTACTTCTATTTCTATTTTTTGCCTAAAAGCAAAACCTCATGAAACATTACATTTTACCTAAAGCTCTGCGACCAGTTAACACTGAACCAAATTCTTGAAATGAATATATTTATTGGGCTTGCTTAATGATTCAAAGAATATCGATCACGACCCCAGAGGGCATTTCTGTGAATAGAAGAAATGAAAAATATAAACAGACAAATGGAATAAAGCACTAGTGAAAAAATTATCTGTGCCCGTATGCTGAACAATCTATGAATTTCACTTCTGCGTGTAAGTTTATTTACGCGTTTCTAGATGTGCGTGCTGTGTTGCGCAATGTTCTTTATCAATTAATTTGAGACTAACATTTTCTTAATACTTGATAGCCATTTTTACTATGGTATTTCAATATGCTTCGGTATAGCTTATTTTGTCTTTTTCATACTTCTATTCAAATAACTTAAGAATTCCGAAGAATATTTTGGTAGTATTTGGATCATTTATAATTTGTCAGCCATCGCATAAAATATTCACGGGATGATATTTTATTTTTTATGTAACTATTCCTTGACAGGGTTAATCTATTAGTACGCCTCGACGGTCTATCTATTTGTACACCTAGGATAGTTTGTCTATTAGTAAGCCTCGTTTGGTTTATCAATTTGCGCACCTCGGATAGTTTGTCTATTAGTACTCGTAGGGAACGTTTGTCTTAGGACGTCTTATATTAAGAAATTTTTAAAAGCCAAAATGTTGGCATGTATCTCATGTGGCAACGTTGTTGGAAATAAATGTTTTTTCCTGTCGGATAATTTTAGGGATTATTATCATCCTCTTCTTTCTAAAGCTGGGGTTCCATTCAGGAAGCACCGGCCTCCTTAAAAGGAGGATATTGTATTATTAAGAAAGTAAATCAAGTGAGAACTTTATGATGCCCACCATTGAGAGGACAAAAGAGACTAAGTTAAACAAATGGACTAGTATCAAGTAGTTCTACTTACGATTAAGAATTGCTAACAGACTGACAGCTGTACACATACGAGTGCTGTGTGAGGATAAAGCATGACTAAACCTAAAATTTTTTAGGCTATCATGGTCTATTATTGGAGGTCATGTAAAGTTGTACGTTCTCATGACAAATTTGTGAATCAATTATTCAATGTGAGCAAGTCTACACTTACCAAAGAATGATACCCTTCGTATGGGTCGTACACGTTTTCAGTTTCCTGGCGGTTTGTATTTGTCCCAGTGACGGTCATGATGAGTCCTGCGTGATCGGAGATAGGCTCGGAGAAATAGAAGCCATTCCGAGCGTTAGCATTACCTTCGGGTTCGAAAATAACTGTGCATTCATTTGGAAGGTCACTAGGATAGTATTTGCATCCAAAGCCCGGGTGGGACAAAACCAACATGTGGGTGTAGAAGTTTGTATCAGGAACTTGGACCGTCTTGCCACATTCTTGAACTGAAGAAAAAAATTAGGAGCAGAAAATTTGCTACTTGCCCTGCCTCTCTATGACAATAAAATTAAACGTTGTGAAATCACTCTATATTTCACTGAAAGAAGAATTTTTTTCATGGTCAAAGATTTTAAGTGACCTGATATATAAAGTAACTTGTGTTTCGGGAAAGTGAAAAACGTAAACGAATATATTTTAGACTTATAAACATCACATTAGAGGTTGTGACCCCATCTGAAAGATACACTCATGAAATGAGTAATTTCATATCTTAACAGACAAAAGATTCGTTAATTGCAATTAAAAAATCGTCATGTAGAACTGAAAGAAAATAAACTTGTATTTGGCTTTCATTTTCACCATTTAACCTCCTGAATGAAATAGATGAAGGTTTTCAATGAGAATATTTGTTTAATGGGTGTTTCTATGGCATATTATACTTGGTTTCGTTTAAGAAAGATTTGTAAACTGAAAATTTGAGTGGTATGAAATGTGTACCCCAGACACGCTAATCCCACGCTTTGAGTTAGTCGAATCAAAGAAAAGAAATATACAGGGTGTCTCAAAAATGTACTCATACTTCGAATGATGAGAAAATCATTATTTATGAACACAGAGTGAAATGGAATGGCTTCAAATACAGAAGACAAATGTTATTGAAGAATCATGTTCGGAAATGCTCAAATTGATGACCATTTTTGTCCGGGTATCGCTGATAACGCGCACCACGGGATTCGTAAACGTCACGAAACAGGTCATTGGGAATGTCGAGACATTATCTTTCAATTTTTCAATTTCGATGCATCGATAGTTCTTGGTTAAAGTTGGTTTTTGCGATTACTTTGTCTTTGAGATATCCGCACAAAAAAAGTCCATGGGTGTGAGGTCTGGAGAATTCGCAGGGTATTCATTGGTACCCCATCGTCCTTTCCGCGTGTCTGCAGTTCGTCGAAAATATTCCTGTGGAGATCGAAGGAGTTTTTCCTGCACCTTCCCTTCTTTTCCAGGTCTCGTGGATGTCCGTGGTCGTCCAAAACGTTTCTTATTGACGTTCTGGGCCGCTAAATCTGCTTCAAATTTGTCTCTGATGCGAGCAATGGGCCGGCGCGTAGGTGGTGATTTTTTACAAATTTAGTTCTGAATCGTCTTTGCACTTCAATTGCGTTTTGGGACTTCCAATAACATTTCAAGACGCACTTTCTCTTTTCCAAGCTAAGTTGATTTCCTGCCATGCTGTGATGAATTAATACGCCTAAAATTGAATTAGACAGACACCCTGTATTTTGAACATTTTATGCATAATTGATTTACACGCTTTAAATATTATTGCAAGCCCCCAATTATGTTTACAGCTTAGATTCAAGCTCACTGGCAAAGTAGTTAGGTTCTTTAGACTTCAGGTTCAGGTATATTCTGAAAAGAGTTCATTTTCTGACAAAGATATTTGCGACAAAAAGTGTTATTCATTTTATTTGGCTAAAGCGTTTTTTAAAATTATAGTGAACAACGTCGTATACTTAGTTATATTTTGAGGAAGCAATCTCCGACAAGCGTTTTGTAAAATATTTAAATTGATTAAATAGCATTGTACATTTTCATTCGTTTTTTCTTGAATTTAAGTAGCTAGAGGAAGACAGCTAGTTCACAGTTTAGATTGTGTCTCTAGCAATACACAGATACCGCACAGATACCGCACAGATACCGCATGTGCTAATACCGCATCAGATATTGTTTCTTTTGCTAATTTAAAACTGTTCCTGTTCTTTTGTTCGAAGGGAAATATTGGATAAATTGAAGAATTAAATATAAATATTAATTCGAGGGTATATTGTTGATTGGAAATCTCTTTAAGTTAGTTAACTGCAATTTACTGAGCAGAGCAGAGAAAAAAATGTGGCGATGGAAAGCTGTCCAAACGTTTCATATCTTATCCATCGTAATTTGTTTTTTCTCTAGACTGAATGCGTATCTCAATAAAACATTCTAATATTTGCCGCGCAAAAACTGTCTACATGAAATAAGGACTGACATGTATACCCATAACAATGTACACAAAATATAGAAATGCTCCTAAATGAGAGATAGTTGGTCATCATATAAAATGCATTGAATTTCTCAAAACAATTTAGCCATAATATGTCTACTATATGCTTTAGTTCCTCTTCATTGATAACGATTCCTAAAAATATCGATGCTAGTTCAGTTTAGCTTAGCGTATGAAAAAAAATAATTGCATAAAAAATTATGAACCTTACTGATCATTTATATTTTTTCAGGGTAAAACAGACAAATAGCACAACTTGAAACCTATTTTCGTATAAAATAACTGCTGCCCCACTTACAAAAGTACAGAACTGGCCACTTAGCGTCGTATAATTCAAAAGAGAGAGCAACAGGCAGACCATAAGCGCCGTCGTTCAAGCAGAAGTTCACGTCGATCATCCAACGCTTCATTTCAAGGAAATCTCCGTTTTCAAGGATAACGACATTCGAATTGTCTTCTGAGGCTTCATCCGCCGTAAAACAAGAAACTGTTAACGTCGAGCTTTGTCGTCCCCAGAGACGTATTAAGGAACCGAACTCATGGGATTTATAGTCCTCTGAGTTAAAGTTCAACAAAAAATGCCTGATTCGAACGAGAACAAAGTAACTGATACATTTGAGATGTGAGAACACCTATGGCAAATTAATTAAAAAAAAATTCACCAATAAATATCAAAATACTTGAATTTCAACATGAATTGATTTTATATTATACTCAGATTTATTTTTTTCAGTTAATTCACTACCATCCTGACAATTATGACGACTGATTTTCTATTGGTGTGAAAAAAATGGAAGTTTTTCAGGTGACACATAAAATCTATTTCTCATTAAATGGGCAGGCCCTGCAATTTTACGTTGAACATTTTGAAATAGATTCAGGGGAGGAAAACTAGAGTTATAAAGAATGAATTACGTGTTATACCTGAATTTCACATAATTATAAAATGCAGAGAGTTGAAAAAATAATCACGTTCAATGAGACGTAGTGCAATTGACAATGTAGCAATTTAGGTCGTCCATTTTTTAATGAAATGATCTTGGTTTCGACTGAAAAAATAAAGTACAATATGGAGACAAAGTCGAAAAGTTCAGAATTTGAAATATTTCAAATGAGCTTGCCAATCATTGAAGAAGAACACTTTCAATGACGCTGTAAGATTACGAGTACATGAAACAATCTTCATTCCAGTAATTCTATTCGTATGAAAATCATACAACTGCATTTAATTAACTATCAGATTTAACAAAAATGTATGTCAGAAGACCTAACAATAAACATGAAATTAAATTGTTTTTGGGCTATCATTCCTTCATTCTATTACAACGTTGAATAAAAAAATGACCATTTATTACTTATAGGGGACTTTTCTCTTAATAATAACCATGCAAGCTCAGCAAAAACACATGATTCTAGCACTGATCCGAATCTGGGTAATTAACTTTCTGTAGTATAGATATTTCTTCAAGTAGCCACAGAGTTAAAAAAATTCTTACTCTCTACTTAGCAAGTCGCTCAGACCGAGCTGTGTTTCTTGTTAGGCGCGTGTTAAGAGCCGTTTACACTAGGGGACATTTTGGCTGTGAGGCACGATACGTGTATACGAGGCTCACCACTAAGGCTCATATTTGTGTGGATGTATACGAAGTTCCCTACCGTGGCGAATAGGGAACTTCGTATATACACACACAGATATGAGCCTCAGTGGTGCGCCTCAGTGGTGAGCCTCGTATACACGTGTCGCACCTCACGGTTGAAATGTCTCCTAGTGTAAACGGCCCTTTAGGAAAAATAAGTTCTAGACTTGTCACAGATATCCCATGAGAAAGCCTTGCGATTTCATGGTACGACTCGTGCAGTATATCTAGGCCAACGAGACTTTAAAGCCCTCCCTTTCTCTCGCTTACCACCATTCACAAATACTTTTATTGTTCCATGTTAACAAGGTAGCGAGGGCCACTAAGAACACTTGCAACGGAAAAATCCAGCGAGAATGACTGCGCAATGAACAGTATTTTAGAATTTGAGTAACCTCATAAATTTTCTTACTTGAAGACAGAACACGAAAAATACCCACAGAAGCCTACCCATTTACAAGGTAACAACTCACTCATCAGTTTTGACACTCATCAAACATCAAAAAGACGTGTCAATATGCACAAAAATTTCCTTGCCTAAAACTTAGGTGGGCTTATACTCTTGACCAATCATGAAAACGGTCATGCAACCTAATCAGCAATATCTACATTCAACCGAAAACGCTGGAGTTCATGCCACCACACATCTCAGTAATCCCCTGTAATTATTTTATTGTTCAGCTATACCTTAATTTCCCTAGGAGATGAAATGAGCGCATGTCCTTCTGCGAAAGCTCTGCATGTCCCCGCCATTGGCAGAACAAGTTTTCGATACAGGAATGACAAGTTTCTCAGACAGATAAGGTTATTTTTTACCAACAGTTGGCAAATTTCCGGCAAAGAGAAGACGAACCTACAGCTAAGGTCAAGCGATTCTCCGACAAAAAATTGTGAGTTTCCAGAAAAAGTAGGGCGGCAACGGTAAGGCCAATCTTCAGTAAGAGTTAAGCAAGGTTCCAACATAGGCAGAACAGGTTTTCTATAGAGGCAGGGAGAGTGTTCAGCCGAGGTAGAGGTAGCAAAGGTGTCTCTAGAAAAAGTACGACGAATCTACAGCATAAGTTCTACGATTTTGGAGCAAAACTGGAATAAGTATCTAACAAAGGTAAGGCAGGTTTCCAAGTGGCCTACAGCAGCTGGTGAATGACTCAAGGACTTCAAAGTTAATTCAACCAATTTTGACTGAACGATTTTCCTTAAAGTAGCAATCATAACAATGTTGCTCATGCATTTACTCTCATACAAAGTGTCCAGTTTGAAATAATTTTATGTGATCAATAAGTTGTTAAAGTTACCTCCCAAAGAGGCTGAGCGCCATTTGCTTGTACCACACGTAGAAGACGTTCGAAGGGAGAGAAAAGCAAGTCACTGGTTAGCAGCACAAATGCTCGACCATCTCAATATAAATTTGCTACACAACAGAAGTACAACAAAAGATATGCTCTTTCAACGCGACGTTTGAAATGCTCAAATGCATACTTAAAAACAAAAGTCATCCCGAGCAATGGTTTCTCACTTAATCCTTCAGATTTCACTTACGAGAAAAAATGAGTTTGTGATGACTTGTATTAAAAAAACAGCCTGAACGCCAACTCATTGCATGCGCCTCCACCACAGCTGTCGGGTTACAAAAGCCAGGCTAGAAGTGGGGTTGCATCTCGTAAAAACAAGTTCTGTTACAGCTATATGAAAACTTAGAAATTTCACACCCACAGACACAAATTTTCCCGAAAGTTGAAGTTCTTCGAATGCTTTCTTTGCAACTGATGTTATTTTGTCCCTGTTATAACTTAATAAGATCAAACTAGGCAATGCAGATTTACCGCAGATGTAGAGTAAATAATTTTCTCATTTATAGTTATGATGAACAAAATAGCGTGTACCCGATTCTATGATGGCGTAGGTGTGCGTAAACTAAAAATTTGCAGAAAAAATGAACAATTCGGTTAACTATGGAAATTATTTTCAATCATGAATAGTTTGGAATGAAGAAATTATTCGCACAGGCATAATATGATCAATAATGTTATCCTAGCGATTTAAATCCCAGCGATTCAACAGCTACAATTTTCTTATTGTTCATCATGTTTTAAAAGAAAAATGAAATTGCTTATTTCGTAAACTGAAACACTCAATCTAAAAAATTCTATATTACTGTGTATTTATGAAAAGTAAAGTTTTGATCTTACGAACCATCTTACGGATTGAAAGTATACAGAAATATTTTTCCCATAAATTATGAATCATGTGCTTTGCAGGTGCATAGAAAAGTCGTAATTCATGCTTCTTTAGATGTAGCTCTTAATAGATACATCAAAGTATTCATTAACAAAGCTCAGCAACTGGGCAAATTCTATTCTGAAATTCTACGACTCCAGAGATTGCTAATTAATAACAATAATCTTATTACTCACATGAGAAAATTGACAGGTTCTTCGACCCGAATTTTTAGCAGCAGCGGTAGTCCTGGACTAAATGCGCGTCGTATATTTTGTAGAAATCAAATACACCACAACTACAATATTGTTGAGCGAATCTTGTGGAATACTGTTGAAATATTTTTCATATATATATATACATATATATGTATACATATATATATACGTACATCTATATGTTTATAGATCCAAACACGGGAAGTACAGTACGTTTAAATTTTAAAAAGTGGCAAAATTCGTGATCTAGTGGTAAGAAATATCTCCAGAGCCAGTGTGATATACCAGTTCAGGTGTGGCATGAGAGAATGCAAGTCTCTCAATAAATGTTAGACTGTTGTGACTAGAGTGACCCTGAAACAAAGATGGATCACCTACTAATATCGAAATTTATTTTTTATCATTTATATGTTGATCGTAGTGGTAAGCACTCGAATGAAGACTTGTGTTCAAGGACTAAAGTTTCATATCCTTTCATTACTAAGAGCATATTAAAATAACAAAGTCTTCCTCCAGGGGGATAAAACTATTGTGTCTATGAGAATTAGCGCTGCCAGAGGATGTTCAAAAATTTTGCATGAAAATTTCAATGCATCCCTGCCAATTTTCAAACCTGTCCTTCACCAAATTTGCTCTTTAATAGCTTGTTAGTTATTCAATCATTAAATCTAATGTGCCTTTCGTAATAGGTTACGAACCGGGGGTTTGCCCTCCTTTCTTCAAGCTTGAAGAGAAAGAAAAAGATTTGTGTCTGCTTCAAGCGCATGAGGGTGGCGCATCAAACAGAAGCTAGAACGACCTTAAGGGCAATGCCCAGCCTACTCACTCCTAACTTGGTACATTTTGTTTCTTCACTAGGCTGTTGCCTGGTAATAAGAGTGCCTTGGAATCATCATCTTCATTTTGATTAGTATAGCAGCTTCGCTATCGTGATGGAGTGAGCTAGCTCCGACTGGGGCCCCCGTCTCGTCTTCGCCACTCAACGGAGCCCGGAGATGGCTGCACACCGCACCACAGCACAGCTCTACTGCCCAGCTTTGTCTTAGGTACGTCGCCCTAAACGAAAGGCACTTGTTAAGGTGATTGAGGCAAAGTAAAACTTCATTCCTGAAGTAGGGGCTATTTCGCTCTAATTCATTCAAATTTAAAAAATCTCTCGACTTATGCCCATACAACGAGCAAATTTGTTTATTCACTTCCGAATTTTCTACTTCTTTATTCTATCAAATTTCAGTGGAAAAGTGTTCATGAACTTTTAACGACCATTCCTTACAGAGTGACAAACTTCTCATAGTGCTCTGAAAAATGCTCATGTAATTTTTGGTTATTCCAGGTTGTAGTCGTGAGAGGAGCAGGCCCAAACGACGGTGCACCCATGTGCCTATTTCTTTTCGTTTCACGGTTGAAGTCGGGTCGCACTAATTTCCACCGGCACCAGCAGTCCAGCTTAAAGTTAACAAAATTCTTGTAACAGCTAAACCGTGTGTTCCTACGGTTAAATTAAAAACTTTAGAGTTGGCTCTGCCCAGTTATTTAATCCCCGTCTATAAAGTTTTGCTCAGAGGGATTATGTGAGGTCCCCAGCTAAAGGTCAGGTAGGCCTTCGTTATTTTGAAAAAAAGTAGTTTGCTATGTGAAGGACCACCTCTTTTCGGTCCACTACTGTCCTGTTTTTTAGCACCAACTACCTTCTTCTTCAACTTTTATCTTGTTTCATGAACTGTTTTCTCAACTTACTGTTTCTATGCCTCTTGTGTATAGATTCCACATGCACTTAACTCTATACTAAATGGGGCCTTCCTTCTTCCTCTCTTCGGTAAACATTTTCTTTGTAGCGGTTAGGGAGACTTAAATTAACATTCAATCTTTCTCAATGAGGAGGCAGTACTTTCATGGAGCCCTCTCTTGGTGGTCTGCAAACTCGTTTATTTCGTCCTCATCTGCTAAACAGATGTTCGTTAACTCCATATTCTATGTTCTAGCTATCATTTAAAGCTTCGACCACACAGAGCGATTCAAATATTGCTCGTGTGAAAATTAGCGCTTTCAGAGGGAATAAGTTATGTCCTGTGACAAAGGTTGGGCTGGCATTCCTTGCGTTAGAAATTTTTTTCGGACCATTTTCGGTTCACTGTTCTTTTTTTCGGTACTTTTTACTGTCATTAACTTTTATCATGGTTCATGAACTTCATTTTCAAAAAACTATTTCCGAGCACCTTGTGCATAGATTCTGCGTTCCCTTTAATCTCAAGTCTATACTAAATGGTGCATTCCTCTTTCCTCTCTTAGGAACGTCTTTGTTGCAATTAGGGAGACTTAAGCTAACATATAATCGAATCTCTCCTCAGCCTGTAAAGTAGAGCGTGTCGGCTGCTATTCTTGCCTCGCTCAGTAGGGTTCAAGCTGCTGTGGAAGCACGCAATTGGCTCGATCGGGTGCCACCTTCCAGTTTGGTATTGGTACGAGTAGCTCGCATTCAAGTTCTGAATAAAAGCTAAAAATTGATGAATTATCATAAAGATTTTTCTGCATGAACCCCTTAAGGATATTACAATATTATAGTCTGACCAGAACGAAATGACCGTTCGGGGAAGGGGCATGAAACGTCATCCACGTTGCCAAATTACGAATGTCGTACATTTTCTCTACTACAAATAGTATTGAGGGTCGATTAATTTATAAGTGGTTTTGTTTCAGGGAGTGTATAATTTTCAGTGAAATTAGCTATCCCCAAAAAGGGGTAAAAATTAAGTTCAACCAACATTCAAGTTTTACTCCGGAAAGAGGTTAGGAACGAACACGTCGTAAACAGCCGTAACAGACACAGGAACCGGGAACAGGACGAGCTGTTGGAACCTTGAGCAGTTCAATACCATGTCCGATCACCTGCCAGGGCACCGTCCATCCTGCAAAGGCATGAAAACGCGAACCGTCAACGTAGTTTCCAGAGAACACCCAAAGTAAAATTGAAATAGTTTCACCACCAAAATTTACAGTTACAAGTTTTTAAGCGTTTACCACCAAAGTTTATAGATGTAGATTCAAACGACAAAGTTTAAGTTTATATGCGTTGAACGACAAAGTTCTTTTTAAGTTTATATGCGTTGAACGACAAAGTTTAGTTTAAGTTTATATGCGTTGAACGACAAAGTTTAGTTTAAGTTTATATGCGTCGAACGACAAGTTTATTTTAAGTTTATATGCACCGAACGACAAAGTTTTTTTAAGTTTATAAAGCGGATGTATAATTAAACATGGGAAGCAGTCACCAATAAGTTCACACCGTCCCCGAACAGCCCACCTGCAACTACCACAGAACACTTACATAAGAAGAACTGCAAAACTACGGTGAACCGCAAGTCCGCTCTAGACAAACGTACTCACGCACGCCAACCAATCAGCTTCTAGCAGCCATGACTCGCAGCTGACGTCATTGTTGACAAGGCTTTCAATTGGCTGCGTATCCAGGATTTACTATGATACTCGTTAGGATTGGAACTCAAGTTTTTATTCAAAAGTTAAGAAACGTTTCTTGGCGTAATAAGGATAGTGAAAGCCAAAGTAGTACATTTCGATTATATTGATAACACTTTTTTATATTGTCCTTCACTATACATAAACGTGAATGTACATTCATGAACATATTTACAATTTATATTTATAAACTAAGGCGCATTTAAATTAGCCTCAGGTTCTAAATGTGATAAAACGTCGGTGCCATATATTAAGTTTTTCGGAAAGAGTTCATCAACATTTTAAACCATTAAATACCAGATTCTTATATTAGTCGAAACAATACGATAATGAAGAAATTGAGATGTTTGAATGATAAAAAACTGCTAAAAATAGGTAGCACACTTTTCCACTACGCATTTTTTAAACGTACGTAAGGAGCCATTTCTGCAGCAATCTTCGTTACACCTCTGTCAAAGGCTCACAGCCGACTAACGACTTCAGATTCAAACTAGACACACGTAACAATTTACCGGCTCCGTCATTGGCCAATTGACCCCTACGTCATTGTCGACAGGGCTGAAACTCACTTAGTGATAAGTTGAGGATCTTCCAGTATATGATCTGTGCAACTACGCACTAGACCAACCTCCGAGTGACGTCTGGGTGTTACCGTCTGCTCCGTGATGCCAGCTGCCGGTCTGTCCGTCCCTCTAGCGCAGGGTTTTACTTGTACATTTTCATGAAGGATGAAATTACGGTGTTGAAGTTGGTAGCGGAATTAACCTCTTGGTCGAGTGGACTCCACCAGGCACGCGTAGACACAATTGAGTTCCAGCTGAACTTTCAGAAGAAGGAGTAATTTTGCCGATCAAAATGTGCCCGGCACATTCGGCTACAACTGAGACCAGCGGCCCACCGAAGTGCTGACTATTTAACCAGAACTAGTGTTGATTCCGGGAAAAGCAGATTAGGTGGTTTCTCTGCGGGATCTGATGAAGAACTGCGGGAGAACGAGGAGCTTCCACGCAAGTTAGTAACGGAAAAGGAAAGTTGGTTCTAGTACGCTACAACTGTGCTAATCAGAGGAGCGGTGTGAAATGAGTGACAGCGTTTATGAAATTTTGGTTAAATTTTTAATATGGACATGATTTATTGGAATTCCTCTAAGTTAATGTTAACTTAGTTAATTCATTAGGTTTAATTTCGCGAATTAATGTAGCTGTAGCTTCAATCATATTTCCTTAAAGTTATCTTAATTCTAGTACTTAGAATTATAATGCAGGTATTCTGCACAGGCAGGAAAAAATATCGATTCCAAGAATATGTATTTAGTATAATCAAGTAATTAACAATTCAATAATTACCAATAATAATCACATTAACAATTCAACTGAATGGATGTAGAGCGTACCACGACCGGAAGACATCTGGCACCGGATGGGACCCACGTGACACGATCAAGATGTTGCAATAATGTATGAATTTCTAGAAAATTTGTGCCAAACGTACCAAGAGTGCGGAGATTATGAATGCAATATAAACATGTCACTCAATGCATGTAAGAATATTTTAATAAATATATTTTGAAAATAGAAGTTACCTATTTTCTGCTTAAATTATCGTTGCTGTCTAATGTTTTCGATGTGTAGGCGTTTGTGATTTGGCAGCGTGCCTTTCTGGGAACCGCCCCTAAATGGTCATTTTCATTCTGGTCGTACTATGGGTATAGAAATTAACGCTCTTTGGGAGGAAAATGGGAGGCTTCGAGCTCATAAAAAGGTAGGATTTCTTTTCAATGAATAAGTTTTTTTTTCGTTTTTATAAGGACCGTTTAATTTCGATCCACCGCTGTCCCGTTTTTCAGAATTTTAACTTTTTTCTTCAACCTTCATCTTGTTTCATAGCATTCGTTCTTGACTAACTGTTTGTCAAGCCGCGACCCACAAGTTAGGTCGCCAAGCCATTTCATTAGGTCGCTAAGGAATTGTGTAATATAAATATAGAAACCCGTTGTATCGTTATGGATGCTGGGTCGCAGAAGTTATTTCGGAAAAATTTTGGGTCACTGCCAAAAAAAAGTTAAGAACCACTGTTCGTATGCATAACATACCCTGAACTCCTTTCTAGAAGCGCCATCGTAATTCCTTTCTTTTTGCAGTCTTTCTTGCGGTGAGGGAGACTTGAATTAATAATCTAATATCCATTCAAATTTGTAAACCGAAAATGCCATTTCTGGTGAACGTCTCCGAATTTTCATTCGTTGTCATCAACTGGAAAAAGACTTGGAGTATAACTAATATATCTGCACAGATTACGAAGGAAACTTCAAGTTTTGCTGCTCTTCGCAGATTTACCTTTAATTTGAGTTCCGGGAAATTTGACAGGTGATCCAAGACTTGTTTAACCTCTGTTACAACTCGTAATAAATTGCGTCTTCAATTTTTTTGGTAAACCCTAAATTTGTACGTGCATGAAATACTTCTCAAGGCAATTTTATTATTTCAGGCTTTGAGTTTTTTTTGTCGGTGTACTCCAGATTGTGTCTCGATATTTTAATTTTAATATCGTATTCGTAAATGCCCTAACCTTTAAAGGTTAATGGTCCCCTCAGGGGGATACAGCTATTGCATCTATGGAAATTAGCGCTCCCAAGGGGAAAATGTGAGGGCCCGAACTCAGAGATAGGTAGGCCTTCTTTTTGTTGAAATAAAATGTTGTTTTTTATATTGAGGATCGCCTTTTTTCGGTTCACTTCTGGCCTGTTTTTTAGCACCTCTGACTTTCTTCTTCAACTTTCATCTTATTTCATCAACTTCTTTATCAACTTACTGTTTCTATGCCCCTTGTGCATAGATTCTACATTCCCTAATATCCATACTAGATGGTGCCTTCCTCCTTCCTATCTTCGATACGCTTTTTTTTGTAGCGGTTAGGGAGGCTTCAACTTAACCTATAATCTAATCTAATGAGTAATGGTACGCATTCATAGACACAGCAGACACCAGGATAAATTCAGGGTAATGGTAAATATTTAGGGTAATAGCAATTATACCTAAACTTCGCTAAAGCCTGAATGTTTTCAAGACGATGGTGATTATTCTTCACAACTTAGCGGACACCGAAGAGGTCGTTGAAATTCAACTCGGCTCTGCTCGTATAAGGTTTAAAAATAATTCAATTGCTGCGCGTTATCGCAAAATTTCGATAACTTTTGTCCCCTAAATTAAATGCGTCCCTCGCGCGTTCCGTTGCCTACCAAACAATTCGTAAATACAAGGGCGACCAGAAGTTATATTGTACCGAGAATTTCTGATATGGCAAAGTGTGTCTGTAAAGTGGTATAAAGCGTATATTAATCGTTTTACTTTTTTCTATGATTCTACAATTAATATCCCATTGATGGGGATAAAACAATTGTCTCAGAAATTGGGGGTTTCCAGGGGAATAGGCGAGGTTCTGAGCTGTAGGTGAGGTACGCTGGTCTCGTAATGATAACGAAATGGAATTCATTTTAGTTGAAGGCGAGTAACTGTTCTCGTTATGTTCATAATCATTTCTTTCTTTCCCCAAATTGTTATATTACTCATTTTTTCAAATTTTATTCCTTACGTTCGGAGTGTTTCGGCCTCGTTCATGGTCCTCTCTTCCTCCTTTCTCTCTTGCAACAATTTTGTCGCCAGGAAAGAACTTAGAGTCGTCTTTTCAAATGGATTCTTCCGAGCAGACCAAACGCATTAACAATCAACGCATTTCTACAATCAACGCATTTTTACAATCAACGCATTTTTACAATCAACGCATTTTTACAATCAACGCATTTTTACAATCAATGCATTTTTACAATCAACGCATTTTTACAATCAACGCATTTTTACAATCAACGCATTTTTACAATCAACGCATTTTTACAATCAACGCATTTTTACAATCAACGCATTTTTACAATCAACGCATTTTTACAATCAACGCATTTTAACAATCAACGCAGTAGCAATCGCGACAATCTGTTACGTAGAAAGATGTGTTGAAAAGCCGGCGTAACTGCTCGTATGAGTTTTTATTCTTTCTAAATGTCGAAGATTCAAGCGATAGGTAATGTTATCTTCAAAGGTAAAGTCATTATGTGAGTGTATTCTAGTTCAAATGCTGTATGTAATTGAGCAGTTTAGACGTGTGTACCTAGACGCATTCAGTGTGTTCGGTGCTGTATTCCTAACCTACACTTTATATCCTGTTTCTATATAGATTCAGCGTTCCCTTAACTCCATACTATATGGTACCTTCCTCCTTCCTCTCCTTGGATTGTCTTCGCTGCCGTTAGGGAGGATAACAAATCTTAAGTCACACTTACGTGGGGTTGACAGGAGGAATTATAGTTGGTGGCCCCTCAGGGGGATACAACTATAGTATCTATGGGAATTAGCACTCCCAGGGAGACTATGTGCGGGCCCTAGCTAAAGGTTAGGTAGGCTTTCTTTTTTGTTAAAATAACATAGGTTTTTGTTTTGTTACGGACCATCTTGTTTCGGTTCACTGCTGTCGTTTTTCTTTCAGGACATACTACTTTCTTCTTTAACTTTGATCTTGTTTCATAAACTTCCTTCTCATCTTACTGTTTCTGCGCCCCTTTCTGCATAGATTCCGTGTTCCCTTGACTCCAAACTAAATGGTACCTTCTTCTTTCCTCTCTTTGGATCTCATTTGTCGAGGATAGGGAGGCTTAAATTAATAATCTACAGTTGGTGTTGGGGGGAAGGGGACCACATGGTCAGGGATTAGAATGCATGGTACATTGGTGACTATCAAAATATAACATAACAAAGCTGACCATGTCATCTGACACGTACGCCTCTAGCGCCTGTACATCACCATTTCATATATACGACTTTTCGCAACGGGTATAAGCTGTGATCCAATTCATGTACGCGTCCAAGTTACCGTCCCTGTCGTAAGTTGAATGATAAAAATTATGGCGCCAATGACTTATAGTTCATTGAGATGTCTACTAACATGAATTTTTTAGAACGGCATCAGACACTACAGCTAAGATGTGTTCAGTTGCAGGTGGTGAAAGCGAAGACAAAGGAGCGCGTTGGCGAGGAGTAAGGTGCCCTACCGAGGTGGGAAGGTACCTCCACCAAAGGTGAAGGGGAGGGCTCGGTTGAGGTCATGGTAAAGGAAACAAAGTAGGATCAAACCAGTCTTTATTTCGTTGAGGGTACCGTTTGGCTGAGGTCCCGGTAAAGAACCAATCGCAGCGCTCATATTGACTCTGGTAGCACTGCTACCCCTAAATCTGGCTCCACTATTGGCCTAACGACACGGTGACGTAAAGTTATTCTTGAAATACAGCATTTATTTCGGCTAACCAAACGAAAGGAGGTGTATTTTCTCCCATAAAAGTGATCCTATCTTGTTTCCTCTACCTTGGTTGAGATCCCTAGGGGGTCGACTGGATTCGCGAGCCTTCTTCTTGAGTGTTGTGTGCTGCTGGATCCGGGCCTTCAAGTGGGGGCGAGCCCCTCTGGCTTCCGCACGGATGGCCCGATAAATGTCAACGTAGGCCCCGGACGAATTTTATCAAAAATGGACAGGCTGTCGGGTTCATTCTTGGGAGGGAGAGAGCCTCCTCGCGGCCACCAGCCCCACGTTAAGTTGCGTGGGTCAGCCCCTGCAAGGAGCTCTCCTCCTGGGAGCCACCCCCCTAGGGGAGGCCCACGCCCCTCTGCGTGAGCCTTGCCCCACGAGAAGGTGCTCCTATGGGAGCTCTCCAGTGAGGGCTCCCCCACGTAGGGACCCGTGGACTTCCCCACAGGCTTCTACGTGAGGTTGCACCCTGCCAGAATAGCCCCCCTACCTACCCTTACGTATAGCTCCCCCACCCCTCATCCGGCCGTCACACGTACCTGGTTTGTGTTGCCTTGTTGCCGTGAAGGAAGGAAGCCGAGGATCAGGAGAGTACGAGTGTTAGTGGTTTGTTTACTACTCACCGCGAAAAAATGCTCTAAAAATAAAGAGATGAGCTTCATTCAGTAAGGATTTGAATGGGTGCAGAATGTACGCACATGGTACGTAAAAACAGTATGTTGTGATCAGCGTTCACAAGACAAGAGGGGTGGAATAAGTAGGTGCTGAAAAACGGGACACAATGAACCTAGAAACGGTGGTCCGAAATAAAACAAAATCCTGTTCCACATTATTAAGAAATACATAGCTAATCTGCAGCTCAAACCTCCCCCTTCCCCAGGGAAACTCTAGTCCCCATAGATACAATATCAGTGTTCTCCAAAGGGAGCAACGAGAAAAGGAAGAATAACGCCTTCAGTCCCTGCTGAAATCCGTGAAAAAAGTTTTTCCGAAGCCTTCAGTTGGAATATCAATGTTATCAGGGACTTGAGTCATTTTATTTGTGCCATTTTCTAAATTTGATAAATTCATTTGCAATAAATAATGACAAAGGTCTTCGCCCAGTCTAAAAACTTTTCTAGCATATTACTGTTTCCTTCTTGCGATTAGAAACTATTATTTGAAAATTACTGATCAAATCTTAATGAACTAATCTATAGATCAGTCTAGCGCACAGCTAGGTTGAGGGGATTAGGTTGAATACACAAAATTGCACACTTTAAAATAGCGTTAATGATAGAATGCCCTGAAAGTATTCGAGTCCGCAATTAGCTATCCACAAATGGGTCCGTTGCACTAGACTGAAACAATCTAATGTTCTATCGCTCGTGATAAATAAATAGTTTAAACGGCGTAAATTGTTTCTCTCACCTCGTTGCGGTAAGTGAACGTTGAAGCTGGCGGAACTGGAAAAGATATATTCTTTACCGAGGTGTACAGAAAAACAAGAGAAAAAGAGACTAACTTGACCACCGAAGCATTTACGTACGAAGTAAATGCTGGAAACAAGAATAAGTTGTCCACAAAAAAACACGAACTAATTATATTTCAACAGAAAGAAGGTCTATCTACTCATACGTTCGGGTCTTGTCTTCCTTCTGGCAGCGACATGGCATACAGACATTACATCCCCTGAGGGCAGACTGCTGCTGTAATGAATCCATTGCTACCAACAATAATGTAGTCATAGTTTCAATACTATCAGGTCTGTTAAAATGATCAGAGGATTTCTACACTATTAAATGTATTGCGATAACAAATGACGTATTTCTAGAGGAACAGGGGCAATGCAATACTAGAGAGACTGACGCAGGAAGATGGAGATGGCCACTGATGCCGTACACAAGGCGTTACCAGCGCAGACGCTGTTTTTTTACAGGCGATTGAAATTAATAATTAGTTTAAGCCTCTTTATCCGCTTGAATGGCGATCCAAAGTGAGGAAGGAGGAAGGCACCATTGAGTATGGAGTAGAGGGAACGTGGAATCTATGCGGAAAGGGTATAGAAACAGTAAGAAAAGAAAGAAGTTCATGAAACAAGATCAAAGTTTAAGAAGAAAGTAGTAGGTGCTGAAAAAACAGGAGAGCATTGAACCGGAAAAAGATGGTTCTTAACATAATAAAAGCATTTTATTTCAATAAAAATACGGCTTATCTAAAGGCCTGTTTACACGATCCTCGATTGCGCGCGTGAGCAGTGAAGAGAGGCGCAAGCCCCGCCCACTCGTTTTCGCTTCAGGAGCAATGACTTGCTTTAAAACAGTGTGGCTGTAATGATATTGACAAGCTCTGGTCACCGCCATGAAAACAAGCACGGTCCGCATTGCCATTGAGCAGTAAGTGAGCCTGAAGCGAAAGAAAGTGGGCGGGGCTTGCGCCTCTCTCCACTGCACACGCGCGCACTCGATAATCGTGTAAACAGGCCTTTCCAAACAACTCGTCACATTGTCCCACTGGGGGCGCTAATTCCCATAGATACAATAGTTTTGCCCCCCTGAGGGGATGATAAAATGGAGCAATGCTTCAGTGCCTCTTATCGCAGAGCTCGCTATTGCAGAATAATGAAAATGAAAGGAAAAATAATGAAAATACGAACTAGAGCTACGCGTGTAAGTGGTCGGTGGTGCACCGGCCTCCAGCACGGGTTTGAATAAAAAATTATGCCTGCCTAATTCCACACATTGGATTATAGATATGTTAGTTTAAGCCTCCCTAACCGCTGCAAATAAAGAGCGTATCGAAGAGCGTACAGCAGGATGGCCGCGAAAGGGCAGAGATAGCGGGATTGCCACACAAGGGCAGAGACAGCGGGATTGCCATGGAAGAACCTGTCACCAAGTCCACATGCCTGGAATGGAAGTGATCTTGAAAAGCTGGATGTAATACAAAATAAGGTAGGACGTTCAGCATTGGGTGCTCCAAAATGGACTGCTACAGAAGCCATTAGAGGTGACCTAGTGTGAAGCCTATTTTCAGAAAAAATGATGAAAGCGGTGCTGAATTATAAGGTGAGAATTGAAAGAGTTCAGAATAGCAGGTGGGTAAAGCGAATTTTTGAATGGAATCTGAGTGTAAGCTATTGGAAGAAAGTATGTTGGGGTCATGCAAGGAAACTTAGTATGCAAAAGATTATTCATGTTAGAATTGGGAGATCTGTGGATGACTGGAGTTTAATAAATGTTGGAGGTGTAGGGCCTGAGTGGAACTGCAAATGGTAGAAAAAAGAGATTGAGAGGCTAACAAAAGACCATGGAATGAATAAGTGGAAGCTTAGCATGACGCGGAAGCCTACACTTAACTGGGAAATGAAAAAGGAAGCACCTAAGTTTGAGATGTTCGATGACGGTAGTTTTGGAAGTCAACTCTTGTTTGCTGTGAGATGTAAGTCATTGAGTGTGAACAGACGTACATGGAGGTGGAATGAGAATAATAATAGATTATGTCGGCAGTGTAATAGTGGAGTGGAAGAAACAATTGAGCATTTTGTGCTGGAATGTAGTAAGTATGAGCAAAAGAGAGAAAGTTTCATGAATGTGGTGTTATAGCAGTATGGAGAGAATGAGTGGTATGTCAGATGTGCTGAAGATGATTGCGGTATGAGCTGTCTTGCTGGATTGGATCAGGAGTGCAATTTGAGTATCATTGAAGCTATGAAAATGTTTCTTGTGCGTGCCTGGAGTAAGAGACAGTGACTGGAATCAGCCAGTCAGGTAGAGTGGGCAGTAATGACCCAATGTGCCTGGGGATGGTGTTTTGACACACTGGTTATCCCAGTGATGCCGCCCAATGACAACTTGTGACAAGGATTGGTAGATCCTGAGTAGTTTAGTGGACAAGTCTGGTGCTAGGCGCTGAACTCTCTGTGTGAAAATTGTGGAGGGAATTGTAGGCCGTTACAAAGGCCCCGACGCTGTCCGCCCTAAATTTTAAGTTCTAGTTCAAACATGTCGCGTTGAGCTCTCCCGGCCTCAGGCCGAGCTGAGCATCTCTCTGATATGCAATCCAAAGTTACGAGGGGCAAGTGATGCTCGAGCGTGCAGATCTCTAGTCGAATTAGCAAGAGTTTTGTGGGCGTGCAAGGTGGTCACTGGACGGTGGTTGAGCCATTTGACCGGAGCAAACATCAGGAGATGACAAACCATCTTAAACTAATAAACCATCTAGAACGAAGAGCTGAATTTAATGACAAACCATCTGGACAGAGGACTAGAGCATTGACTAGAGCATTGAACCGGAAAAAGATGGTTCTTAACATAACAAAAGCATTTTATTTCAATAAAAATATGGCTTATCTAAAGGCCTGTTTACACGATCCTCGATTGCGCGCGTAAGCAGTGAAGAAAGACTCAGTGAAGAGGCGTTTATGCTTTCCTAACCGCACCAAAGGCGTTCCAAAGAAAGGAAGTAGGAAAGTACTGTTTAGTATGGACTTTGTGTAACGTGGAATTTGTGCAATAAGTGACTACGTAGAAACAGGAATTTGGAATTATTATTCATAATAATATTACTAATACTAATATTATTAATACTAGTACTAGTAATTGTGAACACACACAAATAAAATCAGTATTAAGTTAGAAACATTGTTTCTTGTATTATTATTGTGTATTGTAAGTGGATCCTACATTTCTTCACATTGACTAACACGGAATTAGAATGGATGGTAACATTTATATTGCTAAAGCAAAAATGTATCTGGGTAGTAATGTACAAGTATAAGTTGTAATTTAACAGAATCGTGCATTAGTACCTACTCAGTGAATCGCATTAGTATATTTCTTTTAAAGATTATAATCTACGTATCGTTCAATGATAATCTTTTGTATTTGCATGTATATGATTTCATATATGTGGTAAAGTGGAATTTCACGTATATAAATATCTATGAGTGTAAATCAATCCTTTAAACTAGTTTTGCTCATCACATCCAATAGACACATATTTAACACAAAACCCTCGAATAAACAAATTATTATGTGATTTTTTAACTGAACTGAGGTTTGGACTAATTTGAACTTGGTTCGGAATTATTTCAACCTGGTTCGGAATTATTTCAACTTGGCTCGGAATTATTTCAACATGGCTCGGAATTATTTCAACTTGGCTCGGGATTATTTCAACTTGGCTCGGAATTATTTCAACTTGGCTCGGAATTATTTCAACTTGGCTCGGAATTATTTCAACTTGGCTCGGAATTATTTCAACTCGACTCGGGATTAATTCAACTCGACTCGGGATTAATTTCAACTCGACACGGGATTAATTTCAACTCGACTCGGGATTAATTTTAACTCGACTCGGGATTAATTTCAACTCGACTCGGGATTAATTTCAACTCGACTCGGGATTAATTTCAACTCGACTCGGGATTAATTTCAACTCGACTCGGGATTAATTTCAACTCGACTCGGGATTAATTTCAACTCGACTCGGGATTAATTTCAACTCGACACGGGATTAACTTCAACTCGACTCGGGACTAACTTCAACTCGACTGAGGATTAACTTCAACTCGACTGAGGATTAACTTCAACTCGACTGAGGATTAACTTCAACTCGACTGAGGATTAACTTCAACTCGACTGAGGATTAACTTCAACTCGACTGAGGATTAACTTCAACTCGACTGAGGATTAACTTCAACTCGACTCGGGATTAATTTCAACTCGACTCGGGATTAACTTCAACTCGACTCGGGATTAACTTCAACTCGACTCGGGATTAACTTTCACTCGACTCGGGATTAACTTCAACTCGACTCGGGATTAACTTCAACTCGACTCGGGATTAACTTCAACTCGACTCGGGATTAACTTCAACTCGACTCGGGATTCACTTCAACTCGACTCGGGATTAACTTCAACTCGACTCGGGATTAACTTCAACTCGACTCGGGATTAACTTCAACTCGACTCGGGATAAATTTCAACTCGACTCGGGAGGGATAAATTTCAACTCGACTCGGGAGGGATAAATTTCAACTCGACTCGGGAGGGATAAATTTCAACTCGACTCGGATTCATTTCAACTCGACTCGGATTCATTTCAACTCGACTCGGATTCATTTCAACTCGACTCGGATTCTTTTCAACTCGACTCGGATTCTTTTCAACTCGACTCGGATTCATTTCAACTCGACTCGGATTCATTTCAACTCGACTCGGATTCATTTCAACTCGACTCGGATTCATTTCAACTCGACCCGGATTCATTTCAACTCGACTCGGATTCATTTCAACTCGACTCGGATTCATTTCAACTCGACTCGGATTCATTTCAACTCGACTCGGATTCATTTCAACTCGACTCGGATTCATTTCAACTCGACTCGGATTCATTTCAACTCGACTCGGATTCATTTCAACTCGACTCGGATTCATTTCAACTCGAGTCGGATTCATTACAACTCGACTCGGATTCATTTCAACTCGACTCGGATTCATTTCAACTCGACTCGGATACATTTCAACTCGACTCGGATACATTTCAACTCGACTCGGATTCATTTCAGCTCGACTCGGATTCATTTCAGCTCGACCCGGATTCATTTCAGCTCGGCTCGGATTCATTTCAGCTCGGCTCGGATTAATTTCAACTCTACTCGGATTCATTTCAGCTTGACTCGGATTCATTTCAACTCGACTCGGATTCATTTCAACTCGACTCGGATTCATTTCAACTCGACTCGGATTCATTTCAACTCGACTCGGATTCATTTCAACTCGACTCGGATTCATTTCAACTCGACTCGGATTCATTTCAACTCGACTCGGATTCATTTCAACTCGACTCGGATTCATTACAACTCGACTCGGATTCATTTCAACTCGACTCGGATTCATTTCAACTCGACTCGGATTCATTTCAACTCGACTCGGATTCATTTCAACTCGACTCGGATTCATTTCAACTCGACTCGGATTCATTTCAACTCGACTCGGATTCATTTCAGCTCGACTCGGATTCATTTCAGCTCGACCCGGATTCATTTCAGCTCGACCCGGATTCATTTCAGCTCGGCTGGGATTCATTTCAGCTCGGCTCGGATTAATTTCAACTCGACTCGGATTCATTTCAGCTTGACTCGGATTCATTTCAACTCGACTCGGATTCATTTCAACTCGACTCGGATTCATTTCAACTCGACTCGGATTCATTTCAACTCGACTCGGATTCATTTCAACTTGACTCGGATTCATTTCAACTCGACTCGGATTCATTTCAACTCGACTCGGATTCATTTCAACTCGACTCGGATTCATTTCAACTCGACTCGGATTTATTTCAACTTGACTCGGATTCATTTCAGCTTGACCCGGATTCATTTCAACTCGACTCGGATTCATTTCAACTCGACTCGGATTCATTTCAACTCGACTCGGATTCATTTCAACTCGACTCGGATTCCTTTCAACTTGACTCGGGTTAATATGAACTTGACTTGGATTAATATGAGCTGGACTCGGATTAATTTGAAGTGAAAAAGGTGTAGTTCAAACTTGTTACTGCGTGAAAACGGCCAGGAATTATGGTACAGGCTGATATACAGGACGTCCCACGCTATACAGCACGTCCCACGCTATACAGCACGTCCCACGCTATACAGCACGTCCCACGCTATACAGCACGTTCCGCGCTATACAGCACGTTCCGCGCTATACAGCACGTCCCGCGCTATACAGCACGTCCCACGCTATACAGCACGTCCCCGCTATACAGCACGTCCCACGCTATACAGCACGTCCCACGCTATACAGCACGTCCCGCGCTATACAGCACGTCCCGCGCTATACAGCACGTCCCACGGTATACAGCACGTCCCACGCTTTACAGCACGTCCCACACTATACAGCACGTCCCACACTATACATCACGTCCCACGCTATACAGCACGTCCCACGCTATACAGCACGTCCCGCGCTATACAGCACGTCCCAAGGTATACAGCACGTCCCACGCTATACAGCACGTCCCACGCTATACAGCACGTCCCACGCTATACAGCACGTCCCACGCTATACAGCACGTCCCACGCTATACAGCACGTCCCACGCTATACAGCACGTCCCACACTATACAGCACGTCCCACGCTATACAGCACGTCCCACGCTATACAGCACGTCCCACGCTATACAGCACGTCCCACGCTATACAGCACGTCCCACGCTATACAGCACGTCCCACGATATACAGCACGTCCCACACTATACAGCACGTCCCACGCTATACAGCACGTCCCACGCTATACAGCACGTCCCACGCTATACAGCACGTCCCACACTATACAGCACGTCCCACACTATACAGCATGTCCCACGCTATACAGCACGTCCCACGCTATACAGCACGTCCCACACTATACAGCACGTCCCACACTATACAGCACGTCCCACAATATACAACACGTCCCACAATATACAACACGTCCCACAATATACAACACGTCCCACAATATACAGCACGTCCCACAATATACAGCACGTCCCACAATATACATCATGTCCCACAATGTACAGCATGTCCCACAATATACATCATGTCCCACAATATACAGCATGTCCCACAATATATAGCATTTCCTACAATATACAGCATGTCCCACAATATACAGCATGTCCCACAATAACCCGAACCGAGTATATATTTTCCCGTATCAGTAATACCATCATGGCCTGGTATATCAGAAAACGATGAGTGCAACGAATAATATCGTGTATTACTGTTTTTCTGGAGGATGCTCGATTTAAGACACTGACTACGGTAGTGTGGCTACTGCGGTCAGTCTGGTTAGGTTGGAAGAAGGTGAACTATAAAATAACGCTTTTCTGCTGTAATAAATTTCGAATCTTTTTGAAACGCGTAAATAATAAAATTAAACTATTATGTCATCTTACACATCAAAATTTATTTCGTACAAGGTAGCAAAATAGTCGAAATCTTATTTTCATAATCTGGTATGTGAATGAGCAATTTACTTTGTGGTACCCAATATGTACCAACACGTAATCAAAGTACCAAGACTCCAGAACTTCCGATGCAGATCATCAATAACGGACAGTCCGCAAATGAACCGCGTCAAAATGACGGAGAAAACTGACAACTCGTCAATGAATAATGAGCTATATCAATTCTGCAATCACTGAATCATATGACTGCAAGCTACATTCAGAGAAAACCCCACTAAAACATTCCCATTCTTTACCCGACAGTGCCCAAAGCAAGAACAAAACCCCCATTCTGACGTGGAGCTACATGGACCAGACTTCGAAGCTCTAATAACCCCCAAACCAAGAACAAGAACAACTCGTCAATGAAGGCTGTCGTCTAACATCGTATAGTTTGCTTAGGAGTGTTACAAGCTGTAGAAGCAGCCGAAGAATTTATCACTAAAAACTTTAGCTTGCTTTGAATTTCTGTGAATTTTGACCTAAAGCTTCCATAACATACACGGTTTTAAATTAAAACATAACAGCTGCCGTCTGCTCATCAATATTCACAAGACAGCCTCGTGTCATAGATTAACAATTTGACTGCGTGCGCCACCGGTGGTACACGGAGGTTATTTTCATAATGCTGCTGATCGACCAGTAGTTGCAAATTAAATTTTCATAAATACTTAATCAAAGCCAAATAAAGGCATGATCCAGTTCATCTCTGTTATTTTCAGTATAGTTTACTACAATTGACTTTAAATTTAAGTTTTGTGTTGCAGCTAATATATAGTAGTCGCAGTCAAATTGTTAAGATTATAAGTTAGGTTAAGCCTCCCTAACCGCTACAAAAAAGCGTATCGAAGAGAGGAAGGAAGAAGGCACCATTTAGTATGGAGATAAGTGAATGCGGAATCTATTCAGAGGAGGCATGGAAACATTAAGTTCAGAAAGAAGCTCATGAAACGGGGTAAAAGTTGAAGAAAAAAGTAGTAGGTACTGAAAAACAGGACAGCAGTGACCCGAAATAAGGTTGTCCGTAACATAACAAAATCACTTTATTACAACAAAAATAAGGCCTAGTTATCTCTCAGCTCGGGCCCTCACATTTTTCTCCTGGGAGCGCCAATTCCCATAGATACAATAGTTGTATCTCCCTGAGGGGCCTCGCGTCATAGAGCTTTGTTCTCAAAAATGTTCGCTCAGTTGGAAATTTACCGTTCGGATGTTAGTATACATTCGTTAAAAAAATGGAGTTGCGGCACAGTGTCCAAAAAAAGTGTTTCAGATGCTTTCTGAATAAAGACGATGCTGAATTTGTCGGACCACTTCGCATCGAAACAACTTAGGAGATGCGGGCCATTAGTGGCCTGGGTGAGCGAACTCGGAACACTTTTTTGAACTAGTAACACTTCCACCAGCTCAAACCAATTTAGTCTACTGGACTTTGCACTAACAAGTATTTATTCGTACACAATTCTTTAGAAAACTTATATCTAGAGCTTTTAGTTAGTTTAGGCTTTTCTAGCCTCAACAAAGGTATTCCCAAGTAGAAAGATGGACGCACTATTTTACACTTTGACTGCGACGTGCGCCGCTGGTGGTACACGGAGGTAAGTTTCATAATGCTGCTGACCGACCGGTAGTCGCAAACTCAATTTTTATAAATACTTAATCAAAGCTAAATGAAGGCACGATCCACTTCATGTTTGGCATTTTCAAAATAATTTACTACACTTAACATTAAATTTGACTTTAACATTGAACTAATATTTAGTAGTCGCAGTCAATGTGTTAGCGACCCACCGGTGGGTCGTGCTTAACACGCTGACTACGATTGCGCGAATCGTAAAGTTGATTTGGATAGGTTGTAAAAAAAGGACAGGGAAAACAGATTTACCTGCTCGAATAAGTTTCCATCCTTTTGTAAGCAATGTACGAAATGTAAGTGCTCAGTAATATTTTCCTCGTATGATAAAACTCTTTCAAAAAGAGTTAGCGAAATGATTTGAAATGTCATTTATTTATATTGTTGCCTATATGAACAATTTACCTAGTGGTACACATTTATCGCACTCCGTAGTCAAAGTGTTAAGTTTATTCTAATGCAAAACGACCCATCGATGGGTCATTTTGAAAACTTTCAGCAGTTTTTTTTTAAATTAAAGGTATTTAATGAACCCAATTAATGTTAGGTAGTTATGAAATTTGACGCAAATTTTAAATTTAAATTTGAACTGAATACTGAACATCAGTTTACCTCATCGCAGTCAAGGTGTCAAGTTCCCACGCAGTGTCGCAACGTACATAAGCTGTAGGGTAGTGAACACGCCCCAGGGATTGACCCCGGAGCGGGCGTGACGCCGGGGCGATGATCACGATGTTAATTTAAGCCCTCCCTGCCCGCAACAAAAGCGATCCAAAGAGAGGAAGAGGAAATGCACCATTTAATGAAGAAGGTAAGGTAAGTTGAAGGTAAGTGCATAAAAAAAGGTAAGTTGAGAAAAAAGGTCATGAAACAAGACAATTTGAAGTAGAAAGTAGAGGTGTTTTAAACAGGAGAATACTTAAACGAAAAAAGATAGTCCTTAACAAAACATTTTATTCCAACAAAAAGAAATCCTGCCTAACTCACAGATCGGAACTTTACATTTTCCTCTTGGGAAGACCAATTCTCATAGATGCAACAGTTGTACCCAAGAGGTGTTAAAAATAATTGAAATCAATTATTCCTCTGCTAGATCAACTTATTGTCAGTTATAGCCTCTTCCACCTCACCGCCAAGTTAAGCTCTGGCTTTGACGACTGAAGGTTCACAACACAAGCAGCACGGCGCAAGGAAAGAATTGTTCACAAGGGCTACCACTAATTACTAGGAAAATAAACAAAGCAGAGGAGTAAATACGTACATATGTAACTATACGTTAAAAAAATAGCAAATGCCAATGTGAAGGTCTGGGTAGAAAACTTGCCCCTATAAAGTATGAAGAAGTGATAAACCTCTTGTTTTGGCGACAGTTTGCTGATCCCGCACTTGTTCTTCTTCAACTTGCACTCATGAATGTCCTTTAGCTGTTGAAGAAGTCATTTCCAGGAAGGATTATGGGTTTTTGGGCTCAAATATGAATACTGCAAACAAAGATCTAACTTTATAAATGCGATGAATTCTCCAGCCTCATTATAGTCACTAGGTATAGTTTCTCGCCAGGCCAATCCACTTTTCTCGATATTATGTTCATGACAATTTCCATTCAAAAGTGCAAACTTCAGATTATTCTCATCATTTTTCAAAATTTCTGGCTAAAATAATCTCCGTGAATACCCGAGCCCGGCAGCAGCTATAACGAACTTACCAATGTCGGGGCTTAAGTGGTTAAGCACGTGCTTTTCCGTGAAGGTGTCGGCAGTTAACATTTTGGAGCGCTGCGCGGTGATTTCTCCCCGTTGGGAGAAGGGAGAACTCGGGCACAATTTTCCACTCTACCCAGGTGTCGGAAATAGGTACTGGCTTTACTACTGGGTAGCCGCCATTGCATCCTGGTGATAGTTATGAGGCATTTGAAAAACCAATATACATAATGATGTGTACCAGGCTAGGTTAATTGGAATAGAGCATCATTTAAATGAATTAAACTTGTGGAAAATGCGTTACATGCCACCAGGTATTCTCTCAAATATCACGGACTTACACAACATCCACTCAACAAACCTCGACTTCAAGACGTTAAATATCAATAATGCAGCAAATATTGCTTTCATTCACCGCCGTCCGATCCTTGCGCAGACCACTCTCAACACTATATTACTTTAAGACTCTCTCCACCCACAACAAAACGAACCCTAGAGATTCGATCAGATTATTAGTTAGTTTAAACCTTTCTATCCTTAACAAATGAGATCCAAAGAGAGGAAGGAAGAAGGCACCATTTAGTATGGAGTTCGGACCCTTGAGAACAAAGTTTAGTACGGACATTAGAGAAAGAGTTATCTATACATAAAAAGTATTTCTAAAGCAAATTCAGTACTGAAGAAACAAGTTAAGAAGGAAGAAGAGAGAAGAAATGAAAATGAAGTGTAGAAAGCACACAGACAAAGTTAATTAGGCACATGAACTAAGAGGTTCCAAGGCTCACCTATAGCTGAGGTTACCCAACAGAATCCCCCTTCGTGCCGGTCCTTCGATGACAAAGTAGACAACCTCAACTAACTTCACCCTACCCTGTGCCTCTGGAGGGTAATCACGCACACTATTAGACCTCACAAACGTACAACAGTATTAGACTACTCATGACATTACGGAAATTAGAAAACATGAAGCATTCTTCGCATGACTTGCGAAGGAGAAATGCCAATATTTGATTGCTCTAAATCGATAAGTTATATCCGCAACAAATAGGCAACTAAGGAAAATACTTCAAGGTGAATTTTTCGGTATATGTGAAGGAGAGGTCAATAATCGATTTCCCAAGTTTAGTGATTGGTTATTGGTAATAAGATCACAATAAAGAATTTTTATTTCATGCACTTTCCGTCGCAAATGAGTATTCAACGAATTATAGCTATAGCTTACCTACCGTATTTCTATTCTTTGAAGCGCGGGAAAAATCGGTTTGAGGGGAGGACCCTCAATGGACTCTCCCTTCCGATAGTTGTGATGCACTCGAGTGATCCTTACGTTAGGTTACTTTAGGTTACTTTAGATTGCTTTAGTTTAGATTATTTCAGTTATGTTACATTACGTCGCCGTTATAACTCGTTAAATACTCGTTTGCGACGGAAAGTGCTTAGAAGAAATATTTCGATCTAATTACCTACATTTAAGCACCAAAAATTGGAAAATCGATCATTGTCCTCTCCTTCACATTAACCAGTTTTTTTTATTGGAACACAATTCTAAATATACCTCGCGTCTGTCCGCAGTTTACCGAACAACAAAGCAGCAACACATATTGATTTTGATGACCAGGTGAATGTCACGTATTGCGAGAAGATGAGAGTGAAAAAAAATTAAAAAGCCTCCTCTATGATGAGCAGAAAAATAGCTGTTGTCACTCCACATCAAATAACATCTCAAATAACCAAGATTGAGTTAAAGAAAAATATCGTTGTTGGGTCAGCTTATGTTTCAAATGTTCATGACAGCATACGAAATTCAAGTAATAAATAAGAAGGATTGAAATCCTTATCAATATAAGTATAAGAAAAATTTTGATCCCAGATCTCTGATCCTATAAAAAATTAGCATTCAGTTATCTGAAGCATTTTCCCTCAGTGGCCATAGATTGTCCTAGCAATTTTTATCATTGAAAATGGTAATACAATTAGTGATAGACTGGTTTCTGCCATGCCTGTTGTTTAGGAAAATGTTTGACTAAATGTTCAGGAAAATGTTTGGCATCGAATTAGATGTTACTATTAGCTTTACGAACCAAAACGAAGGTGTTACAAATAGAGAGGTGGAAAAAGTACCATTAGGTAATTAAAGTTTAAGGAACGAGGTATCGATGCACAGGGTTCAAAAATGCGGTTAGCTATGAAAGAAATTCATGAAACATGATGAAAGGTAAAGAAAAAAGTAGTAGGTACTGAAAAAAAACGGTCAGCAGTGAATCGGAGAAGATGGATCGTCTCATCAAAAAACATTCTACAGTCAATATGCAGTTTATTTCGTTCACGGAAATTAAAAATTCCATTCCCAAGAATCACTAGGGTAATTCATCAAATATCGAACAGAAATCACGTGTGTCTAGAAACAACCTTCATAAATCGGTAACTTTTGCTCTGAATAACTCTTGCGGGCCTCAAGGTTATTCTTGAACAGTTGCTTTCTTGTTCTGTGATGTCGCTTGAAAGACAACGTAGATTATTGAAATGTATTTATTGTTCTAAAAATCGAATTCTTTAGTAACATAATTTCATCAATATCGAACAGGAATCGAACAAGAATTTTGATTCGAACAGGATGGTTTGTCAATTAGTTCTCTTCGTATGGAACTTTTGTTAGACTATTAGCACGCCACGTATGGTTTGTCTATTAGTACGCCTCGTATATTTTGTCCATTAATATGCCTCGTATGGTCTATCTATTTGTACACCTCATGTGGCCACTTGGAAAATAAACGTTTTTCTTTCATTCTTTTTTTCTTTGGTGCACTGGATTTTCTTGGAAGTGCTCGCGGTGGCACATCGGTTAAGGGATCGGACTTGTATGTTGGAGTCGTGGGTTCGTATCCCGGCGCTGGCGCTGCGATTTTCCCCGTTGGGTATAAGGGAAAGCTCAAGCACAATACCCCACTCGACCCAGGTGTCGGAAATGGGTACCGGCTTTACGGGGGAACCGTCATGGTGTCCTATATATAGTGTTAGTTATAAGACATTTGAAAAACCAATGCTTAAGATCATTTGTATCAGGCTTGATTGGAAATAAAGCATCCCAAAGATGCCGATGTTTGTTTTGTTTGTTTGTTTGAAATAACTGTCTCATTACTTATTTTCAAGATGCATTTGAATGGAGAGTTATCAAAATTTGAATATGATGTCGATGTTTCATTTGCAGTGTTTGTTGAACCATCATTGTGATCATCAACCTGTGTGACCTTTTTTGGAGTAGAGTGTAAAGCACTCGTCAATGAATTATTATTGATGCTTGCATCAATTTTCTTGGCAAGGGATTGATCATCAGTAAATGTAGCCAGACGAATCATTGATGATCTTGAGGGCTTTGGAACACCAGCAGATGATTGATAGCCCCTCACCAGAATTCCCATCTTCAACTATTCAATGTTATTATCAAGCGTTAATACAATATTTTAATGAAATAAAACAGGCGTTCAATAGATCGATTCAGTTATTTAAAAGAATTAAGAATCGAAAAGCTTTGTTCGAGGCATAAATTCATGATTTTTAAGGAATTTTGATTCGAACACCTTTGTTCAGTATTTAATACTGACATGAAAAAAGAACTGAATGTCGAACATGGAATAATTATCAAGTTTTTGGCGGAAAAGAAAAAAATACAGTAACAGAACATCATATGACAACACTACTCTCTAGTTATGACGGGAGGTTGACGGTGACCCAACAACAATTAAACCATCGCAATTTTCCCGAGGTGCGTAAGATTTTTCGAGTGAAAAAATTCGACCAATTTGTAAGGGTCGTACAGAAAATGCGTTCGCAACAGCTGGTAGCAGTTTGCAGCTCACAGAAATGAGTTTTTATCACTAAAATAGGAGTTTTAGATGTAAGATCACTGGCACTGAGCAAGTTTGGATGCTTACTAAATTTATTACGCGCATATTTCCAAAGTTGTTCGATAATCAGTTCAGTTCGATATTTGATGAATTACCCTAAAGGAACACATTTAAAAACGTTTTACACGAATGACATTCTGATCACTGATGCGTTATTTTCGAGATATATTATTAATTACGTAGTAAGGAATAACATTATACAGGGTGTTGGTGGAACTCTTGGTACAAACTTCGGCTACTAGTAGAAAATACAAATTTAAACACTTTTTAATTAGTGAAAAAATATCGAAAAACGGTTAGTTTTTAATTATTGGGCTTAGAAGTTTTTAGTGCTATGCTACAAAAACACATCAGCGATTTCGCAACAGACAGGAATAAGGACAATATGGGGAATTAGAATGAACAAGTGTTGGCAGAATCGAACTTGTTATATTTACAGTTCAAAACATTAATTTACAGATTCAGGAAATTTCTAGAAATTCCTAATCAACGCTAGCGACCCCTGGTGAGAAGCGTATGTGTATCTTTTGTCAGTTAGCACCATGGCACTGAAGTGGTAAGATTCATCGCCTTACAAATGCACAAATGGCAGACATGCATTTCACTTATGGTGCTGCTAATGGTAATGCAAGACGTGTCGCGAGAATCTATCACGAACGTTACCCTAATCGAGAAGTCCCTGATCATCGATTATTCACTGCATTGCCCCGAAGATTGACGGAAACCGGCAGTTTTAGAGTAAACAGAGCAGAGGTTGGTCGCCCAATAAATTATCATCGAGAGCAAGAAGTGTTGGAACATTTCCGTAGAAACCCGCGTACGAGCACCCGTGCCGCAGCAGCATCTTTGGGTATTCGTGACCATTATACAGTGTGGCATGTATTGAACCTGAATAATTATCATCCGTATCACTTCCAGAGATTCCAGGGTCTCCTTCCCGTTGATTATGGTCCTTGTGAGCGATTCGCGCAGTGGTTTTTAGATCTGGGGGTAGGAGATGCCAATTTTGCAGAGTGTGTGTTGTTTACGGATGAAGCAACCTTCAGCCGAGATGGAATTTTTGATTATTATAACTTTCACTCATGGCAGCAGAACAACCCTCATGTCATCCATGAACGTCATCACCAACATCGCTACACTGTCAATGTTTGGGCAGGTAGCGTGCGCAATCAACTCATTGGTCCATACATTCTGCCAGAGCGTCTTACTGGAGATGTGTACAAAATCTTTCTTGAAGAAGTCCTTCCTGGTTTATTGGAAAATGTGCCATTAGGTATTCGTAGTAGACTTTGGTTTCAACACGAAGGAGCTCCGGCACATTATGCTCTAAATGTGCGACGATTTCTTGACCAACAATTTCCAAATCGATGGATTGGTCGTGGTGGTGCTGTGTCCTGGCCACCGAGATCACCTGATATGACTCCGTTAGATTTTTCTTGATTAGTTCATATGAACTAGATTTAACAGTATATTCGACAAACGATTCAAGAACAGACTGAAGATCGGCGAAATTAATCAAGGCAAATTACATTATTAGGACCAGTTATGTTGGGGACAAGGTTTGACTCTGTGATCTTACACGACTAGTAATCTGATAGGAAGTGAGACTCGAGACTTTTTTTGGATACCTTATAAGAATTACTTTCATGGATCTCCGCAGGTATTGAGTTCCAAGTTTTAGTTCCAACGAAGAGGATACTGTGTTGTGACCGAGCCTTTGAGTAATAAGGAAGCATGAATGTACTTCTATTTCGGGTTAAATGGTCGTGATGACCAGTTTGCGTAGTTAATAGTTGTTTTAGGCTATTGTCGCCATCATTTGTTAATGTTTTGTAAATGAAATTGCAAATGGACATTTTGTAGAGATCCGAGAGCTTTAAGTATTCGTAAATTTTTGAATGAGTCATTTATGTGAGCATTATATTCTAGATTCTTTACCGCTCTTATGGCTCTTTTTTGCAGGGTAAGAATTTTGTTGGTTTTATTTTTATTAGTTCCGTGCCATGCTTCTATTCCGTATTGCAAGTATGGTGAAATGAGCGTTCGGTAGAGCATTTGTAAGGCTGTTTCAGGCAGGAAATTCTTAACTTTATTTAGGAGTCCGATAGATTTTGATAATTTAGAACTAATATGAGCGATGTGCTCTATAAAGGTTAGATGTTTGTCTATTATGATGCCGAGGAATTTACTTGAGTTGGTTTCTTCGATTTCACCTTCGCCAATTTGAATGTGTGGGAGAGATATATTTTTCTTGTATGAGAATGTAATATATTTTGTTATATCGATATTAAGGCTTATTTTATTAGCTTTAAGCCACAATGAAACCTTATGAAGTTCATTATTTATACGCTCCGCCATCCTAGCGGGATTTTGGTCTGGAAGGACCGCAAAAAGGGTACTGTCATCGGCAAAAAGTATGAATTTGAGGAATGATGTAGATTTAATGATATCATTGATGAAAATTAGAAATAGGAGAGGCCCCAGGACAGATCCTCGTGGAACCCCATGGCTAATTGTCTGTGGGTCTGAATTTGCGTCGTCAATGACAACGTATTGTTTCCGATTTGCTAAGTATGATCTAAACCAATCATGGGCAGCCCCTCGAATGCCATAACAATGTAGTTTCGAGAGTAATACGTTATGGTCCACGCAATCGAATGCTTTTCGAAAGTCAAGAAATACTTAGAAAACAAGCTTTCCTTCATCTATATTAGAATAAAGGTATTGCAAATGATTTAATACAGCTTGTGTCGTAGATTTCTTAGAACGAAAATCGTATTGTTTGTCGTAGAGGAAAGATTTTTGTTCAAAATACGAATACACTTTTTTATACACAATTTTCTCGAATATTTTGCTAATAATTGGTAGTACAAAGATAGGTCTATAATTGTTAATGCAGTTTTTATCACCATTTTTAAAAATAGAGGTGACTCTCGCAATTTTGAAAGAGTTGGGGAAGATACCTTGAGAAAGGGATTGGTTGATAATATAAGATATGCACGGTGCTATTATATCAGCTATAGCCTTAAGAACTTTAGCCGAAAATTTTTTTAATCCACTTGATTTATTTTTCAAGTTGTTTATGCACGTAATTACATCGTAGGGATTAGTTGGCGTGAAAAAGAAAGAGTTAGGTTCACGGACATGGTCCATGTATTGCAAGTGGTCTCTGGGTTCACTGGAGACACTATCGGCTATATTTTTTCCTATGTTTACAAAAAAATTGTTAAACACAGTTGCAATATCTTTTTTCTCGTGGTATTTTACATTTTCGTGAACGACGGACTCAATTGTTTTCGTAGTATTATTATTCGGTTTATAGCATGAATTAAGCAGGCGCCAAGTTTTTTTAATATCAGTTTTGTATTCAGTAAATTTGCGCGTGAAGTAGTCTCGTTTTGAGGTTCGTTTTTGATTTGTCACATGATTCCTGAATCTGTTGTACGTTACTTTAGATATTCGCCCTTCGTATAGTAAGGCTAGGTACGCTTGACGTTTCTTTATATTGATCACGATATCTTCAGTAATCCAGGGCTTTTGTCTATTTTTCGGCGTAATTGTGCGGGTGATTATTGGACAACACTGGTTATATGCGGTCGTTATAATTTCAGTTAAATTTAGTATTGCTTCATCAATGTTAATCGCATTATTGTCCGGTTCATAGACGTCTAATGATGGCATTAATTCTTCTAGAACAGTTCGCATTGTTCCCAAGTTGTATTCGTTTACACAACGAAATGAATAAGTATCAGCCTGTGGGCTGGTACAAGGATTATAGACATTTTTCTTGATGAGAAACACCGAGAAATGGTCGGATAAGTCAGAAATTATTATTCCGGTAAGAAAATCAGTCGGATCTAACATAAAAATATTATCGAGTTACGTAGCCGATTCAGAAGCAACACGTGTAGGTTTCGTGATGATTGGAAGGAATGAGCTAGACTGAAAAACATTTATGAAGTTTGAGATTTGCTCACAGCTATCATATTGTAGAAGATCGTAGTTGAAATCCCCGCAGATTATTATGTCATTATATAGAGACTTGTTGAACTGAGATATAATGCTTTGAAGCTCGTTCAGGAAAGAGACGTTACAAGCTGTTGGGGGCCTATATACTGTCCCAAGCACAATCCGTTTATCATTTTTCGTTAGTTCTATAAATAAGGTCTCAATATGTTCACGATTCATAGTTGCACTTAAAATGACTTTCAAAGATATATGTTTAGATATGTACGTACTGATGCCACCACCACGTTTGTTACTACGGAGTGAATGATGGCTATAATAGTTTTGAATCTGAATCAGGTCTTTAGATGAGTCGTCTAGCCAACTTTCGGTGAAACTGAGAACATCAAAATTGATGTTCAGCTCAGTGATAGTACAAGATATTTCATCTATTTTCGGATAAATGGATCTACAGTTCCAACATAATAGAGAAAAATCGTTACAGGTCTTCCTCATCGATTCAATGAATTTTTTAATATTTAGGTATTTACAGTTTCCAGTTTCATTTAGGTTTGGGTGCAGTCTATTCAAATGACAGAGATCTGGATCAATATTGTCGAATATGTCAACATGGTCAGTCATTAGCATTAAGAGACAGAAGTAAAATGTAACGTAAAAATAAAAATGATAAAAACTACAGGATCAAGGTAAAAATAAGGACATTCCTACTTAGAATTAAATTAAAAAAAAGAGAAACTAAAAACACACAGATTATTAGTCTAAATTATTTAAAACCTAGTATGATTTCATAAGGAGAGCGCAAATTCAGTCCATGAGCAGGAACATTAGGGATCATAAATGGCAAATAATGTAGTTACAAGGCTGTCGTACCAGTGGTTTCCGCATATAACACTTATCAGATGTAGCAAGGACGAAATGGATTTAAAAACGAAGTGACAGTGAAGTTATTAATGGAATTTAAAAAATCTTGACTATCTAAATTGTTTCCAGATTCAGAAACACATACACGAGTTAAGTCTGAGCAGCAAGTTCGGTATGAGCATTCGATAAAAAGGAGAAAGAAAGAAATTGAAAAACAATTTAGTAAGCAGCAAAACAAGGCTGTAAGGTCGACGTGGATGCCTTGAAGAGGTAAAGGTAATTCAATCAAAAATCAAGAAGAAAACATGTAGACAGATATCAAAATAATATTAAACTCAATACGTCAGTCTAAAAAAATACTAATCACGAATAATTTCCTCTGAGGACTTGCCGACATGTTATAGCAAGTACTTGTCTAGTTCTTCAGGTGTATTGATGGTTAGAGGTCTCTGAGTTACTTGGCCAGGTATCTTTGGAGAGAAGACGTTGATATTGCCATCCAAACTTCTTGCGGGTCCTATTTGTTGCGGGTTCTATAAAAAAGCCCTATTTAACTAAACTAACGTTACCTAACCTGATCCACCGTTACATCAATAATGTATTACAGCATATTTACGCGTCCGTTCCTTCACTTTTAAATACGACGTTCATATAACTTCCAAGTTAAATAATTCGGTAATTGTTGAGGATTGACCGGGAATCGATATTTGGTGTTTCGGTGCCTAATCATAGTAATTAGATCGAAATAAATAAGTTTTCTTCTAAGCGCTTTCCGTCGTAAATAAGTATTTTACGAGTTGTAGCGGGACTCAAGTGTTTGAGTGTTTGAAGCGGGAAGTAATTCATCGAGCCCGGCGTATGGCATCACTGAAATGGAGTCTCGCTTCCGCGCGCTCGTCATCAAAGACGAAACTAAACCAACCGCGCTAACTCGTAAAATAATCATTTGACGAAAAAAGTGTATGAAAGAAAAGTAGTTTATTTCAATGTTATTACCATGATTCGAGCAACATTAATTCGAAAATCGATGAGTAGCTGTTCATTCGAGCGCATTTGTCATCAAAGACGAAACTAAATCTACCGCTATAATTCGTGAAATACTCATTTACGACGGCAAGTGCGTAAAAGAAAACTTGTTTATTTCGATTTAATTGAGGGCTCCAACTATGTTTAAGATTCGAAAAGTGGAAAATCGATCCCCGGTTAATCCTCAACATTTACCAATAATTCGAAAATAACGCATCAGCGAGCTGATGTCATTCATGTAAAACGTTCTTAAAAGTGTTCCTTTAAGGATTCTTGCGAATTTTTAATTTCCGTAAACGGATTAAACTGCATATTGACCCATTTTACTTCAACAAAAAGTAGGCCGACCTACCTCTCAACTCAGGCCCTCACATTTCCCCCTTTGGAGTACAAGTTCCCACAGCTTCAATAGTTGTATCTCTCTGAGGAGACTAAATCAGCGCAGTGTGTGATCTAAATTAAAGCCCTAGATCAGCTAAATTTAAAAACATAAAACAGAGTACCCATTAAGCCTTACACACGTCAACTTGAGGCAGCTGTAACGAATGTTTTCTACTTTGTCGATACTCTAGTTCCCAACACTCTGAAAGTTGCGTCTGGTGAACACAATTCAAAAAATCAACCATTTCATCCCAAACCATAAAGCCTACGGGGGTGCATTTGGTGCGCAACTTAACAAATACCCGTGGCCAAGTGTTCTGCCTTTCTGGAGTCAGAATTGCAGCAGTCCTTCCATCCCGTGAACGAAAAGAATGAAAAAACTGTTCATTTCGAAATAAGTTGATACATGAGATGAATTATAACACATAGGGTTTTTAAAATTTCTTAATATAAAACGTCTTTAATTGATAAACCTACCATACGAAGCGTATCAATAGACAAAGTATACGTGGTGCACTAATAGACAAACCAAACGAGGCCTGAAACAGCAACGCGAACATGTATTACCTAGTACACTCGTCATATAACGAACCTGCACGTCAGACGAGCGTCGCAGCCTCAATACTCATCACATTTCCCCCCCCCCCCCCCCAACGCGTAACTGACAACGCGAGTGCCGTTCATTAAAGGCGTAAGGGTGCGTTCACACTACGAGCGGAGCGGCAATAATGTTTGTACAAGTTTGAATACAGAAACGCTTGGCTGTTCACACGACAAGCGGAGCGGAGCGGAGCAGAGCGGCGCGCTCGGGAAATTCGTTGGGATTTTTTGACGCTCGCGGCGAGCGTTTCTCCTCGGCTCCGCCTTTGGATCGTCATTTCTTACAGGGGTAGAATTGTCGTTTAAATTAAAAAATCTAATATATAACTAGTAATTTGTACAACTAATCATATAACAATTATAACTGATAGTGTAACATGTAATATTTTAGTGTAATTTTGCCCATTTGGGTCCATTAATCATTTATTTCTATTTTCTTCTGCTTTCTCTGATAAGTTGCTTCATTATTGCTTCAGTTTAAGGAATTTTATTTTATTTTTCTTGTTATGTAGTTTCATCTTTCTTGTGATGCTGTGTATTTTATTTTATGATCTTGCTAAAAGAATAATTATATACGGTTTTTTGATAAAGTTTTCATTTTTTCCGTTAAACGGGAGGAAAAGGAGGCCGTATGATGATGAGGACATCTATGAGTGTCAAATACACAATAAGCTGCAAAATTTTATGAGCTTGGGTGATTTTTTCCAATTCTAACGGAAAACATATCAGTATTTCGAGAACTATTCGGTCAGGGCAAGTCAGTATTTGTCAGTATTTTTCACTTAGCTTTCTCTGGCACAACCCTGAATTTCTGAAGGGAATTACTTTACTTGCACTCACGTTTAAGTCACTACAAGACGTTTTTTGTTCGTACTGGCCTACGAAAACCTGTAGTAATATAAAGTGATACAGCCTATATGGAAAGACTTTCATTTTGCTTAAACTACTTTGCTTTACATATATCCTCAACAAAAATTGGTGAATTATTACTGAACAGCAAATTTATCTTATCTCGTTCGAAATTGTTCCTTCTTTAAGGGATTATAGTACATCAAAAGTTGCCGGTTTCATCCGTAAATACTTGTAGAATTGCGATTCATCTCTCCTCAGTGCTTCGAAGAGATAGTGGTATTCTCCATAGCGATATCTACTCATGTTGATGGGATGGATCCAGTTCTTCCGTTCCTGTTTCTTGCCGTCGAGCAACAGAAGCGCAGTCACGGAACGCTCCATAGCGACTGATGCTTGTGTAGGTCGCTCTGCTCAGCTCACATGTGAACACACGCGCCGCTCCGCTCGTAGTGTGCACGCACCCTAAAGGCCCCCTCACACGCACAAATATGTCGGCAGACAATCTGAACTGAATTTGGTTTGTCGGTCTCAAGGCCCCTCACACGATGCAAACAACACATTGCAAACTTGAACAAGATTGGCACACGCTTCAGTATGCCAGCAGCAGCTAGGTGTAGAGTACGTACAAGAAAATCGACTCCAGACGGCAAGTTCGTACAGTTGATGGGATTCGCTATAGTTGCAATGAATAAGAAATAAAAGAGATGTAAAAGCTCGCTCAAAATAGGTTAAAGAATAGTTCCTGAAAAGTAGTGAATATACAAATGTGAAATTCCTTATTGAACTGCATAAGGAGGGAGAGAGGCAAAGTACAGTCGCGCACCACACACGAAGGCAGGCGTGACACTGACGTGGTGTCAAGGTTTTAGCCGGTCGCTCCAAAATTATCAAGCATAGCTCATCTGCCTCATACAGTCTGTGCCAACCTGAAATGAGCGTACAAACGCACGAATTCAGCTCCAGTTCAGATAAGTCTGCAGATAGATTTGCGCGTGTGAGGGGGCCTTAATGCGGAACAAGCGCCCAGCGACTCGGTCGACTGGCGGTTTTTTTCTTTTCATGAACTTGCCCTGACAGAAGCACAGGACGCGCCCTTCGTGCCGCTGTGGGGATGCGTGAGGCGCTTCTCAGGTCACGTGAAGGGCTCCTCGGGTGATGCGAAGGATTTTGTGACCAGGTGAAGGGTTGACAAGCCCTGTGGAAGTCTATGAGGCCATGCCAAGACTCATTGGGTAGCATGAAGGTTTGTGAATTTACGTGATCTGTCACACCCTGAGTATGGCTCGCCGAGGCTAAATTACTTATTGAAGTGGTCAAAAACTTTAATTGCTTTCGAAACATAAAATAGAAAGATGAAAAAATATCGTAAGTAGTAGTAGTAGTAGTAACATAGGTTTGCTAGCGCTTCAGTTATTTAAACTATATCGCACCGAAGGTCACATAATTTAATCGGTATCAGGCTTTTCCGATTTACCACGCAAGGTGAACATCAACATCATATGAACATCAAAAATTACATGATCATGATTTAATTACAACTCAAGATTATAATTGTCTCCCCATTGAAATTTTGTACATACTGCAGCACATCCGAATCACTGGGCAGCCAAACCCCTTAGGGGGTTTCAGCTGCCCACCCGTTTATGGCCGGACGCCTTACCCACGCTGAAACCCCCAAAGGTACCAAGGTAGCGCGTCCGGCCATATTGCAGTCTCTTCATCTACAATCTTCTAAAAGACTTCAAACATATAAATCTTTTCGTAGTTCTCAGCGTACAGAGGCACTATAATTTGTTCATAAGAGACGAGTCCGAGAGATAACTAATAAGCCGCCAATGGTTAAAACGCCCACGAGTCGGTTCTCCCAACATCTTACACAAGACAAAATCAGAGTCAGCGCCCTGTAAACCAGGGTAATAACGGGAACGTACATCGAAAAAGTGAAGGCACTCGACCAATATATGCTGCACCGACAGCGGCCGGGCGACGCTCCATTAAAAGGCCATGAGTGAGGCGGGTGTGACCAATCCTCAGTCGACATAGGAGGACTTCTACGCGGCGGTTCCGGCATGCTGAAGGCCAGGCTCGGACACCGTTCTTAATCTTGCGCAGCTTGTTGTCTGGAGTGTTTTCCCACTGTCGCTGCCAGAGTTGGGTTAATGCAGCTTTAATTATAGGGTAGTAATCTCGGGCGGGTACTTCGGTATTTGTTGGGTTAGCAGCAGAGGTTGCAGCATTTCGCGCGAACTCGTCTGCCCGATCGTTGCCACGCACATCAACATGGCCAGGTACCCAGCATAGAGTTACAAGTTTTGGGAAGCTTGCAAGTCGCAAAAGGCTAGACATTATTCCAGAAATTATTGGATGTGTGGAGTTGTAGGATCTCAGTGACTGGAGGGCAGCTTTGGAATCGGAGAACACCACATAAGAACCCGGAGCAGGCCGCTCCTCAATCATGCGGAGTGCGGCACGGATGGCGATCAGCTCCGCAGAGTAGATTGACGTTTCAGGCAGCAGTCTTTCCTCCACCACTCCGCCATCAAAAACTGCAGCACAGCCCACTGCGTCATCCGTTTTAGAACCGTCAGTGTAGATATGGAAAGCTCCCTCGTGGTCACTGTGAAGGTGATCTCGGAAAATATGTCGCAGTATGGATCTTGTCATCATCTCTTTCTTTGGGTATTGCGATCCTGGACAGAAAGTTTGTATTGGAATTTGCCAGGTTTGCTCTTCCTGAGTGAGGGCATGCTCAACTTTGAACCCTTTGAGGCATGCTTCGTAGTCAGTAGAGGAGGGGATATAATATGGAAACAGCTCCCGGTCCCGAACTCCTTTCATCACGCTATTCCACGTGGCCGTGAAAGGTAGTTGTCTAAGTCGTACAATATACTGTAGAGTAAGCTGTACTCGACGAAGCTGCAAGGCTGGTTCACCGCAATCCACCAATAAGCTCACCACCGGTGACGTCCGAAAGGACCCCGTACACAGCCTCAAAGCTGAGTTATGGACTGGGTCCAAGAATGATAGGCATGATGGGCTAGCATTCTGGTAGACGACGCAGCCATAATCAATCTTGGCACGAACCGTGGCTCTATATAGTCGCAGCAGGGTTGTTCGGTCAGCACCCCATGTTAATCTGGACAGGTATTTTAGGAGATTCAGAGCTCTAAAACACCTTCCTTTTAAAGCCAGTATGTGAGGTCTCCATGACGGTTTATTGTCCAACAACATGCCCAGAAAGGAGGCCGTGGGCGAGACGTTGACCAACCTATCACCGAGAAAGAGCTCAGGCGTAGGCTCATTAGTGCGACGGGGCTGCACATGGAGTGCCACAGTTTTTTCAGCTGAAAATGAAAAGCCTCGCTTGTCGGCCCAGGCTCCAATGCGGTTAATGGCTTCCTGTATTCGATGAGTCAAAGCTGGTAGGTATCTAGAGGATGCATATAGCATGAAATCATCCACGTACAAGGAGAACGAAACATGCCTTGGTAGGGCCTTTGTGATGGCGTCTATTGCAAGTAAAAAGAGCGTGCAGCTTATAACGCTGCCCTGAGGTACCCCCTCATTCTGAGTCATCAGAGCAGAAAACCGTGTGCCCACTCTAACGTTAAACCGACGTTCCCTTAAAAATTCGCGTACATACATCGCCATATGACCTCGTACACCAATCTGATGCAGCCGCTACAATATCCCATATCGCCAGGCAGTGTCATAAGCCTTGCGCAAGTCGAAGAAGACGCATATAGTGTGCCTTCCTTGGGAACGCTCTTTAACACTGTGGTTCTGCAGTCTGAGGAGGGCGTCGGTGGTTCCACGAAGAGATCTAAAACCAAACTGAACTGGGGAGAGATAATGTCCGGCCTCCAAAAAGCGCATCAATCAAATGTTGATTATCTTCTCCAGTACCTTTCCCACACAGCTGGTTAGGGCTATGGGGCGGTAACTAGATGCTTCAGTGGATGGTTTATTGGGTTTCAAGAAGGCAAGTACTGTGGCTAATTGCCATTCTGTAGGATATACAAGGGTTGTCCAGATTTTATTATACAAATGAAAAAGGTAGGTGATTGCTGATGAATGCATTTTCTTTAGCATCTTGTAGTGGATGCCATCTGGTCCAGGGGATGTATTCTTACATTGTCGGAGTGCATGATACAGTTCAAGGTACGTTATGGGTGAATTGTATGGATATTGTTCATCCGATGTAAAATTAAGGTGAGATAGTTCTTGGCGCTGTTCGATGATCTGGAAGTCGGGTGTATAGTGCCTTCCGCTACTGACGTCGGCAAAATGCTCCGCCAGCAAGGAGGCAACGCGATTCTGGTTCATGGTGATCTCTCCGTTGTCCGTGAGGCAAGGTAGGGCATGTCCGCTTCGTCCTCTCATTTTCTGAACTCTGTCATATTTTTGGAGTTGGCGTGTCAGCGTTTAGCGTGGATACGTACCTTTGCCATGATTGTTTCCTGGCCATATCCTTCACAAACTGTGCTCTTGCTCTGGCTCTTTGGTAGAGTATCTTATCAGCGAGGTTGTGGCTCCGCTGGTACCGGCGTAAGGCCCTCTTTCGCTCAAAGTTAGCCTGGGCACACTCGTCACTCCACCATGGGACTCGATGATTCACTTTCCCTCCCTTCGAGCGGGGTATAGCAATAGATGCGGCAGTTCGAATAGTGCTAGTAAACCTCTCTAGCGCCTCGTCCACAGTGGTCTGGTCCTCACCATCTTTCAATGTTGTCAGAGCCTCAAATGCTTCCCAATCAGCTCGTTTAACACGTTAACTGCGATAGGTTAAACAGAAGTTCAATATTCAAATGAAATTTAAAGTCAAAAGTGATAACCAAATCTGTAAATATCAAACATTAACCGGGCCTGTTAAATACCATTACTTTAGAAAGGTTGTTAGAATTTTTCAAAACGACCCATCAATGGGTCGTTTCGCAGCAGGAAAAACCTAACTACGATCCACCGGTGGGTCGTACCGCAATGAATGTGTTAAGCAAGTATTGAGGCTCCGAGTTGAAAGGGAGGTAGGTGGGGAAAGTCACCACCACTGGAAAGTGATCACTTCCATGGGCGTCATCCATGACAGTCCACCGAGCATCCGGGTAACAGTCTGGGGAGCACAAACTGATATCTATTGCGGAAGCAGTCCCGGTTTGGACGTGGAAGTGAGTCATACTTCCCGTATTCAACAGACATAAATCTGTGTTAGCAAGGAGTCGTTCCACTTCTTTGCCCTGTTGGTCGATGCTGTTGTTACCCCACGCAGTATGCTTCCCATTCCAATCACCGCCCACCACAAAAGGTTCCGGGAGTTGCCTTATCACGTCCAAAAGCTCTTCACATGTAGCTATGCGAAGAGGAGGGATGTACAGGTTACATAGTGTAAACGGTGCGGTAGCAGTTTCCACTCGGACAGCCATCACCTGCAAGCATGAATTGATGGGCAGCCTGTAATATGGGAAACTCTGCTTCACCAAGATTGCCAGTCCTGTTCCAGGAAGTGGATTATTATTTGTAGAGTAAGTTTCTACTCGGTAGTGCTTATATCGGGGCGGAGCACTGCCTCCGAGCATAGTTTCCTGGAGTACACAAGTTGGTTGAAGTTCTAGTAGGATAGCATGGAGATCACCGTAGTTACGTCGCAAGCTGCGACAATTCCAATGAATGATGGTAAAAGCCAGTCAGATAAAAAAGTTACAGTTGTTACTTTTGAGGTGGTGCACTAGATTCAGTGCTTGCTACACGTTGACTGACCAGAGTTGGGATAGGTCTCGCCTCGTCTGGTTTCCTTCTTCCCTCGCGCCACGTTCGCACCTCGACATCAGGTGGTGGTATCGAGGGAAGGCCGGGAGGAGGATACTTCTTCAGCAACTCATCACTTAGTCCCTTGGGTACATGTCTAACACGGTCAAATGAATATTTTCTCTGGGATGTGCTGTGTTCGCCCGATTGCTCGCGAGCTACTTTTGCGTGAGGTGTGCTGGTAGGCGACGTTCCACTCTGGAGGCGCTTGCGTGGAATTCCCATGGCTTGAAGTTTTTCTGGCACCTTAGGCGGTGGCATTTTTGGTGGTGGTAATTTAGCAGTGGTAGATTTAGCTGAGGCAGTTGCGCTAGGACCTGCAGTAACTTTCGGTGGTTTACCTTGGCCAGACGAAATCTGGCCAATCCCACCCTCCGGAAGCGTCGTGGTGGCACTGTCGGGAGGAACATCCTTATTCAGAACTGGGCCTTCCACTACAGGAACTGCCCTAGGCGGAGAGCCGGTTTCGGTACGGCCTCGGGACGTCACCAGCACCTCACCCTCGGCATGACCCTCGTTGTCTGTGCTCACCTGTCGTCTATGGCCTTTATCGTAAAATATCGTAAGGTTTAAAAATATCGTAAGGTTCCACCCCAAAGTTTTTGACAAAAATTTTTGCTTGATAAAAATGTTAAAAATTCTTTGATTCCCACTAGGAATGACTTGGGAGTTGGAAAAACTCGGCTTTAAAATCAACCTAACATTGATTTTCTCTCAGAAAAAACGAAATTCAGCTGGTAAATTAGGACTTTTTCTAATAAAACAATTTAAAAATTTTGGGAGAATTTTTTGGTCAAGTAATATGATTTTCTTTACAAACAAAATTTTAACGTATACAACGTATTTCCCCATGCAGTAAAGTCGTCAAGAATTTTCATTATTTTAGAAACATCGACAGAAGATCTGATAAAACACAGTGAGGGTGTACATGCACTTACGTTTTTGATAGGCTATTTTGCATAAATCTAACTTGTTAGTTCAGGTGCCAGGTTCTTATTCCTCGATATTTCTATTCGGGTTACTTCCATAGGTGGTGTTCATTGGTGAGATCGGTCGCGAGCGGCGGTCGGGTGCACCACTTCTGAATACAACCGCACTCTGAAATCATATACGACAACCCTTTTTTTCTAAAATTAGTTTTCAATGTGATGAAATGGCACACTCAGGAGTGCTTTATTTTTTCATTCATTCGTGATTTTTGTCTTATGCTCAAAGTTTTAAAATGCAAAACCAAAATGCTCAATGCGTTCATTAAGTTCAAAGTTTGCTCTTTAATTGTTTACTTTCAACACTGTAAAAGATTTATTTTTGCTTATTAATTCAATTGTTCAGTTGGGAAACCTTTCTAAGTGGACGCATCACATTTGGCTTTCTCGATCACGACTTGAACGTTTGAGGTGATGACAAAATTTACTAGACCGAATGTAAGACTTCAGGAGATATTTTCAATGAAATTGTGATCTCGTTAAAAAATACTCTCTGGAGAGACCTGCTTCCGAGCAAGTTACTCTGTCTTCCATGCACATGAAACTCTGACAGAGATCAAACGAAGAAGAAATGAAACTCCGTGAGTGCGAGCAGTTTTATTTAGTGCATATTTCTCAGCTACGGTGAAGGAACACAACACACGAAAATTCACACTGAAATTCGATTTCAAAAGAAGAAGCCAAACCTGTCTGTTCTAGTGACTGAACCCCATCAAGCTTGGTGCTGCTTAACCCTAATTAATTAAAATATCGTTGTGTGATCACTTTTTGAAAATAAGTATTCTGAAAAAATTGAATTATTCAAAATTAATAAATCTTCAGCCTAATCATGCAGAACTTAAAAAATCATTTACAAAGAGATAAACAGCGATAATTTTTCTTTAATTGAATTTTTTTTGTTTTTCGCAAAAGTTTTTCTAGACGTGTCTCTTCATAATAGTCAAGTCGATCGTCTCTGCACAAGCAGGCTCGTAATTAAACACAAATGAACGAAATGAGAGTGAAACTGAAGAACAAAGCCACGTCAACTTTTCAAATTAGCAGATCATTCTTCAATTAACTGAGCGGCGCCTCGGTTTGTGTGATAGTTTGACCTCTGCAGGCTTTCTTAACCCAAGTTCGTCAACACTTCCAACAACGCAAAAAAAAGCAATGAGCTTAAGAGGGCACGACCAAAACGAAACTATTTGGTGAAGAAGGGTGACATAGCTATGAAAAACAGAAGAAAATATGGGAAATTAGGATATAATACGACACAAAACATCAGAACTTATGTTACAACAGAAGGTTGGTGACGGAAGCCGAAGCTGTGATAAACCTAACACTTGCTCTTCAAAAGTTATGAAATCAAGTAGAGCATTCCTAAAAAATATGCCTTATAAGCTACACAAATAATACTATGCAAGATTCCTAAGTCCAGCCCCTTCGTGTCCACTGACTGTTGAAATATTTTTGAGGTATATAAAAAGGATCTCACTATGTTTTACAGGTTATCACTCACACCAATGCAAGACTTCAATCCAAATACACCAAATCTTTGATCGTGCCGACTCATCAACTCAAATCAAATCGCCAGTGTTATAGATTGTTTTTCAAGTTTCATTTGCAGAACATCAGTTTTAAACACACTAAATTCACAAAAAAGGCGGCAAAATCCCTAGCATTCGTGAAGACGGTTACGAGTAAACTTTTGCAGGAATACAAGGGAGTGAGAATACGAAAAGTGACTGGTCAAACATGGAGCTTCTTCTCCTAACAAATTTTTCAAACTCTCATGTATCTCCGCATTTTTACCGCGTAAAGATGATTCAACACAAGAACGAACACGTACCATTCTTTCCCAAATTATACTCTGATTTTCACGAACAAAAGCTCAAGCGATGTTACGCACTGCAGCCTGAAGTAATGAGTTTAAAACTTAGCATGGACCTATTAAAAGGAACTTATCCTTTAGTTGAACAGGCATTGTGCTACATGCCCCTCTATTGAACTCTACATCACACACGCTGGTGGGAGCGATTCGCTCTGACCTCGGGATCCAACTTCTCCCCCCATCCCTTCCTTGTGATGTTGAGTAAGATCTAGCTCAGTATATGAGTCAAGTGAGTTCTACTAAAACATTTCATTTCAAGATAAAATTGCTACTGTTGCTTATGGCTTTCACGATCAAACAAATCAGAACACATAGAAGAAATGGTCCATCTGTGTCTAAGTCTTGACGTGGGCGAGGTTTGTGGGGCTGGTTGGCATGAGCAGAGCACCAACAAAACAACAGATGAAAAATTCGGCAACATTTGTGTAGTAGTAGTAGTAATAACATCATTTTGCTAGCGCTTCAGTGCCTGCACTATGTCGCGCCGAAGGTCTCGCAATTCAGGTTGTCTCCACTTCTCAAATTTCGAGATCTTACTGCCACAAACATCGCAACGCAAGTCACAGCAACTATTAAACAAACAAAGACGCGATAGCCACGAACGTGATCTGAACAACACTTGATTTCATTGGTGACAACAGTAGTAGTAGTAGTAGTAGTAGTAGTAGCAGCAGCAGCAGTAATAAACGAGCTGCTAGTTCAATACCATACTCCTCATGCTTAGGGTTCAATCAGTTCATATAATCATCTTAAGGTACATGCACAGTTTGCACATTGAGCAGCAGCCTAACCCCCTAATGGGGGTCTCAGCTGCCCACCCAATTATGGCCGGGCGCCTTACCCGCGCTGAAACCCCCAGGGGCATTGCGCAGCGCGCCCGGCCATTTTATGGTTCAGTGTTTACATCGCATTACCATGCGTAGAATCTTCAGGCTATATTTTTGAAGGCAGATTACACGCTCCAATAAACGACTGCAGCGCTGTCACATTATAAGTTGACCGCTCAGCCTCCCCAAGTATTCCAGTCAAAACATCCTGTGCACAACCGCGAAAGTGCGGAAAATGCAGATTCCTGGCAACAGCATTCAGGGGACACTCCGCGAGGAAGTGCTTTACAGTCAAAGGCACACGACACCGTTCGCACTGCGGCTGTGGTAGCCGCTCCATCAGGTGGCCGTGTGTTAGCCGCGTATGGCCAATACGGAGGCGACAAAGCATCACCTCTAACCGGCGACCACGACAACTGGACGATATCCACTCACGTATAGTGGGTTTAATGCTCCTTAATTTATTGCTATCGTTAGCAGCGTTGTCCCATTCCTGCTGCCATCGTTCTCTCACTGCCGCTTTGATCCGAGGGTAATAATCTCGGAAAGGAACCATCAGATTTAGAGTCTCTTCATTTGCCTCTGCGGCCCGTCTAGCCTCCTGGTCAGCTCTTTCATTGCCAGACACTCCTACGTGGCCGGGCACCCAGCACAACGTCACAGATTTACGCTCACGTGTTAAATTTATTAAGTTCATGACGATTTCACCAACGAGCGGATGGGTACTATTATGCTCTCGAGTGGCCTCCACCACACTTTTAAAATCCACAAAAATAGCAAAAGTACCATACACACAATGTTTAATTAGTCGGAGGGCTTCCAGCACACCGTAAAGTTCCGCAGTGAAAATGGACGACTCTGGGAGCAATCTCTTGGCGCTCACCAACTCCCCCGATACAGCGGCACACCCTACAGCGTCTCCCACCTTTGAGCCGTCGGTATAGAACTTCATCGCACGGGCATGTTTTTCGGCAATATGGTCCAAAAAGATCCCCTTTAGTATGTGTGTAGGCATAGAATCCTTCTTAGGCATTTGACATTCCGGACAAAAACTCCCGATTGGGACACGCCACGTGGGAAAACTTTCCAAGAACACTGGTTGTATTCTCATTGGCCTCAGCTGCATTGCAGCCACGACTACCGAATAATCTTCCGATGAGGGCAGAAAGTAAGAAAAAGGCAGATGTCGGCCTAGTGGCGCATGCACGCTGGTCCATGCAGGAGACAAGGGGTTTTGTTCCAACCGCGCCAAGTACTGAAGGGTCAGCTGCACACGGCGGTGCCGTAAAGGAGGTTCACCGCTCTCCACACACAAGCTGCTGGAAGGGGACGACCTAAACGCGCCAGTGCAGATTCTGATAGCAGCATGATGCACAGGGTCCAGCTTCGAAAGTGAAGTCGCCTTAGCATATTGATACACTATGCAACCGTAGTCTATTTTGCTTCTAATAAGAGTACGATATAGTCTCAGTAGGGTCATCCTGTCAGCCCCCCACGTCAGGCCGGCCAGGCTTTTTAGCAAGCTCAGCCTTCTGATGCAGTCAGCCTTGAGGGTGGCTAGGTAGGGCTTCCAAGAGAGCCTGTCATCAAGCGGCACCCCCAGAAACTTGGCGCTGTGTGAAAAACTCACTTGTCTTCCCTGCAGTGTGAGCTGTGGGGGATCACTACGGCCACGGCCCTGGAAGTAAAGTCCAACGGTTTTTTCGGGTGAAAAGTTGAAGCCATGTTCATGAGCCCACTTATTAGCGTTATTGATGGCTAATTGCATTCTTCGCGTCAGAGCCGTAAGATGTGTTGATGAAGCGTATACCATAAAGTCGTCCACATATAAGGAGGCAACCGTTCCGAGAGGCAAGGTGGAGGTGATACCATTTAAGGCGACACTAAACAGGGTGCAACTCATAACACTGCCCTGCGGTAAACCTTCGCACTGCAACTGCGAGGAAGAGAGGGTGCCGCCGACCTTAACACGGAAAGTTCTTTCACCAAGAAATTCTCGAATATATAGGGCCATGTTACCACGGAGTCCATACTCATGTAGTGTCTTAAGTATTCCATATCTCCACACGGTGTCATAGGCTTTATGCATATCGAAGAAAAGACACTTGGTTCGGCGACGCTCGGCAAGGTTGGCTTCCAGGTGGTTCTGTAAGCGGAGCAGAGCGTCTGTGGTCCCTCGAAGCTGCCGACTGCCAAATTGGACGGGGGTCAGTAGCTCCTCCGCCTCTAACCATCTGGTGAGTCGCGCATTGACCATTTTCTCCATCAATTTTCCAAGGCAACTAGTTAGGGCAATGGGTCGGTAGTCGTCAGGGTTGGATGGAGGTTTGTTGGGTTTTTCAAACGCCATGATTAATGATGTACGCCATTGTTGAGGATATGCATGCGTGATCCAGATTTTATTGAAAATATATAGCAAGAATTTAATGGCTGTAGTATGCATTTTCTTCAACATCCGGTAATGAATACCATCTGGTCCGGGAGCGGTATTTTTACATTTCTTCAGGGCGTTGTAAAATTCAACCATTGTAAGGGGGTCATTATAAGAGTAGGTGGAGTTTGTTGAGAAGTCCAACTGCTGCTGCTCCTGTTGCTGTTTCAGCACTGTAAAGGCAGGAGAGTAAAGTCGTCCGCTACTGACACTATAAAAGCTTTGGGCCAGTGCCTCTGCCACGCACTCCGGGTCTGAGGTGAGAACACCATTAACTTCTAGGCACGGCTGTCTATAACTGCATTTTCCCCTCATTTTATTTACTCGCTGCCATACCTTGGCCATAGGAGTATCGCTGTTGAGAGTAGAGACGTATTTCTGCCACGATACCTTACGGGCGACGTCTTTTATAATCTGAGCTCGCGCTCTAGCCCGATTGTATGCGATCTTGTCAGCTAGTTCTTTTGTTCTTTGGTATCGTCGCAATGCGCGTTTCCTCTCGATATTAGCGGCCTGGCAGTCATTGTTCCACCACGGGACGCGGTGCACTGGGCAACCGCCTTTAGACTTTGGAATAGCACTGTTGGCGGCTTCGTGCATTGCACTCACAAAGCTGTCAACCAATTCATCTACGCCATGAGCTTCATTTGGGTCCTCCATTGTCGTCAGCGCTCCAAAGTTTCTCCAGTTGGCCTTTTTGAAGTTAAACCTTGGTTCTATCAGCATCTGCTGGTTTTGGACCGAGTGCATTAAGACGGGGTAATGATCACTACCATGTGCATCGCTACTCACGGACCACTGAAATTCGGAAAGGATGTCGGGAGTGCAAAGACTCAGGTCGATGGCGGAGGAAGTCCCAGTCTGCACGTGAAAATGCGTGGGGGCTCCGGTGTTCAGAAGACAAAAATCAGAAGCGACGATGAAGTCCTCCACAATTTCACCTCGACGATCGCTTCGGACGTTTCCCCAAAGTATGTGCTTGGCATTGACGTCTCCCAGGATCAAGGCCGGCCTCGCGAGTTGATTGCTTAAGAGGCTGAGATCTTGCAGGGCTAAGGGTTCGCCTGGTGGTATGTAGATGTTACATACTGTAATCATACGTTTCCCAATGTAGGCACGGAAAGCGATAGCCTGCAGCCTGGTGTTTACCGCAAATCTACTGTAGCCAACGTCTCTCCGCACAAGCACCGCCAGTCCCGTTCCAGGTACCGGGTTGGGCGCTGGGGAGAACAACTCTATATTGTAGTTGCTTGGAGGCCTTGGGGTAACGTTCCCCAGCAGTGTTTCCTGCAGACAAACACAACAGGGCTGGTGCCTCTCCAGAAGTGCTCTCAAGTCTCCGTAATTCCGTCTGTAGCCACGTATATTCCATTGTAAGAAGGTGTTCATTTTTTGTCAGTTTTAGATGTTATATACGTAGGATCCTTTTCAATTCCCTCACCTGCGGCACACGTCAGTCCGGGTGACGTAGAGACAGGAGGTCTGTCAATCCACGGGTGGACAGGTACCGCCGGAGGAGGCCCGGTGGGGAGGTTTTTTGGGGGTGGGAAGATTTTTAACAGGTGTGATGCTACTTCTTTTGGGACGGTCGTAACCCGCTCTAAAGAACGAATGCGTTGGGTAACAATATTACGCTGCTTTTCACTGTCAATGTGGGAGCTATTCTTTTCTTTGGTCGGTAGCGACAAGTCACGCCCGGATCCCCTTTCCTGCTTGTCTCCACGGCTGGGCCCTCGCACGGCAGACCGAGATTCCCTCACAGTGCTGCGTTCGTGCTCTGCCCTTCCACCGGTTGTAGCCACTGAATCCCTGACAGGATCCTTCTCTTGACTCGGGATAGCTTGGCCTTGATTGTCTGCTGGGGTGTCTTCCATAAATCTCAGTGTTTTCGGAGTTTTTGTTTGTTTTACATCTTGTGGGGGCGATATGTCGCTTTTAGTTCTTTTGCGGGAGGTAATAATTGAGGGGATTGATTGAAACTGTTCGTTAGATGAATCTTTCTGGTGAGTGGTGGAAGCTGGATCTTTTGAAATTTCCTTATTAGAGAGTCCTGATTGAGCCAAAGGTTGGGTCACGCGCACTGGAGGCTTCTGGGCCAGACTCTGGCTTCTCAGAGCAGAGGCATCCACAAGGCTCAAAGGCTCTGGCTCCTGCTCATCTCGCCGTGCTGCCACACTCCGCGAGTGCGGTTGCTCAGGTTGCCGAAAGATTGGCTGAGAGTTCAGTCTACGATGTTGGGCGACGTCAGCGTAAGAAGTGCGGGGAGAAACGTACCTGGATGTCACCGTCCTCTTGGGTTCTCCATAGCCAATGCTCTCTCTCACCTGAGTTGCGAGGATTTCTGCTTCAATCTCATAGTGGGAACATGATGTGGAGCTGGCTGGATGCGCACCCTCACAGTTGGCGCATCTCGCAGGTCGGACACAAGGCGACTCATGTTGCTCCATTGAGCAATTTGCGCACGTGCCTCGCTGGGCGCGGCAGGTTTTGGCGCCGTGTCCGAAGGCCTGGCATTTAAAACAGCGCCTCGGTCTCGGCACGTACTGGCGCACCAGGCATCGCGTCCAGCCGATTGACACAGCATCAGGCAGCCTACAACGATCAAATGTTATGAGGTATACTCGACCTGGAGTTAGCACACCCCTCTCTCTCCTTTTGAAGCAATATACCTCTTTGGCGCCGAATCGCTCCAGCTCCTCTAAGATACGAGCGTCTGTGTACCTTGGGCTGTTCTTATACCAGATTGTTCCTTTCGTTTGATTAAGGCGTTCATTTGGAGATACTGTTACCTCCACTCCGGCAAGAGACTTAATGGTGGTGATGCAGCGGCTCTGGTGAAGATTCTTGACTTCGACCAATAAACTGCCGTTACGGACTTCATTATTTTAGTGGGTTCACCCCCGAGTCGGTGACATATTTCTCTGTAGGCTTTCGCGACGTCCACTTCAGCCATAGGGGAGTTATCGTTGGCTTTTATAACAAAGAACTTTTTGTATTCCACGGCAGGCAATTCATCTTCTACCGCCGAGGGCAGGCGTTGCCAACGACGGTTTTTCCTTCTGCCTGCTCCCGGCACTCGGCCATCGGATGAGGCCTCGGCAGGTCTCGAAGGTCTGGGTGGTTCATATGGCTGCATTGTCCACTCTGCACTTCCGTCACGCCGGCCTGTCCCCTCGCCACCTACAGGAAATTGAGATGACGGTACGACTCGTTTACCGGGTTCAGGAGAGGGAATTCCAGTGAGTGTATCCATTTGTGAGGGCCGTGTCGTCAACGTTGAAGTAGGTAAAGCATCAGAAGAAGAAGCCAGCTCAAGTGTTTAGGAGACTCTTGTCAGTGAGGGTTCCCCCCCCCCACCTATCCAGGCCGGCTCAAGCCGGAAGAGAACCCCCCGGGCGGTCAGTAGCCTACTGACGCGTCTCCGCGTTTAAGGCGGGCACACACTGACCAATAGGAATGAAAATCCCTCCCACCGTCGACCCCGGCCCGTGGCAGCCCCTATGTACGCCCGGGATAACAGGGGCTTTATCACCCGTAACTGCCGGGGTCCGGTTTTATTTACATGGGGGCCTTCCCATGGCCCCCCACTTTGTCTGGCTGCTCCAGGTGAGCCTGTCTACCACGGTTGAACCCACCAGGACATAAAGTCCTGACAGCATAGCCTCACCATTCCTCTCAGCACGCAAACCCTCCCACCACAATAAGGTAGGGGGACGTTGGGAGGGCAACATTTGTGTACTGCATGTCCAATCATCCTGGAATCTGGTCATTGGACATTGGTGTGGTCCAGGTATCTGGTCATTAGACATTGGTGTAGTCCAGGTATCTGGTCATTGGACATTGGTGTGGTCCAGGTATCTGGTCATTGGACATTGGTGTGGTCCAGGTATCTGGTCTGGTCTGGTTAGCTCATCGCCATCTCTTATCCCGAATTGATGCGGCAATGCCCATGAAGAATAATGAAGGAAATGGTCCTGCGGGAGGAAGTAATTTAAATTAACATATGGCGTGAGCATGATACATGCATTCTTTCTTCTGGATGACGAGATCAAATTGTAGATGAATAGAATTCGGTAATGTTAAGATTCCACAACAGTTTTTCTCATGTCTATAGGAACGTCTCGCAACTCATCATTGTTCAAGAGCTGATGTCCATTCGCGGGAAGTTTGTGTCTCAGAATCCTCCCCAGATTTTATTGTGTTTAAATCCGGGAAATTTGCAGCGGACTTGATGTTCGAAAAAGAACTTTTCTAGGAGCTACTCAGTTTACCTGCATGCGAGAGGCGATAGTTAGCATGAAAATGTTCATTTTCATTATTAAACTTACGCTAAAATTAAACTACCTAATCCGGTTACTGTCCCCCGGATTTATTTGCGCATATTTGACCGAGTGAAAACAAATTGGACTGAAAAACAAGGCCGGTCACTGTTATAGATTTGAAAATTGATATAGTCAGCAAAAACACAGAAGCAGTTAGCCATGATGGTAGTACCTTTCGTAATATAAAAGAAACTTACCTGGTACTGCACCCCTGATTTTTTGACAAGAAACATAAAACGGTACAATTCTTGAAAATTTATACAATAAATTAAACACAATGATTTCAAGAAAATTATTGATACAAAAACCCTTATATCTAATTTGAGGCGAAACCGCAGCACCTTTTTTGATACATAGAACAATAGTTAAATTCATAGAAGACACAGCAGCAGTAAAAGTGCATTTCTCTAGCTACAAATTTCGTAGCAAACATACAGATATGTATAAAATTCGATTAGTAAAACTCCAAGGAAACGTTTATACGTTGATACAGTAACAGTTCGAAGGTTTATTTCCACAGGAGTTATTAAACGAAATTCATAACGAACAATATAAATTTTGAATAATGGTTATAATAACGCTCAACGTAAAGGGCTTATATCAACATGTAGTCATGTAGTATGAAGTAGTCATCAGCTGCGTTAGAGGTTGAATGCATGATTGACACGTATGAAATAAAAATCTATTCCCTTGGATATTTTCCTTAACACGCTAGGACTGGAAGCCTATCAATACTATCAATTCTAATAAATAATGATAGGTCGGACCATCTTGATCTTGATGAAGGTATAGTGGCTGAAAATAAATTCTTTTGCCTCGAATACCAAATTCGATGATTTTTGAAATTTGAAACTAATTTTTCCTGCATACATGTTAGTAAAAACGTACCTACTAAATGGGGAAACGTGATTTACAATGCAACAAAATTTGGTCTTCAAGTTTTTACCAAAATAATGCTGGCACAAAAATTTCCAAATCGTACCATACGAGGAAGAGCGGCCGTCGCACAAGGCTAACATGAACATTTCACCATAAAAAAATGATGAAAAACGAAAGTTTGGTGGAAACATAAAACTCAACGCATTGGATTATACAGAACTCAATAATAAAATTACTGATGTCTACTTAGTTTTAAAATAAAAGGTATTCTAATGCCTACAACAAAGTTTCAAATCAACTACGATCTGTGCAATAAAAATGTTTGCTTTCTGTTTGGACAAACGTAAATCCACGAAACACTTGACCGAACAGACCAAAACACCGTCCTCAATGATGTTCATTAAGTGGAATAGAATTGCCAAAAATATAAAAAAAACAGCACAAAGCGCATGTCTAATAAAAGACATACACAGAAATGTAATCAAATTATCGTTCTATAAAAGAATATATGATAAAATTCTTACACATTTCGTCATCGTACCAAAAAATTATAGAAAAATTTAAAATTTTATTCCAAAAATTTCCGAATTTGAGATAAGTTTGTTCAGCCTCCCTCTTTAATCGCAACAAAGACGTTCAAAAAGAACATGAATGAAGGCACCATTATGGATGGCGTTGAGGGAACACAAATTCTATGCACAAGGAGTGTTCCTGACCAGGAACACTGGCGCATACAAATATTAAGTTGAGAAATAAGGTTGAAATCAGATAAAACTTGAAAAAGTAATTCCGAGGTGCGGAAAATCAGGACACCAATAAACCGAAAAAATTTTCCTATCAAATAATTTCATCTCAAGAAAAAGAAGACTCACCTAACTCACAGCTCAGAAGCCTCACATTTTCTGCCAACTAATTTCCATAGTCGGATTCGGGATTAAAGCCCATCAGAACACTGTTCCTAAGACATAAAACATTGAAGATTGATATGTACATTTCTTACGAACACACAAAAAATATATAAACGAAGAAAAAGAACCTGCAGCGTAAGTCAGACACATGTCACAAGGATGCGTCATGAAACAGTACGGAACTGAATGCAAACACCTGATTTTCATGCATTACACTCAAAAGCAACTCAGCAACTGCAGATAAGTTCTCATTTCATTAAAAAAAAGCCACAGTAACAATTCCTGAAAGTTGCGCAGAATAGTATGCAAAACGAAGAACGCAGTTAAATCAGGAAATAAAATTTTACTGACAACAACACTACATAGGCGATAGATTAAATTAGATGAGTTAGCTTAAGTCTGTTTATTTATAAAAAGCGGTTCTAAGAGAGGAAGGAGGAAGCCATCATTCAGTAATGACTTAGGGGAACACATGGTTTAAGCACATGGTTCATAGAAAAAGCAAATTGCATAAGAAATTTATGAAACACGGTAAAGTTGAAGGCGTAATGGATGTTAGAAAATAGGACTGCAGTAAACCAAAAAAAAAGATAGTACTTGACAAAACAAAAATATTTCATGCTCACAAAACAAGGCCTCCTCACAGTTCATAACCTCACATATTCTCCTCGTGAGCGCTAATTCCCACGGACATCTAAGTTGCGATCTCCTGAAGGAGAAAATCGTAGATCTGTGGCCACACGGAACAGCTGCGAATTATAACATATCAGAATCAGAAGTGAGGTGAAGTAATTAGGGATTTGAGCAGCCCATATATGTGCATTTTACAGCTATAATGGAAATGAATTGATGCAACCATGTTTGCTAGCTCGTTGCTTAACGCTATCCTTACGAGCAGAAGAATAGTTACATAATTCACATTTGAACAGCTCATTTTCACCATGTTAACTGGCTAGGTGTAGCTCACCCTTACGAGGTGAGACATATTCTCATCAATGACACTTGGACAGCTGACCTTGCCCATGTTTGTAGGTTAATTGTCTTTTAAGATGAGCTTTACGAGCGGAGAAATATTCACATGATTCACACTTGAACAGCCGACTTTCACCATGTTTGCCGGCTAAGTGTCGTTCAACATTATCCTTTCGAGCGGAGGTATATTCACATAATTAACACCTGAATAGCTGACTTTCATCATGTTTGCTAGCCCGGTGTAGTTTCACACGATCTTTTCTAGCAGAGGAATAGTCACATGATTCACACCTGAATAGCTGACCTTCACCATGTTTGCTAGCTCGGTGTCGTTTAACATGATCTTTTCTAGCAGAGGAATAGTCACATGATTCACACCTGAATAGCTGACCTTCACCATGTTTGCTAGCTAAGTGTTGTTTAACATGATTCTTTCGAGCAGAGGAATACTCACACAATTCGCACCTGAACAGTTGACCTTCACCATGTTTGCTAGCTCGGTGTAGTGTAACACTATTCTTATTTGCCGAGGAATAGTCACATAATTCACACCTGAATAGCTGACCTTCACCATGTTTGCAAGCTCGGTGTAGTTCAACACTATTCTTATTTGCCGAGGAATAGTCACATGATTCACACCTGAATAGCTGACCTTCACCATGTTTGCTAGCTCGGTGTAGTTTAACATGATCTTTTCTAGCAGAGGAATAGTCACATAATTCACACTTAAATAGCTGACCTTCACCATGTTTGCTAGCTAAGTGTTGTTTAACATAATCCTTTCGAGCAGAGGAAAACTCGCATAATTCACACCTGAACAGGTGACCTTCACCATGTTTGCTAATAAAGTGTCGTTTAACGTGTCCCTTCCGCGCAGAGGAATAGTCACATAATTCACACTTAAATAGCTGCCCTTCACCATGTTTTCCGGCTAAGTGTTGTTCAATATTTCTCTTCTGCGCAGAGGAATAGTCGCATAATTCACACTTAAATAGCTGACCTTCACCATGTTTTCCGGCTAAGTGTTGTTCAATATTTCTCTTCTGCGCAGAGGAATAGTCGCATAATTCACACTTAAATAGCTGACCTTCACCATGTTTGCTAGCTAAGTGTCGTTTAACATATTCCTTTCGAGCAGAGGAATACTCACATAATTCACACCTGAACAGTTGTCCTTCACCATGTTTGCTAGCTCGGTGTCGTTTAACACTATTCATATGAGCCGAGGAATATTCACATAATTCACATCTGAACAACAGACCTTTACAATCGTTACGAACTTGGTGCACTTCATGCTCGTTTTTACGAGCAGAGGCACGGTCCTTCAAAATTCGCATATTAAGCTGACCATGCCTCTGATGGTTGCTTATTTCATGAATTTCGCGCTTACCAGACAAACACTGCTTCATGTTTGCTTCATTAGCTGAAGAATTTTCACACACCTCACACTTGGACACCTTCCTGTTGTCTAACGCACCTTTTTCAGGCGCTTTTGAACTGGACTTCATAACTATGATAGAGCCACAGACTTCACATTCAAGCTCTTCCTGACTATGTCTTTCAGGTCGCTGTTCCTCCATTTTCACACCAGAATATTGGTTACACCTAAACTGACCTTTCCATTGATTTTCATTATCATGCTGCTCTCTTACGTGTCGTTTGAAAGCACTCTTGTTCTTAGTGGAGTGAGCACACAACTCACACTCGTAACATCCCAAATTATGCCTGGCACGGAGGTGCAGTCTCATACAATCCTTCTTACCAGTGGAGTAATCACAATGTGCACACAGTAAAAGCCGTGACGTAAGTGTTTTCGGAGGTGAGGCCTCAACTCCACTGCCGCTCCCGACACATCTGATAGGGGCGAGGCAGCGCTCCTTTCGGATGCTCCAGCTGGTCCCTGATGAACAGCACTTCTGTTGGGCGCACCTGAGCTGCCTTCCATCAACTCGTCCTGTGCTTTTGCGGGCTCTGAATGTGCCTCAGTGCAGTTATTGTCTACTTCTCTCTTGAAAGTAACTGCATAAGAACCTGAACCGGAACTTGAACTGACCTGTGAAGAAGAATTTTTTACAGAAAAATTACTGTACAGAATTCGTCCAAATAACAGCATTTATTCAAGTTGCAACTAAAATTAACAACTTGTAACCATTTACTATTGAGACAAAATTGTGCACTTGATTATCAGTTATTAATTTAATCTTAAGCAAATGCACCTCACAGTTCCAAACAAAATATAAGAAAAATATTTTAAAAATAAAGGAAACAAGAAATAACAGTAGCACAAAAAATTTAAAAAGCACTATCTCTCTTCACAGCAGGTAAATATTTTAATACTTAACACACAAAACTAACACCACCATTTTTTTATACCTATAAGTAATAACAATTGCATAAGGACTATTATAATTGAATAACTGAGAGAGGTTCAAGTGATTTCTTACACCAGCAAACCAGCCAAAAATATTCATTCGTTTGTCTCACACATAAAGCAAGAACATGTATACAAATCAGAAATCAAACTACTTGATGTTCAGAAGTAATTGATACGGTTTCAATTGTGGCAAGAGTTCCCACTGACGTCTTTTCATCAAAAACTTGGCAGCAAATGTTTGATGAAGTTGATAGGGAAAAGGAAACAACAAAGGGTCTTACAACAATCACTAGAGTAAACCAGTTACGATTCGTCGTTCAAGTCAATTCACTAAAGCAAAACAGAATCAAGAAAAGGGGGTGCACAAGACCTAGATTTACAAGAAGCATGGTGAAAATAGTTTTGATACTATTGATGACGTGACCATAGCTCAACCAATACCAGCTGTGGTTGGGGAATGGGAACAAAATGGAGCACATAGAGAAATACAACACAAGACTAAATACCAGCAGTCAAAAGATACTAGCACGCTATGACAGGAATAACAAATTTAAGAAAAATCTATTACAAAACCGCCTTTGAGGCATCCATATAGACAAGAAACCTCATTTCAACACAATAGAAACTCAAATACAATGGAGAGTGCAGTGAGACTATTTTCTGGAACCAGAGTAAAACATTGGTAGACAGCCAATGAAACAGTTTAAACAATAAATTAGGGTAATCTACCACGAGAGGCTTTCAATCATTTAAAAGACAGTTCAATAGAATTAAATTCACTGAGTGACAAGTTTTACCAATTTTGTCACAAATGCTCAAAATAATGAGAGGTGAGAGCAGTGGTAAGGATATAAATGTCACTAAATAGTGGCCAGGAAGAGGTAGAGACGCACAACATATGAATGCAATCAAAATTTGGTGTGAAATGATAAATGCTACACTGAAATCAAACAAAGCATTCAAGAAAAAGTAAGCCACCAATTCAAAGCACTCAAGAGAAGAGTAAGCCACCAATCGGATACACTCAAGAAACGAGTAAGCAATCAATTGGAAGCATTCAAGAGGAAAGGAAGCCACGAATTACATTACCTGGGGTTCCTGGTCCCAGTCAATGGGCTCATTCTTCACAGTAACTGCCTCGAGCTCAGCGTCAGGCACTTCACTTTTGATGTGAATTTCTTCTAGATGGCTCTCAGAGCTCAGCCTGTCCCCTGCAAGTGACAAATGCTTATTGACAAAAATTACATGCAAGAAAATAAATCTAGTAACAGCTGTTTACTGTTGAAAATTTTAATGATAATTTTCTTTGTATTTTACCACATGGAAAACTGTAGTCCAGTACCATACCATTTTTTTGGCCAATACTCATACCAACTTTTTGGCCAACACCAATACTACAACCAATGCCGATCCTTTTACAATTATATTAAAATAAAACCATTATAAGCCTTACATGGGTGTTATAATAAAATTATTTACCAATATATCTAATAATATAACAATATTGACGAAGTTTTTGATTAGGAATAATAAAACAGCTCTTGCCATGGTATCTATATTGTTGAGAAAAAATAACAAAATGAAATCCATTCCATAGATAAGTGTTTCTAATCGCATTGCAACATAATGTAGACTAGCTATAATTGCAACTGGTTCCAAAAGAGGACCAAAACCATCTCTGAAATCAATTCAAAACAAAAATAGATCCAAAATGATCTCTCAAAACAAAACAAACTCTACAAAATAAACTCTCAAAATAACTTTTTCTTCACAGATCAAAACAAAAATGGTTCCAAACCAATCTCTGAAAACTATCTCTCAGAACAAATTTCCCAAAACAAATTTGGTTCCAAATTGAACTCTCAAAATTATCTCCAAACAAATCAAAACATAAATGGTTTCAAAACAATCTCTCAGAACAAATCTCTCAAAAAAATCAAAACAAAAATGGTTCCAAAATAAACTCTCAAAACAAAATTTTCTAAACAAATCAAAACAATCTCTCAGAACAAATAAAAAAAAAAATGATTCCAAAATAAACTCTCTAAACAAATCTCTTTTAACAAATCAAAACAATGTCTCTAAACAAATCATAACAAAAATGTAAACCATTATTTTTCATACTGGAAATTGGTTAATCTCAAATTGAAATTAAGGAACATAAGTAACTCCATTATCAGGCTTCAGTTTATTCCTGTGAGGAGTATACACATTGCCTCCAATGCTTAAAGTTCTCTCACTCTCAACTGATGAAGGCGGAAGTGATAAGAGTTTGTTAGCAACTGTGGACAAATGTGGGTATAAGGTTTTATTTTCAACCCAACAATTTACAGGGTTTGATTTTCTTAATATTGTTGAAAATGAGATGTATTCATCAACTTCCCTGCTCAAAGAAGAAGCAGAAAAAAGTTTGAGTTGAGTAACTTTAGTTTTCTTATGTGCCTTGTAAAGTAGTAAATTCAGATAGTTTGCCTGATTAAAAGCTGGAATTCAACAGTTAGCTAATTAATTTACTAGGTATGAAAAGGCTCTTTGTCTTATTATACTTTACTTTCATGATTTATGACCTTCATTTTTATGATAAAATATGTATTATTTGAAAGTATCAGTGAAGTATTTGCCAGATTTTCCCGATACCGATACCAGTACAAATGACCGATACTTCCAATACCGATACATCGGTACATCACTAGAAAACTGGAACAATTTTGGCAAGATTGGAGAGGAAATCTAGTAATACTTATTTTTAGCAGTTTCAGAAAATAATTTTTCAGTCTAAGTGTTAATATCTGAAGAATACGAGGGATCAATATGAACAAACAATTTTAGCTTACACAGAGAAATCAAGTCTTCAGAATAAAAAGGACTTACAATTCACCTAAAACTGGCAAATCCATCAAAAATTGGCAATAAAATATAAACTTTACCCTACTAATACTTTTTGAATGAGGCTATGGGAATTTAAATTGAAAAGAAATGGCCTTGCAGGAGGAAGTTTTACAACAAATATCAAGACCATAACTCAACACAATGTTTCATACAAATGAACACTGAAATCCTCGTGTTTAACAGAGCTGAGTTGAACATTTTGGTTACAATTTTCGGGTTTCTTAAAATTACATACAAAGAATGAAGGAATATTGCAACCTAATTTGTTAGAAAAATGCAATGATACACTCTAGTGTGATATCTGATATTATAATTTTATAAAAGTTTTCAAGTACAAAACATCACACTCAATGCCTGGTTCAACAAATTTAGAGTATGAGCAAAAAAATGTTTACTCTGAGAGTAATCCTATTAACCCGCGCACGGTCGCGCATCCCTCAGAAAAGTAGTCAATTTACCCGCGTTACTCTGCCGTTCCCTGTTCACTTACCGTAATAGGCAGAGATGTAAAAATATGAAGTAATGAGTAAAAAATGTTGCTTTACACTTTGATGTTGTCAGATTTTTGATAACTTGAACCGTTTCTTTGTAATATGGAGTCAAACTCCGTAGATTTTTGCACAACATTGCTTCAAAGAGATCAATGGCCATTTTTGTGTTTTGGGAACAATGTAATGTTTTTCACTGCTATTTTATGCAGAAAATCCTTCCAAACCTGCTGATGTTTTTATTTTTCCTCTACAACAATTAGAAAAAAAGTTATGACCATTTATGTCTACTAGGTGTTATCCATTCTTCGTTTTAGTTCCTACATAAATGCATGTTTGCATGTCTGGTTATATTACTGTAAGTATAGTGTTTCGAAACTTGTAATTTTCACACAATATGAATAAAATACTGCTCTACACGCTACTGACTTCAGATTTGTCTTATTTGCCATTTTTACGAAATAAGGCGAAATAAGGCCCTGAGTAGTTTCGCTGGTAACTGAGGCTGCCACTGACTGTTCGCACGCACACCCTCTCACGGTCGCCTCATTTACCACACTGACTGTGCTTACCCCTCCCAACTTCCAAGTGGTTGGAGCTCTGCCTTAACCCCCACAATGTGGGGGTTTCTGGCTCCAGCTGTGTAGCACTCGCTGAGACGATCATTTTGGTGTATAACAACTTGGGGTTATGCCTTACGTCTGGCAACCAGTGAGCCTGGTAAATGAGGCGACCAGTTACAGTGCGCGGGTTAAAATCCATGGTGTGAATGCTCAGGTTGCTTGCACTAGAAATTTTGCCTTTAAAAGAAATGATATATATGGTATGTCAATGATGTAACCCAAACAGTGATATAAACAAAGTTTTGCATTTTCAATTTTTCACACATCATCTCCACACACTGTGTACACCAAAATAAGACCGAATTTACAGCATAAACCCAAGAAATATAAGTTGCAGATAATGTTGAGAATGCTCAAACTATTTGTGTTCAGAGTTGCCACATCTACATTCACAGTGTGGGATTTTAAATTTGTCTATGCTCCTGAAATTCACAAAATGTATGTAACTATTAGAGCACATTCAAACTTTGTTGCATCTTCTGTATGATTGGGGAAATTCCATTCCAATCAGAATTAGCTATACAGCCCTTGTCAAAATATTGATCAAGAAGAAATGTTCAATTAGAAATTTAATTTTTTAACAAAAATTTTTGAGACACAATATTCAATAATTTTATTTTCTTTGCTTATATGTTCCATTTCATAATATAATTACAGGCAAGTCTTGTTTTAAAACCAGAATACCATTTTAGTTAATTTCAACACTAGAAAGACACTTTTCTACCATAATGGCAAATGTCTTTATCACATACCAAGACCAGATCAAAGCCTCACCTTGTGCCATGTTCTCTGCTGCAGCTTCTTGCTTGATGATCTCTTGCCTGCAACACAGCCTCTCCACTTCAGCATCTGTCAGCTTGTGCACCATAACCACTGCACGCTCCATGCTGGGTGTTTAGGTACCTGAGCAATGAAATGCTTCTCTGCTCTAATATTTGAGAAAACTAAAGCAACACCATGCCAAAAAATTAAATACATAATACGATTTATATGCCTTTGCAGAAAGTATGTGGCCAAACATTTCAATAATGCAATATCCCTATATCAAGTGGACTGGACAATTGAAATTCAATTCATTAATGAATAGAATAATAGAATTTTTGCCCATGTGTTATAGGATAAAACATTCAAAGCTTCTTTAGTGAGAAAATGAGTTTGCAGTCAAACAATTATTTCATTGGTGTAAGCCTATTTTTTGAATCCTTTAGTTTTTTGAGCAAAACACACGGTATTGAATTACTTTGTGAGTTCATTCATTAGTTTTTTGTGGTCTGGTAGTTTCATAACAACCAGCTAGCTAAAGATGGGATTTATTTTTGTGTCTCAAATGATCAATCAATAATGAGCAGTTAACAGAAATCAAAGGTCCATCTGTCATCTTGATCATCAAGTTGTAGAAGTTACAGTCTTCATTAGGGTCTCCCATTGGTGGATATCAACAAGGCAGAAGTAGTCATCTAGAATTAGTTTCAGAATGTTTTCCATCTATTACATATTAGGTTCACATAATGATTGTCATTACATATTATTATTGTTATTATTATTATTATATAAGAAAGTTTAGCATCCCTTAACCCCAACAAAGATGTTCCAAGAGAGGAAGGAGGAAGGCACCATTTAGTATGGATTTGAAGGAATGCAGAATCTATTCACTAGGTGCACATAAACAAACGCTAACAAAGAATTTTATGAAACAAGAAAAAGTTGACGAATAAATTAGTAGGTGCTGAAATACAGGACAGCAGTGAACCAAAATATGATACTCCATAACAAAACAAAAACCTATTTTATTTCAACAAAAAGGAAGCCTACATAACCATCAGCTCAGGCCCTCACATAGTCCCCCTGGGAGTGCTAATTCTCATAGATACAACAGTTGTATCCCCTGAGGGGATGCAATTACATATCATTCATAGCTGTCATGAGAATTAGTCATGATGGATGTACTCAGTCTGTCATAATTGAGACTGGGCTTTGAGACCTGGTGTAGTAAATTCAAGCGTAGCAAAAATTGAGGAACAATGCTACACAAGAAATGCCTATTAACATAAATGTTCATGAACATTACGGTTCAACTAAGACCATTTCTGAAATGAAACAAAATTCAAACAGATGACATTCCTTTTTGTGTTACAATATACATCTTATTCACATAAGGTTTTGCAAATCATTGTCATTCCTAAAATTGAAGACACCCTATGATATTTTTTCACACAAAAAATTTGTAGATAAAGTTTCAGAACATATATAAAAATTATAGAGGTTGCTACCTTTCACTGAAAATTTGGTAAATTGTCAATCTTAAGTATTTCTGAGAGTGTTAGAAGCTCTAGTTTCTTACTTCACCCCCTCCTTTTGGCAGAAACACACAACTGTTTAACAGATTGAAACAAAAAAATAGGTGAAAATTGCAAAAAACAATTATCAAACAGCAATTAAGGGTACCGTCCGGGATTTTGACCTTTTTTTGTCCAATTCGCTTGAAAATTGGCCAGTATATGTATTTTTTGAAAGTAAACCTTTTTTACTCGTGTCATTTTTTCGATTTAGGCCTTATTTTTTTACGAAAAATTAGCTTTTTGATGCATTTTTATGTAAATTTCAAGACGTATCAACTCATTGAATTTTGATGCTAGAACGAAACCAAAGACAGTTTTAGAATCCTTGAAGCATTTCTAATAAAGTTATAATTTAAAATTTCAACATTTCGAAAAAAATTTCTGTGATAGGCGATACTTTATAATAACATCACAAACAATTATTTTTGGGTTTGGAGCCATATAACTTTTTTATTTTCTAAAATTTGGGAGAGTCCAAATTATAACTTTGTTAGAAATGTTCCAAGGATTCCAAAACGGTCTTTGTTTTTGTTCTAGCATCAAACTCAATGAGTTGATACAGTTTGAACGTTGAAAGTTAGAAGTGTTGGGTATAAGCAAAAAACAAAATTTTTTGTTGAAGTGTAATATAATGAACAATTGATGTAATTGAATGCATAATTAATTTTAATTTCGATAATTTCCATGCATAAATTCATATTCACAGTGTGAATTGTGATTTCTCAGAAAAATATAAATGAAAAAAATTTTTATATATAAATAAAAATTATGAAATTCTTCATTTTCAGTCTGATTTTCATGAAATTTGACTATAATATGTAACTTTTAAAAAGAAACACAATTTCTTCTATTCATTTTTTTGATTCAGGCCTTAGTTTTTAAAAAAAATTGAGATACTGGTTTTTGAGTTCATTGTCATGGATATTTCAAAACGTATCAAATCATTGAATTTTGCTGCTAGAACAAAATCAGACAGTTTTAGAATCTATGGAACATTTCCAACAAAAGTATATTGGGAAAATATCCATTTCCATTTGTATTTTCTGTTTATATGGGGTCAAAATCAGGTCGAAAATTCAAAATTTTTGAATTCCCTGTGGGGGGGGATTTATTGTCCGTAGCGCCATAAAATTTTAGGACCAAATAGTCCACCACCTAAGGGTTCTTTTCCAACAATAACATGAAAAAAGCTCACCGGACCGACAGGGGCCTGGCAGGGGCTTCGGACGGTTCCCTTAACCCTTACCTTCCCAACACTCTAATTGTTCAGGGAAAAATGTTCTAAGGTAATTTCAGTCATTACCCTGAAATGTCAGCAAAATTGCCCTAGCAGGTTTTTTTTCTGCACAAGCAGGTGCTTACTTCCTTTGTAACACGTTGACTACGATTGCACGTGTTTTGAATTTTATTTGGTTAGGTTGTGAAAAACAGACTAATAATAATGATGTATTTGCAGGAATAAGTTTCCGTCCTTTGTAAGAAATGTACAAAATGTAAGAGCTCAGTAAAATTTTCATGGTATGATGAAATTCCTTCAAAAAAGGTCACAAAATGGTTTGAAGTTTTATACATTTACATTGGTGCATGTGTGAATAATTTACCAAGTGGTACACATTTGTCCCACTCCGTGGTCAAAGTATTAAATTGAAAAATAAATTATACTTTAAAAATGTATGTTTTCACGCCAAAAAATAGCCGAAAAATCTGAAGAAAAATATCAATTTAGATTTTGCTTTTTTTATCAGTGAATACATGTTCGTACAAAAAACTTGCTCAAGTTAAATAAAAAAGTATTAAAGTATTGCATAGACCATGAAGCTTACATTGAGTGAATATCAATAGCAAATTGCACGTGCCAAACTTCTGGAGTGTCTAAAACATAGATGCAGGAATATTATTAATTGCCTTAATTTTGTCATATACTTCAAATTATTTCCCTACTAGTTGAATTTCTCTGAAATTTTGTCAATTTCCCTAAACTGGGAGACGAGTTCACGACGGGAACTGGAGTTCCCGTCAGGAAGGAAAGGGTCAAGGACAGCATCCCCACCTACAGACTTTTTTCTTTATTATTGAACCTAGAGCAATGAAACTTGCTACACTGATAGGAAATGCAACTTGAAATCGCTTATCTGTTATGAAAAAAATATTTTTCCCACAGAAAACGAGATATTTAGAGGAAACGAGATTTTTGAACGGTTTCTAAAATGCATTTCCTCTAACATATTTCAAGAAGAAGTGATGATTTATGTATCATTGGATGCAGAAAGACGTGGACATTCCAGGAAGTCCTATGGCGTTTTCTAAATTTCCAGTTTTAATAAAAAAAATGAAAAAATTGGGAGCTAATTTTGGTTTAAAAAATTGCAGATTCATGACATCATAACTTTTGAACAAATATTAATTGTGAAGCCGCTAAGGACTTCCTGGAAAGCCCTTGGCTTTCCGCATCCAATGATACTAAAATCATTACTGTAGCATAAAAATTGTAGGAGATGCCTTTTGAAACCTCACATTACGAACCTCCATAAAAGGGCAAAACAAGGAAACACAAACAATTTTAATTAAAATATTTAAAAAAATTTTGGTTCGGCTTAGACCCCTGAAATCTTTATAGAGTAATACAGAGACATAGGAGATGACATAGCAATGTTGCACCATGAAGAAAATGCCAAGAGGAGGTGTAACATGATAAAATACCAGTTCCCCTTCCCCTCCTCCCCCATTCTTCAAACCCCATAGCAAGTGAACAAGTGAACATATGAGTCTCATTTTTTCACAGGATGTACCTGACCTTATGCACCTCCCATTGCAGCTAAAAAATTTTTTACCCCACTTTTCCAATTTCTGGGAGGAGATGCTGTCTTTAAACAAAAAATCAATAGCATGTGCAAAAAATGATCTAACATTGCAAAAATTCCCAGATTCTGAATACATCAGTAAGAGTTTGTTTAAGCCATTGGGTACTGACAATTACTGTAATGCCAAGACAGTTAGTGCTTCCAGTTTAGGGTATCTAACACAATTTTAAAGTAATTTAATAAGTAGGGGAATTACTAAAATAAACAACAAATTAGGGAAATTATTAGCATACATGAAACGATTTATCCGACATTGCAAAAGCCTGCATGCGCTAATTACCATTGTTTAACTCTATAAGTTCCTGCCACAGGGTCCAAGCAACATACTCAATAACCTTTCTCTTTAACTTGAGCAATTTTTTCTGACCTTTTTTTTGGGTAAGTTTGGGCAAAAACTAATAAATTATTCCTATGATAATTCAAAAACTTCATTTTCAATATCAAAATTTTCTCCTGCCAAGCATACAGCTTTCAAGACTCCTCATTTTTCAAATTAAAAGGAAGAAGTGCGTGCTTGCTTCAGCAAGAAACAACCTACACTAGGGCAATTTCACTGATATTTCAGGAAACTGACAACATTTTCCCTGGAAATTTCTTCCCTGAACTGTTAGACTTTTTTAATTCAAAATGATAAGGCTTTATTAAAGAGATCATCCCAGGTGGAAAGCTTTTTTCGTCAGATTCGTTTGAAAATTGGCCGGTATGTCTTTTGTGAAAGTAAACCTTTTTTACTCGTGTCATTTTTTCGATTTAGGCCTTATTTGTTTTTTTGATGAAAAGATGTGTTTTTGGTATATTTTTATTGATATTTCATAATTAAAATCCTTCAGTTTTGATGCTAGTACATAAACGAAGACAACTTTAGAATCCTTGAATAATTTCTAACAAACTCAAATTGGGCTTTTTTTCTTATTCAAATTTTTTCTATTTTCTTCAATTTTTTTTTAAATTTCACAAATCAGCAACAATTTTTTGGGTTTAGAGCTATATATTTTTTCAATGAATTCGAATTTTAAAAAAAGGCCCAATCTAAGTTTGTTTGAAATGTTTCAAGGATTCTAAAACTGTCTTTGGATTTGTTCTAGCATCAAAACTCGAGGACTAGTTCCATTTTGAATGTTGAAAGTTAGAAATGTTGGGTATAAGCATAAAATGAAATTTTTTGTTGAAGTGTAATATAATGAACAATTGATGTAATTGAATGCAGTTTTAATTTTTATTTCGATAACTTCCATCCATAACTTCATATTCACACTGTGAATTGTGATTTCCAAAAAAATAGTGTTTTTTCCACATATATGAAATTTTTCATTTTCAGTCTGACTCTTATGAAATTTGACTATGATACATAACCTTTGAAAAGAAACACAATTGATTCTATTCATTTTTTGATTCAGGCCTTAGATTTTGCAAAAATTTGACATTGATTTTTAAGGTACTGAAATTTCAAAATGGGACTCCTCCTTCAGTTTTGATGCTAGAACAAAAACAAAGACAGTTTTAGAATCCTTGAAAGATTTCTAACAAACTCAAATTGGGCTTTTTTTCTTATTCCAACTTTTTCTATTTTCTTCAATTTTTTTGAAATTTCACAAATCAGCAACAATTTTTTGGGTTTAGAGCTATATATTTTTTCAAAGAATTCGAATTTTAAAAAAAGCCTAACCTAGGTTTGTTAGAAATGTTTCAAGGATTCTAAAACTGTCTTTGGATTTGTTCTAGCATCAAAACTCGAGGACTAGTTCCATTTTGAATGTTGAAAGTTAGAAATGTTGGGTATAAGCATAAAACGAAATTTTTTGTTGAAGTGTAATATAATGAACAATTGATGTAATTGAATGCAGTTTTGATTTTTATTTCGATAACTTACATCCATAACTTCATATTCACACTGTGAATTGTGATTTCCAAAAAAATAGTGTTTTTTCCACATATATGAAATTTTTCATTTTCAGTCTGATTCTTATGAAATTTGACTATGATACATAACCTTTGAAAAGAAACACAATTGATTCCATTCATTTTTTGATTCAGGTCTTAGATTTTGCAAAAATTTGACATTGGTTTTTAAGGTACTGAAATTTCAAAATGGGACTCCTCCTTCAGTTTTGATGCTAGAACAAAAACAAAGACAGTTTTAGAATCCTTGGAACATTTTTAACTAACTCAAATTCGGCTTTTTTCCATTTCCCATTTTTTCTCTTTTTATATGGGGTCAAAATTGGGAAAACTTAAAAATTTTGGGTGCTTTTCACTGCTATTGATATTTCAAAATGAAACTCCTCCTTCAGTTTTGATGCTAGAACAAAAACAAAGACAGTTTTAGAATCCTTGGAACATTTCTAACAAACTCAAATTGGGCTTTTTTCTATTTCCCATTTGTTCTCTTTTTATATGGGGTCAAAATCGGGAAAAAATGAAATATTTTGGTCCCCATCCCCCCCCCAGGGGGGGTGGAATTATTGTCTATTGCGCCATAAAATTTTAGGACCAAATAGTCCACCAACTAAGGGTCCTTTCCCAACAAACACATGAGAAATGACCCCCGGACTGACAGGGGCCTGGGATGATCTCCTTAACATAGCATAAATGTTTTAAGGGGAAAGACAAAAAAAATGGTATAGACTAAAGAAAACATGTCATCAATGAACATAATATGCTCTTATAGAAGCTACCCTATGCATTAAACCAGAAAGTTTGGAGGGAACAAAAACTAAAGAGTAGAGAAGAGGTATGAAAACCCAAAGAAACTAAGTGTGCACTGCAGAAAAAACAAACAACAGACAGGCCTATTCAAAGGTGAGGTAACTCAACAGCCAGAGGAAATTTCCCATTTAGCTAAGGCAAACTAGATGAATAGTTGCTTCATAATTATTAGGGACTTCTCCAGCTAAACCTTGTGCTCTCTAGACATATTTCAAAGTCAAGCTTCAGCCCTGAAACTGATACAAATACAAGTTTATTAAAAAAAATGAAGGCTTTGATAGCAAGCATTTGACAATGAGTGAAGTACTAGAGACTTCAACGATTTTCTCAAATAATCAAGATCTTTAATAGTTTCTGTTTCTTGTTCAACTTTTGAAATGGCCACCACAAGATTCAAAACATAAAACAGAGAAGAAATTTGCAATAACTTCTTCTACTAGGTAAAGACATGGATGGGCATAATGACTCTCAAATGTACCAGTAAATAGTGAAAAGAATTTTGCCGAGAAACAACCTGATGATTGAACAAATTGGAGCTACAGGTGTGGCCAATGATTTCAAGAAAAAACTTTCATTTGAAAGCTTTATTTCAGAATATACTAATGCCTAATCGTTTTAACACTTCAATGATGTAGCAAAATTACTTGGAAGCAAGAAAAAATATAATTGATTTTTTTGAAAGTTACAGCAAAACAAGAGGTCACTCAGAAATGTTTGTCTAAGCTGACGAGAAAATGTAGTTCTTTAGATCTTAACTATATTTCAACATTATCTCAACAAATAGTTTAATCTTGTAATGCATAAGAACTATAATGATTGAAGTCTGCCAACATAAGCTTTCTTTCGATAAAAGCTGAATGACTTACCTACAAGATATCCTTTTTACAGTAAGGCAGGTTTTTTAAGGTTATTATAGTATTATATTTTTTGATTAAATTTTTATTATCAAGTTATTCTCTGTTTATTGTCAAATGAAGGTGAGAAGAAATAAAAGAGCATTCAGTAAAGAAATAGAAATGTATACAACAGAACAAAATTTGAATACAGATGAGAATTAAGTAGATTCAACCCATGAAACAACATATCATTTGATTTCCTTCCAGTTCAATCCTATTTTAGCTTTAAGAGTCAGGCACCTTTTCTTAATATCTGCTTACAAACTTCCCCATGCTTTGTACCATCTTCTAGGTTTTAACTTCTCACCTTCTTTATTGTTAGTAGTCCTGAGCAATCCTAAACACTAGAAACAGCTCACTTCTTTCATTCAAACTTACATTAATTCTTTACAAACCCCTTCTCCGAACACTTTTCTACTTTATTCTTATTTACATTCATCTGGAGTTTTTTTTAATAACAGACCCTTATAAGCACTTTTAACAATTTAAAGTTTCTCATCAACGTAGCTACTTCTGTTAAAATACTAACACAGAGAAGCTGCTAAGTATTGATGACTGTGCCCTGTGCCACCAACATTTCCAGCCCCAACCAAATTGCCTTTCCTTAATCTGACACAAAGCTCCATCTGTAAGCATATTTACAAATAGTGATATTAACCCCCTCCCCAACAATTTTTTTTTGTTAAAAACGTTTCTATTTCAGACTAATTTTTCATTTTGGTTGTCGAGAAATAGTCATTGTCTGATGAACTGGCCGAGTTATCAGAAGTATTCAAGCTTCTGAGGGAAGGTTCATATAAACTATCTTCCGGTGAACTAGAAATTTGGGGTGTAACACTTGAAAATGCTACAAAAAAATGAATGCAAATGTGGAGGCAAACATCCATCCAACGGCAATGGCTGTCGGAGCAAGTCTAGTACCAATGTCCTTGAAATCCCACAGCTCTACTCTATCACCTTTGCCAGGCATACGATTTGACGAGAATACTCATTTCACACGTAAAATGGCTTACAAAGGCTAAAAGTTGACGAGTATATAAGTATATAGCTGGTTTTTGAAGGTGAAGTTTTAGACGAGTATACTCGTCGATGACTGAAAAAAGAACATTTTGTGAAAATGTGTGTACACGTTTCTGCCGGGAAAGGGGTTAAACAACACTGATGCCAACTCACAAGAATTTCATACCATTAACTTATTCCATTTCCATTTTCAAAGCTTGGCTATAGATGTGATAACTCATGACCTCAAGCACCTAACTCCTTACACCAGACACTCTAAGCACTTCCTCCAACACTTTCTGAACAACTGTATCATCCCCTGCATTGAACCTTAGTAAGCTCAAAACACCTCTTGTTGCTTCTATCACATTCGTTGCACTTCTGAAATCAAATCCTCACACTGTTTATCCTGCCAAAAACTGAACAGCTTGTCTCCAACTGCACTCTTTATTTTCTCTTTTACATGATTCAATAGCTCTCTGCCACACAGGTTACCAACCATGCTCAATATTCTTATACTTCAAAAATTTGAGCTATCACCCCTATCCTCTTTCTTTTATACAATGGAATCAAAGCACTAACTCTTTAAATCTATTAGCAATGTTACAACACTACTAAATTCAACAACTGCAACAATTAATATATGTCAATCAATGTTTCTTTGTATGCTCATATGCAACTGTGGCTAAATCCAGTGTTTTATGGTACTGTGTTCTTTTCAGTGCAAGTGACAGCTTTTACTTTCTTGATGATTCAACTTTAGGGCTTTAACAACTATAATCCTCCTTCCCTTTCAGTGGCATTCTCTTTTCCTTTTTTCTAGTTTAATATCAAAGAAGTAAAATCATTAGAAATGATGCTTTCCGATTTCCATTCCAGTATACCTAACACAAAAAGTTACATTGCACGCAAATGCTTTTTTAGCGGACATTATTTGCTTATTTAGAGAATTCAAGTTCAAAAACTTTTCTGACAACAAATCACTTACTGATGACTAGGGAACACAATCTGCCAAAACTGACAGCAATTAACCTCCAAATAGTTTAATGAGTGCTGTGTAGAAATTTTTGTAGGTGAGAAAATATCAGCAAATCATACTACTTTCTGACTTACTGTGTTCAAGTGATCAACATGTGAAAACAGGGATCACTTTTCTCTCCCATCTAAATCTTACACATGCCCACAACAAACTACTATATCCATCTTGACATCTTCATATTAAATATGCATCATATGATGAGGTAATGAAACTTTTCTTCAATAATGCACTACTGATGTAACATGACCTGTAGGACAAACAAATTCAACTACACAACAAAAATAATTATGGATTCCTCTATTCATATCAGGTATATCAAATGTATGTGATATGCTAGGAGCACTCCCATCAAAAATCCTGACAGACATTCTTGTACAAAATTGCTTTGAACACTATCACTGTAATATATATGCAACACTATCACTATAATTTCGTTGCTTTATGTACAAGTATCTCATGAAACACACTCTATAAATAGATCTTAAATAAAATTATAACTGTAATTATTTAGCTTTCTGCGAAACTTTTAAGTATGCACTCTCAAAAGTCATTCAAGCATCAAAAAAAGCCATAAAATATGATATAAAAATGTTCCACTCATAATGTCAAGCCTCTGTAAGATTTTAGACTGTGCTTCTTACCCAGGCCATGTTTGCATCACTCACAAATGTGAACACATTCATTGATGCAATCTCTGCTTCGACAAATGTTCTAGAAGCAATACACAATGCCAATAAAGATGCCAATGTATTTCAATCAGTAAATGAAAGGTGCAAGGCTAGGGATAGGTTGCAAACATCTTTTTTCATCTGCTCCATGATTCAGTGAGTTTCTCACTGCTTCTATATTTTATTTACCAACCATGATTCATAGCTCAGTAAGAAAACAAATTGAGTGGAACACTTATATTAAATACAGTACAAGATATAAATGTTCTTTGTTTACCGATGAATAATTTTATCATAGAAAGCTCCTATAATTTGACATTACCAAATATAGTCATAACAGACAAGAAGGTTGCATGATAGGATCTGAAAATAACCACTAAATGTTGCTCTTAAAATCCTCCTTAAGCACTAAACAGAATTAGATATGTCAAACATGGAAAATTTTTAAATAATTTGTTGTTCATCAAAATAATTTATTCAATGACAATGAAATAATACAACATTACAAAATTTCAGTGACATAATAGTCTTAAGGGAAGTCAACATTTTTTGGGTCAAAAACCAAAAATGAGATTATTGCTTGAAAATTCTTGAATATTGAAGGAGGTGTGGGTAAATTCCAAAAACTTTATGGGCTATAAATGTTTATTTGAATGTTATAAACATGCTGTGAATACCTCAGAGCTTAGTGGTATATAATCTAATTTTGAAATGAGATAACTGTGTATAGGCTGGGTGCATTCCAAGTCAAAATTTTAAGCTGGTTGTTTGAGCTTATGTTTATTTAGGTTTAGATATCTAGAATTTTTAGGTTTTTTTACGCTTTCCAGCATTCGAACCTGTGCTCATTCTTGTCTGATGTGAGTTGAAGGTAGGACTCGGTATGACTTCTGTGATGCTTATAACTTCTAGGATGAGATTGCCATCTTTATTTTCTGAATTCTTTTTTTTCTTTTGTTGATCATCATGGGAGGGTCCTTCCTGATCATTTTCAGTGCTGTTTGCTTCCTGTTGATTTAACTTGACTGCAAGTGCAGACTTTTTTGTTGCAGGGCACTTTCTGGAAATTTTGTGTTTAGGACTTTGCTTAAAGTCCCGAAATCTCTTTTTCAGTACATGGCCTCCCCAAGGTTTTGAACATTTCTGCAACTATCACTGCTATTTGAATTGCCATATCAGTTCTACGAGTAATTTCCTCTAGATGTCTATGCTTCATCATTGATCTCCTCTATTTGAGTGGCAGCATTGGTGAAGTTATTTTCTAGGGCATGGAAGAGAACTTTCTGCTTCAGATGCAGCTCTGTTTCCTCTATGGGTAGTTTCAGCATAAGAATCACCATTCAAATTGAGTGAGGGGCTGTTTTTTTCAGTAAATTTAGTAAATTTATCCTAAACTATTTTAACTGCATCACGGTAAAAAAGCTTGCTTTCAGCTTGGACTGTTTTAATAACTTTGGCTTGTTTCATTAATAGACAACCCCCATAGCTAGCAGTGTGCTTTCCTTCACAGTTGCAACAGAGAAGGCATACATTTTCTCTTTCTGTGCAATTCCTTGAATTATGAGAGCCTGAACACACCACACATCATGGTTCAAATCTGCAGCTGGAGGCATTATGTCAAAATCCCTGACAATCAAAGCACTGCCAGGGTTTGCCAACAAAAATCCAAACTTCAAATCTTTTGTAGCTTAAGTAGACATACTTTGGCAATTCTGGTCCCTGGAAAGTTAGGAGAAGGTATAGGGTTGGTGTTTTGTTCTTGTCGTTTGTAATTTGCTTGACACTGATCACCTTACTGTATTTTCGGCTGAGAAATTCCTTGATTTCTTCATCACCAGTGTCCAGGCCAAAAAGCCAGACGACTCCTAGAGACTGTCCTAGGGCTTGTGGAAATTGACATTGGACCCCAGTCCTCCATCTTTGAAGTTGAGAGCAGGTGTGATTGCATCATTGAGTTGATAGGTTTGACATTGATAATGAGCAGTTTACGGCTCATGTTTTTCTTAACGCCAATGATGCTTGCTTGAGCAAAGTTGGATGACTGAATATCTTTTAAAAGTCTCAGCTCATTTGAAAAGAATTTTCCAATGTCTGCTTTTCCACTAATGGGTTCAACAAGGAAGGTGCGAGACCTTTGGTGCACAGCATTACTTTCTGTGCTGGGTGGAGTTTGACCATGAACTTGCCTGTAAGATGAATATCTAGAGCCTTTATTGATCCTGAGACAACAAACCTACTGCTTGCAGGCTCAGATCTACTAATTTAGGAGTACTTGGTTCTTTCCTGTAAGCTGCATTGGCTAGAACCTGAAATGTAGGATTTCTTCCACTTGACCAATTGTTGAGTAGACGGGGCTTTGTTAATTTTCATCATTCAGAAATCTCAGCATGTCACTATCAGTACCTGAAATACCTTGAGATAATTCGGCATTTACAGGACAGCTATCTACTACTAAGGGTGCCCTAGATCTATGGCTCCCAGCAGTGATGATCTCAGGAGTTGAAACAGTCACAGGCAGGGTTTCATTAATGGTAACTTGAACTGAATCTGATAGAATTCCATCATCCATCGAGTTACTAATCATCAAGTCATCACTGACATCGAGCTCACTCTCAAAATCCACTAGCAAATGAGCCATGTTCTTGGAGTCAGTCGACTCTCCTGATAATGCCTATCTACTATTTATGGTACATTATTATTATTACATAAGAAATTTTTAGCCTCCCTTAACCACGACAAAGATGTTCCAAGAGAGGAAAGAGGAAGGCACCATTTAGTATGGAGTTAAGGGAACGCGGAATCTATGCACAAGGTGCACAGAAACAGTAAGCTAGGAATGAAGTTCATGAAACAAGAAAAAAGTTGAAGAAGAAAGTAGTAGGTGCTGAAAAACTGGACAGCAGTGAACCGAAAAAAGATGGTCCGTAACGAAACAAAAACCTATTTTATTACAACAAAAAGGAAGCCTACCTAACCTTTAGCTCGGGCCCTCACATGGTTCCCCTGGGAGCGCTAATTTCCATAGATACAATAGTTGTATCCCCCTGAGGGGATTTATGGTACAAGATAATTATACTGGCTAAATCGGAATGATATGCCTGTACTTGTCTCTACCAAAAAAAATATGGTCAATATTGAGTTTAACCTGGTCATAGAAATTGAAAATTCATTCCAAAGAATCACTAAAGGAACACATTTAAAAACGTTTTACATGACTGACATTCTGCTTGCTGATGCATTATTTTTGAGTAATTCAACTTTGAATTTTTATGAATGGCGCTGATGAAATGGCTTTCCTGCACAAAGCAGAAGTTATTGTTTTCGCAATATATGGCGTAATTTATTATTTGCCCACTCCGCGGAGCATGAACCTACTTCTAGGATGTTTTAGTTAATAACACAATAGAGGTTATCACCCAAAAATATTAACAGGACTGGATTAGTGAAGACTTGAATCGATATGCTGGACATCAGTTTCAAAATTTCAAAATGGCGGCCACCCTGTAGAACATTAGCCCAATCGTAGGAGTGAATACCATAGATTTATTATCATAATATTTTTATACCTTGATATTTTTGGTTGATAACCGTTATTGTGTTATTAACTAAAACATCCTAGAAGTGGGTTCAGGCTCCGCAGGGTGGGCAAATAACAAATCACAAAGTACCCCAGCGTACTCGGACGGCTCAAGCATGCAACACAACTCCTATGGAAGACAAAAATTTCAGAGCTGAATAACTCAAAAATAACGCATCAACGAGCAGAATGTTGTTCATGTAGTACGTCTTTAAATGTTTTCCTTTAATGATTCTTTGGAATGGACTTTTTAATTTCTATGAACGGGTTAAACTCAATATTGACCAAAAATACTAGTAATAAATTTACTCACCACGTAACCTTGTCCGCCGATCGTCCCCTCCAGGGTGTAATTTCAGAATTGAAGGGAACAAATTAAAAGAAAGTTCCAAAATTTTTTGATATTACATGAAAAAGTATATTTTTTCCAAATCTCTAGTTATTTAGCTTTGAAAACTTGAAAATTTGTTCATGAAAAATGGTTTATTTGATTAACTGAAAACTTTAGACATTATTGAAATATCAATAGTTGTTAGGTTATTGCCATTGGATAATTTATAAGGCTACCTAATATCAAGCAAATGATTGCAAATTCCTTAAACGTTTCAATGATTGAATTCAGCTGAGGTTTGAAATAATATAAGCATGCTACATAACTTAAAATAGCAATTTAGAACCCATATCATTGATATTATTCCATTATTACCAAGTTTGGCAGTAACAAATGACAAACCTGTTTAGGAAGCCTACTTTTATAAAAAATGTTTTTAATCTCCTTGCACTTGGTTAAATTATTGTGCTTATCTAAATTAGTCTCAAAATTAAATCGCATAAAATGCAAACTACTATGACTTCAATATTTTTAACCTTCCTCCTGCAATAGTAATCAAACATTTGAGTCTATGACCTTCACCATAATATTCTGGAAAATAAAAACATCTTAGAATAAAGTGAGACCAGCATAGCACTGATACTTACTTAGTTACTTAGTTGGTCTTCAGACTCCTCACCAATTAAAGGTATTAGTGCCTGATATTTGAGCTTCTAGGACGTGGGGCGTTTCAAATTTTATTTGCAAGCTGGCTGTCATTGAGGAAGTTGAGCAGCAGCTTTGTATCAAACTTGTCACTAAGAAGCATTTCCAAGTTGAAAGTTACATTATTATTATCAGCCCATTTTTTGAGTGACACTTTTTGGTCTTCATGCATTGGACAATCAATTAGCACATGGCTTATGCTGGTCTGACATCTACACAACTGGCACTGAGGATGTGGAAGCTTCAAGAAGAGATGCTTATGTGTCAACTGAGTGGTGAGTAACCGAAGTCTTGAAAGGATTATTTGATGTCTTCTGGGTAGTGTAGTATTTACTGTTGGTTTTAATGTAGGTTTTATGCCATGATAGTCTGTTGAGTTTAGGTCCCACTCTTGTTGCCATTTGTAATTGAAGTGTTTCTTGATAATAGGTTTAAGGTCTGGGTGAGCTAAGAAATTGGAGCTAACCGTCTTAAGTTTACATGCTGCTTTGGCTAGCTCATCTGCTTTTTCATTTATAGCACTGATTATGCATGAATCTATATGCTGTCTCCGACTACTAGGCACTCGTGCTTTTCCTGCACTGTCCAACTTTGTCTTTTTTGGGAATCCGGATGAATCGTTCAAAAGTTTTCATCTTTCTCTCATTGTTGGGCAAAGCTCAGCAAAACAAAAACATTTGTATTTATTACGAAAAAATTGATATTATGTTAATGATAGATAAGCTGTTTATTACAAGAGCTTTTTGAGTCCGAGAAGACAGAAATTAAGTTTTGTGTTAAACCCCAACTCCTGTGCACAGTAAATCCTATCACAGCAAAATAAAACTATGGAGAGAGTACGAAAAAAATGATATCTCTAGAATTCAGTTCTCACGATGAAGCGCTGTTTCGACGTAACTCGAACTACTACGACTGACAATAATTAGTTGTTAGCGTGCACTCCAAACATGCCGTTTACGCGATAATATTTCATTCAAATCCTGTTAAAATATTTTACAGGAATTGAAAGGACTAGCAAGCAAAACCTCATCTGTACTGCGTAAGTTACTGGTAAAATAAACAGTTTTTAAAACTTATTTTCACTACGGTCCTCAGAATGTTTGACAATACACCGTGTCGCGGGGCCTTGCGGATTAAGATCTTCGCTACGGCACCGCGGTTTAAGGGGACCATTCGGGGCCAAATTGGGTCCCCGAATGGAAATGCGTGTTTTTGTTGAAAAAGGATCCTTAGGGGGTGGGTTATTGTGCCATGAAATTTTATGGCGCTACGGACGCTAGAAACCCCCCCACGGGGGTCCAAAGGGGACCGATAAACATCATTTTTGGACCCAATTTTTTTTCTTGTTGAAAAAGGATCCTTAGGGGTTGGGTTATTGTGCCATGAAATTTTATGGCGCTACGGACGCTAGAAACCCCCCACGGGAGGTCCAAAGGGGACCCCCCGGGGGTCCATAGGAATCCCCCCAGGGGGGGGACCCCTCCATGAATTTTTCGAAAAATTATAAAAAACTAAGGCCTGAATCGAAAAAGTGACACGAGTAAAAAAGGTTTACTTTCAACAAATACATATACTGGCCAATTTTCAAACGAATCGGACGAAAAAAGTTGGTGAGACCTCAATATGACTTACTCAAAAGAACTGTAATATTTCTCTATGATTTTATGCACTATATTTCTTGTGTTTCATTGAAATTCAAGAGGGAAAACGTTGCTCATAATTCGTACATAGAAATATATCATGGAAACTGCATTCATGTACTAAAATTTTCATGATATTCCAATTCAATGGACATACTTTGTTTATGGGCTCTAGTGAAAAATTACCGTTTTTACCATTCAAATCGTATCAGGGCATTGAGTTTTGATGCTAGAACAAAACCAAAGACAGTTTTAGAATCCTTGGAACATTTCTAACAAAAGTACATTCTCTTTGTTTTCAAATTCAAATATTTTGAAAAAATATATTGTTCTAAACCCAAAAAATTTTCAAGGGTTTAGAAAATTGAAAAAAAATAGAAAAAATTCGAATTTCCAAAAAAAACTAAATGTTCTTTTGTTAGAAATGTTCCAAGGATTCTAAAACTGTCTTTGGTTTTGTTCTAGCATTAAAACTCAATGCCCTGATAGGATTTGAATGTTACCTAAATAAGCCCCAAAAAACGAATTTTTCGTGAAAAAAATAAGGCCTAAATCGAAAAAGTGACGACAAGTGACGTTTTACTTTCAACAAATACATATACTGGCCAATTTTCAAACGAATCAGACAAAATTAGTTCAACCACCCGGATGGTCCCCTTAATGGGCGGGAGCGGACAAGAAAAGTGCGTGTGACTTTTTCTTTATTTCGGTATCCGTGACGCCGTAAACTGCACAAACAGGTATAGTTCAAACTCGGACCAGCGATTGCATGACAAGAGAATTCCTAATTTAAAGTCACAGTCGACTGAGACATAGTGGCATGAGACATTGTCATGGGGGAATAGCAGCACATAAAAAGGGGGTTCGCCGCCCTGCTAACAACATAGCACAATGACAATTCATAACACAATTATTATTATTATTATACAAGAAAGCTCCAGCCTCCCTTAACCACGACAAAGATGTCCCAAGAGAGGAAAGAGGAAGGCACCATTTGGTATGGAGTTGAGGGAACGCGGAATCTATGCACAAGGTGCACAGGAACAGTAAGCTAGGAAAGAAGTTCATAGAACGAGAAAGGTTTCTGTTGCATTGACAGGGAAGAAAATAAGTCTCTAGTCGAGGAACACATTGTCAAGAACACCCTGCCAAAGACACACTGCTAGAAAACACATTTAGAACGAACACGTTTATGATACACGCACACGAGTATTGTAAGACTCGTGTCACTAGTAGACAGAAATGATTGAGGGCAATGTACTCCTAATCTTGCTCAACCTATATTTGATAATACATGTAATGATAGTTATAAGAGACAACACAATTTCATGGACGATGCATATTCATTGTGAGGTGAAAACACTTTTGACAGTTTACATGTACATGACATAAAACTTCGCAATTCTTGACGCAAGGAAATAATACATGAATCGCTTGTTTCGGCCAATGTTCAAAAGTGTCTTTTTAAGGAAGCATAAAAAAATATATATATGAATATACATCCGTATCCAACAATTTTAACACAGCGGTCATTAGTTATTAAGCACCTTATTTAAACAAAAAGTGGATGATCGCACAACAAATGTATAGTTTTCACATGAATACTTCACAATAATAAAGAGATGATGAGTTAGGTGATGTTGCAAGTTGAGAGGATACTCTAAAATACTTACAGACGATGGGGGAAGGTCCCTCACTTTAGACCTGGAACAGCTTATTTTAGCAAATAAAATAAGTGACTACTCTGTCTTTTCCTTTACCTTATCTGTGGAAAAGGGACAGCAAAAATTAGGTCTCTAAAGCAGGGGCAAGCTACTTAGGTTATATCAGATCAGCCATTGTCAACAAATCCTATTATCAAAATGAAAGCGGCTATCTCATCGGCCAGCCTAATACTAAAAAAGATCTGACATGACTCACCGATACTTTAATTGCTTAATTCATATACAGGGCGGCAAGTACACGTTTATCAACGTTGCTTTGAAAACACAAATCACACGTGCTGGTGGTCTCATAAATTTCTGTGCCTATTCTCAGTCTACTTCTGAGAATTCTTCAACTTTAGGCTTCCGCCTTGCTGACTGGCGCAACTTGCCCAGCACAGCTCATAGGTGAGGAGCCAACCGACTGACAAAATATTTTACTTTATCTCATATCTTTTTCTTAATGAATATTTTAGAAATTACAATACAAAGACAGGAAAAAATCATGTTTTCAAAGTTGGTACAAAGTTTAGCACGATGGTTCATTGTAAATTTCTCAATGTAAACGACTGATGTCTAATCCATGGAAGAACCACAACACAAGTCTTTGAATAGTGAAGCAGTGGTTGATTTGTATTCTTAATTAAATATAAAATTGTGTTATCTTTGTGTCAATCTATGAAATGTGATAAATCTGGAATAAAAGCATCTGTGTCAATTCAAATGCATTGAAATGTCAGTCTTTCCATGTTACATTTACTGCCTATGACACTCTTTACAATGTTATATTTACTTTCTATGACAACATAGCTCACATAGCTTGACTATTATGCAAATGTTGCTGAGCAAAAAGAAAAAAACGTTTGGACGTTAATACAGTATCACTTTGAACAATGAAAGAAAGAAATAGGAATCAGTTCATCAGTTAAAATCACATTCTCTGCTAAAGTACTGTTAATCTAGAATCTGACATTTCCAGCATTACACTGCAGCTTACTGGCTACATTAAAAGAAAACACCAGACCTCACAGTATCACAACGGCTAGTCTGACTCAATGTAGGTGGTTTGCCGGCCGCCAGAAGCATCCTCGAATGCTCTAGAAACCGGCTGTTCACCGCTATCAAACACAAGTTATGTGAAGGCAATCGACAAATATAGCCAGTTAGGGAACACGTAAAATTAAATAGGTTTCTGACACAAATTCACTCCACCAAAGGACACAAAACTTAAAATTATCCGGGAACACACTGTTGTATTACAAGCATTTCGTTCAAATAACACTTGAACTTGAACTTGAACTTGAAATTGAGGGCCGACAGCGTCGGGGCCTTTGTAACGGCCTACAATTCCCTCCACAGTTATCACACAAAGAGTTCAGCGCCTGGTACCAGACTTGTCCACTAAACTACTCAGGATTTACCAATCCTTGTCACAAGCTGCCATTGGATGGCGTCACTGGGATAGCCAGTGCGTCAAAACACCATCCCCAGGCATATTGGGTCATTACTGACCATTCTACCTGACTGGCTCATTCCAGTCACTGTCTCTTACTCCAGGCACGCACAAGAAACAATTTCATAGCTTCAATGATACCCAAATTGCACTCCTGATCCAATCCAGCAAGACAGCTCATACCGCAATCGTCTTCAGCACATCTGGCATACCACTCATTCTCTCCATACTGCTCAAGCACCACATTCATAAAACTTTCTCTCTCTTGCTCATACTTACTACATTCCAGCACAAAATGCTCAATTGTTTCCTCCACTCCACTAATACACTGCCAAAATAATCTGTTATTATTCTCATTCCACCTCCATGTACGTCTGTTCACACTCAATGACTTACATCTCACAGCAAACAAGAGTTGACTTCCAAAACCACCATCATAGAACATCTCAAACTTAGGTGCTTCTTTTTTCATATACCAGTCAAGTGTAGGCTTCCGCACCATGCTAAGCCTCCACTTATTCAATCCATACTCTTTTGTTTTCCTCTCAATCTCTTTCTTCCACCTCTTGCAGTCCCACTCAGGCCCTACACCTCCAGGATTTATTAAACTCCAGTCATCCACAGGTCTCCCAATTCTAACATGAATAATCTTTTGCATACTAAGCTTCCTTGCATGCCCCCAACACACTTTCTCCCAATAGCTTACACTCAGATTCCATTCAAAAATTCGCTTTACCCATCTGCTATTCTGCATTCTTTCAATTCTCACCTTATAATTCAGCACTGCGTTCATCATTCTTTCTGAAAATAGGCTCCACCCAAGGTCACCTCTAATGGCTTCTGTAGCTGTCCATTTTGGAGCACCCAATGCTAACCGTCCTACCTTATTTTGTATTACATCCAGCTTTTCAAGATCACTTCCATTCCAGGCAAGAGCACTCATACCATACATGACACTAGGTACAGCAACATACTTCCACATTCCTCTCACACATTCATACTTGTTAGCTCTGTATCTGGCCACGCTACTTAATCGTCCACTCCACTGCATAGCTTTTGCCACTTTCTCACCCTTAGTTCTAGTGCATCCATCTTCACTTATCATACAACCTAGATATTTGTATTCTTTTGTTCTACCTATTCTGATTTCTCCAATATTCCACAGTCTGTCTCTATCAGTCTCATCACTATTTATAACCATAACCTTGCTTTTGTCGGCACCGAAGTTCATCTTGAAATCTGTACTATATCCGTTCACAATGTCAAGCATCCTTTGCAGTTCATGTCCACATCCACTAACCACAACCACATCATCAGCATACAACAAACAGCTCAGTCTCTCATTACCAACTTTCAGTCCTAAGCCACTCCTTCTCAGTCAAACTGCTAATTCTTCTGTGTACAATCCAAACAACAGGGGAGACAGAGTACAGCCCTGTCTCACTCCTCTAACACTCCTCACTTGCCCCGTTTCCAAATTTCCTAACCTGTATATAGCGCTTGTGTTCTCATACAGACTTTGTACAATTTTTACTATTTTTCTGCTAAACCCAACTTTTCTCAAAACTTCAAAGAGCCTAACCCGATCCACTCTGTCATACGCTTTTTCAATATCCAGGAATGCTAAATACACCTTCTTATCATCCTTCCTCATTCGCTCAATTATTTCACTCACTACAAACAGATTATCTTCCCCACGTCTATCCTGCCTAAAACCATTCTGTTCTTCGCCTAGGACTCCTAATTCCTCAACTAAATTTTTCATTCTCTCATTCAAAATACCACAAAATATCTTACATACAGTGTCACCCAGTGCAATTGGTCTGTAATTTTTAAGTTCTTTCATACTCTTATGTCCACCCTTATGCAACAGAACTACATTACACTTGTTCCAGTCATCCGGTACTCTTTCACTCTTCCATATCTCATCAAATAAACATTTCAACATACTGACCACATTCTCTCCTCCAAATTTATAGAACTCATATGGGATCTTATCAAGGCCACATGCCTTTCCATTTTTCACTTTCTTCAAAAAACTTACAATCTCTTCACAAGTGATTTCGTCTTCCATTTGCAGTTCACGTTCATCAATCAGAAAATTTATGGGTGCATTATCTGTAACCTGCTCATTCATTCCACTAATGTCCTCCCAGTATTCTTCAACTGCTTTCACCAGTTGCATCCTATCTTGCACACTGCAACCATTAACTACTAATTCATCAACTTGAACTTCACTACTTCTATCATTACCTTGTATAAACTTATACCAATCTTTTATTCCATCTGGACCTTTCTTTCTTAGATTTTCAACTTGGTGTCTCTCCTCTTTAACTCTAGCCTCATTAATCATTCTCCTTACTTTCTTCTGCTGGTCTTTGTACTCATTCCATGCACTCTGCCATTCATCCTCAGTAATTCTGTTTCTTTCATACATTTTCCTCATACTGCGTTGTTTCTTATTTAAAGTCTTTCTTCTCATTCGTTCTTCCTTTATCTCACTTGTAAACCACCTGGCATTCCCTGTCCCTTTCTTACATTTTATTCTACCAATCTTTTGCTCTGCCACATCATACAAGGTTCTTGCAATCTCACCATTTAGGTCATTTACATTTCCACACCTGTTCCAGTTATACCTACTCAATTCATTCTTAAATTCTTCCCGGTTTGCCTTTTTTATCTGCCAACTTTCTTTCACACTACTGACCTTTTGCATTGACTCCTTTCTACCCCAGTTATATTCAAGCACAAGCATTTTATGGTCACTATCAATATCAAAATCATCTTCATCTACAAACATTTCATTGACACACTCTCTTGCTCTACTATTCACAATCATATAGTCAATTGCAGTTTTCCATTCCCTGCTTTGCCATGTATGCAAGCCATTTCCTATTGTGACATTCAGGTTTTCAAGTTCATTCTCATCACAAAAATCTATCAATTTTTGTCCATTTGCATTCACCGGCTCACCAAGTATACCAACATGGCCATTCATGTCACCCATCACAATCAGAGGGCACCTGCAGTGTTCTCGTACAATCCTTGTTAATATTTCATACTTTTTTACATTCTCTTCATGAGCTAAAATCCCATCAGTTGTCATATAACATACAATCACAACAATTCATTCTCTGGCATGCATTCTTTCACACTTAATTGCTAACAAATCTTCACTTTCAGGTTCATTTCCAACAGGAAGTTCCTCTAATTTCCAATTTAGAGCATTCTTTACAATCAAACCAACTCCACCACCTCTTTTTTGCCAATTTACACGCCCTTTTCCTATCATATGATACTTATTCTCCTTACATGTTAAACTGACTCTATCACGCATTTGGGTCTCTACTACACCAACACAATCCAATTTTCCATTCTCAAATTCTACTACGAGGTCATCTAACTTTCCTGCATTCCATCCATGCACATTTATACTTCCAAACCTTACAACACAATTGGACAATTCCAGACGTTCCTCACTTTTGCTCTGACGGATTTTCATTCATCCAGTTCCAGCTTCCATTATGACATGAGTAGCCCTGATCCACCGGATATATTTCTTGGAGAGTTTCAACGGTCAATGTGAAGTTTAATGCAATCACGGAAATTGATAATTATATTCCAAACAATCACTAAAGGAACCCATTTAAGAACGTTTTTCACGAACGACATTCTGCTCGCTGATGCGTTATTTTCGAATTATTGAACTTTGAAGTTGGCCGTCGCGCGCCCAAGGAAGCGAGCGTAATTTAATTAAAAACGGAAGCTAACCCCCTATTACAAACGTAAAGAGGTTGGGTCGTGAGGGGTAGCCACAGTTCTTTTAGTGAAAAGTATAAATAAAGCTTCTAAACCCCCCATTAGGGTGACGACCGCAATCTTGTTTACATCGGGTCTAACATGACGACCACCATGGGCGCCGCCATCTTGGACCCGATGTCAACAAGATTGCGGTCGTCACCCTAATAGGTGGGTTAGAAGCTTTATTTATAATTTTCACTAGAAGAACTGTGCCTCCCCCTCACGACCCAACCTCTTTACGTTTGTAATAGCTTCCGTTATTAATTAAATTCCGTTTCACGCGCTCGCTTCCTTTGGCGCCAAGGCCAACTTCAAAGTTCAATTATTCGAAAATAACGCATCAGCGAGCAGAATGTCATTCATGTAAAACGTTCTTAAATGGGTTCCTATAGTGATTCCTAAGATTGGAATTCTTATTTTCCGTGATTGCATTAAACTTCACATTGACCGTTTTTGAATGTGCAAGTATTTCCGCATCCAATGACACTAAAATCATTACATTTACTCAAAAACTGTTGGAGGAGATGCAGTTTGAAAAACTCCCCCAAAAACTTCGTTTTCTATGAATATCTCGTTTTCTTTGAAGAAAATCACATTTTTCTACTGAAGATAAATGATTCCAAATTGCATTTCCTATCAGTGTATCAAATTTCATTGCTCTAGGTTCAATATCAAAGAAATTCTTCCTAAAGGGGTATTCTACCCTTCAGAGCACTTCGCCATACATGATACTTAGGTTTTTGTTATTCCTACAAAATAACTATAACACAACTAATTTTATATAATATTTCACTTGGTTTCTCCATTGTTTTCTCCCTTTGGGTATTATGGTAACACTCTGGGTATGCCTCCAAAATACCCAAGTACCTCCATTTTGGAGGTTATTTAGGGTAAAATACCCCTTTTGGGGGATATTTTGGGGGGTTAGAAGCCTCATACAGGGTTCCCGTTTTCACTACGTGATGTAGGAAGGGTTTAGGAACATTTTCACGCAAAAATCTCATATATGATGTCTCGACCCAAAAGGAACCCCGTTTGCTCTCCTTAAATGTTGTAAAATGAAACATCAATATCGAATTCATTATCTTGTTGATCAGTCTAATGTGAAACTAGGCTAAGTGAATTAGGTTAAACATTATTGCACACCCTAGAATAATGTAATGGTAGGATGCCCTAGAAGTCGCTGAACTTATTCGGGCCCACAGGTAGCTATACTCAAATTTGACCATTGTATTAGACTTAAGAAACATTCTACCTCTGTATCACCTGTGGTAAATAAATTGTTTAAATTGAAATAAGTCTAACAATTATAGTCAGATGGGGCAAGACAACCGCAGCCATCATGGGGTGAGAAAGTAAAGAAACTACTGGCCTATGGGGAGCATTCAAGCTGCACTGGAACAAATTTGATGATGGAATCAGTTAGAGCATTTACTTCATATCATTTTAGTGTTTGTTGCTATCCTGTACTGCGAAAAGTGAATTTTTTGGCAAATTTAAAAAAAATTTGGCATGTCACTACATGTTGTACCATGTAACAGTGTGGTTGACTGACTTGACTTGCGCAGCTAAGCACTCCAGCTCACACAATACACATGTTAAGTTGTTAACAGCATGACTGTTAAGTGATGTGCAGCTGTCTTGCTTCAAGCTGCTTGTGGTGGTTACTTATGATCTGCATGGTGCTTCCCTCTCACATGACTTGTGCATGTCTGCTGCTAAAACAACCGGTAAATCTGAAGGAGATGACAGTTGTCGATTTTGTAAATTTCGATGCCTTAGCATAGTTAATTAGATCGAAATAAACAAGTTTTCTTCTATGCACTTTTTGTCTCAAATGAGTATTTTATTAGTTATAGCGGTAAATGACTTACCGCAACTCCAGTCTTTGAAGCGGAAAGAAATTCTTTGATCGAGTTGTATGGCAATACTGCAATGGCGTCTCGCTTCCAGCGCTCTGTCTTGAAAGACGAAACCAAACCTACCGCTATACCTCGTTAAATACTCATTTGACGAAAAAAGTGTATGGAATAAAAGTTGTTTATTTCGATGTTATTACCATGTTTCAAGCAACAAATATTCGAAAATCGATGAGTAGCTGTTTATTCGAGCGCATTCGTCATCAATGACGAAACTAAACTTACCGCTATAAATCGTAAAATACTCATTTGAGACGAAAAAAGAATAGAAGAAAACTTGTTTATTTTGATTCCATTAATTAGGTTCAGGCACCAAAAAGTGGAAAATCAACAACTGTCATCTCCTTCAGATTTACCAAACAACCTACTATGAATTGACGAGCATAGCAATTCTCTTTGGACATCTTATATCTTTACAGACTGCAGAGCTATGTCTCTATGCATATGGTAATTAGTAAATGGTAATTGTGATGGACAAACTTAATTTATGTATTGTTCATATAATGTAATAATTCATATAATAATGTAATATAATGTTGGAAATAAAGTAATCAAATAACAATATTTGGTCAATGTGAAGTTTAATGCAATCACGGAAAATAAGAATTCCAATCTCAGGAATCACTAAAGGAACCCATTTAAGAACGTTTTACACGAATGACATTCTGCTCGCTGATGCGTTATTTTTGAATAATTGAACTTTGAAGTTGGCCTTGGCACCAAAGGAAACGAGCGCGTGAAACGGAATTTAATTAATAACGGAAGCTATTACAAACGTAAAGAGGTTGGGTCGTGAGGGGGAGGCACAGTTCTTCTAGTGAAAATTATAAATAAAGCTTCTAACCCACCCATTAGGGTGACGACCGCAATCTTGTTGACATCGGGTCCAAGATGGCGGCGCCCATGGTGGTCGCCATGTTAGACCCGATGTAAACAAGATTGCGGTCGTCACCTTAATAGGTAGGTTAGAAGCTTTATTTATAATTTTCACTAGAAGAACTGTGCCTCCCCCTCACGACCCAACCTCTTTACGTTTGTAAAAGGGCGTTAGCTTCCGTTTTTAATTAAATTACGCTCGCTTCCTTTGGCGCGGGAAGGCCAACTTCTAAGTTCAATAATTCGAAAATAAAGCATCAGCGAGCAGAATGTTGTTCATGTAAAACGTTCTTAAATGGGTTCCTTTAGTGATTGTTTGGAATATAATTCTTAATTTCTGTGATTGCATTAAACTTCACATTGACCCAATATTTACTCAATAAGTGTATGTATATAAATCTGAAATAGGGGCAACGGGAGTTGTGTGAATAACTCTTTTACAAAACAGGTATTATAAAAAACCCAATAAAGCCCCAAAAAACCAATAAAACCCATAAAACTCAATTTAACCAAAAAAAAAAAAACAGGTGGGTTGGGTTTTTTTAAAAAACCCTGGGTTTTTTCCATCCCTAATGTATATAGAAGTAAATGTTTGGATATTCCTGAAAGTTTTCAAGTATTGAATTCAGTTGAGTTTTGAAGTAATATGAGTGGAGTGAAACTAGCCTGCTAATTGTCTCACCACTAGGACGCAGATCTGTCAGGATGCCGACCAGGCAAGGGTTAGCTATTCAGGCTAAATAGCTAGGCCCAGACATTAGGGTAAGGTGCGGGATGGACAAGTAACAATGTATTTAAAACATGGCAACTATAATAGACATAACACGTATAATCTCAGGACGTGTCTTGCGAGAGCCGTCTCTCTACACGAGATCGTAGCTCTTCTGCCGACTAAACACTCCGCAAAACACCTAAAGTACAATGGTAAAAGAGGGCGCAGGATTACCCAAGCACGGTATAGAGACCATGGTACCATGATAGAGACCTACAAAAGCATCAGGCAAGAAGCCTAATTTAGCCTGCTCATGAACTTGAACTTGAACTTGAACATGAGGGCCGACAGTGTCGGGGCCTTTGTAACGGCCTACAATTCCCTCCACAATTTTCACACAAAGAGTTCAGCGCCTGGTACCAGACTTGTCCACTAAACTACTCAGGATCTACGACCCTTGTCACAAGCCTCCATTGGAAGGCATCACCGGGACAGACAGTGTGTCAAAACACCATCCCCCGGCACATTGGGTTATTACAGCCCATTCTACCAGACTGGCTCATTCCAGTCACTGTCTCTTACTCCAGGCACGCACAAGAAACACTTTCATAGCCTCAGTGATACTCGCATTACACTCCTGATCCAATCCAGCAAGACAGCTCATACCGCAATCATCTTCAGCACATCTGGCATTCCACTCATTCTCTCCATACTGCTCAGACACCACATTCATAAAACTCTCTCTCTCTTGCTCATACTTACTACATTCCAGCACAAAATGCTCAATTGTTTCCTCTACTCCACTATTACACTGCTGACATAATCTGTTATTATTCTCATTCCATCTCCATGTACGTCTGTTCACACTCAATGACTTACATCTCACAGCAAACAAGAGTTGACTTCCAAAACTACCATCATAGAACAGCTCAAACTTAGGTGCTTTCTTTTTCATATACCAGTTAAGTGAAGGCTTCCGCATCATGCTAAGCTTCCACTTATTCAATCCATACTCTTTTGTTTGTCTCTCAATCTCTTTCTTCCACCTCTTGCAGTCCCACTCAGGCCCTACACCTCCTACATTTATTAAACTCCAGTCATCCACAGGTCTCCCAATTCTAACATGAATAATCTTTTGCATACTGAGTTTCCTTGCATGCCCCCAACATACTTTCTCCCAATAGCTTACACTCAGATTCCATTCAAAGATTCGCCTTACCCACCTGCTATTCTGCATTCTTTCAATTCTCACCTTATAATTCAGCACAGCTTTCATCATTCTTTCTGAAAATAGGCTCCACCCTAGGTCACCTCTAATGGCTTCTATAGCTGTCCATTTCGGAGCACCCAATGCTACACGTCCTATCTTATTTTGTATCACATCCAGCTTTTCAAGATCACTTCCATTCCAAGCAAGAGCACTCATACCATACATGACACTAGGTACAGCAACATACTTCCACATTCCTCTCACACATTCGTACTTGTTTGCTCTGTATCTGGCCACACTGCCTAACCGTCCACTCCACTGCATTGCTTTAGCCACTTTCTCACCTTTAGTTCTAGTACATCCATCTTCACTCATCATACAACCTAGATATTTGTATTCTTTTGTTCTACCTATTCTGATTTCTCCAATATTCCACAGTCTGTCTCTATCAGTCTCATCACTATTTATAACCATGACCTTACTTTTATCGGCACCAAAGTTCATCTTGAAATCTGTACTATATCCATTCACAATGTCAAGCATCCTTTGTAGTTCATGACCACATTCACTAACCACAACCACATCATCAGCATTCAACAAACAGCTCAGTCTCTCATTACCAACTTTCAGTCCTAAACCACTCCCTCTCAGTCGAACTGCTAATTCTTCTGTGTACAATCCAAACAACAGGGGGGACAGAGTACAGCCCTGTCTCACTCCTCTAACACTCCTCACTTGCCCTGTTTCCAAATTTCCTAACCTGTAGATAGCACTTGTGTTCTCATACAGACTCTGTACAATGTTCACTATTTTTCTGCTAAAACCAACTTTTCTCAAAATTTCAAACAGCCTAACCCGATCCACTCTGTCATACGCCTTTTCAATATCCAGGAATGCTAAATATACCTTCTTGTTATCCTTCTTCATTCGCTCAATTATTTCACTCACTACAAACAGATTATCCTCCCCCCGTCTATCTTGCCTAAAACCATTCTGTTCTTCTCCCAGGACTCCTAATTCCTCAACTAAATTTTTCATTCTCTCATTCAAAATACCACAAAAGATCTTACATACGGTGTCACCCAGTGCAATTGGTCTGTAATTTTTAAGTTCTTTCATACTCTTATGTCCACCCTTATGCAACAGAACTACATTACACTTGTTCCAGTCATCCGGTACTCTTTCACTCTTCCATATCTCATCAAATAAACATTTCAACATACTGACTACACTCTCTCCTCCACATTTATAGAACTCATATGGTATCTTATCAGGGCCACATGCCTTTCCATTTTTCACTTTCTTCAAAAAACTTACAATCTCTTCACAAGTGATTTCGTCTTCCATTTGCAGTTCATGTTCATCTATCAGAAAATTTATTGGTTCATCATCTGTAACCTGCTCATTCATTCCACCAATGTCCTCCCAGTATTCTTCAACTGCTTTCACCATTTGCATCCTATCTTGCACACTGCAACCATTGACTACTAATTCATCAACTTGAACTTCACTACCTCTATCATTACCTTGTATAAACCTATACCAATCTTTTATTCCATCTGGACCTTTCTTTCTTAGATTTTCAACTTGGTGTCTCTCTTCTTTAACCCTAGCCTCATTGATCATTCTCTTTACTTTCTTCTGCTGGTCCTTGTACTCATTCCATACACTCTGCCATTCATCCTCAGTAATTCTGCGTCTTTCATACATTTTCCTCATACTGCGTTGTTTTTTATTTAAAGTCTTCCTTTTCGTTCGTTCTTCCTTTATCTCACTCGTAAACCACCTAGCATTCCCTGTACTTTTCCTGCATTTCATTCTACCGATCTTTTGCTCTGCCACATCATACAAGGTTCTTGCAATCTCCTTATTTAGGTCATTTACATTTCCACACCTGTTCCAGTTACATCTATTCAATTCATTTCTAAATTCTTCCCAGTTTGCCATTTTAATACGCCAATTTTCTCTTACTCTGCTGGCCTTCTGCATCGGCTCCTTTCCACCCCAATTATATTCTAGTACAAGCATTTTATGGTCACTATCAATATCAAAATCATCTTCATCTACGAACATTTCTTTGACACACTCTCTTGCTCTACTATTCACTATCATATAGTCAATTGCAGTTTTACATTCCCTGCTTTGCCATGTATGCAAGCCATTTCCTATTGTTACATTTAGGTTCTCAAGTTCATTCTCATCACAGAAATCAATCAATTTTTGTCCATTTGCATTCACAGGCTCACCAAGTATACCAACATGGCCATTCATATCACCCATCAAAATCAGAGGGCATCTGCAATGCTCTTGCACAATTCTTGTTAATATTTCATATTTTTTTACATTCTCTTGATGAGCTAAAATACCATCAGTTGTCATATAGCATACAACCACAATAACACATTCTCTGGCATGCATTCTTTCACACTTTATTACTAACAGATCTTCACTCTCAGGTTCATTTCCAACAGGAATTTCTTCTAATTTCCAATTTAGAGCATTTTTTACAATGAGACCAACTCCACCACCTCTTTTTTGCCAACTTACACGCCCTTTTCCAATCATGTAGTACTTACTCTCCTTACATTTTAAACTGACTCTATCACGCATTTGGGTCTCTACTACACCAACACAATCCAAATCTCCATTCTCAAATTCTGCTACAAGGTCATTTAACTTTCCTGCATTCCATCCACGCACATTTATACATCCAAACCTTACAACACTATTGGACAATGCACGACATTTTTCATTTTTGCTCTGACAGCTTTCCATTCATCCAGTTCCACCTTCCATTACAATATGAGTACACCCAATCCACTGGATGTATCTCCTGGAGAGTTTCATCTCACCTTCTTGAGTAAGGTGGACTCCATCTCCACGAAAACACCCACTCTGGATCAGGTTATCCATATCAAGGAAGCTGGAACCCATTTCACGCTTTCTCATACTCTCAGCTTTCATACTCATAATCCTTTTATGCACTTCCCTATTCACCTCCTTTCGCACCCTTTCATACTCCTCACCACATGCAGGCCTTCTCAGCAGACTGGTCACAGCCACTCTTACATTCTTCTTTCGCGCCCTTTCAACAACATTCATAATTGCATTCACCGTACGCTCTCTCCCACATTCAAGCAATCCATTGCCACCTCCTTGCAGTACAACCATCCCTTCATCCATTCCATCTATCACTTCCTCAGCATGCCTACAAATCTCATTCACTCCCTTTCCTCTCATGCTCGTACATCCACTACGGTCAGTCATACTCACAAACCTATCAACATTCTTCACCATGCTGTCACCACATATTCTAATTGTAGGTCTCACTCTCCCTTTCATACTACTCTTTCGTTCAACTCTTCCACTCACATCACTCTTTCCATCCATCTTCCTTTCATTCACTTCCACTACAGGCGCCTGCACCTCATGTGGCATATCAACAGGTTGCTCCTTCACTCTCTTCCCATTCGTACTTCTTTCATCATGCTCATTCATCCTTCTACTCTCAGCTGGCACATTTGCACCACCATTCACTTCATTTATTGCATTCACACTCCTTGCACCATCATCCACTTCATTTGCACTCCTTGCACCATCATCCACTTCATTTGCACTCCTTTCACCACCACCATTTACCTCTTCATTCACTGCATTTGCACCATTCTTATTCTTTCCTTCATTCAACTTCCTTTCATCCTTCAAATCAGCCTCTAAAGCAACCATCAGAATTGTCAATCTCTCAACCTCCTCTTCCAACTTCTTTCTCTCGTCATTCAAACATTTCCAGCACGTAAACACAAGATCATTCAACTTCCTCCGACTCATCTCTCTCAAACCTTTGCATGCATCTATATCTACCCACTCTTTACAAGTCATGCACTCAATCTCCTCATCCATTCCACTTGCACCTCCCTTCCTACGACCAGTCCTATTTCTTGCCATCCTCAAACACAGACTTCTATCTCAGTACAAATTTCACAGGCAGAAGAAGTCTTCACTCACCAAATCTACTGAAAATCAAGTTATCAAAAAAAAAAAAAGAAACAAAAACGTTTCCTACTACTCACAGTCACTCTCTACAATGTCACACACTATACTCTTTATATGCAAAGAAAGCTTAACTACCAGTCAAAACACCTCAGTCAAAAATTGCAAGTCACCACACCAAAGTCCAATGCTCAGTCTCAACTCTCACGCAACAACAAAACTACTCTCACGAGCACTACATACAAAGTCACACACTGTACTCACGTGAATATACAAACTATACCATTTTTTAGCAACTTCACTTTAATTCACCACAATATTCGTCGGAGTCAATATAAACCATGTGGTTGGTGTTTGTTTATACAGCGTTCCCATCTACTCAGCTCGCAGAGTTTAAATACCTCATAGTCAAGTGCACAGCATGAAGGTCTTAACGCAACAGTCTTGCAAACGTTAACGTTGGCTTCCGAAATCCGAATAACTTAACAGGCGGTTGAAGTATGGACCGCTACGCACCGTACAGCACTACCCGCAAGATACAAAACACGTTGTGGAATAATTTCACTACACAAAAACGAAAAAAAGAAAAGAATAACAGTTTATTTCCAATAGAGATGGTACAAAAGTACCATCATTGGTTTTTAAAATGTTGCTAGCATAAGCTAGCAGCTGAAACAATAAATTGCGATTTTGCATTAATTTTGTTGATATTCTTTCTCATTATTACGATGTTTGGTAATACCATATTGTGAACCTCTGTAGAAAACATATTTTTTTAAATAATGTTTTTAACCTCCATGCACTTGGTTAAATTCTTGTGCTTATCTAAATTAGTCTCAAAATTAATTTACGTAATACTCAAAATTTCGAATCTTTCTCCAGCAATATCAATCATTTGAGTTCTATGAGCTTCAACACAATGTTCTGGAAAATAAAAACATCTTGAAACGAAGAGAGACCAGCAAAGCACTGACAATGATAGAATCTCGACTCTTCGATTACTCGGGCTTTTCGTGCACTGTAGTCTGTACAACTTTGTCTTTGCTCGTCGTAGCCGTGTGTCTATAGGCCCTGCCCGCCGTGCGGGAAACGAAGGTTCGAAGTCCCGGCGCTGGATGGCGATTTTCTCTGATGGGTATAGGGGAAAATTTCAAAGCACAATGCCCCACTCTACCCAGGTGTCTGAAATGGATACCGGTCTTGACCGGGGGAAAGCATCATGGCGTCCTGGCGTTAGTTATAAGGCATTTGAAAATCCAATGTACAAGGTGATATGTATCAGGCTTGAAATTGGAAATAAAGCATCCGTAGATGCCTTCATTATTTTTTTTTTCTCGCGAATCCGGACGAATCCTTCAAAAGTTCTCAGCTTACTCTCGTCGTTGTGTGCAACACAACGTAATTTGAAAATATATGCATTTATTCAAAAAAATTGATACTGTGTTATTGACATATAAGCTGTTACTTACAATAGCTTCTTGAGGACCAAACGTCAAAAATTACCTTTTTTAAAATCAAACTCATATGCACAGTTAATCTTCTCATACCAAAGAAAAACTGTAGAGAAAGCATGGAAAATATATCTCTAAAATTCATTTTCTTACGATGAAGCGCTGTTTCGATGTAACTCAAACTACTACGACTGACAATAATGAGTTGCGTGTTTTTCTAACAGGCCCTTTACGCGATAATATTTCATTCAAATCTTGTTAAAATATTTCACAGGAATTGAAAAAACTAGCAAGCAAAATCTCATTCGTATTGCGTGAGTAACCGGTAAAATAATAATAATGAATAATAATTTTGTGGTCCTCAGAACGTTAGGCAATAACACCGGCATGTGTATTTACTTATATAAAGACTACAAATCTTCAAACTAGTTACACAACTGCTGCACATTCTGCCGAATATCTTCTTAAAACATTGGTTACTTACGAATAAAAGAGGTAAAAAACTACAATTGGCGAACTCACCGAATCAGAATAAAAGTGAGTAGAAACGCTTCAGCGCACCCACACTTTTTAACCTTCAAAAGTTTAATGACGCGATTTTCAAATAATTAGCGTCAGCGCAATGACTACGGATGGGTTTGTCAGTGGTCACTTAAATATCAAAGCACTGGTTGCAATTGTAAATGGAACATTCAATGTCTCCACAAATTGCGAAACATGTTTAGAGTCATTAATTGTATTTTTCCAAACAATTTTTCTCCTCTGGCATTGAACAAGAACAAAAAACTGTAATGTAGGAAATTTTTGTACAACATTCAAAATTGAATTTTGAAATATGTTATCGTAACTTACATTTATCAACTGGCATTACTCAACACAGAGTGCCATGTTAAATATTTTGTTTTACGATGATTGTAGTTCATAATTTTATTATATTTGAAATTCTTATGAGTTCAATTGAGGACGTTTTATATTAGGAAATCTTTAAACCCCAATATGTTTGTAATAAAGCATCTCATGTATCACAATTTTTGGAATGAACGGGTTTTCTTCTTTTCTTATGTCATCTAACTTCATCGAGAAATATCCAGTAAAAACTTCGGTAGAGCAATTTCATCGGATATCAAATATCTAATAAATTTACAATGAATCACATATATCAATGTTGAAATTATCTGTGAGATGGATTTTATTAATATACATAGATGTTCTCTTTGTGTATTTCATACCTAAAAACCGTTAATTGCATTAACGAACAACAAAAGAAAATCATTCCCAAATACCTGTTCATGACACCCACTGTCATTTCAAATGTCAAGCTTCGCTCACATTACATTTTTTAGCCCTAATGCTTAATATTTGATTTCAAGCCACCAAATTGGTTGGCAGAAATTGGTTTTCTTTAACTCCATGACGTGATTAAGTAAAAATGAAATTAATAAAGAGTATCATACAACTTACTCTAAGACAAACCGAAATAATATGTGAATATTTACTCACTCTAAAGGAAAAACGGAATAACCATATAATTATTCAACATCAAGTATGCTCTACCATGCATACAGCTGCTAGGTAGCTGCGGCGCGGAAGGAACAGCGCTCCGGAGCAAATGGAACTCTCGGAAGTTCATTTTTCATGAACGAGCTCAATTTGTGTCTCGTACAAGGCCCAATAGCGAATCATTCTCGTAAGAATAGCATTACGGTATTCTTCCCCGTCTCGTTCACGGGGAACAATAATGAATAACTACTACTCTGAAGGGGTTTTTGACGAAAAAATTTACCTTTTCTTAAAGCTGAAAGTTTTTTTTTCCAATGGAATAACTTGAAGGCAATTTAAAGCAAGATATATGGTATAAAAATGTCTTTTAATGCGATGAATGACGTTTCCTTGGAAAGCATTCGTTCGTCCGAACTTCGTCGGCGCGGTCTCGCTCATCAGTTCATTAAACATGGTCTGAAAAGGTGTGCGACGCTCCTATCACTCGATCCAGTCTACGTTTATTCTTTCACGTATAAAAGGAAAAATGTATATAAAAAAGGTTATTTTTCTGATGAAACCTTTTATAAACTAATTTTAAGTTATATTTGTTCCAATATATGGTGCCAATTTTGATTATAAGGTACTTCAAAATAGTTCACAGAAATTCCCTGGATTGCTACATCAAGTTCCAATTTGCCATTGTGTCCAGGCATAAAAAAGTTCCCTGAAATTCTTCCCTGTTGCTACTAGACCTTAAACAGGAGAGATAGCAATTCTGAACGGAAATGCTGCAACTCATGGTAGAAAAAACATCATGCAAAACTTTTTGTAAACATCAAGGAGCTCTGCTCTGGATAAGTCTGAAAACTTAATTGCACTATCTTTCTAGACTATTTTCATTTTTAGTATGTGATTTTTTTTATTTCTGCCTCTTCTAACTGTTGAGTAGCACCATTAGGTCTTTTTTGTTGATTTATGCTGTGATGCTATTGTTTGCGCAAAAAGATAGGTAAATGTCAAGGAGAAACTGCTAATCGATGTTCGAATTTTTGTTGCAATAAAACACTTTTCTTCTATACACTTTCCGATAGAAATGAGTTTTTTATGAGTAATAGAGGTAGATTACTTACCGCAATCTAGTCTTTCCAGAAGGGAAAAATTGTTTTGAGAGGAGACTCCGATAAAATCCGTTTTGACGCGCTCGAATTATCGCTACGTTAAGTTATATTAAGTTAGTTGACGTTACCTTAACTTGCTTTAGGTTACATTAGGTAAGGTTGGGTATGATTAGATCAGTTCAGTTTTGTTACGGTACGTCACCGCTATAACTCTTTAAATACTCACTTCCCCAAAAAGTGAATGGAATAAAAGTTGTTTATTTCGATGTAATTGCCATGATTTTGACAACAAAATTTTGAAAATCGATTAGTACCTTCTCCTTAACATTTACCAAAATATCTCATTACTGAATTATTACAGGTAACATTTTGTTTCGATGCGTACATATGTTATCAGCCTGGTTGTACATGAGTATAAGTAATTTCCCAAGTTCCAACTATCTTTACACCAAAACTAAATGAGGAAATATTTCTCTTCTTTTACCTAAGATAGTCAGTTTGAAACTATTTAACTAGACATGACAGAGTGAAAGAAGAAAGAAAACTCAAATCGGACGGTCACAAATAGTGCTAATCCTTGAATACATCCTCGGATTTTCCAGTTTCTAGTACGAGAAACGACATTATGGACTACGCTGTGAAGTTCCTAAAATGAAACCAGTACAATATCAGAAACATATAGAGTTAAAATAAAATTTCTCAAGCTCTTAGAAGCATATATATGAATTCCACGCATCTTAATTTCATTGTTACTTAATTTTGCATGAGAACTATTGTGTACCCATCATTGTGCACAAATATCATCATCGACAATAATACCTTTGATGATTCTACTGTTGGATTCTGACGTTTTTACTTCACTTATATAACATGAACAATACTCATGGGATCACGAATCATTCAGAAGCCTAAAATAATATACTTCAATTATCAATAACGTGGAAACAAATTTTCAAGCCCTTTTAGATACGTACTAATCAATTTTTTTCTGAAGGAAAGACAGTTTTTCAAAATTTCCACTGTTGAAAACATAATTACCGAGTTCATGAGAAGTGCAGAGCGAATACCTTCTTCCATGCGCGATTCTTTAAAATTGTTTTTAAAGAATCCACCGTCAGTTGCGTTCTTGCAGCAATGAACTCACAATCTGGGCAATTAGAATGACAGAGTTAGAAAGAGAAGATTTTGGATCATATAGTACGAAATGCCAGGGGATTGTTGTTATGGAGCTCAGAACTGAAAGCATGGACTGCCAACAGATATATGATTTAAAAAACTCGTATGTGGCGAGTAGTTTATTTGGCTATTAATGGTCTAACTCAAAACATAGAGAGCTATTTTTAATGATATTTTAAGAAACATTTCTCTATTAGAACCTGAAAATGGAAATAACTGGACTGATTCCTCAATAAGCGCCAACTAGCCTAAATTAGCACTCTCCTGATGAAGAAACTGTTTTATGTACTTTAAAAAAATAGTCAAGTAATACATGAAGCAGTCTATTACTTAAAAAAACACAAGATAGCATATCTTTAAAATAAAATTTCACTGATAAAAACATCCTCAGATACTAATCGGGTTAAATAGTACATATGAAGAAAATTTATAGGCTATTTGCATTTCGAAAACGTTTCGAATGAACTACTAAACAATGTATTGATAATGCAATGACGTTCGAGGAAAAACTAAGTTATGAAAACTTTTTTGCTCCCAGGTGTACATTTTCAACATCTGTCCAGTTATAAAACTAATTTTCATGAAAGTATATATAGCATCTAAGCATTTCACATTAAATTATGATCTCATTGTCATTATGTATTTCAAATTAAATTGCATTGAATAAAAAACACAACATAATTCTAACTAACTGCTGAGATATTGCACGCATTTGATCGCAAACATTTTACATATGTAGGCGTGTCTATGTTTAACATTCCATTAAGGTATACAAAATTATTTACCGCAACAAATTATCCTAATTCTCATTTACTAGAGATTTATGTACAATAGTAGTCAATATTTTCTCTGAAGAATATATACTTACAGCACAAGTTAGCGCAATGAGATGGCGGTGAAGCATGACGCAATGAGTGAAGAACAGTCGCCTGCCGCCACCTGAAAGTTAATGTAAAATATTCAATGTACTCAAATTTAGGAGATTAGAAAATTATTTAATTCCTGCAAGTTCTTTTTAATCGTATTGTTGAATAATTCTGGAAAAAATCGAGGTAAATGTAAGTTTTTAAAAAGACAATGAGTGTATGAGCTAAGAAAATAATTGTTTTTATTATTCTTGAAAAAATGTCGCGATAAAATTTGATAATGGCTGAAAATCTTTGGTAACCAGTACTTCACTAAAAATACGTCCTACTGCACTGAAGTCGGTAGCAAAAAGTAAGTGAAATAGAAAACCTGTAAACCAGTTTGTTCCAGAATAAATTATGAAACAATAGTATAACATGTAAAGTATGATCTGGAGTGGTAATTTTCAGTAAAGTATGCATAGTTTAGAGACCCGCTCTGAAATTTTATATCACAAAAGATATCAATATATATCATTCAAAGAAATCTGAGATAACAATTACACACATGTATTCATGTCTAAAACAAATTAGGGTGACAGGAGTAACGAGAGCAGATCTATCATGAACACGCATTAAACGATAGCTTCTATTCGGGGCTGACGCATGATATTTTGTTGTATACTCTACGTTTTAAACTTGAATTTTTTATTTTACCTTGTCACATATTTGCTGTTATTTATTTTGACACTCGTAGCTTTAAACTGGGTTTTGGTGCAACACTAGAGAAATGAGAAAAATCAGTACTAAGATAACAAGACGATACTCTGTTTCGTAAGCCGAACGCCTGCAATACAAATACATACAAAAGACCTAAATGCTTGCAGATTAAAAATACGCAGGAAAAAGCGCATAGACATCAATAGCACATAGACTACAACGGGCCATAGACTACAACAGCGCAAAGACTACCACAGCACATAGACAACAACAGCACATAGACAACAACAGCACATAGACAAAAACAGCACATAGACTACAACAGCATATCAACTACAACAGCACATCGACTAAAACAGCACATCGACTACAACAGCACATCGACTACAACAGCACATCGACTACAACAGCACATAGACAACCACGGCCCATAAATAACAACAGCACATAGACTACAAAGGCACATAGCCTACAAAAGCACATCGACTACAACAGCACGTAGACAACAACAGCACACAGTCTACAAAAACTCAAAGAACTAATCGGTTGAGTGACTCAGTACAATGCCAAGAAATATCTTTAAAGCATCAGAAAGATTTCCGTTAGCCAATTGAAGCGGTGCATTATTATCTACTTTACCGGAAGCTTCAGAAACGAGTAGTACCTCATGTAAAATGCTGCAACCACTTTACGCCTGGCATCCAGTCCATTATTATTCAATGATTAATGCAGCATCTTCTCTGCTCCGAAGAAAAGTTTTGTCAACTCCTTTATATTGCACCATTGTTGACGGCCGTGTAGCTTCTGCGTTATTTATTATTGCGTCATAGTGATTACAAGTTTCGTTTTCGGAGTCGAAGTAGTAGAGCAAAGTGACAAACCTCGAATCAAGGGAATTTTCACCATATTTGTTAGTTAAAAACCATCTGTATTCTCCGTCATTATTTCTGCGTAGTAGAAATACATCCTTCTGGTATATTACAGAAAAAAAAGGAATTCAATGGAACCTCCATACTTGCTGTATCTCACAGTTGGCGTGTCATGAGAAATTGCAGGAGTCATCATCCTTCTTGCGTGGGCGACTAGAGCTTCTCGAGTTGTTTTGTTTCGAACGTTTTCCAGTAAAATATCACTGAAGAACATGACTGTTGAATATATGAGATACGCATCGGGGTTAGCAGATTTTTCAAGCATTGCGTTTCCTTCTTTCCAATAGTCCCTCGTCCATTTTTCATCATTTGATTTTTCATTGGCAAGTCGAAGCATTTTCTGGCAAATGATACCTCGCATTTCGTCATGGCGACATTGGTCTTTCAATTTGATTTCCGCCATTGCTCTAAATACGCAATTTCCATCCCCTATTATTGGGACAATCTGGCGAGCTTCAGCTTCCATCTGCTTTTGAAGGCCTTCAAGGTAATTTTCTTTGATATATCTTTTAGTAGAATGTGAAGAAGATTCAGCATCAATTTTTCTACACTTGAAACACAGCCATTTACCTCGTGGCACCTTCTTCTTCAAGTCGACACAATTTAAATGAAACCAATCGCCTCCTTTCACTCCCTCATTCTTCAGTCGTTGTTGAAATGAAATAAAATTTTCTCCATTGTCGCACCCAATCCAACGACTCTCACTGATGCCTGTTTGGCTTTCTCTTCCAATAGAGACACGACACGTACAATACACCTCAAGGTCTTCATCAGGATTAACATTTGTTTAAATTGTTTAAAAACTCCAGGCTCAACTTCAATAGTGTCAGCATAAGCATTTTCTGACGATTCTGAGCCACACAATATCCTCTTAGGCTTTCTTGATTCATCGACCAGGTTTTGCTGAGTTACGTCGATGTTTTCAATAATTTTTTGAGAAAATAGCACAGGTGCTTGAACTGATGAAATTGTAGTAGTGTTGGAAATGCTTTCATTACCAGGGGGAATTTTTGATGCTGAAACAAAATTGCAAAATTTGGTCCTTTTTACTTTCTTTGGACAAGGTTCTTTAGATTTTATTTTCCTTTTGCTTAAAGCTATTGGTTGAGATTTACTCTTAGATGATCGCAGCTTAGATATGAGATTCCGTACAGTTGAGCTTTGATGCGTGGCTGGTTTGCCTTTCATTAATGCCTCTTCATGCTCTCGCAAAAATGTCTCTCGTGATCGTTTACTGTCGATGATTGCCATGTTTGAGTTAAACCGTAAGAAAACTTCAAAATTTACGTTGTCCAGTTTCTCGTCTTTGTAAGTATTGTACTGATATTTCGACTCGAATCGATCGCGCACAGTATTTGAAACATGAGACATAGCTCTTTCTGTGCCTGATTGGCTAGGTTTCATCAACTGAATGATTTCAAGAGTTCGATAAATGTTCAAATCTTTCACTTCCATTGCGTAGTTTTCATTCTCGTTTAGATATCGGCTAAAAACCTCCACGCAGTCCGTTTCTTCCTCGCAAGGGTCCCGAAGATCGACGAGCTTGTTATTGGCTACCGGCTTCCAGTGCTCGCGGAAGTGATCCAAAAATGTGCGAAATCCATTTTCAACACAGTCACAGATAACTTTCTGACAGTTTTGGGAACATGGCTCAAATGAAATATTAACGAGATCCAGGAGGCTTCGGTAGGCATCGAGACGGGCTTCATCGGTGATCTCAGTCGTCGACGCGTGAAGAAACAGGAATGTTGTAGCGAATAATATCGCCTCCGGAGCCTGTAGAAAGTCACTCTTCCGTTCAAGGATAGATTCAATCCAACTTTGATTTTCTGCAAGAACCTGTTCAGTATCCGGAAGCGATGAAGCTGATTCAGACCTGGTTTTTAGTAATTTATTTTTGATCTCCTTCACGTTAATTCCAGTCCAATGCGTAACTGAACGGAACTGAACGTTGTAGTCAAAGGTTCCCTCTATTAGAAGCTTTTCAACTTCTTCTGGTGGATGCTGAAGTTGTGCAAATTGAGTGTCGAAAAGCGAGAGCAAGCTCATGAATTCAAAAGGTCCAAACGAAGCACTTTGAGCTTTTTTCTCCAAATCAGATACACAGTGATACACGCGGGAAATGAGTAAAACTCTGGCCAAGAAGCTTTCTTGCGAAACAATTCTTAAAATGCCGTGGGCCTTCTCACCCAGATTAGGATAGTACATGAGAGATGGAAGAGCTTCGCACAACACTTTAACATTAGAAAGAAGAGCATCTAGATGGAGATGTAGGTATTCCGCGAATCTAGTAGCACATTGGTTTGGTATTATGCGGAAAACGCGTCCTTGACCGATATTTACATATTTGTGAATTTCATTTTTAACTACTGCGTGGTCATTGACGAAAGAAGCAATAGACCGACAGGATTCCAAAGTCTCGCTGACCCACGTTGGCATTGCTTGAGTCATTAAATTCTCAATTTTATGGAAAAAATCTGGAAGACCGTGCACTTTTCCGAAGTCATTGTCCGCTCTCAGCCTTTCGATCATTCCAGATTTTTTGCCAACGTAAACAGCAGCTGAGTCGGTAGCTACGAAGGCAACAGCCTTGAGCGGCAAAAATTGTTCTACCGTGTGTTTCAAATGGGATGCTGTTGAGCCTGCATCACCATTCCTTATCATCGAAACACCAAGCAAGGCTTCGCGTGGTAAGCCACTCGTATCAATCAATATATGTGGCTACTACAGCCTGACGCGTTACATCTTTCGGTGCAGTTCCTTTGTCAGCGCTGATGGTAAAACGGCGGCATTGTTTAGTCTTTAGGTGTTCAGCACAAAATAAATTTTTCATTTGCTCAGAACAAGAAAGATAATTTGCTTGAAGCATTTTTTGCATCGAGTTATGACTATGATGACGATTTCCGAGCGGATTAGGTACCCCTTCAGGTGTGATGAGAGACATCAAAGCGCATACTTGGGGATATACACGGTAAGGCATGTTGTTATTTACCATGAACATTCCAGCTACAGACATATTTTCTGTTGCTTGATGTCTTTGCGCGTTGGTAGGTCGGCCAAGCTTTAGTTGTGACCTGTCGTCATGCTTAGAAAAGTCGAGCGCTTTCAAATGTTGAGCTGAAGATAAATAGTATTTCATTGCCTGTGCCTTGCGTTTTTTTGACGTGAAGATCATACCTTGCGTCCATGATTCATCTCTCTTCTTTCTTCCTTGGCTCCGAATCCCGTACTCAGTACAAAACATACAGAAAACTTTTGTCTCATTCTTCCTCGAATCAAATTGATACGCGAAAGGGGAATCTAAAGATGAGCTCACGCAACCTTGTTCCTCCTCTGTTGGGCAAGAATCGGGTAATAGTTCTTTTATTTTCGCATTAAAGCAACAATTTACGTCGGCGTGCTTACATTCCTCAGTAATTTTGTTCAGATTATGATCTAAATATTTTTTCAAAATTTCATTACAACTCTTGCATGCAGGTTTCGCCAGCAGAAGCTGAGTTGTTTTAACTGCTTTGGATTACAATCATTCAAATCATTTTTCGATTTTTTTTCGACTGTATTTTCTTCAGTGCAGCTTGATACAAATCCGTCTGACACTGAAATAATATTTTCAGTTTGTGAGATTTCGAACTCTCTTCCACAGTGAGAAGTGATGGGTTCATCGGTGTCAGGTAAAGTTAATTTCTTAGCAACAGCTGAAGGCGTAGTAAAAGTTTTACTGGTAGACACATTTTCAATCAGTGCAGCATTCGCCTCGAGACTGGGGATCTTGAGAATTTCGGCAGGAACTTCTAAACTATCATGCTGCACCACGCCCTTCGATTTTGCGACAACCTGTTCTCCAAGCTTATCCAAATTTGTCTTTCTCTGTTGAGCTGCCGTCGAAATCCTAGCTTCCACTGTTTCTTTCTCCTCATGATGTTGAGCGGCAATATGTTCCTCAGACTGCCTGCCTGCTAGGGAACAGCTTCCTTACGTTCAGACTGCAGGGTTATATCTGGTGAGAGGTGCTTTGCGACGCATTCTTGCTCTACGCCGACAGTACTCTTTGTTTTTTCGTTGCGTTTTAAGTAAGATGCAAAATAGGTGGGATATTTTTTCTTTACATGCCGCAGTAGATTTGTTGTACTGCTTTTAGAAAAGGAAACAGTTTTTTTCCCGTAAGTACAGAACTTGCAATCGGCTGAAAAACTATTCCCAGAACTGTGGAGCAAATTTTTGAATGCAAATTTGATGATTGTGGATTCGGAAATTTTTTCCAATAAATGAAGATGATTTCTATCCATTTTGGTGCTCGGTCAACACCTGCAATTATTGAATCATCAGAAAAAGTAGAATACAAAAATTTGACTGAAGTTGTTCATGGCTTTTCTTTTCAAAAGTCTAATTAGAAACAATCCCACCCCGATATTTTGACAATGGGTAGTTTTGAAGCATGTTTAGACAGTATACATAAAATTTCCATTGAGAGATATAGATGTCTGATTTTCGTGTGAATCATTTTGAGACGTTCTGCTCTTGAAATAACTCAAGTTAGAGAAATTAAACCTATCTTACTTAACTATTCAGATACCATTCAATTATAAGCATTCTACTTGACTCGCAGCAGTGCCATAGCCCATAAGAAGCAATTGCAGCGTACACAATATATGTGTTGCACTTGATTACAGGAACATTTTGCGTCGCTGGCACACTCGATATATCAACAAATTGTACAGCATGGTTAGAGTCAAGTATCTGTAAAACACGGGAAAAGCTCGGGAACGGATAATCATTCCACCGATGAAAAATCAAGTCCTCTAGACATGAAATACCTTATCTCTAAATATTTTGCCACTGTTTGCTTATACATGTATAATACATTTCTATGTATACATGCATAATATGCAGATTGCAGAAACACTAAAATTATATTCTGTACAATTCTACTTAAACTGTCATTGTTATGATTTGTTTTAATACAGCTTCTACACTCAACAGAAGTAATCTATCATTTTTGAGTTGTGTAAGTTTGAGAAAATAAGAGTATCTTAAAACAATGAAAGACCAGCTAACTTGTAATGAACGTTCGTCTACTCAGAAAACTCACGTTTTCGCACAGGCCCTGATGAATTGCTTCCGGATGAATTGCTCGGAAATCCTCAGCGTCCTCTTCCGAGTGGTCAAAACAGCAAAATCTGAAAATATAGGCGTTTAGCACTAAAAAATATTGTGCAATTAAGTTCCTGACAAATAATATGTTACTCACAACTCGCAAGAGCTTGTCAAGTCCCGGAAGAAGAAATTTATTTTTGAATCTAGCTCCTATCTTGATTCTTCTGCACTGTTAATTTCATCGCAGCAAAGTAAAATTGCAAGAAAAACATGGAAAAAATAATGCGTTTAGAGTTCGTCTGTCACTATGAATCACTCCTGCGAAAACGATGCACGCTTAACTACTAAGACCGACCCCGGCCCGACATATTTTACATTTTTGTCGAGTCATATATTTTCAACTCGCCTTTCACGCAATAATATTTCATTCAAATCCCGATAAATATTGCACAGAAATTGAAACCATCATGCAAAACCTTATTTCTACCTTGTAAGTTGCAGGTGCAATGAAACTATCGACACTTACTTCCCCTCTGGTGACGTAGGAACGCCGAGCAGAACACGAGCATCTATATATATAGAGCGAGTGCGAATCTAAAAATTAGGTTCACAACTTGTTGAAGGTTTTGTAATTAATCACGTGCAATCAATCTCAACACCAACAATTGTTGCATATTGTGAAAAAATAGCTTTGAAACATTGCTTAATAATGAATAAAGAAGGTAAAAATAAACTATAATCTACGAAGAACTCACTGAACCAGAATAAAAATTAATAAGAACGCTTGCAGGCACACCCACACTTCTCGACTTTCTATTATTGACTGACACGATTTAGCATCTGCAATGACCGGGCAATGGCAATGACAGTGACCCAGTATGGGTTGATGCTTTATGCCCCGCTTTATGCTCATCGAAGTATTGCTCACTCAATGTCTCTACAAACGTAAAAACTATTTCAAGTCATACAAAATGCCTGAAGGACACAGACCGAAGAAGCACAAAAATGTAGTTTCTTTTACAAATATGAAAAATAAAGTCATCTAAAGATAATATAATTTATCGTCAATTTTTTTGTCTCGGTTAGCCGTTTCTGTGTTGAGAGTGATTAGCGTTCAAAGTTATGTGTGAGAGTAAAATTATTTCCAATTGACAAGCAGTCGAACGTCTTGCAGATGATAATATGAAGGGAAGACAGATTGAAGATCGAAGACAGGATCAACAATTTCCTGCGCAAGTTAAAAAATTGTAATTATTTTTCCCAAGATCTTTACTCCAAATTATTTGTATCAGGGTCTGGTCCGGGCGTTTTGTATGGCCTTCCTAAAGTTCATAAGGCGGACTTCGCGGTTAATTTCCAGTACCGACCGATTTTTTCGGCCATTAATACTCCGAGCTATACTTTGTCTAAATTCCTTGTTTCGATATTGAACCCTATAACTCAAAATGAATACACGGTCATTAATTCTACGGAGTTTGTGAAGGATATAACTTCAGTACAAAATGCTAGTCAATTTTTTATGTGCTCTTTTGATGTTGAGAACCTTTTTACTAACGTTCCATTGCGTGAAACTATAGAAATATGCTTGCAACACTTGTTCACTACTCCTCAGTCTGTTGTCTTAGGGCTAACGAAAAAATTGTTTCATAATCTTTTAGAATTGGCAGTCATGAACACTTTTTTATATTCAACGGGAAGTTTTACAAACAATTAGAGGGTCTAGGCATGGGTCTGCCGCTTTCTCCAACCTTTGCTAATATTTTTATGTGTTTTGGGGAAAAGAAATGGTTGGAAGAATGTCCTGAATCATTTAAACCTGTTTTTTATAAGAGATACGTTGATGACACCTTTTTACTTTTTCGGGACCAGGCTCATGCTCCACTCTTCTTAAACTACCTCAACAGCAAGCATAGAAACATAAAATTTACGATAGATTGTGAAGTGGGTGGCAAACTTTCATTTCTGGATTGTCTTGTGCAGAAAGAGGGGGATAAATTTGAGTGTTCCGTCTCTAGAAAAAATTGTTTCACAAGTTTAGGTACTAGTTTTTATAGTTTTTCCTCCTTCATTTTTAAATTGAATTTCGTCAAAGTTTTATTATGCCGTGCTTTTAATGTGTGCAGCTCTTATCGGTTTCTACACTAGGAATTTTCCTTTTTGAAAGTATTTTTTAGGAATAATGGCTTTTCTAGTGGTTTTGTTGATTCTCAAATTAGAAAATTTTTAGATAAGAAATATGCAAATGTTCCGGGCTTTCAACAAGCAGCAGACTCAGTACGAACGCTCTCTCTGTGTTTCCCTTACTTTGGTCCTCAATCAGAATTAATGAAAAAACAAATACTGGAGCTACTACAAAAATATTTCAGTAATGTAAAATTTAGAATAAGATTGGTCAATAATCACAAAATTGAATCATTTTTTAGATTCAAGGATAGACTTCTTCCTACTGAGATGCAGGCATCCCTAATATACAAATATAGTTGTGCACTTTGTGCATCTGAGTATGTGGGCATGACTACCCGTACTCTGGGATGTAGGATTGCCGAGCATCAAGGTAGGAGCTACCGGACGGGAAACATTTTAGCAAGCCCATCTAACTCAGCCATCCGTAATCACGCTTTTGAATGCGACTCAGCAGTCAATAAAAATAGCTTCAAAGTCATAGCCAGGGCAAAGTTGTGTTCAGAATTGCGGATTTTAGAGTCTCTGTTCATTTTTAAAACGAAACCTGTTTTAAATAATCATCTTAGTAATGGAATTTAGGTTGAGTAAGACGAGACACATGGAGTTTGTATAATCAATACACACAGCAGGACACAAGTTTACATCACGAAGGGTAGTGGTGGAGTAGGCTCCAGCCAAGCCCGAGAACCATGAGCTCAGTTCCACAAGAACCACGAGCTCAGTTCTCAACGCAGAGTACTGTCTAAACACATTTTAACACAAGAGCACTGCAACATTATCAGTATTATACACATATACATTCAAGGTGCTACAATAAAGGTTTCAACACTTAGCTCATTTCCTTTATCCCTAGTCAATAAAAAATGTCATGCATTTTTTTAGTCGTTTTCTTTTTGTATTTTACAGATGACTTTTTGTTCGAATTTGTACCTATTGCTGATGATGAGCGAAGGCTCGAAACGTCCTATTTTTTACGAGTCTTTTCACAGTCTCAAGAATACATTTTAATGAAAAATGTTTTATACCATTTTCCTGGTTCTCTCTTTTTTATTGATAATATGAAGGGAATACATTTTCATCTCAAGAATTAGCAGGTTGTTCATGATTTGGGAAATAACGACCACTACGCCTTACAATAAGGTATGAATCAGGATCGATGAGCATTTTTTTCATTTATGCGGAATACAAAAAAATTGCACTAGTGTAGTGAACCCTCAGCCGCACTTCAGCCTAATTTCATAAATAATAAAAACTAACTTCCTAAAATTAAATTATACAAATGTAATTATTTTTATAAATTTACAAGACCGAATTTATTCGTTAAAACCCAAAATGTTACAAAAAAAATGTCTTTCGAAAATATTTTCCGACCACGTTTCCGCCCGTCACTTCCGTTGGAAACATTACGTAGAACCATTTCGCAAGTTCCGATAGCCATTTTCAGGAGAGGCGTCATTCTCGTGTTCGATTCTCCTGTGTTAGTGCTTGGGCCCCAGAGGGGCAATTGTAAGTATCAAGTGTTAATGTTAAACATTTTACTATATATAGTAACTTGTCTATGTGTTGAGAGCTCGTTTTTGTGAACATTCACTATTTTTCCTTTTTTGCCGGTGTTAGTCAGGCACAAGCTTCAAGCTCACTGCCCATCTTTGTCACTGTTTCGTATTCACTATTCTCCGATGATTCTTGATTGTGCTTCAGTATAAGCAGGATTTTGGCATCAGCTACTTAGTTATTTTTTAGTGCTGAGCATATTGTTAAGACATTTTGCTGTCCACAGAGATCATTTTAGATGTGAGTTAAATATTTTTCCCTGAATTTAATTGAGCCTTTTTTAAATCACTGTAACTTTGTTCCCAGCTTAGTTGTTTTGACTTTCGTGTCTGTTTATGTGCTACTCCTTTTTATGTAACTTCTGCTGCAATTCTGGCGTCTATTAATCAAAATCAAACACTAGAATTTCACCTCGGACTGTACCACTCGGAAGGAGAAGGAAATATGGTTTAATAATCTGGCCTTTTTTTATTGGTGGCTGGCAGATTGGTCTCTTCAGGATGAGCTGATGTTGAGTTCCGATCTTGAATAGGGACTGCAACGGCTCACAGCTGCGCTGGTTATGTGGTGAGTGTATTTGTGGAGAGGTCGTGTACAATGGTACCCAATGGTTAGAGACGGCAAATAGCGTCACTGATAAGTGAGGACGGTAAGGTGCTATTCCCCCAGTTTTGATTGAATATTGACTTGTAGGTTAAGCAGCAGTTGGGTTAGCTGTAACCAAAAGGGTCTCAATTCGGAGTGAGGTGGATGAGGAATGCGGTACTTGCGCTTGCCGTCCAGTAATTGAGTGTTTAGTACAAAGTAGAAAAAATAAACCAAAGAAGGAGGCAGTTCTTTTGCCAAGTCTGGCTACCGGGTTATTTTACCCTTTTGATATGATCGGGCAATTGAAGCTACGAGACACTTTACATTCCACTGCCACGTCACCTACCTTGCCCGATCATATCAAAAGGGTAAAATAACCCGGTAGCCAGACTTGGCAAAAGAACTGCCTCCTTCCTTGGTTTCTTTTTTCTACTTTGTACTAAACACTCAATTACTGGACGGCAAGCGCAAGTACCGCATTCCTCATCCACCTCACTCCGAATTGAGACCCTTTTGGTTACAGCTAACCCAACTGCTGCTTAACCTACAAGTCAATATTTAATCAAAACTGGGGGAATAGCACCTTACCGTCCTCACTTATCAGTGACGCTATTTGCCGTCTCTAACCATTGGGTACCATTGTACACGACCTCTCCACAAATACACTCACCACATAACCAGCGCAGCTGTGAGCCGTTGCAGTCCCTATTCAAGATCGGAACTCAACATCAGCTCATCCTGAAGAGACCAATCTGCCAGCCACCAATAAAAAAAAGGCCAGATTATTAAACCATATTTCCTTCTCCTTCCGAGTGGTACAGTCCGAGGTGAAATTCTAGTGTTTGATTTTGATTAATAGACGCCAGAAATATTGCGTCCGAACCCCATTCTTAACTCCTTCTGAGTCTTGCAAATCAAAGAAAATCAATGCACGTCCCATCGTGCTGGTGACCCGCCTTCAGCAAGAATTCAAACCTTTCTAAAGTAAAACTTGAGTTAAGCCACCAAACTTGAAGTTTACAGTGGTGACTACTTTCTGGCCTTTTGATGGTCTAGTCCGAGGTAAAAATAATAGTGTTTGATTTTGATTAACGACGCCCGAAATATTGCGTCCGAATACTTAATAACCTCCTTCTGAGGACAGAGTCAGTGGCCTAATTCATTGATCTTTCCAATTCAATGCACGTCCCATCGTACTGGTGACCCCAGAGTGACAAATAAATCAACAATTAAATTGCCGCAGCCATCATTTGGAGGTTTTTGAGCGCATGTCGAGGCTGTTTGCAGCTGTTGCATGTTGAACTTTGGAGGAGGTAGTGTTCCTTTCCATCTTTTTTTCTCTACTCTCAGTAGTCAAACATAGTATTTCCTCTCCAAACTCTTCCCTAATAATAAGTTATTGCTACTGCAGCCTATTCTCACAAATTCTTCATGTTTTTCCATTGCTACTGAAGCCACCTTTTACAAAACTCTTCATGTATTTCCATTGCTACTGAAGCAAACCATAGGAGACCTTCTAGGATTATTTTTCCATTGCTACTGAAGCTCCTTACTAATAACCTTCGCAATTTCCATTGCTACTGCAGCACCATTGCTACTGAAGCACCAAATTAAATAACGTGTACGAAACACCAACTTGTCATTCTGAGCAATTGACTTATTTTTTATCAAATATGTTCCCCAACCATAAATTTCAACGCTGCGATCGTTGCAAGGGACTGCCGGGTGTGCACCGTTGGTCTTTTGTAAGTTCCTCCGTATCCCAAATACCAAGCCCTTACCCGATCTCCCAATTTTTGTCTCGCCGTCTGGTCGGTGTGCTTGTAGCCTTGCGGACGCCTGAGGAGCACGCACGTTGCCTAGGGGGGCGGTACAAACGACTTACGTCGCACATTTGCTGTATTTAACCGGCATATGTGTTTTGGGAAAGTAAGGAACTGATCTTTTATATTCTTTTGAGGGCATAATGTCACAAACCCAGACTGCGATTTCGCCTCAGGTCAACACCTGTCGAGCCAACGAATTCGTACTTGTCTTAGTTGATTGAGGTTCCTAAAGACGTGGAAGGCGACCAATTCTAGATTCCCCGGTATACCGTTCAAAGAACGCAGTCGGAGTCTGGTGATTCGGGTGCCTCCATTTCGGCGGACACTTCTAGCACGATTGTGCTCAGTGACGCTAACCTCACAGATTCTTTTATGGTCCCAGTTGGGGACCCGAGCTGAAACTTTCATAGTTCCAGAGTTAACCTTCCACTATTTTCATCTATTTTCCTCTGTCAAGCTTTCTTTTGGGAACTTCCCTTTTTAATTCCCTCGAGCATCTTCCAAGTAACAGCTTCACTGTTACCAGACCTTTCGGTCTACATGCGTTGGGGGGTAGCTGTAGTGAACCCTCAGCCGCACTTCAGCCTAATTTCATAAATAATAAAAACTAACTTCCTAAAATTAAATTATACAAATTTAATTATTTTTATAAATTTACAAGACCGAATTTATTCGTTAAAACCCAAAATGTTACAAAAAAATGTCTTTCGAAAATATTTTCCGACCACGTTTCCGCCCGTCACTTCCGTTGGAAACATTACGTAGAACCATTTCGCAAGTTCCGATAGCCATTTTCAGGAGAGGCGTCATTCTCGTGTTCGATTCTCCTGTGTTAGTGCTTGGGCCCCAGAGGGGCAATTGTAAGTATCAAGTGTTAATATTAAACATTTTACTATATATAGTAACTTGTCTATGTGTTGAGAGCTCGTTTTTGTGAACATTCACTATTTTTCCTTTTTTGCCGGTGTTAGTCAGGCACAAGCTTCAAGCTCACTGCCTATCTTTGTCACTGTTTCGTATTCACTATTCTCCGATGATTCTTGATTGTGCTTCAGTATAAGCAGGATTTTGGCATCAGCTACTTAGTTATTTTTTAGTGCTGAGCATATTGTTAAGACATTTTGCTGTCCACAGAGATCATTTTAGATGTGAGTTAAATATTTTTCCCTGAATTTAATTGAGCCTTTTTTAAATCACTGTAACTTTGTTCCCAGCTTAGTTGTTTTGACTTTCGTGTCTGTTTATGTGCTACTCCTTTTTATGCAACTTCTGCTGCAATTCTGGCTCGTCTAAATTATAGAGAACAAGAGTCCTCACCTTTTCTCATGCCATTTTATGTACATTATTTTACTTCTATTTGTTAGTTCATACTCAGTCATGTTTTGTCTTTAGAAATTAGTTCCCTGTACGGGAAATTTAAATCTTCAGTCTCATGCTGAGTTGTAAGTGTAGTTTGCTTTTACTCAAGTTACAACCGCCAACTGACAGCAGTTGGCTGGCTATTTTCGGAATACCTGAAAGCCAAACCAGTATAATTAAATTCCATTAGCAAATTACATAACGATTATATGCTCAGTTGTGTTGCTGCTTGTGATATCAGTGGAGTTTTTGACCAGTTGGTCGTGAACACCGGTTCTGGTTGTTAAGATGATTCAGGCTGCAACTCGGGCGCTAGAGCTGCGGTACTGACTTTAGCACTAGACTCTTCCATTGTTCCTCTGTAAGGAGCAGATGCAGCAGTCTTGCACATGTGTATGAATAGACTCGTTATCGTGCAAATTAATCCAAGTCACCTGCTCCCTCACAGGATCGACTGGACCACACATTCATGCACCCACAAACACGTATGAAACTAAACCCTAACCTCTTAATTTAAGGAGCTTACCTCCTCCGGGTTCACCCTCCTGGCTCACTCTCCGAGTGTATGCTCCAAGTTTCCCCTCCTATTTAACTTATGAAACTGGAAGGCCTGCATCCCTGCAGCTAAGCCGCTAAAACCTCCAGTCGTGACTACCATTGGGTCGAGAGTCCCATTCTTACCGAGTTTTCCCAACCGGTAACAAATCCCATACTCAGCACTCAATTTACCACTCACTTAGTGTCGGAACCTCCCACACTTACACCATCATCGACTTCACACTCCAGCACGCGCTTCACAAGCCTGAGCTGAACGAATCGTCTGAAGTCCTGCAACCTCCTCGGACTCTCCCCAAGGACTCTCGCGAACAAGAGTCAAGCCTCGAGCTTCAGCGTTCAACCTTCTCCTCAATAAATCCCATACCGGCGAGTGAAACTATTCTCTCATTTTCCCCCGGTGTTGGCTTGTGGTAGTTTTGTTGTTGATTGTAGACGCTTGAAATATTGCGTCCGAATACCGCCTAACTCCTTCTGAGTCAGTGGCCGTAATTCATTCATTTTGCAATTAAATGTGCTCTACCCGAGCACTGGTGACCCGCCTTTATCAAAGAACATCTTCCTTGTCACTCGATAAATTCCTCGATATTCAACCTTTAAAAATCAAATTCAGTTAGTTCCCCCATTTGGGAGGACTTCATACTAGGGAGGTTAGTTCGGACAGCACGCACTCTACAAATACTTCTTTATAATGCAAAGGCTTCTCTAAGGGATAACATAATGAAAGTAATGAATGTTGGTTATTTTTTAATACGCTCAAGACCGAAGTAGCATGGATATTACTTTCGTAATATTTTTATGAAAATGAATCTATTGAATTTTTTCCTTGCTTGTAGGTATGCAGTGACCTATGAAAATATCGGCTCAGATCTGCTCTCAAATAATCATCTATTATATATCTATTGAATTCTTATTTGCCCCTTGAGTGTGCTATCGACTTCTGTTGTATTGATTCTCAGGGGAAATACACGAGGTCCCGAGCTCAAGGCTCATATACTGTATTTTTATTTTTATAATATTAAACTTTCTAGCTTGTCTTTTTCATTCCTGCTGTTTTTTTTCAACACTAGCAATTTTTTTTCATTTATACCTTGTTTCATGAACTTAATTACGGTTGTTATATGCAATGAACCGGGACACACTTTTTGCATATCTTTTTCGTTCCCTTGTTTGTTAATATAAAAATTCCTTCCACCTTCGGAAAAAAATTTGTTGGGGTTAGGGGATATGAACTTAACTTAAATCAATCATTCTAACAATTTTTTATTAAATTTTGGTAGAGTAGAATGTGAACAGAAATGTAAATGGATCAAAGTGAACGGACGAAAAACATTTGAATAAAACTAATGTTTTTATGAATTTGTAAGGTATAACTGCACTCTGTATGTGTTCATATTTTCGTGATAGATTTTGGAATTTTTGGTGCAGATTTAGTATTGAGGAATTAATCGCTTCCCAATAATTTTGATTTGGTAAATTTCATTATCCGTAATTGCTTGTTAATTTTTATGTAACATAATTCTCGAATGCCGAGTATTCTTTATCGAAATCAATCTAAATCTGCAAGTTATAATATAAGTTGCTCCAAAATGATGAGCTATATTTATAGCCAAAATTAAAGCCTGACTCAAATTTAACCTCGTAATCTAATTTCGTTTTGCATTGTGGCAAGAGGGCTGAAAATTTATTTTAGAAATGTGAAAATGAAATAATCGGGATGTGAACGAGGTTTGACCATCAAATTATTCATGAAATATCTACTGCTATAAAGGAAAAATTGATTTATGCTATTTTTAAATTTTTATTAGTTACGATGATTGTGATAGGAAAAATATTTTATAACCTGTGTAATACTATCAGAATATATTTAAGATTTCCATGTTTATATACGCAGGGCACATCAATGAAAAAATTGTATTTTCATCTTTTGCCTGCCACTATTACCTTGAGAGCGCATTTCAAAAAATTTCTGCGCATGAAGAGACAATAGATAAAAGAGATAGTGTCGCTTTTGTCGCTATTTCATGTTTGAATGAATTGAGCAAACTTAGAAAAGAAAAATTGAAGATAATGTGAATCCTATATTGCAGATAGTCATTGCGAGCTCATCACTTAATTAAGCATGAATGTTATAAAAGTGATATTATTTAATGTGTTTATCACATTAATTAAAATTTCTGCGTGCTCTGTCGAACATTTCGAATGTCGATTGCCATAATTTGTGACGGAACATGCATACCGTCAGTGAGGTTTTCATTGTCAGAGAGGTTTTTAATAATGATTTTTTTATGAATGAATAACGTCAGCTGAAAAGCTTTTCTTCTTCCTAACATCATCAATAGGACCAGATTTCATCTAAATCAAATTGAAAATAATTATTTGAAATAATACTACTTTTCGTTTTAAGAACATTCACGGTGGAAAATATTTTAAACAGCCTTTGAATGTAAAAGTCGAAATCTTCTATTTTCGTAACATACAAATATCATGTTAGGCATTGTATCAACTGGATTAACTTAACCGAAGTATGCCAAATCGAATATTGGATGCCTTAGATAATTGTGATTCATTATTTTCTGGGTATGATATATGGAGTTATTCCATCAAACGTCATCGAGAAATACTCTGCAAAATCTCGGTAGGCAGTTGTATCAGATATCATATAACTACTGAATTTATAATCAATACTAATAAATTTTGCGGGTATCTGCGAGATGCATTTAATGTTTGCATACTTGTTCTCATGGTGTACTGGATAATCAAAAATTGTTTCCACTATTATATTCACGAACATGAACAAAGATAGCGGAATAAAATTCATTTTTCTAAAAAAGGGGCATTCAGACTAGCGCTAGTTTCGAATATTCATTATCAATGAATGCTCTGGAAATTGATAATTTGCTGCTGCTCTGCCAATTGTATATTATATAGGTTGTATATATACTTAGCAATTATTGAAATATCAATTTGTCTATATTTTTGGTCTTATTTTCAGAGCATTCATTGATAATGAATATTCGAAACTAGCGCTAGTCTGAATGCCCCTTTTTTAGAAAAATGAATTTTATTCCGCTGTTTGTGGTTTTATTCCTGATGAAACTTAGATTTCCAAGACGCGTACCCATCTCAGTGAACAAAGATAATGTTACATTTTTATTCCTAATACTTGATATTTGATTTTTCAAGTCTCCGAATTGGTCGACATAAATTAGTTTTCTGCAACTTTCTGACATCATCAAATTATGAATAAAATAAAAAAGTTCTATGAAAAACCGAAATACCATGTGAATATGTATCTACTCACAAAGAAAATCAAAATCTCACAATATTTTACTATTTCTCAGCGTGTTGCATGTTCTACCATGCATACAGCCTGCCTAGTAGCTGCGGCGCGGGAGTAACTTTCCGGAGCCACTCTTCTCCTAAGTTCATTTTTTTGTGGAACGAGTCGAATTTGTGCCTACAACGAGACCGAATAGCGATTCATTCTCGTAGGAATAACACTAAGTCATTCATAACTGTCTCTTTCACAGGGAACAATAATGAATAACTAATACTCTTAAGGGTTTTTTTACCAAAAAAATTACCTTTTCGTAAAGCTGAAAGTTTTTTCTTTCTAATGGAGTAATTTAAGGGCCATTTAAAACAAGATAAAGGGTACAAAATTATCTTTTAATATAAAGAGTGATGTTCAGTCGGAACTTGCGTTCGTTCAACTGCAGCCACCAGCCTCGCTGCACTACACTGAGTACACTCCAATAGGCTATAGCACTCGCTCTTCAGTACGCTATCAATAGTAGCCTGAGGAGGGTTGTAACGCTTCTGTCGATCCATCCAGTTTAAGTTCTTTCTTCCTCCTGTAAAAGAAACAAAGTTGCATCTAATAGCTTATAATAGTTGTTTTGATTAGTTGTATGGTGAAAACTTTTAAAAACTGATTTTTAGGTAATATTAGTACTAAGCTAACGGGCCAATTTCGATTTCAAGGTACTTCAAAATTATTCGACGAAATAGTTCACAAAATTTCGCCGGGCTGCTACATCTAGTTCCAATTTGCCATTGTGTCCAGGCATAAAAAAAAGTTCCTTGAAATTCTTCTCTGCACCTGCCCTGTTTCTAAATTTTATAACCTGTAGATAGAGCTTGTGTTCTCATACAGACTTAGTACAATTTTTACTATTTTTCTGCTAAACCCAACTTTTCTCAAAATTTCAAAGAGCCTAACCCGATCCACTCTGTCATAAGCCTTTTCAATATCCAGGAATGCTAAATATACCTTCCTATCATCCTTCCCATTTGCTCAATTATTTCACTCAGTACAAAGAGATTAGGTCAATATTTATTTTAGGTCCGGCAGGCGACCACCATGGGCGCCGCCATCTTGGATCCGATGTAAACAAGATTGCGGTCGTCACCCTAATGGGTGGGTTAGAAGCTTTATTTATAATTTTTGCTATAAGAACTGTGGCTAACCATCACGACCCAACCTCTTTACGTTTGTAATAGGGGGTTAACTACCCTTATTAACTAAATAACGGCGCCGGCGCGCGCGCGCCGACGCCAACTTCAAAGTACAATTATTCAAAAATAACGCATCAGCGAGCAGAATGTCATTCGTGTAAAAGGTTATTAAATGTGTTCCTTTATTGATTATTTGCCCCCAAATTATTAATTTCCTTGCCGGACCAAAAATAAATATTTTCCACAGATTATCCTCCCCACGTCTATCCTGCCTAAAACCATTCTGTTCTTCACCTAGGACTCCTAATTCCTCAACTAAATTTTTCATTCTCTCATTCAAAATACCACAAAAGATCTTACATAGAGTGTCAGCCAGTGCAATTGGTCTGTAATTTTTTAGTTCTTTCATACTCTTATGTCCACCCTTATGCAACAATACTACATTGCACTAGTTCCAGTTATCCGGTACTCTTTCACTCTTCCATATCTCATCAAATAAACATTTCAACATACTGACTACACTCTCTCCTCCACATTTATAGAACTCATATGGGATCTTATCAGGGCCACATGCCTTTCCATTTTTCACTTTCTTCAAAAAACTTACAATCTCTTCACAAGTGATTTTGTCTTCCATGTGCACAGTTCACGTTCATCAATCTGAAAATTTATGGTGTAATCACAAATCACAACAATAAGTTTTCAAGTCTCCGTTGTCCGCTTATTACGATCTTGAAATCTTTCCGCTCTGAAATTTCGAAAAATTGTGTCACAGTTTATTCCCATCGCAACATTTAAAAATACGTCATTTCGGGTAAATACGTTTTCTATGTATCAAGGATGAGCAAAGAAACGTAATAATATACATGATTTACAGGTATCTGTCGGCACATCGTCAAACTTAATTTAGAAACAGCACAAATAATTCAAATTATTTTAATTAGCTACCAGCTACATCCCAGGTAGCAAAATTTATTGACCTAATATTGAGCCAATATACAGTCTCAATATTGACTGGATATTCAAATTGAACATTGGGGCAATATCTTATTTTGGAAAATTCGGTTGATATTAGAAAAATATATTGGCCCAACAACAATACTATCATCAACCCAATATCAACTAAGTATTGTGTCAATATTGACTTGATAATGAAGTGTTCCCTACAAAAACATTGGCTTAATACTCAATTCTTGATAGGTTGATATTTCTAAAACATATGGCACCGATAATGATAATTTCACCAACCCAATGCTAAATATTCTGTCGCTATGGACTTCACATTGAAGTGTTCCTTAGAAACATATAGGCATGTACGGCCTGGAATTGTTGCTGCTTTAGCAACCGAGTTTCAACTGGGGCGATGGAAACCACCACCTTAGTTGTAAGCTCGAACTACTTCTGAAGTTTTTACAGGGCATACATTATTTATTTTTTACCACTTTAGTCGTTGTTAGGTTTGGTGGTGAGGGTTAAATTCATAATAGTTATTAACGTCCAATCCTATTTTTTTTACTCGACAGTGCTTTTCGAAATTGTAAGAGAGGGATAATAAAGCATGGGGTAACTCAGCTTGTATTTTTGTTTATTGAAGGAAACCCCCGTTTAGGACTGGCGATGAGCTTGACTGGTAGAGCTTGTCTAGGTGGGCACTCCGTGCCGGCGAGGTCCGGTGAGCTAGGGTGAGGTCCGGCGAGCGATGACGTTGGTCAAGTGTGAGTGTTTTTGTGGAGGTTCAGTCTGTTTAATTTTTGGCGACTGACAGAATATCAATTTACTCGTGACGTGATGAGTCACTATTTAAGGGGTCGACTTTAGGATAAGTCCCCGATGTGAATGGCAAGTTGTCGTCTTTTGAGCGGGTAGATTAATTGGCCATTTGTAGTAATATACTAGGCTCTACAAACTCCGACAAGTTGTTGCAGTTGAGAAGTGACAAAAGTTCAAAAACGTCTCACGTCACACATAGGCAATTACGCTGTATAACTCGATGAATGAGTTAGAGATAAGATTTGCCTAGTTACTATACGACATGTGTAACTCAGATGAATGTGTAGGTTCAGGTTAAGGCCCAAGGAAGTGTTGTGGCGTTTGGGTGCCGTCGAGGAACAAGAACGCTGTATACACAAGCTAAGGAGGCACGAGAGAGTGAGTCGGCAACCCAAGCGTCCCCTTGTAGTGTTGCCAAACTCAGAGAGGCTTTAGACTCGAGAATGTCGATCGTTATTTTATCTCTCATGCATTTACACAATAACTTCCATGATTACTAATTGTAAGTAGAAAATTATCAATACTAATTTAGAGTAAGATTTTCAATGGCAATAGTTATGCTATTTAAGTGCGATTGAGAATTTTTATAATTCCACATTTTGGTGGCTACTGCTACGTCGTTGATGATTTTACAGCTGCACGTATTAGTATTACTGAACATAAATGAACTAGAACTAAGTTTGAGGGGTAACTACGGTAGGGTACTACAGGCCCAAGACTTATTTTCTGACATCAAGTGGATATTGGTAGAATATATTGTCCCAATAATAACTTATTTTTAACCCAGTATCAGCTAATTACTGTGTCACCATTGACTTGATATTGAGGTGTTTACTTAAACAAATTACTCCGTATTATTGGCGTACAATATCAACCCAATATTTGGGCAATAATAATTTATATTTTAACAAATTTTATTAAATTGCGAGATTTTTGGTTATTATCAGATAGTTTCCACTTATATGAATATCGTACATATATATATATACACTGTTAGTTTAATATTAGAAATAAAACTATTTTTTACATTGTCCCAATAACAAGTTGATATCATAAATGAATATATATTTTTTCGATATTGTCTTGTTATTAGCCTAATATTGTAATCCAAGATTCCAATATCAGGTCAATAAAAAATTATCAACCCAATATTGGCCTAATAATTTCTTGCTACCTGGGATAGGTCGACTCCCCTAGTAACGTATTGGGAACTTTTACTGTGATGTTTAGCTAAGACTTTCTTACGTTTGCAACTTACACTCAAGTAGCGAAAAAAGGCTCAACAGTTTAACTTTGTGTTGCTTATTACATACAAACCAGCATTGGCCATGGTTACTCATTCACGCTATCAATAATCAATATAATGAAAATTCTTTAATCTTGTAGTTAAACATGAAATTTGTTTTTGTATGAGTTTTATAACGAAATGATGAGCGTAATTGATTGAACATGTAGTGTATATAATCATATAGAACACAAGTTTTGTAAGCTAGTAAATAACGGGTTATTTCGAACACTTTTTTGAACACCAGATAATTCACGTGACTCGATTGGTTTTCGTTACCTATGACCGTTAAAAAGAAAAATCCTTTACCGCCAGAATGGTGCCCGTACTGAATAACTCAACCTACTCACCCCCACTCACGCTCGGCCGACTAGCGCCACTTGAAGTAACAAACAACAAAACAACAACATCGGCATCTTTGGGATGCTTTATTTCCAATCAAGCCTGATACATATGATCTTAGCATTGGTTTTTCAAATGTCTTATAACTAACATTATATATAGGACACCATGACGGATCCCGCGTAAAACCGGTACCCATTTCCGACACCTGGGTTGAGTGGGGTATTGTGCTTGAGCTTTCCCTTATACCCAACGGGGAAAATCGCCGCACCAGCGCTGGGATACGAACCCTCGTCTCCAACGTACAAGGCCGATCCCTTAACCACTGTGCCAGCGCGAGCACTTTTGAAGAACAGGAATATTCGCGCACATTGAACTTCCCTCTCTCCTTGCACTCTAGGAATTTGATAGCACTTAAATAACGCTTTATTCTACATAAGTAGTCGCAAGTGGCATCACTGGAAACGGAGTCGCCTATGTAAGGCATGGAAATCTTAAGTTACCCACACCGCTCTTCTTACCTGCTCCTTGACCACAAGACTACCAGGCAGCAGATGGGCATTGGGGAATCGTTGTATTTCTTAATGTATAATTTCGTACCACGTGTGAAAATAAGAATTGATAATCCAGAACACGTCCAATGAAAAGGCCTCTATGAATTACTCGCTTTGGTTGATCTGAGAATCATCCGTTTAGTTTACAGGAAATGCTTGCGAAAAATAGAAAATCAACCTCTTAAAGTTTGTGTTCACGATCTCTTCCATTGCTAGGAAGAGGTCAAAATTTATTTGGACAAGCCTGGAAAAGAAGTATTTTAGAGGATCAGTTTATGAACCTCCTTAGCTACGACAATGAGGTTTTCAAAAAAGAGGAGGGAAAAATTTAGTGAGAAATTAAAAAACGGGGAATCTGTGCACACACTGTGCGCATAGAAATGGCGAGATGAAAGAAGCTTTTCAAACAAATTAACCGCCGGAAAAGTAATGCGTCCTGACATCAAAGACAGCTATGAACTGAACAAATAGTCAGTAATTAAGCTAAACAAGAACTCCTATTCAAACATAACCAATCCCAGATTAAGCACCTGAATTCACAACTCCGAGAGGGCGTTTATTGCCGTAGATACAATGTTCGAATCCCTTGAGTTGGTATAGTGTCTTAATGGGCAGTGTGTACTGCATGTGTTGGTTCACGGCAATTATTGTGGTATAGTTGTTAACTAACAATTATCCCCACCATGATGACTAAATGATGCAATTTTGAATGGGAGTAAGATGCATACGAAAAAATAAAGGCGTGCTATCAGTAACTAGCTACAGGTTTCTGCTTTGAAAATCAAGACTTTCAACTCAAAATAATTCGACTCGCCCATATTTTTTTTTAAATAGCTCTTCTAAACTCAGCAAGACCACTACTCTCGCGCGTCTGTTACTCGACCAGTGATGTATCCTTTGTTTTTCACACAAGTCAAATTTGGCGCACTAGAATCAGGTTAAATTAATTGTTTTCTTTTTGACACTTTACATTAGTCAGTTAGTGTTAACGTTGACGCAGAGAAAAAAGTCACCAAATGTAACATCATGATATTGAATGATATGATCGAAAGATGCTGTAGTCATCGAAGTTCAAATTTAAAAAAAAGATTATGAACCTATGATTTGTTATAAATATTTGCCATTCATAATAAATCGTGCAAATTTCTAAACAAATTACATTCATGACAACGGAAACAATGCTCTCAATAACTAGTATTCGAAAAGATTGCGTATAAAAAAGTGTACTCTTATTTTGAACAAAAATCATTTCTTTACGATAAACAATACGGTTTTCGCTCTAAAAAGTCAACAAAACAGGCTATATTGAATCATTTACAATTCCTCTATTCTAATATAGATGAAGGAAAGCCTGTCTTCTCTGTATTTCTTGACTTTCGAAAAGCATTTGATTGTGTGGACCATAAAATACTACTCTCGAAACTACCCTGTTATGGCATTCGAGGGATTGCCCATGATTGGTTCAGATCATACCTAACAAATCGGAAGCAATACGTTGTCATTGACGACGCAAAATCAGACCCACAGACAATTAGCCATGGAGTTCCACAAGGATCTGTTCTTGGGCCTCTCATGTTTCTGATTTTTATCAATGATATTGTAAAATCTACATCATTCTTCAAATTCATACTTTTTGCCGATGACAGTACGCTTTCTGCGGTCCTTCCGAACCAAAATCCTGCTATGATTGTGGAGAGTATAAATACTGAACTTCACAAGGTTTCATCGTGGCTCAAAGCTAATAAAATAAGCCTAAATATCGATAAAACAAATTATATTACATTCTCACACAAGAAAGATGTATCTCTCCCATGCATTAAAATTGGCGAAGGTGAAATCGAAGAAACCAACTCATGTAAGTTTCTGGGCATCATAATAGATAAACATCTGACCTTCAAAGAGCACATCACTCATATTAGTTCTAAATTATCAAAATCCATCGAAATCCTAAATAAAGTTAAAAAATTTCTGCCTGAAACAGCTTTACAAATGCTCTACCAAACGCTCATTTCTCCATACTTGCAATACGGAATAGAAGCATGGCACGGAACTGATAAAAATAAAACAAACAAAATTTTTACTCTGCAGAAAAGGGCTGTCAGAGCGGTAAAGAACCTAGAATATAATGCTCACACAAATGATTCTTTCAAAAATTTACAAATACTTAAACTTTCGGATCTCTACAAAATCTCCATCTGTAATTTCATTTACAAAACATTAAGAAATGATGGCGACAATAGCCTAAGACAATTATTGACTGCGCAAACTGGTCATCACGACCATTTAACCCGAAATAGAAGTAAATTCATGCTTCCTTATTATTCAAAGGCCAGGTCGCAACACATTATTCTCTTCGTTGGAACCAAAACTTGGAACTCTATACCTGCAGAGATCCGTGAATGTAATTCGTACAAAGTATTCAAAAGACATCTTGAGTCTCACTTCCTATCAGAATACTAGTCGTGTAAGATCACCGTGTCGAAATCTTGCCTCCTACATGTAACTAATGATAATGTAATAATGTAACTTGCTTTGGGTAACATAACCGATCTTCAGTCTGCTCTTGAATCGTTTTATCGAACATACTGTTAAATATAGCCGATTTGACCTATATTGTCAAATACAGCATAAAATATCGAGCTAATTATCTCAATGATCAGTCTAATGCGAAACTAGGTTAAGTGAACTAGGTTAAACATTTTTGTACACCCTGGAATAACGTGATGGTAGGATGCCCTAGAAGTCGCTGAACTTATTCGGGCCCACAGGTAGCTATACTCAAATTTGACCATTGTACTAGACTTAAGAAAAATTCTACCTCTGTATCACCTGTGGTAAATAAATTGTTTAAATTGTTTAAAATTGTTTAAACTATTTTTTTTTGGTTGAGGGATTCGATCATGATAAAGCTGCGTAGTACAAAAAGCAACATTATTTTCGCTTCTTATGTATGTTTTAGGTTTTGTACAGGATTAAGCGTGGTTAAATTGCTGATTTGGGAATGAAAAAAAACATCACTTAAAACTTAAGTTTCTCATATTGGACAATAATGGACGTTTCTAGTTACACAGTTTCAAACTGTATCTCGCAAATGTCTACCTTCACAATCCACACACTGCTGCAGACGTTTTCTGAAATTCTCATAGTCTCTTTCAAGCATGTTCTCAGGTATTCTTGCAATTTCAGCCTCAATATTATTCTGTGGGTGTTCCAGGATGCTGGGACGATGGCAAAACTCCTTCGACTTCAAGTTATCCCAAAGAAAAAACTTACATCGGGCTAATCAGGCATCATCATGAACTTTTGAGGCAAACGTTTCCTAGAAGGTTTATCTCTCGGATGGAGATCTCAACTGCCTCGAACCCTCGGACGTAGCCCCATGCGATTGTTTTGGGGGGTAACCTGAAGTTGAAGAAGTATCCTAAATACTCCGTCTGTGGTGTTGTTGCCTGCCACTAGTTACTGCGTCTGCAGGTGTTGTTGTCTGCCACTAGTTACTGCGTCTGCAGGTGTTGTTGTCTGCCACTAGTTACTGCGTCTGCAGGTGTTGTCTGCCACTAGTTACTGCGTCTGCAGGTGTTGTTGTCTGCCACTAGTTACTGCGTCTGCAGGTGTTGTTGTCTGCCACTAGTTACTGCGTCTGCAGGTGTTGTTGTCTGCCACTAGTTACTGCGTCTGCAGGTGTTGTTGTCTGCCACTAGTTACTGCGTCTGCAGGCGTTGTTGTCTGCCACTAGTTACTGCGTCTGCAGGTGTTGTTGTCTGCCACTAGTTACTGCGTCTGCAGGTGTTGTTGTCTGCCACTAGTTACTGCGTCTGCAGGTGTTGTTGTCTGCCACTAGTTACTGCGTCTGCAGGTGTTGTTGTCTGCCACTAGTTACTGCGTCTGCAGGTGTTGTTGTCTGCCACTAGTTACTGCGTCTGCAGGCGTTGTTGTCTGCCACTAGTTACTGCGTCTGCAGGTGTTGTTATCTTCCACTAGTTACTGCGTCTGCAGGTGTTGTTATCTGCCACTAGTTACTGCGTCTGCAGGTGTTGTTGTCTGCCTCTAGTTACTGCGTCTGCAGGTGTTGTTGTCTGCCTCTAGCTACTGCGTCTGCAGGTGTAGTTGTCTGCCACTAGTTACTGCGTCTGCAGGTGTTGTTGTCTGCCTTAAGTTACTGCGTCTGCAGGTGTTGTTGTCTGCCACTAGTTACTGCGTCAGCAGGTGTTGTTGTCTGCCTCTAGTTACTGCGTCTGCAGGTGTTGTTGTCTGCCACTAGTTACTGCGTCTGCAGGTGTTGTTGTCTGCCACTAGTTACTGCGTCTGCAGGTGTTGTTGTCTGCCACTAGTTACTGCGTCTGTAAGTGTTGTTGTCTGCCAGTAGTTACTGCGTCTGTAAGTGCTGTTGTCTGCCAGTAGTTACTGCGTCTGCAGGTGTTGTTGTCTGCCACTAGTTACTGCGTCTGCAGGTGTTGTTGTCTGCCAGTAGTTCCTGCGTCTGGAGGTGTTGTTATCTGCCAGTAGTTACTGCGTCTGCAGGTGTTGTTGTCTGCCAGTAGTTACTGCGTCTGGAGGTGTTGTTGTCTGCCAGTAGTTACTGCGTCTGCAGGTGTTGTCTGCCATTAGTTACTGCGTCTGGAGGTGTTGTTGTCTGCCAGTAGTTACTGCGTCTGCAGGTGCTGTCTGCCACTAGTTACTGCGTCTGCAGGTGTTGTCTGCCACTAGTTACTGCGTCTGCAGGTGTGTTCACGGCAATTGCATCTTAGTTAACTAATATTTTCATAATCAGCCAATATGTCTCATTGCCTGCGGCTAAACGATACAATTTTGTATATTCATGGACTAAGCTGTATAGGAAAATTTCGGCATGCTGGCAGTAACTGACCACAGATTTGTGTTCAGAAAGTCAAGTTTCTTCACCCAAATTACTCCAACTGAAACGAATATCTTTTTAAAAGCTCCTTTAAGCCTAGCAGAGACCACTCCTCTCATGGGCAAATGCTCAACAGGTAATGCTGACATCGTTCGTGCGAGTCTAACCTGACTTCCTAAAATAGTTCATATCACGTTCTTACATGTAAACGAAAACATTGTGGTATGGAAACAGTTGACCATATGTAATATCGTAAGATTCAATAATAGAAGTGAAAGATTGTTTATTTATTAAAGTTCGAGTCCACAAGGAGGTAATGCCTTCATAATTTGTTTCCGATGTTATCCATACAATCATTTCAAATTAGGTTAATTTCTTTTGGGTGATTTTTTAATTTTTGAAAACCACGGTAACTTTTTCATTTTCTGGTAGAGTCATTCGACCCTGACAGAAATGCTCCGTAGAACAGCATGCCGCTTCTCATTGTTGATGCTATTTGCATTAACTTCACTTCCTATGTTTTTGTTGATGTATAAATCAGTCCTTTATTATTTTTTGTCAATATTTACGTTGATATTTTGGTGCTGGTGTAGGTACGGAGCTACATCCCTGTACCTACACCAGCACCATAACTACACCAGCACAATAACAAAAAATACCGCAACGTGATAGTAACAAGAACAAGGAAACGTAGCTTATGGTATTTACATTTATGTAAATGTAAGAAGCAATATAGCATCAACAGAGGAAGTCAGCATGTGGTTGTTCAGTGGAATTGGAATGTAGGCCTAGAGTGAAAATTCCTTCCATTTGATTCCGAACAATCATGAAAATAAATTAGTTAGCCTTCAGAATAGTTTTGTCGTTTTCACTAAATTTGTGTGAATGTTACAGAATATGCTAATTTATTCAATGGAAACGAATTTTTCACCCTCTCAAAGTTTAGAATTTCAGAATAATCGACATTAGAGAAAAATGTCAGCTTATTATTTTCACTTCTTAAATGAGTATACGGCAACTAGACTGGATTCGCATTCGCGTTAAGGAATTCAACCAGCAAATTAAATGTTATTGCTATAATAATTTTTACGGCCGCTCGCGGCGCTTAAGGCTGTTGACATTCGGTACATCAGATATGGTTGTGTGATATTAACTTTACTCTGGATTGCACCGAATTCAGGAGAACATATGCAAAGGTTGAGTTACGTTATGTCATCTGAGATAATTGACTTCCAAGCACACACCTGAGGTCAGTTTTTGTAAGCACGCCGCCATTTTTACTAAGCAGCTTACTGCCTGAATATACAAAATTGCATCGTTTAGCCGTAGGTAATGAGACATTAGCTGATGGTGGTGGGGACATTGCTGTGAACACACCTGCAGACGCAGTAACTAGTGGCAGACAACACCTGCACGCGCAGTAACTAGTGGCAAACAACAACACCTGAAGACGCAGTAACTAGTGGCAGACAATACCTACAGACGCAGTAACAAGTGGCAGACAATACCTACAGACGCAGTAACTATACCATTTACAAGTTGATTTGCTCCAAATGAATTTTGATTTGCTCCTCGTGAAAATTGAATTGCCCCAAGTGAATTTTGATTTGCTCCTCGTGAAAATAGAATTGCTCCAAGTGAATTTTGATTTGCTCCTCGTGAAAATAGAATTGCTCCAAGTGAATTTTGATTTGCTCCTCGTGAAAATAGAATTGATCCAAGTGAATTTTGATTTGCTCTTCGTGAAAATAGAATTGCTCCAAGTGAATTTTGATTTGATCCTCGTGAAAGTAGAATTGCTCCAAGTGAAATTTGAATTGCTCTTTGTCAATTTGCTATCGGTCCAAATAATTTTTAGTTTTTTATGGTTACAATATCAAAATTACGTATTTTTTTCAGCTTGTGCATTTAAAATATATAAAATACTATATATTACCCTAACCACAGGGTTGAACCTTGGTCTGAACCTTTCTTGATAGCCAAATCTGTGCTCTCATGGTTAATTAATATTAATTAGTAAATATTTAAATTTTATTTAATATTAATTAATAATTAATTACCTTTCAATCAATTTTGCAAAAATCCTAATTCCTTGATTACTTCTTTAATTATTTACCCTATCAGTAAAAGGCACATAAGCAAAGGAACCCTATAAGCAATTACCCAAGGGTTATTTCCTACCGACGATCATCTGGTAGATGACACCCTATCAAATAAACCATTATTATTACTATCCTCATTGAACATGTTTAGGTCGCAATCCCTAGCGGAATTGGACAATATATTGATAGAAAAGGTTTGAAAATAAAAAAAATAACAAATATATATTTTCTGATAACCTGTGTACAAATGCATTTTGATGAAGAAGTACAGTAATGTTATCGAAAGAATAATACTGCTGAAACGTCGTAACTAAACATCAAAAAATGAAATGTAAAGCATATATTACAACGTTTGCACAAGTTTTTATAATTATTTCCTCATTAACATATTTCCATTATTTTTATTATTATTACATAAGAAAGTTTTGGCCTCCCTTAACCAGGACAAAGATGTTCTAAGAGAGGAAAGAAGAAGGCACCATTTAGTATGGAGTTGAGGGAACGCGGAATCTATGCACAAAGTGCACAGAAACAGTAAGCTAGGAAAGAAGTTCATGAAACACGAAAAAAAGTTGAAGAAGAAAGTAGTAGGTGCTGAAAAACAGGACAGCAGTAAACCGAAAAAAGATGGTCCGTAACAAAACAAGATCTATTTTATTACAACAAAAAGGAATCCTACCTAACCTTTAGCTCGGGCCCTCACATGGTTCCCCTGGGAGCGGTAATTCCCATAGATACAATAGCTGTATCCCCCTGAGGGGACATATTTCTATAAGATCTCTTTGATCAACGTCATGATCTTGTTGTACTTTTCTGTGAAGTTGTGAGAGAGTAATCGAAGCATTTTCTTCTATGGCTGTTGTCAGTGTCCTCAATATTTCGGGATATTTCTTATATTATTTCTTCCTTTCTTCTTAGATATGACTTGCTTATTTTACATCCACCTGTATGCAGTCTTAACATTTATTCCAAGTGCGTTTGCAACTTTCTTAAAGTCCTCTTTATTATTGAAAGCTTATATTATTCTCTGTCTGTCTCACGCACTTGTTTTATTATACTTCATCTACATAGAAGGTTTTGGTTTCTGACAGATGAAGATTTTTGGAGTTAAGGTGGACACTTATTGCTGATGACGTTAGCATGTCTACAAAAGTGTGGGACGTGATGTGCAGTAGTGTGCAACGTGGCAGTATCTCTGTGATGCTTCTTTGATCAAAGTGTCTGAGGTACGACTCCTCTGTCCAATGGTTTGATAATGAGTAATGGTTCATACAACGAAAATTATACTTTCATTTTTTTTGTAAATTGTACTCAACAAAAACTCTGTATCTTTGTACGCATTATTGGAATAAAATTACTTAACAAAGAAAAAATAAATTTCGCTAAGATTCTTTCAAATAATTTTATAAAGCCAGTAAAATACTTATGTACTTATTTAAAATTGGAAAAAAGCAAATCTAATTTCAATTGGAGCAATTCTATTTTCATTAGGATCAAATCAAAATTCACTTGGAGCAATTCTATTTTCACGAGGAGCAAATTAAAATTCACTTGGAGCAATTCTATTTTCACGAGGAGCAAATCAAAATTCACTTGGAGCAATTCTATTTTCACGAGGAGCAAATTAAAATTCACTTGGAGCAATTCTATTTTCACGAGGAGCAAATCAAAATTCACTTGGAGCAATTCTATTTTCACGAGGAGCAAATCAAAATTCACTTGGAGCAATTCTATTTTCACGAGGAGCAAATCAAAATTAATTTGGAGCAAATCAACTTGTAACTTGTATAGTGGCAGACAATACCTACAGACGCAGTAACTAGTGGCAGACAACACCTGCACACGCAGTAACTAGTGACAAACAACAACACCTGAAGACGCAGTAACTAGTGGCAGACAATACCTACAGACGCAGTAACTATACCAATTACAAGTTGATTTGCTCCAAGTGAATTTTGATTTGCTCCTCGTGAAAATAGAATTGCTCCAAGTGAATTTTGATTTGCTCCTCGTGAAAATAGAATTGCTCCAAGTGAATTTTGATTTGCTCCTCGTGAAAATAGAATTGCTCCAAGTGAATTTTGATTTGCTCCTCGTGAAAATAGAATTTCTCCAAGTGAAATTTGATTTGATCCTCGTGAAAATAGAATTGCTCCAAGTGATATTTTATTTGCTTTTTTTCAATTTTAAATCATCACATAAGTATTTTACTGGCTTTAAAATGTTATTTGAAAGAATCTTAGCGAAATTTATTTTTTCAATGTAAAGTAATTTTATTCCAATAATGCGTACAAAGATACAGAGTTTTTGCTGAGTAAAATTTACAAAAAAATACAGCATATACCTTTCGTTGTATGAACCATTACTCGTTATCAAACCATTAGACAGAGGAGTCGTACCTCAGACACTTTGATCAAAGAAGCATCACAGAGATACCGCCACGTTGCACACTGCTGCACATCACGTCACACCTTGTGTAGACATGCTAACGTCATCAGCAATAAGTGTCCACCTCAACTCCAAACATCTTCATCTGTCAGAAACCAAAACCTTCAAGATGAAGTATAATGAAACAAGTGCGTGAGACAGACAGAATAATAGAAGCTTTCGATAATTAAGAGGACGATAAGAAAGTTGCAAACGCACTTGGAATAATTATTAAGATAGCATACAGGTGGATGTAAAATAAGCAAGTCATATCTAAGAAGAAAGGAACAAATAATATAAGAAATGTCCCGAAATATTGAGGACACTGACAACAGCCATAGAAGAAAACGCTTCGATTACTCTCTCACAACTTCGCAGCAAAGTACAAGATCATGACGTTGATCAAAGAGATCTTATAGAAATATGTCCCCTCAGGGGGATACAACTATTGTATCTATGGGAATTAGCGCTCCCAGGGGAACCATGTGAGGGCCCGAGCTAAAGGTTAGGTAGGCTTCTTTTTTGTTGTAATAAAATTGGTTTTTGTTTTTTTAAGGACCATCTTTTTTCAGTTCACTGCTGTCCTGTTATTCAGCACCTACTACTTTCTTCTTCAACTTTTTTCTTGTTTCATGAACTTCTTTCCTAGCTTACTGTTTCTGTGCACCTTGTGCATAGAATCCGCGTTCCCTCAACTCCATACTAAATGGTGCCTTCCTCTTTCCTCTCATGGAACATCTTTGTCGTGGTTAAGGGAGGCCAAAACTTTCTTTTATAATAATAATAATAATAATAAAAATAATGGAAATATGTTAATGAGGAAATAATTATCAGAACTTGTGCAAACGTTATAATATATGCTTACATTTCATTTTGTGATGTTTAGTTATGACGTTTCTGCAGTATTATTCTTTCGATAACATTACTGTACTTCTTCATCAAAATGCATTTGTACACAGGTTATCAGAAAAATATATTTGATAGGGTGCCATCTACCGGATGATCGTCGGTAGGAAATAACCCTTGGGTAATTGCTTATAGGGTTCCTTTGCTGATATGCCTTTTACTGATAGGGTAAATAATTGAAGAAGTAATCAATGAATTAGGATTTTTGCAAAATTTATTGAAAGGTAATTAATTATTAATTCACATTAAATAAAATTGAAATATTTACTAATTAATATTAATTAACCATGAGAGCACAGATTTGGCAATCAAGAAAGGTTCAGACCAAGGTTCAACCCTGTGTTTAGGGTAATATATAATATTTTATAAACTTTATATGCACAAGCTGAAAAAAATATTACGTAATTTTGATATTGTAACTATAACAAACTAAAAATTATTTGGATCGATAGCAAATTAACAAAGAGCAAATCAAAATTCACTTGGAGCAATTCTATTTTCACGAGGAGCAAATCAAAATTCACTTGGAGCAATTCTATTTTCACGAGGAGCAAATCAAAATTCACTTGGAGCAATTCTATTTTCACGAGGAGCAAATCAAAATTCACTTGGAGTAATTCTATTTTCACGAGGAGCAAATCAAAATTCACTTGGAGCAATTCTATTTTCACGAGGAGCAAATCAAAATTCACTTGGATCAATTCTATTATCACGAGGAGCAAATCAAAATTCACTTGGAGCAATTCTATTTTCACGAGGAGCAAATCAAAAATTCACTTGGAGCAATTCTATTTTCACGAGGATCAAATCAAAATTCACTTGGATCAATTCTATTATCACGAGGAGCAAATCAAAATTCACTTGGAGCAATTCTATTTTCACGAGGAGCAAATCAAAATTCACTTGGAGCAATTCTATTTTCACGAGGAGCAAATCAAAATCACTTGGAGCAATTCTATTTTCACGAGGAGCAAATCAAAATTAATTTGGAGCAAATCAACTTGTAAATGGTATAGTGGCAGACAACACCTGCAGACGACTGGTTGGTCCGTCTCTTTTTCACGCTCTCAAAGGATGCTTAATGACCGTATCTTTTACATACATTTGATTTCGCCCACATCTGGAAGCTCTATTTAGGAAAAATGTCAAATCCCGTATATTTTGACGGCTGTGTGCTCAAATGAAAAATATTCCATTGGAAAACACATTCATATTACCTAAAATTATATTGTATACGTCTCCATTTTCTTTCACAGACTTCGATTCCCACACTGCAGATGCAATGTAATAATTGATTGGTCACCGTGAAAATTATTTTATTTAATCATAGAAAACGTTGGACGAACGTGGTCAACTGAAATAATTGAGTTCCACGCTGTTCTTGCAACACACACGGTCGATGTGTAAAATTTCATTATTGGACTTTGCACGCCATCCTAAATTACTGGCTCATTATTACAGGTAAATTAATGGCTTATTAAAACAGGTTGATGTAACAGCGACGGTACTACACCGTACAGTGGAGAAATTCTTTATTTTCAAGGGATTATTGAATTGCTGACAATGATCTCGAATTGCTGAATGAGGAGAGGGAAGCACGTGACCAGTTCTACGGGAAATTCCTGAATGTTGGCTGTGTCTAATGAATTGTTGAAGTTTGGTACTACCAACACAAGTCTGCATGCAGCAGTCACGCATGATTTTGTAAATATATTAATTTTTATTATTTACATAATGTATATTAAATAATCATCATTCATTGATAATGTTTATATCAATTAGGTTGCATTAATTATTAATAACAATTAAATTAATAAAAGCAGGGACCCAATCCGTCCCCTAATCAGCATCCAATACTATATTAATCTGTGGCCAATATTGTCTGAACTTATTTCGAATATCAGATCGATATTATTATCTCATATACAAAATAACAGAATATTATCGAATATTGGCATATGGTCAGTAATTGCCTACCCAATACTCAACAATTGCTCATAAAATACTTTACGCAAGAACCAATACTTTGTAATTGGCTTCCTAATACCAGAAGCTGGAGCCAATACTCAGTAATTGTCCATCCAATACTGGACGCAGGAGCCAATACTTAGTAATTGCCCATCCATTTCTGGACGTAGGAGCCAATACACAGTAATTGCATATCCAATACTGAATGCAGGAGCCAATACACAGTAATTGCCCATCCAATACTGGACGCAGGAGCCAATACTCAGTAATTGCCCATCCAATACTGGACGCAGGAGCCAATACTTAGTAATTGCCCATCCAATTCTGGACGTAGGAGCCAATACACAGTAATTGCATATCCAATACTGAATGCAGGAGCCAATACACAGTAATTGCCCATCCAATACTGGATGCAGGAGCCAATACTTAGTAATTGCAAATCCTGTGAAGAACCTTTAAAGTTAAGGATTCAATTTGGAACTAACATTATTTGAAATGAAGTCTTTCTAGGTTTAAGTTGAATTCTGATGGAAACATAAAAATGATTGCGTACCACTCCAGCACCATGGGTGACATTCATGTAGTTAGCCGACATGTCGTTGCCTGAATACAACCTGCCTTAAACAGCAGAGGTTACTTTAACTCGTCTCGGAGCTGTCTGAGCAGTTCACTCCTGCTCTCCGAGCTGGCACCACTGCATACGCACTCTGAGGTCTAACGTGACGTCATCCGTGACGCCTCCCCGCATCCAGCTGCTTTGCAAACTTCCGACTGTGCTTCCTGAGCCTTCTGTCCTGGGGGAGTTTCTGGCGACCCTTTCGTCATGTTCTCCACGGCTGGGGATGTGGTGATGGGCTGAGTGTGCCACCAGCTGCTGCGACGTCTACGCCTGCCTACCTCTGCTCTGCTCACTCGCTGAGGCTCACGGACTTGTGGAGGTTGGTGACTATTGTCGTTAACTATGTGAATGTCCATTCCGTGAGCTGGTTTTAGGTGTGCGCAATCCAGGCCTCGTATCTATTCCAATCTCTACCATAACCTGTAAGCCCTATAACTATGATTACGTAAAACTGCAACGGCTTCATAACTACTTTAGAACTATAACTAAAATACGTAATAACTATAACTAAACTATGACGGTTACTATGACCATCTTATAACTACTGTCTGTAAGACAACGAACGATAACTAAAAGGAGGCATTATTATGCTCTGAACCTCAACGCAAACTAAATTGCATTTCTTTATCCCCTTGCAGTTCCTTCGCGGCTTAATTGAGTGCAAGGTGTGACGGTCCGCTTCTTCAGCCAGTCACGCTGCTCATGTGGAGCTTGAATCTCCCTGCTACGCACTTATTATACAACGTATAATAAGTGCGTATAATAAGCTATAACGTATAATAAGCGTATAATATAAGCTTCAACGTACAATTGAGATTTTTGAAATCTTCATAAATAAAAAGATATTGAACCGGTAAAATCGGTGAGTCGAGTAATAGCGTTAATGAGCAAGTGCCCAGTTTCGTGTTCTAATTAAGTAGAGTTCATTCACTGCGGCCGGTGCGAGATCGGGCGAGTAGCGGTGACTGAAATGATTTCATCTTTACCATCCACGTCAGTATGTCACGACCCCAAATGTTGGGTGCATAAATTCCCTCAGTTCCAATACATGATGTCGCAGATTTCTTCACAGCAGGAGCTTCTCTCCGATATTGTCCCCTCAATGTCTGTATTTTTCTGCTAATACTGATGATGGAAAAGTTCGGTCGTTGTTTTCCTGATTATAGAATTCATAGAAAATAGCATTCCATACTCTTAAACAAAGTCAAGGATTTAACCTTTTGTAATTTTTATATGTAAGTTATGAGAGCCTCGACAAAATCTGATTCAGGTAAAATTTAAGAAAAATGACATTCCATATTGTTAAGTTAAGTACTGTCAGGATATGCCTGCGAAGTGCGCGAGTTGGAATAGTTTACTTTCGGGTCTTGGCTCCTGCGTCCAGTGCTGGATAATATTCTCTTATTCTTTATTGGAGATAAATATATCGATCTGATAAAGGAAATAGGTTCAGCCAATATTGGCCACAGATTGATTGAATATTAGGTGGTGGGTGTAGTAATGTAATTATTATTCAAGAAATAAAAATATTTATTTAATTTATTGATCACATATAATATCAAATATTCCATTTTTAATACAGTTTCTCCATAGAAATTATATGATTTATCAAAATATTCAGAAATTCTTCACCGGTCTTATATCCTACTCGAACTCCAACTAAATCCCTCTCCTATAACTGCCCGTCGATATATATAATATACAAATCCCTCTCCTATAACTGCCCGTCGATATATATAATATACAAATCCCTCTCCTATAACTGCCCGTCGATATATATAATATACAAATCCCTCTCCTATAACTGCCCGTCGATATATATAATATACAAATCCCTCTCCTATAACTGCCCGTCGATATATATAATATACAAATCCCTCTCCTATAACTGCCCGTCGATATATATAATATACAAATCCCTCTCCTATAACTACCCGACGATACACATCCAAATCTGTGCACAAAAGCTCGCTGGAATAAAATATTCCATATATACGCCAGACGCAACTGAGTATCAATACACCCACACTGATGAGGTAGAGAAGCCACCAACACACATACACTCACCACACACCTGCGCGTGTACGTCACCTACACCACACACCCGCGCGTGTACGTCACCTACAACGCTCACACAATACAACGTGTGTATACTTCCATGATACTTAGCCGCGACACATGTTAATATCACCTTGTAAGATTTAAAATCATAAACGTAACAAATACCTGTAGTACGAATTCACGCTTTCGTTGGCCATTGTTGAGTTCGGTTTAATATATATACAGAGCAATAAATGTCTTTTTATGAGAATTGTTCTCAATAACCAACAGTTGAATACCATCATAGGCTTTTACGTATCATTTGGGCGTAAAAATATATATATTTAGAAACCATAAACTTTTAGTGTCTGGCGAAGAACTTTGGCAAATGAAGGATAACAAAAGTGAATGTAAAAAGTGTTTTCTTCTAGAAGGTCGCACACAACAACTTGACGCAGCTATAAATTTATGTGGTAGCGAATTGATCACAACTCAACGTCGACTTATTGTGTACGTAAATGTTAAGTTATTTATCCATAAATATCAAGTTAAATACCGTTACAAAATCAAATAAGCCGCGAACCAGAACTCGATTAGTATTGATCCAGCATTATTTATCATATCCTTATGTAATAAAACACCAGATGTCTCCTTAAAGTTATATAAATCAATAACTGTATATACTTTGTGCGTAATTTGTGGCATGTTATCACAATGGGCATGTGAGTGAATACATCAAATTGGTTGGTGCGTGTGTCTGTGACGCTCACAAGGACGCTCAATGACCGTATCTGTGATACGAGTTTCACCAGTGCACAAGTACAAGAATATTTTGATGGCGGGTACTGTTGGGATAGATATATTTGTTGGGCATCCACAGCTGGAGGATTTGTTTAATGGCGGGTACAGTTGGCATGGATATATTTGTTGGGCATCCACAGCTGGAGGATTTATTTAATGGCGGGTACTGTTGGCATGGATATATTTGTTGGGCATCCACAGCTGGAGGAATTATTTAATGGCGGGTACAGTTGGCATGGATATATTTGTTGGGCATCCACAGCTGGAGGATTTATTTAATGGCGGGTACTGTTGGCATGGATATATTTGTTGGGCATCCACAGCTGGAGGATTTATTTAATGGCGGGTACTGTTGGCATGGATGTATTTGTTGGGCATCCACAGATGGGGGATTTGTCTGAAGGAAATATTGAATCCCGTCATTTTAGACGGGTCGTGTACACTAGTTAAATATAATTTACATAATCATGTGTACCAGAGTATACATACACACACACCGATGAGGTGTTTAGTAGCTGCTATCACACACACACACACACACACGCACACACGTATATCAGCGCGCAGTTCGCTACGCAGGGCTTCGAATGAAACCATCGGATTCGTTATCACTTTCAGCTTCTATGCTCATGTTAGTCAGCTTTATGATTTTTCATTTCAGAGTTTCTCACAGCATGGAGCTGAGAACCGTTGATGACATTAGCTTTGTTCATAAATATTGCTATGTATGTCTTTACTGAGGCGTCATTTCATAGTAAACTGAAATAAAGTGGCAACGAATTTTTTAAGGAATTTGTTGTGCGAAAATTTTTTTTATTTGGATAAGTTTAGCTTCTAATAAAAATTTCTTTCGGGTAAAAAGTATTTAATGGCAAGCCATAGTAAATTTCAACAGTGGTTCTATCAAGTTCACTTGCAACACAACGCCTAATCAATTATTTGACGCAGCAATATATCTGTTGTGATAGTGATATATCAGACCTCAATGTCAACTATGCTATACCTAATATTGGATTATGGATCCATTTATATTGAATTTGCCATAATGAAACAATCATATAAGTCAGTAATCAGCATCATATAATTTATGCAAAATAATTCATCCCACAACCAATAATCCTTCAGCCAATACCCACCACAAGCGCACACGCCCACCAACAATAACAGCAACAAAATATACCAGCAATAACAATACCATTTAATGAAGCTTGAAATAACAAATGAAGTTAGCCATCGAACAACCAAAACAACAGCAACTATTGGCTGAAATTTGAGCGTTCACGCATAGCGTCTATTTTTATTTCGAGTATATATGATTTAATAATATTCTATGTTTACTAGGTTGCATTGAGGTTGCATTAGAAGGGGACTGATTCAAGTTAGTGGAATGTACGGTGATGTGTGTGACTTTATCAATGGTGTGTGGTAGTATTGGTGATAAATGTTGAGGTAGTTGTGGTATATGGCAAAATCCCTGCGTAAAACAGCTGTAAAATACAATGTAAGCTGTAAAGATTATGTAAAAAAAAATTTTCGTTCAGTTGTTAGGAGAAATTTTGTATCATCCTACTTGTAGGAGATGCAGACCGAACCTTGCAGACAGCGAGAAGCAGACTACAGTGAAATGAATTACTTATATGAAATGATTCAATCTAATTATAGATCTGTTCAATATTGGAGTCAAACAAAGTCATATGAATTAGAGAAATGAATAATATCTTTCTAATTGTTAATTGCTGTGTTGGATTCTACCCTTGAAATACTTGAATTTCGAACACATTTGAAAAATAGTGTTGTCACCGCTGAAAAAAGTTGAAAATTGGTAATCGAGAAAATTTTGTGTATATGTCGATTACTCTTTTGAACAATATGAATTTTATCGTGTCAAATATACTATTCCATTCAAATTGTTTCTTTAATTTGATTTTCAAGTCTGGTGAAAATAATAAATTTGAATATCATTGATCCATACATTCACATTTCTTCTCTTTATAGGCACCTGAAACTCTTGACCCTGGAAGAGTGGTCCTTCTGATAAATTGTTAAAACTTTCCAGTTTTTACAGCCTACGGGCTAACGAGCTTTTATATAATTTCAGGAAAGTTACTTTTCTTCAGGCGAATGATCATTAGGAATTAAGAAACGAAGAATGCTCCACGTATAGAAATCATGTTTAATTAAGATTTCACACGAACTATAAATTTAACACTAAGTCAGTTCTATAAAACGTTTCGGAGACCAGCTACATCTTCACTTAACAGTCAGCAAAGATGAAATAAAGAACAAAATCAGTCTCTATACAAATACATGGGCATTTAAATCTACAAGTAAATTTGCAATGGGTTAGAACTATTTGCGCTATTGAGTTCTGGCTTTTCCTTAGCGATAAAAAGCGATTCTAAAATACGTAAATCTAAATTATTTGATGCTGTGCGTAAAATCAAAAAATTTTCCTCAGCTATTCGGTCACAACACTGCTCGCTGTGTAGGCGTATAGATGAATGAGGCGGTTGGGTCAGAGGTCTTCCGCTACGGTAGCTGACTCCACGGTGTTGGGCAATCCTAATTTAGAATGGCAAAGTCGTCCTGCCGACATAGCCAGATTTACATTGTACACAACTAAACTTATACACGATGGATGCCCGCATCCGTTTAGGAATCACGTCTTCGTAGCGAAAGAAGGAGCCAATTTTTAATGAATTAACAGCCACAATGACAGTTTTACAGCAGGAAAATGACGTTTGAAAAGAATTTCTAAATCTCGTGACATTTTGTCAGTGTAATCTCCAAAAATAGGGAAAAACGCAATAGAGACGTTGCAGTGGTTCTATCACGGCATTGGTTACGAAGTATTTCTTAGCCAAAAATTTTTTAATATGTATATTGACAATAGAAGTAGGGCACCCATTTTTACGTAGAAAATTTTGTAAAAAGGAAAACTCCATATGAAGAGCTACGTACTTCGAACAGATATTGAAAGCACGATTTAATAAGGTTTTGACAGTATTAATTTTGAATCTATAGTTACAGAAACTAAAAAAGCTTAAACCCAAAGCAGTGAATGTCGTTTTTCGAAATACAGATGAATTAAACGTATGACCGCTTCTAGTAATTTTAGAATCTAAAATAGATAAACAATTATTGGTCTCTATATCAATTGTGAATTTTATAGACGGGTGCAAATAGTTCTTACCCATTGCAAATTTACTTGTAGATTTTATATGGCCATGTATTTTGTAAAGAAAGACTGATTTTGTTCTTTATTTTATCTTTGCTGACTGTTAACTGAAGATGGAGCTGGTCTGCGAAACGTTTTATAGAACTGACTTAGTGTTAAATTTATAGGTCGTGTGAAATCTTAATTAAACATGATTTCTATACGTTGTGCATTCTTCTTTATTAAATTTCTTATATAATATAAAATGACAGGTCTAAGCCTAAGAAGTGTGCACGTGAGCATAGTTCAATTGTGAGTATTGGCTGCTCTATATATCCAGTGTCGGATGATATCCCCTCAGTGGAGTGACTACGCGGTACCAGCTGTGCTGATGTGGCCGCAACTCCGCCAGCGCGTGTTGTTGTACGGGCCTGACGTACTGGTGAGACTAGTATGTCTGACATACTGGGGAGACTAGTGTGTCTGACATACTGGGGAGACTAGTGTGTCTAACGTACTTGAGAGACTAGTATGTCTGACATACTGGAGAGACTAGTGTGTCTGACGTACTGGAGAGACTATTATGTCTGACATACTGGCGAGACTAGTATGTCTAACGTACTGGAGAGACTAGTGTGTCTGATGTACTGGAGAGACTGGTATGTCTGACGTACTGAAGAGTCTAGTGTGTCTGACGTACTGGAGAGACTAGTGTGTCTGACGTACTGCAAAGACTGGTATGTCTGACGTACTGGAGAAACTGGTATGTCTGACGTTCTGGGGAGACTAGTGTGTCTGACGTACTGGAGAGACAAGTGTGTCTGACGTACTGGAGAGACTGGTATGTCTGACGTACTGAAGAGACTAGTGTGTCTGACGTACTGGAGAGACTAGTGTGTCTGACGTACTGGAGAGACTGGTATGTCTGACGTACTGGAGAGACTGGTATGTCTGACGTACTGGAGAGACTAGTGTGTCTGACGTACTGGAGAGACAAGTGTGTCTGACGTACTGGAGAGACTGGTATGTCTGACGAACTGAAGAGACTAGTGTGTCTGACGTACTGGAGAGACTAGTGTGTCTGGCGTACTGGAGAGACTGGTATGTCTGACGTACTGGAGAGACTAGTGTGTCTGACGTACTGGAGGGACTGGTATGTCTGACGTACTGGAGAGACTAGTGTGTCTGAGGTACTGGAGAGACTAGTGTGTCTGATGTACTGGAGAGACTGGTATGTCTGACGTACTGGAGAGACTGGTGTGTCTGACGTACTGGAGAGACTGGTATGTCTGACGTACTGGCGAGACTAGTATGTCTGACGTACTGGAGAGACTGGTATGTCTGACATACTGGAGAGACTAGTGTGTCTGACGTACTGGACAGACTAGTGTGTCTGACCTACTGGAGAGACTAGTGTGTCTGACATACTGGAATGACTAGTATGTCTGACGTACTGGAGAGACTAGTATGTCTGACATACTGGAGAGACTGGTATGTCTGACGAACTGAAGAGACTAGTGTGTTTGACATACTAGAGAGACTAGTATGTCTGACGTACTGGCGAAACTAGTATGCTTGATATATAAGAGAAACTAGCATGTCTGACATACTAGAAAAACTGGTATGTCTAAAATACAAGAGAAACTAGTATGTCACACCTACTAGAGAAACTAGTATGTCTGGCATACAGGAGAGACTAGTATATCTGACATACTGGAGAGACTAGTGTGTCTGACATACTGGAGAGACTAGTATGTCCGACATACTAGAGAAACTAGTATGTGTGACATACTTTAGAAACTAGTATTTTAAAAATGTCCGACATAATAGAGAAACTAGTTTGTCTAATGTACAATAGAAACTATGTAGTATGTTTAACATACTAGAGAAACTAGTATGTCTAACGTACTAGAGAAACTAGTATGTCCGACACACTACAGATACCAGTATGTCTAACATACTAGAGAAACTAGTATATCCGACGTACAAGAGAAACCAGTATGTCTAACATACTAGAGAAACTAGTATATCCGACGTCCAAGAGAAACCAGCATGTCTAACATACCAGAGAAACTAGTATATCCGACGTTTAAGAGAAACCAGTGTGTCTAACATACTAGAGAAACTAGTATGTCGGCATCCGTTGGCGGAAGAAAATTACCGCGACCGCCATGCGGCGTGTGTACAGCAGTCAACACATAGAGAGTAATGGCTAGTGACAGTAGCTAGTTTGATGGCTAGTTACACGCAGTAGTCACTAGACACAGGCTAGTGACACACAGTAGTCACTAGACACTGGCTAGTGACACACAGTAGCCACTAGACACTGGCTAGTGACACACAGTAGCCACTAGACACTGGCTAGTGACACACAGTGGCCACTAGACACTGGTTAGTGACACACAGTAGTCACTAGACACAGGCTAGTGTACAAATGACGCAGTTCATGTCAGTTTATCATCTCTAATTTCATGTTCTAGTTCGATGTTTAAAAGAAGAAACTTCGTACAATTATGGCGAAATTATTTGGACATATAAAGGGTGGGGCTAAAGGTATGAACGAATTTTGATGGGCTGCCGCTCGGCCTGTGGGGGAGGTGGAGAAACGGGAGGGGTTTCGTTGTTGCTGGGTGAGAGTCTAGTTTATAGTAGAAGCCATGGTATGGACGGGAGAGCATCGCGGGTTTGCTGTTGTTACGTTTTTCGAAAATCGCCGTTCTGTGATCGCCACGCACCGAGCGCCTAGTCTCGGTGAGGGGTGACGTGGAGTGGCCTGCGCGCTCACCAGATTTGAGCATTTGTGACTTTTTCCTGTGGGGGTACATAAAGGAAAAGGTTTTTAAATATCGTCCACATACCGTGGAAGAACTTAAGGACAGAATCAGAGAGGAACTTGCAGCAATACCCATCGAAATGTGCAGAAGAGCGGTTCAAAATTTCAGAACTCGTCTTCAGGAGTGCATATCGGCTGACGGCCAGCACCTACGGGATATCATCTTTAAAACTTAAGATAAAAAAACAGATTTTGTACTGCATTAAACAATATATAAATAAATACTGAAAGTTGAATGGTTCTCCTTTCACATTCCTTTATAACCGGTTCATACCTTTAGCCCCACCCTGTATAATGATCCACTATTTGGCCACATATAATGATCCATTGAAGGAATGGGTACGTGACACTTTGCTACCAATGCTTCACTATTTTTGCAGCCTACTGGCTCACAATAACCTAAACAGAGTACAATGTCAGGACTATGCCTGCGGAGTGTGTGTGTGTGTGTGAGAATAGTGTAATTCTAAGTATTGGCTCCCGTGTCCAGTATTGGATGATATTCTCTTGTTAAGATGTGAAAATATCGATCTGAAATTGGAAATAAGGTCAGCCAATATTGGCCACAGATTAAGAGGGTGCTAAGTTCAATAATGTAATTCACATTATTATAAATAATATTTAAATAACATTATTACAAAATATATATGTATGAGTAGAAAAATTAGACACTGAGTTTTGACATATTCGCTATCAGAAGTAACAAATGGCTACATCAAGTTGTTCATGAAGGCATTATGTTGCGTGTGATCACAGTAACAATCTCTGTTTCTATTGACTTATGTCACCCTTCGATTGTTGACTTTGACGCGGCACGTGTATACCACTTGCAATTTTTGGGAGGAAAAATCCATGCTCTAGTTTTTAAAAGAATTCAATGTCCCATAATTATTGATTTTTATAAATGATGTCTCGATGATGATGCTGGTTACACTTGTACCGAAATTTCCGCTATTCAGAATAAAAAATCCTCTTAAGGCGAATATGCGCTCAAAAAGGGAACCATTCGTGACTTTTCTTTTGTTTCAAAGAATTACGCAGTTTTATTCACTCATAGCGCTATTCTTTCGCTTGCCCCTGAGGCTCCAAGAGCAGCCCTAGCTACTCCAACTAGCCCCGAAAGAACAAAACCATTCTTAACTCCAGACATGCTTTACGCATGAACATCAGTCTGGCACCAACCAATTACCTCATCAATTCAATTTCTCGCCGTTCAGCTCGTATTTTCGCAGTGTGTCACGTTCGTTATTCTCGGCGTGCCTGGTGAGAGCATGTGTTCGACAGTGAAGCTAGTCAACATGAAGATGGTCTGCTAAAAGAGTGGCCGGCTCGTGGAAGGATGGGGGCAGGACGGCGACGCTTTGGGGGAGCGATTGTCTCCCGCAAGCGATAAAGACCTGGCACAGGATTACCATCTCGTCACTACGGAGACCCAAGGACCGGATTACTGTTATGGTGGGTTGCAGTGATTGATAGCGCTATGTCCAGTCATCATGTTCAGTAATTCTTAACTACTTAACCGAGTAGAAGGTCCATCACTCTGGCCTAAGAAATAAATGAGAAGATCACGAAGGGTTCTCGCCCACTTAAGCACACTATGAGCTATTTAGCCATTACTATTATCCTATGAGCTATTTAGCCATTGCTATTATCCTATGAGCTATTTAGCCATTGCTATTATCCTATGAGGTATTTAGCCATTGCTATTATCCTATGAGCTATTTAGCCATTGCTATTATCCTATGAGCTATTTAGCCATTGCCATTATCCTATGAGCTATTTAGCAATTGCTATTATCCTATGAGCTATTTCGCCATTGCCATTATCCTATGAGCTATTTAGCCATTGCCATTATCCTATGAGCTATTTAGCCATTGCCATTATCCTATGAGCTATTTAGCCATTGCCATTATCCTATGAGCTATTTAGCCATTGCTATTATCCTATGAGCTATTTAGCCATTGCCATTATCCTTTGAGCTATTTAGCCATTGCCATTATCCTATGAGCTATTTAGCCATTGCCATTATCCTATGAGCTATTTAGCCATTGCCATTATCCTATGAGCTATTTAGCCATTGCCATTATCCTATGAGCTATTTAGCCCTTGCCATTATCCTATGAGTTATTTAGCCATTACTATTATCCTATGAGCTATTTAGCCATTGCTATTATCCTATGAGCTATTTAGCCATTGCCATTATCCTATGAGCTATTTAGCCATTGCTATTATCCTATGAGCTATTTAGCCCTTGCCATTATCCTATGAGTTATTTAGCCATTACTATTATCCTATGAGCTATTTAGCCATTGCTATTATCCTATGAGCTATTTAGCCATTGCTATTATCCTATGAGCTATTTAGCCATTGCCATTATCCTATGAGCTATTTAGCCATTGCCATTATCCTATGAGCTATTTAGCCATTGCTATTATCCTATGAGCTATTTAGCCATTGCCATTATCCTACGAGCTATTTAGCCATTGCCATTATCCTATGAGCTATTTAGCCATTGCTATTATCCTATGAGCTATTAAGCCATTGCTATTATCCTATGAGCTATTTTGCCATTGCCATTATCCTATAAGCTATTTAGCCATTGCTATTATCCTATGAGCTATTTAGTCATTGCTATTATCCTATGAGCTATTTAGCCATTGCCATTATCCTATGAGCTATTTAGCCATTGCTATTATCCTATGAGCTATTTAGCCATTGCTATTATCCTATGAGCTATTTAGCCATTGCCATTATCCTATGAGCTATTTAGCCATTGCCATTATCCTATGAGCTATTTAGCCATTGCCATTATCCTATGAGCTATTTAGCCATTGCCATTATCCTATGAGCTATTTAGCCATTGCTATTATCCTATGAGCTATTTAGCCATTGCCATTATCCTATGAGCTATTTAGCCATTGCCATTATCCTATATTCTATTTAGCCATTGCTATTATCCTATGAGCTATTTAGCCATTGCTATTATCCTATGAGCTATTTAGCCATTGCCATTATCCTATGAGCTATTTAGCCATTGCTATTATCCTATGAGCTATTTAGCCATTGCCATTATCCTATGAGCTATTTAGCCATTGCCATTATCCTATGAGCTATTTAGCCATTGCCATTATCCTATGAGCTATTTAGCCATTGCCATTATCCTATGAGCTATTTAGCCATTGCCATTATCCTATGAGCTATTTAGCCATTGCCATTATCCTATGAGCTATTTAGCCATTGCTATTATCCTATGAGCTATTTAGCCATTGCCATTATCCTATGAGCTATTTAGCCATTGCCATTATCCTATGAGCTATTTAGCCATTGCCATTATCCTATGAGCTATTTAGCCATTGCCATTATCCTATGAGCTATTTAGCCATTGCCATTATCCTATGAGCTATTTAGCCATTGCTATTATCCTATGAGCTATTTAGCCATTGCCATTATCCTATGAGCTATTTAGCCATTGCCATTATCCTATGAGCTATTTAGCCATTGCCATTATCCTATGAGCTATTTAGCCATTGCCATTATCCTATGAGCTATTTAGCCATTGCCATTATCCTATGAGCTATTTAGCCATTGCCATTATCCTATGAGCTATTTAGCCATTGCCATTATCCTATGAGCTATTTAGCCATTGCTATTATCCTGTATGCTATCTAGCCATGCTATTTAGCCATTGCTATTTTCCTATACTTGTATGCTATCTAGCCATGCTATTTAGCCATTGCTATTTTCCTATACTTGTATACTTGTATGCTATCTAGCCATGCTATTTAGCCATTGCTATTTTCCTATACTTGTATACTTGTATGCTATCTAGCCATGCTATTTAGCCATTGCTATTTTCCTATACTTGTATACTTGTATGCTATCTAGCCATGCTATTTAGCCATTGCTATTTTCCTATACTTGTATGCTATCTAGCCATGCTATTTAGCCATTGCTATTCTCCTATACTTGTATGCTGGCTAGCCATGCTAGTTAACCACTGCTATTCTCCTATACTTGTATGCTATCTAGCCATGCTATTTAGCCACTGCTATTCTGCTATACCTGTACGCTATCTAGCCATGCTATTTAGCCACTGCTATTCTGCTATACCTGTACGCTATCTAGCCATGCTATTTAGCCACTGCTATTCTCCTATACCTGTACGCTATCTAGCCATGCTATTTAGCCACTGCTGTTTTCCTATACCTGTACGCTATCTAGCCATGCTATTTAGCCACAGCTGTTTTCCTATACCTGTACGCTATCTAGCCATGCTATTTAGCCACTGCAATTTCCTATACGCTATCTGGCCGGGCTATCTCCGGGCTATCTAATTCCGAAGATGCATAAGGGAAAGCCTACTATTTGCTCATAGTGTTCTTCCGTAAAACTTTGTTTTACCGCACTGAACAAACCTAACTTAAGTATTTGTTCACAGCCCGTGATTTCCTCCTTGTGGACGCCCATGGGCTAGTCGTTGAGCCGCGCTGCCGACGACTCTCCGTCGGTTACCTCTGCGATGCGGGGACACTTGCTGGGGCTCTGGATATTAAATTGCTCTTAAAACTGTCTGTCAAAAATGTATTGACAACTTTCAGTATACGTCCAGAGTGTTCAGCATTTCTTTCCTAGCCCCCATCCCGCTAGGATGGCGGAGCGTATAAATAATGAACTTCATAAGGTTTCATTGTGGCTTAAAGCTAATAAAATAAGCCTTAATATCGATAAAACAAAATATATTACATTCTCATACAAGAAAAATATATCTCTCCCACGCATTCAAATTGGCGAAGGTGAAATCGAAGAAACCAACTCAAGTAAATTCCTGGGCATCATAATAGACAAACATCTAACCTTTAAAGAGCACATCGCTCATATAAGTTCTAAATTATCAAAATCTATCGGAATCCTAAATAAAGTTAAAAATTTCCTGCCTGAAACAGCCTTACAAATGCTCTACCGAACGCTCATTTCACCATACTTGCAATACGGAATAGAAGCATGGTACGGAACTGATAAAAATAAAACCAACAAAATTTTTACCCTGCAAAAAAGAGCCATAAGAGCGGTAAAGAATCTAGAATATAATGCTCACACAAATGACTCATTCAAAAATTTACGAATACTTAAGCTCTCGGATCTCTACAAAATCTCCATTTGCAATTTCATTTACAAAACATTAACAAATGATGGCGACAATAGCCTAAAACAACTATTAACTGCGCAAACTGGTCATCACGACCATTTAACCCGAAATAGAAGTAAATTCATGCTTCCTTATTACTCAAAGGCTCGGTCACAACACAGTATCCTCTTCGTTGGAACTAAAACTTGGAACTCAATACCTGCGGAGATCCGTGAAAGTAATTCTTATAAGGTATTCAAAAATAATCTTGAGTCTCACTTCCTATCAGATTACTAGTCGTGTAAGATCACAGAGTCAAACCTTGTCACCTACATAACTGGTCCTAATAATGTAATTCGCCTTGGTTAATTTCGCCGATCTTCAGTCTGTTCTTGAATCGTTTGTCGACTATACTGTTAAATCAAGTCCATATGAACTATATTGTGAAATGAAGTATCTAATTTCGAGTTAATTATCTCATTGATCAGTCTAATACGTCTCTAGTTTAAGTGAATTAGGTTAAACATTATTGTACTCCTAAGACTAACCTTGATGGTAGGATGCCCTAGAAGTCACTGAACTTATTCGGGCCCACAGGTAGCTATACTCAAATTTGACCATTGTACTAGACTTAAGAAACATTTTATCCCTGTATCACCTGTGGTAAATAAATTGTTTAAATTGTTTAAAAATGGTAGTTTTTTCAAGAACACTATCTATGAATATCAACAATGACTTTCAACTTTAACAATTTCCGTTTAATCCAGAAATTAAGTAAAATGATTTTTGTCTATCCAATAGAAATGCTATATTTCAAACAAACTTTATGACGTCACCAAAACGCCATGTCGTTAGGCCAATAGTGGAGACGGATTTTGGGGTTGCAGTGCTACCAGATGCAATATGAGCGCTGCTATTGGTTCGTGGCGTGACGTCAGCATTGCCACACAGAGGACGCAAAAAAGATTGACCCTACCTTGTTTCCTCTACCGTGCCCGATGCTCATCACCGTCACCGGCACATAAAGCAAGTTAGATAAGTTCCCCCATGAGCGGCAGCGGGGATGGACGGTGGGTGAGCTCGGCAGCGATGGTTCAGACGTCGACATAAGAGGCAGTGACAATGGCGCACACTCCGTGGTCACGTGAAGAGCTTCCCATCTTGATTGGTAGTTACAAGCATCAGCCAAGCCTGTGGAACACAAAGCTGGATTCGTGTAACGAAAGATGGGCAAAACAAGCCTACCAACAGACAGGAAAACAACGAACTTTTTCATTATCAGTATTAGCAGAAAAAGACAGACATTGAGGGGGAATTTTGAAAAGAAGCTTCGGTTATGAAAAAGTCTGCGAAATCAGGCACTGGATCTGAGGATCTTCGTAGACCCGCACTATGGGGAATTGACATGGATGATAAAGATGAACTCATTTCAGCCACCGCTGTACGCACGGCCCCCATCGTGGGCGCCTTCCGTGTACTGGCAGCGATAGCATCACATCCACAGTGTCAAGCACAAGAAGAATTTAACCCCTAAGAGGGGTGAATAAATTATTTAACAAAGCACGCTTTTACCTGCCAATTACATTCTTTCCATGCTAAATTTACTGAAAACTCACCCTCAAATAAAAATGTAGCCATAACTGAACTAGAAATGATGATGAAATATTGTGACAAATCGTTCCAAACATGCGAAAAACGATTTCCATAGCGCTATCAATTCTTATCTGTTGCGAATTAACTGGTGGATGTTATTGTGTCCATGCATATTATAAAAATGACTGATCTTGCTCTGTTTTTCCAACATTGGAGACTGCTAACTGAAGATGAAGCTTGTCTCCGAAACGTTTCATTCAACTTATATGTTTTAAATTTATAGTTCATGATACCTTTATTCAATATGAATCCATTACGTGGTGCTTTCGTCATTTTTAAATTCATCATATTATTTACATCTCGAGTATCAGAGTGAATTACTTCTAGTTTAGTTATGCCTATATTTTATGAAGTCTTTTATCTATTCAGTAAATTTGAATTGGACTGTAAGAAAACCGGGGTCGAAAACGTTGGTTAAACTGTAATAAATTGCATTAATACTTTTAGAGCCGCTTAGAGTATTAGTAATTTACCGTAATTCCGCAGGTTCACAGAAGAGCGGTGTCACTCTATTACGGCCGTAATCTAGTGGCTAATGAGGGCACTCTATCGTTCTATATTATCTTATTCAGATGCCACCGGTGTCCTAGAGGACGGTGGCCGCTACATAGCGGTGACCCCGGCCGCTGTACCGTCGGACACAAGTCAGCGAACGTTTTTTACGGTGTCGGTGTCTTTGATTATTGTAGAAACACTGGTTAGAATTTTGAAAGTAAACTTTACAATATCGAACGGCGAAGAAGATGAAATGTTAGTTGATTTTGTTAGAAATAATGAAGCTCTGTATAATGTAAAGAGTAAAGACTGTAGAAAATCGCACCCTTAACAAAATCTTTGGAATAATTTCGGGACTACTCTTAAAAAAATCAGGTAGGGTTATCCAAATTGTAGGCAAATAATATAAAATATTTTTATATTTTATAACATACAGAGAGAATGTGATATACGTACGATATAAAGGTTCCACCAAAATAATACCAAAAAAACAAAGATCAAGTTCGACAAAATAATATAGCCACGATTGACCCGCAGCCCTGCCTCCCCACATGATGAGGTGCGATAGTGAGGTGTCTCTGCGTCGCGTCATACATCGTCATATAAAATAATGGCACAGGACAAATGGCTACATACCTGTGTATATTAATGTTGTGCTGCATAATTATGTTACCATTCAATATTACCTGGCATGTTAAAGTAATTTTTAAACATTTCTCTAGAGCTATGCATTCCAGAAAGAACATTGTGGCCTACTGGAGGAACTATATTTCAAGTAGGCACTGGAAGTGCATCATCAAGGGGTTTTTGACCTGAAGCAAGTACTTGTGCTTCCTTTACAATGTTATACAATATACAGGCACACATAATCAGTTTGCTTGCAGTTTCTGGGACAGTAGCAATGGGTTAACAGCTAATTCAGAAATATCGGCATAAAATTCCAAAAAGTATTTTCAGTTGTCCCTGGAGCTCGAGATGGTCGATAGCTATGGACGGCTCTCGATGTACCGTGTAGATTGCTGTCTTGGGTGAGGTTTCATCAGATTTTCGTGCGGAGCTAAACCATCATCACTAACTATCACATGTGCTACAACATTATTTGCAAAAGCACCCTCTGTGGATCGACTTTTAAACATCTCACTTTCCTCCGAACGAACCATCGTCTTCCGATGACTCTTCATCATCCAGGTAAATTAACAATGCTCTGTCTAGATCGTCCATTCTGACAGCGTGAGAAGTCACACGCTCCCCGCAATGCATCAACACAACTCCGTTACACTCCGTGATGAACGGCCGTTACATTACGGTCGCGGCATCACGCCACATTACGGCCGTAACGGTCGTCGCACCACGCCACATTACGGCCGTAACAGTCGCCGCATCACGCCACATTACGGCCGTAACAGTCGCCGCATCACGCCACATTACGGCCGTAACAGTCGCCGCACCACGCCACATTACGGCCGTAACGGTCGCGGCACCACGCCACATTACGGCCGTAACGGTCGCCGCATCACGCCACATTACGGCCGTAACAGTCGCAGCATCAAGCCACATTACGGCCGTAAAATAGCGGCACCGCTTCACAAGGCAACTTAGCTTTAGAATGTTCAGAGGTGAGTTACATTGTAATGCAGAGCCTGGAATGTGATCATGTGGTACTAGGGTAATTCTGGTTATGGGATCCTACTTCCGGTATGGGATAATTTACTGAGTATTGGTTCCTATATCCCGTGTTGGATAATATTCTGTTATGTTGTTAGAGGTGTTATATAAATCTGATATAGGATATTAGTGCAGCCAATATTGGCCACAGGTTAATGTAGTATTTGATGCTGTCCATGTGTTGCATTTAGTTCTAATATTATTGGATTTGTGAATGGTTTTGTGATTGGATTTATTATTGGATTTGTGACTGGAAAAATAAAATAAATAGAGCTGCTCAGACATTATATAGTCGATGTCTGGTTCTGGCATGAAAACAGTAATGGAATTCTCTAAATATTCTGATGAATCATTTAATTCCTACGGATGAATTAGATTAATGATAAATCAATTATTGTTATTTCAAGTAATTATATTTAAATAATAATTATGAATGATAATTACCTAATGAAACCCACTGCTCAATACTTAATCTATCTGTGGACAATATGAGCTGAATTTGTTTGCAATATCAGACCGATATTTAGTACTAAAGGTAAATAAAAGAATTTACCAAAATAGAGGCCAGGGGAACCAATACTCAGATGTGACACACTCCCGCACAGAGCCCAGGCGGGAATGATCATCGCCAAGCTTCGTAGATGAGCCCGTGGGCCGCAAAGCTGCATAGACTCAAGTGTTAGCATTGACCCTAACTTTACTTGTACGATGAGAAAATAAAATTCCGTCTTTAATTTACTGATCAATTTAATTGAATTTTATAGAAATTACATTGTTGTTGAAAAATACTGGTAACTCATAAATAACAAAACACAAATCTGCTAATAAAAATTTTCATTTAGTTTCATTTCGATTTTTGTGAAATATTTGATATGTAAACATCATTTGTATAAAGTAAAGGTAAATGTTGAGGACTTGACCATAATTGATTTTCTAGTTTTGGATGCCTAAATATTGTTAAAGAGATGAAAATAAATAAGTTTTCATCAATGCACTTTGCGTCGGAAATGAGTATTTTACAAGTTATGGCGGTAAATGAGTTACCGGATCTCCAGTGTTTGAGGCGGGAAAAAATATACCGTGCGGTCCGACGTGAAAGTAAACAGGCGTTGCCGCACGCCAACCAAGCCGACTTTGCCAGAACTCCACTGTATGAGGCGGGAAAAAATAAATGAGAGAAGCTAACCCCCTATTACAAACGTAAAGAGGTTGGGTCGTGAGGGGTAGCCACAGCTCTTTTAGGGAAAATTATAAAGAAAGGTTGTAACCGACCCATTACGTCGAATGATACGAAACACATGTAGCCATTACCGCTGCTTCGACGTAACTGGCGGCCTTGAGATGACCGCAGGTCCGTCCGTGACTTCAACCCCGGTATAGTGTGGGTTCGACGTATCTGGGAACATTCGAATTAATTAGGTCTTTCGCATCGACAATATAACTCGTCATCTCATTAACTATGTTTATGCATAGTAGAATTTCAATTGATTTATAATTTTCACTAAAAGAACTGTGGCTACCCCTCACGACCCAACCTCTTTACGTTTGTAATAGGGTGATGCTTCCCTTATTTATTTATTCCTGCCTCGAACACTGGAGATCCGGTAACTCATTTACCGTTATAACTTTTAAAATACTCGTTTCCGACGGAAAGTGCATTGAAGAAAACTTGTTTCTTTTGATCTCATTAACAACATTCAGGCATCAAAAATTCGAAAATCAATTATGGTCAAGTCCCCAACATTTACCAAAGTAAACTTTTATAGATTTTTGGGTAACTAAACAACTTTGGAAATTCATGAAAATTTCAGTAGGGCTCGATCATAATATTTTCAACAGAGTTATGAAAATATAGAAAGATTTTATTCGTTTCTCAAATGTTAATCGCTTTTTTTAGCCTCAAGTATTGAATACATCTATAATTAAATTATCTTACTTCTCTTGTAGTAATTCATTTCACTGTAGTCTGCTTCTCGTTTTACATTATCTTTACAGCTTATATTGTATTTTACAGCTGTTTTACACAGGGATTTTGCCATATACCACAACTACCTCAACATTTACCACCAATACTACCACATACCATTGATAAAGTCACACACATCACCGTACATTCCACTAACTTGAATCAGTCCCCTTCTAATGCAACCTCAATGCAACCTAGTACACATAGAATATTATTAAATCATATATACTCGAAATAAAAATAGACGCTCTGCGTGAACGCTCAAAGTTCAGCCAATAGTTGCTGTTGTTTTGGTTGTTCGATGGCTAACTTCATTTTATATTTCAGGCTTCATTAAATGGTATTGTTATTGCTGGTATATTTTGTTGTTGTCATTGTTGGTGGGCGTGTGCGCTTGTGGTGGGTATTGGCTGAAGGATTATTGGTTGTGGGATGAGTAATGTTGCTTAAATAATGATCTGATGCTGAATATGGACTTCTATGATTGGTTAATTTTGGTTTGCTCAATTTATAGGGGTAGATAATTCATTATTTATGCATAGAATAAGCTGACATCGGGTTTCACTAAGTGAATTGTCACAGAAAATTGAAAGGTACCTCAAATCATCGGTGATGACTTCATGGTACATGTGAACTTACTGAAGAACACTGGTAAATTTAAATGAAATTGAATAACTTTTCGAAGGAGTTGTAATTGAAGTAAACATTATCAATAAATGATATACATTCAATGCAAATATTGTGAATAATAATGGTTATTTTATTTGCAATATCATTTATCCGCACGAATTAAATGATTTTCAGAATATTCATTTATTTTTTCCCCCATAGGCCTATGTATATTAAATCACAACTCCTCGAAATAGTGATGTCAATCATTTCTAGTTTCGTTATGGCTTTGATCTTTTTAGTAATTCAAGTCTTCAGTAAATTTGTGCCGCAGCGTTAAAAATTTGTTCAGCTCAAAAAAACATAAGAATTCAAAAATTCACTGTCAAATTTTCGTTCCCTATTAGCGGTTATCCTCCGAAACATAACCGTCACTGCGATGACGCTGATCGCTGGTTAGTTACAGCTGCGTTCACCCAGTCGGCCGGTGCGAGATCGGGCGAGTGCCGGGGACTGAAGTGAGGTCATCTTTACCATCCACGTCAGTATGTCGCGACCCCAAATGTTGGGTGCATAAATTCCCTCAGTTCCAATGCATGATGTCGTTGATTTCTTCACAGCAGGAGCTTCTCTCCGATATTGTCCCCTCAATGTCTGTATTTTTCTGCCAATACTGATGATGGAAAAGTTCGGTCGTGGTTTTCTAGTTGTGGAATTTATGGAAAATGATATTCCATATTGTTACCTAAGTTGAATATTTAACCGCTAACATTTGTTCCCGTGTAGGTTATAGATGGCTTAAACATTTTTGATTATATTAAAGTTCATGGAATATGATATTTCATATTCTTTAGCTAAGTGTTGTCAGGTTACGCCTGATATAGAAAATGTGTTCAGCCAATATTGGCCGCAAATTGATTAAGTATTGGGTGGTAGGCCAAGTAATGTAATTATAATTCATAAAATATATTAATTCAATTTTATAACCAAAATTAACCATTTATAACCATTTTTATTTTTTATCAAAATAATAATATAATTTATCCGTCGGTATTAAATGATTTATCAGAATATTCAGAGAATTCTTCACAGGTTTTCACACCAGAATACTTACCTGACGTCGACTATATAATGTCTGAGCAGCTCAATTCATTTTGTTGTTCCAGTCACAAATCCAATAATATAAATCCAATCGCAAAACCATCAATAATATCAGCATCCAATACAACTCATGGACAGCATCCAGTACTACATTAATCTGTGGCCAATATTGACTGAACTAATATCCAATATCTGATTGATATTTCACCTCTGAAAGAAAATATCTAATACTGGAGAAGTTAGCCAAAACTCAGTGTATCCAATACTGGACACGGGAGCAATATCCAATACCTCTCATTTTCCAAAGCAAGATTAGTACCACACTACATGTCAAAGGGTGTGGTGTGTGTGCAAGTCGCTTTAATTTGTTATAATAAAGGGCCTGTAATCTTTATAGTTTCAACTCTTAATGTATCTTTGCTAGTAATTTTGATATTATTAAGTGTCCTCAAGTGAGGAAACACAATTTATTATCTTTCGGAGTCTTAGAATCCCAAATTATTGATTAACAATGATGCGATTAACTGAACAGCTGGAAGAGCATTCAGCGAGCGTGTGCGTACCCTATCGTAGTTTGTAGGTAACTGACTTCCGCGCTGACGTCACAGTTGCGAGACGGCTATTGGTTACCACACAGACCATATACTAGAAGATCCGCAACTTATCACTAAGCGAATTCGTCCGCCGGCCGCGATGACGTAGGTGCCAATTGGCCAATGAGGAGCCAAGAAATTGTGACGTCATGAAAAATCGGCAGGAGACTGTTTGAACCTGAAAGCAGCTGTGACAGAGGTGTAACGAAGATTGCTGCAAAAATGGCCCCGGACGTATGCTTTAAAAAGTGCTTGATGAAAAATTGTGGAAATGATAACCGTCAATGTCCTGATTTGTCGTTTTTCCTATTTCTGTACCTACCGTACCTAATGAGCTCAAATTTAGCCTCATTGAATTTCATGTTATTTTCCTCCGCCCAGACATAGATCCTCTCCAAATCCTCCTGCAAGTCGACGCAATCCTCTGAGCTGGCCACCTCCTTAATTATCCTGGTGTCATCAGCAAAAGAGGACGCCCGCGCATGTTGCAGGTTTAGATCAATGTCTGCGAAGTGGATCAAAAACAGTAGCGGGCCCAGCACTGATCCTTGCGGGACCCCGCTTGCAACCACCGACTCAGACGAGAGGCACCCATCCACGACCACCATCTGCCTCCGATCCGTCAAGAAACTGGCCAACCATCTCAGCAACGTTCCTCCAATGTGGCAAACCTGCAGCTTTCGCAGAAGGACACCGTGGTCCACCTTATCAAAGGCTTTGGCGAAGTCCAAGTACACGACATCGACTGCCCGTCCACTGCCCAGCTCTTCGGTTATTAGTGCCAGAGATAAATTCTTCTGGATTAATCAGATTCGTGACGTCAAAGACTATGTAAAGAAATGTCTAGCTTGCCAACGAACAAGATGGCAAGGTCAATTTAAAGTTCCCTTAAGCGGTGATGCTCTAGGAGCTGCGAGAGGCATGACCTTCCTCTTCTGAAGCCATGTTGATGCTCGTTGAAGAGGTCCGCACACACTCTGACACACACACACACACAGACGAACAAACAAACAAACAAACACACACACACACACACACTAACACACACAAACACACAAACACACACACACACACACACAAACACAACACACACACACATACATACGTATATGTACATATGTGTGTATATGGATATATATATGTATATTTTTTTCATGCTTCCTTAAAATGACACTTGTGAACATTGACCGAAACAAGCGATTTCATATATTATTTCCTGGCGTCAAGAATTGCGAAGTTTTATGTCATGTACATGTAAACTGTCAAAAGTGTTTTCACCCCACAATGAAAATGCATCGTCCATGAAATTATGTTATCTCTTCTAATTATCATTACATGTATTATCAAATGCAGATTAAGCAAGATTAAGAGTTCATTGCCATCAATCATTTCTTTTCGACTAGTGACACGAGTTTTACAATACTCGTGTGTGTGTATCATCTAAGTGGTTTAATTTTAAGATATTTTTAAAACCAATTATGGTACTTTTGTACCATCTCAATTGGAAATAAACTGTTTTTCTTTCTTTTTTTTCCTTGTTGTGGAATTTATGGGAAATAGGATTCCATATTGTTAAGCTAAGTTCAAGATTCAATTACTAGAATGTTTATATTAAAGTTATTTAAAAGATTCTGATCGCTAAAATGTATAGTAAATCGATTTGTATTGAAAGATTTTCCTACAGTGGAGGTATCTTTCTATACTGCAAGGATACTTTCCCCACAGCGGAGATATCTTTCTGTGCAGCAAAGACCCAATTCACAAAACAGGAACACCTCCTCCAGGTGTTTACCACCTTCACTGCACCATCAGACACACACTCACCACACACCAGTTTGTACAAGTCACGTATTCCAGTCACAAACCCTGAGTAGAATATTACGAATATCAAGCTTCTCTTTCTATGCTGGACAGCTCCAAAATTTCCATACGTATTTCAATTGATTGTAATTTAAACAAACAATTTTTGGAAATTAAACATAGAACGAACCAATTTCTAAGAAACGGTATATCTCTCCTACAACTGCCCGTCGATATATATAAAATACAAATACCTCTCCTATAACTGCCCGTCGATATATATAATATACAAATATTTCTCCTATAACTGCCCGTCTGGTATATAACATACAAATCCCTCTCCTATAACTGCAAGCCGATATATATAATATACAAATCCCTCTCCTATAACTGCTTGTCGATTCACATTCAAATCTGTGCACAAAAGCGGGCTGGAATAAAATGTTTCTACGCCAGACGCAACAGAGTATCAATACACCCAAACCGATGAGGTAGAGAAGCCACCATCACACACACACACACACACCTGCGCGTGTACAACACCTACACCACACACCTGCGCGTGTACACAGAACACTTACATAAGAAGAACTGCAAAACTACGGTGGACCGCAAGTCCGATCTAGACAAACGTACTCACGCACGCCAACCAATTAGCTTCTAGCAGCCATGACTCACAGCTGACGTCATTATTGCCAAGGCTGTCAATAGGCTGCGTATTCAGGCTTTACTATGATACTCGTTAGGATTGGAACTCAAGTTTTTATTCAAAAGTTATGAAACGTTTCTTGGCGTAAAAGGATAGTGAAAGCCAAAGTAGTACATTTCGATTATATTGATAACACTTTTTTCTATTGTCCTTCACTATACATAAACGTGAATGTGCATTCATGAACATATTTACAATTTATATTTATAAACTAAGGCGCATTTAAATTAGCCTCAGGTTCTAAATGAGATAAAACGTCGGTGCCGTATATTAAGCTTTTCGGAAACCCTGACTAGAATATTACGTATATCAAGCTTCTCTTTATAAGCTCGAAAGCCCCAAAGTTTGGATAAGTATATCAATTGATTGTAGTAGAAACAAACGATTTTTGGAAAATAAATATAGAACTGAATCATCTTCTAAGAAACAGTATATCTCTCCTATAACTGCCCGTCGATAAAAATAATATATAAATTCCTCTCCTATAACCGCCCGTCGATACAGGACACGGGGGGCCTGGTCTCAAGTAAATATTTGGGTCGAAGGAGGTCCCAGAGCTAGAAGCCTTGAGCTCCTAAACCACGCATGAGGTCTGTCAGAGTAACCTGAAACTATGTTCTCGTACACCTCAGGAAAATTATCTTGTATGTGTTTCTAGGTTTTGTTTGCTTGATTACCTAACACTATATTGATGGGTTGGAGACGGCATTGCTGGTGTAGTGATTGTGAAGTTATTCGATCTGACCGAGAGGAATTTGCAATGAAACGAGTGGCGGTATTTTGTGCTCTTTGTAGTTTTGTGAGTGAGTTATTAGAGAGTGTGTGCAACGGGATGGCCGGGTATAGTAATGCTGACCTGACGTATGCTAGGTAGAGTTTCCTTTTGATCTTGGTGCTTAACTGTCTGAATCTGAGAAGTTTGGACAGATTTGCTGCTGCTATTGCCTTTCTTATTCCCACCTGAGATGTGTAGCATACCGGAAGTAGGATCCCACACTCAGAATTACTCTAGTACCACATGATCACATTCCGGGTTCTGCATTACGAACGTAACTCACCTCTGAACATTCTAAAGCTAAGTTGTCTCTAGAAGCGGTGCCGCTATTTTACGGCCGTAATGTGGCGTGATGCCGCGACCGTTACGGCCGTAATGTGGCGTGATGCCGCGACCGTTACGGCCGTAATGTGGCGTGATGCCGCGACCTTTACGGCAGTAATGTGGCGTGATGCGGAGACCGTTACGGCCGTAATGTGGCGTGATGCGACGACCGGTACGGCCGTAATGTGGCGTGATGCGGCGACCGTAATGTAACGGCCGTACATGAGTGTAAAGTTGGGAGTTGTGTTGATGCATTGCGGTGAGCATGTGACTTCTCACGCTGTCAGAATGGACGATCTAGACAGAGCATTGTTAATATACCTGGATGATGAAGAGTCATCGGAAGACGATGGTTCGTTCGGAGGAAAGTGAGATGTTTACAAGTCGATCTACAGAGGGTGCTTTGGCAAATAATGTTGTACAACATGTGATAGTTAGTGAGGAAGTGTTTCCTCTCCACGAAAATCTGATGAAACCTCACTCAAGACAGCAATCTACACGATACAACGAAAGCCGTCCATAGCTATCCACCATCTCGAGCTCCAGGGACAACTGAAAATACTTTTGGAATTTCATGCCGTTATTTCCGAATTTGCTTCCAGCCTATTGCTGCTGTCCCAGACACTGCAGACCAACTGATTATGTGTGCCTGTATATTGTATTACATTGTAAAGGAAGCACATGTACTTGCCCCAGGTCAAAACACCTTGATGATGCACTTCCAGTACCCACTTGAAATTTAGTTCCTCCAGCAGGCCACAATGTTCTTTCTGGAATGAATAGCTTTCGAGCAATGTTTAAATATCACTTTAACGGGCCAGGTAGTATTGAATGACTACATAACTATGCAGCACGACATCAATATACACAGGTATGGTGTAGCCATATGTCCTATGCCATTACTTTAGATGACGGTATGAGACGCCACACAGACGCCTCACTATCGCACCACATCATGTGGGGGGGGGGGGGGGGGGCAGGGCTGCGGGTCAATCGTGGCTATATCATTTTGTCGAACTTCATCTCTGTTTTTTTTTATATTTTTTGAAGGAACCTTTAAATGCAAATTCTTTTGTAGGCGCAAATTATTTATTAGAAGTACCTGTTTATTGAAACCAGGTATAAATATTATGTGTTCCTACACATATTGTACGTATATCACTTTCCATGTGTATAATAAAATATAATAAATATGTTTTATATTATTCGCTTACAATTCGCATGACCCTACCTGATCTTATAAAAAGTAGTCCCCACATTAATCCAATGATTTTGTTTTGGTTGAGGTTTTGTGCAGTCTTCACTCTCTACATTATACAGAGCTTTATTATTTCTAACAAAACCAACTAACATTTCATCTTCTTCGCCTTATTGCTTATTGGTGATTGCTTTATACTTTGTGAAATCTTTAATGCATTTGATTTCAATACGTAGAGCTTTCTTCGTTTGGAAATTTTAGTCCATTTCTGTACAACTAATTGATATATCGCTTTCAATATTTTTAGTTTAGTTATGGCTCAATTCTTAGAAGTAAGTCAACTCTTCAGTAAACTTGAGATGAAATATCGAAGATTTCTCTCCATAATGAGGCGAAACGTAAAAAAGTACATATGGAGGGAGCACAACCGTCTGTAAAGAGAACCAGTTTTTGAAATTTCTCCTCTGTTTGTGGTAACCACAGAACATTTACATAAGAAGAACTGCAAAACTACGGTGGACCCCAAGCCCGCTCTAGACAAACATACGCACGCACGCTAACCAATCAGCAGCCAGCAATCACGACTGGCCGCTGACGTCATCACGGCCCAAGCTTCCAATTGGCTGCGTATCCAGGCTTTGCTGTGACACTCGTTTGGATTGTAAATAAACGTTTCTGGGCGTAGTAAGGATAGTGAAAGCCGAAACCGTAAATTGCGGGTACATTGACAACACTTTTTATTATTTCATTCAATATACATACACGTGAATGCGCATTCATGTACATAATTGCAATTCATATATAAAGGCTAAGGCGCATTTAGATTAGACTAAGGTGCTGAATGTGATAAAACGTTGGTGCCGTATATTGAAAGTTTTCGGAAAGGGTTCATTGTCTTTTTTAAACAATTCAATATCAGATTCTCATACTAGTCGAAACAATATAATAATGCAGAAATTAAGTTAGTTTTAGCGATAAAAAACCTGCTAATAATATGTAGCGTTATTATTTATATTTATTATACGTAAAGATTACCCAAATAGTTACATACGAGAAATGGGAAGAAGTTTACGTTAAAGTTATGTTCTTTATGTTACGTTCATTGATGAATGATTCGTGCGTACGTTGCTTGATTGGTTATAGATTAGTTTTAGCCTCCTTTTACCACATACCACAACAAAGAGGTTCAAAGTGAGGAAGGATGAAGGCACCATATCGTATGGAGTTGCGGGTGTCATGCCTTTCTCCGTCTTTAAAGCCATTTGGGTTTTATCTCGCCATTTAATTGAACCGTTTCCCATTTGACTGTCCTGGAAGCTTCCAGAGCAAATTCGTGATTTTGAAATGAGCGATTTAGGTCAATAACTTAATTCTATCAGCGAAATTAATCGTTAATGTCACTAAAATGTCGATTTATGAAGTCGATAATATCTTTATTTAAATTAAGAATAAAAAACTTCGATACTTATCAAACGTTCTAGTTCTATCCGCGCATGTAAGAGTAAATGCGGGAGTTCTCCGCCGTTAGGTAAACTCATCTCAGCTGGCTCCGCATTCTGGGGTTTTAACCGCGGATCTGGGTTTTTTATCTGTCTCCTGGGGTTTACAGTCATGAATTGTGTTGGCATAACAATTAATTTCAAGGAGCTAAAATGATTGTACTACTTGGTAACCTCGAAAACAATAGAAAAGTGTAAAAAAATTTATTCATTAACGCCTTTTTTCGCTGATCTGGGTTTTTTCCTTTAGCTTATGCTGGGGTTATTTGGCAACATTCTCTTGGCGTCTCTTGTGGCTTCAGCGCCCGCTTCTCACTGTATCAGAAGCTCTTCCGAGAGCAGGTGTGACTTTTCGTGCTCAGGCGCCCTTCTAATTCTCGTGTGCCTGCGTTTTAAATGTGTTAATCCTTTTTTAAGTGATGATCGAACTTCATAAAATTACAGAACTGAAGTGGAAGTGTGCCTTATATCTGTAAAAACGGTAGATAGCCATTCTACCTTTGCGTGTGTCAGTTTTCCCGTGTGTGCTTCAGTAGCTTCAGAATGCTTCACTGTCCGTTTTGTCTTGTTCAAGTGATTTTTTATTTCTCTGTAAGTTTTGACCACTGAATCTCAAAACCATTTGTATGACCGAAGAAGTGCGTTATTTATTGAAGGGGCCGAGATGCTTTAATTTGCAGCATGACTAATTGAAGGTCATGTGCATATTACGAGTCTTCCATTGCAGTTGTCGTGTATTACTGCGCCTCGAGCGCCATATAAAAAATGGCCGACCTTGAACCCTTTCGTGTCTTTGTAAAGTTAAGCCTAGTCTGGGTTGTAAATCTCGTGTGCGCTTGAGAACATTTTAATGTGATTTCTTTTGCTTTACAGGCAATGTAAAACGTGCTGATTAAGGTTAGGATATGTGTCATAGCGGAGGTCTCGAAAGAAAGATGTAAGTATTTTAAAAGATGTAAAGGTAGTGTAATACTCACAGATTACCTCGGTTGTACCAGCAGCTAAGCACTAGCAATAAATTCTGAGACGGTTAGAAACTTCTTATCTAATTTTACATTTGTTTTCTCGCAGTGCTTCTTATTTTCTTGAAATCTGCGTTGTTTGAAACTGTTTAAATCGCAGAGGCATTGATCGCCTTTGTGAACTTGAATATCGGGAATTAGCGCTCCTCATTGAAAGTTATGGCTGCTCTGTAAAGTTGCTGTCCTTATCGGTAGAGTATTTTTTAGAAAATAATTTCGTTGTTGAGTAGAGTTTCTCTTTTGTATCGTTCGGGCCCCAAAATTATGGTGATGTTTTTAGCCCTTTTTAGGTATTTCATTTTTTCACGATAGAATTCATGAGAAATATTTTATAAATATACATACATTGATTAGGTTTTCGATTCCCCCTCTTTTCTGTCTATTACGGAAAGTTTGCGTATCGTGTAACTCATAGCTTTGTTTTGTTGCTTTCGTCTCTGTGACTCAACTTTTTTAAGCCGTTTATCTCTTGCTGAGAAGTCCGTGATTGAACTTGTGTGCAATCTAAATTTCACACCCTTTCGATGTCATTATAGTCTAATCGTTACTGAGTACGTGAGTAAAATAAAAGCATTTGTATCTAATTGAAATCAGTGCTCCAAGGAAAAGATATAAAGTTCCGAGCCGAAGCCTAGTTGGTGCCTCCATTTATAGAACTAAATAACTCTTGTTTTTGCAGTGACGTATTCAACCGCGCCCAATACAACCTCTTTCTTCTTCCGGTGTTTTTCTTACCTGGCGAAGGGGAATAAGGGCGCGACAGTCAATCTTTCTGGAGTGGCATACTCCCGAGACCTCTGCTGACACACAGCTGCATCGCTCCTAAACGAAGTAAGTGCCATTAGACTTCGCGGCGTAGGGGCCGTTATTGATAACTATGGATTCGTGTAGGCCACGGCAGGACTCAAGAGTCGTGCGGCTTGATCACATGACCCGTCTTCAGGAAATAATTAAATTAAAAACGTCGAGCTCCGGAAGGGAAGCCTGGACCGAAGAAGAATGGAACCAGGAATCCCTCGAGTGTCTTCGCCATTTTCAAGATTGGCGAAGACTCGTGGAAAACGAGTTAGAATATCTAAGAAAAGTTGGAGCCGGACAAGAAGCTAAAAAACTCATGGCTGACTACCGGCAATTAAAGTGCTTTCTCAACCCTCGTGTGAACGACCTTTCCAGCGAGAGCTCCACGTCAACTCACTCAAGAAAGGACGGTCGAGGATTGGGGCCAAGGCGAAGCACCTCCTCTAGAGCTATGTCTGTGGCGGAGTCCACGAGGCTGGTGGACCTGGAAAGTTCTATAAAGAGGATCAACATTGCACACCAAGCAAAAGTTGCGGAGCTCAGGTCACAGTGTGAGCTCGCTGTGAAGCTTGCTGAAGTAGAAGCTAAGGCAGAGAAAAGTAAAATCTCACTTGAAATAGACGAAATCAACAACAGAGGTCTCTCCAGCCCGGACGGTTCGATCGGCGCACTCAGCGAAACGGAAAAATCTAGGCACACCGAAGAATGGGTCTCGCGGAACCACGGCAGTGTGGTTTATTGCGCCACTCCACCTAACCTTCGTGACTCTCAGGCACAGCAGCGGGACGCTGTTTCCCAGTTTCAAGATCGAAAACGAAATAAGGCCTCCAAAATGCGTCAAAATGCCCCGTGCTCATCGACGAGTTCCGACTCTAGTTTTTTGAGCCGTTCTGAGGTACGTCCCCCACCGAACCTGGAGAGTAGAGGAATTTACAATGCTGGACTTCGGAGTTCTCGCCCACGGAGAGTTCGGGAATCAAGACCCACTCGAGCCGCCGACAACAATCAAGGGAACTCTACCAATTACAACCCTCAAGACCCGCTTTTGTGCTACCTAGAAAAACCATTGGCCAGCAGTGACTACTGCGCGGGAAATGAACTTAGGCTCGACGCCGCTTCAAGGCATCTAGTTTTAATGGAACTAAAAAAGTCACCTCCTAACCCTTTCCGAGGCGAGCCTAAACGGTACCATACTTGGTTCGCTGAGCTTCGCAACGACTTAAAGAACCTTTCTTTAAATCCGAGCGACGTGGTCGGCATCCTAGAAGCGCGCACATCTGGGGAGCCTCGCGACACAATCGTCGGATTGAGGACTTCATTCGGGAGTGATCCGAAGCGAACTTTGGACGAAATCGTCTCTCAACTAAGAGAACGATATGGCTCGTCGGAGCAAATCACGGCGGAGTTCAAGAAGATGATCGAGAGATTCGACCAAATAAAAACGACTGAATTTGATCCCAAAACCGCTCAATCGCTGCAAAAGTTGGGCGACCTCTGCTACAGCATCCAGGGGCAGATGAGGGAGGTGAGAGACTTGGAATATTACAATTATGCTCTGGGCCTCGAACCAATTTATGAGAAGCTCCCGGATTTTATTAAATGCCGGTGGAATAAATCCAAGCTCAACTACCAGAGATCTCATAAGCGCCATCCTCCTTTAGAGGAATTCTGCAGGTTCTTGCGCGAGAATGCTCAGCGCACGTACTCGGGAGTTCTCACCAAGTTGGACAACGACCAGCATACTGGACCTAAGGGCAAGTCCAGCAAGCGAGCCACCGTGCTTGCTGTTGAATCCTCGCAAGTGGAAAACACGAGAACCGAATGCCCCTTACACCATAGCTCCGGGCATTCTCTGGCGTCTTGCAATAGATTTTCTAGTTCGAATGCTGAGGATCGTAAGGCTATCGTTGTGGAGTGCGGTGCGTGTTTCCGATGTTTCGGAGCGCACCGTATAGCTCAATGCACCGCAGATCAGAGGTGCGAAGGCTGTGGTTCCCGTTCTCATCACACGCTGCTTCATTCGGACGGGTCTGAGGGGCAGAGGCGCAGCCACTCAGAAAACTTCGGCGTACGAGGAAGAGGTTTTGCTTCGAGGGGAGGACCAGCGCCTCGAGGACGCTGGGCCCGCAGGTCTTCGCCTCTCAACGAAAGACGCGACGCTCCAGAAATGGGAAACCTGTATACGGAAAAGTGACAACCATCGGAAAACAGAAGCTGCTCTAAGATGGTCTTGGTGGACGTGACGGCGCCCGGAAGAAGCAGTAAAACTCTCCGCACCTACGTCATCCTGGATGACCAAAGTACTAACTCTTTCGCCACATCTTCTTTGTTAGATTTCTTTGCATTACCTCACAAAAAGGAAACGTATTCCATCACCACGATTTCAGGTTCTAAAATTAAATCCTACGGTCGGACTACGGAGGGCTTTCGAGTAAAGGGCGTAAACCGCTCTGAGTCTTATGCTCTTCCCCCGCTGTTCGAGCACGACGGCATTCCTCATAATAAGTACGACGTGGCAACGAGAGAAGACGTCTTGAAGAACCCCGACATTGCTCATCTTGCATCAGAATTTCTCCCTCTGGACTGCAATGCTCCCGTGAGTCTGTTGCTGGGCCGAGACGCTGAAGATGTGTTAGTTGCAGATCTAATCCACCGGAAGCCAGCTGTCTACAAAACACCTTTGGGATGGGCTGTTGTTGGAAGAGTCAACCCTTCAGAGCCTCACCCGTCGAACATGCAGATGAGTGTGTATAAAACTCAAGTCGAAGATCACTTTTCGGCTCAGCCTTGTTTCGGTCCTCTGGCTCCAGTCTTCGACACCAGAATGGACGACGAGAGTCCTGGACCGTCCGTTGAGGACAGGAAATTCTTGTCGCTGATTGACGAGAATATAGTTGTAAATGCTGAGGGGCATCTAGAAACTCCGCTGCCATTCAAAGATCGCATGTCTAAGCTTCCAGACAACACGAAGGCCGTCTATCGCCGCTCCAGAAACACTTTGGCGCGGTTAATCAAGGACCCCGCCAAATTACAGCAGTGTTTGAAGATAGTCCAAGACTACGTGGATAGTGGACACGTAGAGGTAGTGCCTTCCCAAGAACTTCAACCGACCGAAGGACACTTTTGGTATCTCCCGGTTTTTCCCGTTACACATCCCAAGAAAAAGAAGGTGCGCATCGTCTTCGACTCTGCGGCGCAGTATTTCGGACGCAACTTAAACGGAACCTTGCTTCAGGGGCCAGATGCCAACAACAGTCTTCGTGGAGTGCTCCTTAGGTTTCGAGAGAACAAGGTTGGTTTCGTTGCCGACGTGGAAAAGATGTTCCACGCCTTCTATGTCCGTCCCTCCGACCGAGATTTCCTCAGGTTCTTCTGGTTCAAGGACAATGATCCTTGCAAAGCAATTGTCTCATACCGGGCAAGAGTGCACGTCTTCGGAAATCGATCAAGTCCGGCTGTCGCAACTCACTGTCTGCGCCACGCTATTAGGGAAGCCTCAAGAGAGGAGAGAGAAAACGGAGACAGACTTGCCTGGAAGGCTCTGAGCTACGTCGAGCGCGGATTCTACGTTGACGACGGACTGGGATCCGCAGGTTCAGCTCAAGAGGCCGTCGACATTCTAGTCAAGACACGAGAGTACCTGGAGACGTTCAAGGTTCGTCTTCACAAAATCTATTCTAGTCATCAGGAGGTTTTGAACGCATTCCCGGAATCGGAACGCGAGGAAGGAAAAGTGGAGTTTTGGGAGGATGGTTGTAGTCAGCGCACCCTGGGAGTGACGTGGAATACTACGACCGACCGGTTTGACGTGCATACCGAGGTGGTGGACCGCCCGTTCACGAAACGAGGTTTGTTAGCCACCGTCAATTCAATCTTCGATCCAATCGGCTTAGCTAGCCCCGTCGTATTGGGAGGCCGACTGATCATGCGCACCTTGATCCCTCCCGTAAAACAAGACCCAGAAAATTTGGCAAAGTTGGGGTGAGACGACCCTCTTCCCGTCGCTCATCTTGCGACCTGGGAATCGTGGAAAGAGTCGTTGCGAGGACTCTCCGACCTGTCGTTGGACAGGTGCCTCATTCCTGGAGACTTCCGGGAGGTTCATTCACGAAGTTTGCATTCCTTTGCCGACGCCTCTGAAAAAGCCATAGGACATGTCACCTACTTACGATCAGTCGACGTGAGTGGACGAGTACACGTGTCTTTTGTAAGCGCTGACAGCAAGGTGGCTCCCAGAGCTGCCACAAGCATACCACGTTTGGAACTCTGCGCGGCCGTCGAGTGCAGCGAGGCCTCAAGAAGAATATGCGAAGAGATAAGCGTCGAGATCAACGACGTAGTGATGTACTCAGACAGCAAGGTAGTGCTGGGCTACCTCAACAACGAAACTAAAAGATTTTCAAAGTATGTGACTAGAAGAATTGAAGCGGCTACGAAGGTTCGTCCCAAGGAACTCTGGCGGTACGTAGCCACAGAGTGCAACCCGGCGGATATGGCCTCCCGTCCCACAAGCGCAGAGAACCTGAAGAGGATACGCTGGTTGACGGGCCCTTCCTTTCTGTGGGAAGATCATCTGCCTGACGAGCAAGAAGGCGCAGATATCTCGCTTTCAGTGAGTTTGCCCGAGGAGAAACTCGTCCAGGAATGCTCGAACTTCGTCACCTCCCTTCAGACCCCAGAGCTTCAGCGTGAAGTTCCTGCCTACTTAACTGGTGACTTTGTCTCTGTTCGTAGAGCATCAAGACTGGCGACGCACTTCTATTTCAAATGGAAGGACCGAACTCAGCAAAGAAAAGGAGTGGCTCTGGCCATCAGACCCTTGGAATCGCTAAACTTCGGGGGTGAGAAGTTAGCCATCTCTGACGTTCAACGCGCAACCTTTCAAGACGTGATCAGTAATCTCAAGAAAGAAAAGGACATTCCTCTGCGCCACCCTTTGTCTTCTTTGAGCCCCTTTATTGATGCTGACGGTCTTTTGCGAGTAGGCGGACGCCTCAGGCGCGTCAACTTGCCCGGGTGTATAAAGCACCCCATTGTGCTTCCCGAAGACCACACGCTCACCTCTAGCATTGTGTCTCATTATCACAAACTCTCCGGGCATCAAGGTGCTCACATTTCTCATGGAGCCGTACGAGATGCAGGCTATCATATAGTGCACGGAAAGAAAGTCATCCGTAAGTTCGTAAATGACTGCGTCGTCTGCAGAAAATTGAGAAGGAGACCCGAAGAGCAGAAAATGAGTGACCTACCGGAGGACCGACTTGCTTGCACCGCTCCCTTTACGAACACAGGTTTGGACGTGGCAGGCCCGTGGCAGGTCGTCGAGGGAATCTCTACGAGAAGCAATAAGAGGACTTCTAAGGTATGGGCCTTGGTGTTGACCTGTCTAACCTCTAGAGCGGTGCATGTGGAACCGCTGCCTGCCATGGACACTTCTAGCTTTCGAAACGCTCTCAGGCGATTCATGTGCGTTCGTGGATCGTGCAAAATCATAAGGAGCGACCGCGGTTCTAATTTCGTCGGCAGCTATAACCAGGACCTCGACATGAGGTCACTCTCCAAGACACTGCAAGACTTCGATGTGCAGTGGATCTTTAATCCCCCTCACGCACCCCATTTTGGTGGAGTTTGGGAACGTAAAGTGGGAGCTATAAAGAAGGCCATGTTGTTCTCACTTTCCCAGTGCGGCATGCGAACACCTAGTAGAGATGAGCTCTACACCTTTTTTCAAGAAGCAGCATCAATCGTCAACAACACGCCATTATGGTCCCTATCGAGCGACCCTAATGATCCACAACCCCTGACTCCAAACATGCTCCTAACGTTGAAAGAAGCGGGCGACAACCCTCCTCTCTGCGATACCTCCCCTGCGGACCTCATAGCCTACGGAAAGAAGCGCTGGCGTAGAGTCAACCATCTGGCAGAGGTCTTCTGGCAGAAGTGGAAAAGCGACTACATACAGGAGCTTCAATCGCGCTCCAAATGGACGAAGAGGACAACCAACTTGAGCCCTGGAGACATCGTCATGCTCGTCGAGCCCGCTCCGAGAAATAAATGGGCGATGGGTAGGGTAGTCAGGGTCAAGAAGAGCGGGGACGGTCTAGTGCGTTCCGTAGTGGTATCTCGGGCCGCTGCTGCGGGAGGTACGATAGCGTGCGAACGTCCGATAGGAAAGGTAGTAAGTTTAGGTCTCCGAGGAGACAACTAGATCTCATAGTGTCAGATTCTCGAATTAATTTGATTAGTGTACTCTATCTATCGTGCCCGTCGCAACTGTGATGCGTCCTTCCAGTCTACCTGTCGAGCTTACCTATATTTTAATATGCTTATTTCAAGCGATCGGCGGAAGGTGTCTCACTGCTGCTGATGGGGGGAGGTGAAGAGCTGCAGACTTCTCCTTCCTCTCCCGGTAGTGGTGTGATGCGTGAAGCACGTTCGTTTTTCTTCCCCTATCTATCTCTCGCTAACTCAGTTTGCGGTTTGCCTACTATAGAGTATTAGATTTTGAGTACTGCCGGGGTGCGCCTCTAATTTTGTATTATTCGCTCGTAACGTTCCTAACACTAGTCGTCACGTGCGTTGTTTCTTGTGCCTATCGGAGTAAGGAACATTGATCTCTATCTAGATTTAAGAAATTTCGTATTGTAAACGGATTGATTTATGGTCTCTTAGTATAAGCGTAATGTTACTGATTATCGTGTACCAAGCTAAGGTACTCTTTACGTGCTCTCTTCAAGCCGTCGCAAGGATGTTTGCCTGTGTATTTTTCAAAGGAAAATAGGGGGGAGTGTCATGCCTTTCTCCGTCTTTAAAGCCATTTGGGTTTTATCTCGCCATTTAATTGAACCGTTTCCCATTTGACTGTCCTGGAAGCTTCCAGAGCAAATTCGTGATTTTGAAATGAGCGATTTAGGTCAATAACTTAATTCTATCAGCGAAATTAATCGTTAATGTCACTAAAATGTCGATTTATGAAGTCGATAATATCTTTATTTAAATTAAGAATAAAAAACTTCGATACTTATCAAACGTTCTAGTTCTATCCGCGCATGTAAGAGTAAATGCGGGAGTTCTCCGCCGTTAGGTAAACTCATCTCAGCTGGCTCCGCATTCTGGGGTTTTAACCACGGATCTGGTTTTTTATCTGTCTCCTGGGGTTTACAGTCATGAATTGTGTTGGCATAACAATTAATTTCAAGGAGCTAAAATGATTGTACTACTTGGTAACCTCGAAAACAATAGAAAAGTGTAAGAAAATTTATTCATTAACGCCTTTTTTCGCTGATCTGGGTTTTTTCCTTTAGCTTATGCTGGGGTTATTTGGCAACATTCTCTTGGCGTCTCTTGTGGCTTCAGCGCCCGCTTCTCACTGTATCAGAAGCTCTTCCGAGAGCAGGTGTGACTTTTCGTGCTCAGGCGCCCTTCTAATTCTCGTGTGCCTGCGTTTTAAATGTGTTAATCCTTTTTTAAGTGATGATCGAACTTCATAAAATTACAGAGCTGAAGTGGAAGTGTGCCTTATATCTGTAAAAACGGTAGATAGCCATTCTACCTTTGCGTGTGTCAGTTTTCCCGTGTGTGCTTCAGTAGCTTCAGAATGCTTCACTGTCCGTTTTGTCTTGTTCAAGTGATTTTTTATTTCTCTGTAAGTTTTGACCACTGAATCTCAAAACCATTTGTATGACCGAAGAAGTGCGTTATTTATTGAAGGGGCCGAGATGCTTTAATTTGCAGCATGACTAATTGAAGGTCATGTGCATATTACGAGTCTTCCATTGCAGTTGTCGTGTATTACTGCGCCTCGAGCGCCATATAAAAAATGGCCGACCTTGAACCCTTTCGTGTCTTTGTAAAGTTAAGCCTAGTCTGGGTTGTAAATCTCGTGTGCGCTTGAGAACATTTTAATGTGATTTCTTTTGCTTTACAGGCAATGTAAAACGTGCTGATTAAGGTTAGGATATGTGTCATAGCGGAGGTCTCGAAAGAAAGATGTAAGTATTTTAAAAGATGTAAAGGTAGTGTAATACTCACAGATTACCTCGGTTGTACCAGCAGCTAAGCACTAGCAATAAATTCTGAGACGGTTAGAAACTTCTTATCTAATTTTACATTTGTTTTCTCGCAGTGCTTCTTATTTTCTTGAAATCTGCGTTGTTTGAAACTGTTTAAATCGCAGAGGCATTGATCGCCTTTGTGAACTTGAATATCGGGAATTAGCGCTCCTCATTGAAAGTTATGGCTGCTCTGTAAAGTTGCTGTCCTTATCGGTAGAGTATTTTTTAGAAAATAATTTCGTTGTTGAGTAGAGTTTCTCTTTTGTATCGTTCGGGCCCCAAAATTATGGTGATGTTTTCAGCCCTTTTTAGGTATTTCATTTTTTCACGATAGAATTTATGAGAAATATTTTATAAACATACATACATTGATTAGGTTTTCGATTCCCCCTCTTTTCTGTCTATTACGGAAAGTTTGCGTATCGTGTAACTCATAGCTTTGTTTTGTTGCTTTCGTCTCTGTGACTCAACTTTTTTAAGCCGTTTATCTCTTGCTGAGAAGTCCGTGATTGAACTTGTGTGCAATCTAAATTTCACACCCTTTCGATGTCATTATAGTCTAATCGTTACTGAGTACGTGAGTAAAATAAAAGCATTTGTATCTAATTGAAATCAGTGCTCCAAGGAAAAGATATAAAGTTCCGGGCCGAAGCCTAGTTGGTGCCTCCATTTATAGAACTAAATAACTCTTGTTTTTGCAGTGACGTATTCAACAGCGCCCAATACAACCTCCTTCTTCTTCCGGTGTTTTTCTTACCTGGCGAAGGGGAATAAGGGCGCGACAGCGGGAACGCTGAATCTATGTACAAGGTGAGTTCCGGCACAGGATCCCGTGCGCATGGAAAGTCAGTTAAGAAGGAAGGTTATGAAACATGATAAAAGTTGATGAAGAAAGTTAGAGGTATTGAAAAACACGACAGTAGTAGATCGAAAAAAATGGTCCTACACAAAACTACGAAAATTTTATTTCAACAGAAAGAAGGCTCACCTAACTATCAGCACAGTACCTCATATTTTTCCCTTGGGAGCGTTAATTCCCACAGATCTAATAGTTGTATCCACCTGAGGGGCGCGAATGTTGTTTCGTAACAATAATGGAGAATATTGAGGAAGGAGAGTCCACAAGACCGCCACGCCACACTTTGGATTAGGGTTTACATGTATCCAGTTTTTGGACGGGGCTCAACACACAGTATTAACTAGTATCAGAAGTGAACTACAGTACTAAGGCGGCTAGGTGAGCTAATAAGTGAAGCCTAAGCAGATCCGTCGGCATGGCTTTTCATTACATTTTCCAGTTACAACATATTAGTAGTGAGCGTATACGCTAAATAATAGCGGGGTAAAAATGCTTATGTATACAAAGCAATGAACTACGCATGAAGATTTAGTGCAATTAAAACTCTCACTATGTGCACAAGCGTGTGCTAAGAAACAAAAATATAGATATGGGACATTAAATCTAGTCTCTGTGTCTGTTGAAAGCTTGCACTGTCACGGTTGACATTGCAGTGCAAGAAGAGCAATCATTTGGATAAATTACGAGCTAGTAACAGTAAATGAGCTTCCTACCATGACGCACTGCAGAAATATTGTAGCGATATAAGCTTATGAACAAAATTAATACATTAACAATAAAATATACTTAGGTCAATCAAAAAATCAAACTTGCTACCATATGGTAATATTACTCATGGACAATTTTCTTGAGTTTTTCCGTACAACTTTTGGAGGACATAAGTTTGTTCACGTGTCTTGTGCATTGGAGCGTTCTACACACGGCAAAAAATTGTTGCAACTTTTCGGTGACCTGGACACAGCAGAAATTACAGTGATGCTGATACAAATCTAAGAACTTACAGACTAGTTTACGAAATCCTGATACGTGCCGATAATTGCGAAAGCAATACAAAAATACTCTCTCGTACAAAATAATCAGGTCAATAAGTAGTCTCAAATCCAGCTATGGCATCGTTCTCTCGGTTGTACAATAGCCCTTTCCGGAGCGACATCTCATCCACTAGAAGGAAACAAAGTTTATCTCTAGCACTGACAGGTTTAACCTTCATTTTCAACATGGACACACTTTTAGCACTTGTACCAGGTTGTACTTCGAATTGTTTCATCATTGCACGCACAGTCGAAAGTGAGGGTAATAGTATCAAGTTCCTCATCAGTTGATAGTGGGTCTCTGATGAGCTTACAAGAATGTTCACAGCGAGCCACTCGTGATAGATGGTGTATGATCTCTTGCTCCTCAATTTGAGCTTGACAAATGCACTGAGATAAGGACCAAGTCTGCCACTTACACTTCTCAGGAACTTATCTGTGTTCAACCGCTTGTACAGTACCTTTGATTTTCTCCTGAGCCCTTTTCTAAGTTTTCTCTCGGAAGCTGGTCTGCTGTTTTCAAGGGCAATTGTCGTTCCAGAAGGAGAAGCGAACAACCGTCGCTTACAAGGTACCACTGGAGGACCTGTGTCTTCCAACAAAGAACTGCTGCTTTTGCCACACGAATTCTGAAATAAATTGACGAAAATTAGATTGTATGTTATATTTACTTCCCCAACTTGAAGAAAGTATTAATTGAATACATAAATCAAACTTTAAAGTGATTGAAAGTTTAGGTTTTGAACACAACACATCTCATTAAAAAATATGCCACATTTAATCTACATGGATTGGAATCACAGCTCTGGTCAGTATTCGTTTCCAAGATTTCTAGCACTAAACTATGAATGAGTTCAAACATACCGAACGGTATAAAGTGAGTACCAGTGAGAGACAGGATAGCCCTGTTCAGTACCCAAGAAAGTCAGCGAGTACCGCGAGCCCACCCTTCTAATGAATCAAGCATTATAATTGGATGCATTGTGTAAAGAAGCATTACCTAAATGTTTGCATTAATTCAAATCCAAGGACACAAGAAATAAAGTATAGTTCAGAAATATGCTACGAGAATCACATTTTAATTATATTTTTCACCCAAAGATATTTATATAATTTCATGACAGATGTATTAAATCGAGAAGTGGAATGATCAGAGAGGTAAATGAGTGACAGTGAATATGGTATTGACACTGATGGAAATGGCAGCAGGTAGTTCTCACAATAATTCTACAAATGCTGCTATGTTTTAGAATAATGCGTATGTGATAACTTTTCAGCAATCTTTCGAGCTTTTGCTGCTAGCACTCATCCTTTGCTGTCCAATTCTGGCTTGTAACTTGAAAAATCTATCTCGCTACAATTCAAAGACACTTCAATGAAGTACGAACTCAGCGGTTATTTCAACACGACCAACCTGTGTTGCTCCCCTCCACGAAGATGAGCAGCATTGTTTGCTGGAAGCACTGGTGGCAGGCCTTGTGGTACCAAGAGTGGCAGGCCTTGAGGTGCGAGAGTGGCAGGCCTTGAGGTGCCAGAGTGGCAGGCCTTGAGGTGCCAGGAGTGGCAAGCCTTGTGGTACCAAGAGTGGCAGGCCTTGAGGTACCATGAGTGGCAGGCCTTGAGGTGCCAAGAGTGGCAGGCGTTGAGGTGCCAAGAGTGGCAGGCGTTGTGGTACCATGAGTGGCAGGCCTTGAGGTACCATGAGTGGCAGGCCTTGAGGTACCATGAGTGGCAGGCCTTGAGGTGCCAAGAGTGGCAGGCCTTGAGGTGCCAAGAGTGGCAGGCCTTGAGGTGCCAAGAACGGCAGGCCTTGAAGCACCAGAAGTGGCAGCTCTCGAGGTGCCAGGAGTGGCAGGTCTCGTAGCACCAAGAGCAGGAGGTACAGTACCAGCAGCCGATGGAGAAATAAGGGAATAAATTAGGAACAGTGATATGGCATCTCAAATGAAATTGAAGCACACTACAAAATGAGTGGTATTTTCAACAAATTTAACTCTTCCAGAAGCTTTAATTCATGTCATTCAATTTTCACTCATTAGTAGAGAAGGCGGCTTAAGGCTCCACCCCATAACATAATTTCACAGAGGAAGTGGAAGGAAGCATATAGTGTGCAAGGAAAACACTTAGGTACAAACAAAAAAGAAAGCCGACCTCACCATCAGCTCAGGCCCTGACATTCTCTCTCATGGAATACTACTTCCAATGGATACAAAAGTTTTATCCCACTTATTGGGAAATAATCAAATGTAAGTGATCCTTCATAATGTAAAATAGGCAAGGCCTATTGGTAAATTAAAGTTCTGCTGCACTGTAAGGGTACATAAGGAATTAAACACTGGGGTACAGAGGAGGCTCATCAAAAACTAAAAGAGCTCATCTTTAAATGAATACAAAACCTATTTTTACCAACCAAGACTAACCTGTCAACACAAACATTGCACTAGGTATTTTTCATTCATGAAGCTCCTGAGTTATCTCAGAATTGTAATTCAGATTATATTAATTAACTTTGGTGATCGTAACAACATAATGAACATTTCAATTATTTTTCTTAATTCAACACTAAATGTACATGGAAAAAGATTGCTAATAACATTTTGACCCCTGTATTATGTATGAAATAAATTTCCAATTCAATGCTGAAGTTTTTTTCCCTACAAAAAAACTTTCTTTGCTATGTTTCATTGAGTGTAATAATGAATTGTGTAGCATCCATTTCTTGGATAAATGCTTCACACTGTAAAACATGTGTGAATACCATTCTCAAAAGTATTTGGAAATGTACTAACCTTTCTTTGTGTACACTAAGGCTTCATAAGTGACAGCCATGCACTCTCTTAAATAAGTGTAAATTAAGCTTGTTGGCTTCAATTTTCACATGGGATGAATATTTCTTCAAGTGGCCTTGACTTTTTCAAGAATTTCAATACATTAAACTCAATGTTAACATTCCTTACTTTTGTTTCCTATTATCCCGCTGTCGACATGCTACAGTCCTCTCTGCCGGCACAAACTCGGTGGTGGAGCACCTGGTCTTGTGGTTTGCCGGCCTGGGCTTGGCAGTGGTGATTGTTTACCGCCCTCCAACTTGTCAACAGGCTAACTTTGAGCAGGCAATTAGCCTCATATCCTCGGCGCTCGAATCTCTGCCACCTCCACTCCCCAGAATCGCTGTTATGGGAGACTTCAACTTTCCAACCATGTGCTGGGAGTCGGGTCATGCCTATGGGGGAACGAGAGAGTCAAGAGTGCAGAGCGAGTACCTCTGGAACTTTATGGAGAGTTTAGCCCTGGAGCAATACGTCCGCCTCCCAACCCGACTAGACAATGTCCTAGACCTGTTTCTAACAAACGACGACGAGTTTGTCAGACGGGTTGAGGTTGAGGAGACTATTATGTCCGACCACAGATGTATCCTCATATATGGGGACCTTGGCCTGGAGCGGCAGACAGCCTGGGACCGAGGAGCGTCGGGAGGGTCGCTTGACTCTCAATTTTATGAGTGATCGCGTAGACTGGACTGGCCTATCGGGAGGGCTGGGTGACATTGACTGGGATGCACGTTTGGCTGGACGTACCCCCAACGAGATGTACGACGAGATCCTCGCTGTCTTGTCCGAGGTCTGTCCAAGATATGCCCCAACACGGAAGATTGGGGGGATAAACTCAATACCTAGGGACCGGAAGGTACTAATGAGAAAGCGCTCAAAGCTGCTTAAAAGAGTTGGGACGTTGGCGCGCTCAGGGACCGCCAGGGATGGCATCCTTGAGAGAGTGGCTGAGATCGAGAGGCAGCTCGAGGCGTCACATGAGGAAGAGGCAAGATCCTGTGAAGATAGAGCTATCGCCGCTATAAAAAATAACCCTAAATACTTCTACTCGTACGCCATGAGGAAACTTTGCACAAAGTCGGTTGTGGGACCGTTTCGAGTCGACGGACGGAATGTGTGCACCCCTGAAGAGAAATGCGCTGTGATGTGCGCACAGTATGAGGCGGTATTTAGTCGGCCCAAGTTTGGGGAAGACGATGGCGGCTGGGGCCCGAATGAATGGCCGAGTACCACACCGATAAACCTCGTGGACTTTGAATTCGGTGAGCGAGACGTTGAGGAAAGCATTGGCGAGCTCTCACCATCGTCGGCGCCGGGTCCAGACAGTGTTCCGGCTGTCCTCCTATGCAACTGTAGAGTTCCCATCAGCAGGCCTTTGTTCCTGCTCTGGAGGGCATCACTGAGTGCGGGGTCCATACCTACCAAACTCAAGCTGGGAATTATTACCCCCATATATAAAGGTGGCGAGAAACACCTACCCCGGAATTATAGGCCGATCACGCTGACCTCCCACATTATAAAGATCTTTGAGAAAATAGTAGTGAAAAGGCTAGTGGGATATATGGAGGATGCTGAGTTGTTCAACCCGAGTCAGCACGGGTTTAGAAGAGGGAGGTCCTGCCTCTCACAGTTGCTTGAGCACCAACGGCACATCACGGAGGCCCTCGGTCGTGGTCATGCAGTGGATGCTGTATACCTAGATTTTGCTAAGGCATTCGATAAGGTAGACCATGGGATCTTGCTTAGAAAGTTGAGGGCTGCTGGCGTTGGTGGCGACTTGTGGAATTGGATCAGGTGCTTCCTTACTGGCAGAAAACAAGTAGTGGCCGTTGACGGATGCCGGTCAGCCGAGTCGCGAGTGATAAGTGGAGTGCCCCAGGGCTCGGTGCTTGGACCACTTTTGTTCCTGGTCCATGTCAGTGATATTGACGCCGGATTACTTCACTCCTGCGCCTCATCATTTGCGGACGATACAAGAGTTTTTAAGGAAGTGGCCAGCAAGCAGGACTGCGAGGCCATGCAGCAGGACTTAATCAAAATCTACGAATGGGCCGAGGTGAACAACATGTGCTTCAATGAGAGCAAATTCGAGCTCCTTCGTTGCGGTCACCATCCGGATGAAACCTTCCCCTACACAACTGCTGGTGGGGTGGTTGTGGAGAGGTCATCAATCAGGGATTTGGGCGTGATCGTGGAGGACGGGGGAAGCTTCACGAAGCACATAGACTCGGTCTCAAAAAAGTGTCGAAGTCAACTCGGATGGATCCTCCGGACGTTTCGTGCCCGGGAAGCAGCGGCCATGATGACCTTGCATAGAGCGCTGATTTTGCCCCTGGCCGAATACTGCTGCCAGCTGTGGAGTCCAATTGCGACGGGGGAGATACAGAAAGTGGAGGCAATTCAGAGAACGTTCACGTCGAAAATCGTCGGAATGGAGCGGTTCAACTACTGGGAGAGGCTCCAGAGGTTATCACTGTTCTCCCTGCAGCGGCGACGAGAGCGGTACTTGATAATTTACACCTGGAAGATGCTGGAGGGATTAGTACCAAACTTTGTTGACCCGAGTCTGGCGTTGAGAATTAGACAACATCCCCGATTAGGGAGGTTATGTGTCGTTCCGCCATTCAACAACAGGGCTCTAGCCAGCGTGAGGACGCGCCATGAAAGATCTTTTTTTGTCATTGGCCCAAGACTCTTCAACTGCCTCCCAATCGAACTGAAGGAGTCCCGTGGGAAACTGGCTGCCTTCAAATTAAGGTTGGATAAGTTCCTGGCGTCGGTCCCGGATCGACCTCCGATACCGCATTACTACCAGCCTGCGGCGGGCAACAGCCTCCTGCAGCAGGTGGCGCAGCTCCGAGTGGGGGAAATGTAGCGGCGAGTCGTCGTTGAGGGCGGTGCATCAGCATGGCCCGGGCCTGTCGGGCCCGAACTACATCCCAGGAATCCCAGGGTGTGTGTGTGTGTGTGTGTGTGTGTGTGTGTGTGTGTGTGTGTGAGTGTCCCCAAGGTGGCTTGTCGATGCTCGAGAGCTAGCAAGTTTGAACGAGGCGCCGACCGCAGGTTTACGACTACACACATTCCAACACTTGTAGCCCAGCAGAATGTAAAATTTCTCAAAATTTGTCGCAGCTTTCCGTGATCTTGCCAAAAAAAATCAAGTGATATATGTAGTGCAACGTATTGCAACAAAAGTAAACACAGTTCTCCAATAAAGCCGGAAGCAAAGGGTGAGCCAACAGACCTAAATGAAATATTATGACATAAAAATGTCATAGAGAAGTGCTGGCTGCATGCACACCAAAATTTCAATTCCACCTATTATAATGACGATGAATCATTGCAGTGCATTTTTATACATATTGTCTGGATGTAAATTTTTCTATTGTGTCGCAGACCCCCTGTGACCTTCTCAGGGACCCAAGTTTGAGAACCACTGACATAAAACATTAGAGAAGGTTGCCAGAAATGTACATATTCTTACAAACACAAAAAAAGAACAAGAAACAATTCAAGATTGTGACCGTTAATGCTGGAATATAAACGAAAAAAAAAAGAATTTGCAATGCAAGTCTGACAAATGTCACAAGGATGCGACAAGAAACACTTCGAAATAGAATGTCAACGGCTGATTTTCATGCGTCATCCTAAAGAGCCACTCAGCAACAGAAAGAAAGTTCTCATTTCATTCGAAAAGACACATTATAAATTAAAGAAAATTGCGCAGAATAGCACGCAAAATGAAGAATGAATGTTAGGAAGGAAATAAAATTTCACCTAAAACAACTCAACCGAGGCGTTACTTACGTTAAATACGATAGTTGAGACATGTTTAATTATAAAAGTGGTTTTAAAAGAGGAAGGAGAAGACCTCATTAAGTAATCACTTATGGGAATGCAGGGTTTATGTACATGGTTTATAGAAACAGCACGTTTCACAGAAATTTATGCAACAAGATGAAGTTGAAGGCGCAACGAATAATGTAAAACACTGCAGTAAACCAAAAAAAGTTGGTCCTTAACAAAACTAAAAACATTTCCACATAAACATGATCCCCATAAATTTTGGTTCAGGACCTCACATATTCCTCTCGTGAGCACTAATTCCAATGGACACAAAAGTTATGTTCTCCAGAGGGAGAAGCCCGTACGATCTTTGACCACACGGAAGAGCTACAATCTTTAAAGAATGTGAATCGTGATGCAGTGATTAAACATTTGAATAGCCCATAAACCTGCATTTCACATCTTGCAAGAAAACGCATTAATGTTTGCTGGCTAGGTGTCGCTTAACACTACACTTACGAGCAGAGGTATATGCACATAATTCACACTTGAACAGCTGACCTTCACCATGTTTGCCGGCTAGATGTTGCTTAACACTACACTTACGAGCAGAGGTATATGCACATAATTCACACTGGAACAGCTGACCTTCACCATGTTTGCCGGCTAGATGTCGCTTAACACTACACTTACGAGCAGAGGTATATGCACATAATTCACACTTGAACAGCTGACCTGCACCATGTTTGGCAGCTAGGTGTTTCTTAATATTACCCTTATGACCAGAGGTATATGCACATAATTCACACTTGAACAGCTGACCTTCACCATGTTTGCTGGCTAGGTGTTGCTTAATACTACACTTATGAGCAGAGGTATATGCACATAATTCACACTTGAACAGCTGACCTTCACCATGTTTGCTGGCTAGGTGTTGCTCAATACTACACTTATGAGCAGAGGTATATGCACATAATTCACACTTGAACAGCCGACCTACACCATGTTTGCCGGCTAGATGTTGCTTAATATGACCCTTATGAGCAGAGGTATATGCACAGAATTCACACTTGAACAGCTGACCATCACCATGTTTGCCGGCTAGGTGTAGCTTAATATTACCCTTATGAGCAGAGGTATATGCACATAATTCACACTTGAACAGCTGGCCTTTACCATGTTTGCTGGCTCGGTGACGCTCAAGATTACCCCTTTGAGCAGCAGAATATTCACACAATTCGCACTTGAACAGCTGGCCTTTACCATGTTTATTGGCTAGGCGCAGTTTAACATTCCTCTTTCGAGCCGAGGAATAGTCACAGAACTCAGATTTGAACAGTTGTCCTTTCCTATCTTTGCTAGCTTGGTATGGTTCACGTTCGTTTCTACGAGCAGAGTCATTCAAGTTACGCCTGTAAAATCGACTTTGAACATGTCTGCTTATTTGAGGTCTTATTTTGCGTTTACCAGACAAAAACTGTGTCAAGTTTCCTTCATTTGCTGAAGAATGTTCGCATACTTCACACTTGTACACCATACAATTGTTTAATGCACCTATTTTAGGTGTATCAGGACTGGACTTGACGACAAAACAAGAGTTACATAAATCACATTTGCGCTCTTCCTGACCATGTTTAACACGTGGCTGTTCCCCCGTCATTTTCACACCTGGATATTGGTTACCCCCGGATAGACCTTTGTACCGGCTTTCCTCGTCATGCTGCTCCACAACATGCCGCTTCAAAATATTTATATACATAGTGTAGTAATCACACAACCCACAATCGTAGTAACATCCTAATTTGTGCCTGACACGGAGATGCAGCTCCATAAGGTCCTTTCTACCAGTGATGTAATCACAATGTTCACACAGTAAGTGCCGTGACATGAGTCTTTCAGCAGGTGCGGCCTCAATACCACTGCCGCTACTTGACACATTCGATGGTAGCGAGTCAGCGCTCCCTTGAGATGCTGCAGCTGGTCCCTGCTGAACAGCACTTGTGATGCACGCACCAGAGCTGCCTTCCCTCAACTCGTCCTCCGCTTCTGCGTGCCCTGAACGTGCCTCAGCGCAGTCATAGTCTACTTCCCTCTTGAAAGTAACTGCATGAGAGCCTGAACTTGAACTGGCCTGTGAGGAAGAACTTTACTTGATTATTACTGGTAAGTGTTCTCGGAAAAAAAAACACATTATACGAAAAATTGCAATTAAAAGCAAATATGCACTTGGTAAACATGTACTTTAGAGACGAAGTTGTGCTCTTGAGCATATGTTCTTACTTTAATCTTGAGGAAATGCGCTCAAGTGTTCGAAACAAAACAAAAAATTTATGAAAATAATACAGGAAGCAAAAAATAAAGAACACACAAAAGAAATTTGAAAAGCACATTCTGCCTTCCCTGCCGGTTAATACTTAAATATAGAGCAAAAGTTTAACGAAGTATTCGTGCAATCGAAAATTACAAAACAAGACTCAATACAATACCGACAATCAAAGATAGTCACTCTACGTGGTACAACAATTATTGAAAATAAAATTTATTACACTAACCAACAATAAGCAATCAAATAGACAATAAATATTAATTTAACAGAATTGAAACTCGAGAATAATGGAGTGTGCAGTGAAATCGTTTTCTGGAACCAGAGTAAAACATCGCTTAACAGCTGATGAGATATTATATTCTAGCGCCCTACCTCAGTTACCCCTCAAATCATATTCTAGTCTTTTTGTGTTCAGTTATCTTAATATGTCTCAACGTAAATTTATTCACTAAAAAGTTTCAACTCCTCCACTGCGTATCACCGATACCAACCGCAGGAGGAGCATATAAGTAAGGCTCATCGGCTTCAGCCAATCTTTGCCGCAAATGGAACTCAACTGCTGACGCAGCAACACCTGACCTTACAATTGGTGACCCCAGACGAATCGTCAGCCTCTTTCAAATGGGCACCCTAGCTGCTCCAACAACTGGAGACCCAATAGTCTTCAGCGGTTCCACCAATGGGCTGAGGCCTCACTTCAACATCGCTTGCCCCTTACAACTGGTGAAGCTAGCAGCTCTCCAGCGGTTTCACCATCGGGCCGGGCCGATGCTTCTAAAGTGCCTGCCCCTAACAACTGGAGACCCGAGCAGCACTCATCGCTGCTCTCCAACGAAGCATCCAACTGCAATTTCCGCTAAGTGTTTCTACCATCCAAGAACATTTAATGAAGCGCCAAAACGCACAACCGAGCCGCCAAACGCCTACAGCACGGCCTCATCGCTCCGCCTTATCGCACGGTCTCTTCGCATCGCTCGGCCTCAGCGCATCCCTCGGCCTCATCGCAACGCTCGACCTCATCGCACGGACGGCCTCGTCGCTCAACACCAACGTTCTGCAGCATCATTAATTTAATATACTGAATTGTATCATTCGGACTTCTTTCTCTCTACGGGGAGGGTACTTGTAGTGCCCTACCTCAGTTACCCCTCAAATCATTTCTAGTCTTTTTTGTGCTCAGTTATCTTAATATGTCTCAATGTAAATTTATTCAATAAAAATCTCCAACTCCTCCACTGCGTATCACCGATACCAACCGCAGGAGCATATAAGTAAGGCCGCTGCTTCACTCGCCTCAAACGGAACTCAATAGCCAGAGCAACAACACCTGGCCTTACAATATTATTATTATGTAAGAAAGTTTTAGCTTCTCTTAACCATGACAAAGATGTTCTAAGAGAGGAAGGAGAAAGGCACAATTTAGTATGGAGTAGAGGAACACAGAATCTATGCACAAAGTGCACAGAAACAGTAAGCCAAGAAAGAAGTTCATGAAACAAGAAAGAAATTCATGAAACAAGAAAAAGTTGAAGAAGAAAGTAGTAACTGAAAAACAGGACAGCGGTGAACCGAAAAAAGATGGTCCGTAACAGAAAAAAAAACCTATTCTATTTCAACAAAAAGGAAGCCTCCCTAACCTTTAGCTTGGGCCCTCACACAGTCCCCCTGGGAGTGCTAATTCCCTTAAATACAACAGTTGTATCCCCCTGAGGAGTGATGAAATGGTTTAGCAATGAATTAAGCGTATCTAAAGTGAGACGCTTTAAATCATTCATAAAGTAATTGGAATATAAAATCCACTGAATGACAAGTTTTGTCAATTATATCAGAAATGCTCAAAACAACAAAAGGTGAAAGCAGTAAAAATGATACAAATGTCAAAAATAGGGGCCCAGATCAAGTAAAAACAGACAACATTTGAATAAATTTAAATTTTTTGCAGAATGATAAAAACTCACTGAAATCAAACCAAAGCATTCAAGAAGAAAGTGAGTAACCAATTGGAAACATCCAACAGGAATGTACGTAACCAATCGGAAACATTGAAGAGGTGAGTAAGCAATCCACAGAAAGCACTCAAAAAGAGAGTAAAGAACCAATCAGAAGCACTAAAGAGAGTAAGCAACCAATTAGAAGCACTCATGAGAAGAGTAATCAACCAATTAGAAACACTCAATAGGATAGTTAGCAACCAATAAGAAACTCTCAAGAGGGGAGTGAACTATAATAAATACAGTGTGCTCACCTCGGTAACAAAGTCGTCTAGACATCGTTTCACCACACACTTGAGGTTTGAAGCACAGACGAAGGTGAGATTGTGAACTTGTCCCTAGTTTCAAGCATTATTATTATTGTTACTATTACCATCCATGCTTTTGCTTTCTGAAAGTCAACCAGTGTTACCTGTGCCAGCGGAAGTTACTCTTGGTGCAACGGACGAGTGTTGTGAAGTTTCGTTGGTACTGCCATCAAGGCCCACTGTTCAGCATGAGGACGAACATTTCTGTTCATCTTCTGCTGTCTTCACTTTTCTCTTCTACCTGCATTTCATTATTCTGTGACACTTTTTTCCCTTGGGTGTTCTTAATTATTAATGGGTAACCCAGTAATTATAAACTTACCTTAGCTGTCTTCTTAGAGAGGCAATTATTAACATACCTTTGCTGTCTTCCTCGTGAGGCGATTATTTTCTTACCTTTAATGTTCTCTTAGAGGGGCAATTATTAACTCACCTTCGCAGTTCCTTCGAGGGGCGAGTATTACGGTACAGTCATCAGATTGCCTGTCTGCAATCTAGCTAGTATTAATTACTTCAAGTTAATATTAAGGCCAACGGGATTTTCTCTTCCGTGTTCTGTAGCTTCATTTGAGCCTTTCACCTTACTTATCACTAAAAGAGGAGAAACCTTACGGAGGAAAAATTTTTCAGGTAAGTTTTGATGAACCGTTGAATTAAGACAGTTTCTGAATCACATTGACTTCATTACTTCAACTTGCTTTTTGTGATCCATTTTTACGATTAAAGCTTTTACAGTATAACTTTACCGCAGAGGCCCCTTCCCCTTGATCCTGCAAATTCTTTCCTTTTGTCTCGTAATGCAAAGCATTTCGTACCAAATAAGCAGCATTAATAGTGTAAGAGTGCTAATCTTAGATCTTTTGTGTATTTCTTTTCATTAACGAGTTATTTACCTTCATCCAGTTAACGTGACAAAGTAATCATCTCGATTTTTTTTTCTCCTTTTGCAGTAAACAGTAGTACATCTTCTTCCTTTTCTCAAGAACAGAGTCAAGACGTCTGGAAAACTTCTTTCCAATCCTTGCTGGCTGAAGGAGACGAGGACGCGAGTAGTGATGTACCGATGTATCGGTATCGGCAGTATCGGCCATTTTTAGTGGTATCGGTATCGGCAAAATCCGGCCGATACTTTACCGATACTTTTCAATAATATGTATTTTGAGATTAAAATTAAGGTCATAAATCATAAAAATAAAAGTATGTAACCTAATAATACCCGTTGTGTGTTTATTTACGATTTGGTGTCCGCTTGTTAATAAACATAGGTTGTGTGAGTTTGCGGTATCATGGATCCCGAATTCCTCAGTGTAACATTAAAAGATGGCATTTCCATGCATTTAAATATTTGACATTTTATCAGGATAGGTTTTGTTAGAATAGGTTAGGTTAGCTTAGATTAGGATAGGCTAGGTTAGCACAGGTTAGGTAATACTGACAGAATTTTTTCTCGGGTCCACCTAGCTTAACGATGATATTTTCCATGAATTTCCACAGGTCCTGCTACTATCTAATAATACCTTTGGTTTATTTGGATTCCGCTTCTTCCATTTTTTTGTCACGCTCATGAGAGTTATAGTGACCGTATCTGTGATACGAGTTTCACCAGCGCGTAAGTAAAAGAATATTTTTCATTACGGGTGCTGTTAGGATGGATACATTCGTTGGGCACCACATCTGGAAAATTTTTTGAAGAAAGTTAGTGAATCCCGTCATTTTTGACGGGCTGTGCGTACTTGTAATCAAATAAAGAGCCTATTCATACCTAGTAAATTAGTTAGCTAACAGTTGAATTATAGCATTTAATCAGGCCTGCTAACTGAATTCACTACTTTGAATTCCCGATGATTCACGGTCATAACTGAAAGCTATGTAGCATGAATAGCTAAACCCTGTAGCGACATAAAATTATTATACTTTCACGACTAAAACCTATTTAGTTTGACCTAATATCCATTTCTTAAAGTATGTGACAGGCTAACAAAAACCAAACCAATTTAATAAAGTTGAAGGTGCATTTGAAAGTTTTTGTGAATTTAGTAGAGAAGTAGCTGAAAATTCTATTTTAATCTAGCTTGTAAATCCTCAAATATTCCGAAGCTGAGAATTTATTTTAATTTAGCAAGTATATCGCCGTTCATAACGAATCTTGTATTTTTCTTCTATGTTAAGATGTTTGAAAAATCCACGACAATCTTATAGTTGAATACATTTGAACGGGTCAGTTGATTGCTTTAATCTCAACTTGATAAGGAATTTAAAAACGAGGAAAATTCCAAGGAACTTAATCATATTTACTAGGAATACGTTTCGGAGTCCAGATCCATCATCAGTTCGTAAAAGTAAAATTCATTATGACTACAATTAAAGTAAATGTTGGGTACAGTCATTAAAGTAAATCACAAAAACAAAACATAAATCAAAACATGTCCCAGAGAAAATAAAATCGACAAGATCTACTTACAATTTGCAATGGGTGAGAATTTTCAGAATTTTTGAGGGCCGGTTTTCGTTTAAAAATATGTAGCGACTCTAAAATTCCGAGGTCACATGTAGTTTAAGCAGAATCTAAGATTTTGAAGTCCGCAGAGGATATCGGTACGTTGCATTTTACTGCGTGATTACGTACGAATTGTGCGAATTGGTTCCCCGTGCGGAAGCTTCAACCCCGATGTTCGGCCATTCTGATGTAAAAATTTTGTGCCGTCATGCCGACGTACGATGATGTGCACTGCACACAACTGTACAACTGTAAGAATAAATCAGAAGGCTCGCTTCTCTATCAAAAGCGTATCCTTGTCTTGTACCGGAATTGTATAATTTTAAGGTTGCTTCTTTTCTCCGGTACAAGGATACGCTTCCGATGGAGATGCGAGCCTCTCTGATTTATTCTTAACAGTTGTACAGTTGTGTGCAGTGCACATCATCGTACGTCGGCATGACGTCACGATATTTTTATAACAGAATGGGCGAACATCGGGGTCGAAGCTTCCGCGCGGGGAACTAATTAGCTTACTCTTCGCACTCCGCAGTACGCAATCACGCAGTAAAATACAACGAACCAATATCCTCTGCGGACTTCAAAATCTTATATTCGGCTTTAACTGCATGTGAACTCAGAATTTTAGAATCGTTACATATTTTCAAACGAAAACTGGCCCTCAACAATTCTGATAGTTCCTACCCATTACAAATTGTAACTAAATAATAGTCTTGTTGATTTTAGTTTTTCTGGGACATGTTTTAATTTTATTTTTATTTTCTTGATTTCCTTTAATGACTGTATCCAACAATTTGTTTTTTCTTCTATTGCAGACATAATGATTTGTACATTTACGAACTCATGATGGATCTGGACTCCGAAACGTATTCCTAATATATATGATCAAGTTCCTTGAAATTTTCGTTTTTAAATTCCTCATCTTATAGATGATTGCGTGTTTGCGGATATTTTCGGTTTCGGGGCTTATCGAATTTTACTATTTTTTTACGCCAAAGTATGTACTCGTATTTGGTGTGAATAACACGAAAATGACAACTCTTTTTTGGAGAAATTATTGTTTTGGTCCACTTTTGGAGCCAGTTGCTATTATAGCTTGTCTACATTACATTGCAATACGATTAGAAACACATATCTATTAAATGGATTTCATTTTGTTATTTTTCTCAATAATATAGTCAACATAGGAAGAGCATTTTATTTTTCATAATCGGAAACTTTATTGTAAATATTTTTATATTATTAGATATATTAGCAGATAATTTTATTATAACCCCCATGTAGGGCTTATAATGGTTTTATTTTAATACAAGTGTGCACGGCCCGCCAAAGATGGGATTCAATACCTTTCATGAACGAATTTTCAAGATGTAGATGACGAACAAAACAGTATATCCATCCTAACAGTACCCGACCCGTGATGAAAAATATTCTTGTACTTGCGCACTGGTGAAACTCGTATCACAGATACGGTCATTATAACTATCCTTATGAGCGTGACAGAAATGGAAGAAACAGACACCAAACAAATAAACCAAGGGCAAGGGTATTATTAGGTAGCAGCATGACCCATGGAAATGCCAAGGACAATGTCATCGTTAAGCTAGATGGACCCATGGAAAAATTCCGTCAACATTATCTAACCTATGCTCTCCTAATTCTATGTCGTAACTCGCACGTTCACGACGCGAAGGCCTAGCGATCGTCATTACATGGTAGCAACTGCGGTTCTTGTAGGCCCTACACCACTAATGCGTTGTCCACTGTTGCCAATACGTAGAACGGAAAGTCGGGTAGGTTTAAAATGTTTATGCCGAGCACATATGCACAAGAACACACAAAGCTCTCTTGACTCAGAGTTCCCCTCCAGTGACGAATCACCATTACTCAAAAACGATTACTTTGGGCACAGCTATTCTCAAAATTACCGTATTTAATTTAATGTCTTTTAATTATTCAATATGGCCTGAAAGCTGCACAAAAGCGACATGGTTAGGAAAAATGGGCAAATTACGGCGATCACAACAACCTATCCAATACTACTAACCTATCCTGATAAAATTTCAAACATATCAATGCATGTACAGACGATCTTTCAATGTTACACTGAGGAATTCGGTATCCATGATACCGCAAACTCAGACATCTTATGTTTCTTAAGAAGCGGACACCGAACAAATACATAAACAAACATACAACGAAATACGTATTATTAGGTTAGATGATTGTAAAAGTATCGGTATCGGTAGTAGTATCGGTCAAAGTATCGGTATTTTCAAGTATCGGAGTATCGGTATCGGCCAAAAAATGGGTATCGGTATCGGCCAAAAAAATGGTATCGGTACATCACTAGACGCGAGAGCACTTAGAAGAGAAGCGCTCTTATCTTTGAGGTACAACAAGGTTTCCAACGCTGAGGAACTACCGGCGTTTCGAGCTACGAGTTTAAACTATAGTTAAAGACTCACTTTGACGAGCATTATCAGCCACCTTGTACTAGAGACTTGTATCGTACCTGTTTACGATTTTCCTTTTGACTTTGTTCCAGTTTATTTAAGTTTATTTCAGTTTAGTTTGTTTTTCTGCTCAGTGCATTACAATTAAAAACCTAAACCTGCAGTGCGTGTTATTCGCACGCACCAATTAGAAGCAATCAAAAAAAGATCAAGCAACCAATTAGAAGCACTCAATACATAGAAGAGTAAGCAACCAATTCCAGCACCTGGGGTTCCTGATGCCAGTCAATGGGCTCGTCCTTCACAGTAACGGCCTCCAGCTCAGCGTCAGGCACTTCACTTTTGATGCAAATTTCTTTTAGATGGCTTCCAGAGCTCAGGCTATCACCTGCAAGTGACACAAGCTCATTGAGAAAAATTTCATTTGAGATAACAAATCTTGTAACAGCTCTTTATGTATTAAAATACAAATTTAATTTCATGATTTTGACAATGTTAACAATTTAGTTAGTATTTTAACACATGCAAACTGGAATGATCTTGTAGGTTAGGAAAAGAAATCTAGTAATACTTATAACAGAGAACACATTGCAAATCTTTCACCTAAAAGTTAAGACTTCAAAAGCTTATGAGATTAAATGAGCTTAATCGTATTTTAGCTTACATCAGCATACTTAAATGACAATAAGAAGCAAGAAATAAAGTCTTCAGAAAAATAGTACTTACAATTCATAATAAACTAGCAGCCCCAATAAAAATTTGCATTAAAAAATGTACTTCCCACTTCACTATATTTCAGACGGACATCATGATGTTTGAATTTAAAATCAGGTAAACCAATTTTTAAATCATTCATGAGGCAATTAGAATAGAATGAAATCCAGTGAGTGACATGTTTTCTCAATTATGATTATATTATATTATAAGTTAGTTTAAGCCTCCCTAACCGCTGCAAAAATAGAGCGTATTGAAGAGAGGAAGGAGGAAAGCACCATTTAGTATGGAGATAAGAAAATGAGGAATCTATGCAGAAAGGGCATAGAAACAGTAAGATGGGAAAGAAGTTCATGAAATAAGATAAAAGTTGAAGAAGAAAGTCAGAGGGGCTGAAAAACAGGACAGTAGTGAACCGAAAAAAGGTGGTCCTTAACATAACAAAAAGCATTTTATTTCAACAAAAAGAAGGCCTACCTAACTCTCAGCTCGGGCCCTCACATTTTTCCCCTGGGAGCGCTAATTCCCATAGATACAATAGCTGTATCCCCCTGAGGGGTTTCTCAATTATGAACCATTTCTCAACTTTGTAGGAGGAAGTTTCACACTGAGAACAAAGAATAAAACTTGACACAACTCCTTCTACCACTGAAGTCCTCTTCTTTAACAGAGAAATACCACAGTTTTTTTGAAAGTTTTCAACTTGGATTAAATGAAAATTTAAGCCCAATCCAAACTCAGGTGTTGCAAAGATAGGAAGGATGCAGGAACCATTCAATATGGTGTTGAGGAAATGGGGAATCTATGCAGAAGGTGCATTAGAAACAGCAAGTCAAGAAAGCAGTTCATGAAACAAGATTAAACTTGATGCAGAAAGTATTGAGGATAAAAAGGAAAACCAATGTGACCAAGAATATCATGATCAAAACAAACATTTCGGATTGTAAAAAATTGATCTTCAGTGTTTTGTAATAAAATAAATCGAAGGATTAAAACATTGTAACTTTAAATCCTCTGAATGACTTGGATGTAAGACAATGAAATTTAAGACATGATAAAACAAAAAACCATGCAAAATTTCGATAAACAATGGAAAGTTTCACTGCCGTATCACATTCATTTATTGGCGGATGGTTTTTTAAAATGTATTTCGACTCTAAAATGCGGAGATTGGACAGATTTGATGGTGAATCCAAATTTTTTTTAAATTTGTGTTTTTAAAAATATGATTGTTCTTAAGGACACCGTCTGGGTAGAAATCGAGATGAGTGTTGATTTTCTGTTTTTATATGCATCCTATAGAGGATTTTCTTGCGCTTCCATTGGTACTTTCCGTTTACGTCTACTCCAAATAGTGCGCCCACCAGAAGGGGGGGAAAGCGATGGGGGTGGCGTGACCTTGACCCCTCCCCCCCTCATTATTGGGAGTCAATTGAGCGTGTTTCTCTGCGGCAATGGCAATAGAGTTCGTTCATGAGCTACTCAAAGTGTTTTCATTATTCAAACGAATCATTCTAACGCTAAATAAATATTTTTTATAAGATTTTGACAATTTCAGAATTTAGCTGTTCTGCCGTATCTATGATACCGCAGCTTTCATTCATAGCTCGATGACAGCTGCAGTATCATAGCTACAGCTATGGCGAGCACACCAATCCAAAGGGCTTGAAAAGAGCTACAAAACAGAGGAGTTGACTTAAAAAAACGTATTTTGGTAGAAAAAAAAAGAAAAAATAAAAAAGTAGTTATTTTGAAGAATTACATGTATTGTCTTTTGTTGTATATTTTTTCCCAGAGTTACAGAGCTACAGCAGTGTAAATTATATCAATCGAAAGGGCTTGAAAAGAGCTACAAACGCTCAAGAGTTCATTGTAGAAAATCCTGTAGTTCAAAAGATAAAAAGAAAAACATTTTTTTTGTGAAAAAACACGTTTTTCTGGAAACTTGATAATTGGTTTCTCAAATGCTACTTCTTCCACAATTTCAGAGCTACAAGAATGGTTTATATACAATTCGATAGGGCTTAGCAAGGTGTATCCATAAGGGGAGACATTTTTCGATATATCAATTATTTTGAAAATTACACGACATGGAAAAAAAAATGGAAAAAGGTTACATATTTTAAAAAAAATATTCCCAAAATCCACAAAAAAAAGTTATCAAAATTCGTAGGCCCTTATGGTTATATAGACATATAAGCAATCTAAAAACGAAGTTCTGGTTCTGTAACTTCAAAATTGTAGAAGAAGTCGGATTTTAAAAAACCCTATTTTATCATATTTAAAAAAAAAAAAAATCCAGTGCAGATACAAAAATTTTGTCGAAATAACAAATGATCTTTCCATCATTTCACACCTACTGTGAAAATTTCAGAGAAATCCATCCATAAATAACGGACTTTTCTCCTACCCAGACGGTGTCCTTAAAACAGTGTTCTCTTATAGGTGAGTTGGATGGTTTGGTCAGGTGACAGCCGGTGCAAAAGGAGATTCCCCTGTGTTGTGCCCACCTCACAAACAATTGAACGAAAATTTCTTAAAGAATATTTTTACCACTGAATTCTCAAAATTTTTGAGTAGAAAGTTCAGTGCAAAGCCAAGAATTCTTACTGTGCCAAAGCTAAGATCGTATTTTCAGTTACCTTTCTTAGGATCCCGCGCAGAGAAAATGAAAATGGAAGTAGTGTCAACAGTTAAGAGTTTTTTCCACAAATAAATCCTTGCTCATATTTTGAAAACAACAGGAAACTTGAATTATATTTTAAGCAAAGGGATACTCCAGATGTGATGCTGCGCACCTCATTTGTACATCAATATATGTGTGACCGCTGCAAGAGCTCTTAACATTGGTAGCACTGGGCTCCAATTGTTTGTGAGGTATGCACAACACAGGGGAATCTCCTTATGCACCGGCTGTAACTTGACCAAACCATCCAACCCATTTATAACAAAACATTGTTCTAAGAAAGACCATATTTTAAAAATACAAATTTTAAAATTTTTGGATTCAACATCAAATTTGTCCGATTCTGCATTTTATAATCGATACACGTTTTAAAAAACCATCCGTCAATAAATGAATGTGATACGGTGGTGAAACTTCTCATTGTTTGTTGACATTTTGTTTGGTTTTTGTTTTATCATGTCTTTTTAATTTCATTTTCTTACATCCAATTTATCCAGAAGATTTATAGTTACAATGTTTTAGTACTTCAATTTATTGTATTACAGAACACTGAAGAGGGACTTTTTATAATCCGGAACGTTAGTTTATGATGATATTCTTAGCCACGTTGGTTTTCTTTTTATCCTGAAAATGTGATTTCCCAGAAATCAATCTATTTCATTTAGATAGAAAATATTGAATGCTGATAAACCGGACAGCAGCAAATCACAACAAAATGGTCCATGATAAAACAAAAAATGCATTCTATTCAAAAAAAGGCCTACCTACTTCAGCACAGCACTTCACCTATTTCCCCTGGGAGTGCTTATACCCATAGACACAATAATTGTTGTCCCATGAGGGGGTGATGGTTTTTAAAGACTCAAAATTACACTAATAGCCATGGTTCAGCAGACAGGAAGAATAGAAATGTGATAAGGTTTACTCTGAGAGTAATTCTCATAAAAATCCACGGTGTGAATGCTCAGGTGGCAGACACTCAAAACTGTGTCATGTAAAGGAGTAATAAATGTGGTACTCCAATGATCAACTCCAAACAGTGATTTACATGTAGTATTACACTCCCAAATATTCACACATCTACAAACATGACTGTGTACACCAAAATGCAAGCAAAATGACAGCATAAACCCAAAAACAAAAGTGGCAGATAATGTTGAGAACACTAAAACTATTTGTGTCTAGTGTTGCCACATCTCCACTCACAGCATGGGACTTTCAATTTGGCTATGCTCCTGATAATGACAAAACGTACGTACCAATTGCATTATGTTCAAACTGCTTCATCTTCTGTATGACTCAAGAAATTTTATTCAAACCAGAATTGGCTATAAAGACCATGTAAAATAATAATTGGAGAGAAATATTTTTGTGCAATTTGGTTTTACTTCTGAACAAAATTTTGCAACATTATATCCTATTAGTGTTCATGACCTGTCAAGAATGAGATGTGATACTTTTCCTACATAAATCTACCAGATGTAAATGACAAACATCTATATTCATCCTAATAGTACCAGTGATTGAAATATTCTTAGTATCACAATTACGGTCAAGTATCCGTAACACTTTGACCGCAGTTGGTAAAACTGAAGCTCACTATTCAACTCAAATTGAATGTCAATAGTAATAGGCAATTTTGGAACAAGCAATCATTAACTAAATCATACCCTCATCTAGCTTTAACTAACTAATTATGAAAATTGAGTTTGCAACAACTGGTAAGTCGACAGCATTATGAAAATATTATCCGAGGCCACCAGCAGCACATGTTGCAGTTAGAGTGTTAAGAGCATGACAAAGAGATGGACTAACCAAAAAAGCAACAACTGTGCATACATGTAGAAACTCTACCAATTTTAATAAAATAGGAGAAATTACAAACTAAAAACATAGAAATTCATTTATTTAAAGAGATACTTGGATCTTTATTACATAAGGATAATTTATTTTCCATTGCGACACTTAACGATATCATAAGCAGCAGGTCTCACCCTCAAACCAGTGGGGAGAGCTTCTATCTTAATACCATTTTAGTTTATTTCAACACTATTAAAGCTTAATTTTCTACTTCAAGAACTGTCTTTGTCTAACACCCAGACCAGAACTAAGTCTTACCTTGCACCATGTTCTCCACTGCAGCTTCTTGCTTGATGAAATCCTGCCTGCAGCACAGCCTCTCCACTTCAGCATCCGTTAGCTTGTGCACCATAACCACTGCACGCTCCATGCTGGGTGCTGAGGTACCTGAGCAATGGGATGCTTCTTTGCTCCAATATTTTAGAAAATTGAAGTTATAACTTGAAGAAATTAAAAACAAAATGCTGTTCTTCCATCATTACAGAAAATAAGTGCCCACACATTTCATTAATGCAAGATAACCATACATCAAGTGGATAGGACAATTCAAGATCATCTAATAAAAGAATAGAGTTACATAATTTTTGCCTTGTGTTATAGTATGAACCACTCAAAGATTCTTTAGTGAGAAATGTAGAAAATTCTGGTGAGGAAAGTAAATGGTCCTGATCATCCACTTTTCTGGCTGGCGAGTGAGCCGCACGGAAGATAGAGTAGAGCCTTGGCTGGGCCTTAGACAGGAGTTCGCCTTCATACTCTGCCACCACCACTGATCTTTGCCCGAGCTCTCCTGCACCTCAAGGAAGCCTACGCTGCACGCTCAACTTCACCGCCACCGCCACGGCCATTGGAGTCCCAGCCTCGAGAGGTGGGAAGGAGTGGTTCCCATACCTGGGGGCTCGACGTCACTTCTCGCGGCTTGCGCTTCTGATGCTGCGGCGCCGTGTTGTGACACGAGGTGAGGCTCAGCCTGACGTTTCACTCGCCCCTTGCTCACTTCCAGTAATAAGTGGATGATCCCATAGGACCGAACCGTTTTGTCTAAACTTTCGCACCAGGTTTTTGTACCGCTAGTTGATTTTCTAGCAATATATGTTCATTCTAATTCTAGTGATTTATTCTCATTCTAATTCTAGTAATTTATTCTTATTCTCATTCTAGCAATTTATTCTCATGCACAGTCTCATTCTAGCAATTTATTCTCATGCTCATTCTCACTCTAGCAATTTATTCTAGCATTAATTCTAACTTCTCTTGTCCTGTGTGCAGGTGCCTGTGTGAGGTCCCGGCACGGACGAAGAGAGCGGAATCTGCTGTTTTTTTTTCAATAAAGAAAATATTGCGAATTTGGAAAGAGACAACTTTCCTTTTTACTTGAATATTTGTTTCCTTCAGCCTATAAACCGTAGGTGGAAAGTCGGATTTAAACTGAATTTTCATACAAATCATTAAGATTTTTGTTTAAGAAAAAGTGTACAGTCAAAATAATTATTTCATTGAAGTGATACCTGTTTTTACAATCCTCTGGTTTTGCAAATAAAACATGCACTATCGAATTACTCTCTGAGTTAATTCTTTAGTTTTTTGTTGTCTGGTTGCTTTATAACAATCAGCTAGTACAAGATGAGTATATTGGTTTTTGGGTCTCAAATGATCAATCAATAATGAATTGTTAACAGAAATCAATGGTTCATATATCAACATGAACATCAAGTTGTAGAAATTACTGTCTTCATTAGGGTCTCCCATTGATGGGACATCAAGTTAGAAGTGAATTAGTTGAAGGGCTGATTTCCTCAAAGACGAATTTCACCTAGATCAAATATTCCTAAATCAACAAGATTCTCTGATTTTTGTCTTTTTTAGGTTTCATTCTTTGACTTCATAACATGAAGAGTATTTTGCATTGCACATTGCTCCACTGAAAAAACAATGCCAAAAAAGTAATTTAATTCATTTATGTTAATACTTTGAAGGGTGTTGTAGCACAAATTGATATTCATATTGGTGAATGTCTTGAGCCTGGTGGTGGTTATTTTGAAAGCCAAACAGAGCAAAATAAAATGTTCAATTTTTGTTCTTTCTATGCAATAAATTTCTTTCAATCTTTTCATAACAATTTAAAAATTGGAAGCATTTACAAACTGACTACACTATTAACAGACACCTTGTAATCACCAAAGTCAATCCCCTCCACAAAGATAGCTAACCAGCAGGAATCAGATTCACCCCTATGGTCAAACAACCCACAGATTGAATTATAAATTAGTTGAAGCCTCCCTAACCCCAACACAGGAAAGCCAAAAAGAGAAATGAAGAAAATACTGCTTGGTATAGAGTTCAAGTATTATACTAGATGTTAGTTTAAGCGTTCTTTTTCCCAACAGAGGAGTTCTAATAGGAAGAAAGTTGGAGGCAGCGTTCAGTTTTGAGTTGAGGCAACAAGGAGTTTACAAGTAAGGTCTGCTGTCACACTGATTCCTCTGCACACAAGAACAGGAAGTAAGGAAAAGAGTTTAAGACACAAAATTAAAGTTGAAGAAGAAAGTTATGGAAACAGAATAAAAGCAGTAACTGAAAAACTATGACCTGTTACAAAATGAAATTATTCTATTTTGATAAAAAGAATAGCTTTTTACTTTGCGCCTTGAATCTGAAAATTCCCTCAGGAAGTAATAAATACTAGACACAAAAGTTGTATCCTCCTGAGAGGACAATAATGTTTCTATATTTATTCTATTGCATATACATATTTTGAGAGTCTCCACCACAGAAAGGCCCAACAGCACTATGTGGATTTACTCCTGCAGTTTTATAAGACTTCAAACATTCCAGACCTGAAGAATTGACACAATTACACGTCCTATTTACCAAACCTGGGTCACTCCAGCAGGCAAAAAACCTCCAGCCATACCCATCATGACAATCACAGTCAGGCACTCACAACCACTATCAACTCATCTTCTAAAATACTGGTGCAATGCTCTTTCAACACTATTCATTTATCTAGTTTTTGACTAACCTCTAACATTTCTTCTCCTTGCTTCTGACTTCACTGCTTCCTTCACCAACAATAGTAGTAAGGGCACTACCAATCAGAGCCTAATTCACCACAATTAGCTTTGAATGGAAATTACTTGAGAAAAAATTTTCATGAAAGATTTATCCTTGACGAATTTTTTACTTTTTATAACCAGAAATCAGTTACACAAACAACCAAGCCATTTTTAGATATAATTTCCTGTGTTTAATAAACAAAAACAATAAATAGTATGTTTAGGAATAATTCCATTCTTTGAAGTTTTTTCTAGGAATATATGATTTATCAAAGTTTTGAAAATACCTACCTTGAAGTGGATGCCTGTCTTTAGTAACCCTTTCGACGCGAAATTTTTCCTGCTAAATCCAGGAGCATTCTAGTGTGTTATAGGGTTGATTGGCATAGTATTAGAAGCTCTTACAGGGTCGGTAGTGTTTTTTTATTAAATTTGTAAGTTTTTGTACTGGGACATATACGTCCCATTTAGTAGTCCATTGCCATTGAGAGTGGGAAATATGTACCCCACCAGGAAGTTCGAAAAATAGAATACTTTTTGTATATACATTCAAACTAACATACTTTTTCTTTTTCCGAGGTAGAAAATGAGAAAACCTCAATAGAAAATGGTTATTGTATTAGAAAAAATAACTTCGATTTTCTAGAAAAAAAGGATATTACGAGTGACTGGTTGTTCAAAGCTTGAACTATTTCACATTTATTTGACAAAAAACAATTTCTTCGACTAAATAAGCATAAAAACTATGCTATTTGCCATTTTATTTATGGTGTGGCTCAAAGGATCTAACTACTTCACGGATATAATATGTCTTGCTAGAATCATTTGATTTATATGTATTTGTAATGTACACTTTTGAGAATACAAACGTGAATTTGTCCCTGGAAATGGATTTACTGATGCATTTATTATTTAGACTTATTTCCACTCCAATGAATTCTAGTTTTGGAAGTTGATTACAGCCCATTAGGCACAATCATTATTTCTCATGCATCCATCAATTTGTACTCATTTTTCTAGCTGTTTTCTTTTTCTATTCTTAGATTGGTTTTGCATGCTATTTGTATGAACAAACTTGAAGGGACACGCATTTGAATGCTTCCAAAGGGGAGGTGGTCTACCTAAAGCACAAATTATTACTCCTTTCTCTGCTGTTGATAATGAAAACATGGGTTCAAATCCATTTGACAGTATTGGCCAACCAATGTCAGCAATATCAATTCAAACAAAAGGAAGTTTATGAGTGCGATTCACATACTCTTCTTCTTTTTGTTCCTCCTCAATGCTGAAGTCACCCTCATTTTGTCTCCTTGGCTCTCTTTTACAAGTGTCCTCACTCTCTTTGCTGTATTTTGCCTATTTTTCTTCCACTGTGCAATCCGGATCCTCAAAACTATCATCAATAGTTATCTAAACTCTTATTGTAAGTGAATTCGTCATCACTATCAAGGTCTTGCATAAGCTCTACAATTTCCAGATCGTCCAGTGACCTTTTTCGGCTCCTGCATGAAAATAAACATTTTTATACCAAAATTAGTATGAAGCCAAATTCAAAATTCAGTGCTAATGGGATAAATATATCCCAAATTTAGATATATACAAGTGGGACAAAAGATAAAGAAAGTACAAGTGGGACACACATGTCCCACTTCATTTTTATTTCAACTATGTTTCACAAAAAGTATATTTATGAAGACAAAAATAGCTATATATAGGTTCCTACTAATATTTACATAAAATCAACCCAAAGAAATGATCATAAGCTATATAACTATGCAAATACACCTTCATTTTGAGGAGCAGCTCGAGACACGACCTCCTTCTAGCTCTTTCAACGCCCCACTGGGTGATTGCTGTTGAGACTACAAACTAGCTATGGGTAAAACAGAGTCTGATGCAAAATCTGTCAACTTTTGGTAGTTGCTGGGGCATATTCAGCCCAATTGTGCTTTAATTTAAAACACTGGGACAAATATAACCCAATCGCGTCGAAAGGGTTAATAAAGATAAAATTATATGGTTCTTTGTAAGTGTTAGAACAAAACTCTTTCAATTCTTCAAAGGGCATGTTCTGAGATATGATATCTGTGTAAATGTTTTCCATATCAGTTGAGTCTAAACCAGAAAGAATCAGAACGTTGGCATTTGTTCTAATTGTTTGTCTTGGTAATAAATGATAATTTTGTGATAAGTAAATTGAACAGCAGTTGTTGTGTCTCCCTCTAGTGTAAAAGCTATTAGCTGGACTTTGATCTCTTTCAGTTGCTATATCATCAAAAATAAAAAGATTTTTCTTTTTTGAATCTACGTCACTTGGGTCGGGAATAGCTGTCATATCTTGAAAATATTCAATTTTAGATTTTGAGTTTCTTTTATTAGGTAAATTTTCAAGAAAATCGTCAATATTACCATTTCCCTTTTCAAATAATTCGATTATTTCAGATTGGTTATAGCCTTCATCAAAAGCATTTTTTAACAATTTATATTCCGGTTGATGTATTTATTTACTGTACAGAAAAAGATGATTAAAATCGACAAATTTTTCTAACAGAAGCTTTATTAATAAAGAAGTTTTACCACAGTTTGGTCTCCCTACGATGAGACATCTCAAGCCGGGAGAAGGAAAAATGAAGTGATTCTTTTGATTATTTCTTTTACTGTCTTTCCACATATACACCATTTTATATAACTAATAAACCCCAACTGACTTTCCAAAATTTATTTTCTGTTTGTAGCAATTTTAAACATTGTTTTTAAATCTGCTACTTCATAAGAAACATCTCTGATTAATGTTTCAAGATGAATGTTATGCGACTGTAATTGATTTATATCTTCCCTATTTAATTTGATATCATTTTGAATTTGATTACCATCTAATTGCAATTGATTTATGTTCGCAGTATTGAGAACAACTTCTCTTTGAATATCTGTTATAATATCTGTCATTTTATTAAGCATAATTCTTCAATGTGTTTCTTTTTATTGGTTGTCTCGTTAGGCAGTAACGAGAGAAGGAGCTACCTTTTGTGAAAAATATTTTTTCTCCATCATACACTAAACAGTTGTACATTTTAATTTCTCTAGGAAATTTTTCACATCTAATTAGAAGAAGTGTTTTTTCAAATCCCAGTTGTAAATAAAGCAAATACATTGAGTTTACAATTCTTTGGGCATCTATTACTTCATATGGAATATTGCTTTTCATTTTGATGAATATAAATTTTCAGAATACTTTAAAATTTACATTGGAAAAAACATTGAAATTTTTAAAATATGTTGAGAAAATAATTTATTAAAAATGGAACCATTTGATGTATCACATCTATCTATTACTAAGAATACAAAAAGGCAAAATAATTTAAAGAAAATATCAGTAAAGATGACTTCACGTAACAATTTTTGTAATATATGTAAAATTTACATCATAAACTTAAGAAGACATGAGAAAAGTATGAAACACAATATAAACGTGAGTAATCTATTAATCTCGGACCTGTATTTTGATAGAAACAAAGATTTCTGTAATATATGTAATATAAAAGTCTCTAATCTATAAAGACATCAAAAATCTACTAGGCATATTAAAAACATAAATCAAGAATTAATTTCCGATTCATATTTTGAGAAAAAGATATGTACGATATGTAAAGTAGAAGTAAAAAATCTACAACAGCACAAGAAATCAAAGAAGCATTTTAGAAACATTTATGGCTGTAAATTCAAAGGAAAAAAATGTGCTTTAAATGATAAATGCCTGGAATATATGTTCTCTGATATATCAGTTGTAGATCCGACAGTTTTCATGAGGGATATGACACCGGTTGTGAGATCAATTTTGGGAGAGCAAAAGTTTGATAATATGAAGATACAATTGGCAATATTAGTTTAATTTTATAAAAACAGAGAAAAAAATGAAAAGGTATATTCAACAGCATGGATGAATACAGGTAAGTTTGTAGGCATATCGAAAAACTTCACAAACATTGATGATCTGTATAAAGAAGCTATTAGAAAGATTGAAGAATATACAAAAAACTCCTCTGGCTGGATAACAGATAAATTATTAGACTTCAATGTAAAAATTATTGAATACAAACCTATCAAAGGTTCTAGTTATATAGAATTACCTGAAAAGTTTCAAAAGTCTACTTATAAACTAATTAATATTGAAAATACTGATAATAAATGCTTTATGTGGAGTGTAGCAAGATATTGCAGAGATGAGAAAAACGGTAATAGAATATCTAAAAGGTTAAAAACTGAAGCTGAGAAGTTAAATTTCAGAGACATAACATTTCCAGTGAAACTTAAAGATATCGATAAATTTGAGAGAAACAATAATCTGTCGGTAAATGTTTACAACTTTAATTACTTGAAAGAATTATGTCCTTTGAGAATAACAATGGTAAAAAATGAAGATGTTATATCACTTTTATTGTTAACAGATGAAAATAGAAGTCATTATGTATTAATGAAGTCATTATAAGTCCATTTATGCAAACTAAAGATGGTCATAAAAAACATGTCTGTCCATATTTTTTATGGCCATTCACAAAAGAATGTTTATTAACAAACCACATTAATGATTGTTCAGTTCACACTCCAACAAAGTATGTTCTTGAAGGAGGTAAATTAAAATTTAAACATTCCCAAAAAACAATTAAGCATCCTTTTGCAATTTATGCTGATTTCGAATCAACGTTGGCAAAAATAGATACGTGTCAACCAAATCAAAACTCAAGTTACACCATGAACATTCAGAAGCACAACCCTAATTCATTTTGTTGCTATACAAAATCTGAAGCAGATGAATATTCCCATTTAGAAATATACAATGGGAAAGATGCTTTCCAAAAGTTTGTAGAATATTTAGAAAAAGAAACCAAGAGAATTAATAGTCTGTTGAAAATAAATAAGAAAATGTTTTTACCATCAGATAAATTCGAAAAATATAAAGAAGCCACACGATGCTATGTATGTGGCGGAGAATTTACGGAAGATAACTATAAAGTTAGAGACCACAATCATTTTACAGGTCATTACAGAGGTCCAGCTCATTTAAAATGTAATTTAAAAATTAGGAATCCAAATTTTATACCAGTGTTTTTACATAATCTGTCTAATTACGATGCTCATTTGTTCGTGAAAGACTTGGGAAATATACCCGGAAAGTTGAACGTTATTCCACAAACAGATGAAGAATTATTATTATTATATAAGAAAGTTTTAGCCTCCCTTAACCACGACAAAGATGTTCCAAGAGAGGAAAGAGGAAGGCACCATTTAGTATGGAGTTAAGGGAACGCGGAATCTATGCACAAGGTGCACTGAAACAGTAAGCTAGGAAAGAAGTTCATGAAACAAGAAAAAAGTTGAAGAAGAAAGTAGTAGGTGCTGAAAAACAGGACAGCAGTGAACCGAAAAAAGATGGTCCGTAACAAAACAAAAACCTATTTTATTACAACAAAAAGGAAGCCTACCTAACCTTTAGCTCGGGCCCTAACATGGTTCCCCTGGGAGCGCTAATTCCCATAGATACAATAGTTGTATCCCCCTGAGGGGAACAGATGAAGAATATATTAGTTTTACACAAACCATAAAAGTTGATTCTTATGTATGTATACATACAGGAAAAATTAAAGATATCACCAGAGACTTACGGTTCTTAAACAGCTATAGGTTTTTACCTTCGTCTCTGGATAAACTATCGAAGAATTTATCTGAGCACAAAGAATTGTCGAAGTTCTTTCTCAATGAAGAACAATTAGAGTTGATCAACAAAAAAGGTATTTATCCGTATGAATATGTAAATAGTTATGAAAAAATGAACGTTAATAGTTTACCAGCTAAAAGTGAATTCTACAGTAGTTTAAATATTAAAAATATTTCAGAAGATGAATATCAGCATGCACTCAAAGTATGGAGAGCTTTTAATTGTACAACATTCAAAGATTATCATAATTTATACCTAAAAGTCGATATATTATTATTAGCAGAAGTATTTGAACAATTTAGACTAACATGCATTAAAACTTATTCTCTAGATCCAGCACATTATTTTACAGCTCCAGGATTGTCTTTCGATGCTCTACTGAAACGTACAAAAATAGAATTGGACTTGTTTGAAGATCCTGATATGCTACTATTCATCAAAAAAGGAATAAGAGGTGGGATTTCTACAATTTCAACACGATATGCAAAAGCAAACTATCCATATATTCCAGAAACATTCGATAAAGGAAAACCAAATAGTTTTATCACATATATAGATGCAAATAATCTTTACGGCTGGACTATGTGTCGATCATTACCTACTGGAAACTTTAAATGGAATGATCCTAAGTTGAAACTCAAAGCAGATAAAGGTTACATATTAGAAGTGGATTTAAGTTATCCGAAAGACTTACATGCTCTACATAATGATTTACCATTAGCTCCAGAAAATATCAAAGTAAACGATGTAAATAAATTAGTTCCACATAATGGAAAACGAAAAAAATATGTTGTACATCTTAAATCTCTGACACAATATTTAGATCTAGGATTCAAGTTGGAGAAAATTCACAGAATATTAGAGTTTGATGAAAGTCCATGGATGAAATCATATATTGATATCTATACAAAAATGCGTCAGCAAGCTAAATCTGAAAAAGACTTCTACAAGCTGATGAACAATTCAGTATTTGGTAAAACAATGGAAAATATTAGAAATAGAGTAGATGTATGTTTAGTAAAGTCAGAGAAAGAATTAATTAAATTAGCAAATAAACCAAACTTTACCAGTTTTAAAATATTCTCAGAAAATTTGATAGCATATCATATGCAAAAACAAAGACTGAAATTTGATAAACCAATCTACGTAGGATTATCTGTATTAGATATAAGTAAAACATTAATGTATGATTTCCATTATAATCATATTAAAAAGAAATATGGCAATAAGGCAAAGTTGTTGTTTACAGATACAGATTCATTATGTTATGATATCAAAACAAAAGATTAGTACAAAGATATGGAAAGAAATAAAGACTTGTATGATACATCAAACTATTCTAAAGAACACTTCCTATATTCAACTAAAAATATGAAAGTAATTGGGAAAATGAAAGACGAAACTTGTGGAATACCAATTGAAGAATTTGTCGGTCTCAGAGCAAAACTATATTGTTACAAAACAAAAAATTCCGTGAGTAAGCAAGCAAAAGGTGTAAGTAAGGACATAACTGAGAACAATATCACAATGGAGGAATATAAGAGAGCATTGAATAATGAAACAATATACAAAACGATGTACAATATCCAAAGTGTTAACCACGAATTGTATACTAAAGAAATAAATAAGATTGCATTAAATGGTAATGATGACAAGCAACATATATTACCAGACAGTATCCACACACTAGCATTAAATCACTATAAAATATATTCAATAAATAAAGTATGAAAAATGATTGTCTAAAACAATAATGACTTCTATAGCCAAGATTTATTATCTGTTGAAAATGAACAGTATTTGAATGATTTGAAATCAATAGTTATTGAAGAAAAAACTGGGAAGGGTATTGTAAATACATTGCTTAGAAAACTTCCATTACCTGAAATGCATTTGAAATTGCCATCTAATATTCAATCTGAACAAGTCCCGAACGGTTCATTCAACAATAAACATACCTACTCATATTGCGGTCCAGGAACTAAGGTGCAGAAGCGAATTCAAGAAGGTTATCAAGGAGTTAACTCACTCGATCAGGCTTGTAAAAATCATGACATATTTTATCACAACATCCAAAAACGAAAGACAGAAATTATGCTGATGATATTCTAGTAAAAAGAGCCGCTGAAATTGCAACTGATCCAAATGAAGCAGAATACGTTCAACAAGATGCTAAATTAGTTAACGCAATTATGGAAGGTAAATCATGGGCAGGATTTGGGCTTTCAAAAAATGTATTGACACGCTCACTGATGTGAGCGATAAAATCTTGAATGACGTATATTATAATCCAAAGACCGGTTATACTGGAATGAATCAACTTGTTAAAAAATCCGGCTTATCTTCAACTCTTGTACGAAATTGGTTAGAAACTCAAAAAACTCACACTCTACATAAACCAATAAAACATAATTTTAAAACGAGAAGGGTGAAGGTATCAAAAATTGATGATCAATGGCAAGCTGATTCGGTTGACATGCAAAACTATAAAGATCAAGGAAAAAACTACATTTTAACAGTAATTGACATTTTCAGTAAATATGCATGGGCAATTCCAATAAGTAAGAAGACAGGTGAAGAAATCAAAACTTCTTTTCAAAAACTATTTAAAATACAAATTCCATCTAAAGTTCAGACAGATAAAGGCTTAGAGTTTACAAATAAATCCCCTCAAGAACTATTCAAGAAACATAACCTTCAGTGGTTTAGTGCAGAAAATGAAACCAAAGCTCAATTTGTGGAACGCTTCAACAGGACGTTAAAAATTAGAATGTGGAAATATTTTACACACATGAAAACTAAAAAATGGGTGAATATTTTACAAGATTTAATGCAAAATTCCAATAATAGCTATCATAGAACAATAAAAATGACACCTAACCAAGCATCATTGGAAAAGAACAGTAAACAGGTTTATGATAACTTATTCCCTCCAACCAAACCAACTATCACATCACCGAAACTCAAAATTGGGGATAGAGTAAGAATAAGCAAGAAACGGAAAGACTTTCGGAAGGGTTATTTACCAAATTTCACTAATGAGTTATTCATTGTAACCGAAATACTGTCTACTGAACCAACTACTTATAGATTAAAAGATATGGATGGTGAAGAAATAAAAGGAAGTTTTTATGAACAAGAACTATCAAAATATACTAGTGATGTTTATGAAATTGAGAAAATTCTCAAGAAGAGTAAAGGAAAACTTCTGGTCAAGTGAAAAGGTTACGATGAACCTTCATGGATCTCAACAACTGAACTTAATGTTAGTTTAGATTAAACTTATATTAAGTTAAAGTCTTTTTGAATTTTTCTCTTTAAAAAATGGCGTTGATTGATATCAAAACTAAATCAGATTTACTAAACTTAGCAAAGAGTTTGAAAAAGCAATTCACAAATGATAAAATACTCGAACAAGATTTATACAATGATGTTAAAAAGTTTACAAGCCATTGATTGAACCTTTATCTAAAATTGTTGACAAAACTAAACAAACTAGGTTGGCAATAAAAGATATACCTCATGAAAAACTTGAATCTATCAAAGGAAAACCTGTTGAGAAACTAGCTTTGCCCTCTTCTGAATCCAACACTGTAGGTGGGCCTATCGCATTGGATTTCTTGCATTTTGCATGGAAACCTGGAAATGAGTATGACAAAGCTTATGGCATTTGTTTGGATGGAAGTAAAGTTATGCTAGGAAATAAAAAGGTAGATATTTTGGGTAATGATTTGAAAATTGGAGATAGAGTATTAGAAGGCACAACTGGATTATGGAAACTATTAACAAAGCAAAATCCTATTGATTTTAGGGATGAAGATAAAAGAAATTATTTTGACATGTATTCAACTGATGCTTATTTGAGGGAAGAGGGTACCATAAAAGCAAATAGGGGTGAGAAATATTCTAAATTTATCAAACCCTTCAATCAAATGGTTCAACAAAGAAAAGCTCAAGCTGCAGTGGAAAAAATAAGATCAGTAAGTCCATCGAGTCGTGAATCAAGTCGTGAATCAAGCCCTGAACCAAGTCCTTTAAGAAACCCAAGAGTTGTAGAATCCTCAATTCCGAGTCGACGCCAAAGTCCTTCAACAAGCCAGAGACCATTTTTCGACCCTTCATGAAGGTCTACTTTTAGACCAACTCCTACTCCTATACCTTCTCCTATACCTCCTCGTCATCCTCCCAGAGAGGATTCAGACGTTTCAGGATCAGGTATTATTGTATTACCATCTAACATCAATGATCTTGTAAAAAGACACCAGTTATTGCTCGGTTCGTTTAACGCTGGAAATACAGGAGTTTTTAATGAACTGCAAATACTTACACATGAACTCTTAAAGCGAGGTATATTAAATACTGCTGAAGTAAAGATGTTTGAAGATTTATTGTTTAAAAAATGGAATCTCAAAGCATTGTAATTAGTGAAAGAAAAAGTGACATAAGTATAAATTTTAGTCCAGCAATAGAATTGAACAAAAATAAATTTCACAAAATAGCACTGGTTGGGTTAGACATGTATCATTCTATTCCTAACATTGATGAAAATAATAATAAATTTTATTATGAATTAAATGGTGATGAAAATGTAATTACCATTCCAACAGGATGTTATGAAATAGAAAGTATAAACAAATTCATTCAAAAAACATTGGCAGGCTTTATTGAAATCAAAGCAAACACTAATACCTTGAAATGCGTCATAGCTCTCCATTCATCTACATTAAAAGTATTTTTCAATAAAGAAAAATCTTTAAATACAATGTTGGGATTTGGAGAAATTATCTTAGAAGGTGTTGGAGAACATGAGAGTATAAATATAGTGAACATGTCTGTTAACGCAATACTCGTTCATTGTGGTGTAATTAACGGCTCATACCTAAACGGTTCTTTGCATAATATTTTATATTCCTTTTTCCCAAACGTCCCACCGGGATATAAAATAGTAGAAAATCCAAATAGACCAATTTATCTACCGATATATCAACCTTTACTATATGATTTGAGAATTTGGCTTACTGATCAAAATGAACATGCTCTGAATACTAGTGGTGAAGAAGTAACTGTTCGATTACACCTAAGATCTAGAAATTAAAATAATTCAAGAAAATTATCTTTACAAAATGGATTCTTTAAGATGGAATGAAAATATTAAAGTTGATGAATCAATTGAAAAAATTGAAACGCATAACTATGAACCACAAATAGGTACTGATCTGAACCGTGAACATAACGATATCAAGATCATTATCCAGAATCAAGATCAGTTTGTATTACCTAGTAAAAGTTTTATATATATAGAAGGAGCTTTGAATAAAGAAGATTGAAGTGATTATAATTTTAAAGATGAAAAAATAACAATAATCAACAATATTTGATAGAGTTTCTTACAGAATTGGAGATGAAGAAATTAAAGGTTATAGTTACCCTGGAATTACCACAACTCTAAAAGATTAGTTAGCTATCCACGAAACGTTAAAGAAAACATATTTTTCTGGAGTGTTGATACTAAGGAAAATGAAAAATCAAACAAAGGATTTAGCGATCGAAATGACTACTTAAGTTCAGCTAATGGGAAATTCAGCGCTATCCCACTCGAACATGTGTTTGGATTTTGTGAAAATTATAAGAAGGTAATTTATGGAGTGAAACACGCTCTGACTTTGAGAAGAGGTGATAATTCTAATGCTATATTCAAATCGGATGAGAAAGATGCAAACCAGCAAGATAAAGTAGTTGATGATAAAATTACTATTACAAAACTAATTTGGAAAATGCCAGCTTACAAACTATTTGATGAGTATAGAATCAAGCTAAACCGTCAAATTAAGGATAAAATAACATTACCTATTCCTTATTTGAATAGACAATTGGAACAAACAATTGTAAACTCTCAACAGAAATTCATAGATTGGACTTTAACTCCAAATTCAGGATCCCAAAGACCTCGATACATAATTTTAGCGTTCCAAACTAAGAAAGCTAATTCACAAGCTGTAAACAATGCAATTTTTGATCATTGTAACTTAAAGAATGCATATGTTCAGCTAAATAATGAACGATACCCTGATCACAATTTACAGATTGATTTCGATTCAAACAATTATACTACAGCTTATAAGATGTTAATAGATTATGTATCTAATGAAAATTGTGCTATTAAATACAGACATTTTAAATATTTGTATCCCATCTATGTGTTTGATATCAGCAGAAAAAATGAACGTATCAAAGAAACTACAATTGATATTAAAATTAAAGCAGAATTTAAAACTAATATTCCTAATGATACACATGCATATGCACTGATTCTATCTGACAGAGTAATTCGATTGCAATCTGACGGTGATAAAATGAGTTTAAACCAATAAAAATTAAAACATATTCACATAATAATGTTTAAAAAATGTATTATGTGAAGTGTAAGAAGAAAACTGATACTGATAATCCTCAATATTTAATTACAAGGAACAATAAGATACTGGTCAAAGGTATGTGTATTATTTGTAAAAAGACAAAGACTTCTTTTGTTTCTAAAGATACTGCAAAAAAGGGGGTTCTATATTTACAATTCCAGCTTTATTAGCAGGCCTTGGTGCAGCTGGCTTTTTGGCTGGAGGTGCTGCTGCAATAGCATCCTCAGTTAATAATAAAAAAGCTGATGATAAACTCTTGTCAGAAACTAAAAGGCAAAATGAAGCAATGGAAAGTAAAAAAAGTTCAGGTATACGGTTAACTCCGAGAAAAAAAACCTTTTGGAAAAGGTCTCTACTTGAACCACCAAAAAAGTAATACCTATCAAACCATTATCTAAACATGATTTAGAATATTACATAAATATATTGAATATTCCGAATGTTCGAGGTATTTACATGAGAGATGCTTTACCTAAACACCCTCTAAAAACTGAATGCGGAATCCTTAATTTAGACACTGAAAAAGGATCAGGAACGCATTGGACTTGATGGTATAAGAAAGACAATATATGCTATTACTTTGACAGTTATGGCTTTATTTATCCAATTGAATTTAAAAACTACTTAACAGATTGTGTTATTATTTTCTCTACTTACAAAATCCAGAAAATAGGTGATTTAATTTGTGGACATTTATGTCTAGAAATGCTGAAGCGTTTAGAAAATGAAAGCTTTCATACAATTCTTTTAGATCTGTATAAAACCTCAACTAGTTTTTAGAAAATAAACTATAGTTAATTTTTTTTCTATTAAAAAATGTCTTGAGGAAATATTAATGCAGCAAAGTTGGTCTTTTCACCTTCCTGTAAAGAAAATCATGAACACGAAAATAGTGAAAATAATTCTGAAGGACTTTTGCAAAATGTAGAGCAAATAAAAAGTTTACTTGAAGATTGTAACATAGAGTCATTGAAAGACACAATTGAAGCTCTCAAAAATGAAAGAACTGAATTGGAATCAATTATAAACGAGTATGATGAGAAATATGTGACTTCGAAAACAGATTTACAAGTGAAATTTTCTGATGTAGACTCAATCGTTAAATTCTTAGAGATGTTAATTTATGATTTATCTGAAAAGTTCGGTGCTCTTGAACCAAAAATTGTTTCAAATGATGAATGACTATCAAGCATAGCCTCAACATTGATGAAGAAAATTGATGAAATTGATACCTAATTTTGAAAACATTGATTCAAACATAATCAACCTAACAGACGCAAAAATTCCAGAGATTGGAGACAAATTGAAGAGTCTAGAGTCAGGTATTGAAACTAGAATTGATGAAAAGCTGTTAGTTAAAGAGTCAGCATTAACCGATCAGATTAAAGGAGTTGAAGCTAAATTTGAGGTTGTGGACTCTAAGAGAACCAATTTGATTAACACTTTAACCGCAATTGGTTAAACTTAAGTTTAACATTCAACTCATATTTAAAGTCAATTATTGTAAACACTTTTGAAAATAGGAAACGTTAACTGGATCGTGCTTTCATTTGCTTCTATTAAGTATTTTTGAAAATTGAGTTCGAGACAACTGGTCGGTCAGCAGCATTATGAAAATCCCCTCCGTGGCCACCGGTGGTGCACGTTGCGGTTAAAGTGTTAATGTTAAAATTCATGAGATTCAAGAGAATTTCAAGAATCATGAGTCAGTTATAGAAAATCAAATGGATGAAAAACTGAAGACTTTAGAAACTAAAATTAATGATCAAATTGATTCAAAGAACAAATTAATAAGTAATAAAGTTGAAGAACAAGAAATTAGAATAATTAATGTTGTGAATGAAAAAGAAATGAGCTTGCAGACATCACTTAATGATCAAATTGAAGAAAAGCTGAAGAATTTAGAATCAACACTGAACAATACTGTTGAAGAAAAAAGTAAAAGCTTAGAGGCACAATTAACTGAACTATGTGATAGAAACCTGTTTGTTATGGAAAGAACTGTAGCCTTAGCACCCTCGTTTGTTGAAGTTGACAATAAGCTGAAAAATTTAGAGTCAACCATAACCTCATCCAGCGAAGAAAAATTCAATGATCTTAACAAAATTATTATGGAACTACGAGCAGAGTCAGTCCCATTAAGAAAAATAGAAGAACTAGCTAAGAACTTGAGTGATGTAGAAAGTCTTTTCCAGGAGTTTTCAAGAGACATTATTTCAAATCAGAATGAATTCAGCCAGTTCAAATTAATGCTTCAGAATGAAACTGATAAAAATGTATAATTAAACCAGGAAGTGGAAAGTTTGAGTGCCTGAGTAAATAATTTGATATCAATGAGAGTTAGAGAAAATTCAGAGAATTGAAAATTCTATGTGTAAAAAATTATAGGCGTAAATATTTTTGGACAAGGAAAAAAATAATTTTCATCTTCACAACCAGGACCTCCTGGAATAGGTTTTAAATATCTTGATGAAGATCAAAATTTTGATTTAAATAATAGAAGACTTGCAAATATTTCTTTTCCAATCGAAGAATTTGACGCTACAAATAAAAAATATGTTGACAAAGTTTTGGAAAATTTGAGGCATCATCTCAGAAAATATATAGAGGTTAAGAGAAAATCTAATCAATGAAAATTATCAGTTCAGAAGTGATTCTTTCCAAGCATCTAATGATGAGAATACTACAAGTTTTCAAGAAAAACTCAGTTAAATTGTGAAAAATCTTGATGAACATAGTAGAATATCTGAGGAAAAAATAGAGGTTATTTGTACGGGTACTTTAGAACACACAGACTTTTTGAAAAATGAGATTAAAAGGTTGAAAGATGAGGTAATAAAAAGTATGAAATTAGACTACGCAAATCTTGAGAGAGTATTCAACGACATGAGTTCATACATTGAAACTTTTAGAAATAGTCTTCATGAACAGGATAGAGAAACAATCATAAATACAAATGAAATAGAAAAATTGAAACACTCATCGCAGAAATTGGAGGATGATAATGCTGATATTAAAAACAGGTTAATATCGTTAGAGAATACTTCGAGACGAGAAACCGTTGAACCGCTGAACTAAAAAAAACATGGTTTTCTAAAATGCTCCCGAACGGAGTAAAATTAGTTTCATATGCTAAAATACGTGTAGATTAAGCAAATTGAAATTTATATCTAAAAGATACTTGATCGTTTGTGTAAGTCGTTTCGGCTTTTCAAACAGTCAAAAATTTCTCAACAAATAAATCTTCTTTGAAATTTTGCCCTAATTAATTTATATTTTCAGGTAATTGAAGTATTTGAATCTCCCTCTATTTCCTTCATGACGTATTTCCAGCTGCTCCTGGAATTCTATTGCAGGTCCTTGTAACCATGAAAAACCCTTATGGAAATCTCGGGAATCGAACCTTTAGCAGGAATTCATTTTCACAACGCTAGCCCGACACGTTGACCACTCTACCAATGAGTTCTACTGTGCTAAAGAGAATTTTGGACTATTTACCAAAAGTTATTTTGCCTACGGGAGAAAAAGTTTTTCGATTTTTACATATCACAGTCGTGCTAAAACTTACTTTACTTTCGAGAGCTCAAAGTCTAGTCACCCCCAGAAACAGTTAATGAATCTGGTACGGTAAAAAGACTAAGACGAAAGACAAACATTGCTTTCGTTGTGCTTCGATCATTTTTAGGGGTGATCAATAGCGCAGTCGATAGCGTGTTGGCGCGGTGACTTCTAGTCCTGAGTTCGAGTCTCACGAACTCCTCGTACATTTATTTCATTTGAAAAAACCTTGTGGAAGCAGTGTCTTCCCGTACCAGATTCATCAACTGTTTCTGGGGGTGACTAGACTTTGCGCTCTCGATACATTTGGGAACAAAATATATCTGTCAAGACAGTGCGCCTGCGTTCACTGTGCCAAAACATTGCTTTCATTGTGCTTCGATCACCTTTAGGGTGATTGATAGCGTGTTGGCGCAGTGACTTCTAATCCTGAGTTCGAGTCTCACGAACTCCTCGTACATTTATTACTTTACTTTGATGCGGTAAAGAGACAAAATAGAAAATATTTAATTTACGTATCAGCCCTACGTTTTGTCAACATAAAAAAACGTCAGATTTGGTGAGATTCAAACCCGTGATCTTTTGGTGTTACGTTCTTGCTGCTGTGCCTCAGACCACTAGGTCACCACGAAAGGTGAAAGTTGGTGAAATTTATGTGTATACTTTTTACATATCTCTTCATTATATAAATTATATCGTTTTAGCATCTCTGTTCAACATTCTATTTAGAATTTTAAATTCAATTTTGTTCGTTTTCAATAGATTTTTTCACGTCATAGTTCAGACGTTATCATAAAGAATTGAAATTTAACAAGTCTACCACAAATTTACAATTCATTTTCTATGTACGCCTTAGAAAAAATAGTTGAACGGGGAACTAATTTGAATGTCGAACAATTTTTCGCAAATAAGGAAAATGATAAAACGGAAGTAGTTTTTATTGATGAAACCCTTGTGGTGTGATTAAGAAAATTGAAATTTATATCTAAAAGTGACTTAGTCGTTTGCATAAGTCATTTTGGCTTATAAAAAGTAAAAAATTTGTCAAAGAATAAAGCTTTCATGAAAATTTTTTCTTAAGTAATTTCCATTTCAAGCTAATTGTGGTGAATTGGGCTCTGATTGGTAGTCCCCTTACTACTAACAATTTCTTTTCAATTTCCCCATACGGCCAAACCACTTCAACAAATAGCAGTTCACACTTTTTGCCATCCTTTCCACACATGTCATACTCCTCAGCTCATTGATTTACCTATCCCACAATGTCACCCCAGCCATACTCCTTGGACACTCCATCTGGAGTACATTCAACTGACTCCTGTCAGCCACTTTTGAGCTCCAAGTTTCATATCCATCCAGCCCATCAGCCTGACACTCTCACACTGTTAGAAGACATAAATGTCTTCCTTCTCGATACCGAAATGCTAAAGGTTCCAGAAGACTAGTATCGCAGCAACTACAGAGCCAATAATTTAGGAACACTGACAGCAAACCTTATGAATGAGCAAAATATAACAGACGATCAAAGAAAACTACAAAATGGTGATATGGGTAACTTGTTAGCAATCCCAAAGGCTGCACATGAGAAGACTCATTAATTTCTATCAACACTGGAAATCATAACACAAAATTAAATCAATAAAAAGTAGTAAGTTGAATTATTGATTATTGCAAAAATTCAAGATGGCTAAACAAAAAACCTAGGATTCAACTAAAATTCTATAAATAAAATTAAAGAACTGAAAATAACTCAAAAAGTCTTAAATGATGTTACACATGCAATCAAATCTTGAACATAGTTGTCTAAAAATTGAAGACAAGTCAAAACTAAACTAAACTCAAACTATAGAAACAAATGACTAAGAAACCAATGAGTTACAGGACTAGAGTGGTATGAAAGAAGTAGAGCAGGCCATGAAAACTCACCTGTCAAACTCCAGAAGGCAATCAGTGGCTCCTACACTGCCAGGCACTTCAGCCAGCACCAACTCGCTAGTCTCCACCTGATCCTCACTGCTATGAAGGTACACAAGGACAAACAATCAAACAATCATAACCTTCAAAGATGCAGTATGGCATCATCCTACTGTACAACTGCAATAGCAATATAAGAGGTCACTCATGAATGTTCTCCTATATTGAAGAGAAAATGTGACTCCTCTGATCTCGACTATATTTTAACATTATCACAACAAATAGTTTTATCCTGCAATACATAAGAACTATAGTAATTAGAGACTGGCATCAGAAGCTATCTTTGAATGAAAGATGAATGACTTACCTATTGTGAGTCCTGATCACACAGGATATCCTTTTTACAGGAAGGCAGGTTTTATGAGGTTATTCAAGTATATATATTAATTAAATTTATATTAAATTATTTTTCTTTATTGTAAGATAAAGCTGAAAATAATTAAAAAAGCATTCAATAGAGGAACAAAACTGAATACAATAGAATGAAATATAAATACAAAAGTGAATTAGCTCCATTCAATGAATGAAACAACAAAATGCCATTTTACCTTACAGTTCAATTTTTCTAGCATTTATAGTCAGGTAACTTTTCCTTGTAGCTCCTTACAAACTTTCCCATGCTTCTTACCATCTTTTAGTTTTCACCTCATCTTATTCATTATTAGTAGCCCATTGCACTCCCAAATACTACAACCAACTTTTGATAAACAATTCTTATGTTAATTCTTCTACAACCACCTGAAATCTTTCCGTAAGAGACCCCTATAAACACTTACCAGTCTACAATTTCTATTCATCTTAGCTAATAATGCTAAAATATCAGCACAGAGTAGCTGCAATGTATTGATGACTGTGCACCTAATCCCCCCCCCCCCCTTCAGAAAAAAAGTCTTGCATTCATCTGACCAAAAACTCTATCTGTATACATATTTAACAAACATAACATCATAATGTAAGAGGATGGGGGACTAGGGGTACTAACGTTTACCCATCGTTACACGTAGCTGTTTGTGAACCACATGGTGAGGGAGTAATGAAACTGGTTTAGACAAATGATAGTTTATTGTGGAACAGGTGATTGTACATGCAATAACAAGTGACAGGGCTCAGAAACAGTGAAGATAAATCAGAAGCCAGTATAATCAATAAAAGCCCTGAAAACAGAAATAAAACAAAAATAAAAATGCAGGAAAAAAGAAAATATACCACGAGTCCTTTTGGATTCCTCAAAATTAAACTTCAAAATAAAGTAAGAAGCAGAACAAAATCAACCATGCTGAAAATGAATTCATGCTAAACAGACAAAATGAAACAAAGCAACTAAAAAAATGGACTATGAAATGAATGAAATTAAACTTAAATAATATCATTCAACAACAAATTCATTGGAGTAACTCAGAAAAAAATATTATTACAAAAACGGTTTTGAAATCTAGCAGAACTGAAAAACTTAATCTTTCAACAAAAAGAAATGAAAGAACCAATATGCCAAAAGAAAACATCATGCTCAACATAAAGTAAATCTTAGCCTAAAGCAACAAAAAATATATACAAGCAAAGCAAACTGTACAATAAGCAACACTCACCAGATCAACACTTGGTTCTATAAGGTGATGGAATAGCTCTGCCAAGAAATATTTACACTAGTTTTACTGTAAATCTGAGTGACTGAAAATGAAAGAAAGATAGTGCATTAAGAAACTTTTCAAACACAACAGGAACAGCAAAATCAAGAACGCAAAACAACCAATGTACACTTAAAACACATTTAAACTCTTAAACACATTTAAACTCTTCTAAACTTTACACTCTCTATACTTAACATATAAAATCATTCAGAAGACTGGAGAAAACAGAACAAATTCAGACTGATGCATGCTGGATACTACAGGCAAACAAAAAACCCTATTTGGGGACATGCCTACAATTACACACAACTGATGCAAACCCACAAGCACTCCACACCATTCACTCATTATCCTTTCAGTCCTCACACATGCTCTACTTTCATTATAATAGCTCATAGCTTTAACGTGAACGTCCAAGCCAAATCCGGATTTTTATTGCTCTATTTGCTAGAGATATGCTTATTTCACAAGCTGTCAAATTTGCAGAACGATCTGAGCACCATAAGAGGTGGAAATGAGGTTTGGAAGAGGGAGAGGGGTCCAATCAGCAGCCAGTGCCGACCAGCAAGTGAATGTGCCATGCCCCTGAAAACTCTTTTTTTGTGGATTTATTGCTCTATTCAATACAGAAGTCCTTATTTTACATGATAGCAAAGGTTCAGAACGTTCTGGGCTTCATGAGAGGGGGAAATGGGGGGGAGGGGGGGGTGGATTCAAATCAAATAGTGCCGGACAGTAACTGCATTAGGCACAAACCCGAATTATCTGGATTTTGTTTTGTTGGTCTATTTGACACAGAAATCCTTAGTTTACAATCTAGCAAAGCTACACAACTTTCTTTGCTCTGTGAGATTGGAAAACATAGGCGAGAAAGGGTGTTGAGCGTCGAGGATGCCGCAGCATGCGCACCTGGAGCTGTGGTTCATATCAGTGATGCCAGCTCCCTGCATATCTGTGATGCCTGTGGTACCAGTTCATTCAAAGAACAACAAAAAACTTAAATGAAAATAAATTCAAATGTTCAGATAGCTTTCAGAACATCAACCGACTCAATTTTTTCAATGATATAGCTTGCAAAGGAAAATATAAAAAAGTGTAGAAAAACGCACTTCCAGAACAGTTGAAGGTAAAAGTTCAAAATCTATCTCCTCTGAAAGTTATTATCGTAATGATCCAAGTCTCATTGAATACGTAAAATGTTGCTGCATAACTAGATGCGGGTTCCCATTGAAATTCACAGTAATTTTTTAGTTACATAGAAAAATCTACAGAAAAATGAAAGATAAAAAAAAGTAATTTCAAATATAAAAAACAGCAAATTCCATAACAAGCCCACACCCAGCTATGCAGCAACATTTTGCGCATTCAATGAGACATAAATCTTTGCTATACAATAATAACTTTCGGAGGAGATGGTTTTTGAAAATATCCTATTTTTTCACTCATTTTTTCCAATTATCTCAGTAATTAATTTGAAAGTTGAAAAAAGTTTGGGATACGCACCTGTGACTCTAAGAAGAATACATGCCTATGCCAAATTTTATAGAACTAGTTCCCATACAACAAACTTCAATAAAAAAAATGGCTGTCACTTTTGTTCTATGGGAACTAGATCTATGAAATTATGTATACATGTGTATTTTTGATAGGGTTACAGGTGCGTATCCCAAAATTTTTCAAGTTTCGAACTAATTACTGAGATAATGGGTAAAATGCGGTGAAAAACTTTGGTATTTTCCAAAGCTATCTTCTCTGAAAGTTTCCATTGTAGAGCAATGATTCAAGTCTCATTGAATGTGCAAAGAATTGCTGCATGGCTGGACAAAGAATGGATTCAAAATTTGTGAAAGTTTAGTTTTCATGATAATACAATTTTTTTTTCAAAGGTTATGGTTATGGTCTTTTCCATGGATTTTTCAATGTAACTAAAGAAGTACAATGAATTTCATATTGATTCTCCGTCCAGCCATTCAGCCACTCTTTGCGCATTCAATATCTAAATCACATTGCTCTAAGATAATAACTTCCGGAGATAATAGCTTTTGGAAATACCCTATTTTCATATTTTCAACTGTTCAGAGAACATTTTTCTAAAATTTTACCTTTTTTTTTAAATGCAAGCTATATTGCTTGGAAAAATTTACACGGTTGATGTTCTGAAAGCTATCTGAATATATGAATAGTTTTTCCTGAAAGTTTTTATTTGTTCCTTGAAGGAACTTGCACCAGAGGTATCAAGAGACATTTAGAACTGGTATCATAGATTCATATCACCGCCACAGGAGCGCCCACGCTGCGTCCTCCTCGATGCACTCCTACCCTTCCCACCTTCGTTTTCCCCTCTCACGCAGCAAAGAACGTTGTGAAGCTTTGCTAGATTGTAAACTAGGGTGTACTGTGTCAAAAAGACCAAAACAACATAATCCAAATATTTCTAGTTCATGTCTAATGCAGTGACTGTCTGGCACTACCAGCTGGATTCAAAACCACCCCCTTCCTCCCTCGTTTCCCCCTCTCACAAAGCACAAAACGTTCAGCATATTTGACAGCCAGTGAAGTAAGCATATCTCTGATGAATAAAGTTATAAAACAAAAACCAGGAATTTTCCGGATTCTGGGTATACGTTCCCCTTCAGAGAATCGAACAATTTGACCCAATAAAATATTCAAAAATTTATGCAAATACTTCACAAGTGAAATAAGCTCTAATGTATTCACATGTTTATAACATTCGAATCGACATTTATGGCCATAAAGTTTTTGGAATTTACCCATACCTCTTTTCTCCCACTGCCTCCCCCAGAGGAAAATTTCTTTAAATTGCTATTTTTCAGCCAAGATTGTGCAGAGATTTTTTTTGTTAGATTTACAATAGACATATCTACAAAATTAGGATTCAATGTTTTCATATTGCTTCAGAAATATTGTAGCATATTTTTTCATTTTTTAAACATTTTTCCTGATTCAGCAAGAAAAAATTAATAAAAAAATTCAGAATCAACTGATCAAAAAACTCCCTCTCAATTTTATAGTACTTTCCTTGATCTTTACAATGCAACCAAGATCCATGATCTTTACAACTTTTTCTTCTAACCTTCAAAACTGTGGAAGAAACAAAGTGGCAAAGTTGGAAGTGTTTCAGAGAAAATGGCATTCGTAGTTACCGAGCACCAGAGCGCATATGACACTGTTCCATACCATTGTTTTCAGCCAAAACCTACGAACTAAAAAACTACTAATAGGTATAAAAGATTGTAGATAAGTCTTCCATAGGTATAATAAATCAGTAAAACTAGTAAAACTAAGGCGGGTATAAACATCTTTCACAAAATATCACGATGTATTTTAAAAATAGAGCTTTTGAGCATATCCATACTCATTTTCAATATCTGGAATAATAAATTGAAAAATGGTAAATAAAGTACATGAATACAAATTGTTAATGGAAATTAAATGAAAAAATTAGGACAAGATATTTAGATGCGCAGAAGATGACATATCATTGAGACTTGGTTCAAATTGATGAATTATGATACTTTGTAATAACTTAAGGCTATGTTTATTACAAGTTGAGACTATTTTGAAATTATCAGTGTGGATTGGATGGTCAGATTCTAATGCGTGATCTCTTATACTGCTGTGCAATGGGTTTGACACTCTATTTCCCGTACGGACCGACACCCCCTTGTGCTCAGCTATGCGTGTTGCAAAATGGCGAGCAGTCTCACCATAATAAGTGGCCCCACACTGGCCACACGCATATCTATAGACCACGCAGCTAAGCAACAAAGTGGGCATCTTATCGCCGTACCGGAAAAAACTGCCTATGTTGAAAAAATTCCGGAAAGTAATGCGTATGTCAATTTGCAGATAGAACTTATTACATAAATTACGAATTTCACAAGAAATTTTCTGATTTTGCGACCGTGAGATGGAGGGCAGAGTGAAATATAATAAATCACTTCCACTAATGTCACTAGTACTTGCTGCATCTACAGAGGGATCTCAACAGTTTTTCCCAATGAAATCTTCAAGAATTTTTAAAAAGTACTTCTAGAGTGATATAAGCTCTGAGGTATTCACAGCATGTTTACAACATTTATAGCCGATAGAGTTTTTGGAAATTCCCCGAGGCAAATTTCTTGAAATTTTAATTTCTCAGCCAATTTTGTATTTGAGACAATTTTTTGTTCAATTCACGATGAACATAACTAAAAAAAATCAGAAACAGTTTTTTGATATTGCTTTAGACATAATTGAAAAGAATTATATTTTTAAAATCTAATTTTATTTTTCTCTGCAATAAACAAATTTTTAATAACCTAACTAATAAAGTACCCTTAAATTTATAGTGATCACCTTCATCTTTACGATTTAGGAATGATCTCAATGTATGAAAAACTGTGGCTGGAATTGCCCCTCAAAGTTGGAAAAGCATCTTCAGCCAGAGCGGACTGCTGCATTTGATATTCTAGGCATTTTACAGGATGCACAAGCACAAAATCACTCACTAAGAAAGTCAAAAGACTACTAAACCTCTCTAATGAATGGACAGTTGTGTAAAAAGAAAGAAAAAATTTTGGAGCAACTAACCACAGCTAAGCAGAGCCACACCTGGTCACTCTGAGCACGTCTGCAGGGAAGGGGGCAATTTGGAGGTGATTATGAGGGTTTGGGTTGCCAACACAAGTCAAATGACGTTTCTATGTAATAGAGGAAGGGCTTAGGAGATTTTCATGCAATTATCTCATTTTGGTTTTTGGCCCCAAAAAAGTGTTTGATTTTTTTAGCACCTTGCTCTTCACACCAGACACTTAAAGCACTTCAAACAACACTCCCTGATATACTGTTTCAACCACTTCACCATTTGTTTCACTGATAAAATCAGATCCATACACCCTCTATCCTACCAAAAACTGAACAGTTTGTCTCCCATTGCCCTTTCTGTTTCTTCTTTCATATGATTTAACAATACTCTGCCATACAGATTACCAACTATGCTCAAAATACTTATACTTAATGAATTGGAGTTCTCATACCTACCCCCTTACTTTAATATAATTAAATCACAACACATATTCTTCAAATAAATCAGCAATGTACCGACAACAACAAAAATTCAGCAACTACAACAATCTATCAATGTCACCCATCATTTCATTGAATGCTCAGATGCCACTCTGTATAATTCCAGTGCTTTATCCTAAAGTGTTTTTTCCAATGTAGACTTCAACTTTTACTCTCTTGACCACTCATCTTTGGATGAATTGTTTTCTCTAATTTTCACTGGCATAATCCTACCTTTTTCGTAGTTTAATTTCAGAAAAATAAAATTGTTCCAAATGATGCTTACCAATTTTTTCCAGCGTAAATCTGAAGACACCAAAACGCAGAGCACAAACAAAACACTTTTTTTAGCCAATATCATAAGTTTATTCAGATATTCAAGTTCAAAGCCTTCTGTGACAATCGATTCCTAACAAATAGTGCACACGATCAGTCAAAAAGCAATATCCTAAAAGTTTAAGTAAGCGCTGAGAAAAACTTTTACGAGGTATAAAAACATTAAATAATTTTACTTATAAAATCATTGTGTTCAAATGATGAGCTTGTAATGACTAATCATTTTTCAATTCTTCCCATCTAAACCCTACGCATGCCCAAATGAAACTACGATATTCATCTCGATGATACCCTCGATGAATATGATTCATATGGTAGTAAGGTAATGGAACTTCTTTCAATATTAAGCTAATGAAATGTTATAACTTGTAACAGAAGAAAAATTTTCAACTACACAACAATAATGATTACGAAATTCTCTATTTATACCACAAATGTCAAGTGTATGCATTTTGCTAACAGCATTCCCATTAAACTAGCAGGACCCGTGGAAATTCCACGGACAAAATAACCAATAAGCTTTGGGGACCCGTGAGAAAATTCTGTCAACATTACTTAAAAAATTTGATGATAAGTTAGGTTAGGATAGGATGGTATAGGTTAGATTAGAATATGATAGGTTAGGATATGATAGGTTAGGATATGATAGGTTAGGATATGATAGGTTAGGATATGATAGGTTAGGATATGATAGGTTAGGATATGATAGGTTAGGATATGATAGGTTAGGATATGATAGGTTAGGATATGATAGGTTAGGAAATGATAGGTTAGGATATGATAGGTTAGGATATGATAGGTTAGTATAGGAAAGGATAGGCTGTGATAGGATAGGTTAGGATAGGATAGGTTGAGATATGTTAGGTTAGGATAGGTTATGCAATGTTGACGGAACTTTTTCATGGGTCCACGTTTTTTATGTTTGACATTATCATGATAGGTTCGGTTAGCATAGGTCAGGAAGAGATAGGTTAGGATAGCTTTGGTTACAATGGGTTATGGGTTATGGTTAAAAACCTATCAATGGCTTTCTAACCTGTGCAATTTTCTCATCACTCAAATATAAATGAATTCATTGATGAAACCTCTGCTTTGAAAATTGTCCCAGTGACAACCCACAATGCAAAAGAGAAAGCCAATGCGTGTCTAGTCAGCGAATGACGGTTGAGAGGCTAGGGTTAAGTTGCAAGGCAAGGGCTAAAAATTTATAGGGCCAAATATATATAGGGCTAAACAAGGAAGCCAGTAAAGTGGACTCAATTATTAAATTCACTGCAAAATTTAAATGCCTAATGTTTGATGAAGAATAAGCTTTTCCTAGAAAGCTCCTGCAATTTGAAGTCACAAAACAGAATAAAAAGACGGGAATGTTCAATGTTAGAATGGAAAATAGCCATTTAATATGCCAATCAATAACAGAATAATATAAACTTTATTTATTTCTATGACTGAATATTGTTAAACAGAGAAACTAGTAATCAGTAACAGAATTGATATTTTTCAGAACTAGTGATGCAAAATCAGTTTTGTTTGATGGCAGTTTTTTTGCAAAAAAAAAATGTTTTTTTTTGCACACACCCAAATTCTGTTAAGTATATGTTTGTATTTTTTGGTCACACAATATATAAATATCCATGTTTTTCAAACCTGATTTTTTTAGAATAAAAACATCAAAAGTAAACCATACAGTAAAAGTGGTGGCAAATAACCCACAATTACCTAGAGGAGTCTAAGAAAAAAAAAGAAAAAATGTGTATTTCCAAGTTGTCACATGAGATACATGCCAACATAATGGCTTTTAAAAGTTTCTTAATATAGGACACCCTAAAACTAATGTTCCATACGAGGAGTACTAATTGACAAACCATCCGAAATGTACAAATAGATAAGCCATACGAGGCATAATAATATGCAAACTATATGAGGATTATGAGGTGTACTAATAGACAAGCTATCAGAGGTGTACAAATAGATAGACCGTACGAGGCATATTAATAGACAAAATATACGAGGCGTACTAATAGACAAACTATACGAGGCGTACCAATTGACAAACTATACGAGGTGTAATAATAGACAAACTATACGAGGCCTACTAATACGAGTACACAAACTGTACGAGACGTACTAATGCGAGTAGACAAACTGTACGAGGTGTACTAATAGACAAACTGTACGAGGCGTACTAATAGACAAACCATACGAGGCGTACTAGTACTAGTACACAAACTGTACGAGACGTACGAATACGAGTAGACAAAATGTACGAGGGGCACTAATAAACAAACTGTACGAGGCGTACTAATAGACGAACCATACGAGGTGTACTAATAGACAAACTGAAGTACAGACAAAGTTGGAGCCACAATTTGTGCAAGCTTGCATCCCGACTCACGGTGCATGTCCAATCTCTCAGATGCGTCTCAATTCTGGACGTCAGATCTCGACTCGGACGATCTATTGGACATCGCTATTATTTTAAATGGCTTACAGCAACAGCGCCGTGGTAACGGTAGCGAACATTCATTCTCACTCGAGGCTTTACCTCGAAAGGGTCTCCGGCAGATGCCATTTATTTTTGACTCAGAAATATTTGGACACAGTCGGCATCCTGCGCTATCCTCCGTGATATTTCTACGTGTGTATCCTCCGTCAGTCAACTTACGTCCGAAAGGTTACATTTAACGTAAGTCTGAGACCATACATTATCATTGAAAAATGACGGCCAATATTAATTGTTTAATCTTCAAACTCGCTGATGAGTTGAGTGAAAAATTACAATGGAAAGTGAACGTCATTTGAAAATGAACTATAAAAATCTAAATTCACGAATGCGACTAAGACGCACAAGAAAACACAGGATTTCAGAATTAAACTGTTGCATGATACTTTTATCATAGATACTTACATCGGTGACTGAAAACATTTTTTGTGGACCCCTTGTATGTGAATTACAATATTCCATAGAAACTCTCGCAAGAGACCATCAGGAAAATGATTCATAAATGAACCTTTGTAGTAGCTCGTTTCTACGATACACAGTGTCGTGTTGTTATCAAGTGCTGGAGTGGACCACGAAAAAATATTATTTCATTTATGGTGATTGGGTGATGAAAGCAGTGTGTTGAATTGTGGCCTATGTTATTACTGAGAGCAGGGTGTTATAATGTGCCTTATGTTATTACTGAGAGCAGGGTGTAGTATTGTGCCCTATGTTATTAATGAGGGCAGGGTGTTGTATTGTGCCTTATGTTATTGCTGAGAGCAGGGTGTTGTATTGTTCCTTATGTTATTACTGAGGGCAAGGTGTTGTATTGTGCCTTATGTTATAACTGAGAGCAGGGTGTTGCATTGTTCCATATGTTATTACTGATAGCAGGGTGTTGTATTTTTCCTTACGTTATTACTGAGGGCAGGGTGTTGTATTGTTCCTTATGTTATTACTGATAGCAGGGTGTTGTATTGTTCCTTATGTTATTACTGAGGGCAGGGTGTTGTGTTGTGCCTTATGTTATTACTGAGAGCAGGATGTTGTATTGTTCCTTATGTTATTACTGAGGGCAGGGTGTTGTATTGTGCCTTATGTTATTACTGAGGGCAGGGTGTTGTATTGTTCCTTATGTTATTACTGAGGGCAGGGTGTTGTATTGTTCCTTATGTTATTACTGAGGGCAGGGTGTTGTATTGTTCCTTATGTTATTACTGAGGGCAGGGTGTTGTATTGGGGCCTATGTTACAACTAAAAAGAAGGGCATTTTTCACCCTGTATTTTAACTTAAACACTACGAAAGCAAGCAACTTCACAATAAAATCTACTTTGCCTGACGTATGACGAGAGTGAAAGTCATGACCGCGACCACAAACAGAAAGTACGACAACACAAACGTCACTGACGTCCACTTGTTGATTGCCCGACGCAGAGAAAATTTCCGTTTTTTGTCTTCTTCGTTGTCCTTGGATCGGGAGAATCGCGGGGACACTCTGACGCTCTGGGGATAGGAAGTTGTGTTAATTATCTCGTATTTTAACGCTTATGATTAACTTGTTAAGTATTTATTGGTTATTTTATGTTTTATTAGTTATTTCGTCGTATTAATTTTGTTTTGCTGATTAGTTTATGCGTTATTGATTACTATTGGTTGTGTTAATTATTCATTTCATACAATTACCTAATTTATGTTGTATTAGTGTTTTTATATTTTACTGATTATTTTTTGTTGTTATATAAATTTTTTAATTTTTGTGTTCAACTTGTAATTTTACGTTTCATGATTTTTTTTTTATTTTTTCACTCTGTATTAATTTTTGCATGTTGTATTCATGTTTTTAGATCTTGTTGGTTTTGGAATTTATTTTTTGGAAGAAATTCAGGCTTGTTCTAATTTAGCTAATGTTATTTTGGGGAAATATCCGTGCGGAAATGCATATTTTAGGGGAGATTTCGTGAGGTAAATGTCAAATTTTGCGGAAAGATCTTAATTAAGAGAAATTTCTAATTTATGAAATATCTGTGTGATGGGTACTAGAAAAAGATCGTAATTTAGCCCCCATTAAAGCCCGACCTCGCCCACCACATAAGCCTGACCATGGCTCCCGTAATACCCTGGCATTGAGCCCATGCACGCTTGACCTTGACCGCCACAAAAGCCTGAATTTAGCCCCCACGAACTCCTGACCTTGACTCCCCTTGGCCCCCGCAAAACCCTGACTTCGCCCTCTCTTCACCCCCTACAAAAGCTTGACCTTGACCCCCCTTGGCCTCCACAAAAGCCTGACCTGGGCCATACAAAAGGCTGACCTTGACCTCTTTCGGCCACCACGAAAGCCTGACCTTGGCCCCGACAGAAGCCTGACCTTTAGCCAGAAGGGGTGATCCTCCTGAAGGGGGTCCTCGCCCCCTGGGAGCGCGTTGATGACGATCATGGCCAGGAAGACCCCTGCCATCAGCAACACATGCACGAACATCCATACGTCGATCATCTTCGGATCAGCTGACATCGGCAGCATCGAGCTGATCTGAAGGGGAACAGGAAGTCAAAATTAAACGTTTTTGGGGGCCAAGAGTAGGAGTTTTGTGGGAGTCAAGGTCAGGTGTTTGAAGATGTCAAGAGCTGGAGTTTTGTTGCGGTCAAGGTCAGGGTTTTGCAGGGGCCAAAGGAGGTCACGTTCAGACGTTTATGGGGCCAAGATCAGGCGTTTGTGGACATCAAGAGCGGGAGTTTTGTGGGGTGAAGGTCATAGTTTTGTGGGGGCCAGAGGAGGTCAAGGTCAGTCATTTGTGGGATTCAAGGTCAGGCGTCTGTGGGGTAAAGGAGGACTTTTGAAAAAAGAACCTATCAAAATAGGACAACCGCATCAGTCTCAGTTCAGGCTATTCCTATCAAAAGGGACGAATCCTTTCGTATTCATGGTCCCTATCATCGTCATTTAATCAGGTATCGTTTGATTTTGTTTGGGATGGAAAAACGTAAAAGGGACCTTCTAGTCAGATGTTCAAAATTGGTCAAATTTTCTTTTATTGCTTAATTCGGTATAGCAATGTACAGTTAAAATGCAGTAAAAAATTTGGAAGCATCTGAAGCACCTAAGGCGAGTAAACGGGGAGAGAAGGAGCGGGGAAAGGGTCGCATGGCGTGTCAGTGCTCATGTGCCATATCATTTCACCTAGATATTGCTCACCAGCTGTTGATTTCTGAAGAAATATGTATTTACCATTCAGCTGTTCAAGAACTTGAACGATTTGGCAACGTCGAGTGCTCGGTACCTCCCATGGACCTCTCCTCCCTCCTCCTCCTGCTCTGTATACATAAATAAGACTGCTGGCGGCGGATGAGCTCAGTGTGACATGAACATGGAGCTAGGATATATGGAGGGAGCATAGCCGATTCCAATCGGGTTCAAATTAGCTGCAAAAGTTGGGAGACTGGGGCATTGGCAAGGCCCCACACGTGAGCCAACCACAGACGCTTGGCTGAAGTTGGCTCCTCCTCGCCTCCTCTACAACTCGTTCATTTGCCAAAGCAAGATTAGTACCGCTCCACAAATCGAAGGATGAGGTGCGCGTGCAAGTCGCTCTCTAATTTGTTATATTCAAGGGCCTGTTCTCTTTACAGTTTTTAACTCTTAATGTATCTTTGCTAGTAATTTTGATATTATTAAGTGTCTTCGAGTGAGGAAACACAATTTATTATATTTCGGAGTCTTAGAATCCCAAATTAATGATTACGATAAACTCAACAGCTGGAAGAGCTATCAGCGAGCATGTGCGCACCCTAGCGTAGTTAGTAGGTAACTGGCTTCCGTGCTGACGTCACACTTGCGAGACGGCTATAGGTTACCACAAACATGGGAGAAATCTCAAAAACTGGTTCTCTTCACAGACGACTATGCTCCCTCCATATATAATCCCTCCACGGACATGAATGCCGAAGCGATTACGATGTCAAACGACTAGCTGAATCTGCCTGTCAAACTCAGAGTAGCTGGTAACGCATCTGTTAAATTGAAGCGCACCTCAGGTGCACCTGAGCGATGCGTTACCCCTAAGTCTCATGCGTGTCTCGCTCGGTACCTGGCTCCTGGTACCACTTGTGGTACCGGTTTCATCAAGGAACTACAAAATACTTCGATGAAAGAAAGCCAAAGTCAAGTCAATATTTCAGAAAGCTTTCATAACGTCAACTGCACTGATTTTTCGGAGCATTATGGCTTGCGAAGAAAAAACCTGTTTTTCTCTCCTAAAATGCATTTTTTAACAATGCAAATGTCAATATTCAAGCCATTTCTTCTCAGAATCTTGTTATTCTAGAGCAATGGTTTTGATATCATTGGATGCGCAAAAATTTTCTCCATAATGAGTTGGAGGATGTCGTTGAAATTCATAGTAGTATCTTATTTACATTAAAAAATCTACGGAAAAATGAATGGCTCTTCAAAATTTTGCTTAAATTTCATTAAAATTAAACTATTATGAATTTCAAAATTATCCTCTGAATCTTTATGCAGCAACCCTTTTCGCATCCAATGAAACTTGGATCATTATTCTACAATAACTATTCTTTGAGAAGAAGTGGCATGAAAATTGGTTATTTCCCCGCCCCCTTTCTTCCCATTTTTTCCGTCAATATGACAGAAATGGAAAAAGTGTACGACACAACCCCTATTTATTTCCTAAAATATATACTTATGACTAATTTCATAGATCTAGATCCCACTGAAAAAATGTGATGGCCATTTTCTTAATTCTGTGTAGACCGTCGTGTAAATATATAGACTTAATAGACCGTCGTGTAAATATATATAATAGTGTGAAATGAAATTCCTATGAAATTTTTAATTTTTTTAATTTTTATTTATTCACGCGCTATATTTATAATCTATAGAAAATACAACTTGTCAAAAATGAATATTTAGTACATTTTACTCTAATAAATATATTTTTTATCGTAATCGTAGCCGCGATACTGAGACGCCAAGTAACTCCTGTAATAAATAAATAAGTTTATAAATTTTTGCGTGTAACTTCTTTTACGTTATTACAAAGGGAATCTCACCAACCACGTACATGTGCAGGATCTTATACACCTAGTATGTTGCTCAAATGCGTACAAAATATTGGGTTCAACACACAATGCCTTGAGACCAGAATCGAAAACCGAGAAAAGTACGAGTATTTCAGCTACATTAACGTCACTTTGTAATTTTTATCCCATCATTCATTAAAAATAAGTTCTTCCTTCAAAAGAGTTTACATTCGATCAAAACAGACTATCATAATGATATATAATGATACCCAGCTGTTCCTAGTTTGGTTAGTGCTCGTGTATATTACGACCATCAGGTTGCTTAATGACGGTATCTGTGATACTTATCACCGTATCTAAGATACTGATGTATCTGTGATACTTATGACCTTATCTAAGATACCGATACCGTATCTGTGGTACTTATGACCGTATCTTAGAAACTGATACCGTATCTGACTGCGATACTAATGATCGTATTTGTAACACTAATGATGATAATAATAACAATAATGATTACAATAACGATGATAAGAGGAGTAGTAATAATTAATATTAATACTAACATTATTGCTATTATCTTCACCATTAGTGCTATTCTACAAATCACTATTATAAAAGCAGCTGCGTCCGTCTGTGTGTCACACTAGGGTGGCCAGTACTCATAAGGTAGATTTTTTTTTCACAGAACTTTCTTGACGGGACCCCCTAAAAAGGTGAAGTTGATAGAAAAAATGATACTGGTAAAGTTTCAGACCATTTGAACATTGTTAACCCGTGCCCCAACGGCCTCAAAAATCGCGAAAAAAGCCATTTTTCAGAACTTTGGGGCCGTTCGGGCACGGGTTAACGATGTTCAAATTATCTGAAACTTTACCAGTATCATTTTTTCTATCAACCTCACCTTTTTAGGGGGTCCCGTTAAGAAAATTCTGTGAAAAAAAATCTACCCTATGAGTACTGGCCACCCTAGTGTCACACCCACCAGCCTGCAGTATGAGATGAGCGTATCTGTGATACAAGCCTCATCAACTCCACAATAATTTTCGGTGCCCTAACCCAGCAGATTGGGAGTCGGAATGAATATCACGTGTGTTAGTGGAAAATAGGAACGGGTGTCGTGGGATTTGTCGAACGTTATTGTATATTTTTGACGGGCCGTGTTCATTCGTAATATTAATGATGATGATAATAGTAGTAACGATGATGATAATAGCCGTAATAATGAAGATTATAGCATAAGTAATGATGATGATGATTGCAGTAATATTGATAATAACGTTAATAACGATTATAATAGCAGCAGTAATGCTGTATATGAAATGATAATAGCAGTGATAATGATGCTAATCACAATAACAATCAACTGATAATTAATGTTATGTCAATAAATTTGCCCTGCGTGAGGAGCGCCGCCATCACAATGAGGCAGGAGATGCTGACGGTGAGGCGGTTGCTTAGGTCGTCCAGGGGGATGGCGAACACGCTGAGGCCTATCAGCTGCATCATGAAGCACGGCAGGTACGTGACGAGTATGTGACTCCCGTACCGACGTGCGATGCGTATCTCAAACAACATCTAACGAAAACCAAACAAAAAAATGAGAATTAATTTTCCTCGATGCTAAAAGTGAGCGAAAATGAAGTATTTATGTGCCTTTAGAGCTTCAATGCTTATGGGTCATTCTGGCCGAGTGGCTAGAGAGCTCTTTTTCCGTGCGGTCGAACCCTGGATCGATCCCTGGAAGGCAGCAGGTTCTCATGTTGGAAACCGATGATAACCAACCAACCAGGTTACTCCCTCACTAACCAGGGGACACTCATACAACAACATAATTATCTCACCTCAGTCACAAAAAGGTTCCCTAACCCGTACATTGAAGTACATTGTAACTCCCCTAAAACAGCAGGCCGAACTTCGAATTGATGGAGCTCTGAAGTTATTGTTGATAATTTAGTTCTGCAAAATCCAGCTTGTTATTTACCTAAATCAGTGTCTACAGTACCACTCGGAACATTAAACTTGCGTGCAAGGTTAAGTTCGGTCTGATTTTTTTGAGACACCCTGTAATAACGTAAGGTAGAACCATTTCAATGGTTCAGTGGGGTATATATATACTAGCTCTTGTTCGACTAGCCAATAGAACGGCTTCATTTCAGACAAACTTTATGAAGTCACCGTTGTGACATTTCGTTAATGGCTAGCAGTGATGCCAGATGCAATATGAACGCTGCTATTGGTTCGTTCCCATGACGTCAGCATTGTGACATGGTCAACAAAAAAACTGGTTTGATGCTACCTTGTTTCGTCTACCATGCTGTCTCCTTACCGCATTGCCATTTCCTTCTTGGGGAATCTTCTTGAAGTGAATGAACTCGAATAGCGGCAGTGAAGCCGAGGAGAATTCCAGTACTTCTTCTGACGAAGGTCCCATTCTGCGTCTGACAGAATTCTTCCTTCCAACGTCAGTGTCATACTGCACGACTGGAGAGAGAAAAGAAATGAAGAAAGGACGCTTTATTCCGCTGATGCTTTATACAGACCGCTTTGCACGTTGTTTCTGGGTGCTGCTATAGCGTGAGGGATACCACAATATAGCATGAAATCTACCTTGTTATAACTCAAAATTTGCCTCGCATTGTGAGCGCCGCCGGATGTCTTTATCGCGCTCGGATTCGGATGTCTTTGTCACGCTCCGTGGGCCGGAAGCGCTCCGACCCCTCGAAGGTCTTTGTTGCTCGCGCTTGCCTGACTTCCGGGCAAGACTATTATATAGAGGAAGCTGTAACCGACGAGCAAGGATATTGATACGTACCTTATTGAGCGTATCTCTTCACCTGCCTTCGTAGTTTAAGGCTACGGTAACAGTAGTTGCATATACAGCTAACTAAACCTCATGTTGTGTTGAGAAGAACGACACAACATACCTCTGGCTAGACCTATAGCGTGAGGTCTACCACCCTATATCAAAAGATATACCTCTAGCTAGTATGACGCAGTAGTAAAGTTGACTTTAAACTATAATGATCGCATACAATCAGTGTTGCCCAATAGTAACTCGTACAGTTACCCCGAAAAATGAACAAAAGCCCTGGATTACTGAATACATCCTGATAAATATACAGAAACGTCAAGCGTACCTAGCCTTCTTTGTGAAGGGCGAATATCTACAGAAGCATATAACCGATTCAGAAACTATGTGACAAACCAAATAAGGACATAAAAACTACTTCACTCTCAAGTTTACTCAATTTAAAGCTGACGTTAAAAAGACTTGGCGCCTTCTCAACTCTTGGTGTAAACCGAATAACGCCGATAAAAAAAATTGAATATGTTGTTCAAGATAATGTAAAATACCATGAGAGGAAAGAAATTGCTAATCTCAATACCAATTTCTTCGTAAACGTAAGGAAAACTATCACTGTTGGTATTCCAAGTGAACGTGCTGATCACCTGGAATACGTGGATCATATTCGAAAACACAACTCTTTTTTTCTTTTCGCCTACAACTATTCCGATGTAATTGCGTGCATAAACAACCTGAAGAATAAATCGAGTGGGTTACAAACGCTTCCGACAAAAGAATTCAAAATTATTGTTGATATTGTAGCCCCGCTGATATCCAATATCGTTGACCGGTCTCTCGTTCTAGGCACTCTCCCGAACTCCCTCAAAGTTGCTAGAGTAACCCTTATCTTTAAAAATGGTGAAAAAACCTTTGTAAACAAATATCGACCTATCTCCGTACTCGGGTACCAACTATTAGCAAGGTATTCGAAAAAATTGTGTTTAAAAAGTGTTCTCTTATTGTGAACAAAAATAATTTATTTATGGTAAACAATAAGGCTTTTGCTCTAAAAAATCAACAACGCAGGCTATATTAAATTATTTACAATTCATTTATTCTAATATAGATGAAGGAAAGCCTGTTTTCTCTGTATTTCTTGACTTTCAAAAGGCATTCGATTGTGTGGACCATAACATATTACTCTCGAAACTACATTGTTATTGCATTCGAGGGGTTGCCCAGGACTGGTTCAAATCATACCTAACAAATCGGAAGCAATACGTTGTCATAGATGATATAAAATCAGACCCACAGACAATTAGCCATTGAGTTCCACAGGGATCTGTTCTTGGGCCTCTCCTATTTCTGATTTTTATCAATGATATTATTAAATCTACATCATTTTTCAAATTCATACTTTTTGCCGATGACAGTACGCTTTCTACGGTCCTTCCGAACCAAAATCCAGCTATGACTGTGGTGAGTATAAATTATGAACTTCATAAGGTTTCATTGTGGCTTAAAGCTAATAAAATAAGCCTTAATATCGATAAATCAAAATGTATTACATCCTCATAAAAGAAAAATGTATCTCTCCCACGCATTAAATTTGGCGAAGGTGAAACCAAAGAAACCAACTAGTAAGTTTCTGGGCACAATAATAGATAAACATCTGACCTTCAGAGAGCACATCGCTCATATTTGTTCTAAATTATCAAAATCCATCGGAATCCTAAATAAAGTTGAAAATTTCTTGCCTGAAATAGCTTAACAAACGCTCTACCGAACGCTCATTTGTCCATACTTGCAAGACGGAATAGAAGCGTGGCACGGAACTGACAAAAAATAAAACCAATAAAATTTTTACTCTGCAAAAAAGAGCCATCAGAGCGGTAAAGAACCTAGAATGTAATTCTCCCACAAATGATTCATTCCAAAATTTAAAAATACTTAAACTTTCGAATCTCTACAAAATCTCCATTTGTAGTTTCATTTACAAAACATCAACAAATGAGGGCGACAATAGCCTAAAACAATTATTAAAAGCGCGAACCGGTTATCACGACCATTTAACCCGAAATAGAAGTAAATTCATGCTTCCATATTATTCAAAGGCCCGGTCACAACGCAGTATCCTCTTCGCTGGAACTAAAACTTGGAACTCAATACCTGCGGAGATCCGAGAAAGCAATTCTTCCAAAGAATTTAGAAGAAATCTTGAGACTCACTTCCCATCAGAATACTAGTTCGTGTAAGATCACCAAGTCTAATCTTGCCGCCTACGTGTCTGGTCCTAGAAATGTAATTTGCCACGGGTAACATCACCGATCTTCAGTTTGCTCTTAAATCGTTTATCGAATATGTAACATCGCCGATCTTCAGTCTGCTCATAATCGTTTATCGAATATACTTCTATATATAGCCTAATTGACCTATATTGTAAAATGCAGCATCACATATCGAGTTAATTATTATCATTGATCAGTCCAATGCGAAACTAGTTTAAGTGAATTAGGTTAAACAGTATTGTACACCTTAGAATAACGTGATGGTAGGATGTACTAGAAGTCGTTGAACTTGTTCGCGCCCACAGGTAGCTATACTCAAATTTGACCATTGTATTAGACTTAAGAAACATTTTACCTCTGTATCACCTGTGGTAGATAAATTGTTTAATTATATAAAATGTTTCATTTTTTAAATTGTTTAGTACTATACGTGAGGTCTACCACGCTATAGCATGAGATCTACCTCTAGCTAGTGCCATAGCGTGAGGTCTACCACGTTATAGCTTGAGATCTGCCTCTAGCTAGTAGTATAGCGTGAGATTAGTTTAGTTCACTTGCGAACATTTCTTTTTTCCATACTAATAATTTAGAGATAACCACATAGTTTATACATCTAAAACTGCGCCTGGGTAGGCGATGTATAGCGGTAGCCTCACGCTATAGTAGCACCGGTTTTCAAAGGATGTTTTATTCCAATTAAGCCTGATACCCATCAGCTTGCACACTGGTTTTTCAAATGCCTTATAACAAACACCAGGACGCAATTACGCTTACTCCCGGTCAAGCCGGTACCCATCTGCGACACCTGGGTAGAGTGGGGCTGAGTCCTCCCTTTTCCCAACGGGGAGAATCACAGGGTGGCGCTGCCTTGATTCGATCCGGCGGCATAGACTCCAATCTCGCAGGATTTCTACATCGCCCAACCCTCTCCCTCCACCTCCAAGCAGCTACAGCACCACCTCCGAGCAGCTACAGCAATGTTAGGTTAGGCTAATTTAGGTTAGGTTAAGTTGAATTAAGTTAGTTAAGTATGTTAGGTTAAGTTAGGTTAGGTTGGATTAGGTTAAGCCAAGTTCAGTTGGCTTAAGGTTAAGTTAAAAAGTTTGAGAATCCCTGTTTCTGGGTGCTGAGATGGAGGGTCGAATGTCGAAACACCAGCGGTCGTTGTCAAAACTTATTATAAAGATTTAATGCGTGTTAACTTTGGTATTCCGCTGTGGTATTCACTTACTAAGTACTTGTAGTGGTTATAATGCAGTGATTAATAATAAATGTATAAAGAACAGATAGGTTAATAAACCTCAGTAGTACTACATAGTTCAATAATTGGCGCGAATGGCAACTTTATGTAGCTGCTTGGAGGTGGAGGGATAGGGTTGGGCGGTGTAGAAATCCTGCGAGATTGGAGTCTATGCGATCCGGCCACTCTTCCCTGCGCACTCTTACCACTCGGCCACGGTAACAAATGCAAATTTTGTGGAATGTGTTGGGTGTCTATGTCCCAATTGTGTGAGTTCACTATTACGATGAAGTTTGAGGCGTTAAATTAAGAAGGAAGGGGTAAGGCCCCAGCTCATTGAGTATGAGGGTCTCCCTAGACCTTCTCGCCCCCGCCTTTTGTGTTTTCTAACACACCAGAGGAGCTGCTCGCTCTGGCTAATGACTGCGTGTGTACATGTACTCGAACAAAAGACCTTCTGATCTGAAATTTAACGTGTTGTCCATGTGCTACAGAAAAGAGGCATTAAAATGAAATGAACGTGAATTTAGCACCTGCTTTTAATAACAGCTCTTTCTTCCCATTGGCTCTCAACAGAGGCCATATAGATTTTTCAGTGATGCAAGGGCAGGGCGTTAGGCTTTGGATGAAAATATCCCGGATTTGAATCCTCGAACCTTCTCTGTACATTTTGTGGAACAAACAGCTCCTCTGGTGATGAGGGAGACCCTCCTGCTCAGTGAGCTTGCATTTCACAAAGAAAGAAACTAAGAGAACTTAAGAAACTCAGAAACTTGACTCACACGAGATAATGAAGGGAAAAAATAATTGATGATATTTTATTTTACAATATTTTGTATTCTAAATTTCATTTCTTAAGAGTATTAACTTTCATTAGGCTTTAAAAGAAGACAAAATACTATTCCGAAAGTGGAAGCTATATAAAATCTGTTGTGCACATTACCTCACCAGCACATTAAATGGGACATTACTCACATTAAATGGGTCATTACTCACATCAAATGGGTCATTACTCACGTGCACATCAAATGGGTAATTGAACAAATCCAACGGGCAGGTCATGGTGACGACTTTCTCTTTTTTGTGAAGGATGACAACGTCCTTGCCGAGATGTTCCAGTACTGGGGAGGGAGACTAGTTAGTCGTGGGGAATAGTTATAGATACAAGGACTAGTTATAGGAATAAAGACTAGTTATTGCAACAGACAGTAGTTATGGTAACAGAGACTGGTTAGAGTAACAAAAACTAGTTAGTGACAGAGACTAGTTGGTCACAGAGACTAGTGAATAAAATAATTATGCTGCGAGTTTGTGAGCATTCTTTACGCAAAGTGATTTAAACTAATTAAAAAAAGATCGCTGTCACTAGAGACTTTCGTCTTGAAATTTAGGAATATGAGTTTATTTTGAGGAATTTCTAGCCTTACTGCGTTAGCCTCTACGATAGCCCACATCCGGCATCAACTTCGTTAGGTATGCAACGATTTGGTAGCGCTGACTGAGTTTTCTAGGCACGTTTTTCTGGGTGGTTCGTGAGAGTGGAGGATAATAAGACGCATCTCAAAAGATACTCAATAGTTTACTGTTGTGAGAGGCAGGTACGGAGGAGGAGAGCAAGCCACGTGCTTGGCATCGGACGCGGAACAATTTCAACAGGAGACAATGACTTTAGCAATGCATTACGATATTGATAACCCGCTATCTGACTCGCGCTTGACCACTACAATGTCGAAACCCGGTCGCACGCAACGCAGTGAAAGGAAAAAACGCAGTCCTCGAAACAATGAAAGGAAAACGCAGCCCTCGAAACAATGAAAGGAAAGCGCAGCCCTCGAAACAATGAAAGGAAAACGCCACCCTCGTCACAGAAATGACAACGTAACCATCGAAACAGAAATGGATCACGAAACCCTGAAACAAAATGATAAGCCCTTGGCTCATAGTTTCGCTCTCACCGCTAGCCGCTTGAGTCTATCATTGACTGAGTCCGAGCTTGTAACCAGACCCTACGTGACTTCCCTCTAACTCGCGTCGGCCGCTTCCTCTCGCCTCTCGGTCCTAAGAGACTACCTGCTCCTCTGCTCCGGAGAGACTCAGATACTCAACGGGGTCACAATCAAGAGAAGGAGGGAGGAACGTGTTAGGGGTGGGACACCTTTGATTTGTCGCTGCGGCTTTCTCCGTGCGCCGTGGGTTATCCATAAAAGATCGAAATGAAACGAGGGGTGGTTTGCTCTCCACTAAATTTATGTTCGATGACCATATATGCCTAGTTTTCTGTGCGGCCTATCCAACACAAGGACCAAGCCAGAAGTTTCTGTTTTATGGCATCATCATAAAATTTGGTGTATCTTCTGGCTCATGCTCGTAAACGTACAAGCAACTAAAACCTAAATGTTTCCACAGCCATTAGACACACGTAATTCCTATTAGATTCATCCAATTTAAGCCTCCTGCCAGTGTGACAGAAACAGAATAAATTCATTTTATTCACTAGTCATGATAACAGAGACTAGTTTTGGTAACTTAGACTAATTATTGTTACAGAAACTAGTCATAGTATTACAAACTAGTCATTGTTAAAGAGACTAGTTATGGTAGTATATACTAGTTATGGTAACATAAACTAGTAATGGTAACATGAAAAAGTTGTGGTTACAGAGACTAGTTACGGTAACAAAGACTAGTAATGGTAACAGAGACTAGTTATGGCAACATAGACTACTTAGGTTACAGAGACTAGATAAAACTAGGTACGTCACCACAGCACCAGTACACAGTACACGCTCACTCATATACTATATGTTCAATATACATGTAAAATATACATGTACAATACACTGCCAGTACGTTATACTACATATATAATATACAACATGTACAATACACATTTATAATACACCATAAGTACCTTCAGCCCCGTCAAAAGTCGCAGGTTTGCCCTGCATGTCCGCAATGACGAACATCTTCTCAGGCTCAGCGTCCATAGACAGCGCCATCGTGTCTTCACTAATGACCCCGTCCATGACGATGTTGGGTTGCCAGTAGAACTTCGCGTCGTCCGTCGGTATGAGGGTCGCGTTGCCAGGGTGGATGTTGTGGAATACAACGCGTTCGTCCCGCCAAGTGGCCTCGGCTCGTACGCTTACCTTTGAACAATTTAACCCTTTCGCTGCGTGGGACTGATCTCCCCAGTCATTGAAAACGCTCAGCAGTGACGGGTGACTGAGGAGATCAGTCATCGAAATGGCGCGCCAGTGACGGAGGACTGATCTCCTCAGTCATAACAATCTACTTGGGCTCTTCTTCCGTCATAGCTATGTTTTTGTTCTGAGTCATACCTAATGAGCTCGAGTACATTTTGTACCAACTTTAGTACAATTGTACTGATCTGATACTACCCTAACCTCAATGCAAGCGTGCTATTGGCCAATCAGTACCCATCAAGATGTCACGGAAGCGCGGTCTTGACGAAGAGGAAATTCGTCAGCTGCTCGAAACGTTCGAGAGTGATGATGAGATGTTTGATGTGGACGATAGTGATGGTGAAATTAGGCAGAACGAAAATAATCTAGTTCAAGATTTTGAGCATGATAATGAAGGAGTGAGCTGTGCTGTTGGTGATTTTGCAGCTAGTGATGAAGGTGTGCGGTCAGAGAAACAAGTATGGTGAGCTTGGCGAGTTTATTCCACTAGGTGTTGACAGCAGGATGGGAATCGGTAGATTGAGCAACTGGCTTCGACATTAGCAGCCTTATATAAGTGTCGTACAGATACAGAATGACGCGGGATACAGACATGAGATGCCGCACATAGTTCCCCCCCTCACGCAACTGGTGAGCGAGTCTAATAAAAACGTTTAACTCGAAATTCAAATCGGCACACTAATCAAAAGCCTAGAAGCCACGCAATCAACTAGCGTGCTCAAATACAACGAGAGAAAAAAAATAATGACTGACAATTAATTGACAAATTGAATGACAATTCAAAATCAAATAACATTATGAAGTTAATTCAACCAAACAGACCGTAAATCGTTATCAATTACGTTAAATCAATCTCAAATCAAACTATCAACAAGATCAACTTCACCAAACACTTTATACTTCAAGCAAAACAAGCAAACGAGGGTAACTTCGCGAACATAATACGTACACACTCGCTCTAAAACTTCGATACATTAGGCTTAATAGCCTTTAACTAACACGCACAGTAAAACTGTTAAAATAAAACCGCAGTCAACTGTTGAGGAGAAACCGCTAACACCCTTATGATTAAAGATTAAACGCAAGCAAAACAGATTATAGGTAAAACGCCTCTAAAAGTTAAACACAAGGAAACATGTTCGTAACTTCAACGGAAACATCAAAACATGTTAAAGGAAGGAACCGTTAATCCTTTTACCCCGCGCCTCTAAAAGAGCATGGTCTAACATTTCCGCAATAAATCAAAACACGTTACCGCAATCACCCAACAAAAGAGTAAAAATTACCTTTAATACATCCTCAGAAAAAAAATTTTATTCGTCACGGAAAGAACAACCAAATTAATTTAGTTAGATACTTAATTTCAAGAAAAGAAAAAAACATACTATAAACCAAAACGTTCTCTATTAGTACTTTCAGATATAATGTTTAAATTCCTTCCTTGGTAAAAAACCCATATCACCAATTTACCACAAACATCCAAAAAGAAATTGTAGGTAAAAATTCAATTTTAACACACTCCTAACCAAAAAATAATGCATGTAAAAAAAATCAAAACCTTAATAATTAGAAAGCATACAAGCAAAGCAAAGGGCACAAGCAAAAAGCAAAGCTGCTGACTTACCGTGCATATAAATAAACTGCACGTTGACAGCCATGAAGAACGTCGTAAGGATCAAAAAGTCAAACGCCATTCATATTGATAAAAATAATCCACGGAAGACCGAAAAAATAAAACAACCTCCTACATGATCGCAAATAATTTCCTATTTCGCAATAACCCTTATTAGAAATAATTTACACATTAAATAAATTAATCGCAATAAAATTTTAAATACCATTAGCGAAAAGAAATTTTCATGTTTCGATCGTTTCCTTTTAGAAACATTAAAATTAGAAATATCAAACGTCTAACACCCAAAATAAATAATGAAATTCCTTAATTAACATCTTAAGCAGGAACGCGTCATCATGAAAAAATAATCAACTTAAAATTAACTTATAGGTTTAAATTTATCACTGCGCGCATATTTTATCGCGTGTTTCATGCGATTTGCATTTCATTTAACCACTGCGCGCCAGATTTTCAATTAATTTAAAATCTAACACTTATAAATTTTCTGATTAATAAATTTTCAACGAATTTAATAAAATTTCTCAGCTTTCTCATTTTTCAATTTGAGGCCATTGTATCACTAAAGTTCTTAACGTTGATCTCGTAGACTAAGCAAAATTGTTGCTCTCCCACGAAGACAATGAAGAATCATGGCGAGTCCTAACGTCGAAAATAGGATGAGGATCACTATCAGCGCGATCTCCATGTTATTAAACTTTTGGTCAAACGCCACTGTCGTGCAGAGGACCAGAAAATCGTCATTTCCAGCGAAGGTCGTCGCCGCACCCGCGACAGCCTCGCCCTCGAACGCTTCAGCCATGGATGATTCGTCCCGCGCATGCGCTGCAAGGAACAGATACAGAAACTATTAGCATGGCCGTCACATAAATTAAAAATAAATACAACATATAATTTGGTATCATATCTCGGTTGCCTGACAACAGTCATTAAACAACCACGATAGTCTCGCATAAAGAAAATAAACGCTGATCGTATTGAAAAAAATTATCTCCGGTGACAAGACACCTTTCTCACGAATGCAATCTAAATTTGCTGATCGCCGGACATTCCGACGGAACAAAAAATAGCTCGGCGCGAGACTGCAGCATACGGCCGCAGCGTCAAAACAACCCATCTCGCAAGGTGAACAGCAACCTCAGCGATTTGCAATTCGCCGTCGGCGCATCCGTTCATGATTAAAACTGTCAATTTAGCAAAACGGATGTCTGAGTGAATTCAATTAAAAATTTAATGAAACGTCTTAGCGACAGCTAGACGAGACAGTACAAATTCCTCTGGGGTAAATGTCTAACATTTACATTAAGTTATTTGAGCATAAAGCAACATTAAGATTAACATATAAAAATACAACGCATGGATTACTGAGTTTATTATGTACGCAAAACAACGCATATATAGCGAAGAAACTGCTTCTAAAATTATGATTATATTCCTTAACATTATTGAAAAACAACGGTAAAACAACGGTAAAAGGTTAAAAAAACGGTAAAAGAGTAATACGTTACTCGTCGATTAGTGAGAACGTCATATAGTCCAATGAATTCGTCGTTTTAACTCAAAGATTTTACTTGTTTGAGTGGTAAAAGATGATTAAGGTTACTTCTAACGATTTTAGATCCAATTTTAATATCAGCGTAATTACGTTTAACCTTTTGGACGACCGCAGGCCCAATCCAAGTTAGTTCCAATTTATGGGTCTTGTTATGATTCCTTAAAAGTACTCTATCACCAACTTGAATATCCTTATTGCGCCGCTTAAGGTTTCTATAGAGATTTCGCTCTGTTGTGTTGTTAATAATTAAATTTCGTATATTTTCTACTGTTCGAACGGCTTCTCTAGCTCTAATATTCACTAAATCTATTTCTTCCTCAAAACTGTAAATGACTGAATCGAAACTGTCAGACTGATAATATGCACACGTATCGCGATTGAACATTATATAGCTTGGTGTTTCGCCAATAGTAGAGTTTAAAGAATTATTCAAGGCATTTTCTACTACTTCCAATAATTGGTCCCACTCTACATTAACAAGTGTATTAATATAAAGTTTCAACAGATTCGTAATTTTTTTATTGTTGCGCTCCACAATTGCATTAGAATGTGGGCTGTAAGCCAAAACTTCTCTTTTTGAAATGGCATGTAATTTTGCAAATTGTTTGAGAGCCACCGATTTAAACTCATAAGCATTATCTGAAATGAGCGTCTTAGGGTACCCGAGTAGCGAGAAACAGTTGCTTAAGCAAGAAATCACTGTTTCTGTATTTCGATTTGAAATTGCATATAAACGACAAAACCTCGAGAAAAGGTCAATCACAACAAGAATATATTTATTCCCATTATCAGTTACTTTAAGTGGCCCAAGCAAATCAATTGATACAACTTCGAAAGGTTTTGTAGCTATTGGAGCTGTTAAAATTTTGATTGGAACTGAAGGTCTTGCTTTAATAATTTTACACACCTCGCAATGTTGAACAAATTTTCGCACAATTGTTTTCTCTAATTGATTCCAATATTTCAACTTAAATTTGAACAAAGTATGCTTGTGATCTACGTGATACAAACTTAGTATCGCTAGGATAGCTTTACTCATTAATGAATTAGGAACAACTGCAGTCAAAATTGTACTCGGCCGATTATCAATTTCTCTACGTCTATAAAGAATATTATTTAACATTAGAAATTTATCTAAGTCAGGAATAGTCGAAACACTGTCATGCAACAAAGCATTCTTAATCTCTATACAGAAAGCGTCGTTGTTTTGTTCGTCGATAAATTCCTTAATCGTCCAAGATATCTCAGCTTCAGTTGGTACGTAACTAAGCAGCTTGGGACAAGCGTGTTTGTCTCCGTCAAGATTGTCTCTAACCGGCAGGTCATCTGCCTCGTCGGTCGTCATGCGGGCGTGCGTCTGTCGCTTCCGTGCACGTGTCTCAGCAATGCAAACTTCCGATTCAAACTCTGATTCCAAATCGTCACAAGAATTTAGTTCTTTAAGATTTAGTTTCTCGTTATTAATAGGTAATCTGCTCAAATAGTCAGCCACAATGTTTTCCTTACCAGGAAGGTATTTAACCACTGGGTCATAGGAGTTTACATTAATGCACCAGCGTGACATACTGGTATCGTCTGGTAATTTTTTATTAAACAGTGGTGCAAGAGGGCGGTGGTCGGTGTAGACGTGAACCGTATACCCTGTAATTAAGTATCTAAAATGTTTTAAGGCAGCGTGTATCGCGTAGAATTCTTTTTTCGTAGTCGCGTATCGACGCTGGCTGGAGTTTAAATTTTTACTATAGTAAGCTATGGGTCTTAGAATTTTGTCGCTTGAATCATCTGCTTGCATTAAAACAGCACCAATTCCTGAATTGGAAGCGTCTGTGAAAACATGGAAGTCTTTAGTATAGTCGGGATGTCTCAGAACTGTGTCAGAAGTCAATAGAGATTTCATAAACTCAAAACTTTTTTGACATTCGGCAGTCCAAGTATAAACTACATTTTTTCTCAAAAGAGTATACAAGGGACTTGCTATCTCAGCGAAATTTGGTAGGAAACTGCGGAAATAATTCGCTAAACCTAAAAACTGTTGTAATTCTTTAACATTGGTTGGCGCTTGGCATTCTTGTAATTTTTTTGAATATTTACATTTAATTCCATCTGCGGCAATTATATGGCCCAGATATTCGAGCTCCTTCTTGAAGAAATGGCATTTCTCCAGCTTTAAGGATAATTTACCGGACCGCAGCATTTTAAGGACAATTTCTATATCAGCCAGGTGCTGATCCTTGTTTTTCGAGAAGACCAATATATCGTCTAAGAAGACGAAGGCTAGTTTACCCAGAATGGGTGCAAGAGCAGATGTCATAACTCTTTGAAATATTCCCGGTGAAGTAGAAAGACCGAAGGGTACACGGCAGAAGTGATATTTACGGTAATTTACGCTAAATGCCGTGTACTTTCTACTCTCTTCTTCTAATTCAATTTGATGGAATGCACTGCGCAAATCAAGGTTAGAGAACCACGTGTTACCTCCTAACGTTGCTAGGATATCGTCAATGCGGGGGATGGGGTATGAATGTTTAATTAAAACTTTATTCAAGGCACGGAAGTCGATAACGGGCCGTAAATCTCCCGATTTCTTTTTAACTACAATGACAGGGAAATTAAATTCGGAAGACGACTCCTCTATTATTCCTCGGTCGAGCATATCGTTAGTTATTCTCATTACTTCCTCTTGGTACTTATGAGGTATGCGGTAGGGAGCTAAATTTAACACAGGCGCATCAGTCTTCAACTGAATATGATGCTTCAAAATATTGGTTACACCTATTTTTTCTCCTTCCAAAGTCACTACGTCACGGAACTTATTTAACAAATTAACTAAAGGTAATTGAATGTCTTCTTCATTACAGGAAATATCATTTACCCTTAAGTCACGTCTTAACTCCTTTTCTCCACCTTCTCCACTCGATTCTAACTTCTTATTATCAACAATATCAACAGAAATTGCACCTCTGCCACGAGTATCAGCTTCCGAACAAAGTTTCCTATCAACTATGGCATTCCTTCCGCCACATGTCGATTTAACTTCCATCGTATCTGACCCCGCAACAAAATTTACTTCAACCTCACACGCATCTCTGAGCGCTGTGTCAACACTTGTTAAATACATTTCGCTCTCAATATCATCAGATTTTATCAACTCCACGTTGCATAGCATCGTGTTCTCAGAGAAGTACAACGTCTCCTCGTTAGCATTTAGAATCATGACTGGTACCACACCGTCTTCATTTACTTGCACAATTGAGTCAGCTATTAAAGCACCATTGTCAAAACATCTTTTGAGAACCATATATTCTCCTACAATTGGTTTCCTAATGAACCCATAAACAACGTTAAGCGAATTACCAGGTACTTCAGCCTGATTACAATGAACAATTAATTGTTTTGTTCTCATTCTCTGTGCCTGAGCTACCGCAGCTCTCATGCTCTGTCTCTGAGCTACCTCAGCTCTCATTGTCCTGCAGTCAGCATTTTCTCTCCTGCAGTCAGCATTGTTTCTGCCGCAGCCATCATTTTTTAATTGACTCTTGGTCTTTCTGGCGACCGCAATCTCTGATAATAGACAATCACTCTTCACTATTTTTTGCATTACAGCTTCTCTGCTTAACAGAGGTTCCACATTTAGATCTTGAAAAGGAATTGCAACATTATTCCAAAGAAGTTCCTTCTCTCTGAAGTTTATTACGGCGTCTTTTAAGACGTCACGGCCTAGAATTAAATCATAATTAAATTTGGCTTCACGAACAATAAGTGCACTTGTTTTAATTACTTTACTTGTGCCCGGGATTTTAATGGATAACTCTACCTCACCGGTCACGTCGCTTTTTCCGCTTATTCCCTTGACTCTTAATTTACTCGGCTTGACTTCATCACTCAAATTTTTAATCTGTCTGTAACTAATAAGGCACTTCTCCGATCCACTGTCAATTAAAGCATTTAGATACTGATCGTTATTTCGAATAATTATAGTCGGCTTGTTGCACTCCTTAAATGACACTAATCCAGAATTTTTATCAACATTCTTTACAACGGACACAGAAAAATATGATTCCACCGTTTTGCCTTGACAATGGTCATTTTCAAGCTCTTCTTCTTGTAATAAACTATATCTATTTTTACAGTTAAACACAGGGTCAACATACGATTTGGTTATTTCGGTGGTATCTGGGCTTGCCACGGTTTCTAGTTTAACGAGGTTCGTACCGTTAAATACCTCGGGCTCAATCTTTTTCAAATCCCCCTTACTACCTTCACCTAGTTTAAAAAATCGCTTGACTTGCTCTCCGCCCAATGAACTTCATTTTGGCCACGGTTCGTACTACCTCTGCCGCGTAAATACGCCCTATAGTTACGGATCTCCGAACCGCTCGCTCTACAGTTCTTTACTACGTGAGTTCCGCCGCAGGCAAAACATCCTCTCTGAACTCCTTGAACTTGACCTCTTTGAGGTCGGCACTCAAAGTGCCCTACCATCGAACAGGAGTTACAGTACGGGAACCCGGGCTTTTTCGTGCCCGAATTTCCTCCGGAATTTCCTACAACCCCAGAACTACCGCTATCTGATTTAGCCCAGTTACATTCTAAGGAACCATGTCCTCTATCTCCTACATAACTGTTAAACTCTCTACCCCTAATTCGTCCTCTATTTAGCCAAGGTCTAGGAACAATCCTCCTCATTCCTGATCGAAAATTCCTACGATAATTTCCGACACCTCCGTAGTACACTTCGTGCTCCTGGAATTGATCTTGCTCTTCCAAAACTTCCTCGACTTCACTAGTCACTTCACCTACATAACTCTCACTGTCCTGTCTGACCTGATACTTTTGTGCGAGAATTTTCTTAGACTCGCTTTGACTTCGCACTGCGGAAATTAACTTAGCTAACAATTCCTCTGCCGTTGAAAATTGTGTTTCAAAAATCTTTCTAGCGAACGACTCATCAAAGAGTGGACCCAAAATTGATAAAGCCAAACTGTACGACATGCTGTCGCCTACAAATTTTTTTAACTCAGCCTGAGTCGTGCAGTTTTGGAAATAACTGTGGCGCTGCCACCCTAACGAGTTTGAATTAAGAATACTCTCGGTTAGCTTCCTTATTTTCGAAAACGCGTTCACGATCTGAGCAGCAAGTGCATTATTTTTAACTAATTTTAACTCGTTTAGATCGCAAGCCAATGCATGGATACTCTTCTCTCCCCTCGAAACGTAAATGTCCTCAAGTATCTGAACGACCTGATCGAAAGAATAATTTAAGTCGGCGTTAACTAGCTTAGTTACTACACTATTGAAGTCGCCGACGTTCTTGTTTGCAGATCGTACTAAAAATTCCTTTCTACGCTCATCACTAGTGGCATCTGGCAACAAACTCAAATAAGCCTTAAGATTTTGGATATGTGTCGAGAATGTTTTGTTCTCTAGGAACTCTCCATCATGAAGTCTACGTCTTCCACGGAACGTAGGAAGCTCCGCATTAGTCATAATCGTTCCCATAGGTTGGACATTCATGTTAGCAGCAATATCACGTGCAAGTTGCGTCGCGTTAACGTTACTCGGTCCAGCACTAGAACTAGGTCCAGCGGTCGCTCCCTGTGGGGTCGTCATTCTGCTAATTTCTGTCTCAGTAGTCACTCTTGGAGTACTGACTCGTCCGTATCTAGTTACCGTAGGTTTAGTTCGAATTGCTTCGTCTTCACTGTCCAAAGAATCATAAAAATCCGACATGTGTCGTATTGCCTTAACCCATTGAAAAATTCCCTTTTTCACTAAAATTCAACAATTCAATATCAGAAGCTACTGAAATTTCATTCAAAAATTAATATCAGACTCCGCGAATGATAATAAACACCCTAAAACCAGTTAAAATGATAATAAACACCGTAAATGCATTTAGAACACCCAAAAATTAATTAAAGACACATCTTGAAGAACCACAAAAAAAATTAATAATCCCACTTGAATTAATAATCACAAATAGTAGCTAGGAATCAATAAAACACTTCTAATACGTACAAACTACATAGAAAATGAAATAGCGTTAATCGCTAGTCACCAATAATGCTAATAAAATTACGTAACCAATACTTCCAATTAAATTCAGTAAATAGTGGCACTTTCAAACACCACAATCAACAGCAAAGAACGTGAAATTCTATCACATTAAAGTTTCAAAAAAATTGAAATCAAGGTGATTCACACACTTCTACTAACACTCCTATTCAACTGGCAAATAAAATTTGACACTTACGATGCAAATTGAAGTGAAAAACTGGTAACCAGCTACGTTCCAGATTCGTTGGACAACGTGTCTCTCTCACAACGCTCAGAATGTAACTGATTTTGAGTGCAACCTACTGCGACTCAGCGATTGCAGCGATACAGGAAGCGGGCGTGGTAAAAAAAAACCACGGCAATAAGTGCAACAAAAAAGACTAGCTGCCCGGGACAGAGCGAGGTAGCACTAAACAAAGAAAAAAAATTTTCCACAAAAGACTTAACTGTGTAAAAAATTGAAGACAGCTGAACACGTCTCTTGCAGGCAATGATGGGACGCTGTGATGCTGTGCTTTGTAGACAATGTTGTCGGCTGGTACAGCAAGATGATACTGCGTTTATACTGTGCACCACGTTGAAGAAATTACACTTTTAAAATGAAAGTACGTGTCACTTCACTGCTACAGTCACTGCTACTGTTTTTGGTGCAATCGTAGTAATTTATCTCACACAAATTAAATTGTTCTTAGTACTTGTAGGTTTGAATTCGCTTCTTGTAGATGTAAAATTCACTCAATGGTTGACGCTGGGAACGCTGCAATTTTGACTTGAAAAACCAATTCGATAGTGTCGTTTTCACACTCGTAGACCAAAATTTTTGTACGCAGGGGTGAGTATAAATTAAGAAATACTGTAAATCTACAGTAAGCTTCCGTCAACAATTCTTTAGAGACGACGATTCCAAACACAATAACTGTTTGTTGAGGCTGCCAGAGCTGGTTATTTTCGCTGGAACACATTTGGATTTTATACTGTTCAAAGCTGTCTGCACGGAGCCCTTGATCTTCAGTTAACACTTATGCGAATGTGAGTTCGAATCGCAACATCTGGCCACCACTTAATGTGCGGTCAGAGAAACAAGTATGGTGAGCTTGGCGAGTTTATTCCACTAGGTGTTGACAGCAGGATGGGAATCGGTAGATTGAGCAACTGGCTTCGACATTAGCAGCCTTATATAAGTGTCGTACAGATACAGAATGACGCGGGATACAGACATGAGATGCCGCACAAAGGCAGTGATTCTGAAGAAAACATTGCAACCCCGAAACGATGTAAAACTGACTTTCACTGGAAGAACATCACCGGCACTGTTGGGAACGAAAGGAGAGGTGAACAGTTTAGTGAGGAAAATGAAGTGCTTATTTGTACTGGTGAGCAAAAGCTTTCATGCTGTGAGCTATTTCGTGAAGTCTTTCCTGATAAGCTGTTTGAACTTATGGTGAATGGAACAAATGAATATGCTGAGAACTTTTTAGCACAGAAAGAAACAAGTAATTGTTCACGATATAAGCAGTGGTATCCTGTGACAGTAGATGAAATGAAATCGTTTGTTGGGATGCAACTCTTGATGGGAATTGTTCAAAAGCCATCAATAAATTCGTATTGGAGTACAGATGAATATGTTGCGACACCAGCGTTTTCTGCTATCATGAAACGAGACAGGTTTTGCAATATCTTGAGTTTTTGGCATTTTTCCAGCAATTCTGTTGATGTTTCCAGTGCTAATCCTCGCTTGAAAAAATTGAATTCTTTTCTAGAAGTGCTGAACGATGTTCTCCTTGAAAAATATTATCCAACGCAAAATGTAAGTTTGGATGAAACCTTGCTTCTGTGGAAAGGAAGACTCCTGTTTCGTCAATACATAAAGTCGAAACGATCAAGGTTTGGAATAAAAATATTCAAACTAGTTGACGCAAATGGCGTAACTGTGAACACAGAAATATATACAGGCACGATGAACAAAAAAGATGATTTCTCAAAGACAGAAACAGTCGTCGTAAACATGATGGAGAAGTACATCGGAAAAGGACATCATGTGTTCACGGATAATTATTACACGTCACCAAAACTCTATCAGTTTCTGAAAGAAAATAAAACTAGTGCTACTGGAACGATTAGAAAAAATAGGGTTGGTCTTCCCGTTGAAATGCACGGCCTGAAATTAGCAAAAGGACAGAAGCAAGCGTTTGAGAGCAGTGGTCTTCTGGCACTAGTTTATTCTGATAAGCGAGATGTGTTTATGCTGTCAAATGCCCATTCTAATACTGATACTACTGTTACTCGAAGATCAAAAGGCGGTTCTATTCGTGTTCAAATTCCAAGTTGCATCGACGATTATAATATGAACATGGGTTTCGTAGATAAGACTGACCAAGTGCTCCATTACTACACTATTAGCAGAAGAACTATCAAGTGGTACAAAAAACTGGCAGCACATTTGATCCAAGTACGTGTCCTAGATGCTTTGGGCATTTATAATTTTATTTACAAGCAAAAATGACGTATCTTGAATTCTCTATGAACTTGATAAAGGAACTAACTTCTACGTTCGACGCAAATACTTTGAAAAAAACTGTAAAACCTCGGCTAATGGGAAGACATTTTCCCGAGTACGTCACCTCTGCAAAAAGTAAAAATCCCACCAAAAGATGCCGTGTATGTTATCAACATGGTATCCGGAAACAATCACGATATCAATGCAAAAGTTGCGAAGACCGCCCTGGTTTATGTGTTATTCCCTGCTTTGAAATTTACCACCAAGAACTCAACTTCTAAGGTGAGGTCTAAAATTATTTAAATTATAAATAACATTCAATTTATATTAGACAACATTCGAATTCCATGTAATATTATGTATGTATTCGACATTAAATTTTCATTACTTCATCGGATATTCTACAGTAGAATGTGTGCATTAATTCCACTTCACCGTAACACAGCGCATTGCTGCTATACTTAGCGCGCGCGCTCTCGTCATGAGGGTGCACACAAGCCGCGCTGCTGACGCAATACCGTCCCGCAGCGAAAGGGTTTATTAAGGAGTTTGAAGAATTTAAGCAATTTAAATAGTTTTAACAATAGAGCAATTTGAGTCGTTTTGTATATCGGGGATTTTTGATGTTAGCGTTGCCGAGAGGAAAATATAAAATGATGGAAGGACAGCCTCATACATTACACGGGTCGTAAATTTAGGAGCCGGCTTTCATGCTATGGCCTTGGGAAATATATGACGGGGACGTTCTCAGAAGAGAAATCTTCCCCATATTAAATTCAATAATTGGATGCGCTGGCCTAGGCAGCCACAGCGCTGTAAAAATGTGGGAACACCAGGCCGACGGCGCAGAGCGCTGAGATCAGAGTTGCCGTCAGGCGAATCTTTATTTAATTAGCCGTGGCGGGAGGCGGTTAAGGACCATGAGACCGACCCCTCCCCACCAGCCGTACCCCCGGTTGTGTGGGGAGAGGGGGGGGGGCTCAGAACCTTGCCTACCCCTCGCTACCCTGCTCGTGTGGCGACCACCCTCCCCTTCGGGGAGGGGGGAGCGCTGTCCGAGCGAAGTTGAGTAGGACGAGTAGAGGACACTTCGTGCGTAGTGGTAGTCGTGAACGGACGAACTGGAGTTGCGGGTTGAGTCGGGAGACGATCAAGCCGGCTTTTGTAGACTTAGAAATTTGAGTCGCCGGTGAGTTTCGAGAAAGGTCAAGGACTCGGTCGTAGGATTCAAAGAGTACGTAAGCAAAGTATTTCAGAAGGAAGTCGGGAAGTGATAATAGAGGCCCGTGTATTCAATTGTTGAATTTAGACACTGTGTTCGGTTTAAACGTGGCACAATCAACGACGAATTATTGATCGTATTGTGAGGGCGCATGATTTCAGAGCGTCTGCTATACGCTCATTTGGCTCGACGTTTCAGTGGCTAGACATTCGGGGCTCGACATTTTCTTTGACTCGAAACATTGTTTCCACAGTTGTCGGGGTGTTATCGTGAGAAATCCATCGAAAGATAATTGTGAGTTAAGTGTCCTGTTGCTCCGAAATTGTAAAAGGTTGTTTCTACCACGCTGTCTCGTGTCATCCTTGCTTGCCGTCCAATAAATGTGAGAACTTGGGCCTCGTATATTTCATCTCATCTCTCGTCAACTAGCACAAGAAACACGTGCCCGTGGCCCTCAGCCACTGCTACCCGAGAAAATACGCACGATTGTTCAATTTCACAACATTTTAGTCCCGGGAACCCCCCCGGGTGGTGGCAGCATATAATAATCATTGATTCAGTCAAAATAATCGGAGAACTCAAGGACGTAAACCTATTCGGTAATATAACTACTAAGTCTAAAGAGCGGAAGAAAAACCCGACTCATTCAGTTTTTAAATTTTGAATAATTCAGGCAATTTAAAAAGTTCATACAGAACGTAAAAATTTTGAACAGCTTAAATGATTTAAAAATTTTAAGATACTTAAACAATTGAACACTTTCACAGCAGTTGGTAAAACTGAATTTCAAAGTCAATTGCAGTGCGCAGTGTTGAAAATAACAAACATGAACTGGATCGTGCCTTCATTCAGCTTTGATTGAGTATTTATGGAAATTGACTTTGTGGCCACTGGTCCGTCAGCAGCATTATGAAAATCTCCTCCGTTGCAGTCAAAGAGTATAACAATTAAAAAATTTAACTAATTTAACAATTTATGCAATTTGAAGAGTTGAAACAATTTAAACAGTTCAAACAATTTAAACAATTAAACAGTTTAAACAATTTAAACAGTTTAAACAATTTATACAGTTTAAACAATTTAAACAGTTTAAACAGTTTAAACATTTTAAACAGTTTGAACAATTTAAACAGTTTAAATAATTTAAACAGTTTAAACAATTTAAACGGTTTAAACAATATAAACAGTTTAAACAATTTAAACGGTTTAAACAGCATAAACAGTTTAAACACTTTAAACAATTTAAACAATTTAAACAGTTTAAACAACGTAAACAGTTTAAACAATTTAATAAGCAGTTTAAACAATTTGAACAGTTATTAACCACATACGCTACAGAAGTAGATTGCGCCTTAAGTTCAGTACAACGGACAGATTTGAGTATAGTTACCTGTGGCCTCGAATGAGTTCAGTACTTCTAGGGCAGGGCATCCTGCCACCAACGCTAATCTGAGGTGTACAGTTAAGTGTCGCCTAATTCACTTAACCAAGTCACGCACTAGACTGATCAGTGAATTAGTTCTCCCAATATTCGATGTTTGGATTTTACATAGTAGTTCATATTGGCTAGATGTTAACAGTATATTCTAGAAACGACTTGAGAAGAGACTGAAGATCTTTGCCATTAATCATGGCAAATTACCGCCAGCATGAGTCATCAATATTCCAAATTAATATTAATAATCCCACCTTGAGGGTATCCTCTCCCATGTCCAACTCATGTATCCTCAATAAGGTCAAACTGAGGTTCACTTGAAGGTTATCCTGGCCGGACAACTGGCGGTCGTAATACGAAGGCCGCTTTTGTGTGTAGTTACAGAGTTGTTCGTCAGTGAAATCTACGCAATCCACCACAGAGTTGCACAGCTTTTGCAAGTCTATGCAGACCCCGTTCGAACAAGTAAACTGATCTTCATTACACACTGTCAAAGTGAAAGTTTCGGTTGAAGTAGTCCCAACAGGAATCCAAGCTTTCCTACCCATCAGGTTGCTCGATTCTACGACGCCTGTTTGTGCATAGTATCTCCATGTTATCGGGTTCATCATGTACATGACGTAATCTGCCTCCGGGTACTCCACGCGATAGTCATATTCTGCTTCCCAAACCAGAGAATCTTCCACTTCTTTCATGGGTGTTCTGAACGGAGTGGACGAGAATTGTAAGCCAATGAAGATAAATTTCGTCGAGTTACGGAAACTGCATATACTGCGTCGAAGAAGGAAACACTCAGAAGGGGGTTCATGCCAAACCCCTGACATCGAAACGCTAATGGCGAGACAACTTTCGTTTTGCGGCTTCACCCCAAAATTTGCGTGCATTTCCGCGACGACACTGAAAACGAAAAGCATTATTTGCGCATCTGTGGTCGTCGACAAGTCCAAAAGAGACCCACCGAATTTGCTGCAAACTTTCTCGGCTTCGTCGCTGGTTAGAGCAGCATTTATGTGGACCCAGTCGTTGTCAGTTTGTGAAGTGGTAAAGAGATACTTCGGTATCGGCTCTATGTTGACCCCGACCGGTTCATTGGGTAGGTATTCGATGATTTCGATGTACTTTTCAGAAGCGCTGCTAAACGTCATCGCGGCGTTGACCTCGACAGACGTGATGTTGGTCAGGTAGAATCTGGCATCAGCTACTTTGCAGGAAATGGGTTTGCCTCGATCGCCGTCGCCGCTCAGGTACAGTTCGCTATTTTCGTTCGTAAATTTACTTGCTCCGCTAAATGTACATCCTTCCGCTGGCTCTATGACGGTTCCTTCGACGTAAGTTACGAGAGCGTCGCTCATCGTCACGCAAATGTGCATCCACTTATAACGCTCTACGTAGTAGTCGTAGCGTACCCTGCACTTGTTCGTTTGCAGTGAAAGTTTCGTCGAGAAAACTGAAAAAATGAATTCATGACTTGTATCAGTACCATATGTATAATAAACTCCAGGTATCTCCGCAAATTTATCAATTATGAAAAATAAATCATTTTTCGTGAATAATTTATGCTATGTTGTTACAATTGGCATCTGAGTGAACACATTAAATTGGTTGGTGCGTGTGTCTGTGACGCTCATAGGGACGCTCAATGACCGTATCTGTGATACGAGTTTCACCAGTGCACAAGTACAAGAATATTTTAATGGCGGGTACTGTTGGGATGGATATATTTGTTGGGCATCCACATCTGGAGGATTTGCCTGAAGGAAATATAGAATCCCGTCATTTTGGACGGGTCGTGTACACTAGTTATACATAAAGTTTGGCGACGCGATATGCAAAATTTACTATCTTTAAGTTACGGTTGGCGTATTTTAACTTTTTACTTGTGTGAAATTTTGTTAGCAACAGGATATTGTAATCTGACACATGATGCTATGGGTAAAAATTCACTTATTATGCTTGCCCTAGCAAAAATGCTTCACTGAAAATGAGAAGCACAATTCGAAATAATGGACATGCGAAGAATAAAATCGAAGCATTCTTTCTTTTGATTGATAAAGAAAACTTGGGAGAAATGTTGAAGAATTGATTTCATTGGAACATTTGAGAAAGAAAGAAAAACATTTTTTACGCTCTAATATTTTTCACTCGCATTCGTATTTTTTCAGTGGTTACCATTCCTACCAGCCAGTGGTTCTGCTTTCCTGGAGTAATTCAATCGAAAGTTTATTTTAAATAGCGCATTTCCCAAACCCCAGTCACTTTCAGGGAGAAATCAGAGAATTTCTAACATTTTTGTTAAACGTGATGTTGGCAAAAAAAATGTAAGTGTATTATAGCCTTCTTAGATGAAATGATTTTCATCTCATAAGACATAATTTCTTCAGAACAAATAATTTTTCTTACTCGAAATAATAATTTCCTTATAAGAAATAATTTTCTTCTCATAAAAAAGGTGTAAATTCCCACTAACTTCCAAGCGCTACAAAATTGTAGCGAAGGGCGGAGGACTCGTCTCCCAGCACCCAAATAATGTCGGTGTACCGCCGGTTTTTGAGGTAAAACCAAAGGCAGAGAGAGGCCAAGTCTGAAGGTTGGCCGAAGTTGAGACGTTTGGAGGCTAATTAAAATATTCTGTTCTGTGCCTCCTTCAGCTGTTGCCCCAGTGACGTCATTGGAGCACCAGCAAAGTCCGTACGTGACATGAACTCTATCATCCACACCTCGTCTGGACCTGAGCAAACGGCAGAGGAAACAAGGTAGAGTCATTTCTATGGGAGAAAATACATCTCCTCTTGTTCGGCTAGCCAATAGAACTGCTTCATTTCAAATGACGTCACCATTGCGACACGGTCTACGACGATAAGACTGGTTTTGCTACCTTGTTTCTTTTGCCGTAAACTGCGCACATAGAAATAGGGGACCTTTATTTAACACAATTACTGGTTTACAGCCATTTAACATTGTAGTGTAGAAGTAGAAGTTAATGTGAGGCCGCTACTGTAGCTGGCAAATAGACGTAAGGCACGATCTTCAAACAGTTGCAATAACGGAACCTTACGGCGCAAGTAGCATCCACTGGTCCTACAAAATTATTCCCTTACATCGCGAACGCTGCGTGTTGGTGTAAATATTTGAAATTCCAAATGCGTATTCAGATGATGTGACTCTGTCACAATGTTTTTGTGAACAAACTTATTCTATGCAATATTTATATCATTATTGATGCGCAACATTTAAACAAAATTTAACAATTTTTAATGTTATTCGTAAACAATATATATAATTTAACAGTATATAATGATCTTTATAAACAACATGTATTAACATAGTCAAATTCAGAATGAGCTACCCAAGAGACCGCAATTTTAACTATTCCTCCTAATGTTACATTCCTCCATTTCAATGGCTATTATGTTAACCATGTACGTCTACCAAACACGGATCACTGTGTTAAAACACAAGTATTAGAATCCAATAGTAATTTCAGCATCAATTTTATCAAACATAAACTTGTTTTTTACTGTTCTTTTCGTTGCTACAACAAAGTTGAGTTACAGTTGAGCGAGAAGGAAAGTTCCCGATTCTTGAACAATTTATTTACCACATAAGATACTGAAGTAGATTGTTTCTTAAGTCTAGTACAACGGACATATTTGAGTATAGCTACCTGTGGGCCAGAATAAGTTAAGCGACTTCTAGGGCATCCTACCATCAACGCTATTCTAAGGTGTACAATTAACCTAATTCACTTAACAAAAAATTTATTCATTTGATATTCGATGCTTGATCTTATATAGTAGTTTATATAGGCTAGATATTAACAGTATATTCTAGAAACCACTTGAGAACAGACTAAAGATAAATGACATTAACCATGGCAAATTATCAAATCAGGATGAGCCACTTAGGAGAAAATATATGAATTGGTTACCTTACGCGCTTAATATTCCGAAAGGAAAAAGGATTCAAGATTCATTTTGGAAACTTTGTAAGAATTTTTTTCACGGATCTTCGCAGGGATTGAGTTCTAAGCCTTAGTTCTATGAGGAGAATACCGTGTTGTGACCAGCTTTTGAATAATAAGGAAGCTTGAAGTTAGTTTTATATTGCGGGTTAAATGGTCGTGATGACCAGTTTGTGCAGTTAGTAATTGTGTGAGGTCTTTGTTGCCTTAAGTGGTCGATATTTCTTATAAAAATTACATCTGGAGCAGCACTTCGGAAAGAGACAATATTAATCTTAACGAAAAGTTCATGTTGTACAGGATTCCAAACAAATTTTCGATCGCGATGTATAAATTCATTCTATATTTATACATTCTGTGCTTGCTACTAGAATTAAGAAACATTCTATCTCTGTATCACTTGTGGTAAATGAATTGTTTAAATTGTTTAAAATTTTTAAATTGTTTATATTGTTCAAAATTTTTCAAATTGTTAAAAATTCTTTAAATTGTTTAAATTCATATACGAGGCGTTCGCGAGACTCGAACTCAGGACAAGAAATTACCGCGCCGGCACGCTATCGACCGCTCCATCGATCACCCTAAAAGATGATCGAAGCACAACGAAAGCAATGCTTGGAACAGTGAAAGCAGGCGCGCACTGTCGCGACAGATATATTTTATTCTCTTATGTATCGAGAGTTCAAAGTCTAGTCACCCCCAGAAACAGTTAATGAATCTGGTACGAGAAGCTACTGCTTCCACAAGGTTTTTCAAATGGAATAAATGTGCGAGGAGTTTGCGAGTTTAAAATGCTTGTTTAAATTCTTTCAATTGTTCAAAATTGTTTTAATTGTTTAAAATTGTTGATATTGTTTAGAATTGTTTTAACGTTTAATATTGTTTTAACGTTTAATATTGTTTTAATTGTTTATAATTGTTTAAATAGTTTTAAATTGTTTAAATTGCTTATGTATGTTTAAATTGTTTAAATTGCTTAGATGGTTTAAAATTGTTTAGAATGTATAAAATTGTTTTAATTGTTTAGAAGTGTATAAAATGTTTAAAATTGTTCGATTTTTTTTAAATTGTTCAAAATGCTTAAAACTGTTCAAAATTATTTAAAATGTTTAAAATTGTTTTAATTGTCTAAAAGTATTTAAAAAGTTTAAATTGTTCAATTTTTTTAACATTGTTTGAAATGCTTAAAATTGTTTAAAATGTTTAAAATTGTTTAAAATGTTTAAAATTGTTTTAATTGTTTACAGTTGTTTGAATTTTTTAAATTGCTTAAACTGTTTAAATTGTTTAAATTGTTTAAAATGTTTAAAATTGTTTAAATTGTTTATATTGTTTAAATTGTTTAAATGGTTTACAATTGTTTAAAATGTTTAAAATTGTTTAAATTGTTTATATTGTTTAAATTGTTTAAATGGCTTACAATTGTTTAAAATGTTTAAAATTGTTTAAATTGTTTACAGTAGAGTATTATGACATAGCACGAAACAAAACATCTACTACAAATTCACTGTGCAGAAAAATATTCTTCAAATGATCTACAGAGAGATCACCAACAAACCAACGAACTAACAAACCCACATTCCTTTACAGTAGGCAGCCCGAGACCGGACCCCTACATTTGTACATATTAAATACATGAGATATTCATTCCAATGAGCACAGTGCACGCGACAAAGTACACACAGCGACGCTCGACGCAAACAAGGCACGAAATAAAGAAATTAGAGCGCGTAATATGCGCTATGGGAAACGAACAAAATTGTGGCGTGAGAGCGGGTGTTGAATTGTTTATTGTGTTCCCTGGCGCCTTTATTGTTTCTGCATTGAAGTGTTGGGGATATTGTGCGGCTGCATGCATCATAGGCCTACAGCTGCACGTACACGGTTACAGCTGCCCTTACGCGCCCACAGCTGCACGTACACGGCTACAGCTGCACGCACACGGCTACAGCTGCCCGTACACGCCTACAGCTGCACGTAAACGCCTAGAGCTGCATGTACACGACTACAGCTGTCCCTACACGCCTACAACTGAACGTATACGCCTACAGCTGCACGTACACTCCTACAGCTGCACGTACATGCCTACAGCTGCACGTACACGCCTACAGCTGCACGTACGCGCCTACAGCGGCACGTACACTCCTACAGCTGCACGTACACGGCTACAGCTGCACGTACACGGCTACAGCTGCCCGTACACGCCTACAGCTGCACGTACACGCCAACAGCTGCCCGTATGCGACTACAGCTGCACGTACGCGCCTACAGCTGCACGTACACGCCTACAGCTGCACGTACATGCCTACAGCTGCACGTACACGCCTACAGCTGCACGTACACGGCTACAGCTGCCCGTACACGCCTACAGCTGTACGTACACTCCTACAGCTGCACGTACACGTCTACAGCTGCCCGTACACGCCTATAGCTGCACGTACACGCCTACAGCTGCACGTACACTCCTACAGCTGCACGTACATGCCTACAGCTGCACGTACACGCCTACAGCTGCACGTACACGCCTACAGCTGCACGTACACGGCTACAGCTGCCCGTACACGCCTACAGCTACACGTACACGCCTACAGCTGCACGTACATGGCTACAGATGCCCGTACACGCCTACAGCTGCACGTAAACGCCTAGAGCTGCACGTACACGACTACAGCTGTCCGTACACGCCTACAGCTGCACGTATACGCCTACAGCTGCACGTACACTCCTACAGCTGCACGTACATGCCTACAGCTGCACGTACACGCCTACAGCTGCACGTACATGCCTACAGCGGAACGTACACTCCTACAGCTGCACGTAAACGGCTACAGCTGCACGTACACGGCTACAGCTGCCCATACACGCCTACAGCTGCACGTACACGCCAACAGCTGCCCGTATGCGCCTACAGCTGCACGTACGCGCCTACAGCTGCACGTACACGCCTACAGCTGCACGTACATGCCTACAGCTGCACGTACACGCCTACAGCTGTACGTACACGGCTACAGCTGCCCGCACACGCCTACAGCTGCACGTACACGCCTACAGCTGCACGTACACGTCTACAGCTGCCCGTACACGCCTACAGCTGCACGTACACGCCTACAGCTGCACGTACACTCCTACAGCTGCACGTACATGCCTACAGCTGCACGTACCCGCCTACAGCTGCACGTACACGCCTACAGCTGCACGTATACGGCTACAGCTGCCCGTAAACGCCTACAGCTGCACGTACACGCCTACAGCTGCACGTACATAGCTACAGCTGCCCATACACGCCTACAGCTGCACGTACACGCCTACAGCTGCACGTACACGGCTACAGCTGCCCGTACACGCCTACAGCTGCACGTACATGCCTACAGCTGCACGTACATGGCTACAGCTGCCCGTACACGCCTACAGCTGCACGTACACGCCTACAGCTGCACGTACACGGCTATAGCTGCCCGTACACGCCTACAGCTGCACGTACACGCCTACAGCTGTACATACACGCCTACAGCTGCACGTACACGCCTACAGCTGCTCGTACACGCCTACTGCTGCCCGTTCACACCTACAGCTGCACGTACACGCCTACAGCTGCCCGTACACTCCTACAGCTGCACGTACACGCCTACAGCAGCCCGTACACGCCTACAGCTGCACGTACGCGCCTACAGCTGCACGTACACGCCTACAGCAGCCCGTACACGCCTACAGCTGCCCGTATACTCCTACAGCTGCACGTACACGCATACAGCTGCCCGTACATTCCTACAGCTGCACGTACACGCCTACAGCAGCCCGTACACGCCTACAGCTGCCCGTATACTCCTACAGCTGCACGTACACGCCTACAGCTGCACGTACCACTATAGCTACAGATAACTTATTTTCATTTTTTAGTGAAATTCCGCAGCTGACAAAATTATTGTGCTAAAATAATGAATGAAAAAATTCAAATCAGAAAAAAATTCTAAAACATTTCTAAAAGAATAAAATAGAATGCATCAGTAGAATTTCTGACATTCACTTCAGCGAGAATCACAAGCCGGCTCTGGAGTGTAGGGTGCGTGGGTGAGTGAATGGACCAAATTATCGTAATTAGAAAATTTGAAACCTGCTCTTTTAAATGAAACCTATTTCAGCCTTCTAGCTCTAATACTTTACAAACTACGGCATTTTCAAATCGGCCTGTATATAAAATATACGTAGATATATCTAAATAAAACTTATATACGTATATCCATACATTTGATGTACTAAATATACACACAAATACTAAATAAACACAGCTAAATCTACATAAGCACATAAATACTAAATATACATACATAATATATGTTAGGTATGCAAATACGTATATACTGCATATACATATTATCCATACATAAACTGAATATACATGTATATAACAAATATATATATATATATATATATATATACGTAAAGTATACACATATTTACTGAATATATGTACAAACATATGCACCATTACACACCAAGCACTTCATTTTGCTGGGCTGACGAGTTGCTGACGTCATCGGTGGCTGAGCTGACGGCGTACGCTGACGTCAGCATCAGCAGGGCAGCGAACACCCGCATCCTGACGCTGTTGGTGCTGACGCTGGTGGTGCTGACGCTGGTGGTGCTGACACTCGTGGTGCTGACGCTGGTGGGGCTGACGCTGGTGGTGCTGACACTGGTGGTGCTGACGCTGGTGGTGCTGCCACTGGTGGTGCTGACGCTGGTGGTGCTGACGCTGGTGGTGCTGACACTGGTGGTGCTGACACTGGTGGTGCTGACACTGGTGGTGGTAACACTGGTGGTGATGACACTGGTGGTGGTGACACTGGTATTGCTGACGCTGGTGTTGCTGACACTGGTGGTGCTGACGCTGGTGGTGCTGACGCTGGTGGTGCTGACACTGGTGGTGCTGACACTGGTGGTGCTGACGCTGGTGGTGCTGACACCGGTGTGTACTAACTAAAGCTGCATTAACTATCCAGAACTAAAAGAGTAATAGATAATCAGGTAGCTAGAGAGAGGTTTTCACAAAAAATTGTTGTAAAAATTAATCATATTTCAAATAATGATCTCTAATGTATCGGTACGCTGGCACCATCTTTTATATTCTAAGTGCATTTTGACTTCCGGGAATTAGGTGAGGTAAAATTAAGCTCTCTCTTATTCCATAGGCCAAAGTGAATGTTAGAAAATTTCGTGGCACAAAGAGACTGAGCAGTGCGAGCCCAGTGTTTCTTCCGGTTGGGAAAAGGAAGATGTAGCGAAGGATTAATGTATGCAAAATCAAAGAGGTAGTGAAGGAGTAATGTAGGCAAAATTGGGGAAGTAGTAAAGGATTAATGTAGGCAAAATTGGAGAGGTAGTGAAGGATTAATGTAGGCAAAATTGGAGAGGTAGTGAAGGATTAATGTAGGCAAAATTGGAGAGGTAGTGAAGGATTACTGTAGGCAAAATTGGAGAGGTAGAGAAAGATTAATGTAGGCATAATTGGAGAGGTAATGAAAGATAAATATCGTTCATAATTAGTTTAGAAATGTAGAATGATACAATTTTTATTAGGTCGCATTTCCTTCGTTGTATCAAATTTGACAAGAGAAATTCATTCCAATTGAGTATTATGACTTAAATTTTAACGTAATTTCTTCATTGTATCAAATGTTACACAAATTATTCCAGTGGATACAAATGTAGAAGAGAGAAGACCTGCTGCTGGGGAGATACTACAGCCACTGCCACAAAGGGCGCGCCGATCTCACTAAAGGGCGCCGCAGAAACGCTGGCTCAAATAACCCGATCTTCGGAATCAATACATGCGTCTTGACGGCCACGCATTTAGCGCATTAACCTAACGCTGAGTGACCCACCGGTGGTGCATAGAGGGGATTTTCCCACCTTGACTGCGGCGAATAAAACTGAAGTTTATTATTCAATTGTAATTTAAAGTCAACTGTAGTAAGACATTTTTAAAATACCAAACTAGAACTTGATCATGAATTCTTTTAGCTATGATTAAGTATTTATGGAAATTGAGTTTGTGACTACTGTTCGGTCAGCAGCGTTGTTAAAATCCCGCCGTGTCCCACCGGTGGGTCACGTCACAGTAAAAGTGTAAATATCGCTGCTGTATACACAAACTCAATTTTGATGAATACCTGAGAGTAGTGTGGGCACAGTTCACTCTGCTTACCTTATAAAAAAGCAATCGAATATTATCTCATGAAATTTAGCTTCATTGACTAATTCTTGATACATTTTATGACCAGAAAATACCTACAAAATCATTCAACTCATTTTCAGAGACAAATATCAATTTTCTCAATCTTCTCACAAGACGTTTCTTAATAAATAACTATTTCTATTCATTTTGTGGTTTAAAAGTATTTAAAGCCAGCGCAAGTTATTTAGGAACAGTTACATCGAAGTAAGAAGAACCGTGACAGGCTTCAGGGTAGAATATTTAGCAGCGAAAGATAATTTTCCCGGAAAGCGACAATAATTATTTGCCGTCGGCCTCTCCAATCATTACCCAATGAAGCTTCAATTACCTCAGGCAAGCCAATCATTTTCACGCACCGAACACGCTTTCTTTAGCTGGATTAAAAAGAATATTTTTTTTTATTGACGCACAACTAAAATGATCTGGTCGTCCTAAGATACCTGGAAGCTGAAGGTTTTTTAAATCCTTCATGGAGTGAGCTAATGAAAGAGTTGCATCAGTTGCATTGGAGTCAAGTTCAGAGCAGCAGACGGTCAACACACTCGTCAAGGCTTCACACAGAAGTCAGAATTGTACGATGCGATACCCTGTGTAAGTAACAACTAAGGACTAATGTTAAATTATTAAAAACCAATATTTTGAATACTTCATGTTTAAAAATTTTTTGAAATAAACTGTTTTCATTCCTTTTTGCTCGTCGTAGTCGTGCGAACATCGAACCTGCCTCCGTGCAGGCAGACCCTGGTTCGAGTCCCGGCGCTGGTGGCGATTTTCTCTGTTGGGTATAGGAGAAAAATTCCAAGCACAATACCCCACTCTACCCAGGTGTCTGAAATGGGTACCGGTCTTGACCGGGGGAAAGCGTCATGGCGTCCTGGCGTTAGTTATAAGGCATTTGAAAATCCAATGTACAAGGTGATATGTATCAGGCTTGAAATTGGAAATAAAGCATCCGTAGATGCCTTCATTATTTTTTTTGTATAAACCTTTTCTACCGACGGTAACTCCAGTGCCAAGGTGGTTATTATTTGCCTTTTAGAACAACTAACAACCGTTGAAAGTAATTTAATTAGTAGGAAATTATTTTAAAGTATATAAAATAATATGATAAGACATATTACGCGCACTCATGAAAATATATTTTTAGACATCGTAGTAGCCTTACAAGCGCACTTTGCTATTAGTTTTGATAAATTTAAGTCACATTGTCCGAATAACACATGCAATACCATTTTCATTTCACTTTCACTGATTTCAGACGTTCATTTGTTTACTGACATCTTTGAATAAAACTTAACATACTTTTTTCACTATTGTGCGCACATGTCTATCACATGACATCTCCGCACATGCCTACCTGTATCTGTGACACCTATAAGGCTGCTCTTATCGAAGCCTAGGGGCGCATTCCGTCAATATCCATCCTCCCGCCAATATCTGGACAGTAAATCTTCTCCAAGCCACTTGTGTTTCACCTTGCCCTACATGAGTGCACATGATCCTGCACATGTGGTGGCCTTTAGTATGTGGTAAACTCGTACTCACATAAGTGTTATTAAGTTTACAAGTATTGATAATTTTGAACATTATTCAGTCTCGATGTGTCCCGGAACAAATAATCAACTCTGGCAGCCCCAAGAGACTACCCTGGTATTTGGCATTAGCATACCAAAAATTGTGCTACTGAACGCAGACACCCAAATTAGTATATTGCTCCACCACAATTCACCACTCAGAACAAGAGTTTTGATATATGAAGCCGGCGACGAAGTGGAATTAGTCTTCGAGGTCAAGATCTGCGCTTTCCCAGCGGCAAATATCCAGTGAATGAACATTTGTGCTAATTTTTGAAGTGCTACAAACATTTAAGTCATCAACAATTCATTTTAGATTGTGTTGCAATACTTACTACGACAGTGTAACTAACTGTACCAGTGAAATCGTATCAAAAACTGTAACCAGTGATAAGTGATACGTGCTACGATTTAAAAGTATCAATAACATCGTGCAACATCAGTCACCAATATTACCAGCTCTTCAAAAGAGCAGCAACATCGCAGCAGCAAGGCGTCGAGATCTGCAGCAGACTTCTTTGTTGCAGTTAAGTTTTTTTTGAAGGAATTTTTCTTTTTTCGCCTCTGAGGCGAGCGACTCTCTGTCTCCAAGTAGGCTATATTTTTTTTGGATTGCATTTTTTTTCGTATACACCCGATAGAGCACTGCTGAGCGACAAGCGGCAGTTGCATTCTGTAAATTGTGAGAGACACACCCGTGTCCTACGTATCTGGAATACACGGTTACCACCTATTTACCTTCAAATTATCGTCGTAAGTTTCAGATTTTTATGGTAATTGAATAGGGGTGTTAGTGAAAGTGTCCGAAATATTTTGATGCTAATTTTTGAAGCTTTAAATTGAGATAAATTCACATTCCTTTGCTGTGAGGCAGCGATTTTTTTTAACGCCTTGGCGAGAGTTTTATCGTGAGCTGAAGCAGTCACGTGTGCACTTTGTGGTTACTGACCAGTCACAAGTATTATTGTGGTGCTAAACATTTTAAGTTTCAAGATTAGTGACGCAAATTTCTTGTTTTTCATTAAAAGTATTGGTGATTAAGTATTGATATTTTGAGAGGATTATTTTACGTGTACACCTATTTAATTTTTTTGTGTGTTGATTGATTTTAGGAGAAATAATTTCTTTTTTTGTTTTACGAAGTACGGCATTAATTTTTGATTGATCTTTGATTAATTTTGAATTTTTCATTGATAATAGGGAATTATTGATTTATTGAATTGATATTATTGATCATAGGGAATTATTGAATTATTGATTTTTGAATAGGATAGATGTCTGATTATTCTGACAGTGAGGACGAATTAATACGTACAGAGCCTACTGTAACTAGATCAGGACGAGTCAGTACCCCCAGAGTGACTAGTACGAAAGTAGTTAGCAAAATGACGACTCCTAGCACAGCGACCGCTGGTACTAGTAGTGCTAGTAGTAATGTAAATACGACGCAGCTTGCACGAGATATTGCCGCAAATTTAACTGTTCCTAATGTAGGTAGCATAATGACGAATGCCGAGCTTCCAACTTTTCGCGGTAGACGTCGAGCTCAAGATTCTGAGTTTCTCGAAAATAAAACATTCTCGACGCATATCCAAAATTTAAGGGCTTATATGTCCCTACTGCCAGACGCCCAAAGCGATCAGAGGCGCAAGGAGTTTCTAATCAGATCGGCGAACAAGAACGTCGGTGACTTTAATACGGTGGTCACGAAGCTAGTAAATGCCGACCTAAATTATACGTTCGATCAAGTTGTTCAAATACTAGAAGACATTTACGTCTCACGTGGAGAAAAGAGTATACACGCGCTAGCTTGTGATTTAAATAAATTAGAATTAGTGAAGAATGAAGCGTTGGCCGCGCAACTTGTTACGTCATTTTCAAAAATAAGAAAGCTATCAGAAAGTATTTTAGATTCAAACTCACTAGGATGGCAACGACACGCGTATTTTCAAAACTGCGCGACTCAGGCAGAATTAAAAAAATTTGTTGGCGATAGCATGACGTATAGTCTGGCTTTAGCTACGTTAGGACCCTTGCTAAATGAGTCTTTCGCCAGAAAAATCTTTGAATCCCAGTTCAGTACTGCGGAAGAATTATTGGCTAGGTTAATTTCTGCTGTGAGAACCCAGGCCGAAAGTAAACAAATACTCGCGCGTACGCACCAAGTCAGGCAAGACAGTGAAGCTTACGTAGGTGAGATAACCGGTGAATTTGAAGAGAGATTTGACGAGACAGAACAGGTTCCGCAAAGTGAGGTTTTCTACGGCAGTGTAGGAAATTACAGAAGAAATTTTCGATCAGGCGCACGTAGGTTTATTCCTAGGCCCTGGCTCGCACGAAGTACTCGCACAAGAGGTAGAGAATTTAGTAGTTACGTAGGAGACAGAGGAATTGGTTCTCTTGAATGCAATATGACAAAAACAGAGAACAATAGTTCTGGTCAGTTGTCAGGAAAAAATTTTGAGTACAGAACCAAAAGAGAGCAATTCCCGCGTGGATGTTTTGCATGCGGCGGAGCGCATGTAGTAAAGAATTGTAGAGCGACGGGTTCGGAAGTAAGAAATTATAAGGCGTATCTGCGTGGTAGAGGTAACGCAAATCGAGGTAAAAATGAAGTGCATTGGGCGGAAACCGAGTCAGGTGATTTTTTACCCTAGGTGAAGGTAGAGAGGAGGAATTGAAACTGATTGAGCCCGAGGTATTTAGCGGTACCAACCTCGTTAAACTAGAAACCGTGGCAAAGATTCCAGATACCACCGAGATAACCAAATCGTACGTTGACCCCGTGTTTAAATGTAAAAATAGATATAGTTTGCTGCAACAAGAAGAACTAGAAAATGATCATGATCAAAGTAAGATTGTCGAAACTTATTTCTCTGTGAGCGTTGTAAAAAATGTTAATAAAAATGCTGGGTTAGTATCATTTAAAGAGTGCAACAAGCCGACCATCATTATCAAAAATAACGATCAGTATTTAAATGCTCTAATAGATAGCGGGTCAGAGAAATGTCTTGTAAGTTACAGACAGGTTAAAAATTTGAGTAATGAAGTAAAGCCGAGTCATCTCAAAGTAAAAGGAATTAACGGCAAAAGTGACGTCACCGGTGAGGTAGAATTATCCATTAAAATCCCCGGCACTAATAAAGAAATTAAAACAAGCGCACTCATAGTCAAGGAAGCTAAGTTCAACTATGACCTGATACTAGGTCGAGACGTTTTAAGGAACGCAGTGATTAATTTCAGAGATAAACAACTTCTTTGGGATAATATTCCAATCCCTTTTCAAGATTTAAATGTGGAAACTTTGTTAAGTAGAGAAGTAGTAATGAGGAAGATAGTTAATAGTGACTGTCTGTTGTCAGAGATTGCTGTTGCGAGAAAGAGCAACAGGAGATTAAAAAATGATGCCTGCGAAAAAAAAGAGAGAGCTCAGCAGTGGCTGAGCCAGCACAGTCAAAGAGTACGAAGCAGTCAATAGTGCACGGTAATCAGTCAAGAAATACGAAGAAGTTAATAGTGCACTGTAATCAGGTTGAAATACCTGGTAATTCCGTAAATGTTGTATATGGATTTATTAAAAAACCCATTGCAGGAGAGTATATGATTACTAAAAGATGTCTCGAAAATGGTGCTATGATAGCCGATTCAATTGTTCAAGTAGACGACGATGGTGTGGTACCATTTATGATGCTGAATTCAAGTGATGAGACACTATATTTATCAGAGAATACAATGATATGTAATGCGGAATGCATCGATACTGATGAAATCGAGAGCGAAGTGTATTTAACAAGTGTTGACACAGCACTAAGAGATGCTAGTGAGGTCGAATTAAATTCTGTCGCGGAGTCAGGTACGACTAAAGTTGTTTCGTCAGGTGGTGGAATTAATGCCATTGTCGATAGTAAACTTGCGTTGCACGCTGATACTCGTGGCAGAGGTGAAATTCTTGTTGACGACAAGGGTTTAGGATTAAATGCAGAAGTAAATGCAGTTTTAATAAGTGGAGAACGTGGAGAAAAGGAGTTAAGACGTGACTTGACAGACAAAGACGTATCATGTAATGAAGAAGACATTCAATTACCCTTAGTTAATTTGTTGAATAAATTTAGAGATGTAGTGACCTTAGAAGGCGAACAAATAGGTGTTACTAATATTTTGAAGCATCAAATTCAGTTGAAGCCTGATGCTCCAGTATTAAATTTAGTTCCCTATCGTATACCCCACAAGTACCAAGAGGAGGTAATGAAGATAACTAATGATATGTTAGATCAAGGTATTATAGAAGAGTCAAACTCCGACTTTAATTTTCCTGTCATTGTAGTTAAGAAAAAATCAGGAGATTTACGCCCCGTAATAGACTTTCGTTCCTTGAATAAAGTATTAATTAAACATTCATATCCCATTCCCCGCATCGACGATATCCTAGCGACCTTAGGAGGAAACGCGTGGTTCTCTAACCTTGATTTGCGCAGTGCATTCCATCAAATTGAATTAGAAAAAGAGAGTAGAAAGTACACGGCATTTAGCGTTAATTATCGTAAGTATCAATTCTGTCGTGTACCTTTTGGTCTTTCTACTTCTCCAGGAATTTTTCAAAAGGCAATGACCTCAGCGCTTACACCCATTTTGGGGAAGCTCGCGTTTGTTTTCCTCGATGACATTTTAGTATTTTCTAAAAATAAAATTCAACATTTATCGGATGTAGAAAGCGTTCTTAAAATGCTTAGATCCGGAAATTTATCATTGAAGCTTGAGAAATGTAACTTTTTCAAGCAAGAGATCGAATATCTGGGCCATATCATTGCCGCAGATGGAATTAAATGTAAATACTCACAAAAATTGCAAAATTGTCGACCGCCAACCAATGTTAAAGAACTGCAACAGTTTTTAGGTTTAGCGAACTATTTTCGCAACTTTCTACCAAATTTCGCTGAAGTAGCAAGTCCCATGTATAATCTTTTGAGAAAAAATGTAGTTTATACTTGGACTGACGAATGTCATAAAAGTTTTGAGTTTATAAAATCTCTATTGACGTCTGACACAGTTCTGAGACATCCCGACTATAACAAAGACTTTCATGTTTTCACTGACGCTTCCAATTCAGGAATTGGTGCTGTTCTAATGCAGGCGGATGATTCAAGCGACAAAATTCTAAAACCCATAGCTTATTATAGTAAAAATTTAAACTCCAGCCAGCGTAGATATTCGACTACCAAAAAAGAATTTTACGCGATACACGCTGCTTTAAAACATTTTAAATACTTAATTACAGGATATACGGTTCGCGTCTACACCGACCACCGTCCTCTCGCGCCACTTTTTAATAAAAAATTACCCGACGACACGAATATGTCACGTTGGTGCATCAATGTACATTCATACGACCCAGTTGTTAAATACTTGCCTGGAAAAGAAAATGTTGTGGCTGATTATTTAAGCCGTTTACCAATTAATAATGATAAATTAACCCTTAAAGAACTAAATGGTTGTGAGGATTTGGAATCCGCACATGAATCGGAAGTTTGCATTGCAGAGACACGAGCACGAAAGAAAGGACTGCACGTGACAAGGAACGAGGTGATTGACCCGCCGCATAGCGACAATGCTGACAGAGCAGCAGACAAAGAAGTGCGACCACCGCTTCTAGACTATGTACCGAAAGAAGCAGAAATTTCTTGGACTATTAAGGAATTTATCGACGAACAAAACACAAAACACCGACGCATTTTGTATAGAAATTAAGAATGCTTTATTGCATGACAGTATTTCGACTATTCCTGACTTAGAAAAATTTTTAATTTTAAATAATATTGTTTATCGACGACGAGAAATTGATAACAGACCTAGTACCATACTAACAGTAGTTGTACCTAATTCGTTAATGAGTAAAGCTATATTAGCTATCCATAGTCTTTATCACACGGATGAGAAACATACGTTGTTTAAGTTCAAACTGAAGTATTACAATTTATTGGAGAAAACCCTTGTAAGAAAACTTGTTAACAACTGCGAGGTTTGTAAAATTCTTAAAGCAAGACCTTCAGTTCCAATCAAAATTTTAACAGCTCCAATAGCTACAAAACCTTTTGAAGTAGTATCTATGGACCTTTTAGGCCCGCTTAAAATTACCGATAATGGGAATAAGTACATACTGGTCGTTATCGACCTATTTTCACGTTTCTGCAGGTTGTATGCGATCTCCAATCGCAGTACTGACACAATAATTGCTTGTCTAAGTAACTGTTTTGCACTTTTAGGTTATCCCAAAACACTCATCTCAGATAACGCGTTAGAGTTCACATCCGTGGCGTTAAAGCAGTATGCAAAAATTCATGATATTGCTAAGAGAGAAGTTTTAGCTTATAGTCCACATTCTAATGCGATCGTTGAGCGCAATAATAGAAAAATAAGTAATCTTTTGAAGTTATATGTTAACACTCTTACTCATACCGAGTGGGATCAATTGCTTGAAGTAGTTGAAAATGCGTTAAATAATGCTTTAAACTCTACGTTAGGCGAAACGCCGAGCTTCGTGATGTTCAATCGCGATACATGCCCGTACTACCAGGCAGATAATTTCGATTCAGTAACATATAATTTTGATGATGAATCAGATTTAGTTAATATTAGAGCCAGAGAAGCCGTTCGAACAGTAGAAAATATGAGAAATTTAATTATCAATCACACGACGGAGCGAAATCTCTATAGAAATCTTAAGCGGCGCAACAAAGATATTAACGTAGGTGACAGAGTGCTTTTAAGGAATCATAATAAATCCCATAAGCTGCAATTAAATTGGATTGGGCCTGCGATCGTCCAAAAAGTGAAACGAAATTATGCCGATATCAAAGTTGGATCTAAAATTGTTAGGAGTAATCTAAATCATTTGTTACCCCTTAAAAAGGTAAAAAATATGAGTTAAAATAACAAATACATTAGGTTTTGACGTTGACAGCACGACGATTTACGTGTAATCTTTTTACCTTCGTTTTAACAGTTATTAATAATGCTAAGAATGTAATCATAATTTTAAGAGTTTTTTGGTTATTGGCAAATATGTTTTGCGTTCATTTTAATCTCAGTAATCCGTTGTATTGTATAGTTTATTCTTATTCTTACGATGTACTCAAGTCAATTGAGGTTATATTTATGGATTTCACCGCTGAGGAATTTGTATCGTCTAGCTTTCAGTTGTCGCTAAGACGTTTTATTATTTTTTTTCTCAAATTCACTCAGACATTCGTATTGCTAAATTGACGTTTTTTAATTGTGAACGTCTGATCAGGCTGTAAATTGAGTTCGCTGAGCTAGAAATTTATACAGCGAGATGCGCACTTGCGGTCTTGCCGAGCTATTTTTATCTGATCCGGAATGTCACTGATCTAGATGTCGATGATCCCGATCGTTCGACGATCAGCAGAATTTTAAATTAAATTCATAAGACAGGTGTCTTGTCACCGGATGTAAAAAATTTTTTTTATCTCAGAAATCAGCGATTTTATTTTGTGTGCGAGAGTTATCGTGGTTCAATGACTTTTGTCAGTCAAGCGAGATTGATACCAAATTATATGTTGTATTTATTTTAATTGATAACGGCCATGCTAATTTTTCTGTATCTTTCCCTTGCAGGAGCCGGTGCTCGATGGGAAACGCACAATCTAACATTGACGTGGATACGTTGGTGGCGGCTTTGTCCACTCATTCCACGACGATAAACGAAAAGTGGGTCGAAGAAAACGCGGTAACCAAGATGGAATTACTTCCAGACCGTGTAACGGACATCGTCATTATGGGATTGATCCTGTCTACGATGATTATGGGGACTATCCTCTATCACATCAAGAAGCAAGTGAAAATGTTAATGGCGACGCAGCGTGAGAATTTTTCTCATGCCATGGCGCGGGGCAGGCCGCCAAGGGTTATCCATCAGGACCAGTGATACACGTCGCGCGCGATCTTGTGGTGGTAAATGTGCCACACTTAGGGCGGGCTGGACGTCCCAGAGATGCAGGACGCAATGGCCGTCCCAGTAAATCTTGCAGGGGCGCGACGAGTTTAAATTGAAAATGATTATTTTTTGATAGGTTGAAAAAATTTCATTGAAACGAAATTAAAAATAATCGGAAAATTTTGGAAGAGTGTTTAGATATTAGTTGAAAAGTAAAGCGTTCTGAAATTATGTGCAGTGAAGTAGGAGTTGCGCATCGCGAGAAACATGCGATGCAATGCGCGCAGTGTTTTTTTTCTATCCATGTTTTAATGTGCTATTTATCTAATTTATTAAGCATGCGTTTAATTTAAGTATACTATTTTTAATATTGACGCAGAATTTTGATTAGCAATTTCTTATTTTGTTTTTGGTGTTAGAAGTTTGACATTTCTAATTTGAAATGTTGTGTTTTGATTGCATTTTTTTTAATTGTGTGACGATTCGAAATTCGAAATATTGCGATTTTTTTTTATAAAGGATTGATTGCGACTTATTATTATTGTTTTGTGTAAATTTTTTTAGTGGGAGTATTATGCGAAAACACAAAAGGTATTTGCGATGATGCAACGGGTAATTATTTTTTAATTGATATGGCATAGGGTGTTTTTAACAATATTAAAATGGCGTTTCAATATGACCTTTTACACCGTTCTTCATGGCTGTCGACGTGCTCATTATATTTAAGCACGGTAAGTCAGCAGCTTTGCTTTTTGCGTGTTTTCTTTGCTTTGCTTTTATGCTTTTTTTAATTATTAAGTTTTTCTTAATTTTTTCAAATGCATTTTCATTGTTTCTGTTTAGAGTGTGTTAAAAATTTATTTTTAAATGCTATGTTCTTTGGTTGTATGTGGTGAAATGTTACCTGGTTAACAGAAACAAAAGTGTTTAAACATTTATTTTGGCTACGTTTTCGGTGCGTAAATTTTATTTTGTTGTATTTCTAAAAATTTACTTAACTGTATTTTTCGTTTTGGCGTTTTATACTTATTTTAGTATGCTAAAACATGCTGTATTAGCGGCGAGGGTAAAGTATTTAAGTATTAATATGGAATATTTATTTTTTTTTCTTTCGTTAACATGTTCTCTGGAACTTGAGATTAGTAACTTAATTAATTCATTTTTTCTTGAAGTTCTAACATGTTGTTTAAATGCTTAGTTGTTTAGTTACGTTCTAGTTTTTGATGCGTTTTAACTATAACCTTCTTGCTTTGCGTTAACATATAATCTTATTAATGGTGTTAGCGGTGTTTCTTTAACAGTTTTTCAAACTGCGTTTTTTAATTAAGGTTATTAATCATGATGTCGAAGTTCTTTCCACACGGAAGGGTACGTATAAATGTGTTCGCAAAAAGATACCCTCGTGATTGCTTGTTTTTCTTGAAGTATAAATGCTTGGTAGAAGATATACTAGGAATTATCCAGTATCTTTTTGATTTGTTTGTGATTTAACGTAAATTCATATTCAAGACGGTTTATGATTTATGTAGTTGAAATCATTTCATAAGCTTAACTTTGATTTAGAATTGTCATTTACATTTTTTTTTTTATTAATTGTTGACCACACTTGGTAACTATTTTTTTGTTGCATGGTAACTATGCTTTCAGTCCGTGAGGTTTAGGTTACCGGTTTGTTATTTTTTGAGCGTGGTCCTCTCTCTAAGGAAAATGAGGGGGACTAATGTGCGCACATGTCTATCACATGACATCTCCGCACATGCCTACCTGTATCTGTGACACCTATAAGGCTGCTCTTATCGAAGCCTAGGGGCGCATTCCGTCAATATCCATCCTCCCGCCAACATCTGGACAGTGAATCTTCTCCAAGCCACTTGTGTTTCACCTTGCCCTACATGAGTGCACATGATCCTGCACACTATGAATAGTTTAGTTCTTAACTGTGACTGCTTAACGAGATAAATGTTCATAATTCTTAATTATGGACATTCTTAATTATGCTTAACGAGATAAATGTTCATAATTCTTAACTATGGACATTAATCTCGTTAAAAAATTTTCCGTTAAACTATGGCGAAAACTGAGGGTTTCACTAAATAAGTCGCCATGAAGAGATCAGGTGCAAATATCAAAACAGGAAGATCAACCAATAATTTTATTTAAGAAACAAAACACGCTTATATTTAGCGCTTCTTAAAACAATGTTAAAATAACCAAGTCAAAGGAAGGCGATCTTGGCATCCAACACAAAGAACACAATTTTCGACCTTAATTAAATACCAAGTTTAGACAATGGGTTTCGTTAAGTTTCTTTATTTTCATAATTCGTAGACCGTCAACAAGTTTAAATTTTACGATGAACGCACAACAACGGTACGTCGGCGGCACACGGCGGGCCCCGTAGCACCTCGTGCCGACTGCGCCGTAAGTTAAAACCGGATTGAAGAATTATTCAAAAATAGGTCGCTTGCCAACGGCCTTTAACACTTGTGGCTTGAACACCTGCCAGCCCCTCTCCAGGTCCGTACAAAACGGACAGCCACGGACGGTTAGCGTCTAGCTGACTAGCAGACGCTGTGACCCCTCTCGTCCTGCGACTAATGGACCGACAGTGACGACAGTAACGGACGGTCGTCGTCGTCCTCGCCGTGGTGTAGCCGATTGGAAGACGGCTTGGCACACTTACTCAGCCGGTCCAAGGGAGGCACCGCTCGTAAACAACTGGGCGATCGCTAGAGTAGCTAGAAAAAATTATGAAGGCTTAGGAAAGATCGCAATGACGGTAATAATAGTAATGATGAATTCAATTATTGGTCGAATAACAAATAAGCAAAGTTCAAAGGTCAGACATTAGTACCTTGTAACTAGCGGCTGCTGCAACCGTAGACCCAGTTGACGAGCAGAGACAGCTCCCAAACGGATACTATGTGAGCAAAGCGAAAAAACGATAAGTATATTGAAAGTGGACGAGCCAGCAGTAAAATGTCAACGAAATAAATGATATTATGTTCAGTTATTATCTTTACGTTAATTATTCTATACCCACCTAAGGAAATGATGCCCTCAGTGTGTTAACTTGCAGAACAAAGTGATGGATGACGATGCAATTAGTCAAGAGGTCAAGAAGTCAAGATGTCAAGTAATTCAACGAGATCAAGTGTCCCGAAGTTGAGGACAGTCAAGTCGTTCCCTAGCAAACCAAGTGCGAATAACACTTTTAAGCAAGAGAGCTGGGAGTGCGAATAGAGAGACGAGCTCAAGTAAAGTAACCTAATTCACAACCAAATACCCCAATTAACAATTCTAAACCAACTTCAATAAATAATGACAATATAAAGAAACAAACAAACTCCAGCGACTCCGCAACCAAAGCCACAGCGAAGGAACGTACGTTACGAGGACGAGCAACCACCAGCGCCACATACGACCGCCCTTACAGAGAGAAGGTCTGACGAAACAGGTAGTACGAGCAGGAGACCAGAGGCCAGGAAGCGTCCATTCCCGGCGATGGCAAGCGAACCTGTCTCTAACAAGGCAAAACACCTCCGAGGAAACACGCACCGAGACAAAAAAAACAAGAATTCAATTTAAAATGTTAACCTCACGTACACCCTGTGGGGATTTTTCCCACAAAATATTCTTTTTACAAGAGCCTAATTTCTATTTAATAAAGGACTATAATTTACGTAGGAAAGACCCACGCTGGGACAATTTCATTTATATTGTAGGGTGTTGATAGCTTTCATCCCTGAAAACTTCTTCCTGAACTATTGGAGTTTTCGTAGACAAAGGGTTGATTCACTGGAGATTCCTGTGTGATTCCAAACCTTTACACTCTTCAACGTGTGCAACATCAAGGGTCTTTCAACTGTCATACATAAAAAGAAAATCTAGAATGTATTGAAAATGCAAAAAGTCATACAATATGATAGATTTTTTAAGTTTCGATAAAAATCTTGGTTCCCAGGCCGCACTCTGCAGTCAGTAACCACGAGACGCTTGCGGCAAACTATCATACTGTATTCGCTCTGTTTTGGAGCACGGTTTTTGCCCGGGTTTGAAGCTGTCTTATAAAATGAGTAGCTGCAGCTATTTTTTATTTTTCATAGGAGTGTTACTGGAAGTGATTTTGATTTGTACCTTTCTTTTTATTGTTTTAGTCACTATTGAATAAATTTTCACTTGTGCTACTGTTAGTGCTCGCCATAGCCCTGTGGCTAGAGGGTTCTGCCGCCGTGCGGCAGACCCGGGATCGAATCTCGGCGCTGGCGGTGGCGATTTTCTCTGTTGGGTATAGGAGAAAAATTCCAAGCACAATACCCCACTCTACCCAGGTGTCTGAAATGGGTACCGGTCTTGACCGGGGGAAAGCGTCATGGCGTCCTGGCGTTAGTTATAAGGCATTTGAAAATCCAATGTACAAGGTGATATGTATCATGCTTGATTGGAAATATCCATAGATGCCTTCATTATTTTTTTTAGATTGTGTTAAAATTGTGTTGCGAAGTTAAGTAATATTTTTTAAATGTGTGGTAGTGATTCAGGGGATCAGAAGTTCATTCGATCAGCCTCAGTGCAGACGTCCTGAGGAAGGGTATCAGTATCTAGACATCAAACAAATAACAATCGGGTAAGCAGACCTGCAAATATGCCTGAAACTCTCGTAACCAGCGCGGCTGGAGCGAGTACTGTGACCACAGTGACGACTATATTACCCCAAGTGTTACAACAACTGTAAGCAGAGCATTCGATAGGGAATTAACTGCGGCAATGCCTAGATCAAGTGCTTTTTGTCAAATTCTGAATTACTTTTCATGAGCCGTAAGGGAATGGAGGATCCCGAATTCTGGGAGAGCAAATCATTTTGAACCAACATATCAAATCTAAAAGCGTATCTGACTAAGAAAGAACTGTTAGGACGTTCGGCACACAAACAGCTTGGGGATTTCAACTCCATCGTAACTAAATTAGTAAATAATGATTTACACTACTCAATCAATAAAGTAGTAAAAATATTCGATGTCTATATTTCTAAAAGCGAGAAACCTGTACACGCACTAGTGGGGTCTAAATCAACTGCGTTTCATAAGAAATGTATGTCTCGCGGCACAATTAGTAACTGCTTTCGCTAAAATTAAGAAACTGTCCGAGCATTTATTGACCAGCTCTGACGTTGCATTCCAGAGGCACCCATTTGTTAGCGCAAGTACGAATCAAGGCGAATTGAAGAGGTTTGCAGGTGACTTTAATGATTTGAGTCTAGCTATAACGGTGCTAGCACCACTTCCTGATGAAAATTTTTCAAAAAGTTTTTTTTTGAAAACCCCTCAGTATCTCAAAAGTGCTCTTAGCTCGCGTGTTTGCGACAGTCCGTAACTATCGGGAAAGTAAACTTATAATTGCAGTGAACCCTTACCATGGCCGAAAACTTACCTCGTTAACTTTTCGAACGAGATAGAAAGTGACTTGCAGGCACCTCGTTGACATGAGCGAGGTTTTTATGCCTCTGAATACAATAACCGCCGTTATCAGGGGCGCCGAATTTTCAGACCATGGTTCAGAAACGCTGGACATCTTAGAACCAGAGGATATATTGGCGACCGAGCCATAGGTTCCCTTGAATGTCATGCAGTCCGAGCAGATGACTCCAGACAATTTTCTAACAATTTTGGAGACAAAACAAAAAGGTCTGTCTTCTGTAGCCTGTGCAACAATGCAGGACATGTAAATCCCCCTTGTAGTTTACTGTAACGCGAAGTTTACTGTTTACTGTGCAAACCTAGCCGAACTAGTGGTCCCTGCTATATGTGTGGGCATGAAGGGCATTTTGTTCGTGACTTAAAGCTTCAGGAGACGATATTCGAGAGTATCAGAGATTCAAACGTAACAAAAACAGAGGCGGTAATAGCCGCGGTCGACCTGACGTACATTAAGCAGAGAGTCCCGAGAAAGGAAATGATGATTTTTAACAATAGGTAATGTAGATAGTGGTGTGTCTGTTGCTTGTAAGAAGTGCTTTTCGACCTTGCCCAAAGGTACGCCGAATACCTTTTTAAAACCCAACGTTGTGGCACTAGAGAATCCAGATACCTCGACTGAGTCGACAAAGCACGAATTTTTAGATCCATTATTTCAATGCAAAAACAAATTCGCTCTTTTAAGAGAACAGGAATTGACCGAAAATGGACCACCAGTACAATCAGCTGATTTGCTAAGCAACAACGATAATGACGACATATGAAGTGAAGGCACCAGTTCGTCTGAGAAAAGAATGTGGTAATTTTGTCTCAATCAGGAAATCACAGAAAACGACATTTATTTTAAAAAGTAACGATCAGTTATTAAGTGCTCTAACTGATAGCGGCAGCGATAACTGCCTCATTAGTTACCGTAAAATCACGTGCCTTAATGAAGAATTGAAACCGAATAATTTGAGCATTAGGGGTATTAATTCTATGAGAAATGTTACGAGTGAAGTGGACCTAACAATTACGTTACCCAATCAGATGGTATTAAATACAAGTGATTTGAAGATTAAAGACGGTCAGTATAATTACGACTTAATTCTAGGATGAGATGCGCTGAATAATGCAGTAATTGATTCCAAGAAAGGACATTTTAGTTTGGAATGAGTAAAAGTAAAGAAAAAGAGTCTTACAGTGGTAGAACTGGGCTCCAATTATAATTTGTGAGGTGTGCACAACACAGGTGAGTCTCCTCTCGTACGGGCAATAATCTGACTAAGCCATCTAACTCATTTATAAGAGAACATTGTTTGCATAACGACCATTTCATTATAAACATGAATTTTAAAATTTTTGAATCAATATACGACCGATGGCAGCCGTGACGAATCGTCCCTTTTTCAACAGTGCGGAACACTCGATGAATGGAAGATATCGGATTACATAACGAAAAAACAGCTTAATGGATGGAATCGAAGGCCTGGTACCTCCAAGCTCCTGATTTTTAAGACGGTCTGAACTGAGCAGCCTTCCAAACAACACGTGTGCTACAGTGATCAGCGTTTTGTGAGAAAAGAAATGTTTTTGCCAGTTCGAAATTTTTTATGACATACTAGTATCTAGACATCAAAGTTTTTGCAAGTTATTGCATCAAAGTTATTGCAAGAAACTTTGAGAGTTTTAAAGGACCAACAGCTGCACATAGAGTGATTGAGCAGCCTGCTTCTTCCGCTGCTAGCTGGTCTGCTGTGAACCGGCGGAAGATTTGGGAGTTCATCCGTGAAGTGGACCATTCCATTTTGGGCGTTGTATCCCCTGAAGATGAGAAGGCCTATCTGAGTATGGTGAGTGTAACCATCATTTGTTGACAATTGGTGTTCATTTCAGACGATGAGGTTACTCACTTAGTATTTTTCCATAAAATTTAAATTAACAGCAGTGTTCATGGTACGCGGCGATATTATGCTTTGACATAGAATACGCGTAAAGGTAGTACAAGCGGTGTGGGAGAGTTTACCTGCCAATGAACTTAAATTTTAACACCGGAAGTTTTAATTTACATTTCTATGCCAGTTGATATATTGCAAATGTAGTCCCCACGTGGTTGTAATACAAGGAAAATTGATTGCATTTGTGTGACTGATATTGAAGATATTACGAGATAGAACATAAACAAACTTTGATAATTTCTTCAATTGACGGTCCCAGTGTCACAATGCTCAACTAAACAGTAAACTAGTTCTCGTATTTAATAAAACTCATCAAATGCTCATTTGAGTGATCAGTACAAATTTTTGTGGTTCAACATTGGTTTTGAGAAAATTTATTGTATTTCTAATGACTCATCGAAACCATTCACAAACTGACCGGTAAATTAATTTATTAAATTCCATTCCGGAGTTACAGCTCCAGTTCTTTCTATTAATTGATTAATTAGTGGAAAGTTCAGTGGGTTGGTTGCGTGGGTTGGTGTCAGGACTGAGAAGGTTCTGCGTGCAAAAATTGAGAAGATTAGGTCTTTATGAGCTGACCAAATTTGAATCTTCATTATTTTGCACCTCATATAAATAAAAATAAGGTTTGAAAGTGTTAAATAAGGTTAGCGCTACGATATTAACGTTTATTTTTTACAATGTTAGAGTATTTGTTATAAGTCATATGTAAAATATGAACCGCAGAAGCAGTCGGTAAATCATACCTCTTGTCTTTTCTAAGTTCCTGATAACTATTTCTTACCGAGAATTCAGGTTTTCAAATATCAGTAATTTTATTTTTCGAGGGATACTTTTGAAATTTTTCAAACGTTCTACTCTCATCAACAACAATCCTATTATGGTAGTGAACACTTTTTATATTACAGTAAATACTCACGCCCATTAAAAAAACCAAAGTCTGAAAAATTCTCGATTGAAAACTTTTCATTTCCAGAAGAAAAATGATTGCAAATTTATCGATTTCCCCTCAAATTTTCTGTTTAGTTTGAACTCATGTCACAAATAAGTGTTCTTAAAGCATTCCCTGAGAATGCCTGTCATTTGCTGTGTTACTTTGAATGTTGCATTTGCATCGGTATTGTTTTTTAAATGTTAACACTCTATAATTAACTTCATTCCATAACTGAAGGTCTTTTTTACATCAAATAGCAGTGAAAAATATTCGGCTCATTTTCTTTCAAAATGTTTGTAATGAATAGTTAGATATTTATTTCCAATTCATCTTTCTATTTTTGGATCTATTCTCGAAGGAGCGAATTATTTTAACAATTAAAACCACTTCATTATTCCTTGACCAAATTTTAACATTTTTTTCTAAATGAAACTCTTTTTGCAATGCACAAGTTATGTATGAAATAGTAATCTCATTCAATTTAACGCATGTTCACACATTGTTCATATTTTTTGGAATTTATGTGTGGATAATCAAATGAAAAACAACTATGTTTTCAATTTTATTAAACGGAAAAATGAAGAAGGAGAAAACATCAAGATAATTTTTTTGTAAGACTTTAAACCTGGAAAACAGACAATTTGAAATTTTGTCTAGAAATAAATGATAAATTGATCACTGAGTATTTGTACACAGCAACCTAATACCCCAGATTATACCAAACATTATTGTCTCTATTTTCTTCCCGACACTGCAAGTTGTCGACCATTTACTAAACAATTTTATTTGTCTACAGGACGTCGCCGCAGCTCAACGGAGCCACCAGCACCTCGTCCCGCCGATGTGCTTCCACGAGCTACGGAGAGTCATGGGCACCGCCCTCTCGCGTCCATCCCTGCGTCAGGTGGGGGCCCTGGTGTCCGTGCTGACCGTTGTTTTAGAGGGCGCTGATAGTATCTATGCTGGGTACACCCCGACTTCTCCTTATCCTCTCGTACGGTCGATGAAATGGTACGTTTTGAACGTTGTTGAAGGCATTAATCTTATCCTCGAGCGCATTACGTCGCCTCTACTCTACGACGGGAACGCCATCGCTCACCTGAGGGACGTCGCTAGGTTTCTATTCCTCTACAACGTGCAGCTCTGCGACCCCCTGTGTGAGGAGATGCGCTCCGTCGTGGCTGACGACCCTCACGGCAGGACCACCTGCTACAGCGCCGTCCACATGCAGAATCTGGTAGCCAGATTGGTCTTCCCTTTGATTCTGCAAGGGGCTTTTGCCATCAGTCCCCTCCAGCTGCCCATCATGCTTTGCTCTACGGTAGAGGATATGCTGGGCTGCGGGACCCCGAAGACCTGCGCAGTTTGCCAGGACGCCATTCAGGACGACGACGAGTTCTGCGTGCTGTCGAGCTGTCGCCATCTCTTCTGCGACCGCTGCGCCCCCGGCCGCCTCATGCCGCAGTGAGTTATTCGCTAAGCGAGTTTTATGTTATTGTCAACTACCTGCAGGGAAATTAGGCACCAGGTGTTCACTGCATCCATGTCTTACTAAGCACAGAGTGAAAATGGTAGATACTATTTAATTCAAATAGTTTTTTCGATACTTCATCGTGTTTACCACAATTTTTAAGTGTGACATTTTTTTCTGTTGTTGATGATGAGATTTATCAGACTATAAGTAACCCACTACTTCGTATCTGCTCCAAAGAACATTAATTATTATTAAAAATGCATATTGATTTAATATATACTAATTCCGGTACAGAAAAGGAAAACATTTTCAATTTTATAGTCCTGAAAAATGAGAGGGATTCGAAATAATTTTATTTTCTGGTTTTGAGGGCTTCGTTCAATATATTATTGATAAAAATTTAGTTCATTAGTGCCACCGAGTGAACTAAAACAAAGCTCATTGTTTATTTTTTCAAATTTATGACTTACGCAGTTCCAATGTCAAGGCTTATTGATGAATTTTGTCCTGCTGTCTCCTGTTCTTCGATAAACAAAGAAGCAGCATTTATTTTGTCATAGTCTTTTAGTATTTGTCAGATGAGCTGTTTACGCAAATTTCATCCAACAAAACACAAAAATTAACTTGCGTTTAAAAAACATATGTACACTGAATGACCTGACGAACACTAATCAACTTGGTACTATTTGAAATCTGCATTAATATAGAAACGATGCTACGCAGCACGTTAACTCCTGTTTGCAGTCATCAAATGACATCTGGTGGAACTAGTGTTCTGTGAGACTCACTTATTGATAGTTGACATTAAGGTCTGATTTTTCCTCCCAGGCCCTATAGTAGGATTGGAAAGAATAACTTTGCAATGTTCTTCTTCCAGTTGCCCGTGTCCGATATGAGGTGTCGGCAACAGCTTCTGGATGAGCAAGTCTCCGCTGGTGGAGTACCAGAAGCACTTGGAAGCCGGCAACTCTGCGCCTCAGCTGGACGAGGACTTCAGGTCACAGACTTCGGTCTGCCTCAAGTATCTTTTCAGGTTGTACTGATAACTGAACCCGAAGTATGGATACCCTCTGACCTTCTCGTGATGATGATCGTGGCCTTTAACGACTAATTACGACAGGCTCAACCGTTTGCTTCGAGCTGTATTAAATTAAGAAGTAAACTGTGTACTCCTGTGTTGTCTGTATCGCGTTGGAGCCAAGACCGATGACGTTATTTTAACGACGAACCGAATAATTTGTTGACTCAAGCAGTTTCTTGCTGTGATAAATATGCCAAATAAATTTATTTAGATATTTATCCGAAGTGCTTGCTATTTATCTATCCTTTTCTAATCTTTCTTGGAATTACACATAAACATTTAAATTTCAAAGTTTAGTTTTCAAATTAAAATGTTTAACTTGCCTGACGTACAAAATGTTATACAGCATCGTACACAAGAGTTGTTATGTCGTTCCTGGCTTAATTGAGAAAAAATTTGCCCTGGTGGTATCTCTGAATTTCTTATTCAACTAGAGTCCTTGTTGCTTAATTGTGTATTTTAGTGTCGCTGTTAATATTGCTTCTGAGCCTCAGAGACGTCGTGTTCTGTGCATTGATGTTTTAACCAACTTGCAGTTGAAAAAATGGCTCATCAAAACTGTAGGAAGATTTGGTTATTTTTGCTGTGCGGCATTTATGCGACATGATGTTAATTCGTGAATGATAAGTGCAGCATTCCATTTAAGGAGTTCAAAGCACGGAAATATGGAAACATGTTCAAGTTATATAGGTTTTAGTTTAATGTTAGTGACAGCTTCGCTGTTCCTTTCTCAAACCGTTTTTACTCAGTAACTAATGCTTCACTTATTTGGTCAATGATAATCAATTTCCATTTATAATGCTTTGTTATTACACTTTTGTACGATCTTGTGAGACGTACACAGCAGACTGGAATGAGCTAAATTACTGGACTGTAGTACGGAAGCACGTCGGGAAGTCAGATGTAATATTATTACTATTTTTATTATTAATTGCAATCAACGGTCTATTATAAACATAAATCAATTCGACTCACTTGGGTTACTCCTTAGAGCCGCGATCAAATGACTAAGCGACTAAGGGTGTCTTGGGGTAATACTCTGTTCAATAACATAACATGATGGAACCCAAGTCAAGCATCAAATGACCGACATATATCAGCCAGTTTACTACATCATTGTCTGAAAAAAGTCATTTACTGATATTATCAGGAGTGTAAATAGCGCCTTGATTAGCGTGAGATCTGCACGTGATCTCCATCCCTGCGTGCAGCCAGCGTGGGTTGTATTCAAGTCATCATCGGTATTGCGATTGTGAAAACTAAATGGCTGTACAATGCGTATTTTGAGCCAGGAGTAGAAATACACTTCATCTTTACATTCAATACGTGTAAAAATCTCTTCAGATTTTATGCCCGAAAAAGTTAGCACCCGAAATATCACATCGAATCCTTTTTTTTATTCACACTAATGAAGTTTATGCAAAACTTCATCTAGATAATTACTGAATGCCTGTGGAATTATGAAATCCCAGGTGCATGAGCGTTTATTCGAGGCTGAAAATTATTTTATTCATGTAATCAGTCACTAAATAATCCAAAATAGCTCAATAACATAAACAAAGAACTGCCTATCATGACGTCTACGACGCTTCCTCAACGCTGGATCGGTGGCGACAAATGCACAGATGTTCAGACCACAAAAGTTGAATAGCACAAAAAAAAACTTCGCTTCAGATAAAACGTGACCGCTCAATGGCGTTGTGATGACCACAGTACGGAGCTAATCAAACTTTTGCATATAAATTGTTTTTACGAAAAATAGTAGTTATTATCAAACACTCAATTATGTCTCGAGCATGGAAATGGTTAGACTTTCCTAAATCCCTGTTGAACCGAACATCTTAACTGGTAAATTCCTACTCAGATAAAATATTTTTGATGCCTCAAACAAGCAGCAAGTAGAGAACATGACATGGTTAAATTATCAGAAATGCTCAATTATCCCATGTTCGCCAGGAATATTTACTCATCGCTCTTTTTTTAACAAGCAGCATTGTAATATCAAAACTTAAATTTATTTCATCAGCAGGCTAATGAACATAGGCGTCGAATGAACAAAGTTTTCATGACAACGTTCAAAACACACAACTTATTTACCCGAATATCCAAAAGAAATTACTCAAAACTTATTTAAACTTATTTTTTAATTTCTGTAAAGGTGTTCAACTGTTCATACTTTGTAAAAAGAAAATTAGAATCTCTAAGATTTTTTGAGCGCAGCACATTTTTGAATTATCTCTTTCACGGGACTCGTATTATTAGATCATTTAAAAATGAACAAGTGTTCGATAATATTTGCTGGAGATTTTCCTCCATGAATTACACACTACGGACACATTTTCTTTGAGAATATCAGACAAATAATCGACATTGAATGTTCATCTTAATGCTTCAAACATGATTGCCATCTAACAAATGTGTGTGCACAGCCAACATCACCGCACTTGGACCACAATGCAGACAATAACGGATGACAAACAAATATATCCATCCTAATAGTACCCGCGATTAAAATATTAAGGTACTTGTGCACTGGTGAAACTCATATAACTGATACAGTCATTAGGCATCCTTCAAGAGCGTGAAAGCGAAACGGAAGAAAAAATAATAAATAAACACACCAACGCTATATCATTCAAGCAACTATAGGTCTTGATATAGACCTGTAATATTTATAGTTCATGACTAAGAGATTGTAGGTACGCAAGAAAGTGTCGAAACTCTACTTTGAATTTCATTTCATCGGTAGTGATGCAATAATAATGAATAATAATGAAGGCATCTACGGATGCTTTATTGCTTTATCCACAAACTTTATTCATTAACGCAAAACGCCAGTCAAAACCGACGGCATTCGATATGACACATCAAACAGGATATGTTGAAACCCAGTCACAGATTTTACTAACCCCTATGTGGGATATGACTATTGATTTGTGGGAATTACCGCTCCCAGGGGAATAATGTGAGGTCCCAAGCAATATGTAAAAAAGAGAAAATAAAAAACGCCGTATAAAACATTTACTCGAATTAAAAACTGCAAGCAAAACAATCTAATTGAACGTTTCAGCATTCACTGATCTTCAGCAAAAATAAATTTACCTGAAAAACATGAAATGAATTAGGAAGTTCATGAATTGCAAAAACAAACAAAAAACTAACCTTAAAAGCTACCTGTTAACTATTGACAATGGAAAATAACTAATTTGGTTGTTTAAAATTGGCTCATTTTTTAAAATGAATAGAGACTCTAAAATCCTTAAATCGGAGGCAAAATTTGATCTGGTGAGAATTTTAAAATTACTGATATCAAACGGGCTATCACAATGCTCTGAATGATCCCTAATAGCTGAATGCGGAGGACTAGGTAAAATACTCGTATTTCCTGTGCGGTAACTCCTACCTCTATGCTCGGCTACCCTACAGCCTAGAGTACGCGACGTCAAGCCGACGTACTCGGATGCACATCGTGCACAACAAAATTTGTAAATTAGGGAGGCCTGGATCGCGGTAGGAAGAATGTCTTTGAAACAAAAAAATGAGCCTATTTTGAAACTATTAACTAAAACCACCTTAAAGTTTATGCCCGGAAAGTATTTGACAAACAAATCTAAAATTTTTTTTTATTTCATCCGACTGAGGTCCAAAATACGGAAACGAAACAAAACGATTTGTTTCGTTTCAAAATCAATCTGTCCTCACAAATTGATTCTAGAGAAGGCAGTTCGTTGAACTTTTTTCTAAAAATTTACCAATATGAGACTCTATAAGTCGAGTTGAAAAACCATTCTTATGAAAAAATTCTTTTAAAAAAGTGAACTCATCATGTAGAAACTTATAGAACTGCAAATATTGAACGCTCTAAAGATTAAAGTCCTGATAAAATTTACTTTAAAAATATATGGCGAGAAACTGTAGAAACTGGTTCCTAAGCCTGTAAAATACTTTTTCCTATACACAGACACTTTTCCTGTTCAACATCTACGCGCAATGGAGGCAGGAAGACTAAAATTACGGGTTTGGTTCGTACGTTAACGACGTAACATTCCTTAACTACGTAACGCCTACACAGCACATCGCTAACAGTTATCTTTTAACAAAGAGGTATTAAGGTTAAAAATTATTAGCTTTACAATAGACATTTCAATTTTGCGAATTCAACGTGCGACTCTTAAAAATGTAAAATTTTACTGAAGCTTACGTTCGCAACTCTTACGGTCACGCTTCACGTCTTTCTCTTATGAAAACTTTTCCTGCCGTAGAACAGGGGTTCTCAAACTTTTTTCAACCAAGGACCACCTATATTACAGAAAACAGGCGGAGGACCCCTAACATGCGGACCCCTCAGAAAAATAGACATGCATTTGCTGTTGTCAACAGCAAATGCATGTCTATTTTCCTGAAAGGTACGCATGTTAGGGGTCCTCGGCCACAAAGGGCCCGACTTTGAAACCCCTTGAGACATCACACATATTCTCCACGATGCTCAATACGTGGTGTTAACCTTTATCCCATGATGAGGCTGAAGCCTTTTAAAAAATTTATTTTCAGTATCCTTGGATTATTACTCTCGCCTCAACACTTTGTAACTGTAACGCACTGTTCTGTATAAACTGATTACTTGCATCAAATTTTTAGACGGAATGATTCAAGGGAGAACTAATGTAAAAGTGTTCACCGATGTACAGATGTGAACGTTTCGGGGAATGTTAAAACTCGTAATTTTACAGCAGAAGTACGGCGTTGTGGGAGAAATAGAGGCGAGAAGTGACTTGGACATATGTATTGGGAAGCGTCGGTCGGAGATGCTGCACGGCGCGGGGTCAAGCAAGACAGAGCGAGACGAAGATCAGAGGCAGCGGGACGGGCGCAGGAGCGGCCTTGGTTTCCGGTAATGAAGTTCACTCGCAACCGCAAGTGCAAATTTGCACCTCACAATTTAACGAGGATATTGGCTCAATACTTGAGATGCTGAGTTGTTGTGTGTCCTGTGCGTGTCACGTGTCCTGAGCGTGTCACGTGTCCTGAGCGTGTCACGTGTCCTGTGCGTGTCACGTGTACTGTGCGTGTCACGTGTCCTGAGCGTGTCACGTGTCCTGTGCGTGTCACGTGTCCTGAGCGTGTCACGTGTCCTGAGCGTGTCACGTGTCCTGTGCGTGTCACGTGTCCTGTGCGTGTCACGTGTCCTGAGCGTGTCACGTGTCCTGAGCGTGTCACGTGTCCTGTGCGTGTCACGTGTCCTGTGCGTGTCACGTGTCCTGTGCGTGTCACGTGTCCTGTGCGTGTCACGTGTCCTGTGCGTGTCACGTGTCCTGTGCGTGTCACGTGTCCTGAGCGTGTCACGTGTCCTGTGCGTGTCACGTGTCCTGTGCGTGTCACGTGTCCTGTGCGTGTCACGTGTCCTGTGCGTGCCATGTGTCCTGTGCGTGTCATGAGCACTATTGATTGAAAGAGAAATGATTTGGGCATTAACTTTAGTAATTTCTTCTGAGTATTTAAATAACTCTCACGTCACATAATGAGTTACATCTTAGGCATAAACCTAACGAAATTTACGTTCCACACTTTTAAATAAATCGGTAACGTTAGTAAAAACATAAGTACGATTATCACTAGAAGAACAGAAAGAACAGAAAGAACAAAAATCGTATCATACGAGTATTTTAAATCGGTAAACAACAACATCAGTATAATCCTATGTTCATGCCCATAAGAGCAAACAGGAATGTTATAGGGAACAGACCGCAATATTACGAGTACATGATCAATAATGTGATGATAACAGCAACTACGGTACCAAACAGACGCTCATATTGCAAAGTTTAATGAATATGAATGCTAAATAAAGGCAGGGAATTCAATTAGCACCTCAGGAATGATGAACATGAATTTATAGATTTCTTGAAAACATGGAAGTAATTTAGAACATTTGCGAGCGATGTATGAAATGTCTAGAAGGTTTCATCGAGTTTTTAGAAGTATCCTGCATTTTATATTACCATACTCATATGATCTTCAATTGTTCAATTTTTTGGTCATATTAATATTTTCTTCAATAACAAAATTATTTCCTATTGAAACTCAAAGATTTCAAATATAAATTAAAACAAAGCTTAACCTTTCCGAAGCATGAGTGAAGCTGTTGCTAAATCCCAAACATGTAACTGAGATGCACGGCTAGCGTGTTCATTGCGTGCCATGCAGCGGTACTGCTCATAATGACACCTTAAAATTTCTATACGACTGAACAAATGGAAAGAATATTCTAACGGGAAATTTTGACGAACTTGGCAAAATTCAAATCCAGTCCACTCACACGCAGCACAGTTACTTATGCTACGGTTTGCTAGAAAAGCGCTGTCGTAACTTGACGTGATGCTTTGAGCGTAACATAACGGCCGTTCATGAGTGTAAAGTTGGGAGTCGTTTTACTGCATTGCGGTGAGCAGTGTGGTGAACGTATCACACTGTCAGAATGGGCGATCTTGGAAACGCATTATTAATAAACGTGGAAAATGAAGAGTCATCAGAAGACGATGGTTCGGGGGAAAATGAGATACTCAAAAGTCGATGTAAAGAGGGTGCATTTGCAAATAATGTTGTACCACATGTGATAGTTGGTGATGAAGCTTATCCTCAGCACGAAAATCTGATGAAACCTTACCCAAGACAGCAATCTACACGATCCATCGAAAGCATTATATATCTATCGACTATCTCGAACTCGAAAGACAACAGAAAATTACATTTGGAATTTTGTGCAGTTATTTCAGAATTTTCTCCGAACCTATATTTTCAGCGGCAGAAACTACAGACAAATTGATAATGTGTGCCTGTATTCTGTATAACATTTTAACGGAAGCACCAGTACTTGCTCCAGGTCAAAACACCTTGACGCACTTCCAGTACCCCCTGGAAACTTAGTTCCTTCAACAACACACGATGTTCTTTCTGGAGTGAATTGGGCGCGCATTCGAGAAATAGTTAAAAATTACTTTAATGGGACAGGTAGTATTGAATTGCAACCTAATTATGGAGCACAACATTAATGTAGGTATGAAATGGCCACATTTCTCGTGTCATTATCTTACATGAGGAGATGAGATGCAGCACAGAGACCTCACTAACAAAACAAATATCAAACATCGGCATCTTTGGGATGCTTGATTTCCAATCAAGCCTGATACATATGATCTTAAGCATTGGTTTTTCAAATGTCTTATAACTAACCCTATATACAGGACACCATGACGGTTCCCCCGTAAAGCCGGTACCTATTTCCGACACCTGGGTTGAGTGGGGTATTGTGCTTGAGCTTTCCATTATACCCAACGGGGAAAATCTCCGCGCCAGCGCCGGGATACGAACCCTCGTATCAAACAAACAAGGCTGATCCCTTAACCACTGTGCCACGGAGACTACTGCACCACATCATGTGGGGAGGCAGGGCTGCCCGCAAATGATGGTTGTATTTGTTCGAAGTTCATCTTTGAATTTGTCGTTTTTTTTTTATGAGACCTTCAAATGCAAATTCTGTTGTAAGTACACATTATTCATTAAAAGTAGGTACAAATATTAGGAGTTCCTACAAGTATTGTACATCACTTTATCTCTGTGTATGATAAAATATAATTATTTTTAAATTATTTACCTGCACTATGCATGAACCTATCTGATCTTTCAAGAGTAGTACCGATATTATTCCAAAGATTTTGCTCAAGTGTAGATTTTCTGTAGTCTTTACTCTTTACATTATACAGAGCTTCATTGTATCGAACAAAATCAATTAATATTTCATCTTCACCGCCGTACCACATTGTAAAGTTTACTTTTGTCAAAATAATAACCAGCGTTTCTGTAATGAATCAATCACAGACACCGTAAAAACGTTCACAACTTGCGTCTGGACGCTACAGCGGCCGGCGTGCAGCTGGGAACACCGCCATTTAGCGACCGCCGTTCTCTAGGAAACTGGTGACATCCAAATTGATGTACAACGTTTTTGTGACGTCATCCGCCGCTACATTGCGGCCGTAGAGTTGCGGCACTGCCTATATAGGAAACTGTAGCTTTACCACACCGCACCTAACTCCTAGCCCGCCCACCACACCCAACCTAACCCCTAGCCCGCCCACCACTCCCCACCTAACCCCTAGCTCGCCCACCACACCCAACCTAACCCCTAGCTCGCCCACCACACCCCACCTAACCCCTAGCTCGCCCACCACACCCCACCTAACCCCTAGACCGCCCATCACACCCCACCTAACCCCTAGCTCGCCCACCACACCCCACCTAACCCATAGCTCGCCCACCACACCCCACCTAATAACCCCTAGCTCGCCCACCACACCCCACCTAACCCCTAGCTCGCCCACCACACCCACCCCATGTACAGTCACGCACATGCTGCACATGGCGAGCGTAACATACTGTAAAAGTGACAGGAGGGCCGTAATTCCTGAGTTAAAACAGCCAGGATTGGCTTCAAAATACAACGACTATAACGGCAACTTTAAGTTAGGAGCATTTAAAAATTGAATATAATATCGTGGTGCTGGAAATTACAAATTAATATCCTGAAATTAACTTAATTTATGATTTAAGGATTAAAAATATTGAATTTGAAAAAATTCACATATATTTTTAAAATGAAATTTTTATCTAAATATACATTGTTTTCATTTTTTAATAGTTCATAGGTAAGTAACCCCCCATAATTATTCTTATGCGAATTACGGTAACTATAATATTTTTAGAAGTATGTTTTGATCATAATTTTCACATAGATGTTATTGAATAGCAGGAAGGCTTTGTCCCTCCATTCCCACACCATCAAGGCGTCCCGAGAACTTACCTACTAAACTGTACTACCATTAACCCAACAACAGAATGTAAACGCCCGTACGTAATTTGCCATACCTGCTACGACTCAGTACAGGTTTGCGATCCAATCTTCTATGGAGTCTGGCATGACGGTCAAAAATATATTTTTCGCATTTATCGAACACAAGTAAAGTAGCTACGATGCTCACACTTTAGTCGGGCAAATCTTACCTCACATTTTATGATGAATGCATTGGTTATCATAGAACAGAAAACTTGAACTTTTGCTTGCACATTTTTATTTATTTTTTATTCTACCAAATACAATTTTTAAGCGCTTTGATATTCCAAACGTCATATCAAAGACTATATTTATCAAAACTTGTTCCTACAACTTCAAAATTATTGATAAATGACTAAATCATTTTTGAAATAAATATTTCGTTATTGCTTATATTGCTTCCCACATGTTGATTTCTGTACAAAAGCGTGGAATAACGATAACTTGACTACACAGGCAGGACCAGAACGCTACTTTTGTGTACCAAACAACACAACACAGGCAGGACAACAACGCTAATTTTGTGTACCAAACAACACAACACAGGCCGGACAACAACGCTACTTTTGTGTACCAAACAACACAACACAGGCAGGACATCAACGCAAATTTTGTGTACCAAACAACACAACACAGGCAGGACAACAACGCAAATTTTGTGCACCAAACAACACAACACAGGCAGGACAACAACGCAAATTTTGTGTACCAAACAACACAACACAGGCAGGACAACAACGCTACTTTTGTGTACCAAACAACACAACACAGGCAGGACAACAACGCTAATTTTGTGTACCAAACAACACAACACAGGCAGGACAACAACGCTAATTTTGTACACCAAACAACACAACACAGGCAGGACAACAACGCAAATTTTGTGCACCAAACAACACAACACAGGCAGGACAACAACGCTAATTTTGTGCACCAAACAACACAACACAGGCAGGACAACAACGCTAATTTTGTGCACCAAACAACACAACACAGGCAGGACAACAACGCTAACGTTGTGTACCAAACAACACAACACAGGGAGGACAACAACGCTAACGTTGTCCACCAAACAACACAACACAGGCAGGACTACAACACGAAGTTTGTGCACCAAACAACACAACACAGGCAGGACAACAACGCTAACGTTGTGTACCAAACAACACAACACAGGGAGGACAACAACGCTAACGTTGTCCACCAAACAACACAACACAGGCAGGACTACAACACGAAGTTTGTGCATCAAACAACACAACACAGGCAGGACAACAACGCTAACGTTGTGTACCAAACAACACAACACAGGGAGGACAACAACGCTAACGTTGTCCACCAAACAACACAACACAGGCAGGACTGCGACACGAAGTTTGTGCACCAAACAACGCAACACAGGCAGGACAACAACGCTAACGTTGTGTACCAAACAACACAACACAGGCAGGACAACAACGCTAACGTTGTGCACCAAACAACACAACACAGGCAGGACAACAACGCTAATTTTGTGCACCAAACAACACAACACAGGCAGGACAACAACGCTAACGTTGTGTACCAAACAACACAACACAGGCAGGACAACAGCGCTAACGTTGTGCACCAAACAACACAACACAGGCAGGACAACAACGCTAACGTTGTGCACCAAACAACACAAAACGGGCTGGACAACAACGCTAATTTTGTGCACCAAACAACACAACACAGGCAGGACAACAACGCTAACGTTGTGTACCAAACAACACAACACAGGCAGGACAACAACGCTAACGTTGTGTACCAAACAACACAACACAGGCAGGACAACAACGCTAACGTTGTGTACCAAACAACACAACACAGGCAGGACAACAACGCTAACGTTGTGCACCAAACAACACAACACAGGCAGGACAACAACGCTAACTTCGTGTACCAAACAACACAACACAGGCAGGACAACAACGCTAACGTTGTGCACCAAACAACACAACACAGGCAGGACAACAACGCTAACGTTGTCCACCAAACAACACAACACAGGCAGGACAACAACGCTAATTTTGTGCACCAAACAACACAAAACAGGCAGGACAACAACGCTAACGTTGTGTACCAAACAACACAACACAGGGAGGACAACAACGCTAACGTTGTCCACCAAACAACACAACACAGGCAGGACTACAACACGAAGTTTGTGCACCAAACAACACAACACAGGCAGGACAACAACGCTAACGTTGTGTACCAAACAACACAACACAGGCAGGACAACAACGCTAACGTTGTGCACCAAACAACACAACACAGGCAGGACAACAACGCTAATTTTGTGCACCAAACAACACAACACAGGCAGGACAACAACGCTAACGTTGTGTACCAAACAACACAACACAGGCAGGACAACAACGCTAACGTTGTGCACCAAACAACACAACACAGGCAGGACAACAACGCTAATTTTGTGCACCAAACAACACAACACAGGCAGGACAACAACGCTAACGTTGTGTACCAAACAACACAATACAGGCAGGACAACAACGCTAACTTCGTGTACCAAACAACACAACACAGGCAGGACAACAACGCTAACGTTGTGTACCAAACAACACTAAACATTGAATGGCTGAGAAATGATCAGAAAATTTCCTCGGTTATTTGCATCACCTAATAAAAAAGTTGCATAGTTTCAATGTTCATAGAAAATAATTATTAGGGAAACTGATTTATTATCGCAATTATCGTTGAATTTGGTTATTGCCTGCGGTAAATGTAGATTGTACGTAAAGAATGCGAGTTCACTTGTGCTTTTGTTGCGTGCAGCTGTGTCTGGCGGCCTGTTGTTGTTGCTGTTGTTGTTGGTGTTGTAGTTGCTGTTGTTTTTGTTGGTGTTGGTTTTGTTGTTGTTGGTGTTGGTTTTGTTTTTGTTGGTGTTGGTTTTGTTGTTGTTGGTGTTGGTATTGTTGCTTCTGTTGTTGGTTGTAATATCTTGGAATTTCATCAAGATATAAGGTTTACTGGACAGCACTTGTAGATCGGTTAGCCTAGCCGTAAACCAGGCAAGAGGATAGCAAAACGAACAGCAGGACTACTAGTATTGTACTGATCTCTAGTTCACACAGCTTGCTCTTAAGTCTAGTTCGAACAATGAACTTCCGCCCGGCAGTAGGGGCGCTTCCGACCTATCCGGCGCTTGTAAATACCAGGCGCGCATCGGCTGTTCCGCCGGAAGCTCTATCTATACATGTGACCGTGCCGAGCGAGCGAGACTCATAAATCTCCGCAGCCGGAACCTCCATAAATATCACAAGAGCGTCACTATACAACATTGGTATTGTTGCTGTTGCTATTGGTATTGTTGTTGTTGGTGTTGGTATTGGTGCTTTTGTTGTTGGTATTGTTGCTGTTGCTGTTGGTATTGTTGTTGGTGTTTGTATACCGACAACAATACCGACAACCGACAACAATTTGATATACCGACAACCATTTGTTGCTGTTGCTGGTGATATTGTTGCTGTTGTTGTTGGCATTGTTGCTGTTGTTGTTGGTGTTGTTGCTGTTACTGTTGGTATTGCTGTTGATGTTGTTGGTATTGTTGCTGTTGCTCTTGGTATTGTTGCTGATGTTGTTGGTATTGTTGTTGTTGCTCTTGGTATTGTTGCTGATATTGTTGGTATTGTTGTTGTTGCTCTTGGTATTGTTGCTGATGTTGTTGGTATTGTTGTTGTTGCTCTTGGTATTGTTGCTGATGTTGTTGGTATTGTTGCTGTTGCTCTTGGTATTGTTGCTGATGTTGTTGGTATTGTTGTTGTTGCTTTTGGTATTGTTGCTGATGTTGTTGGTATTGTTGTTGTTGCTCTTGGTATTGTTGCTGATGTTGTTGGTTTTGTTGTTGTTGCTCTTGGTATTGTTGCTGATGTTGTTGGTGTTGTTGTTGTTGCTCCTGGTATTGTTGCTGATGTTGTTGGTATTGTTGTTGTTGCTTTTGGTATTGTTGCTGATGTTGTTGGTATTGTTGTTGTTGCTCTTGGTATTGTTGCTGATGTTGTTGGTATTGTTGTTGTTGCTCTTGGTATTGTTGCTGATGTTGTTGGTATTGTTGTTGTTGCTCTTGGTATTGTTGCTGATGTTGTTGTATTGTTGTTGTTGCTCTTGGTATTGTTGCTGATATTGTTGGTATTGTTGTTGTTGCTCTTGGTATTGTTGCTGATGTTGTTGGTATTGTTGTTGTTGCTCTTGGTATTGTTGCTGATGTTGTTGGTATTGTTGTTGTTGCTCTTGGTATTTTTGCTGATGTTGTTGGTATTGTTGCTGCTGCTGGTGTACTTGATCCATCAACACTATGACATAACGTATGCGCACTTGATTTGTTATTTAAACAAATTTTTATAGAACATCACTATTTTATTTACTTATTCCTGTCCTAAAATATTCTCGTTAGTCTTGTGTGGCAATTGTTGTTTTCTTACGCTCGTGAGTGTATTATGACAACACCGTGTTAAGGAGTAAACTTTTGTTCTGCTCGAACTATGTTGCAAATGCATTATACAACAATCCTTCTCATGGCTTTGACTTCAATGATCTCTTGTGTGGCAGTATAACGAGGGTGTGAATCATCATTAATTTGCTTTATGGTAAAATATTTCGTCTCTCCGAGCTCATTATTTGGCTCACTAGTTGATACGTTAGTTATATATTTGTATATTGATGGACACGACCCGTCAAAAATGACGGGATTCGATATTTTCAAAAAACAAATCCTCCAGATGTGGATGATAAATATATATATCCATCTCAATAGTACCCGCCATTAAAATATTCGTGTACTTGTGCACTGGTGGAACTAGTATCACAGATACGGTCATTGAGCACCCTCTAGTGAGGACCGGTAACGGCCTGGATACGTTTGGGTGGGCAGGTTAGGTTAGGCAGCGTAGCGTTCTGTGGTGTCGAAAGCGAGCGAAATCGTTAGACGGCTCTTGATAAAATGGGAAAATTGGGATGGAAGCCTAACTGATGTTTGAATTACAATTAATATTGCTTATGGTTATTTCGAGAACTGCAATAATTACGGAGGAAATTGTAAAATTGTAACGTAGAACGACGAAACAAATAATTAAAATACGAACAATAGCCCTGCATCAGACCACACACCGAAGTAACGATAAAGGCAGCAGCAGCAGCAGCAAAACACTCAATACAGCGATGGTGCTCAAAGCAGGTCACACAAGGCAACGTGGAAGCTTCCTTCTATTCCGTGAGAACACATTTTGGAAGTATCCAAAACGTTTAAAAAATTTTGAGTTACCCCTGAATTGAAAAAAATACGGATAAAAAAAAACAATGATTCACATATTTAATTTTACTTATTGACAATTTGCTCGATTTTTAAGTTCAAACACTGATGATTTATTGCAATTTATGTAAATTAAATTCTTATAATGAATAATACGAGTTGTTTTTAAACAGAACTTTCGCTAAGAATGTATGCAATTAATTTCCAAAATAGATGACACTAATCATATTTTGAAGCTTCTAAGGGCTATGCAATTGGTAAGCGATTCCATCTGAGATGGTATGGTAAGTGTAAAGGTGATAGCATAGGAAATGGCACCATAATTGCCAGCGATCACATTCATATAATGCTGGAGCTAATTATACCAATACTATTTATAACGTTCATCACATTACACAATGACAGCAATGGCACAATACCAAGTGTAATTCGATGAAAAATGATTTACAAAACTATGTCCTGCCGATTGTGTAACTTGGTTTGTGAACAAAAATAGCGTAGTTACTCTTTCAAACAAACAAAATTGTACATTCGAATGAGGTGTGTTTATTCAAATTTTGATTAATTTACGAAATAAAAAAAAATGTTGCAGCAGAATGAGTTTTAATGTTTGATAGTTCATTTAATTTTTACACAATGAGCAATGCTACAAGTTTAAAAAAATTAAAGTTATAAATTTGAGCTACCAACATACTAGCACCGAAATAGTAAGAGTTAGTGCTAATAAAATAATTATTAATTATGACTGTTAACCACCCTAGTCTGGATTTGAGATACGAGGCCTGTCGAAAAAGTATCCGACCTTTGGCCAGAAAAAATACTTCAACAACCTGACGGGGTTGGGACCCTAATCCCCTTCAAAGTAGGCTCCTTGTGCTTCCACACACTTAGCCCACCGATCCTTCCACTGCCGGAAACACCTCTGGAAGTCTTCTTTTGGAATGGTGTTCAGCTCTGTCGTCGCGTTCCGCATTATCTCTTCTCTACTCTCAAAACGGGATTCTTTCAGTGGTGTCTTCAATTTTGGAAACAACCAGAAGTCGCAAGGAGCCAGGTCTGGAGAGTAGGGAGGTTGGCGAACGGTCGTAATTCCATGTTTGGCCAAGAAATTGCGGATCAAATGGGATGAATGTGCGGGCGCGTTGTCGTGATGCAAGTGCCAGTTGTTCGCAGTCCACATGTCTGGTCAAAATGGCATGTGCAGAATCTTTACTCACTCCAACCTCTTGGGCAATCTCCCGCACGGTCAAACGACGATCTGCCATCACCAAATTTCGCACCCTCTCAACAACAGCTGCACTCCGAGAAGTTTTGGGCCTGCCACAACGCTGCTCACTCTCCGCTGATGTGCGGCCATCTTTGAATCGGTTGAACCACTCCTTAATTTGTGTTACACCCATAGCATCTTCCCCAAACACCTGCTGAATCTTACGAATTGTTTCAATTTGAGAATCACCAAGCTTTTGACAAAATTTGATGCAGTGTCTTTGCTCAATTCGTTCAGTCATCTTGCAAGAAAACTAAATCCGACAAACACTTAGAACAGCACCTTACTTGGCGACCCCCAGCTAGTGAGTGGCCCAAGTGAATGCGGTGAAAAAAGTCAAGCATGCGCATTAAGATTCCTCCTTCCACCGTGCACAGTGGCGCCGCCTTAGAATCACTACTTTGCGCGGGAAAAATTAAGGTCGGATACTTTTTCGACAGGCCTCGTATTAAGCACGCGACAGGGGAGACAACCGCTGTTGAGTCTTTGCAAGTGGTACAGCAGGAGGCAGTGAAACGGGGGACGTACGTGAACTCTGTTTTATAGAGCAGTGATTTAAAGCTTTTATACCCGCTACGACCCCTCATAAAATATTTTATTTGTGTACGAACCCTTAAATTACATCCAATAAAAAATTCAACATATATGTAACAGAAAATTTAAATGTTTATTATAAATCTATTGATACCGTCAGTGGTATTAAACAACATTACTTGCATTCAGTTAGTGGGATTGATGCGCCTGCATTATCTCACACAGAAAGTCAAATCTTTCCTCTATTATGTTAATGCTGGCCTAAGTACAGTTTCAACATTTCCCAGACGCGATCGCTGTTTCGTTTTGAAATTAGTTTATGCTGAAAAAACCCTTTCACATAAATATTCTGACGCGAAAGGTAGAAAAACATCCATTGCAAGTCGTGACGAGTTTGGATATTCCAATGGATGCAACCCAAACCGAGTTTAGACTCATTTTACCAAACATAATTTTTAGAGAAGAATCAGAAGGAAGTTCTGCAAGTTCTGCTCGTGCCTTTAGTGTGAGATGACACGCTTTTTCGACTTCAGCATCAAACGGATTTTGGATCCAATCAAATCAGCTCATGCCTGATTCTTAAAACAATACCTGTTACAATTTTCCCCTGAGTCTATCATGTGCCTAATTATAATTAATTCAATTATTTTAAAAATTAGCTAATTTTCTGAGATGAACCCATCCAGACATGGAGATATCTCACATGAGTCGGTGTTTACATTCATCAACCACACATTAACTTGCTTCAGGAACGCTTGAATTTTTTATGTTATTATGAGAACATTTATTTGTTGCCTTGAAATGATTTAATGAGGTTATTAAGCTTGTCAAAAATATCTGATAAATACCACAGATGGGAAACTCAATTTCTGTGTTGGAAATGTTTCCTCAAGTATAAGTGGTTAACAGAATAAAAAACATGACTTCATGTTTTAAAGCGATGAGCCTTCTTGAAGCGCGACCTCTTGAAACTTGCGCAAACTAGATGGCTGTCAAGGGAATATGTTATATCGGTAATTTTAGAACAGTACGATGCCTAGGTCACCTCTAATAGCTTCTGTAGCTCTCCATTTAGGAGCACTCTATGCTAGACGTCCTACTTCATTTTGTATCACATCCAGCCTCCCAATATCATTTCCATTCCAGGCAAGAGCATTCATACCATACATGACACTAGGTACAGCAACATACTTCTACATTCCTCTTACACCTACGTACTTGTTTGCTCTGTATCTGGCCACACTACTTAACCGTCCACTCCACTGCATTGCTTTTGCGACTTTCTAACCCTTAGTTCTAGTGCAACCACCTTCAATCATCATGCAACCTAGATATTTGCATTCTTTAGTATATTGATTTGTATTTTTGTATTCACTCAATACATCGATGGTGCTCACAACAGGTCACATAAGGCAATGTGGAGGCTTTTCCCATTCTGTGAGAACACAATTTGAAAATAGCAAACACATTTGAAAAATACTTTAGTCGCTGATGAAACAAAAGTTTAAGCGGAAAAGTTATTAAATTTTTTCAAAAAAGAATAAAAGAATAATTCATGAAGATAAGTTCTTTTATAGATATTTGATAAGATATTGAAGAATAAACATTGATGCTTCATAACAATTTATGCCAATGAATCCAAACTAATGAATGATCGACGTTGTTTTAAGACGAATTTTTAACGATAAGGCTCCTAAAGTTTATTTTTCATAAAGTTAAAAGATAATTTTTGAAGCTCTAAGGGCTAAGCAATTGGTGAGCACGTCCATCTGAGATAGCAAAACATAAAACGGAGGTAGGGATCGTACGATGATAGTGTGAGAAATGACATCATTAATACAGGGTGTTGTGTAATTCGATGCACATATTTCAACCACAGGTAGAGAAAGTTTCGAAAGCAAACTCTGTGGTGATCTCATTGTTCAAAAAAACAAATTTCGAAAAAGAGTTACATGACTTCCAATTTTTTTCCAGAATATACTTTTGGTTATAAAAATTACGTTTCGTGGCTGATTTTGATGAAAATTTATTTCAGGGTCATACGTAGCCTACTTCTGAAGTATGTATTGTAAAAACTACAAAATATTAACCCAAAAAGGAATTACGGAGGTCTAAAGTCAAAGCCAAATACGTTTATGTTCTCAATTGAAAATGTACAAAAAACTTATTCCGTCACAAGGTTGACGTTACGAGCGTTCAAAAGATGTAATAAAATTACTAGTCATGTTCTACTTTACTACTTCAAAATCAATTTCCCCGACCAAAACAGCCGCCCGGCCCAGCGTGTAGCCTCACTACAAGGCCGCTATCGTCGCGTCGCGCCGGCGTGTGACGTAAACTGACTTGTTTAACTTGTGAAGTGAAGTACTGGGGGTCTACGGGCACATTTTGTTCCCGTGTAAATCACCTTTAAAATTTAAACAAAGCCTGCGCACAAACTTAACGAGATGATTTAACAATGTGTTCGTATTTCAGACCTTGAATAAATTAACAAGGTAGAAACAAGTGACTTGTTTATAAACTTATCTAAATAAACAAGTAAGAAACAAGTATCTTGTTTATAAACTTATATAAATAAACAAGTCAGAAACACGTAACTTGTTTATAAACTTATATAAATAAACAAGTCAGAAACACGTAACTTGTTTATAAACTTATATAAATAAACAAGTAAGAAACACGTAACTTGTTTATAAACTTATATAAATAAACAAGTAAGAAACAATAAGCTTGTATATTCAAATTCTGAAATACGGACACAATGTAAAATCGCCTCGTTAAGTGTGTGCGCAAGCTTTGTTTAAATTTGAAGGTAATATACACGGGAATAAAATGTGCCTGTTTTGTTCGAGCAAACTTCGCACGGTCGACCTCAGCTTACGAATATTGTTTGGCTGTATTTAATGTCAGAGTCTACCATGATTCTCGAAAAGTTTAAAAATGCAACAAATGAAAGAAAAATTCTCCAAACAGTTGTTTTAATTATTAAACTCATGGTAACTTGCGAAGTTTGATATTGTTAACTTCAATACCATACCGACCATGATTTATTTTCAAGTGGAAGTTCATGTTGATATATTTTTTCAATATTATTTTAAATTTTCTCAAAAATATTGTTTCAAACACCCTGAATAGAAGGTTTTTCCCCAACATATCCTCTAGCACAAAAGAGAATTTTTTGATTGGTAACTGATTCATTTTAGAGTAGAATTAGTTGACCACCGCACTCACACCACCACCGTACCTACACCACCACCGTACCTACACCAGCACCGTACCTACACCACCACCGTACCTACACCACCACCGTACCTACACCTCCACCGTACCTACACCTCCACCGTACCTACACCGCCACCGTACCTACACCACCACCGTACCTACACCACCACCGTACCTACACCGCCACCGTACCTACACCACCACCGTACCTACACCACCACCGTACCTACACCAGCACCGTACCTACACCACCACCGTACCTACACCGCCACCGTACCTACACCACCACCGTACCTACACCACCACCGTGCCTACACCACCACCGTACCTACACCACCACCGTACCTACACCACCACCGTACATACACCAGCACCGTACCTACACCACCACCCTACCTACACCAGCACCGTACCTACACCAGCACCGTACCTACACCACCACCGTACCTACACCGCCACCGTACCTACACCACCACCGTACCTACACCAGCACCGTACCTACACCAGCACCGTACCTACACCAGCACCGTACCTACACCACCACCGTACCTACACCGCCACCGTACCTACACCACCACCGTGCCTACACCACCACCGTACCTACACCACCACCGTACCTACACCACCACCGTACCTACACCAGCACCGTACCTACACCACCACCCTACCTACACCAGCACCGTACCTACACCACCACCGTACCTACACCACCACCGTGCCTACACCACCACCGAACCTACACCACCACCGTACCTACACCACCACCGTACCTACACCACCACCGTACCTACACCAGCACCGTACCTACACCACCACCGTACCTACACCAGCACCGTACCTACACCACCACCGCGACAACCAACAATGTAATCCATATATTAAGAAAAAGAGTGATGTGTTGACATAACAAGAACCAAAACATAAGCAGCAACAACAATGCCACAGCACCAACAAAAGAGTCAGCGTGTTGGTGTTGTGAGCAGTCCGACCCTGAAGGCAACGAGAATGTCCCATGTGACAAATGTGCTGTTTTTGATAAATACATCAGTCACTCCTTCGCAAAATTAGTTCAGCCAACATCGACACTTGTGTCAAAATGGTTAAAAACAAACATCCAAAACAGGCATTGTTTAATAAAGATGTTGTAATTTAGTGTATTAAATCATAGATGAGCATATTTCTGTAGCACAATTCAACGTGTCTGCAAAAGCTTACCCCAATTCACAATGACACAGAACATCTACACCTACACCCCCTCCCACCGCAGTACACACAGAGAAATACGTACACGGGGGAGTGTGCGTGTCTCATGTTAGCCGCCACACTCTGCCATCTCGTATGGCTGTCGCCGTAAAATGTCTAATTTGACGTTTCAACAGTAAATACTATAGTTCTCTTCACTAGCTCGAACATTTCCAATTTCAGATAACTTATAAAACTCTCATATACGGTGAAATTTAACAAATTGTGGTAAATATTTCATATCTCACCCAAAAAATAACAAATTTTATATGATGTAGTCGATTATGTGGATATTTTTGTTTGTTTTATTTGAAATTTTATATATATTTTTCATCAATTTATTATTTTGTTTGTTATATTTATTTTTTATTTGTTATTTTTTCATTTGTTTTGTTTTTATTTATTTTTATATTATAGTGCCTAACCAAATTACGTTATACACAAAACATGTCTTTTGATTGGTATCTAAAATGTTAAGCGAACAAGTTTTGATGTGAACTCCCACATTTTCTGCTGAATGTGAAGTAGCGTAACTTTCAAGACAAAGAACAGTTCACACAGAATATATTAACATGGAATAGAACAATAGGGGAATAATTGTTCAGAAGTTTTTCTCGGACTTGAAAGGTTGCGGTATTGTACAAAGGCTTGCGATAGATTGGGAGTTTCATCAAAGGCGCACAATATCATTAGTGTTCCCTTGAGGGACTACAATTATGGTGTTGGGTATTGTGTACAAACTTGGTATAATGAGTGTATGAAAGCATGGGCTGGCTACATTTGAGGTGATAACAAGCAGTTGTGGCACAAGTAGATCGTGACTGACCAGGCGTGCTCGAGTCCAGGGCCTCGTTGGATAGTCAAGTTGTTGGCACGAAAATGAGAACTGCACACAAACAAATGGGATAGTCCCCGCTACCACATCGCTAATTTGCCCTCAAATTCCTCCATTATAGTTGCCTAGCCAACAACATAAATATTTTGCATCGCGTTATATGTCTTCCCGAGCCCAGTGAGCCTAAAGAAGAGGTTAGTGATGTCCTAAACATGGGTTCCTATACTACAATGTCAGGAACAAATACACTGGTAAATAAGACCGATCATAATGGAGGAAAATGATAAGTTCATGGGATGAAAGAAGAAACATAGTAACCAAAGTAAAAAAGAAGAAACAAAGTAACCAGAGTTTCCTGTGTACAAATACCATTACAATAGTATACCTTCAAAAATACAAAATTAATATCTAATTGCTGTATGTTCAATTTCGATAGTTTCTTATTTTCGTACCTGAAATACGCATGACTGAAAATACATATATTGATTTTCATTGAACATGTGACGTTCATATTTTGAATCATGACACTATGTATTTGAAATGGTGTTGAAATTAGCTAACGTCAAATTGTTAGACCACAATTTTATTTTCTAGATTAAAAGGGGCAACTAGATTTATAACGCGAACGTAAACTATATCATGACGTAGGCTACGTATCACCAGTCAACGTGCGACGTGAGTGGAAGGAGCGCGTGTAGTGGTGTGTGCAATTGTTGTCTGCCACTAGTTACTGCGTCTATACGTGTTATTGTACATTCATTGAGTATATTCAGAAATTGAACTGGCAGATGAAGACCTTTCCTGACAAGAATTGCATAGGAATTTTGTGAGATACTTAAGACAATTTCTGGTCAAACAAGCAGTTCTTCATGATGCACAGCCGAGCATTGAAGTTGTCAGAGCGTTCCATTGCCCATGGAAACATTTAATGAAAACTCCAACTTCACCCAAAGATCTCAAGGCACTCAACGCGTTGACTGCGGTAGCGAGCTATTGCAATCTTAAAGAAATAATGGACGCATTTAATATTTGGTATCTATAATGTTGCGAACAAATATTAAGTTTAAATCTATATACTTAATTCAGTAACTCGAAATTTGTCCGAGTCCGTTTAGAAAATTGGCTGAGTCTATATGGTCAAGTGAGGTATTAAATTGAAGCCACTGGTGTCTATATTTGCAGAAAACTATTTATTCATTTTTTTTATTTTTTTTCAATTTTTTTTCATTTTTTTTATTTTTTATTTTTTTTATTTTTTATTTATTTTTTTTATTATTTTTTATTTTTATTTTTTTTTTATTTATTTTTTTTTTATTTTTTTTTTATTTTTAGGCAAGTCGGACAACCCGATACTCGGGTTGAACCGGTAACTAGTTATGGTTGAATACTCAACTTCAGTTTAACCCATCGCAGCCATTGAGTTAAAAGAAAACATGGTGAACCTCTGACTCCAATACAGATGTTTTGCTGACTCTTCAAGGAGACTGTCAAGACTCACAAACATGTAATTATATTTTATATTAGAACCTATGAAATTTTAATAACTTACCACGCGTAAGTCCAACAATACTTATCGTATATTTTATCAAGAAACGTAATCATCAGTCAGGAAACTTGATTTTTTTGCTCAAACAATTTATTTTATTTTTTTAAATTTTTATAAGCAATATTTTTCACCTTTTTGCTGTTCGAATTGCATGCTAAACTTTATATTTAACACGCAAAATTTCTACAGCTAAATCATTTTTAAAACTAATATTGTGTGATTGCTTCATTCCAATTTGTTGACTTCTTTATGCAGTAGCGCACAACAACGGTAATTTGTAAATGCATTCAGAACAACAACGTTAATTTTGTAAATGGAAAGCATGGAAAGCAACTATAGAGAAAGCATGGAAGAATGAAATCTCTAGAATTCTGTTTCGATGTAACTCAAACTACTACGGCTGACGATAATGATTTACTGCTGTGTATTTCAAACAGCCCTTCTACTAGATTATATTTCACTCAAATGACTTTAAAATATTTCACAGGAATTGGAACGACCACCAAGCAAAACCTCATTTGTACAGCGTAAGTTGCCGGTAAATAAAAAAAAATTTGAAACCGTTTTTCACCATGGTTCTCAGAACGCTAGGCAATAGCATGTGTATATACATATATAAAGACTTCAAATCTTCAAAAAGTCACACAACTGCGGCACATTCCGCAGAATATACCCTTAAAATTTCGGTTATTTATAAATTAAAAAGGTATAAAACTACAATTGGCGAACTTACTGAAACAGAATAAAAGTAAGTAAAACGCTGCAGCGCACCTACACCTTTCTACCCTCAATGGTTTTCTGTGTACTGACACGATTTGTCATCAGCAACTCGACGCAATGAGCAATGACTACTGCGGTTACGGTATATACCATGACTACGGTACCGTGGCGATGGTTGATTACTTGAATGTGAGAGCACTGGCAGCAATTATGAATGAAAAAATCAATGTCGCTACAAACGGAAAGCATGCTTATAGTCAATAATAGCATTATTTCGAGCAATTTTTGTTCTCTGGCATTGAACAACAACAAAATCAGAACGTAGAATATTATTTTGTCAACCTTTAAACTGTGCTTTCAAAATCTGTTATCATAACTCACATATATCATGCAAGGTAATGTATCAACTGGTTTTACTGGACACAAGTGTGTCAATCAAAAATTTTATTGGAGCGCAATTCCGATTTCTTATTTTGTGAAGTATGAAATGTTATCAGGTTATTCTATCAAACTTTATTGATAAAAATCCATCGAAAACTGGGGCGGAATAGTTTTATCGGACATCAAATGATTTTGAATTTACGATAAATTACATGCAATATATTGTAATTATTTTTCTGATAAATTTCAATGTTTACATGTCTCATTGCGTCCTGGGTATTTGGGGGTTAAAAGGATGATATAGGTGCGTTCAAGATGACATAAGAAGTTGTGATAGCTCTAAGGTGATTGTCGACCGCCTAGAGTGACCTCAAGGCTCCACCCACCCACCCTCCTCCCAAGAAGATTGAATGATCCAGTGTCAGGTTGAGAACAATAGCTGTATAGTTGTGGTTCTGACTTTTATTTTAGCAGTATGTTTGATACAAGGTTTAAGGTAAGGAGTAACTGGGACCTGGCGAAGAATAAAATGACAAAAATAATCGAACAAAATTGGAATTTTAAACTACTAGCAGGAATAATTTCAATAATAAAAATAAAATTAATGACATTAGCCAGAATTACGATGCTCCTTGCAAAAAGTGAAATGACGTGAATTTTTATCTGTTTTCGAGAGCTCCGACACACGTGCAAAAATGCATCTTAAAGCATGGCTTTAATTTAAAATATGCTTTTACTGGAATATGAAATGCCACACCGGGTTACTACACAAAAACACACAAGGTAACCGGTTATTATAACTATTATAGTGTAACTACTGCGCTAACCTGGGATTTTGGTAAAACTAATGCGGGTTACACTTTAGCCTAATTTAAACAATACGACATATTTTTCTTATATTTAGTCATCAACAACCAATTACGGTAATACTAAATCCTCTACCATTGTTAGAATACTACATATGCGTACATTTAAACATATCCCTGTATAGTCAGGGATTATTCCGGCTCGGCGGACGTACGCTTGGGAATGTCTTGAATTGGTTGGGATTCATGATTCCGGATGATTCCAACCAGGGCTGCCACACCTTGAGAATTTTCCCTAGATCTTAGGAATTCGGACATTGTTCAGGGATTTGGGGAATTCGATACAAAAAGGCCAAGAATCTAGGGAATTTGGGGTGTTTTTACAATATTATGCATGTAAAAACTAAAATTGCCTAAATAATATTTGCGTTCAACATAAAGGTACAGAAGCAATTAAAATTTCCACAATTCGATCTAGAAATTAATCAAATTACCAGCACAAGGAGCCTAAGTCAGCTTCGCGAATGTATCATGGTAGAATAATACATGTTTGTATAGGATCCGAATGCAGCGCACAGTGGCACCTCATGGAGGGCCTGGCTCAGTCACTCATTTGGTATTGCTGAGGTGCTGCCTCTTATAGTGTGCGCCTAAAGTAATAGTGCTACACGTAGCGGTGTTTCTTTGTCCTTATTGCATTATCAGTTTGTAGTTAAACACAATGGAATCACCTAAAATTGGAACAATAGAATTTTTTTGGAATTCAAAGACTGGCTATAGAAAGATAAAGATGGGAACCGTCTCGGTTGTAAATGTTGCATAATCATGATCGAAAGTGCGAACAAGTCTACCCTACAGATACACAAGGAATCCGAGAAGCATAAGAAAACTTGTGAACTTCCCAAATCGAAAGTTAAAAAAAAATTCAAATAGAAAGCGCTTAACGATGATGATCAAGTATCCCCTCGCTTGATGATGAAGCTCAGTTAAATAAGATAGACGACGAGGGGAGAAGTTTTCATCTAATTGCAGCTGACCTATCGGTAAGGAATGCACATTTCCCCGGTATTGGAAATCATTAGGGGAAATTAAAGATGACTTGGGCGACCCTAAATTTGGTATCTATCATATTTTATGACTTATCTCACTTGCTACGCTTTCGTCTGCATCTATTGAAAAAAAAAATTTCCTTACCTTTATTACCTGTATAAAAAAATATTCAAATCCTTAAAACCAGAAACTGCAACTTCCTTGCCAAGCAAAAATTAGCAAGAAATAATGCAAAGTGTGTTACTTGGGATCCACTAAAAAGTTTAAAAACTGACCAAGAATTAAGTGGAGCCGCCTTTCAAAGATACCAAGACCTATTGAAACGATTGAAAGAATCAAAGTCTCTTGGCTTTCACGCTGACATTAATGTCGAAAATGAGAACTAAACCTAAAATGTATTGAAGATAAGCATAAATTTCACATTTATATCATTTACTAATATCTGGGGATTTCTTTTACGATCTGGGGAAATTTCAGGGGTCAGTCTGGGGATTTTGGAAAAAGTTTACTGGCAGCCATGATTCCAACCAATTCCGGTTGGATGAATCCGGATAGTTCGTTTGGCGTTGAAGGGTGAAGGTGCAAACGGTGAAGGGTGAGTCAAGTAACCTGACTGAGTGCTCGTTGTGCTCGTCGTAGCGCGCGACCATCGAACTTGCCTCCGTCCAGGCAGACCCTGGTTCGAGTCCCGGCGCTGTTGGCGATTTTCTCTGTTGGGTATAGGAGAAAAATTCCAAGCACAATACCCCACTCCACCCAGGTGTCTGAAATGGGTACCGGTCTTGACCGGGGGAAAGCGTAAAAGGCGTCCTGGCGTTAGTTATAAGGCATTTGAAAATCCAATGTACAAGGTGATATGTATCAGGCTTGATTGGAAATAAAGCATCCGTAGATGCCTTCATTATTCATTATTTATTTATGAGTAACCTGGTGGTGAGTAACCACCACCACGTAACTGAGTAACCTGGTGGTGAATTAAAGTGAAGTTTCAAAAAAACTGGTATAGTTTGTATATTCACGTGAGTACAGTGTGTGACTTTGTATGGAGTGCTCGTGAGAGTAGTTTTTGTTGCGTGAGAGTTGAGACTGAGCATTGGTGTGGTGACTTGCAATTTTTGACTGTGGTGTTTTGACTGGTAAGCTTTCTTTGCATATAAAGAGTATAGTGTGTGACATTGTAGAGAGTGACTGTGAGAGTTATAGTTAGGTAACGTTTTTTGTTTCTTTTTGTTTCTTTTCGTCTGGATGGTGTAAATGAAGTGGATGATAAGGCAAATGATGGTGCAAGGAGTGTGAATGCAGTAAATGATGGTGCAAATGTGACAGATGAGAGTAGAAGGATGGATGAGCTTGATGAAAGAGGTACAAATGGAAAGAGAGTGAATGAGCGACCTGTTGATGTGCCACATGAGGTGCAAGAGCCTGTAGTGGAAGCGAATGAAAGGAAGATGAATGGAAAGAATGATCTGAGTGAAAGAATTGAGCAAAAGAGCAGCATGAAAGGGCGAGTGAGACCTATGATTAGAATATGTGGGAATAGCATGGTGGAGAATGTTGATAGGTTCATATGTATGAGTGACTGTAGCGGATGTACGAGCATGAGAGGGAAAGGAGTGGAGGAGATTTGTAGGCATGCTGAGAGAGTGATAGATGGAATGGATGAAGGAATGGTTGTACTGCGAGGAGGTGGCAATCAGCTGCTTGAGTGTGGGAGAGAATGTACGGTGAATGCAATCATGAGTGTGGTTGAAAGGGCACGGAAGAAGAATGTTAGAGTGGCTGTGACCAGCCTGCTGAGAAGGCCTGCGTGTGATGAGTATGAAAGGAAGTGAATAGGGAGGTGCATGAAAGGATTATGAGAATGAAGGCTGAGAGTATGAGAAAGCGTGAATTGGGTTCCAGCTTCCTTGATATCGATAGCGTCATCCAGGATAGATGTTTTCGTGGAGATGGAGTCCACCTTACACAAGAAGGTGAGATGAAACTCTCCAGGAGATACATCCAGTGGATCGGGTCAACTCATATTGCAATGGAAGGTGGAACAGGATGAATGAAAAGCTGCCAGAGAAAAAATAAAAAATGTTGTGAATTGTCCAATGGTGTTCTGAGGTTTGGATGTATAAATGTGCGTGGATGGAATTCAGGAAAGTTAGATGACCTTGTAGCAGAATTTGAGAATGGAAATTTGGATTGTGTTGGTGTAGTAGAGACCCGAATGCGTGATAGAGTCAGTTTAAATGTAAGGAGAGTAAGTACTATATGATAGGAAAAGGGTGTGTAAGTTGGCAAAAAAGAGGTGGTGGAGTTGGTCTGATTATAAAGAATGCTCTAAATTGGAAATTAGAGAAACTTCCTGTTGGAAATGAACCTGAGAGTGAAGATTTGTTAGCAATTAAGTGTAAAAGAATGCATGCCAGAGAATGTATTGTTGTGATTGTATGTTATATGACAACTGATGGGATTTTAGCTCATGAAGAGAATGTAAAAAAGTATGAAATATTAACAAGGATTGTACGAGAACACTGCAGGTGCCCTCTGATTGTGATGGGGGACATGAATGGCCATTTTGGTATACTTGGTGAGCCTGTGAATGCAAATGGACAAAAGTTGATAGATTTTTGTGATGAGAATGAACTTGAAAACCTGAATGTCAAAGTAGGAAATGGCTTGCATACATGACAAAGCAGGGAATGGAAAACTGCAATTGACCATATGATTGTGAATAGTAGAGCAAGAGAGTATGTCAAAGAATGCGTGATAGAGTCATTATGGTAAGTCATTCATCTTTAATTCAAAGATCGCTTATGATGCCAGTCTTTAATTACCATAGTTCTTCTGTATTGCAAGATTGAATAATTTGTTGTGATAATGTTGAAATATAGTCAATATAAAAAAAATTCACATGTTCTCTTCAATTTAGAAGAACATTTATGAGTGACTTCTTGTATTGCTATTGCAGTTGTACAGTAGGATGAGTTGATGCCATACTGCAACCTTGAAGGTTAAGATTGTTTGTCCTTGTTCATATTCAGAGCAGCGAGGGTCAGGTGGAGACCAGCGAGTTGGTGCTGGCTTTAGTGCCTGGCAGTGTTGGGGCCACTGATTGCCTTCTGGAGCCTGACAGGTGAGTCTTCATGGCATGCTCTACTTCTTTGATGCCCCTCCTCAAATCCTGTGACTCCTTGTTTTTTTTTAGTTATTTGTTCTTATCCTTCAAGTTGTGTTTGGTTTTGAATTGTTTTCAGTTTCTAGATAACTATTTGATTGCATGTGTAACATCATTCAAGACCTTTAAGATATTCTTAGTTGTTTAATTTTATTTCTGGAATTTTAATTGAATCCCATTTTTTTGTATAGCGAGCTTGAATTTTTTACAAAAGCCAGTAGTTCAAGTTATTACTTTCATTGATTTAATTTTGTTCTATGATTTCCACTGTTGATAGAAATTTATGAGTCTTCTCATGTGCAGCCTTTGGGATTGTTAACAAGTTACCCATATCACCATTTTGTAGTTTTCCTTGATCCTCTTACATTTTGCTCATTCATAAGGTTTGCTGTCAGTCTTCCTAAATTATAGACTGTGTAGTTGGTGCTATGCTGGTCTTCTGGAACCTTTAGTATTTATGTATTGAGGAGGCTGACATTCAAGTGTTCTCCTAACAGTATGAGAGTGTCAGGCTGATTTGCTGGATAAATATGAAACTTGAGGCTCAAAAGTGGCTGATACAAGTCAGTGGAATGTACTTCAGATGGAGTGTCTGAGCAGTATGGCTGGGGTGACATTGTAGGATGGGTGAATCAATGAGCTAAGGAGTATGACAAATGTGGGAAGGGTGGCAAAAGTGGGAACTGCTGTGTGTTGAAGTGGTTTGGCCATATGGGGAAATCAAAAAGGAATCGTTGGTGAAGGAAGCAATGAAGTCAGAAGTGCAGAGATGGAATCTTAGAGGTTTGTCAAAAACTGGATAAATAAATGGAGTTGAAAGTATGTTGCACCAGTGTTTCAGAAGATGATCAACAGTTAAAGATGAGTTGATAATGATTGTGAGTGTCTGACTGTGATTGTCATGATGGTTATGGCTTCAGGTTCTTAGCCTGCTGGAATGACCCAGGTTTGGTAAAAAGGACATTTTATTGTGTCAATTCATTAGGTCTGGAATCTTTGAAGTCTTACAAAACTGCAAGAGTAAATTCACATAGTGCTGTTGGCCCTTGCTGTGGAAGAGACTCTCAGAAGATGTATATGTAATAGAGTGAACGGTTAAAAGTTATTGTCCTCTCAGGATGATACAACTTCTGTGTCTATGGTAATTACTGCTCCCTGAAGGAATTTTCAGATCCCAGGCTTAAAGTTAGTTAGGTATTCGTTTTACCAATATAGAAAATTTTCATTTTGTTATAAGTCATCTTTTTCAGTTACTGCGTTTTTTCTCACTGTATCTATAACTTTCTTCTTCAACTTAAATTTTATTTCTTAAACTCTTTTCCTTACTTGCTATTCTTGTATGCAGGGGACCCTGTGTGACAGCAGATCTTGCATTTAGACTCCTTGTTGCCTCAGCTCCAAACTGAACGCTGCCTCCAACTTTCTTCCCATTAGAACACCTCTGTTGGGAAAAAGAAGGCCTAAACTAACATCGCTAGTATAATACTCTAACTCTATACTAAGCAATGCCTTCTTCATTTATCCTTTTGGCTCTCCTATGTTGAGGGTATGGAGGCTTCAACTAATTTATAATTCAAGCTGTGTGTTGTTTGACTATAGGGGTGAATCTGATTCCTGCTGGTTGGCCTTATTTCCTTTGTGGAGGGGATTGACCTTGGTGATTACAAGGTGTCTGTTAATAGTGTAGCCTGTTTGTAAATGCTTCTGATTTTTTGAATTGTTATTAAAAGTTTGAATGAAATTGGTTTCAAAGAGAGGACTAAAATTTAAATTTCATTTTGTTCTGTTAGGCTCTCAAAATAAATACCACCACCAGTCTGATGACATTTACCAATATGAAAACAATTTGTGCTACAACATCCTTTAAGGGGGTCCTCCCGTCAAAATTGAATTTTGATCCAATTGGTCTGAAATTTGGCCACTATATCTATTTTTGCAAGAGAAACATATTTTATTCGAGAAGTTTTTTGATTTAGGCCTTAGTTTTTTTTCAACTCGTTTTTTGGTTCATTTTGGGGATGTTTTCAAAAGAATAGAAGTCAACGAATTTTTATGCTAGAACATATACGAAGACAGTTTTGAAATCCTCGTAACATTGCAAACAAACTGATAGGTCTGAATTTTCTGTTTGAGATTTTTTTTTGTATGCGATATTTATCAATACCTAAAATATAACAAATTTTTAGGTTTTGAACTAGCAGAAAAAAAGTCAACGTACAAATTGAAAAATCGAAAGCTATCAGTTTGTTAGAATTGTTCCAAGGATTTTAAAACTGTCTTCGATTTCTTCCTAGCATAAAACTCAATGACTTCTATTCTTTTGAGTTTGGAAAATAAGTGACTTTACAGTTTAGGCCAAAAACAAAATTTTGGCCTACACTGTAAAAAAAATTTTTTTTTCAAACTTGAAAAAAATTTACTTCCATAAAATTATGAAATTTTTCGTTTTCAGTCTGATTCTTATGAAATTTGACTATAATATGTCCTTTGAAAAGAAACACAATTTCTTCTATACATTTTTTTTGATTCAGGCCTTAGTTTTTGAAAAAAATTGACATATTGGTTTTTAGTCCACTGGTTTTGATATTTCAAAAGAATAGAACTCATTGAGTTTTTATGCTAGAACAAAAACAAAGACAGTTTTAGAAATCCTTGGAACATATCTAACAAAAGTACATTCGCAAATTTTCCAATTCTTCTTTTGTTTTCTTTTTATATGGGGTCAAAAATTTAAGATTTTGGTCCCCTTACCCCCCCCCCCCTCCCCCCCCGTTGGTGGTGGTACTTAGGTGGTCCACCACCTAAGGGTACTTTTCTAAAAAAAACATGAAAAATTACCATCTGAGAGAAAAAGGGCCTCGGAGGGCCCCCTTAAAGTATTAACATAAATTAAATGACTTCTCTGGCATTGTTTTTCAGTGGAACAATGTGCAATACAAAATACTCTTCATGTTACCCATTAAAAAAATGAAATCTAAAAAAACAAATCAGGTTATCTTGTTGACTTAGAAAAATTTGATCTATGTGAAATTAGACATTGAGGAAATCAGCCCTTCAACTAATCCATGGTTTCATGTGCAATGTGGGCTGTAGTTCCATTTTGTTGAGACAATTTATCAAGTTGTGTTTCTAGGCAAAATTCTTTTCACAATTTACTTGTACATTTGAGAAGTCATTACGCCCATCCATGTCTTTACATACCACAATAAATTCTTGCAAAAATTTTCTGTGTTATGCTTGTTTTGAATCTTGTGGTGGCTATTTCAAAAGTTGAACATGAAACAGAAACTATTAAAAATCTTGTTCTCTTTGATAAAATGTATATCAATCATTCATCACTTCAGCTTTACAAACACTTGCCATCACATCCTTGATTTTCTTAAATAAACTACCTTTTTGACATCTTAATTAGCATCAACTGCATCAATTTCATCGCTGAATCATGATTTAAAAATACATTGTGAGAACACTAGGCTTAGCTTGAGAAGTCCCTAGTAGTCATGAAGCTACTGTTCATCTAGTTAGTCTGAGCTAAATGAGAAATTTCCTCCAGCTTTTGAGTTGTCTCACCTTTGAATAGACCTGTGTGTTTTCTGTTTTGTGCAGTACCCACTTATCTTCTATGGGTTTTCATATTTCTTCATTACTTTTCGGTTTTAAGCCCCCAAACTTTGTTTTAATGTATAGGGTAGCTTATATAAGAACATATTATGTTCCATGACTCTACATATGTTCTTTAGTTTATACTATATTATCTTATGTCTTTTCTCTGTGAAAACATTTGTGCAATAGTAATGAAGCCTTAAACAAACTAACACTTAAGTGTTCAGCATCTGTGATTTTTTTTGCAATGTTGGAGTTTTTTTTGTACCTGCTGTTGATTATTGCTGTTATTAAATGCTGTTTGATGTTTTAGTTCAATCCTAATTACTAAGCTTATACAATCATTCTTCACCTTATCAAAGTTACAAAACTGTTTCCAAGTCACGAAACAGCTTTACGTAAAATTTATGTCTCTGAAAATGAAAGAAAATTCATATCTCATCAATTTTCACTTTTTTTGGGTTTCAATTCCTTTAACATTTGTGTGTTGCAGCCAGAAAGAGGGATGAAGTAAGAAATTGAAGCTTTTAACATTGTCAGAAATACTGAAGATCAGTAATTTAAAGAACGTTCAGTCAATGGTAGCAACCTCTATAATATTTGAACTTGTTTTGAAATTTCATCTATTAATTTTTTTGCAGGATAACTACCCAAAATTAAAGGGTGTCTTCATTTTTTGAAATGACAATTAACTGCATAACCTTATATAGGCCCCTCATGGGGATACAACTATTGTATCTATGGGAATTAGCACTCCCAGGGGGACTAATTGAGGGCCTGAGCTAAAGGTTAGGTATGCTCTCTTTTTGTTAACCTTGAAGAGGTTTTTGTTTTGTTACGGACCATCTTTTCCGGTTCACTGCTGTCCTGTTGTTCAGCACCTACTACTTTTTTCTTCAACTTTTTCTTGTTTCATGAACTTTTTTCTTAGCTTACTGTTTCTGTGCACCGTGTGCATAGATTCCACATTTCCTTACACTTTGACTGCGACTACTAAATATTAGGTTCAATGCCAAACTTAAATTTAAAGTCAATTGGGGTAAATTATTTTGAAAATACCAAACATGAACTGGTTTGTGCCTTCATTTAGCACAGATTAAGTATTTGTGAAAATTGAACTTGCGACTAATGGTCAGTCAGCAGCATTATAGAAATTACCTCTGTGCATTATGGAAATTACCACCGGTGGCGCACGTCGCAGTCAAAGTGTTAACTCCATACGAAATATTGCCTTCATCCTTCCTCTCTTACAACAACTTTGTTGTGGTAAAGGGAGGCTAAAGCTTTCTTAAATAATAATAACTAACCTTATACATGGTGTTAGTAAATTCATGATACAAACTTTGCCAGTGGGTAGAACAGCTGAAAATAAGTTTTTAACAAATATAAAGAGTCTGGAAATCTATCGTTTACAAGATATAGAATCGTGTTTCTCTACAGCCAGAAGGTACCTTAACCTAAGATCATGAATGGATGTACTTTACAATAGATGCTCAGTATGGCCATCTTCTGCTACAATGCAGGTTCTGTACCAATGCAGTAGTGATTCCTGGACATGATTAAACAGTTGTGGATCATCCTTAAAGCATCCTGCAGCCTCTACTATCCTTCCAATCAGATCCATCTGTCTAGTGATATCGACATAGCGTCAAACTACAGACCAATCAGTCTCCTGCCTGCTATGTCCAAAATATTAGAAAAAGTAATTACAAACCAGCTCTCGTCTTACATAGACGAGTCACATCTACTGCATCGCAATCAATATGCTTACAGAAGGAATACCAGTACTCAGGACGCCCTGTTAAACATAACAGAAAAAATTTAAAATGATATTGACCAAAAAAAATCAACTCTCTTACTATTGCTTGATCTCTCCAAAGCTTTCGACAGTGTTGAGCATAAGAAATTTCTACAAAAAATTTCAAACCTCAGAATAGACACTCAGTGGTTTGAAAGCTACCTACTAAACCGCTCTCATGCAGTGTGCTTGAATAACAAAATGTCATCATTCATACCAAACAATTTTGGCGTTCCTCAAGGTTCAATCATCGGCCCACCCCTATTTTCAATTTTCATCAATGATTTCCCCACCATGCCGGCAAACACAAAAATCTCAATGTATACTGATGACATGCCAATTGCCATGACAAGCTCAACAGCGGGTTTAAAAGAAACACAAGCCAACGCTGAAAACCTTCTGAGAAATCTGAAATTGTGGTATAACCATAATGGCCTCAAACTTAACGCAATTAAAACGCAATGCATTATTTTTGGATCACAGAATGCGACTGAAAATTTACCACCATTCAAGCTAACATTCGGAGACGATACAATTAAACCAGTAGATGAGGTTAAAAATCTGGGTGTTTGGATTGACAAAAATATGACTTTCAATTCACACGTCGAAACAATGTGCAACGAAATTAACGGAACCTTAAGGTTCTTTCATCGTATAAAGAACACACTTGACGAAAAATCTAGATTATTAGTGATTCAGGCTTTAGTTGTATCGCGTCTGGACTACTGCAGTCTTGTATGGGGAAATTTACCTCAATATCGTCAGGAAGAGTTGCAAAATTGTCTTAACTTCGCCGCCAAATTGGTATGCAAAGGAAAACTCAATAAATACGATCATGTCACCCCTCTTTTAAGCAAACTCGACTGGATCCTAATACCGAACAGATTTATGATCCAGAAAGCTCGACGAGTATTCTCCTCTTTGGACCTCCCCCAAAGTAATGCAGAGGTGGTAAAATTTTTTCCATCTAATGTCCCAAACGAAAGACCAAACCGGAGGAACGATGTTTTAGTCAGTTACCGTTCATCTAACGTGGGACAAAAAGCTCTCTCAGTTTCTGGAGCTTTTTTGTGGAACACGCTTCCCCAGCATATCAAAAACTCTAAAACTGGAAAAGAATTTAGAGTAAATGTGTCACGTCATTTTGCATCTCTGTCATAGGGCCTGCAGCATTTCGGTATGAACTTCCCATCTATCAGAAATTTTGGAATGCTCCTGAAATTTCTGTTAGAAATTAAGATACTATTTCATTTTACGTTTGCTAAGCGATTCGTATATTCATCTTACTTATTTCTGTCGAAAACAATGAGCACCACAGCCGTCAGTTCAATGCAGCAGAACAAACGTTCTTTCCATATATTTCCTCATCTTTATTTTGTTATTTCTTTCTCTTTTCTGTATTAATATTTAACGTCCGTATGACAAATATACCATGAAATACATTTTGTGTGTACACCAATAAACAGGTTTATAGATGTGAATGTTGGACAAATGAATTAAATTTTGGCTAACGTTGTCTCGCTATTTCAAAATCATTCTCGAAGATGTTTTCAATCTATTTTCGGCTGAGCTGGGGGGAAGGGGGTAATTTGAGCATTGCATTTAGTCTTTTTATTTTTATTTTTTTTCGGGCGTTTCAGCGCACACTAGCACTGAACTTTCAAACCGGAAAAAACTCTAAATTTCTGTAATTAAATTTATCACTTTGGATCATAGCCTAATCTACCTATATGTGCCAAATTTTGTGAATATTCTCCACTCAGATGTGATATCCGGCCTCAATGTTACTCCATTTTATCCCACGTACACATGTCCGTATAATGCTGAAAAGTTGTGTTGCTTCTTGACTATAACCTGATTTTTTCTTTAAAAATTTCTGTGAAGAAATTAAAAACCAGTTCATTTTTATGTTTTTTGAAGTCTTCTTTTCCTTTTAGTTATTTTTTGCGAAAAATTTCTTAGGATTACAGTGAGCTCAACTGTCATTTTTTGTGTAGTAGATGGGAGGTTGCTTTTATCTTTTATTTTATATATGTATTTTTTTCTAATATTCCATTTTCAATAAGTATATATATTAATATGTGTGTGTACATGTGTAGGTATATATATGTATCTACATATATAGACATCCATGTCTATTTCATTTCTTTACGCAAAAACCATCAGGTTAATAAATTTTATTGCACTCGCGAAATGATTCAAAAATAGATCTATCACTTCCCCAGAGGGCGTTTCTGTGAATCGGATTAATGTCAAATATAATTAATGAAATAAAGTGCAATTTGAGCATATGAATCGTAGTAAAATTATCTTTCTGTCCGTATGTTGTACAAGCTATGAATTTTGATATTGAGTATATATTTGTTTACCCATTTCTACCAATATTTTGTAGATATTTGTCAATCATGAGTGGTAACCGGCTTACACTGTATCTCTATTTTATCCCATGTACCCATGTCCGCATGATGTGGTGAATATCGAGAAGATATGAAATATGTTTTTGGTGGTGATAGGGCTTTGCATATTTTTAGGGCATATTTTTCATTTCTCATTCAACTACCCTTGGCAGAGATAGACTATTGGCACGCCACGTATGGTTTGTCTATTAGTACGCCTCGTACATTTTGTCTATTAATCTGCCTCGTATGGTCTATCTATTTGTACACCTCTGATAGCTTGTCTATTAGTACACCTCGTATAGTTTGTCTATTTTTATGCCTCGTATGGCTTATCTATTTGTACACCTCGGATGATTTGTCAATTAGTACTTCTAGTATAGAACTTTTGTTAGACTACTAGCACACCACGAATGGTTTGTCTATTAGTACGCCTCGTATATTCTGTCAATTAATATGCCTCGTATGGTCTATCTACTTGTACACCTCTGATAGTTTGTCTATTAGTACACCTCGTATAGTTAGTCTATTATTATGCCTCGTATGGCTTATCTACTTGTACACCTCGGATGGTTTGTCAATTAGTACTCCTCGTATGGAACATTTGTTTAAGGATGTCCTATATTAAGAAACTTTTAAAAGCCAATATGTTGGCATGTGTCTCATGTGACAACTTGGAAATACACATTTTTTCTCTCTTTCTCTTTCTTTCTTTTCCTAACAGAAAACTCACTGACGAGTTCACTTTTGAATGTTGAAATTTAGAGGTTTTGGGTATAAGCCAGAAACAGAATTTTTTGTTGAAGTGTAATATAATGGACAATTTATGTAATTGAATGCTGTTTTCATTTTTATTTCGTTAATCACACTATGAATTGTAATTTACAAAAAAAGTGTTTATTTTTTGTAAAAATTATGAAATTTCATATATGTAGTCTGATTCTTATGAAATTTGACTATTATATGTAACTTTCGAAAATAAACACAACTTTATCTATTAATTTTTTCGATTAAGGCCTTAGTTTTTTGACAATATTGAACATATTGGTTCGTTAGTTCATTTTTATTGATATTTCAAATGAATAGAACTTATTGAGTTTTTTATGCTAGAACAAAACCAAAAACAGTTTTAGAATCCTTGAAGCATTGTAAACAAAGTTACGGTTTCAAATTTTCTATTTCCAGTAGTGTTTTGTTTTATATGGGGTTAAAATGAGGTCGAAAATTCAGGGCTTTTAGTCCTCTTACCCCCGGGGGGGAGGGGATCTAGTGTCCGTTGCACCATAAAATTTTAGGACCGAATAGTCCACCACTTAAGGGTCCTTTTCCAACAACAAAACAAAAAAAAGCTCACAGGACCGACAGGGGCTTGGCAGGGGCCTGGGATGATGCCCTTAACACGTTTCCTGCGAAGGGACCCACCGGTGGGTCCCTTACATTTCCGTGTTGCTGCGGAGGGATTCACCGGTGGGTCCCTGATGAAAAATCAGTAATACATATAAATATATTAGAAATGCCTGATCCAGTCCCAAAATGCACTGTTTAAGTGCTTCAAAGTTATATTGGAAGATTAATAAAGCACAGTAATTGAAAGAAAAACTAAGGCTTATTTTTTAAGAAGTGAATTAGTTCCTTTGAAAAAATGTTTTCTAAACATCTTAGTATAGATCTTGATGCTTTTTCCATTTATCCTGCATGTTTTGAAGCAAAGCATGAAACGCAGAGGTAAGGGGACCCATCACATAAGCCACAATAGGTTGATACTTTTCTTGCTTTACGTTTGGCGGCTTTATGGTCCTCATTTTTAGAGATCGTCTCGTAGCATCCTGTGCAGCGCTTTCTTTTCTTTCTCTTTGACCTTCAGCTTCTTGGAGAGAGTGTACTGATGGTCCTGATATGTGTGAAATTCTTTTACCTGGCCTGTTTGGCTCCTTGTTTGTCGCACGCGTGAAAGAGAGAATAAGCGATTCCTTGAAATTACGCATTGAATTTTATTTATCAGCGTAATAACTGTTGTACAGCACCCACGCATTTACTACAGAAGTACCAGTTAGTAGCTCGATGGCTACTTTTTTGTACCACTTTGGAGACTTTCTGAGAGGGGAATAATATGAAGACATTTGATCCGATATGTCAACACCTTTTTTTACATGCATTATAGTCCAAGACACTTTGGGGTTTCTTTAGTGGAACACCTGTTTTCGTAACTTTTCCAGTGGCAATTAGTGTGTCATCGTGTTCGGGGACCGTCGATATTATCAAAACATTTCTTTTGTCTTTTCAATTGAAAACTTTCACTCCTTTTTGACTTTCCATGCCAACTATTTCACCTCTTTTCAGCTTGGCATTTGTTACAGCTTTTGGAAAATTCTTTCTGTTGAGTCGCACTGTACCACACATATAAGTTTTTCTGTGAAGCAAATATTCGGCTAAGAAGTTGGAACAATAGTAGTTGTCAGGTAACAATGTAGTTCCTATATCTTGGAACTTTTCAACCAGTCTAACTACGAGAGATTCAGTAAAACTTAGTGGAGGATTTGCTACTACAAACCCACAATATAACTCTAGATTTAGAGTATAGCCATCAGGAGTGCAAAGTTTGAAAAGCTTGCAGCCATATTTGTGGCTGTTTCCAGGTATATACTGCCGGAATACAACGCGTCCCCTGAAAAGTTTCATGCTCTCGTCGATCACTACATTAGGTCCTGGTGTATACATGGTTTGATATTGTGCTACTACCATGTTGAGCAGTTTTTTTATTTTACAATCTTTCATAACATTTACTTCTTCATTGTTGGAAAAGTGAAGCATTTGCAACAAAAATTGAAAGCGGTCTCTAGTCACCGTGTTTGGCACTAGATTGTTTTTATATAGACTCATTTTTGACCAATAGAGTTATATGTCAGGTAGTGGAACCAGTCCCATATAAATAATAAGGCCAACAAATTTTTCAATTTCTTCATTAGTAATAGGCACCCATTGAACTAATTTTGATTTTCGAGTTACAACCTTTGAAGCCATTTTTTGTTCGGCGTACCGATTAGCCACCTGTACAGTCATGTCGACAATTTCAGCAGTTATTATTTTTTTATAAAAATCAATTGAAAAAACATTTCCATCTGCATCTGAAGCTGACACTCTCACATTTAGCTCTTCCCTGCCAGTGAATTCAAACTTTCGATTTTTCTTAGTAGCTTCCTTCCATTCTGTGTCATGCAAATGTTCATTATTGATTTCCTCGGTGTCATGCAAATGTTCACTATAGATTTCCTCACTATCATTGTTATTGTCTTCTTCAGTTGTATCTCCATTTGATGTGGTACTGTCAGTATCTGAAGAGTAAGTTTGAAAATCTAGGTCTTCTTCACCCATCTGCGAAGGGTCATCTGTGTATGAACTGGAGCTAACTTGAGTGCCACGTTGCGTTATTCCGTAAAAACGACTAGTTTCCATGGTGAAGGCTGTAAAATAATGAGAATAAATGTAAAATACAGTAAATAAAATTGCAGAAAACGAAAAACGGCAAAAAATAACAAGATTTATCAGGGGACCCACTGGTGGGCCCCTTCGTATTATAACAAGAAAGTCTCATGGCAAATGCGAAGGGCACCACCCGGGGGTCCAGCCTTTTCTTACCTCAGACAACAGTAAGCAACCAGAGTAACACACATACAACATTTCAAGGCAGTAGCACGAGGTGCACTGCTGTCACTTCTGTACTGAAGTTGAAGATGAAGATATCGTTGAATGAAATTAATGAATGCATTGCCGTGAGCGGGAAGGGGAAACACTGTTTGCAAGAATCGCCGGAAACGTGTTAAGAAATTCTCTGTCCGTCTTCTCAAGTTTTTTGAGAAGTTAAGCTTTCGCTGGGTAGTTAGGGTGGCCAGAGGCTTCATCTCCTCTGCGTCATCGTCGTCGAGACTCTTCTGAGATGAGGAGCTCGAAACGCAGCCGTTCTCCTTCGGCAGCAGCTGCTGGTTGGAGACCCTGGAGTCCTGCGGTCGTCCATCGATGCCGGTGGTCATGGACGCCATGGTCTTTAGGTGTAGGCCATTATCGCGCATGCCAGACTTTAGTGTCTTACGATCCACTTCTTCTTTCTTGGTTGGCTCAAGCACCTTCTCATACAGCGGACACTCCTTGTCCTTTTTGATGTGGCTATTATGGGGGGTCTTTTTGAAGAGATGTTTCAAAGGAGCACCGTTGCAGTGTAGTTTAATGAATTCTTCCTTGTTTGTTTGCAGCTGCTTCGGTCCTTCAGATTTCTAATTTTCTTCTCTATTTGCACTAGCTCTTGCAGGGACATGAGAGGTTTCAATTATGATTGGAGGCGTGTGTTCTTCTTCAAAGGATGTAGTTCATGGCACACGTCCTAGGATTACTTCGGTTGCAGGGTTATGCATCTCTACGACTGTGATGTTGCCTCGATAGTATGGGCAGTCAAGTTTTACGTTTGCTAATAGCACTTCGAAAGTTTGGCTGTCAGCTAACTTGACGGTGATTTTGTTTTTGGATATATTTTGTTCTGGCACTAGGGTTTGATTTACAAATGCTGCTGTGGCTCCTCCGTCCAGCAAGATTTCGACTGACTTGTTGTTGAGTTGGCACTTTTCAATTTTCCTAGTAATAGTTCGGTTGTATCTGAAGTTACCGCGGCATGATTGGATTCGACGGGTGGCAGGGTATATCCTGGGGACTCCTCTACGATATAATTTATGTGGGCAGTAGGTTGTGCTGCGCCTCCTTCATTCCGGAAAGAGTTCTTTTGTTGAGATTGCGGGTTGAGTACTCGGCACTCCGCACTAGAATGGGTTGGATTTTCTCCATGGTGATCACGGAAGAATGTTCTCTAGCTCATCGGCGGACGGTTAAAGTAGTTGGGTCTGCCTCATACATGAACAGGTTCAGTTGTCCTTGGCCGATACTGGAAATTCTGATTCTGGGGCGGTAAAGGTCGATACTGGGGATTTTGGTTCTGAGGAGGTGAAGGTCGATACTTAAAATTTTGGTTCTGGGGAGGTGAAGGCCGATAGTTTCCGGTTGTGATATTAGAAGATCGATTCGCTTGAAAACTTCTGGAAAGTTTACCCGTTGAAGATTCTTGACCGTCGTTCTTGTTTACGGACGGTTCTCGCAAAGTTTCTGGATAGTTGTATTGGGTCGGGCTTGTATAAACTTGTCCCCTTGTTCAGCTAGAGTTTCTAAGATGTTACAGCCTCAGTCCTTAAGTTGAGTAGCAAGCAAAGACGGTAAACTGAAGTAGACCCTATCCATGAGCATGAAGTTTTTCAATTTGTCGTAGTTTTCTTCTACAAGGCTCCCGGTAAGCCATGCGTTAAGCGCTTGTTCCAACCTCCTAGTGTATCGACTCATGTTATCTCCTTCCTCAGGCTTCAGTTCAAAGTAGTTACTGCGCAATTTAGCGGGGGTTATCTTGTGGGACTCCAGTAATAGGTTTTTGATTTCCCTAAATTGGTAGCGGTCGACAGCGGCCAATGTCTGGATGAGTCTCCTTTCCTTAGCAGTTACTAGATTTTCTAGTGCGAGAACAGCATCAAATTCCATGTATTCGAGTGACTCTCGAAACACTGCATAAATTCTTGGATCCCTTATTGCTCAGGGTTAAATACAGCGATATCGGGTATTTTAACCCGTCTGGCTTCTGATGCCCTTGGCTGGTTGAGTTGTTGGAGACGGGTTTCATGCTCTCGTTGAGCTTGTCTCTTACGGTCTTCTCTTTCTCTTTCTGCTTTTTCTCTCTCCCATTCTCTTTCTCGTTCTCGTTCTGCTGCTTCTTCCAGCTTTTGGAGTCTTTGGAGGAAGATCTCACGGTAGTCTGACTGCTCCGGAGTGAGGCCCATAGGGCAGTCATGTACTCTCGGGCACGTTGGACACATCCATTTTTAGATTTTTCTTTCGCTTCGCTTCAGGGAGTTGAAATACTTTTTCTTTTGCATCGTGAATCGAAGTCCTGTATTTTTATTTTTCTTTAGGGAGTCGAGTCCTCCTTTATTTTTTATTTTTCTTCAGGGA